>JAEIFT010000014.1:580000-2044001 GCA_018904225.1 Lordiphosa mommai
TTAAGAATTTTTTTTTTTAAATAACAAAAAATTAGGAAACATTTAGAAAATATAAAAACTATGAATCAAAAACTTATCTGTCAAATAAACCTACAAATAGCAGAGTAAATTCTCCCTTTATCTGACACATAAATAGCAGCTATAAAGTAGATGAGAAATTGATTAATTTGAATAGAGTAATAAACTGTGATATATAAATAAGGAATATCAAAAAGATACAAATTTCAGAACTATATAATTAGAAAAAAACATTTAAAAAAATGCTGAAATTAAAATGGTGGAAACCAAATATAAGGAAAAAAAATTAGGAAAAAAATTATATGGGAATCCAAAATATGGAAAATCAAAATTATGAAATCGAAAAATCCCCAAAAGAAAAAAATTCGGAATAAGAACAAGGTCAAGGTATGACACAACAAAATCAATTCGTTTGCAAGATGCAACCATACAGCGATTTTTAAAGTTTTAACCCAAATGATGAAAGAACTAGACGAACAGAATCTACAAATTATTCAAATCAATGCAGGAGAGGATAAAAGGAAAGTTTATAAGATTGACAATAGCCTTATTGGATTATTAAAAAATTGTGGAGTAGAAGAGTAGTAGAATGGTTTTGTTCCATTTTTAGATAAGGTCGCGCATAATATTTATGTAGAAATAAAGAAAAAATTTTAGCAAAATATTTTTGAATCATTTTTTAATACCTTTCATCATTGAGTTTGCAATATAAATTTTGTCAAACATTAAAATTACTCTGGTATTTCAACCCCCACCCCAGTGACTAGGTTAGGTTAGGTTAGGGCGGTTGCTGAAGGGGAAGACCCTTCAACACACTTAGGACATTAAGTTGGCCCGTTGTGATTCCGCTTGCGGACTCTCTTCGTGTCTATTCCTCCTATTTGTGGGGCCTAAATTGTTCCAATTTATTTAGTTGCTTTGTTGTAGGAACATTTTATGGGGCTAGGCCCATCCTGATGCCTTTATGAATCCTGGGATTTGTCTTGGAGATATGACCGAGAGCTCGGAAACCTCAGTTGAGAAGTATGAGCCGAGGAATTTCTTTCTTTGACGACTTAGAGCAGGGCACGAGCAGAAAAAGTGTGAGGTAGATTCCACTTCTTCCATTGGAAAGTAGCTACTTTTTTGGATGTAAGCCGAATCCAGCTTCTCGAAAATGAAAGCCATCTTAAGACATTTCAGTACATCACTGCCATTCATCTTGATGACGGATATTGCAGTTAGGCACTGCAGATGTTAGGCACTTGATCACTTCGTTCATCGTGTATAATTTTTTTTTTTTAATATTTAATAATCTTTAATATTTGTCTTATTTTGCATTTCCTTATTTGAGTTTTCCTTATTTTTGGATTTACTAATTTTGAATTTCCGAATTTTTAATTTTTCCCTATATTTATACCCTTGCCAGTATATTAACATTGTGCAGAAGAAGAAAGCATCTGCGACCCCATAAAGTAGGAATATTCTTGCCTAGCATCAACAGCCGAGTCGATCTAGCCCTGTTCATCTGTCCGTCCGTCCGTCCGTATGTTTCTATGCCATATCCTCCCTCAGTTTTGAAGCTATCTTGACCAAACTTGGCTAAAAGTCTTGAAATACACATTGACTTATATGGGCGATCTAACACATTTTCCTGTATACTGTGAGGGCAGTTTAGGGTATCTCTAACTCGAATGACTTCAACTTAAATTTCTACAAAAGAAAAACCCTCTACACTCCGAAAAAACGACTGTACATTTTTGTTTTGTACATAAAATTGCAAGTATATTTTGTTCTTCACAAGCACAAGTTGGAAACAGCTTAAGAATTTAATGGGCCCAAATCAAGCACATTTTGTACTTATTTTATGTATTCTTCTTTGGTTTCAAATATGATTTAAGGGAATAATTTCGAATTTATTAAACTATAAGAAAAAATATTTTGTTATTATTTTAAGTATGCAAATTCTTGTTTTACGAGCTAATTGGTATGATCAAAAAGATCTTAATATAGATCGAAATGTACTTAATATGTCTTGAATCGGTCTAGAATGAAGTATTTCGGAATTGAAAAAATCGTTCTTGATATAAGAACAATGTACTTGAATCAATTATTTTCGTTCTTACCTTACCGTTGGAAGTTGATTAGAGTACGATATTTCTGGGTTTTTTTTCTGAGTGTATGCGGTAATGGCTTATAGGATCTAGAACATTTTCCTGTATTCTGTGAGGGCAATTTACTCGAATGACTTCAATTTAAATCTTTACAAAAGAAAAACCTTCTACCAAAAATCTTTCTCAGATAAGTTTAAGCCACATTACATTGAAAATTTTATTGACAACTGCCTTAAGCTTTTCTATACACATGGGTAAAGCCGAATACTTATCAGACCACCCTCGTGTTCGAAGAATTGCAATTTACTGCCACCGCCAAAACAAAAAACTTCCAAAAATCTTATCTCTAACAAATTACATAAAAATCAATTATATTACATAGCTTTTTTTTGTAGCCCGCCACAAACAAAAAAAAACTGAAAACAACAACAAAAAACTAAAGCCAAACAACTCGGATTTTTCACAGTCAAGAGCAACCAGCTAAGAAGAAGAAGAAGCAAAAGAAACAACTCTAAGTACAACAAGTACTACAAGAGCCAAAGCAAACAACACACACACACACACACATACACTCAAACACACACACACAAGAAACGAGTAAAACATCCCAACCGGCAAATGGCCAAAGCAACAGCAAAAGAACAACAACAAGAGCAAACGGCCGATCAAGATGACGATAAAACATTACCTCTACCTTGACTCTGAACCAACAAGTTAGGAAAGAGAGAACGATCGAGGCAGAAACTGCATGAGAAACGTTATGTGAGCGAAATTAAGCAACGCACACACACACATAAGCCAGTAAAACACTCTCACTCTCTCTCACAAAAAGGCAAAGGCTCCACAGGTGCTCTGTTCGCTCGCACGAGCAACCGTAAACCGAAGTCTGACTCACCTGACGAAAGCGAACTTTGCGCTCTCTGTGGCTCTCTCGCGACTTACGGTGTTTTGCGTTAGCCAGAGTTGAATTCGCCGCATCTAACTGAGTTTCAGTGGCAGCGTCGTCGTCGTTGCGCGTCCGACGATCAACGATTTGGCCTAACTGCTTGGCGTGTGGGACCGCTTGAATACAGTAAGAGGCGAGCCGGCGTTGTGAATGCACGTGTTTTCGCTTAACTCACCTGTGCAAACCAAAAACAAAAAAAACCAAGTGACCACAAAACAACAACAACAACTAGAGAAACAAGCAAAAGAAGCGTTCAAGCTACAACAAAAATACAAAAAAAAAATCAAATTGAAAAAAAAAACAGTGTGTTTGTGACTTAACTAAGAAACAAAAACAAAAATATTTTTTTTTTTAAAGTAATTTTTTTTCAAGTGTGAAAATATGAAGAAACATAAAAACCTCAACTGAGCTCTGGGCTCAAACAAAATTTGGATTTGTTTTTTTTTTTTACCAACCAAAAACAATTCTCTCACGCACAGCACAGTTGGCAAACATACACACACATTTGGATTAGTGTTTTGTTTACTAAAACCCTCTGTGACCTGTGACCTGTGCTCTCATCAAAATGCCGAAAATCTTTCTCATCAAAAATCGCCTGCATCAGCAGCAGCAACGCCTGTTGGAATCCCAGAACTTGCTCCAGCACAAAAGTCAGGATGACGATCGCTGCCTGGTGCCACCGCTTAGTCCACCGGCCAGCAGTAATGCTGAGACAATACACCCCAATACACCCAATAATAATAATAATACACCGGCTCAACCGCCCGAACCAGTGGGTCAGGATGAGCAGCCACCGCCACCAGCGCCACAACAACCCTTGAGCCTAACACGCAAACGTTTTCACCATCGTCGTCATTATTTTGGACAATCCCGACAAAATTTGGAAACTGAACAAAGTCCAGCAAATAACTCTACGGAAACGGAGATTGAGCCAGCCAAAGTCAGCGAAGTTCAAAATGGTAAGTTGATACATTTGATTTCAAATGAAAAGAAATCAAATCAAAATTCTTTTCAAAGAAATTTTATGTCTATGATATGTTACACTCTGTAAAAGAATAGCTCAAATAGTTGGCAAAGGCAAAGTTAGTATCAGGGGGGTCATAAAATGACACACAAAAAAAAACAACAACAAACAATCAAAACTTCAAAACATTTTTCCTATATACTTTAGGTAACTAGCAAATTTGTACCAATATACTTTAGGTAACTACCAAATTTTTTCAAAACTTCCCCCAGATTCAATGTATTAACAAAATAAAGTATCAACATAAGAACTTAAAATGGTATTCCTAACGTTTATTGAAATCAAAAACCTTGACTCTATAAGAATTTAATTTTAGATAGATTTCCAAGTTGATAATTAAAAAAAAACTTATTAGGCTAGAAAATTCTTTTTAGAAATTTTCTATAAAAAGTTCTTATTAAGAACACATTCAGATCTGTTCTCGATTTCGAATTCATTCGATCGAAATTGGTAAAGTTTCTTCTTTTAAAGAAACGATTAGACAATTCGGTTTCTAAATTTTTGCCATCAAGACAATGGGATGCAGATAAATGGGAAATTTGAATTTATTCCTCGAATAAGTCAATCGGTTTTTGAGCATGGAAACATTTACCAATTCACCAAATGGGAACAGGCCTGAATATTTTATTTACTATGACAGTTTTTATACAGTTTTTATAAATATCAGAGCTTAATTTCCAGATTTTTGATATTTTACATAAAAACCATGTAAATTCGAAAAAAAATTAAGCGGGTTCCTAAAGTGACGAAAAACAAAATATAAAAATTCAGACAAAATGGTTAAAGAACCTATTTTAAATCCATAATATAATAGTATAAATTTTGAATAGTCGAAATCATAAGCAATAGATTAGAGCTTAATTTACAGATTTTTGATATTTTACATAAAAAGTATCAAAATTCTAAAAAAAAAAAAATTAAGAGGGTTACATTAAGAACAAAAAACAAAATATAACAATTCAAACAAAATGGGTTAAGAACCTACTCTAATACCGCAAAATAACTCCCTATTTCAATTCCCATTTCCCATTTTCGATTTTAAATATAAATAAGGCTGAGTTCACATTGTTCGACACATGAGACATGATAATCTAGTAAGCCTTTATTTATGTATTGTATTTAATGTCAAATGACAAGTTTTTCACAATGAAAACAAGACAACATAAGGGCCTACTAGATTGTCATGTCTCATGTGTCGAACAGTGTGAACCCAGCCTAAGTAGCAGAAGGCAAAACAGTTTAGAATAATTTTTTCAATATTTTTATACTCAAACAATATAATCACATGTAAGGCTGGGTTCACTAGTAGGCCCTTATCTTGTCTTATTTCCATTGTAAATAGCTTGTCATTTGACATTGAAATCAAGACAACATATTTACTAGATTACCAGATTATCATGTCTCATGTTACTTCGAACAATGTGAACTCAGCCTTAGCTTATGTATTACCTCGTTTATACTCACAAAATTTATCATGATAAATGCCCTTTAAAGTATGCTAAGTCCATGAAAAGGAATTATTAAGGAACATTTTTCTTTCATATTTTTCTTTACACTCATTTATTTTGTATAACTAACTATAACCTCTCTGACAATATGAACAAATGCACAGTGTAAACTATGTATGACTCTTCCATAACCGAATTGTTCAAATAGATAATTATTAAATCAAATAAAGTTTGCATACTTTTATGGGCATTTATCACGATAAATTTGTTGTGTATAAACGTAGTATATGCGAGCTTGGCAAACCATACGAAATTGACATGCAATCGCTGCAGATTATGCTATGCACACAATATACGCACTTGCCGAACACTGCTCTAAAACAAAGGTTTGGAGTAAAAAAAACTCATATTTTTCACAATGTTGAAGCTAGATTGTTCGAACCCTCTAGAGATTTAAAGTACTCAACATTATTTATCGATCCACCGTACATCATTTTCTAATCAGCTGCACCATATAGAGTTGCCACCCTCAAAATTAAAAAAAAAAAAACCTCAAATCTTCCACAACTTTGAAGTTAGATTTTTGTTACCTTCTACACAAATATTTTAATCATCATTACTTACCTAACCTACATACATCATTTCGTAATCAGCTGCACTATAGTAGAGTTGCCACCCTCAAAATTAGAATAATACCTCAAATCTTCCACAATTATGAAGTTAGATTTTTTGTACCTTCTAGACATAAGTTTCAATCATCATTACTTATCGATCCTCTATACTGAGTTTCCCAATCAGCTACACATTCGTAGAGTTGCCACCCTCAAAATTTGAAAAACACCTAAAGTCTTTCACAATTTTGAAGTTCGATTTTTGAAACCTTCTACACATATTTTTCAATCATCAATACTTACCTATCCACCATTCATCATTTCCTAATCAGCTGCACGATAATAGAGTTGCCACCTTTAAAGTTTGAATAAACCTCATATTTCCCACAATTTTCGAGTTAGATTATTCGAACCTTCTAGACATATATTTCAATCATCATAACTTTTTGAACCACCATACATCGTTTTCACATCAGATAAATGATAGTTGAGTTATAAGCAAAACAAATAATTAAGCTGGGCAGCACTTTAATAGTAACCGAAAATTTATTAGTTTTATTTTAGTCGTTGGGAAATATAGTCAACTGCAACCCTTATTGATCTATTGTGCCCCCTTATGCTGCGTTTAAAAACTTGCCTGTACAAATGTTTGTGGGTTCTAGCTTTCTAATGTGTTTCCCAAAACTGTTAAAACTGCGCCTTCCTAAAACAATGCAGTATTCAAAGGATTCCTTCTACTCTTCTAGTTGGTTGAATCTGCCTAGTTGGGTGTTTGTTATCCTCAACCCGTACAGGTGGCTATGCAGTCTGCAGTGGCCCTGTCAGAAATCTAAATTTGCATTTTCACTTGTCTGACTTCTCATATGAGTTTCTCAATCTGATGTGTCTCATTTTAGTGCAAAGTTCTATCAAAACTCTTTTATAAGTTTCTCATATACATTCTTTCGACAGCCAACTTACAACTAACTTCCTGAGGTATTTTTCAGCCATCTCATTTGAGATCTCAGACAAGTGAAATACAGCTTTAGGGCTTTCTTTTCTTGTTGGATAAATTTTTGTAAACTTTTGTGTTCATTGTTCACAATACTTGATGTTCTAAGCATTCTCTCCTCATTCCTAAGGAGCTCTCTTATGTGTGGCCTGTTCTATGCCGCAATAGGGTATCTGATTCTAACAATGTAAGCCCAGCTTTATGATCTCGTTTTTTGTAGTTTGTTCATTTGAACATGAAAAGTATCAATGTTATCCTATGCTTATTAATTCGATACTTGGAGTACGGAGTACAAATTGATACTCATAACTTAGAGTTTGATACAGTTTAATGATAATGCAGATAAAACTTCACATAGAAATATACAATACTTAATAATCGGGGGTGTCCCGGAAGACTCTAGTTATTTTTAATAAAAACGATTGCACTTCGAACTAAAACTATTTCACTTTATACGAATAATGACACAAATATGCTCTTTTAAAGATTTACACTGAAAAGTGGCAGTCAGTTACATATTTATTTCATTACATATTTATTTTCAGAGCTGTAAACTGGAATTACCATTACAATTAAGATTTTGATTACCATTATAATTACGATCTTTTTGTAATTATAATTTTTTTAAATAATTGTGACAAGAATTTAATTTTTTGGTTATTTAAAATAATTGTAGAAATTTCGATAAAAGTTTTAATTACATAAAAAATTTAAAAAAAAATTGTAATTGCAATGGTAATTAAATTTATTAATATCCAACAAAATTTAATTATAATGCTAAATACCCATAAAATTGTTATTGCAATGTTAATTACATTTTTAAGTACCCAAAAAGTAGAAATTGTAATGTTAATTAAATTTTTAAATACCCAAAAAATTTATTACAATTACAATTTTTTTAAGTAATTAAATTTTGAAATATGAAAAAAATTTTAATTGTAATGGTAATTTAATTTATGATTACCCAAAAAAATTTATTATAAATGGTAATTACATTTTTAAATACTCAAAAAATTGTAATTGCAATGGTAATTAAATTTATAAATGCCCCAAAAAAAATGTAATTGTAATGGTAATTAAGTTTTTAAATTCCCAAAAAATTATAATTGTAATTGTAATGGTAATTACATTTTTATATACCCAAAAACTTTATTAATTACCATTTATTTAATTACATTTTAATTTAATTACTATTACAATTATAATTTTTTTATAATTAAAAATTATATTTACTCAACAAATTTTAATTGTCATGATAATTAAATTTAGGAATACCCAAAAAATGTAATTATAATGGTAATTAAATTTGTAAATACAAAATTTTAAAAAATGCTAATTGAGTTTATAAATACCCAAGAAATTGTAATTGTAATGGTAATTACATTTTTATGTGCCCATAAACTTTATTAATTACCATTTATTCAATTACATTTTAATTTAATTACCATTACAATTACAATTTTTTCATAATTCAAAATTTCATTACTCAAAAATTTTCAATTGTAATCATAATTAAATTTAGGAATACCCAAAAAATTTATTATAATAGTAATTAAATTTTTAAATACTCAAAAAATTTAATTCTAAAATTAATTAAATTTTTAAATACCCAAACCAAAAAAATTGTAATTTTTAAGTTCAGCTCTGAAAATAAATATTTAAAAATTTCTAAAATATGCTTTGTAATTCACAGCTTTTTTTTTTTTTTTTGCTTCCATTACTTGAATATATTGCCCCAAACAGATTAGGTAGCTACCTTTTGTTAGTTTCGCCCACATCCTACCACAATTTTTTATTCTTTCTGCCTCTGTTATGGTCGAAGTTCGAAATTTGAACATTAATCACTTTCATTTGAATTTCGTAACACACAACAAGAACAACAACTGGCAGAGTTCTCTATCTTAAACTTATATAATCGCTCAGCATGCTTATTAAGTCATTTGGGTTTGGGCAACAGGCGGTCAGTTTTTTTTTTTTTTTGAGTGTGTGACTTAAGCATATTAATTTTCAATAAATTAATATTATATGGTTAGAACTTTCCAACTGGAAAGTGAATGTTGTTTTTTTTTTTTTTTTGCGCATCAAGTTTGTTGCTTAAGTCTTTTGTTTTTTTTCATACTCATTTGGCCAAGAGTTAAGTTAACTGCCCTTTGTCTTTTCAAGAGCATAATTACACGCACACAAACACAGAGGGGGAAATGGGCACTTTAACCAGAATCAGCTCACAAGCAGACTTACTTTGATATATACATATATATATATATATATATTATATGAAATAATGAGGGACTTGGTTACTTAGCAACTATCTGGATCCCACAATAACACTTTTGGTTTCTGATATTTCGCAAACTAAATGATCAATAAAACTTCCAAGTTTTATACAAAAACTATGGCCCTCGTTTTGCCTGCCCATGGCCAAGAACTTTGCTGCACACTTGAGCGCACACACACACACAAGCAAGTTTATTCTTTGGTTGGAGCTTGGCACATTATATAACTTAACCAACTACAAGTAACGAGTACTAAAAGCCACAAAAGAAGCAGAAAATATAAGCGAAAAGGTAGCTTGGAAAAGAACTTGCACAGCCTAGAGAGACTCTTCTCCTTGTCTAAATGTGGAAATGGAAATGGCAGCAGCAGCAGCGGCAAGAGTTGACTTTGGGCGTTGTTGCTTTGGCCTAAGCAAAGTCAAGGCAAACGAAAAAGTTGTAGAACCAGTAAAAAAAAAAAAAAAAAGAGAGACGACAACGAATGATGGTGGGCAAGGGCACAACAATGATGATGATGATGATGATGCAAGCCAAAAAGAACCAAAGTCAATTGCACAAGATCTAGCTGAAACTTTAACTAGAATTATGAGTAACAGTAACAGCTGTCCATAATTTTTTTGTTGGTTGGTTGGTTGGTTGGTCAACTTCCTGTCCTTTCCCTAATCATTGATCAGCCATTTCTCCAAGTAAAAGTCCCTAATAAAAATAAAAAGGAAATTCATTGATAAACCATCAGTGAAAGAAGGAGAGAGAATGGCCATGCAAATTGTGCAGCTGTTAGAACTTGTGGCCCGCAAAACAAAGGAAATATTGCAAGTGCCATGCAGTTTACGCAGATGTTACAACAAAATATTGTGTCTTAACCGGAAGTTAGCGAAAGGTTTTAGCCCCCTTCTACGCAAAAAAAACAAAAAGAAGCGCCGCGAACTTATCAAGTTCAGCGACCTCCCTCTCTCTCTCTCTCTCACCCTATCTGACTCTGGGCAAAAGCAAAAGTGCGTTTACAACATGTACTCAGCTGCCATTTACACACAAAAGCTTAAGATTTATGTAACCAAAACCTCCAACTAAATTTATTGAATTCAATTAGCATTAATTGTCATTTCTTTTGGGTCCTTTAGCGGGGTTTACTTAATGAAGCTTCCTTTGAAACTTCCTTAAAAACTTAAATGTTTAAATTTACATACGCTTTTCACTTTATAAGCTGAATTGGTCCTACCCCTAGGCTTATCATTTAGCAAGCTATAATCTTCTTCTGGAATCAAAAACACACAAAACTTCCCAGTGAAGTACCCTGGAGTACAATAGCAGCTTACAACCTTATATAAATTTTGCTTCAGCAGCCCAAAAATGTTTTAATATACATACTGACAACTGACAGCGTTTGCAACAATTTTGCAAGCTGACGAGAAGCGTGGAATCCACCTTTCGCGTCAATTTTCAGCTGAATACTAAAAATATGTCAACTTAGCCGAGAGAGGCTGAGACCAAAAGGCCAAGCCAAGCTATATTCGCCAAGCAAGCTGACGAGTAGCGTGGAAACAACCTTTCACATCAAGTGTCAGCTTCACACTTAGAAAAATAAGTTCATTAAGCACAGTGAGGATGAGAGCAAAAAGATCAAGCCAAACTTTATTCGGCAAGCAAGCTGACGAAAAGCGTGGAATCAACCTTTCGCACAAAATATGTCAATTAAGCTGAGTGAGAATGTGAGCAAAAGGTCAAGACAAGCTTTTCTCCGTCTCTTTGTTTGAATGTTTCTAGATTTTTAAATTCCTAAATTCTAAATTTCGTAATTGGTTTTAAAAAAATGAGAAATTGAATAGAATTAGAAAAATTTGAATATAGAATATATGTATGTAGATGTCAGAACTATTTCTACCGGATCGTTCCAATGGCAGTCTTCCGATCTTAACCAAGACTATACTATACTATACTATACTATATATATATATACTAAACTTTGTAGCCATGAAAAAGATTCTCAAAAACTTTCGGCGTTATACTTGAGACACACGAACTAAGAGATTAAGAGAAGCTCGGCTTGGCCCTTTGAGGCTGTAACAGCTAGATATACATTTATAGGAAAGAAAGGTAAATAATTATAAAACCATAGTTGAAGGACCTTTTATTTAAAGTAGCAAGAAATTGAACTTAAGGTTAAAACCCTAGGTTTTAGTTCGAGAGTCTTGAAAACTAACTTGTTGGATCGTTGTACAATTTTTGTAGCTATTTTTAGTAAATTTCAGATACTGTGGACTGTAAGTGGAAGCTCTTAAAATTTGTCAGGCAATATTTTACAACGTCGGGGTCACCAATGTGTAAATTGGTTCCAGTAATTACCCAAGAATATATTTTAGGTTTCAATTAACACTTTTAATTTATTATTAAATATATGAAAAAAGGCGAGTATGTACAATTTTTCTTCTTCTCTTGTCATCGATATGCTACCTGATATCGATAGAAAAGTGGATAAAAGCTATCGATATTTAAGATGGAAGACTTCCACAATATTATAACTTTTGCTGCTACATTTGAATGGGTCGTTGGCAATATCATATATACCGGGGATCAAATTTTTGCACAATTCATTGTTTTAAAGAAATTCAGAAAAATTTCTTTTGATTGTCCTAATCAATTCCAATTACATTAGAAGCCTTCGTACGTGTTAAAAATCGGTGTATAATTAGTATTTCGTTCAATTAAAGAATAGTTCTTTTACGATATCCAGGTGTTAACTTTACTTTTTTTTTTAATATGATTAATTGGCAGTTATCTCCACCGGAAACTAATTTACATACAATAAATCAAATGTTAAACGAGCACTCATAATTTGTAGCTACATTATATTGAAATTAAATGGTTGTTTAAACAAAATAATTTGCATTACAACAAACAATTTAATAAAGACAAATAAATTCGCACACTTGAAAATACATACAGAGATTACCTTGCATGCAATTATTGCGTGCAATTTGCAATAGTAAATGTATATATTTTAGAAAAACACAATCATTGCCAATTCAATTAGAAGAAAAACTAAATTTTCAAAATGAAAAGAGACAAAGGCAAACCCTGGCAAAGGCCTGGTCAGGTATACTGTGGCTCCAACTGCATACCAACAGCAGCTTCGCTTCCTTTTTTTTCAAATCCACACACACACACACACACACACATAAAATGTATTTTTTTATACTCATAAGTTCTTCTTTGGTTTGTTTTTTGAAGCGGGCGCGCAGTCGAGCGCAGCACTTGAGACCTGTTTCTTATTTCTGTGTTCTGCTGCTGCCGCTGCTGCTGCTGCTGCTTCTTTGTCGTTTTGTTGTTGATTCACTGCACAAATAAATCTCGGCTTTGAATTTTATCAGGATTCTCTTTCTTTCCCTTTTTTTTTCGTTTCGTTTCTGCTTTCTGATTGTCAAATATGTTCGAAATGAGATTAAAGCCAGTCGGAAGGCAGCGAGAAAGAGAGAGAGAGAGATAAAAGTCCTGTCCCGCAGCCAGGTAAAACCTTGAGCAGGTAAAAAAACAAAACAAAAAAAACTAATGCCTGTCCTATTGGCGCACAAAGATTCTTTTTTGTTTAAACATTTTTTTTTTGTCAGTGTCAATAACTTGTAAATTGTTTGCTGAATTTTTTTTTTTAAATTATATTTCTCATATTGTTATTATTAAAAAAGGAAACTTGTTTTGATTGCATTGTATTTTAAAAATATTTTTGTGAAAACACGTTTTAACGTTTGTAAACGGCAACAACAACAACAACAATTAGCAGCTGTTTTAACGGCATAGAACTTGTTTTTTTTTTCTTAAAGTTAACTGTTTTTATTTTTGTTTAATTTTGTTGTTTTTTTTTGGCTTTTGAAGATGAACAAGTTTATGTGCGATTTTTGTTGAAATGCCCAAAAAAAAAAATAACAAACAAATCAGTGAGAATGAGTATAAAATTCATTTTGATTCGTAAGGAAAAAGTTTCATTACAACTTAAATTATAATTCCCATCTCAAGTAACTCGGCTATGCCTCAAGGAATGTGTTTTAAAGTTTAAAAAGATTTGTATTTAACTAAAATAATAATTTAGACACAAGTTTCGAGCTACTAATTCGATTTTAATAGTTTTAGTTCAAGAAAAACTTAAAACAAACAAATATATATTGGAAATTATTTTTCCATTCTAACTTTCATTGAGTTTCCATACAATTTTTTACATTTTACGAATTTAATATAAAAATCTTAAGCAATTGTTCAGATTTTCTACTGAATTCCCATCTCAAGTAACTCGGCTATGCCTCGAGGAATGTGTCTTAAAGTTCTAAAAGAGCTGTATTTGACTAAAATAATAATTTAGACACAAGTTTCGAGCTACTAATTCGATTTTAATAGTTTTAGTTCAAGAAAAACTTAAAAAACAAATATATATTGGAAATTGTTTTTCCATTCTAACTTTCATTGAGTTTCCATACATTTTTTACATTTTACGAATTTAATATAAAAATCTTAAGAATTGTTCAGATTTTCTACTAAATTCCCATCTCAAGTAACTCGGCTATGCCTCGAGGAATGTGTTTAAAGTTCTAAAAGAGCTGTATTTGACTAAAATAATAATTTAGACACAAGTTTCGAGCTACTTATTAGATTTAAGCAGTTTTTATTTTAGAAAAACTTAAAAGGAACAAATATATATGATAATGGTTTAAGTTTCAATTTGATACAACTATTTTGTTTATTTTTTTTTTTTTTTGACAAAAGCAAAATGCTTCATCCATTTGGCTGGTAGATATTGCAAACCATTTTACGCCTGACTGACAAATCTTTTCGATTGCAAAGAGGATGCTAACTTGTTTTAATGCAACAACAATTTTTAGTGCCAATCAAGTGAGAAATTATGCCAAATCTAAATAGTGCATAAGCGCAGTTTTTATATTGTAATAAAACCGCTAAATACTTAAGAAACTACATTTCAAGACCACAAATGAGCACACATTTCGGCATTATCATAATTGTTATAATATTGAATGATGAAGCATAAAGAATGTTTCAATTTCAAATAAAATTGCAAAGAGAATGGGTTCAGTATTTCTCGTGTGCCAAACCTTAATACACAGAACAAAAAATCGCCACCACTTGGAAGGGATATTTGAACATTTTTCCATTTCCATTTGATGCAAAACTAAGGTCAATTTAACATGGGTTAATCTCAAACAATATTATAAATATTCCGTCCAAATATATATACACTGAGCAAATAACATTTTCACATTTTAAAAACTTTTCAAGCCAGATTTTGCACCTAAAATGATTTTAGAATATTTTGAGTACAGTGAGAAAATTTTATGGAAAATATCGAAAAATATTCTTTTTTTCTCAGTGTATGCAAAAAACACTAATATGAAGTAAAAATGTAGTATGTAGAATCTTAGAACGAACCTTAATATACCATAATATCAGCTCAGCAGCTCTTTAACAACGAGATATACTCATATTCATATACATACACTCAAAAAAAATATTTAGTATGAAAGGGGAAATATTACCGTACGAATTTTTTGATGTGAAATGTCTTTAATTTTGGTGCGGAAAATTTTTTTGGTAGGTATGTTTTAGACCACTTGACCTTTGGGGTGTTTTCCAACACTATTTACTAACACTGTTTCCCAATACTGTTTCCCAACACTATTTTTTAACATTGTTTTTCAACATTGTTTTCCAACACTGTATTTACTGTTTTTTAAACACTGTATTCACTGTTTTTCAACACTATTAACCAACACTGGATTCTAACACCCTTTTCATCACTATTTTCTAACACTGTTTCCAAAAACCGTTTTTCAGGCAGGTTAAAACCCACGCCACGATTTTGTAGCCAATCAAATTGATTATTTCGATTATGAAATTTTGTTGCTTTCTTTTCAAAGCTTGAAAAAAAAACTGTTTTTTAACATTGTTTTCAACATTTCTGTTTTACTTACACTATTTACTAATATTGTGTCCCAACACTGTTTCTCAACACTATTTACCAACACTGATTTTTAACATTGTTCATTCATTCCAATACTGTATTCACTGTTTTCCAACATTATTTACCAAAACTGATTCACAACACTGTTCTTCAAAACTCTTTTACCACTCTGTATTTACTGTTTTTTAACACTGTATTCACTGTTTTTCAACACTGTATTCAGTATTTTTCAACACTTTTTCCCAACACATTTTTCTAACACTATTTTACAACACTGTACTTTTTTTCTAATACTGTTTTCCAAAACTGTTTTCCAGAACGGTTTCTTAACCGTGTTTTCCTATACTATTTACTAACACTGTTTCGCAACACTGTTTTTCAACACTATTTTCCGACACTATTTACCAACACTGTTGCCCAACACTGATTTTAAACATTGTTCATTCATTCCACAATTGTATTTACTGTTTTTGAACACTAGTTTCCAACACTATTTACCAACACTGTTTCCCAACACTGATTTTAAACATTGTTCATTCATTCCAACACTGTATTCACTGTTTTTCAACACTGTTTTCCAACATTATTTACCAAAACTGATTCCCAACACTGTTTTCTAACACTGTTTCCCAACACTGTTTTCGAAACAATATTTTTTACACTATTTTTCAACACTGTTTCCCAACACTGTTGCCCAACTCTGTTATTCTCCCACGCCCCCGCCTTTCCTTCGATTTTTGAGACAATCAAATTGGGTTAATCGATTTGAAAACTTTGTTGCTTTCTTTTCAAAACTAAACTAAATGGCGCCACCTGCTATCTAAGTAACTAACTATAGTATGAATGGCCCCCAAACTAAATAATATTATCAACAACAACAACGACAGCAGCAAGATTTAATGACAATATTACTTGTAGAAAGAGAGAGATAGCTAGATATGGCAACGTTGCGCCTCAGCAAAAGCATTAAACAGTTGCATATAGAGAGAGAGATATGCCTACATCAACTTGTACATACATGTAAGTATGTATATGCTTTTCAGGTCAGGGTTGACTTGTGACTGACTAAATGAATGAATGACTGCATGAATGCGCCGCCGCCAACTGTGTGTCTCTCTGTATGTGTGTGTGTGTGCACGACTAACTAAAACATTGACAACTTGTACTATATAGTTACAATGCATGCGACGCCCCCCCCCCCCCTGCCACCCCTCTTAGCCTCACCTACGCCCCTCGCTTAACAGCATCTCGAAAATGCGTTAAACATTGCACATTGCCGCTGCTGCTGCTGCTGCTGCACCTCTGAACTGGTTTCTGACTTGGAGACGGGCAGCCAGGCAGCAACTTCATTAGGCCCGCATTGTCGTCTTCGTCGTCATCGATTTTATTATTTGATTTGATTTTTTTTTTTTTGGCAACTTTTCGTTTTTTTTTTTGTTTCATCAACGAAACACCAACACACAAACGTTCAGCTTTGTATCAATTTGGATTATTTGGAAATTGTGCAATTTTTCTCAGTCTCATCTCTTCAAAATTGGTTAATATTTATAATATGTTTGACCTATGAATTTGTGAAATTTTTTTCTTTTGACGTTGAAAAACGATTTGCATAAAACGGCAATTTTACATATTTCGTTTTTTTGTGTTTTTATGACACCATCTGTTTTTTATTGTTTGTGAGATGAAAGTTAAAAGGGGGAGGAAATGCTTGTATATCCTGCTTTTTGATATTTTTGGAATTTACTTCCCCAACAGAAAAAAAAAGTTGAGACATAAAAATCACTTAGAATCTGTCTTAGTCGTTTAGGTAGTCGATCATGAAACTTTTAAGAAGTTGTTCATTGGCTGAGGCTCGCTTACAATATTTTCCCTAAAAGACCTTAAATAGGATAAAAGAAGCTCATGGAGGAGTATGCTTAAATTATATTAATCAAAAATCCATTGTGTATTAAACTTGATAAAGCTGCAGTGTGACCATATTTTGGAGACAACATTTTCCCTAAAAGACCTTATTTAGGGTAAAAGGAGCTCATGGAGAAATATGATAAAATTATATTTATCGAAAATCCATTTAAATGCATATATTATGCATTGAATTTGATAAAGCTGCAGTGTGACCATATTTTTTGAGACAACATTTTCCCTAAAAGACCTTAAATAGGATAAAAGAAGCTCATGGAGAAATATGCTAAAATTATATTTATCGAAAATCCATTATGCATTAAACTTGATAAAGCTGCAGTGTGACCATATTTTTGAGACAAAATTTTCCCTAAAAGAAGCTCATGGAGAAATATGCTTAAATTATATTTATCAAAAATCCATTTAAATGCATATATTAAGCATTGAATTTGATAAAGCTGCAGTGTAACCATATTTTTTTGAGACAAAATTTTAACTAAAATGGAAAATCAGGTATAATAATGTCAAATTTTTCGACCCAAAACTCTGGTCACACTGTAATTTAATAAATTTACTACAAACTACGGTTTTGAGGAATAATCGGGATTGTAAAAAAACAATTTTATTTTTTTTTTTTTTTTTACAAATTTGTAAAAATTTTAGATTTTTTTTTAACTGCAAACAAGCAGAGTTCGATATTATTAAGTAAAGAATAAATTATTTAATTTATCATTTTAATTGCCACAATAAAATTTTTTTCATAAATTTGTTCGAGATATAAATTTTTGTTTAATAACCTACTTTCGGTTTTTTGATTTTTTTACATATTAAAAAAAAATTTTAAATTTTTTTTTGTTAAAACTAAAAACTCTGTTTTTTAGGGATAATCGGGTTAGTAAAAAAACTATTTTAATTTTTTTTTTTTATTTTTTTACAAATTTGTAAAAATTTTAGATTTTTTTTTAAATGCAAACAAGCAGAGTTCGATATTATTAAGTAAAGAATAAATTATTAAATTTATCATTTTAATTGCCACAATAAAATTTTTTTCATAAATTTGTTCGAGATATACATTTTTTTAAAAACCTACTTTCGGTTTTTTGATTTTTTTACATATAAAAAAATTTTTAAAATTTTTTTTTTGTTGTAAAACTATAAACTCTGGTTTTGAGGGATAATCGGGAGTGTAAAACAACTATTTTAATTTTTTTTTTTTTTTTACAAATTTGTAAAAATTTTAGATTTTTTTTAACTGCAAACAAGCAGAGTTCGATATTATTAAGTAAAGAATAAATTATTAAATTTATCATTTTAATTGCCACAATACAATTTTTTCATAAATTTGTAAGAGATATAATTTTTTCGGTTTTTTGATTTTTTTACATATAAAAAAAAAATTACAAATTTTTTTTTTGTAAAACTACAAACTCTGGTTTTGAGGGATAATCGGGAGTGTAAAAAAAACTATTTTTAATTTTTTTTTTGATTTTTTTACAAATTTGTAAAAATTAAAAATTTTTTTTTTAACTGCCAACAAGCAGTTATCGGGGTTTATCGGGTTGTATTTCGTTTTTTTTTTTTTTTAATTTTATTAAAATTGAAAATAATGTCCAAAAAAGAATGACCCATATGTCAGCTTCAGCTTTTCTGTTTTATAACATGATAAAAATTCCCTAGTTAACCTCAAGTTGTCAACACTCAATCTCATTTTTTTTTTTTTTGAAGTTAACACTTATTTCTATTACAAACAAATTTCAATATTTCAATATCAATATCAAGTTCGTTGCCTAAGTCTTTTGTTTGACCAACAGTAGCAGCAGCATGGCAAGTGAAATTAAAAGGGGGGAGGTCCAATCACAGTAGCAACAACAACAACAACAACAACAAAATAAAACTATAAATAAAAGCCAAGTAATAAACGATATGCACACACACACACACACACACACTTACTCACAGTGGGACACACATGAAATTGAGTAAAAAAAAAAAAAAAAAATCTACCGGTTTTCAAGGTTAGGCTGCTTTAACTGTATTAACACCGGGCCCGTAATCACAGCAGCCGCAGCAGCAGCAGCAGCACCAGCAAAAGTTACGTCATAATGAACAGCAGCAGCAACCGACGCAGCAACCGTCGCAGCCAACCACTTTTGTTGCGGTTTTGGCTCATTTCATTTTGGAACTGATAACAATTTCACGCATAATTTCATATTTGTAACAATATACAACAAATATTGCTTGTATATGCAGATGTGGGCCATTTTTCAATGTTTACAGTTAAAACAACAAGCAACCAACCATCGTATGTAGCAATACATATTGAGAGCAACCAAGTTTGCTCATCTTTATTGATTTTTCGCTGTATGTGTGCATGTGTGTTTGTGTTGTAATCAACTCTCTGTAACGGTTGAGAAGGTCAACCAGATGCGGTTTTTAATTTCAAGCAGGGTTAACAAATCGTCTGACACATTAAACAAAATCGCTTTAAATGAAAATTCGATAGGATATCAGATTAAACAAAAAATCATCTTTGATCTATTTAATATCTAATTATTCTACTCTTTTCTTACAGGTAAGCTTTTACATGCAAACTTAAGCTTTGATAAGCGGGCAAATGACTTAAAAATGAGTGAGTAAAATTGCTGAAAGAAAATGCAGTTATTAAATTTTGTTTTATATCAGGGGTCGGCAATGTGTGCAGAGAAATTGGCAGCTGAGAAAATATTCTTTTTGGATATACAAAAAAAAGGCAAAGCCATTCTTTGTTACAAAAAAGAGCTTTAAAGCACAATAAAGCTTTCAAATGTTATTTTAAATCAGTGGTCGGCAATGTGATCAGAAAAATTGCCACTGGCAACTGAGAAAATATTTATTTGCAATTTTAAAAAAAGGGCAGAGAGCTTTCAAAAGCTTTTCTTTACTACTTTAATTTTTCCCACTTAACAAAAAGAAAGCTTTAAAGCACATTGAAGCTATCAAATTGTATTTTTAAATTAGTGGGTCGGCAATGTGATCAGAAAAATTGCCACTGGCAACTGAGCAAATATTTATTTGCAATTTTAAAAAAAGGGCAGAGAGCTTTCAAAAGCTCTTCTTTACTACTTTAATTTTTCCCACTTAACAAAAGAAAGCTTTAAAGCACATTGAAGCTATTAAATTGTATTTTACATTAGTGGGTCGGCAATGTGAGCAGAGAAATTGCCACAGGCAACTGAGAAAATATTTATTTAAAATTACAAAAAAAAAGGGCAGAGAGCTTTCAAAAGCTCTTCTTCTTTATTTGCTCTGATTTTAATATAAAATTTCGCTAAATTGGGCTAAATAGGCAATTTCTCGGCAGTATTTGTGATTATGATTCATAGCTTCTTTCAAAATCTCATAAAAAGGATATTTTAGATAAAATATCATAAAAATTTGGTAAAAATTATTTGCCTGTGGGCTTAAGTAGTGCTCGTATAGGACTGCCAACTTATTACAAAACAGTTTCTATTCTGAAAAAGGAATCTACTTAAACAAGTTGTCAAATTGCCTTTAAAATGAATCAAAGACCTGCCAACTTGTTCTAAAATAATTTAAAAATGCTGTTACATAATCTCAAACTGCCTAAGACGCTGTCAACTTATTAAAAATGGAGTTTGAACATTAAAATAATAATTCATATTTGAGCAATATGTCTATAATTAGGTCTAAAATGGCTCTAAGCGCTGCCAACTTGCCTTAAAATCTATTAATATGCTGCATAATTACCTTAAACTCGCTAAAGCGCTGCCAACTTGTTACAAAAAATGTTTTCAAAATAGCTGGTATACATTGCCAAAATTTTTTAACTTGCTCTAAACTGGCTTATGACGCTGCCAACTTGTCTTAAATAACATCAAACTCTCTAAGATGTTTTCAACTTATTTAAAATATATTTTTATTAATAAAATGATAGTTCTTAATTGTCCTAAAATGCCTATAATGAAGTAAAATGTCGCTAAATTTGCTTTAAGCGCTGCCAACTTGCCTTAAAATCTATTTTCTTGCTGCCTAATTGTCTCAAACTCGCTAAAGCGCTGCTAACTTGTTAAAAAAAAATTCAAAATAATTGAAATACATGGCCAAAATTTTCTATCTTGCTCTAAACTAGCTTGAGACGCTGCCAACTTGTCTTAAATAACACCAAACTCTCTAAGACGTTGTCAACTTCTTGCAAATAGATTTTTGTTAATAAAATAATAATTAATTTTTGATTAAATTCCATATAATGAATTTAACTGGCTTTTAGCGCTGCCAACTTGCCTTAAAATCCATTTATTTGCTGCTTAACACACTCAAACTCACTAAAGCATTGCTAACTTGTAAAAAAAATGTTTTCAAAATAGCAAAATAGTTGGTATACATTGCCAAAATTTTCTAACTGGCTTGAAACGCTGCCAACTTGTTTTAAATAACTGCCAACTTTCTAAGATGTTGTAAACTTATTTAAAATAGATTTTTATTAGTAAAATAATCAAATCTTATTTGACCAAAATGACTATAATGAAGTCAACTGTCACTAAATTTGCTCTTAGCGCTGCCAACTTGCCTTAAAATTTATATTCTTGCTGCTTAATTGTCTTAAACACACTTAAGCGCTGCCAACTTGGTAAAAGAAAGTCTTCAGAATAACTAAACATTTTCTAAAGACGTCAACTTGCTCTAAATTAGCCTAAGGCCCTGCCAACTTGTCTTAAACTAACGGGAAATAATATTGATGATTTAAAGCCTTTTTTTAAAGTGCTTTAAGTCAAGTTTATTTACGACAATATGACTTTTACAATAAAAAAGGCCTGCCAACTTGTTACGAAATTTAGCAAAAAAGCTGTCAATCTGTTTGAAAAAGTCTAAAGCTGGGTATTGAGATACTTGTTTAAAGTGTACGAAATCTCAGCATATTATTTGGTTAATAGCAAAGGCGAAAAGTGCTTGAAAAAATATGGAAACGATTCGGTACCAACGGTTAAGGTTCTGTGATCTAGCTTAAAAATAAAGTTAATTACGTTCACAAACTCTTTAAGCGCTGCCAACTTGCGGCTAGTTTGATAACCAAACGAAACCCTTTAAAATTTACTTTCAACCTTATTTATGTATATTTAATTAGATATTGTCGCCATACAAAATTCTTCCAACATCTGCCTAGTAAATTGCTCAATTTGTGAACATATCATCACATCTTAACTTGACAGGCAATATATGTATGTAAGTATGTGCATACAGATCGAGGCCGCCGCTTACTAAACAACAAAGTGCAACAAACTGTTTAACAGAAAAGTAAAAAAAAAAAAGATGAAACGAAACAAAATTAACAAAATTGTGTGTACACACACACACATACATTTGAGAATGGGCAAAGTTTTAACGCAATTGCGTTAAATGATTTGTATGCCAAAAGCAACAACAACAACAACAACAACATGAAGGAGGCTGCGCCTGAGGCCCGTTGTAAAATGCTAATGAGTTATGCACGATCTGTGGTTCAGTTCTATGGCTTGAGGTAGGCAATGCTGCAACTAGTTATGTGCGCGTGACACGAGTCAAATGTTTGTTGACACAACCAAACCCATCTCCGCTACGTATAGCTTATATTGGCAGTAACAATTAGCACACACACACATTGGACAGCCTTCAATGTTTTTGCAGTCACTCACTCACTCACTCACTCGCTCATTCAGTCATTTCGTTCAGCACATTTTGTTTGCTTTAGCAAAGTTGCATTGTATTTTAGTAGCTATTTAGCATGCTTCTTTGTGCAACTCAAACACACACACACACACACAAATTGCAATGGTGATTATTATTTTGCAACTTAATGGCAAACAAAAATAATAAAATTTAGGTCAACGCATATAATACGATTCATTCTAAATGCCTAAGCGCTAGTTGTGTGCATTGATCATTCTAGTTTTCTTTTTTTTTAACTAACGGATATCTATGAGCTTAATCACACGCTCGAAAATGAACAATGAAATCATGTGATGAGTTAATAAGTTTTATAACTCGAAATGAGATTTTTATAAAAATTTGTGCATTTGCCCAAATTTCAGCTCTCCGATTAATCCTTCACGTAACGCACGATTCACGAAATAAATAAACAATTTACTGAGCTTTTCGCGTTAAGCACGATTCATGCACGTTTTAAAGGATGCACGATCACGAATGATTAATTGTATCATTCAGGTTAGAATTGGGTCTTCAGTAGTATAAGTATAAGAGCAGTATAAGAGTAATATTAGAGACTCTTATACTGCTCTTATGCTAGGTTTTATAGTGGAATTATTACATTCAGGCTAGAGTTGGGTCTCAAGCTCTTATATTGCTCATATTTTGATCTTATATTGCTCTTATACTAGATGTTATAGTGGAATTATCACATTCAGGTTAGAGTTGGGTCACAAGCTCTTATATTGCTCTTATATCGCTCTTATATTGCTCGAACTTTGCTCTTATACTTGATGTTATAGTGGAATTATTACATTCAGATAAAGTTGGGTCAAAAGCTCTTATATTGCTCTTATTTTGCTCTTATACTAGATGTTATAGTGGAATTATTACATTCAGGTTAGAGTTGGGTCACAAACTACTATATTGCTCTTATATTGATCTTATATCGCTCTTATATCACTCTTATATTCCTCTTATTTTGCTCTTATACTAGATGTTATAGTGGAATTATTACATTCAGGTTAGAGTTGGGTCACAAGCTCTTATATTGCTCTTATGTCGCTCTTATATTGCTCGAACTTTGCTCTTATACTAGATGTTATAGTGGAATTATTACATTCAGGTTAGAGTTGGGTCACAAACTACTATATTGCTCTTATATTGATCTTCTCTTATATTCCTCTTATTTTGCTCTTATACTAGATGTTATAGTGGAATTATTACATTCAGGTTAGAGTTGGGTCACAAGCTCTTATATTGCTCTTATATCGCTCTTATATTTGCTCTTATACTAGATGTTATAGTGGAATTATTACATTCAGGTTAGAGTTGGGTCACAAGCTCTTATATTGCTCTTATATCGCTCTTATATTGCTCTTATTTTGCTCTTATACTAGATGTTATAGTGGAATTATTACATTCAGGTTAGAGTTGGGTCACAAGGCTCTTATATTGCCCTTATATCGCTCTTATATTGCTCTTATTTTGCTCTTATACTAGATGTTATATGAATTATTACATTCAGTTAAGTTGGGTCACAAGCTCTTATATTGCCTCTTATATCCTCTTATATCTTATTTTTTGCTTTATATTGCTCTTATACTCTATAGTATATATTATAATGGTTGGCCACTTTATTCTTTGTATTATAGTTGTCTCTTATATTGCTCTTATACTAGATGTTAGAGTGGAATTGTAACATTCAGGATAGAGTTGGGGGTTAAGCTCTTAAATCGCTCATATATTGATCTTAAATTGCTCTTACACTGGGTGTTTTAGTGGAATTGTTACATTCAGGTTAGAGTTGAGTCAGAAGCTCTTATATTTAATCTTATTTTGCTTTTATACTAGATGTTATAATTGAATTATTACATTTAGATAAGATTTGGGTCACAAGCTCTTATATAGCTCCTATATCGCTCTTATATTGCTCTTAATTTGCTCTTATACTAGATGTTATAATGGAATTATTACATTCAGATTAAATTTGGGTCACAAGCTCTTATATAGCTCTTATATCGCTCTTATATTGCTCTTATTTTGCTCTTATACTAGATGTTATAATGGAATTATTACATTCAGATTAGATTTGGGTCACAAGCTCTTATATTGCTCTTATATTGCTCTTATATTGCTCTTATACTAGATGTTATAGTGGAATTATTACATTCAGATAAGAGTTGGTTCCCAAGCTCTTATATTGCTCTTATATCACTCTTATATTGGTCTTATACTAGTTGTTATAGTGGAATTAATACATTCAGGATAGAGTTGAATCACAAACTCTTATATTGGTCTTATATTGGTCTTATATTGCTCTTATATTGCTCTTATTTAGCCCTTAAATTTCTCTTATACCAGGTTGTTACAGTGAAAATGTTACATTAGGTTAAAATTGGGTCATAAGCTCTTATATCGTTCTTATATTGCTCTTATATTGTTCTTATTTAGCCCTTAAATTTCTCTTATACCAGGTGTTACAGTGAAAATGTTACATTTAGGTTAGAGTTGGGTCATAAGCTCTTATCTCGTTCTTATATTGCTCTTATAATGCTCTTATATTGCTTTTATTTTGCTCTTATATAGCTCTTATACTAGGTTTTATAGTGGAATTATTACATTCAAGACCAAAATTTAAGTGAAATTGAATAAATCCTGAAAAACTAACACTTACTTGATTTATTTTTCCACTAGGAACTAGCATATCAAGTATAAGACCTAATACAAGAACAATATAAGATCTATAAAACCCAACTCTATGAGTAAGGGGTATGATGACTCTTAGGGTGGATGCCGTCCAGAGTTTTGGTATAAAGGTGAATGGAGTGTATTAATAATAATCCTTAAAGCATTGAAAAGCTTTGAAAATAATAAACTAAATAAAAAATGTAAACACGGGTGAATAATGAAATAGAAACAGAGCAAGGTTAACATTGACATTAATACCAAATACACAAATAAAAGCACATACATAGAATTGCCTTAGAATACAACAACAACAACAGCAACAAAAACAACTGTAATTAGCAGCTGCACAAAACGTAGCACATGGCGGTCGGTCGGTCCATAGATGCCATGTGTTGCTGTTGTTGTTGTTGTTGTTATTGTTTTTATTGCTGTTGTTTACTGTTTGGCATGTGGTTTGCAATTTAAGACGCGCTGCCGCCGCCATTTGGTTTAGCTACAAGTTGAATGTTGATAATGATGATGATGACGACGATGACGATGTCTCACCAGCAAACACACAACTCGCTGCAATTTTGACCCTGAAATTCACACACAACCAGCCAATAGCAAATAGCAAATAGTTGAAATTGTAAATTGCAGCCAAAGCAGCAGCAGTGAGGGGCAAGGTGAACCAGCTAAAGACTCTAAGCTTTACTGGGTTAATGTTAATGCTAAATGAAAACAAAAGACTTAAGACACAAACTTGGGTTCTAAGTTAATATAAGAAAAAGTTTCTTAATAATCCATGACCCAAGTACACATATGTCTCTAAGTAGGCCATCCTCCACTGCACACACACACAGCTAACCATTCATCAACTCATCCATACACCCACCCATCCATCCATCTATCTATAAAACCCATCAGACTTTTGCTTTCGCAAAAAAAAAAAAAAACAGATTGCAATGTGTGTCTAAACAAATTTAATAGAGCATGAACCGAGAGGCAGGCAAAATAAAAACAACAACAAAAACCACATTGACAAATCCCCCCAATGAGATGGTAATGTATGCCAGAGAAGCAAAGTGTCAGCGATTAGCTGACAGCTAATCAATTCTTTGCCGTGCTGTCGTGTTGCACATTTTCCCAAAGAGTTGACAAGTGCATTTTTTCAAATGTGCAAAAGTTTGAAAAAAAAAAAAAAAACGGAAGACAGACTGAGTTTGCGGACACACCTTGTCCAGATGCTCCAAAAAAACAGAACACAAAACCCTCGTCAAATTCCTTCCTGTTGGCCGCCAAATTGATGAATGCATCCGTTTGAACGAAAGGAAGGAAGTTGAGTTGAGACTCCTAACAGGTGCTTTTTTTTTTGCTGTGCTGACCAAATGACCTAATGCTAACCCGCCTGTACAAATTATGTAGTGTAGTGTAAATGCTTAAACAGCGAACCCTCTTTTATTTTAGCAATTCTAATATCAAGCACCAAGTGTTATTCCAACCCATTTGCAACACGATCCCTGATCCCAGATCCCAGTGCCTAACTGCCCGAAGGGGCAGTTTATAAATTTATTGCCTAAGCGGCTGCGTTTAAATGAATTTGTCTCTAACGCCCAAAGAAGACAAAATTGCCCTTGCAGGTTTTTTTTTGGCAGCTGCTGCTGTTGATAGTTCGATTTCTAAGGGCTTGGCCAAGGTCTTTATTAGCCACAGACTTGACTCGGGTTTCAGGCGCAAACTTTAAAATGCATTAAGTGCTCTGCAATTAAGTTTATCGATGCGCAAAAATCTGCCCATCTTTATTCTCTGTTGGCTCTGGGGCCAACGACGACGACGCGTTACTTTTTCGGCAACTTAATAATTTCGCTTAACTTAATTACTTTACTCTGAGGGCCTGAAAGGCATATTAAAAGGCATGAAAACTGGAAACCCTTGGAGTTTCTTTAGTTTTACAAAAAATTTCAAATTTTTCCAGATTGTTGTTTAGGTACAAAACAGTTTTTCTTACTAGAACTAGATTTTGCACCGATCGGTTATATGTCAGCTATATGCTATAGCCGTCCGATTTTGATCAAATTTACTGAAATTGTGTGGAAGCCCCTAAAATTTATAAATAACAAGTTTGGACACGTTATCATAAAAAACAAAAAAGTTTTTCTTACTAGAACTAGTTTTTAGACCGATTGTTCCTATGGCAGCTATATGCTATAGCCGTCCGATTTGGATCAAACTTTCCAGAATTGTGTAGAGGCTTATAGAATTAATAGGTACCAAGTTTGGAAACGTTATCATAAAAAACAAAAAAGTTTTTCTCACTAGAACTAGTTTTTAGACCGATCGTTCCTATGGCAGCTATATGCTATAGCCATCCGATTTTGATCAAACTTTCTAGAATTGTGTGGAAGCCTATAAAATTAATAAATACCAAGTTTGGAAACGTTATCATAAAAAACAAAAAAGTTTTTCCCACTAGAACTAGTTTTTAGACCGATTGTTCCTATGGTAGCTATATGCTATATCAGTCCGATTTTGATCAAACTTTCTGAAATTGTGTGGAAGTCCATAGAATTAATAAATGCCAAGTTTGGAGACGCTTTCATTGAAAACAAAAAAGTTTTTCTCACTAGAACTAGTTTTTAGACCGATCGTTCCTATGGCAGCTATATGCTATAGCCGTCCGATTTTGATGAAACTTTTCAGAATTGTGTAAAGGTTTATAGAATTAATATATACCAAGTTTTAAGACGCTACCATTGAAAACAAAAATTTGTTTCTCACTAAAACTAGTTTTTAGACCGATCGTTCCTATGTCAGCTATATCCAATAGCTGTCCGATTTGGATCAAACTTTTTGAAATTGTGTAGAAGCATGTATAATGAATAAATACCAAGTTTAAAGACGCTACCATTAAAAACAAAAAAGTTTTTCTCACTAGAACTAGTTTTTAGACCGATCGTTCCTATGACAGCTATATGCTATAGCCGTCCGATTTTGATGAAACTTTCCAGAATTGTGTAGATGCATAAAGAATGAAAAAATACCAAGTTTAAAGACGCTATCATTGAAAACAAGAGAGTTTTTCTTACCAAAACTAGTTTTTAAACCGATTTTTCCTATGGCAGCTATATCCAATAGCTGTCCGATGTCGATCAAACTTCCTGAAATTGTGTGGAAGTCCATAAAATTAGTATATAACAAGTTTGAAAACGTTACCATAGAAAATGAAAAGGGTTTTCTCTCTAAAACTGGTTTTTGGCCCGATTGTTCCTATGGCAGCTATATGCTATAGTCATCCGATTCGACCGGTTTTGACAAATATGTCGTCCATATGTATTTAAAGACTTTTGAACAAGTTTGGTCAAGATAGTTTCAAAACTAAGGGAGGAGATAGCGTAAAAACAGAAAGATCTACTTGGATTTTAATGCTGATCAAGAATATATATATATATATATATATATATATATACATAATATATGTATTTAAAGACTTTTTGCCAAGTTTGGTCAAGTTAGTTTCAAAACTAAGGGAGGAGATAGCATAAAAACAAAAAGATCTACTTGGATTTTGATGCTGATCAAGAATATATATATATATATATATACTTAACATATATATACCCTCCGCCAGGGTAACCATTCCTTGGTCTCGGCTACACTCATATTTTTTCGCTACAATTTAAAAATTGTACAATCTGTAAAGTAGTCACACGATTACGTAAGCAAATGCGGCACCCATCTGTTATGACTGTTCCTTGATCTCTGATTGATTTAAGTAACAGTGTCAAAACTCCTCCTCACGGAAGCTTTATTAGAAATGGTGCCATGATTGACAATGTTCTTGACTGTCAGCAAATGCGGCACCCATCTGTTTCGATCGTTCCTAGGTCTCTGATTGATTTAAGTAAGTTAACAGTGCCAAAAGTAATTTTTATGACAATGAAACCTCACCCAAGCTTTCTGAGAAAAGATGGCACAATTGTGTGTGTGCTTGACTGTCAGCAAATGAGGCACCCATCTGTTAGTTAGTTTTCTCAAATTTTTAACAAACTCAAGCAGATTCGTATCAATTCCCTAATTATTGGTTACTTCTTCAATTCCAAACGCGTCCCTGACATAATTTCCAAGTATTCATTCTATTGATTTATCTATATTTTAATCAAATAATATGCCTTTAACTTAACAACAATGATGGTAAACACCTGTTGAATCATTTAAGCAAATTGATATTGAGGTTAATATGCTTAGCCATCATCATCATGATCCTCATGCTCTAAACAATTTAATAAACAAAAACAAAAACAGCGCAATCACATTTTGTTGTAGAGAGAGAAAGAAGACCCTACTACACTAATAGAAGCTAACCAAGCACGAAGCTTTTGGCTCCATTGTTAGCTGTCTATATATGTAAGAGTATATGGGCAGAGCCGCTTGACAACGACGACAACGACGACGACGACTACTCTGGCCGACGTGTTTGGCATTTGCAATTAGACAGAACAGAAGATCTTGGCGGTGGGGGGACGGTGGACGGGGGGGGGACTGGGGCTTGGTAATCGTGCATGCCAGGAATTCAGCATGCGATAAGCTGAGAATGCGTTTGGAATGTTTCTGAATTTTCAGTTTTCCATGGGCCAAACTTGAGATATATAACCACAAATGACAATAACAACAACGCCCACACACTTAACTTTGGGCTACCAGCTGTTTTACGGTGGGCGTTAACACACCCGCATACAATCTTATGAAGTATGCATATACATTTGTATGTAAAGAAGCGGCAACATCAACAATTTAGCAAAAAAAAAAAATATATATACGGAAAACATTTGAAAAGTGTTCATTTTTATAAGTTTCACAAATACTCTATGAACTGGATCAAAAAATGAACTGTAGTTCAAGAAAATGAACTGAAGTTCTTAAAGTAAATAGTTCCAAAAATTAAATAAGTTCAAACATTGAGACCTAGTTCATTAGTTCATTTTAATGACAAAGTCATTTGAACTTGTTCATTTAAACTTGATCATTTGAACTGGTTCGTTTAAACTTATTCATTTGAACTGGTTCTTTTAAACTTTTTTATTTGAACTAGTTCATTTGAACTTGTTCATTTGAACTTGTTCATTAACTTGTCGAACTGTTCTTGAACTTGTTCATTTGAACTTGTTCATTTGAACTTGTTCATTTGAACTACTTCATTTAAGCATGTTCATTTGAACTTGTTCATTTGAACCTGTTCATTTAAACTTGTTTTTCGATTTGAACTGGTTCCTTTAAACTTATTCATTTGAACTTGTATATTTGAACTGGTTCTTTTAAACTTGTTTATTTGAACTAGTTCATTTAAACCTGTTCATTTAAACTAGTTCATTTAAACTAGTTCATTAAAACTTGTTCATTTGAACTACTTCATTTAAGCATGTTCATTTGAACTTGTTCATTTGAACTTGTTCATTTAAACTTGTTCATTTGAACTTGTTCATTTAAACTTATTCATTTGAACTTGTATATTTGAACTAGTTCATTTAAACCTGTTCACTTAAGCTTGTTCACTTAAACTAGTTCATTTAAACTTGTTCATTTAAACTTGTATATTTGAACTGGTTCATTCAAACTTGTTCATTTGAACTACTTCATTTAAACTTGTTCATTTGAACTTGTTCATTTGAACTTGTTCATTTGAACTTGTTCATTTGAACTTGTTCATTTGAACTTGTTCATTTGAACTTGTTCATTTAAACTTGTTCATTTAAACTTGTTCATTTGAACTAGTTCATTTAAACTTGTTCATTTGAACTTGTTCATTTAAACTTGTTCATTTGAACTTTTTGTTTCTTGTTCATTTAAACTTGTTCATTTGAACTTGTATATTTGAACTAGTTCATTTAAACTTGTTCACTTAAGCTGTTCATTTAAACCTGTTCATTTAAACCTGTTCATTCAAACTTGTGCATTTAAACCAGTTCATTTAAACCTGTTCATTTGAACTTGTTCATTTAAACTTGTTCATTTGAACTTGTTCATTTGAACTTGTTCATTTGAACTTGTTCATTTGAACTTGTTCATTTGAACTTGTTCATTTAAACTTGTTCATTTGACTTCTTTAAACCTGTTCATTTGAACTTGTTCATTTAAACTTGTTCATTTAAACTTGTTCATTTGAACTTGTTCATTTGAACTTGTTCATTTGAACTTGTTCATTTGAACTTGTTCATTTAAACTAGTTCATTTAAACTTGTTCATTTAAACTTGTTCATTTAAACTTGTTCATTTAAACTTGTTCATTTAAACTTGTTCATTTGAACTTGTTCATTTGATCTTGTTCATTTAAACTTGTTCATTTAAACTAGTTCATTTAAACCTGTTCATTTAAACTTGTTTATTTAAACTAGTTCATTTAAACCTGTTCATTTAAACTTGTTCATTTAAACCTGTTCATTTGAACTTGTTCATTTAAACTTGTTCATTTAACTACTTCATTAAAACTTGTTCATTTTTGTTCTTTAAACCAGTTCATGTAAACCTGTTCATTTGAACTTGTTCATTTAATCTTATTGATTTGGACTTGAATATTTGAACTGGTTCATTTAAACCTGAACTTGTTCGTTTAAACTTCTTTATTTGAACTAGTTCATTTAATTTAAACTTGTTTATTTAAAGTTGTTCATTGGAACTTGTATATTTGAACTGGTTCTTTTAAACGAGATCATTTAAACTTGTTCATTTGAACTAATTCATTTATGTATACCTGTTCACTCGAACTTGTCCATTTAAACTTTTTCATTTAAACTAGTTCATGAAATTCGGCAAAACTCTACCAAAAAAGGCTAAAAACCACAGTTTTTCAGATAAAGAAACATTTTGCGTTATAGATCACTTGGGATAGTCTTTGATCAAAACTAACACTTCGGGTAAATGCCTCGAGATTTTATAACTAAAAGAAAAAGCTTTTCAGAAAACGACTTAAAACGTTCACATACAAATTTTTTGTGCCTGCGGCGCAAATTTTAATACACTTCTTAATTTCTTCTTTACATTTTTTCGCGTATTTTATGAAATTTAAAATATATTTACGTCAACTTTGACTATTTTTTTGTTGTAATAAAACAAAATTGTTATAAAATATATTGGAGAAAGTTTAGGCGCAAATAACATAAACAAATCCATATACCCTGTCTTTTCGCTAGCAAATTAAAAAAAAAAAAAAAGAAGGCGCAAAAAATGTTTTACAAATTCTACACGACAAACTTCTCCTCCAACGCGCTTGGTCATGCACAATTTACATACACACACACACGCATACACACATACTTTTTACGACGCATTTCGCGCTAGACAAAAAAGAAATATGTATAGTTGAGGGTGGAAGGAGAAGCCAATAACCAACCATTGTGGCATATTTTAAAAGTTCATCTACACAAATAAAAAAAACAAAAACATTCAAATCAATTTACGGTAAAGGATATCAACGTTTAATGAACTCTTGAGAGAATGATAGAGAGAGAGAGAGAGAGAAAGAGAGGGCGGCCTAGGCCAAACGGTGATAACTGGACAACGACGACGAGGTCAATGACAAAACAAAACAAACGAAAAACAAAAAAAAAACTTCAATTGAAATTCATTTCCTCATATCAGACAAAACAAATGCTCAAGCTCAAACATCTTTGTATATGTAATTATAAAGCATTTTACAATTAATTTTATTTTTTTTTTTTTTTAGTTGCCTTGACCTTAACACAATAAAATAAATTACAACAATTACAACCAGCTTGAAAGTTTTACATTGTAGAACAAAAATAGTTGTTAACAGTTTGCAATTGTTAATGGCATTGTAGAAGGCGTAACTGTGTGTGAGTGAGTGGGGGCGTCCCATTAAATAACATAAAAGGCAGGCCATAACATTACAGAGCTCGTTTAACAGTGACAGTTAGAATTTATGGATAAAGTTGCGGCCATGACCAACAGAGGAGAGCAGCAGCAGCAGCAGCAGCCATAAGTGGCCTGCAACAGGGTTGTGGGGTTGGGGGCTGGGGGCTGGGGAGGTGGTGCGTGTTTGGCATATGAAATTATATACATTAACCAACATGAAGGGCTAAGCCTGCTCACCCACACACACACACACACACAAGCACACTCACACCACCTGGCCAAACAGCCTTGATCTTGATCAAAATGAACGTAACAACAGCATTGATTGCAATTGCTATTATTTACTGCACTTGATTTGATTTAAGCCAAGACCAGATTTGTTGTTGCCGTCAAGCTTGTTTGTGTTTTGTTGTTGCTGCTGCTGCTGCTGCTGCTCACCTTGTCTTTGCCCGTTTTGTCTTGGCCCACACCACCGCCACCACCACCACCTCGCACTTGCACTTGCAGTTTGCAGGCAAATTGCAGCAACAAAAGTTTGTTAATAACTTGCTTAATAGACTATGAGGTATTTTTTTGATTATTTGTTTTTTTTTTTTGGAAGCCCACGCAAATTGCGTCTTACTAAAACGAGAGAATGACAGGCTACGCAAATTAACGGCATTTGCTCTTATTGCGGCGCAGGCGACAAAAGTTTCAAGTTCAGTCTTGAATTGTGTTTCTTTTAGCTATAAATAATAAACTAAATAAATAAATAATAATTAAATTGGCTATTAAATTTCGATTAGTGAGAATAAAAGAAGTAATCAAGCCTGATCGCACTTAAAAGACGTGCTGAGGCTATTCTGACTTTGTATTCGGTTTTGAAAACGTAGAAAATTCAATTAAATTATGTTGGCCTGTGTAATTATTTGCCTAAAACAAAGCTGGAAGCAAACACCTTTTATCTAACGGTGTTGCCGGACCGCCGAAATTTTTCATTATTGCTTTATCCAAATTCCATTGTTCCAAATTTGTTGCTAACTTGACACACTAGGAATGTGTCAATATAACATTTAAAAAAAATTATTATGTATAACTTTGAATTCACCGCGTTCCTTTTTTGCCTCATTAAGCTCATTTTGAAAGACCCAGTCAATTAAAAAAAAAACAACTAAGCTATACCCAAACGATTTGGGTCGTTTTTGGGTCGAAAGTGATTTGTAGAACACATTGGATATTTTGGGCTTAGAATATCTTATATTCACTGTTGCCAACTTTGACTTATATTCAATATGTTGCAATATTTTATATACACTGTTGCCAATTTAGCCACTTGCTGGCCAACTCTAACTATTTTGTAAGGTCAAAACCAGGAAATTACTCAATTTTAACCGAACCAGCATTTCTAGTTATTCAAAAGAATTTTTTTTTGCCATTTTTTAGGCACTTTGAACTAAATATTGCCATATCTCATCGTTTTTATCAGTCGTTTTAGCCATTTTCGGGGCAAATCTAACAATTTTGTATGGTCCGAAACCGAAAACTACTCAGTTTTACCAGAACCAGTATTTCTAGTTATTTTCCAAACATTTATTTGCCATTTTTTAGGCATTTTGAACCAAAATTTTGCTATAACTGGGCATTTTTAACTGTGGATTTAGCCATTTACCGGCCAGATATAACTATTTTATAAGGTAAAAAACGGGAAACTATTCAGTTTTAACGGAACCAGCATTTCTAGTTATTTTCAAAAAATGTATTTGCCATTTTTAGCCGTTTTGAACTAAATTTTGCCATAGATCTTAGAGCTTTTTAAAAGTGTTTCTATTCTTATGAAGTATTGTGCCCAAATAATCTTTTGTGTCATCTGGAAAGAGGCCTTAAACTTGCATAGATGGTAACGGAATTATTAATTCTTTGCTTTAAAATTGTTTTGTAAATATAAAACGTTTCCATTTTGTTGATGTTTTATGAAATTTTGGTTAAACTAGGCTTTGTATGCTATGAGATCGACTCAGATCATCAAAAGCTCTTTACCTTTTCTTTTTTTTAAATCAAAATTTGTTTTTTTCGAATGAAATTTCCTTTTAAAAACATTTAAGATATGTTTATTTGTAAATAATAACATTATTGGGCATAGTTGGTTGTTGTAAATAGCTAAGGAAAGTCTATAATGATAATATAAACCATTTAAATGTTATCAAAAAGCTAGAGAAAGTGAAATTTTTGTCGCCTGGCCTTAAGAATATTGCACGAAAATATATGGAAGTTGCCACTATTTGGGGGGCTTAAAGTATTTTTTTGCATTATTTTAGAATTTTATATTATATTTATTATTAAAATCTTAATTAAAAATTAATTTAAATTCTGTTAATTATTGATTTTTAAAGAGATTATTTTTGAATTATATTATTATATTATTTCCATACTAAAACATGTGCAAGTGTGTTAACAACGGTCTGGCAACTCTAATTTTGAAGTCAAGTGCAGTTATTTCGAAGATCTCACACACACACACACACATGCATTTAAGCAAAGCCCAAAAGGGAATTGCGCAAATATGCAGAGACGCCAGGAAGATTGCCACAATTCCGTTAACAGTTAGAAAACGAATCGCATGACGTGCGCACGAACGAAAAAAAAACCTTTTTTCGAACTCTTTCAGTGGAAAAAAATTAGAAAAATTCTAGCAAGTTCCGTTGATTGGCATGTAAAAGCGCAGAAATAATAACAAAATCATTGAAAAAACAAACAAACTCGAATTTCGCACTAATTTATGTTTTTTTTTCTAATTTTTTTTTTGCAGAAAAATTTGGTTGCTTGAGGCCCGCAGAGTTATTGCAGCGTTTAAGCTGCTCCACCCTTCCCACCACCACCAACACAAGCACAAGTACATCACCTCCACCCCCCGCTAACACCGCATTAGACACAAAAGACTGCGAAAATACAACAACAACAACAACCGCAACAGCACACATACCAAAGCAGCCGACGAGCAGCGAGGCCGACGACGACGACAAAGTGCAAGCAGAGGACGCGGAAGCCGAGGCCGACGTTGATGTGGGCATCGAAACGGCAGCTCCTTTGCGACCCCGCTACGTGCTCACCCAGGCCCAACGCAAAGAGTATCCCCAGGAGCAGCAACAATCATCGCCCCAGCCGCCTCACACTGATTCCGATTCAGAAACGGATTCGGATGATGGCTGCAAATTGATTGTCGATGAGAAACCCCTTTTGCCCGAGGATAAGCCTTTGTCGCTGCGCATGCGCAGCTCACCCCCACCAGCCGAAACACGTCCCAGTCCACCACCGCCCCGCGAACCCACACCAGCCGTACGCTGCAGCGTCATCCAACGTGCGCCCCAGGCACAACTCTCGCAGCCCGACGAGCCCCAGCGTGGCCTACATTTGCCCTTGAGTCGCTTGGACTTGGACTATTTGGGTCCCGAGCAGCAGGAGCCCATTGATTATCACGTGCCCAAGCGTCGGGAACGCGAGGAGGAAGAGGAACTGAACTCGCGCCGCTTGGAGCGTGCCCGTCGTGTAAGCGAGGCGCGCCGGAGAAGTACCATTTTGGCGGCTCGCCTTTTGCTGGCCCAATCCCAGCAGCGTCTCAATCCGCGACTTGTGCGCAGTTTGCCCGGCATTCTAGCAGCGGCGGCCGGTCACGGTCGCAGCAGTAGTTCAGGGGCGGCAGCCGGTCAGGGATTTCAGTCCTCCGGCTTTGGCAGTGGTTCGACTGGTGGTGGTTCAGGCAGTGGCCAAGCGAACGGCGGTGCGGGTTCACCGGCGGGAGGAGGCGGCGGTGGTTTCAGTGGAGCCGGAGGCGGCGGGGGTATGGGCGGAGGTCGCGACGGACGCGGCAATTACGGTCCCAATTCACCGCCCACGGGAGCATTGCCACCGTTTTACGAGAGTCTGAAGAGTAACCAACAGCAGCAGCAACAGCAGACGAGCACGGCAGCGGGCGGACATTTTCAGGCGGCGGCGGCGGGCAATTCCCAATTTTTAATACAAAACGCAGCGGCGGCGGCCTTTATGATGTCAGCGGGAGGAGCGGGTGCGGGAGCAGGCGGAGGAGGAGGCGGAGGAGGCTATATTAATTGTGCCGGAGGAGCAGGAGGTGGTGGTGGAGGAGCAGCAGCAGCTGGCGGAGCCGATGGTAATAATCTTTTGAACTTCGCCTCTGGCTTGACCCAGAACCAGAACAACAACAATTCTAATTATAATAATGACTCCCATTCCAAATTTCATCATGTTCATCCTACACATACATCGACAATAAATGGTCATCCCTTTTATGGTGGCAATCCCTCAGCCTATGGCATTATACTGAAGGATGAGCCGGATATTGAATATGATGAGGCGAAAATTGATATTGGAACCTTTGCACAGAATATCATACAGGCGACCATGGGCAGTACGGGTCAGTTTAATGCCTCGGCCTATGAGGATGCCATTATGTCGGATTTGGCCAGCTCACAGCAGTGTCCCAATGGTGCAGTGGATCCGTTACAATTTACAGCTACTTTGATGTTGAGCTCGCAGACGGATCATTTGCTGGAACAATTGTCCGATGCAGTGGATTTGAGTTCATTCCTACAGCGTAGCTGTGTGGATGATGAGGAGGAGGATCAGTCGACCAATAATACCACAAGTCCCAGGCAGGATTTTGAGCTGGTATCGACACCCTCGCTGACGCCGGATTCGGTGGAGCAGCAGCAGCAGCAACAGAATTCGGCACAATTGGATGCTTTGCATGAGAATCTGTTGACGCAGTTGAGCCACAGTATGACACGCAACAACAACAACAACACTCAACAGCAACAACAGCAACAACAACAGCAGCAACATCATCAGGTGGCACACTCTCATATGCAGCAGTCACATATGCAGCAACAGCAACATCACCAACAACAACAGGCGCCGCCGCCATCTTATCAGCATGCCACCAGAGGATTGTTAATGCAACAGCAACACCAGCAGCAACAAGGCAACTATTCACAGCAACAATCAAACCTAATCAATCAGCAGCAGCAACAGCAAATGCTCTCGCAGCAACATCATCATCAACAGCAGCAACATGCCGCCTATCAACAGCAACAACAGCAGCAGCAGCTGTATCAACAGCAACAACACCATCAGCAACAGCAGCATCACTATCATCAACAGTCGCATGCTCACACGCATCCTTCTCATGCCGACAACAGCAATCTCTCATTGCCCTCACCCACTGTGGCAGCAGCCGCGGCTGCTGCTGCCGCCGCACATTTATCGCGTCCCATGAGCAACAGCAGCAGCAGCAACAATTCCGGCTCACTGCTGGATGCCAATGCTGCTGCCGTAGCAGCAGCTGCCCTGCTAGACACCAAGCCGCTTATCCAAAGTGTAAGTTTGACATTAACCCAAGAAATTTCCACACAGCTACAACAATTACAACAACAACAACAGCAGCAACAGCACAAAATCAATTCAGAGAAACAGTTAACTAAAAATCTGCCCGTAGACTATCTAATACTTAAGTCAGAGCAGCAGCAGCTACCACAACAACAGCAACATGTGGGGCCACCCACAGCAACAACAACAACAACAACAGCAGCAAGCAAAATTAGAGGACGTGCCAAAGCGGTGGCCTATGGCTCAACTATGATTACATTTATATCCACTTTAAAAGCAGAATCCCCAGAGATACCCGTAACCCGGACAGTGCATCGCAGTACCTTACGTTCATTGGCAACGGCTGCTGCGGCCACAGCGGCCGGACTATGTGCACCCACGCCCACCGTTTCGGTGCTCAATGAGAGCAAAGTATTGCAGCGGCGTGTAAGAGTTGGAAGAATGAAAATTATGAGAGAGAGAGGGCCAATGACTATGAAATTATAAGAGAGATGGGCCAAAAGATGATTTCCAAAAATCGCCTCCCAAAACGACAAATCCTTTCCTTATACGCCTAGAGTTTCAAAAGATTTTCCAGGTGTTCCCGTTTGCAAATTCGATCAAATCATGCGAAATCTGAATTGTTAAATGCGATTGTGTTCTTGGGCTTGTAACTTTATCAGCCAAGTTCTCATTTCCACTTCCACAAAAAATTGTGATTTAAAACGGGGTTTATTTTTCTTACCAGATTTGGTCTTGAAATCACAAAACTTTTGTGGAAGTGGAATTGAGAACATGGCTGCATATTTCCATTTATTTTTATTCGACCATCTGGCTGGCAAAATTAACTAACCAAATTCTCCAAACGTTTCCCTGAAACTAAGAACCTTTACCAACTCCAATTGACCTGATTAAGTTTTCTTCCCCCATTGTTATTTTTCGCTTTCTAACTAACTTCTTATAACATTCCCATCATTTTGGACAGGCTTCTTACTCTGTAAAAACTAATGCGAAGAAAAATTTGTACACCATATTTTTTTACACACTTGTAAAATGTACATGTTTGCTTTTGTTTTTCCTTTTCATTTGTTTTTTTCTATGTACTTTTACTTTTTTCCACAAAATTTTTAACAGACATTTAAAAATATTTTACAGGCGTGTAAAATTTAAATTTTTTACTTTCCAAAATGCAAAATAATTTGGTAACCTAACACGAGCATTTTTGATAGACTTGTTATTTTTAGGTGTGTAAAAAAAAATTTGAAAATAAATTTTTACACCAAATTTTTTTACACACGTGTAAAATTTCACATTTTTGTTTTTCCTTTCATTTGTTTTTTCTATGTACTTTTACTTTTTTACACAACATTTTTAACAGACGTTTAAAAATATTTTACAGGCGTGTAAAATTAAAATTTTTCACTTTCCAAAATGATCTGGTTAGAAAGCAAAATAATTTAGTGAACCAAAACAAGCATTTTTGATAAACTTGTTATTTTTAGGATTTAAAAAAAATTCGAAAAACATATGTGTACAAGAATTTTATTTTACAGACGTGTAAAATTTCACATTTTTGTTTTTCCTTTCATTTGATTTGCTATGTACTTTTTTTTTCCACAAAATATTTAACAGACGTTTAAAAATATTTTACAGGCGTGTAAAATTTAAATTTTTCTTACCACAATAATTTGGTAACCTAACGCGAGCATTTTTGATACACTTGTTATTTTTAGGTGCGTAAAAAAAAATTCGAAAATAAATTTTTACACCAAATTTTTTTTACAGATGTGTAAAATTTATATTTTTGTTTTTCATTTCATTTGTTTTGATGTGTACTTGTACTTTTTCCGCAAAATATTAAAAACGTGTTTAAAAATATTTTAAATTTAAATTTTTTCACATTACAAAGCCAAATAATTTGGTTTACTAAGACCGCATTTACACGATAAAGCAAACTTCATGAAGTTTTTCGAAAAACTCTTGCTTTTAGGAAAGAAGGGTAGTGGTGTAGCTTACCCCGCTCTACACCTCTTTTCTACAAACAAAAGCTTTTTTAGAAACTTCATGAAGATTGCTTCACCGTGTAAATGCGGTCTAAAACGAGCATTTTTGAGACGCTGTTTCTGTTAAAAAAAAGTGAAAAAATTTTAAACCACATTTTTTTACACACGTGTAAAATTTCACATTTTTGTTTTTCTTTTCATTTGTTTTTTCTATTTTCCTCAAAATATTTAACAGACGTTTAAACATTTTTTACAGGCGTGTAAAATAAAAATTTTTTCGCATGCCAAAATAATCTGATAACTAAGCTAAATGATTTGGTTAACTAACACGAGCATTTTTGACAGACTTGTAATTTTTAGGCGTGTAATTAATTTGAAAGAAAATAATGTTCACAAAATTTTTTACAAACGTGTAAAACGAATATTTTAGTTTATCCTTTCATTTGTATTGGTATGTACTTGAAGTTGTTCAAAATATTTAACAGGCGTGTAAAACACATCAATACAAATGAAAATATATATTTTTTTAATATTTTACACGCCTGTAAAATTTTTTGTGTACAATTTTGGTATTTTACAGGAATTTTAATTTTACACGCCTGTAAAATTTGTTGTGTACTTTTTGTAGGCGTGTAAAATTAAAATTTTTCACTTTCCAAAATGAACTGGTTACAGAGCTAAATAATTTGATAATCTGACACGAGCATTTTTGACACGCTTTTTATTTATAGACGTGTAACTAATTTGAGTTGCCTTATGTTAAAAAATATTTACACAACATTTTTTACAGACGTATAAAATTTTTATTTTTGTTTTTCATTTCATTTGTATTGTTGTGCACTTGTAATTGTTCCCACAAAATATTTTACAAGCGTGTAAATATATTTTTCAGGCTTGTAAAATTTACAGAGGTGTAAAATATCCGTCCGTTGTGAAGCATGTGTTTGTGTGTATTCCAGTGTTTGTGTATTTTACATGCCTGTAAAATATTTTGTCAAAAAGTACAAGTACACAACAATACAAATGAAATGAGAAACAAATTTTTTAATATTTTACACGCCTGTAAAATATTTTGTCAAAAAATTATTGGTGTGTGAAACCAACACAAATAAAATGAAATAAATTTTAAAAAATATTTTACGCGCCTATAAAATATTTTTTCACATTTGTAAAATATTTTGTAAAAAAATGTCCAAGTACACAACAATACACATGAAATTAGAAACACAATTTTAAATATTGTTTAAATATTTTTACGTGTAAAATATTTTTTACACGCCTGTAAAATATTTTGTAAAAAATATACTCATGTACACAACACAAAGAAAGAAAAATTTTAAAAATATTTTGCACGCCTATAAAATATTGTGACACGGTAAAATATTTTTAAAAAAATAACAGTATACATCTATACAAATGAAATGAAAACATCATTCTAAATATGTAAAAAATGTCCAAGTACACAACAATACACATATAATTAGAAACATAATTTTAAATATTTTTTACTCGCCTGTAAAATATTTTTTACACGCCTGTAAAATATTTTGTGAAAAAATCTACTCAAGTACACAACACAAATGAAATGAAAAAAAAAATTTTAAAAATATTTTGCACGCCTATAAAATATTTTGACACGTCTGTAAAATATTTTTAAAAAAAGTACAAGTACACATCAATACAAATGAAAAGAAAAAATTTTGTTTTTAATATTTTGCGTAAAAATTTGTTTCCTTTGGTATTTTACAGAAGACAACTCAAATTATTTACACGTCTGTAAATAGCAAGCGTGTCAATAATGCTCGTGTGTTAAGCTAAGGTACCAGAGGCAAATAATTTGCCCAAATTTTGAGACAAATTTGTCTTAATAGCCATTCCTTTAGATTTTACAGGACTTAAAGCAAGTAATTCGCTCAAATAGTGCCGAAAAATTTCCAATTTTGGTAATTTTAGACAAATTTTCATCAAAATTTGGGCAAATTATTTGCCTGTGAGACCGCTTAGCTTTAGTTACATGTGTGAAAAAATGTATTTTTTACAGGTATACTTTACTTTTTGTTAATAATTATTTTGCAGGTATATTCTCGGTTTAACTTAAGTCAAAACTCGTCGCATCTGAATGGAGTAGGATATTATTTTATTAGCCCATTTTGTTCATTCAAATAATTTCATAGTCATTGGCCGCAATTTTGAAAGCAAATATCTATGTAAAATACTTAATTTTTATAAAAATTTATTGAATAATAATTTTCTCATAAATTGAAAAAAAATATAAAAAAATATTTTTTTTAAAAAGAGGATTTAAAAAAAATCTAAAATTTCATGTTTAAAAAAAAGTATTTTCCATTTAAAATGTGCTTAAATATGTATTCCTGTGTTGGTAATTGTTTTTGTGCTCGTCTGTTTCCCCCTCCCAAAATCCAACTTGTTTTTCAACTAATCTAATTTCATTTTTTGTTCTTCCTCCATTCTTTAGCTGGGACTACCACCCGATCTACAGCTGGAATTTGTGAATGGCGGTCATGGCATTAAGAATCCTTTGGCCGTGGAGAATGCACATGGTGGCCATCACCGTATACGCAATATTGATTGCATCGATGATCTCAAGCATGGCCACCAGCAGCAACAGCAACAGCAGCAGCAGCAACAACAGCAGCAGCAGCAACATCAACAGCAGCAACATTCGCCCACACACCATCAGCAATCTCTCCAGCAACAGCATCAGCAAAACCTGCAACAATCCTCAACTCCCCATCCCGTCCACCACCATCAGCAGCAGCAGCAGCATCAACACCATCACAATGGCGGCGGCAGCAGCAGCGCCAGCAGCAATGGCAGCAGCCATGGCGGTTCAGCCGATGCTCTCTGCGGCAGTGAGGATAATGGCAACAATAAGTTCGTTTGTCGCGTTTGCATGAAGACATTTTCGCTGCAGCGTTTGCTCAATCGTCACATGAAATGCCATTCGGATATTAAGCGCTATTTGTGCACATTCTGTGGCAAGGGATTCAATGATACCTTCGATTTGAAGCGTCATACGCGCACACATACCGGCGTACGGCCGTATAAGTGTAATCTGTGTGAGAAGAGTTTCACGCAGCGTTGCTCGCTGGAATCGCATTGCCAAAAAGTACACAGTGTGCAGCATCAGTACGCGTATAAAGAGCGGCGGGCCAAGGTGAGAGAAATTACTTTTGTTTTTAATATTAAAAATCTAGAATTAGAATTTACTCGGTTATTTGTTAGTTTATGTAGAAGATAGGAAATCCGCCCTCAGTATATTGGAAATTGAAAATTGGGTGTTCATCTAAGTTATAGATATATTAAAGTTTAAAGGGTTTAAAATATCCTCGTATCTCAGCACGGGTTTGTTAAAACCTACTTAAACTTCCCTCAACGGGCATTCATGGTTTTACTCTGGGAAAACAAACGGATGTTATACTTACTGATTTCAGGTAAGGCATTCGATTGTGTTTCCCATTTCCTTTTGATTCTAAAATTGCGACTGCTGGGCTTTCCCTTAGGGCTTCTGAAATTGATTTCTTCGTTTATGCTTTTTGAGTAAGCTCGCAGGGTGGTTGATCACATTCTCGATGCCCTTGAGAAATGGGCCGTATTTTTAGTTGTTCGACAAGCATTCGACAAAGTCTTACCCGGAGAGCCTGTGGAGGCTTCTTGTCTCTTTATTAAAAAACAGATCCTTTTGTGTGGAACTAATCTAATGATGTGCTACACTCCTGCTCGCAGCAAAGGTAATCAGAAGGGTTTCCTCAAAGGTAGCACAAGTCGGTACGTATTACTGAGTTACCGAAGAATTAAAGTCTTTGCCGCCTGGTCGAAACTGTTACCACAGAGAAGAAAAAAGTAAAAGTTAAAGAAATGGACAATTAGAAGCATATAATGAAGAGACATTAGGAAGTCTTAACAGAATACAATTGCAATTTGGTCACGAAGCAACATTAAAGTTAACTTTCATCCATCGATATCACCCTCAGTGAGCTAGCGCAAGAACATTATGGCCATTATGGTGCGGCTATAAATCAAAAAGTTTGAGCCTTGATAATCAGCCTTGTTTTCAATTCCACAAAATGTTTTCGACAGTGCAATTGATTCGTGTTCTGGTAAACGTAAAACACAAGCCTTTTACTGTTTCAAAAGATTGGCCTTTTGGCTAGTGAAATGAAAAGTTAATTGCAAATCTGACAAGTTAATAAATCATCATTCTCTGATTAATTTTTGAATTTGGAGTTAACTTGATATATTACAATCGACCGATAATTTATTTTTAAAATAATTAATTTTTCTGAAACTTGCGATTTCTTTGCTTCTAGCTAAAAATATTCGTGCTTTATTGCGAAAGTTCCGTTTAGTTCGATAGCCATTTAAACAATCGATAGAGAACTATCGTTGGTTTAAGGTTGTTCAACCCATATAAAACACGATCAAATATCCCAATATGCTCGTAAAAGTCACACAAACGGTTAGACATACGACTTAAATATGACTCGAAAATTATTAGAAATACGACTCGAAAATGAGTCGAAACTGATAAAAAAAAAAAAAGCGAGAGATATTATTTTCCTTCTTATCATTGGAAAACGATTAGAAATACGACTTACATATGACACGAAAATATTAGAAATACGACTCGAAAATGAGTCAAATTTGATTGAAAAAAAGCGAGTTAAAAGCGAAAAATATTTTTCTCTTTCTTATCTTTGGAAATTTGGCTCGTAAAAGACACACAAAGAATTAGAAATACGACTTAAATATGACTCGTAAATGATTAAAAATATTACTCGACAATGAGTCGAAACTGGTTTTAAAAGAAGCGAGTTAAAAGCGAATAATATTATTCTCGTTTCTTATCATTGGAAATTTGGCTTAAAAAGGACACAAAAAACGATTAGAAATACCATTTAAATATGACTCGTAAATGATTAGAAATATGAATCAAAAATGAGTCGAAACTGATAAAAAAAAAGCGAGTTAAAAGCGAATATTATTTTCTCTTTCTTATCATTGAAAATTTGGTTCGAAAAAGACTTAAAAAACGATTAGAAATACGACTTAAATATGACTCGTAAATGATTAGAAATATGAATCGAAAATGATTCGAAACTGATAAAAAAAAAGCGAGATAAAAGCGAGTAATATTATTCTCTTTCTTATCTTTGGAAATTTGGCTCGAAAAAGACAAACAAACAACTAGAAAGAAATACGATTTAAATATGATTCGAAAATAATTAAAAATACGACTCGAAAATGAGTCGAATCTGATTTAAAAAAGCGAGTTAAAAGCGAATAATATTATTCTCCTTCTTATCATGGGAAATTTGACTCAAAACGATTAGAAAGAAATACGACTTAAATATGACTCGAAATTAATTAGAAATACGACTCGAAAATGAGTCGAAACTGATTTAAAAAAGCGAGTTAAAAGTGAGAAACATTATTCTCTTTCTTATCATAGGAAATTTGTCTTAGAAAAAGACACACAAAACGATTAGAAAGAAAAACGACTTAAATATGACTCGAAAAAATAGAAGTTAACATCGGCTACGCCGATGTTTTAAATACCCTTGCAGTTTTTGAAAGGCGCTACCATTGATAACAAAAAAAGTTTTTTCTCACTAGAATTAGTTTTTAGACCGATCCTTCCAATGGCAGCTATATGCTATAGTCATCCGATTTCGATAAATTTTTCTAGAATTGTATGGAAGTATATGAAACTAATATATACCAAGATAGGTGATGCTTCGATGGAAAACAAAAAAAGTTTTTCTCACTAGAACTAGTTTTTTGAACCGACCGTTTATATGGCAGCTATATGCTATAGTCATCCGATTTTGATAAATTTTTCCAGAATTGTGTGGAAGCATATAAAACTTACATGTACCACGATTGGTGACGCTACGATGGAAAACAAAAAAGTTTTTCTCATTAGAACACGTTTTTGCACCGACCGTTTATATGGCAGCTATATGCTATAGTCATCCGATTTTTATAAATTTTTCCAGAATTGTGTGGAAGCATATACAACTTAATTGTACCACGATTGGTGATGCTTCGATGGAAAACAAAAAAGTTTTTCTCATTAGAACTAGTTTTCGGACCGATCGTTCCTATGGCAGCTATATGATATAGTCAACCGATCCGGCCAATTCCGACAAATGTGCAGCGTATTTGTATTTAAAGACTTTTTACAAAGTTTGGTCAAGATAGCTTCAAAACTGAGGGAGGAGATAGCATAGAAACAGACGGACAGACGGACGGACGGACAGACGGAAATGAACTCAGCTCGTCATGCTGATCAAGAATATGTATACTTTATGTGGTCGGAAATGCTTCCTTCACTGCGTTACAAACATCGGACAATTTTAATATACCCTCTGCAAGGGTATAAAAAAAGAAGAAAGTTAAAAGCGTCTCTTCTCGAAGACATTTATGATTAGAAAATGAGCGCATTAATGACCATTTTTAAACAGATTAAGGACTCGAACCTACTTCATTGAACGCTAGCCAGCGACTGATTGACTTTGCTGATTTGTTGACCCTCTTAGCGAAGGGCTGCTGTCTGTGTGAATTGCTGAGTGTATTTGTACACCCGGACAAACTCTGGTTGAGACTTGTCACAAAAGAAAAACTCATAAAATTTCAAGTGTATTTTGAATTTGACTTAAATATCTGTTAAATTTAAAATATTTAAAAAAATTTAATTCCTTAATTAATATATCATTCTACCCACTTTTTGTGTCATTTTCAGATGTACGTTTGCGAGGAATGCGGTCATACCACCTGCGAGCCCGAGGTTCATTATCTGCATCTGAAGGACAATCATCCATTTTCGCCGGCGCTGCTCAAGTTCTATGACAAGCGACATTTTAAGTTTACCAATTCGCAGTTTGCCAACAATCTGCTCGGCCAGCTGCCCATGCCTGTGCATAACTGAGGAGGTGGAGAGAAGCAACTTACACACACACACACCATACGATTTTAGAGTTCTTAAGCACCCTTAGACCCTTAAGCTTTGTTCAACACAAACCCACAACACACACACAGACACGTGACTTTGAAGTTTTCTGAAAACTGCCCACGGGAAATTGGAGATTATGTTTTGTACATGTATATTGTAGTTTAGTCGTAGTTCTTAGTCTTAGTTATTATTTAGTGTAGCTCAAGAGACCACTTTCAATTTTCACACTTTGCTGTGCAAACAAAAACAAACAAAAAAGAACGGAAACAGTAACTTGAATTACGTTTGGCAAGTCCATGGATTTTCACTCTTAGTCAAAGGTTTTTTCTTTAATTTTTTTTTTTTTTTTAGTCTTAAGGCTTTAAGCCACTGTTCAGATAGAATGGAATAGAGTGGCTGGCTAAAAAAACAAAAATAATAATAATACTAAGATAAAAGAACAAAAACCAATTTTCAAGAAAAATGAACAAACCGTTTGCATTTATTTACAACATTCCAATTTGAAAACAAACACACACACACAGCACACATATATATTTATTTATAAATCATTGTAAAGAGGCATTAAACTTACTAAAACTAACTAGGCATAGAATCTTAACTAGAAATTTTTGCTGTTCAACAAAATGAAGTCAAAACACACACAATTTCTAAATTAAATTTAATTTAGTTTGTAAAACATTACCACCAATTGTACTGAACATTAAACAACAACAACACAACCACAACAACAACAAAAAAAGCAAAAACGTAATTAAAGATATTTGTAGGGTAGACCTTAAGGATTCTTTCATGATTTAATAATACATTTTTTTTTTTTTTGCCTAGTTCATGTAAGCAACAACGGGTTTTTTGTGCAATCGCTTGGTGTTGGTATAAAACATATAGAAAACAGATTTAATAACAGATTTAAGATCTAAGGCTGTGTCCTGGCACACAGCCCTAAGCCGAAATTAAGTCCTTGGCTTAGTTAAAACAAAAAACAAATCCTCCTTCCTCACTCACTCACAATTTGCAAGCCTGTTTCGAACTCATCGCATTTTTTGTTTAGTTTTAATTCACACACACACACACACACATGAAAACTCATTTATCTTTAACAAAAAAATTACCTTAACTTTGTGTACTTCCAAATGAATGAAAATTGCAAATTTTTCTAATTTTATGTTTAACGAATTTTTTTTTTTTGTTTCCATTCCAAGAAAACAAATTGAAGTAGTTTTTAATATATATATAAATAAAAAAATATATAATTTTTTTTTTGTAACTCATATTGTATACTATATAAAAACTATGAGAAGCGAATTAAATAATAAACATTGAATATTATACACAACAAATTGATATTATTTGCAAGCAGAGGAACTTTAAAGGAAATTATTATGGATCTAAGATGGAGATGCTCGAGCATCATCCAATACAGAAGGATGAAATACATGTAGCCTACTTTTAGGCACTTATAAAAAATAACTTTGGTTGTGTCTACAACGATCCGAGTATGATTTAAACTCTGCAACATAAATTTTGTCTTTGGGGTACAGTTGTACCCCATTTGCTATTTAGTTGCTATGTTACATATAAATCTTAAACTTATATATTTCAGTTTAAATAAGAGTAGGTGTTAAAGCTGATTTTTCGTGCTAAACCAAAATATTACCTCCAATTTTAGACTTATGAGTCAGAATATAAGCTGCCTCAAATGTCAAAATATGACATCCCGACCTCACTAAAAATATTTCAATAAATTATGAGCAGAAAAATACATATTCCCCTTTATAAATCACAAATTAAAGAAAACTACCAAACAGAATTACCATTTTCAACCAGAGCGTTATCGCGATATGATGACCAATATTTGTGATGCCAATTATTCGTCGAAAGCGTATGAGGCAGTTCTGGTTTCAACAAGATGGCGCTCCACCGCACACAAGTCGCAAAACAAGCGATTTTCTGAAGAAATTGTTTCGGGCCGTTTGATGTTGTGGAAATAAAAGTGGTGATTTGGACTGGCCACCGCGTTCGCCCGATTTGACGCCGCCTGACTTCTTCTTGTGGGGATATTTGAAGTCAAAGGTTCACGTTAACAAGCCAAGGACCGTAGATGAGCTCAAGGATAACATTCGTGAGAGAAATAGCCGCTAATCCGGCCGAAATCTTGACGAAATACGATGGAAAATGCAGCAAGAAAGGGCACAATACGCCATCAACGCCAGAGGCGGCCATTTGAGAGATATCATATTCAAAAATTGATTAATAAAAACAAATCTACTTGGAACCTAACATTAAATGATTAAGATTGCCAACCGCCAAATTTTTTTTTTTTTCTTTGTTTTTTTTCTTAAAAACATGGGTCCGTCGAATATGGGCAACCCTGTAATATTGTTACGGTATGTGACAGATAAATTTACAATTTACTTTTTTCAGCTTATACAGGAGATAGTTAGGGTTAGAGATGATTTTTGCGTACTAAACCCAAAACAAAGAAACGATTACCTCAATTTTTAAGAATATTCAAACATTCTACGAGTCAGAATCAAAGTTTTTCTGCTTTGTCCATGCTTTGTATATGTCATTTCTATAAATTTATAGCTTAAGTCAATCAATATATTGAAATAATAGCTAAATGTCTTCGGGGTACAATTGTACCCCATCAACTATATAGTTGCTATGTGACAGATAAACTTGCAATTTACTTTTTATAGTTTATAGGAAAGGTAGTAAATGGTTAAAGATGATTTTTGCGTGCTAAACCCAAAACAAAGAAACGATTACCTCAATTTTTAAGAATATTCAAACATTATACGAGTCAGAATCAAAATTTTTCTGCTTTGTCTAGGCTATGTATATGTCATTTCCATAAATTTATAGCTTACAGCGTTCAATATAATGAAATACTAGCTAAGGTCTTTGGGGTACAATTGTACCCCATCATCTATATAGTTGGTATGTGACAGATAAATTTACAATTTACTTTTTTCAGCTTATACAGGAGATAGTTAGGGTTAGAGATGATTTTGGCGTGCTAAACCCAAAACAAAGAAACGATTACCTCAATTTTTAAGAATATTTAAACATTATACGAGTCAAAATCAAAGTTTTTCTGCTTTGTCTATGTCATTTCTCTAAATGGATAGCTTAAGTTAATATTGATCGCAATATATTGAGATACTAGCTAAATGTCTTTGGGGTACAATAGTACCCCATCTTCTTTTTAGTTGCCAGGTGACAGATAAACTTGCAATTTGCTTCTTATAGTTTATAGCAAAGGTAGTAAGGATTAAATATAGTTTTTGTGACACAAACCCAAAACAAAGAAACGAATAACTCAATTTATAAGAATATTCAAACGTTATATCAGTAAAAATCAATGTTTTTCTGCTTTGTATATGTCATTTGTATAAATTTATGGCTTGCGGCATTCAATATACTGAAATTTTAAATGGGGTACAATTGTACCCCGGTACAAAAAAATAGTTCAGTCGCTTAGTCAATGCCAGCGGCTACTCTAAAAATGAATACTCACTCTATTACACACGGATTGGACCAACTTTCTTGCTTACATAGTTGTAAAATTGATTCTGACGTAGTTACAACTATCCAAGTTCAATCTCGCATGCAATCTTTTTCTCTGGTATGGTTTTAAATTGCTCTTCATAAATATTTGTTAGCCAGAAAGTATGCTATAGATTAGGTCTTAGACATAGCAGTTAATTGCACAGCCTGAAAGCAAACTATGTATATTTACAATTTCAAAAAACAAATTATTTATTAAAAATGTTGACTAATAATTCAAATAAAATAGACAAAACTTTGTTCAACTGTTAGTACTTATGTTCAAAAAAAAAAAAAACTGATTGGCAACTGATTCGTTCATATGGCTCTCAAGGAGATTCTCCTCCCATCTCCCTTTTTTAGTTCCTCTTAAGGCACTACTAAAAGTTTTGGAATGCTTTGGTAGCCAGCTCGCTGGAAAGCTGCTCAAAATGATTGTCCTCGTAGATGCGTATGCCATCTCTCGTTATGATATCCAACGGTGACAACTGTAAGACAGAGGAGCAACAATAATTTACACAAACACAATCACACTGGCCCGCCCACTTACCCGCAGCAATTGCTTCGCCTCCAGTTGATAGCCCTTATAGAGGGCAATGCGTTGTAGGGCCATGACACTTCGTATGCGTTGACGCGGCTCTACGGCCAGTAAACGACGCAATACATCCTGTCCCTCGTGGCTGAGTGTGCGCACTTCCTCGGGTAGAAAATCCTCGCTATCCTCGCTGTCACTGTCCTGTAGACAACCATTGATTTGAGCAATTGAGGGTGCATTCGAGATGTTATCACCAAGACTGCTGCTATCGCGTCCACTTCGCTGTTGGAGCAAATATCGCTTAATGTTTGGACACTGCAATGAAAGAGAGAGAGAGAGAGAGAAAGAGAAAAAGTGGTAAATAATTTTAAATGCATACTTTTCGGCGGCGTAAATTTAGTGTTGTATGTTAGCCGGCTGTTATGAGCAGCAGCAGTAACAGTCAATAGTTATGTTAAAATAAAACGATTGATCTTTGTACCGCTTTCTTTTTACTGGATTATGAAAAAATATTGTATAAAATCAATCCTCTAAACATAATTTTCCTATCAGTTGAACGATAGTAGAGTTGTCACCCCCGCAATTTGGAAAAAATTGTATATCTTCCACAATTTTGGAGTTAGGTTGTTCGAACCTTTTAGACATATATTCTACTTATCATTACCTAACGATCCACCATACATATTTACCCGATCAGATGAACGATAGTAGAGTTGTCACCCACCCAATTTCAAAAAAATCGTATATCTTTCACAATTTTGGAGTTAGATTGTTTGGATCTTCTAGAGATTTATTCTAATCATCATTATTTATCAATCCATTATACATAATTTTTTAATCAGATGAACGATAGTAGAGTTGTCACCCCCAATTTCAAAAACACCGTATATCTTCCACAATTTTGGAGTTAGGTTGTTCGAACCTTTTAGACATATATTCTACTCATCATTACCTATCGATTTATCATACATCTTTACCTGATCAGATGAACTATAGTAGAGTTGTCATCCCCGCAATTGGGAAAAAATCGTATATCTTTTACAATTTTGAAATAAAATTGTTTGCATCTTCTAGAGATTTTTTTTGACTCCTCATTACCTATCGATCCACCATACATCTTTACCCAATCAGATTAACGATAGTAGAGTTGTCACCCCCGCAATTTAAAAAAAATCGTATATCTTTCACAATTTTTGAGTTGGATTGTTCGAACCTTCTAGACATATATTCTACTCATCATTATTTATCAATCCTCTATACATTATTTTTTGATCAGATGAACGATAGTAGAGTTGTCACCCCCGCAATTTTTAAAAAATCTTAAATCTTCCACAATTTTGGAGTTAGATTGTTTGAACCTTCTATAAATGTATTCTACTCATCATTATCTATCGATCCACCATACATCATTTCCCAATCAGATTAACGATAGTAGAGTTGTCACCCCCGCAATTTGAAAAAAATCGTATATCTTTCACAATTTTTGAGTTGGATTGTTCGAACCTTCTAGACATATATTCTACTCATCATTATTTATCAATCCTCTGTACATTATTTTCTGATCAGATGAACGATAGTAGAGTTGTCACCCCCGCAATTTGGAAAAAATCTTAAATCTTCCACAATTTTGGAGTTAGATTGTTTGAACCTTCTATAAATGTATTCTACTCATCATTATCTATCGATCCACCATACATCATTTTCCAATCAGATTAACGATAGTAGAGTTGTCACCCCCGCAATTTAAAAAAAATCGTATATCTTCCACAATTTTGGAGTTGGATTGTTTGGATCTTGTAAAGATTTATTCTACTCATCAATACCTATCGATCCACCATACATAATTTTTCGATCAAATGAACGATAGTAGAGTTGCCACTTTCGCAATTTGAAAAAAAAAACCTCATATCTTCCACAATTTTGGAGTTGGATTGTTTGGACCTTCTAGAGATGTATTTTACTCATCATTACTTATCGAGCCTTTCATCATTTTCCGATCAGAAAAACTATAGCAGAGTTGTCACCCCCGCAATTTGAAAAACACCTCAAATATCACGAAATTTTTTAGTTAAGTTGTTCGAACCTTCTAGACATATATTCTACTCATCATTATCTATCGATCCACCATAAACTGTTTCCCGATCAGATAAACGATAGTAGAGTTGCCACCCACGCAATTTGAAAAACACCTCAAATATCCAGAAATTTTTTAATTAGGTTGTTCGAAATATGAAAAAAACCTTATATCTTCCACAATTTTGAAGATTGTTGAAATCTTGTAGACATATATTTTAATCATTATTACTTATCAAGCCCCCATACAACGTTTTTCAATTAAATGAAAGATAGTTGAGTTATGAGCAACTCAAAAAAATTACGTTGGGCAGCACTGGCCGCAGTTATCAGTTATAAACAAACTTCGACAGGTACTGGGCGTATTATAGTTGGGTTTGACTGAATTTCTTACTTGTTTTTGTATACACTTTAACTGGTCCGACAATCTAAGAGTGAGAATATGTATAATGCTGCCATAACTGACCATAAATTCTTAAAGCAAATAAGGCTTGCATACTTTAAGGAGCAAAATTATGATTTTCTTTTGTGCATAAACTCAGAAGAAAGTTCTGAAAAGTCTTGAAAGTTTGCATACTTTTAGGCTGATTATAATAAGGATAAATTGAAAAAAATTTAAACACACGATTCAAACATTTTTTAACGTGCTCCTATATTGCTTCAGTCTCTGATTTTGGAATTTATTGGCTCTATGTCAAACATATTCAACATATTTAGCGTCGTTTTCTCATCTTTACGGTTTCTAAATCTAGGTACTTTATGCTAAAGTTTATGTTGCCTACTTTTAGGAAGCGTTTGAAATCATACGCCGGTCATTGTAGAGACAAGTATAAATATTTTTAAGGTGGTTTAAAAGTAGGCAACATAAATTTTTCTCCAAAAGCACCTACTTTTGAAAAACGGAAACATGAGAAAACGGCCCTTAATCTGCTCTGTGTTATCGTAGAGGATTTCTACATCCCATATATCTCTTGGTCATTTCTTGGAAAATCCTAAGAACTGTATCTTTCAGCATCTCATACGTTTTTCTTTAGTTATATGGCAAAGCTTTTTCCGGGGCAGATTAATTCTATCCAAAACACTTTGCACAGACTCCAAGAATTAATAGTAGGAGGACAAATTGATTGTAAGCTGGATATACCGAGTCCCACTTCTTTTCTTTTGTCTTGAAAAATATGAGTTCGTTGTTATACAAAAATGATGATAAAACTACAAACAGAAATGGGTAAGCAAGTCTATACTCTCTCAGTTCTAAGAGACCTCTGGACCTCTCGCTGTCATATACCCAAAAATCATAATGACACAATGCTGACTGACTGACTAATTCCACAAACACAATGAGAAACCACCAATCCATTTGTTTGCTTTGTTTATCAACAACATATATCAAAAAAATATATGACAAATTCAATTAGCAAAAATCTGTCTATAACGCAGATGAATTTGGTAAACTAAAGCATACGTAGTTGCTGAATACGTGAAACAGACACATAATAAGGTGCATAGCATAATTATACGACACTTGAATTTGGCTTGGCAATTTAAGATTATTTTGTACTTAATCTAAGAAATGTTGTACTTGAATTAAGACCGGTTCCGAATCCGATTGAACCGGGTAAATAGTGGTTCTCAGCCTTATTATTTAAGATACGATTTAAAAATTCGTTGTTGAGTGGTTTAAGAACGGTTTCGAACCAGAGTTCTAAAGTGGTTCAGAGTAGAGATGGGCGAATCCGGAATTTAAATGCTGCCTTAGGAAGGTCCGAAATTTTTGGAAAAACTTTGGGTCGTCACAAGATAAATTTAAAATAAGTAAATACAAAATTTTCCAGGTGGTTTCTTACTGAAAATAAATCTAGCAAGGCTCGAGATTTTCGGGAAAATTCGGGAATCCTCAATAAAATTTTTGAATTTTAAATCTGGTTCCAAAGCAAATAAGGAACATAAAATTTACTATAGAAATTACTTAAGCTTTAAACTTGAAACCTACGATTATATGGAGTAACATATTTTCCGGGGTGTGAAAAGTGATTCCGGGTTTAAAATCGTTGACCATAAATGTATTTGAGTCACTCATGACTATGAAACGCACCTTATAATCAAAAAATACGCAAAAATACAAATCAAACTAACGTCAGAGTAGTGACAAAAACAACAACAACAACAAAACAAGGGCAACAACAACAACAACAAAAGCCACAAATTGCACGACTCAACGAATTTGCCGTGAAATTTTTTGTTATTTGGTTAAGCAGAGATAATTATAAAATAAAATCATGATGATTTTCCATGTGAACATTGACGGGGGTGGGGGTCAGTCTCAGGCTCTGCTGCTGGACTCAAGAGCTAAGCGCTCCGCTATGAACGCTAATGCATGCAAATTGAATTCAATTAGCGGTCGACTACTTTAAAAATAGTTAGTAATAGAAAATCTTTGTTGTTGCTGTGGGGGGGCACATTGTGAAATGACGTTGTCTCTCGCTCGTTTATGGAGTCGCACTCATAATACACACATAATAATAAGAATAATAATACGCGGTACTAAGTAGTACGTCCCAATTTCGTGTATCAAAGTCAAATAGAAAAGAAGGAGAAGATCAACTAACACAAGCAACATGGAAAATTGCAAATTGAATTTGGCTCGCAGTGGGCAATTGTCATGTAAAAATATTCATCCACTTAGTGACACTGACCAAAAGGCATATCTAATTATTGACCCGACTGCACTTGGGGGGAAATGGGAATGTGAATGGATGGGAGAGATGGGAGGGAGGTACTTTGTAGTTAGTTAGAGACAATGCACGCACTTGAACTTAATCAAATGACACTTGCATTTACTAATACGAGCTTAACTCGACATTTGAAAGCGAAAAGAAGAAGAAGCCTGACTTTAAGGGGGTCTTTTACCTTTTTTTGTAAAAATTTCTGGAATGAAAACTAAGAGAGCTTTTTCAATTGGTTTTTTGTTTTATGTTTTTTACAGGGTTCGTAAAATACACAAAAATTATTTTCACACCATGATAAATAACATCAATGTAAAAAAAATTATTTTCATACAAGAAAATAAAAAAATTTTACATATGAAAAATTATAAAAATTTTACATATGAGCATTTTTGACATGATTGTTATTTTACATGCATGTCAATAATTTGAGCTGCCTTCTTGACGCCTGTAAAGAACAGTCGTGTCAAAAACGCTCGTTTTAGTTACATGAAAAAAAAATTTTTTTCCATATGTCAAATTTTTTCATTTTCAGTGTGAAAATAATTATTTTTTACAGCTTGTATATTTTACTTTGTGTGAAAAGAAAAATGTGTGTTATTTTACAAACCCTGGTTATTTATTAATTAAATAAAAAAATGAAAAATGATTCGAGGACAGTTTAACAAGTTATAGGCCTGCCAATTAAGGTCATGATTCCGGGACTCCAGGTTATTGGAAATGAAAACGGTATATAAGGTTATGATCAGAATTAATGTAATTCTGGCCCGTATTTCAATGATATTTTGCAATATTTTTTTTTTAAAATTGGCGGTAATTAAAAAAAATTTTAAATTTGTTTTTTTTTTTTGTAGTTTAGTGTAAAAAAGCCATAGTAAAATGGCAATATCTCCTAAACTATTTCGAATTTTTAAAAATGGTTTGAAGTGGATGAAAGTGGAATGTCCAAGCTATAATAATAATGCAAAACAAAAAAATCGAAAAAAAAATATTTTTTCAAAGGTAAAAGACCCCTGTTAAGGTTGTATTGAGTGCTTCCACAAGCAAGAACCTTGCTCCACTAAAATGGCAATATCTCCTAAACTATTTCGAATTTTTGAAAATGGTTTGAAGTGGATGAAAGTGGAATGTCCAAGCTATATTAATAATGCAAAACAAAATAATCGAAAAAAAATATTTTTCAAAGGTAGAAGACCTCTCTGAAGGTTGTATTGAGTGCTTCTCAAGCATGAACCTTGCTCCACTAAAATGACAATATCTCCTAAACTATTTCAAATTTTTGAAAATGGTTTGAAGTGGATGAAAGTGGAATGTCCAAGCTATAATAATAATGAAAAACAAAAAAATCGAAAAAAAATTTTTTCAAAGGTTGAAGACTCTGGTTAAGGTTGTACTGAGTGCTTCCCCAAGCAAGAACCTTGCTCCACTAAAATGACAATATCTCCTAAACTATTTCGAATTTTTGAAAATGGTTTGAAGTGGATGAAAGTGGAATGTCCAAGCTATATTAATAATGCAAAACAAAAAAATCGAAAAAAAAAATATTTTTCAAAGGTTGAAGAGTGGTTGAGTGGTTAAGGTTGTACTGAGTGCTTCCCCAAGCATGAACCTTGCTCCACTAAAATGGCAATATCTCCTAAACTATTTCGAATTTTTGAAAATGGTTTGAAGTGGATGAAAGTGGAATGTCCAAGCTATATTAATAATGCAAAACAAAAAAAAAAAAAAAAATATTTTTCAAAGGTTGAAGAGTGGTTGAGTGGTTAAGGTTGTACTGAGTGCTTCCCCAAGCATGAACCTTGCTCCACTAAAATGACAATATCTCCTAAACTATTTTGAATTTTTGAAAATGGTTTGAAGTGGATGAAAGTGGAATGTCCAAGCTATAATAATAATGCAAAACAAAAGAATCGAAAAAAAAATATTTTTCAAAGGTAAAAGACCCCTAAGGTTGTATTGAGTGCTTCCCCAAGCAAGAACCTTGCTCCACTAAAATGGCAATATCTCCTAAACTATTTCGAATTTTTAAATAATTTTTCTATCATTTAAACCCTGTTGCCTAGTGTAATTTTATATAAACAGAGTTTTAACAATTTATCTCCAAAACTTTTAAATAAACATTAGTTGAAACCTGGAAATGTTTATTATGTCTGCAATTGCAAAACATAAAGAATTTGTTTTTGTTTTTTGTGCTGACAATTTCCTACCAGAACTTCATCTTGATCAGCAGAAATATTGTCGGCGACATAACAGCGACAAAAACGTTATGGCCATTTGATATTTAATCTTGCAGATTGTTTTTGTTTTCAGTATTTTTATTTTTTATTTTTTTGTGTGTTTTTCGTGTCTGACTGACTGTGCATAGATTAAGACAATTAAGTCTGGGCATTAAATTCTAGGAAATATAAAAAAAAAATAATAATTATAATTGGGCAAACGAAAGATGAATTCCCAACCTCCCTCCCCCCTCTTGAAGCCTACCCAGACTGGGCCAGGGTCAGAGAGTTGGTTCTTTGACAGTTTAGCTCACGTGCCTAAACAACAACAACAACAACCACAACAAGTGACAAATGGATACGGTAATAACCAGCATCATGATGATAATAGCAATCCGGACTCAGTCAAGCGCTAGTCACATTTCGCAACTTGTTTTTTTTTTTTTTTTTTTTGTTCAACGACGAATCAACGAACCAACGAACCAGGAAGGTGGCATCGCCCCCTCCTCCGTTGCGCCATCACCTACTCTGATTTGATTTAATTTATAAACTAAGCCACAAAAAAAAAAAACTGTTTCACTTTGTCAACTTGTCTCGTTTGCATTGATTAAGCTTAATTTGCAGTTCCAAAAATGCAGGTCAAAGCTTTTGAAATCTTTGGGTGGGTGGCGGGTCCTTGTGTTGGGTCGTCGCCTTAACCTTGAAAATAGCAGTGGATGATGAGTCAGCCAGCGTATGCCAAGCGAAAGTGGTTATAGAATGTTACTCTACTAAATGCCAAGTGCCTTAGCTTTCACATTCCAATAATAATAATTAGCAATGTCAAGTCAGCAAATGGAATGTCAATAGAAGGAACAATGCAAACGCAATGGGCAGGAAGTATTGGCCAAGGTGTATCAATTACAGGTGCAGCGGTCATTCAAAAGCTTTCATTTCATAGCTTACATATTGTCAGTTTACTATTTATGCAAACGGTGTCCGTCTCACACTTGCGCCTTTAGCAAAAAGCTTCGAGTCTACAAAATTTATTGTTCGCCACACCTAATAGATACACCTTGGTATTGGCTGTCGGATTTTTTTAGATAATATAGATAGATAAGGCATCTGATTATTGTTTGAAAGCTTAATGTTAAACCTATCTATCGATAAACAGCAGATCCTCATTCGAAGAAGAATTTGCGTACTAAAATAATAAAAAAATATTTTTACTATCTAATAAATTCTTAATTATTCCCCCAAATATTCTTGAAACCAAATAAGGAAAAAATAATAATGTACTTGAGTTAGGCCCAATCAATTTTTAAGCTGTTTCCAATTTGTGCTTGAAACGATGTCTCTGTATTAAATAAAATATGTCTGCTAAGATCTTATTGCCTTGAGCTTAACGGAGTCCAAGAAGGTATAACTGTAGGTCAGAAATCTACCATGCCTCCATAAGTAAAGTGATAGAACCAGTTGGGAATTTTAAGGACAAATTTGTGTTGAAATATTTCGCAATTCCATTGCATACTTTTTGGGCTTGACTTTTTAAGATTATAATGTACTTAAGGACTCATTCCAGATGGCATACAAATTTTATTTCGGCACTATGCTTCATTTGAATAGAAGCACGTTTGAGAGCTTTGAAAGCTGAATGCTTTTGAAAAGCTGTCTAAGTCCGCATTTACACGATGAAGTTTCCTTCAGAAGTTCTTCATGAACTTTTTTTGTGGGGAAGAGGTGAAGAGGGGCAGCCGAGCGGCAAGCTCATGACTACGGCGTAGCCATCATTCTCTTTCTTTTTCCTAGCGAGGTTATTTGTGGGTTATTTTATCGATACCGGGTTGTCAGGCGAGTTGAAAAGAACTTTACGAAGCAACCTGCATCAGTAAATGCGCCAAGTTTTGAAGATGCTTCAACAAAATCGAAGAGAGCTCATGAAGCAAACTTCATCGTAAACGCGGCTATTATATGAAGCATAGTGCCGAAATAAACTTTTATGCCACCTGGAATGAGGCCATAAATCTAAGAAATTTAGTAGAATTTTGCGGTTTACTGTAAGTTCGAAAAATACTTGATTCAATAATGTTTGTTCTAATTTGAATAAAATTAACGGTTGTATTTGGACTTAGGAATGTTTCGTACTTAATTTAAGTACATCCAAAAACAAAATATACCTGAAATTTTAAGTACAAAACGGTATAAATTTGATCTCGATCGTACTAGAATTCTGTCAGTGGTTTTTTTGAGTGTAGGCATACTAACTGGTCACTACAGGAAATACAGGGTGCCGGAAGTCATAGAAATTCTGGAACACCTCTAAGATTGCAACACCTTCACACCCCTTGGATTGCTTCAATGGAAGAGATAGCCAAGAAATTCCTTACGAATATACTGGCATTCGCCAAAACGTTAAGAATCCTTGTGGACTTCCAAGTCGAAACGATCTCCATAAAAATACGGCCTCACTAAAAACCAAGAAATTCCTTACGAATATACTGGCATTCGCCAAAACCTTAAGAATCCTTGTGGACTTCCAAGTCGAAACGATCTCCATAAAAATACGGCCACTCACTAAAACCTAAGAATTGCACGAATAAGAAATTCTTACGAATATACTGGCATTCGCCAAAACGTTAAGAATCCTTGTGGACTTCCAAGTCGAAACGATCTCCATAAAAATACGGTCTCACTAAAAACCAAGAAATTCATTACGAATATACTGGCATTCGCCAAAACCTTAAGAATCCTTGTGCACTTCTAAGTCGAAACGATCTCCATAAAAATACGGTCTCACTTAAAACCAAAACGGGGTCTATGTGTGGCCGTTTACCGGAACTACAACAAATAAAATCATTAAATAATTTCTATGTTGTTGGAAAATAAATTATAAACTTTTTATCGTAATTGCGACCCATTAATGTGATTTGATTAATTTTTGGAGAAAGTTACAAAAGTGCTAAATACAGTTGAAATATTTGCTTAAAAATACATTTGTAGTAGCTGCAAGTGGCCGTAATTAATTTAATAAGTTAATGGAAAAAAATTATGATTCATTTGTGAAATCTTTTACAATTTAATTTTTAGAATGTTTTTTCGGTCATTCCTTTGTTTCCCCTTTTTATATTGGATTTCCAAATGGCTTTCTCGATAAGCATAAATAAGTTCCGTTGGTGTTTATCTTTCTTATGGAAATGGAGAACTTTAATTAAGCATTTAATTTAATGGAAATTTGAGTTGTATCTTTTACAAAAAAACAATTCTTCCTCCTACTCCTTCTTCACCATTTGTATGTATCTGCAAATCTATTTGATGCGGCCAACACAGCTGATGATGATGATGGTGTGCAATGATAAGGCAAACCAGAATCAGTCCCAAGACCGGCTTTCGTTGGGGCAACTGGCTGACTGGCTGAGTGGCCAAAGGGCCAACAACAAATGCAAATTTCAATTACAGGCATTAAGATGCGTGCGGACTTTAATTACAAATTGCAAAAATTGGTAAAGGAAGCGTCGTAGAAGTGGTTACAAAAATTATGCACAGATTTTGCTTTCCAACCGAGGAGGGTTCCAACCCAGCCAAGACACACAACACACACACACACACATACAGAGTGAGTCGCGCGTATTATGCGACAATGACCTCTTTTCCGTGCTTAGGACAATTCAAGGCCAATAACAAAGAGTTATGTATGCGACGCATCCATAAGATACAAGAAGCCAAGCTCTCGGACTCTTGACTCCCGATGTTGGTCTAGGCACGATGATGATGATGGTCAAGCGGCGGCAAGTGGTTACATACTTACATACATATATACACATAAATGTATGCAAGTAGTTGTTGCCGGTGCTGTTGCATGCAGCAATCAACAACATGTTGATTACACTAAGCTACAAAAGGGCATTATGAAAGGAAGGAAAGGATCTTGATCAACAGTTTCTAAGCCCACAAATCTTTTTATTTTAAAGCTATCTGAACTTGTTTCTAAACATATGATTCCTTTTTTTGTAAATACGCTTTCGATCAATGAACTAAGACTCAAGAATTTTTTTTTTTATAGAAAAGAAAGAAAATATTTATATAAAATATTATTTTCATATATTAAATTGGCGTTCTAAGTCCAAAGGATTTTTTATATTCTGTAACGAAGGTACAAAGTAGAGGTACAGCCAGATGATCAGATACTCATCCTCATTATCCAGTCGTATATAGTCAAAGCATAGCTCTTCAGCAAGCCTTGATGACGAGAAAGTTGAATCTCCTCCTTAAATCGTGCATAAATCTTGCGTGTTGCAAAACGCTCAAAAAATTCGTGAATTCGTGAGTGAATCGTGCTTTACGTTAAAGCTAAAGCACACACCCCTAGTACAAAGAGTATAAAGAGTTGGTGCAAATGTGTGCAACAGCCAGAAGGAAACATCACCGACCCCATAAAATTAAAGTATTCTTGATCAGCATCAACAGTCAAGTCAATATAGCCTTGTCCGTCTAAATCCTAGAGATTTTACGTAGGTTGCTATATATATATTTCTGGCCTAATAATGAAAACGCGAATATGTATGATCCAAAATGGTTTTATTGTTTCTCAAAGTATTCTCCAGCAAGATTTATACACTTTTGCATGCGCTCAAACCAATTGTCGAAGCATTTTTTCCACTCCGATTGAGACACTTCCAAAACATCGGTTTTGAACTCTTCAACAACATCTTCTGACGACGAAAATCGTTGACTACGCATTTTTCCCTTGATGTGCGGGAATAAAAAGAAGTCTATGGGGTGCCAAGTCAGGGCTGTACGGCGGTTGACCCATCAATTCGACGTTTTTGACGGTCAAAAAGGGCGCTGGTGTGAGCTGATGTGTGATCAGTCTTCTCTTGTACGTTTTTCGAATTTCTCCGAAGACTTCAGGCAAACAAATTGTGGTGTACCACTCAGAATTGACCGTCCTACGTTGCTCAAGCGGAACAGTCGCCACATGACCAGTTTTAACGAAGAAACAGGCGACCATTTGCTTCGTAGTGCTTCTTCCACAAACGACTTTCGTTGGATTTGGCTCGTCTTCGAAGACCTACACGGTCGATTGCTGTTTTGTTTCGGGCCCATGATTCGTCACCTGCGACGATCTTATAAACGTCTTTTGAAACACCGCGATTATATATTTTTCAAAATTTCTTTGCACCAATCCACACGAGCCTTTTTTTGAGCGATTGCCAATTTGTGCGGGATCCAACGAGAACAAACCTTTTTTACGCAATATCGAATGTATGCTGGTGGAAGAAATGCCCAAGGATGCCTCTATCTCACGGTATGTCACATGACGATCTTGCATTATCAGTTCACGCACGGCATGTTTTTGGACGACCTTCACGACCTTCGTCTTTGAGCGAGCGTCGCCCGCGATTGAATTCATTAAACCAATATTTCACCGTGCTATAGGATGGTGCTTCATTGCCATACAAAGATTTAAGTTCATCGTTGCACTCTTGTCGTGATAAACCACGTCGAAAGTTGTGAAAAATGATTGCACGAAAATGTTCACGAGTTAATTCCATTTTTTGATTAATCGTTAATCGATATCAAACGTGGTCACACATGAAAGAGTTGTATGGAGCTTTTATCGATAAAAGTCCAAACTTTTTTTGGGGAAAAGGCCAATTGGTCCTAAAATGGCTAGAAGTGACCTAGGCCAAAAGCATAAATAGCAGGTAAGGTAAGTTTTTGATTAATCGTTAATCGATATCCAACGTGGTCACACATGAAAGAGTTGTATGGAGCTTTTATCGATAATAGTCCAAACTTTTTTTTGGGAAAAGGCCAATTGGTCCTAAAATGGCTAGAAGTGACCTAGGCCAGAAACTTAAATAGCAACCCACTTAACATTTAATGTTAATTTTAACATTTTATGTTGAATTTAACATTTTATGTTGATTTTAACATTTTATGTTAATTTTAACATTTGATGATTGCTGATTGTTGATCTAAACATTCTTTTCCTGAGTAACTTTATAATACGCTCTCTATTACCTCTGTGTAGGTATTTCACTTTTCCTGGATCTGGACAAAAATACAGGTGCTTCTTGGCTTAAGCGAATGAGGATCACAGCTACCTTCAGTGATCACTGATCTAAGTAAAATCAGGGATTAATCCTTTACGTTCCGAAAGGTTCGAATTTGTTTGCTGTTGTGTGTAATTGCGTTGCCCGATAATAATAATGATGGCAATGATGATGATGATGATGATGTGACGACTACGACTACGACAATGATGTTGATTGCAACGCATGCACATTTTATATTACATGATAGCACACCTGTACCCCCCCTACCCACCCCCCTTGTGCGCGCTCTCGGGGTTCCTGCCAACCAGAATGAAGGCTAAGTAAACGACGCCGCATCGAGCGCGCGCGCTCACAAATTTATTACTTTGGCCCAAGCCGACTTGGGGCCTTCTTCTTCTGCAAATATTTATGCAAGCCAAGAGCATAAAAATGGCGCAAGCAAAAAAAAAGGACCCAGAGCAAGAGACCATTAACTGGCCACTTGGGCAAGTGCTTTGGGGACTGAGACAGCGGCGCAAGAGCAAGTCTGTTCAAACCAAATGCGCCGACAACTTGTGGTCCAGCAGCAATTTTCCACAATCGAAAAAGTTGCATTTGATTTGGTCCGCCATTGCCTTTGCCTCTCTTTGTTCTCGGTGTCTCGTTGTCGTTGACTCTGGTCTGGTCATTGTTTTATGCCTCGCTGGGCATTTTATATATGCCTAGTCACATTGGAGTTTTTTTTTAGTTTTTTTCTAACTTTTGGTTACACCTTTTTAGGGATGGAGCGAGACTATTTTTAGATGGCGCAATTAAATTGCAGATGACAGAACTAGACAGAAAGATGACATTGGCATGAGTTGAGTCTCATTGCTCAACACAATTTATCTATTAAAAATCATTGGGCAATTTACTAATTGCAATTATGCATGATTCTTCGAAAAACGCAAAACTCTAGGTACAGACTTGTGTGTATGTGTGTATCTATGAGATTTTTTCATATTTAATTCGTGACTAGGCGACGACCTGCACATCGTTGTCGACCTTCATAGGCTGCACAACAGATGAAAAAAAAAAGGTTTTTAAGGGATTTGCATATTTTTCAATTATCGAATTCCAAGTAGCTATAAACCGAGTGTCAGGTAAATTTGTCCAGGTAGACAGAACTGGCTTAGGTAATCCGTTAATCCATTTAGATGTCTGTGTGTGTGTAAAACCCAAAAAAAATAGATCATAAATAAACAGATGGACATTATGATAGTACGTTGCATTCGGTTGTCAAGGCCTAAAAATAGAATGCGACAAACCAAAAGGCCTTTCCAAAATCCAATCAAATTAAGCGAAGCTTAAGTAAAGAGCGCTGCCCAGAACTTTCTGCTAAATTATCGTACGACCTTACCAGACATCGTTTCACATTTGTATTCTTCGGTGCATAAGTGTGTGTGTGTGTGTATCTTTTATTTCGGCAGCTGCCGCCCCCCTGCTTTGCGTTAAGCTTCTTCGTTTAATGCCCAATTTAGAAGAGAAAGAGGATTGGAGATGCGAGCGTGACTTGGAATCTCTGGGATCAGGAAAAAAAGCTGAGAATATTGAAATTCGGCATATTTACCCAGATTCGTTCAGTTTAGACCGATTTTATATGATTTCTATTGAGCTGAAATTAGGTTTTTACACGTATTTTAAGCTTCTTAAGAATCCTACCAAATTTGGTTCGATTTGCAACACTATTTCATATAGCTGCCATATAACCGATCTCTTCAATTTTTCAACAACTTTGTTAATTTTAAAACTATTAAACTGAAACTAGGTTTTTACTCGTATTTTAAGCTTCTTAAGAATCCTACCAAATTTGGTTCGATTTGCAACACTATTTCATATAGCTGCCATATAACCGATCTGTCCGACTTTCAACAACTTTGTTAATTTTAAAACTATTAAACTGAAACTAGGTTTTTACTGGTATTTTAAGCTTCTTAAGAATCCTACCAAATTTGGTTCGATTTGCAACACTATTTCATATAGCTGCCATATAACCGATCTGTCCGACTTTCCAACAACTTTGTTAATTTTAAAACTATTAAACTGAAAATAGGTTTTTACTCGTATTTTAAGCTTCTTAAGAATCCTACCAAATTTGGTTTGATTTGCAACACTATTTCATATAGCTGCCATATAACCGATCTGTCCGACTTTCAACAATTTTAATGATTTTTGAACTATTGAAGTGAAATTTAGTTTTTTTTAATGTATTTTCAGTTATTTAGACATTATACCAAATTTAGTTCGATTTGCGACACTATTTTATATAGCTGCCATATAACGGAACTGGCCGACTTGCACCAACTTTGTTGTTTCTTAAAATATTAAAAAGAAATTCGGTTTGTACACGTATTTTAAGCTCTTCAGCGGATCTACCAAATTTGGTTCGATTTGATACACTATATCCTATAGCTGCCATAGGAACGATCGGTCGAAAAATAAGTTTTAGTAAGAAAAACTTTTTTGTTTTTCATCGTAGCGTCTCGAATCTTGGTATATATTAGTTTCATAAGCTTCCACATAATTCTGTCAAAATTTATCAAAATCGGTTGACTATATCCTATAGCTGCCATAGGAACGATCGGTCGGAAAATAAGTTTTAGTGAAAAAAACTTTTTTGTTTTTCATCGTAGCGTTTTGAATCTTGGTATATATTAGTTTCATAAGCTTCCACATAATTCTGTTAAAATTTATCAAAATCGGTTGACTATATCCTATATCTGTCATAGGAACGAACGGTCAAAAAACTAGTTCTTGTAAGAAAAACTTTTTTGTTTTCCATCGTGGCATCATTAAACTTGGTATTTAGTAGTTCCATATGCTTCCACACAATTCTGATAAGTTTTATCAAAATCGGATGATTATGGCATATAGCTGTCATAGGAACGATCGGTCTAAAAATGGGTCTTTATAAGAAAACTTTTTTGTTTTCCATAATAACGTTCTTTAACTCAGGAATTATAAATATCATATTCTTTTAATATCATATTCTTTCTACAAAATATGGTAAAGAGTGGATGACTATATTTTATAGTTGTCGCAGGACCGATCAGTCGGAAAATGTGTCTCACTGAGAAAACTTGAATTTTTTATGGTGAAGTGATAAAATTTTGAAGACAACAATCAGATTCTTAATGATTTTGAATTTATAAGACGGAATTTACAGGATAAAGCTAACTTCATGAAGCGATAAATTTGAATGTATTTCTATACTATTCATTTAATTGGTCTGAAAGAATAACCCTAAATTTAACGCCTACTCAGAAAACTTCATGAAGTTTGTTTCATGGTGTAAGTCCCGACTAAGTCCGCATTTACACGATGAAGTTTCCTTCATGAAGTTCTTCTTGAAGTTTCGGTTTGTAGGGAAGAGTTGAAAAGGGGGAGCCGAAGCTGGCAAAGCTTCATGACCTACCGTCGCGTGAAGCTTTTCGATAATTCTCCTTTGCTTTGTTCCGATTGAACTGATACAGGGTTGATTTGTGGGCTATTTGCTTATCGATAGCTCGTGTTCTTAGGCGAATTAAATTCGAACTTCATGAAGCAGACTTCTTTATGTAAATGCGCATAAAGTTTTGAAGATGCTTCAAAACGAAATCGAAGAGAGCTTTATGAAGCAAACTTCATCGTGTAAACATGGACTAAGTATCTGGCATCTATATCCAATATATTAATAATCTATCAGTTGGAGTGAACTTTTGCAATTGTATTAAAACTTTGGCACAGTCGAAGATAGCTTTGCCTTCTTGTTTTTTAAATAAATGGTTCGGTTTGGGTTAAGGTTCGAGGGGTCAAAATTGTAAGAGGTTCGGTTCATGGTCAGGTTCTTAGGGGTTCGGTTCCGGACCGGTTTGCAGCCCTGGTTAGCAGTTAAGACAATTAGGTATACATTTTCCATATACAAAATCTGAAACAGCTGATACTCAAAGTTATCTGAGAAAAAAATGTAATTTTAGGGATTCGGGCAAAATTGCGCAAAAACAAATTGAACTATCGTCTAGAAAATACTTTGATGAACAATATTGCATAGTCAGTTACAACAATCCAAAACAATACAAACACATATTTTTCTCACTAAGACGCATTTTCTACCCGATCGGTTCTATAGGATATAGTCAACCGATTTTAACCAATTTTGGCAGAACTGTTTAAAAGCATATCATATTCATAATTGCTGATTTTAAGAACTTTATTATTGAAAACAATAAAGTTTTTCATACAAAGAACAATTTTTCGAACGATCGCTTCTATGGTAGCTATAAGATATAGTCATCCGATGTGGACCAACTTTTGCAGAACTGTTTAAAAGCATATAATAATAATAATTGCTGAGTATAACAACTTTTTTTTATTGAAAACGACAATTTTTTTATTTTTAGGACCTATTTTACGACCGATCGTTTCTAAGATATAGTCATCCGATTTGGACCAACTTTTGCCGAACTGTTCAAATGCATATAATATTTAAAATTGTTGAGTTTAAGAATTCTATCGTTGAAAACAAAAAAGTTTCTATTTTACGACCGATCGTTTCTATGGTAGCTATAAGATATAGCCATCCGATTTGAACCAACTTTTGCAGAGCTGGTTAAAAGCATATAATACTCATAATTGCTGAGTTTAAGAATGCTATCGTTGAAAACAATTTTATTTTCCCACCGATCGTTTTTATGGTAGCTATAAGATATAGACATCCGATCTGGGTGGTATCGACTTTTTGACCTCTTTAACCCCTTGCTAAATAAATGTTGTATTTTACTTACTTATCAAGTCGTGCTTCACGCTCTCATCTCTAGCCCCGATCAGGCAGATCTTTTTCTTAAGCTAAGCATAACTTTCATTCTATATGCAGCCACACTTATGGAAACTTTCCATAGAATTCTTGAATTTTTGCATTCTATTAAAAGAAATAACTAACCATTTAAGGAGACCCACAAGGCATTTATCATCCTTAGAAGATGGACGATCGATTCGATCGGTTCGGTTCGATCGAACGAACGAACGAACGAACGATTTGTGCAGCTGAAACTTTGATTATGTTAATGATGCACTTTAAGTGCTTTTGGTGTAAAAATAGTAGAAGCAAGGTTTCTAAACCAGTTTGACACAACCCCACCGCATTTAAGCATTTTTCTTTTGGCCCCCGGCTGATTGCTGATATTATCAAAACTCCATTTGAAAATCGTGTCTGGCCATTTAATGATGCCAATGGCAATCGATCAAAGCGATCCTCAGCTAGGTTTATAAATAGCCTGGTGGGCCTTGCAGGACGGACCGCAGACTTACAAATTGTAAAAATAGAAGACAACGCCAATTTGCTGTCTATTTATGGTGAAAGGGCTCTGCCTGCGCCTGCGCCTCGGCTTAGAACTTTGGACTAAAAATAGGTGTCCAGTCCTGGGCTCCTACGAAGAGCCTTACTCTCTACGCGATGCTCGTACCTAGCACAAAGCCACCTCTGCCGCTGTCGACGCTTCACTGTCGTCGCTCGTCTGTGTGTGTGTGTGTGTGTGTGTGCGGCGGCGCCCCGAGTGTATAAAAACGCTCCGGCTTGGTGGCAGCCACTCAGAGTGTCTCTTGAAACTGACCGGTGAGAACACACGCGGCAGCGCAACGGATTAAGAACAACACAAAATACAAATTTTATATATTTTTTTTAAATCAAATTTTTTTTGTGCGCGTAACGACAAAAACTGTAACAAAATAAAAATATATATCTACAAGCAGCAGCTGAAACTAAAACAACAATATTAAAAGTATCTGTAAGATACGTTCAAGTGTGCCTGAAAAAGTTTTAAAACTTATTTATTTTTTTTTTGTCAATCCAACTTGAGCTGCTTTAATTTTTTTTAAGGTAAGTAACAAAGTGGCGTTCCCCTCCTCATAAACGAGTTTCTTGCATAATGCAAAACTAACAGAGCACAAACCAAAAAAAAATGAAATAAAAATCAACGTTATAAATCTGAGACTCCAGGAAAAAATAAATAAAGCTAAGAATCATTTTAAGATGGGCAAACTGCCGTTAGCTTAAAGTTTATACAATCAATTAGCATACGAAAAAACTAAGAATTAAATTTTTAACATGTTAGGGCAATGCTCGAATTGGGTTAACAGTCGAAAGAATCGATATCTTGCACCATAAAGCGAGTAAAGATATTTATCATAGTGCTAGAGCGAGGTTCTAGCTTGAGGAAGCACAGAATATACCCTTAAGGAGGTTTTTTACATTTAAAAAATTTTTTTTAAGACTTTTTTTGTTTTGCATTATTATTATAGCTTGGACATTCCATTTTTATCCCCTTCAAACCATTTTAAAAAATTCAAAATAGTTTAGGAGATATTGCCATTTTAGTGGAGCAAGGTTCTTGCTTAGGAGGTTTTTTACCTTTGAAAATATTTTTTTACCTTAGGACTCTTTACTTCAAACCTTTTTAAAAATTCGAATAGTTTAGGAGATATTTTTTGACAAGTTCTTAAAGCACTAAATATTTATTAATAGCTCACATTCCTTTCATCCACTTCAAACCATTTCAAAATTTCAAATATTTAGTTGGAGCAAGCTTTTTACTGAATATACCCTTAAGGAGGTCTGTTACATACTTAAAACCAGAGGAAATTGTCTGAATACTAAAGACTAAAGAAGTTTACAGTTTTAACACAGTATTTTACTTAATAGAATACATACAAGATTTTTATTAAGATCGAGACAGAGATATAAAAATTTTGTCTTAAAAATTTTTAAAATTTTTATATAGATTTATTCTAACGATATTTGGGGTGTAAAATTAGTAGAAAGCTAATACTTATATTTTTTAAAATTTTTCATTTGATTTTCTATCAATTTTCGTTGGAATACGGAATGATCTAAAAGATCCAGAAAACTGTTAGACAAAAGAATCATTTATGTAATGTTTGGAGTGCTCTGATAAATGGAAGTTGAAGTGCGTGCTTGCTTTATTCGTCTTCGTCCAGTTCTATGAATACTTTTGCTAAAAAAATAATTTTGAACGATCTATGTATGTGGGAAGTTGCCTCGGCACATTTAATTAAAAGTTTTTTTTCTTAAAAACTTTTACACATAAGGTCACCTTTACAGCTGTTGGCGACAGTTGTGAAGTATATGTAGCCATGAAAACGCTTTTCAAAAACTTGGCCGTTCGGATTCGGCGTTAAACTGTAGGTCCCTTTCAAGAGATTGGCCCTTTGGGTCCTCAATACAATTTACGTTTCTCCTTAGGGTACAGTTTTTCCGAAAAAAAAAGTCGCTATTAAAAATAATAATAGTTTAATATTATTTAGGTGCCTTAATCGGCAATAACAGCTAGTCAATTCCAGCTAGTCTTAACAACATTTTACAAAAATCTTGCTCCATTTCAGTTACAGTTCAAATTCAAAAAAAAAAAACAATTAAAATTTTTGCTCCTATCATGGAGTTACACTAGGCTAAGGTCCGTTTTTTCATGTTCATGATTTTCAAATCTAGGCAGATATTATAAAGTATAAATCAAACGCAGCCTAAAAGCAGGCAACATAAATTTTGTGAAGAAATTGGTAGGTTGGTATTTTAATGAAAAATTATCAAAGTTTATATTTAAGGCCTATTCTCAGATGACATAAATTTTATTTATGCTTCATACAAATAAGACATCTGTTTAAAAGCATTCCGATTTCAAAGCTCTACAAAAGTGTTTCTATTCATATGAAGCATGGTGACAAAAATAATTTTTACACCCAGAGAAATCTAGCACGATTAGGCAAGACTGAAATCGGCTTCAATTTAGTTTTTTTTTCGTCTTGAATTTTCAAGAAGAAATCTGCTTGAAATCGAGAAGACTTGTGCGCTCGATTTGAGTTTGGTAGCAAGAGAGGTGAGGCGTTCGCATTGCGGAGAGCGAACGAAAAAGCGAGAGCATTTCGTTCTCTCGCTCTCTGGCAACTTTGTTCTAAAATGGTTACTTTCAAGAAGATCTATTCTTGAATTCGAGAATAAATCATGCTAGAAAGTAAAGCCGAGCAGATCGAGCTTCAAAATTCATGCTTGATTTCAGTATTTTTTTTTGGATCCAAGAAGATTCTGTCTTGCCGAACTTCTGACACGATATCAAGCAAGATCTGCTCGCTTTTTTCTCTGAATGTAGGTCATCTGAAAATAGGCCTTTATAAACAAATAATTTAATTCATTTAATTCAACTTTCTTACAAATTTTCTTAAACAAATTGTTTAGATGGTGAATTTATCAAAATCTTCTTACCTAACACGAGAGAGTTTTGAAACTAGAGGTGCGCGCGTGACGTGTCACGGTGTGTTACTACGTGATCGTTAGAAAACACAGACTTTCGTGCGAGTGTATCCGTGATCCGTGCGTGATTCTTAGGTGTTAAAGTTAAACATCGTAAATATAGGTAGGATTCGCAAAAGATATTAACACTAAGTAAAATATACAAGCTGTAAAAAATAATTATTTTCAGACATGAAAATAAAAAATTTTACATATGGAAATTTTACATACATGAAAATAAAAATTTGACATATGGAAAAAATGATTTTTTTCATATACAACGACTGTTCTTTTAAGGCGTCAAGAAGGCAGCTCAAATTATTGACATGCCTGTAAAAAACAAACAAGTGTCAAAAATGCTCATGTTAGTTACATGAAAAAATATTTTTTTACATATGTAAAATTTTTATTTTCATGTATAATAATTATTATAATTATTTTTTACATTGATGTTATTTATTATGGCGTGAAAATAATTTTTGTGCATTTTAAGAACCCTGAATATAAGTCATGCAATATTCACGAAGTTTGACCACTTTTTTCAACATTTAATGTTGATTTTAACATTTATTGTTAATATTAACAATTTTGTGATTCAAGAAAAGATTTGTAAATAATCTTTTCCCTATGTAACGCGTATATCGAGGTGTCTATTGCTTAGTTACTCTTGTTCAGTGACTCTTCCTTAGTAACTCTTGTTCAGTGACTCTTGTTAAGTAACTTTTGTTTAGTGACTCTTGTTCAGTGACTCTTGCTTAGTAACTCATGTTCACTGACTCTTGTTCAGTAACTCTTGTTCAGGGACTTTTGCTTAGTAACTCTTGTTCAGTGACTCTTGTTTAGTAACTTTTGTTCAGTGACTCTTGTTCAGTGACTCTTCCTTAGTAACTCTGGTTCAGTGACTATTCTTCAGTGACTCTTGCTCAGTGACTTCTTTTCAGTGGCTTTTGCTAAGTAACTCTTGTTCTGTGACTCTTGTTCGGTGACTCTTAATCAGTGACTCTTGATCAGTGACTCTTGTTCAGTGACTGTTCTCTCAGTTGAAATACTCAATACTCAGTGACAGTCCAATCTATTGTTCTTTTTTGTTCAGTGACTTATTCCCTTTGGTACAGAGTATAAAAATAGTCTAAAAAAAACTTCTGTCTTTCGTAGAACCCATTTAAATTTCATGTTTCGTTCTCACAGTTCCAATATTATATTTTGAAGTATTTTAACTAGACTTTTTCTTATCATTTTCCATTGTTTTCTGCAATTTGCTGCTAAATATGTGCCATTCCCTTGCCACTGTCAGGCCAATTAAACTGCGCCCAGACACATTTTATAAAATTAGACATTTACCGAGGCAGAGATCAACCTCCCTCCCTCCCCCTCGTCAGCCCCACCAAGTCAAAAGGTCAGACATACCAGAGGAGGCAATGCAAATGATTTTGTTGGATGGCAATTGAAAATATTACAACATCAGTTGATTGCTGCCAGTTTGCCGCTCCTCTCCATACCCAGCCAAAGGGGGTTGGTCTTTTGAGAAAAATTCTTTTTTAATTCGATTAAATCAAATCTTGGCGCTTTTGGATAAATTTACGGAAATTTACAATTGACTGTTGTCGGTAAAGTACTTAGTTTGTGGATCTAATGGGCAAGTTCAGTGTATGTCAAACCGCAAAATATATGTACATATAAATAAAATATATATATCTGCAAATTTATCATAAGTCGAGGCTGTGTTCATGTAAGGTCAACTGTGCGGCTCAAGGCTGCAAGCAAACAAAGTTCCTTTAAACCATAAACAATATCAATCATTTAGACGAGTTAAAAAAAAATAAATTTTTTTGTATTTTACATGTCTGTACAATTTTTTCGCGTTTTTTTACAATCAAAAATTAACATAAAATGTTAGTGTAAACATAAAATACAAAAGAACTGAAAAAATTTTTTTTTGTATTTTTCATGTCTGTAAAATATTTTCGCGTTCTTTTACAAGCATGTAAATCACAAGCATGGCAAAAAAATTAACCTACAATGTTAGTGTAAACATAAAATACAAAATAATTGAAAAAAAAACCATTTTTTTTTGTATTTTACATGTCTGTAAAATATTTTAGCGTTTTTTTACAAGCATGGCAAAAAAATTTTACCTAAAATGTTAGTGTAAACATAAAATTCAAATAAATTGAAAACAATTTTTTTTTTTAGTTTTTTACATTTCTGTACAAAATTTTCGCGTTTTTTTACAAGCATGTAAATAACAAGCATGGCAAAAAAATTAACATAAAATGTTAGTGTAAACATAAAATACAAAATAACTGAAAAAATATTTTTTTAGTATTTTACATGTCTGTAAAAAATGTTCAGCGTTGTTTTACAAGCATGTAAATAACATGACATGACAAAAAAAAAAAACATAAAATGTTAGTGTAATCATAAAATTCAAATAAATTGAAAACAAATTTTTTTTTGTATTTTACATGTCTGTAAAATATATTCGCGTTTTTTTTACAAGCATGTAAATAACAAGCATGGCAAAAAAAATTAACCTAAAATGTTAGTGTAAACATAAAAACCAAATGAACTAAAAAAATTGTTTTTTTTGTAGTATTTTACATGTCTGTAAAATATTTTCGCGTTTTTTTACAAGCATGTAGATAACAAGCATGGCAAAAAAATATTAACATAAAATGTTAGTGAAAACATAAAATACAAAATAACTGAAAAACAACATTTTTTCTAGTATTTTACATGTGTGTAAAATATTTTCGCGTGTTTTTTACAAGCAAGTAAATAACAAGCATGGCAAAAAAAAATTAACCTAAAATGTTAGTGTAAACATAAAATACAAAATAATTGAATAAAATATTTTTTTAGTACTTTACATGTGTGTAAAATATTTTTGCGTTTTTTTACAAGCATGTAAATAACAATTTTTGTTTTTGAAAACAATATTCTTCTATAATTTGCGGCTGATCAACAGGAATAACTCTCTCCAAACATTTAAGGGCTTTTCTCATACAAGATTTATCCCACTAACCTTCTGTCTTTTTTCCCTTTATTTTTTTGCAGCATGAAGTGTCAATTGCTTTTAGTGGCCATTATGTGCCTGATTAGTGTATGGGCTCATCCTGTGCCCGATGAGGAGGTGGCCATTCAACCCGATGCTGGCACCAAGGCCGAACTTTTGAGCAAGACCGTGCAGGTGAATCCCATTGAGCCGGCACCCGCCAAGCCGGAACCCGAGCGAGAGATTAAAATTGAGACACCCAAGACAGCGAAAACTGTGCCAGCTCCATTGGCCGCTGCCACTCCAGCTGCTGCTGCCCCCGCTCCCGCTGCTGCTGCTGCTGCCCCCGCTCCTGCCGCAGAGCCCGAACTGAAATCAAGTGCTCCGGATGTAGAGACTGCTCCCGCCATACCCGACAAGAAGCTCATAGTCGAGGAAGCGAAACCATTGGAAAAGAAGCTGCCCAGTGAAGCTGAGCCCGAGAAGAAGCAGCAGGAGAAAACCGCACGCACCGAGCCAGAGGAACCCATTGAGGCACCCAAGGCCATTCCCCTGGTAGAGGCACCCGCCGCCAATGTGGAAGTGCAAAAGCAATTGGTGGAGGAGGCCAAGCCACAGGAGCCCCAGATTGAAGGCAAATCCGCAGAAATTGCTGCTCCCATTGCTGAGGCGCCAGCCCTACCCATTGCTGTGGAGGCCGCCGAGCCGGAGAAGAAGGAGTCAGTGCCCGTGGAACAGCCACAGCCGGCGCGCCAGGAGCGCATCAATGAGATTGAGCAGAAGCCGGATGCGGCCCCAGTGACTGATGCCCCCGCTCCCGTGCCAGCGCCCGCTGAACCCGCTGCCAAGCAGGCAGAGAGCAACATTCAGGTAATTGCCCCAGCTGCCCCAATTGAGGCCGAGAAGAAGCCCATTGTTACACCCGCCGCTGCTCCCGCTGCCCTGGCTGCCCAAGCCAAATCTGCCCAGCCTGTGGAACAACTGAAGAGCACAGAGACAGCAGCTGAACCCGAGCAGGAGAAGCCCGCCGAGGAGAAGAAACCTGAATTGGCTGCCGCCGCTCCCTTAGCCGAGGCCAAGAAGATTGATGAGCCATTGTCGTTGCCCGCCATTGCTGAGCCCGCCATTGCCAAGATTGCCGAGAAACCGGCTGAGGTTCCAGCTGAGGCACCAGCTGCTCCTCTGCCCACTCCCGCTGCCACTGAGCCCAAGAAGTCATCGGAAGAGTCCAAAATTGAGGATTCCTCTGAGTCCAAGGAGTCCGATGAGAGCAGCGAATCCAAGGAGAATATCTCAAACTAGATGAAACCACACACACCCCCCTCACCACCTACCCCCACCCGCCTTTCCACCCCATTTCCAACCACTCTTGAGTTGCTCTTAATCTTACAATCATAGTTTAGTGGTATTTCTTAGAGTATAAACGAAACCAGAATTCTGCTGCACAATCCCCCCCACCACAAACCCACACAAACACCATGCAAAAAAAATATATAACAACCGAGGAAGATGAAGAATCAGCAAAAAAAACAGCAAACAAAACAGGACAAACCGCTAAGATGGCATAAAGTTATACTTATAATTCTAATTTAATTAATTTAATTTTTAATTAAATTTTAGTCACTGCAAGAATACAACCACAACGACAACATACAAGCCCATTCAACCCAACAACCCCCGAATCGCACCTCTCACACCCAAACCCCCCACCCACACACAGACTTGATATAATATTAAATGAAATTCTCCCTTCTTTTTTTTTTTTTTTGTAATTCATGTGAAATTTTTTAAAATAATACAAAAAAAAACTACATTTAAATAACGAATAGTGTTATAACATATATGTTTATATATACACGTATGTATATGTGCATAAATATATGTATGATTTTATATAGACTGAGAAAATTCTTAAATAAAAAAAAGCGAAAAAATTATATTCAAATGGAGTTTTTTTTTTTAATTTAAAACGACAAAATTTCTAAACATAACGACACTTGCAAATGATCGCTTTGAACCCATTTTACCAATCTTTGGTAGTGGAAAAATAAGCTTTAACATTGACCCTTTCGTTATACACCATTTTCCGAACCTGGGGGCGGAAATTCCACCATCGAGAAATCACATGTCTAATTATTTTCCATAATGTGTTCACAAACCGAGTTTGACGTCAATCGGATGAAAAATATTAAAATTTTCCGACCTTTCGGGCCGATTTTCCAACTTCAGAAAACCTCATGTCTAATTATTTTGTTAACTTTCCTTACAAACCGAGTTTGAAGTCAATCGGCTGACAAAAAGTTAATTTCTTATAGAATTTTCCGGGCATTTCCCGGCCTTTCGGGTCCATTTTCCAACTTCCGAAAATCTCATATCTTATTAGTTTGTTTACTATACCTACAAACCGAGTTTAAAGTTAGTCGGATGAAAAATAGTTTAGTTCATATAGAATTTTCCGGCCTTTCGGGCCGATTTTCCAACATCAGAAAATCCCATATCAAATAAGTTTGTTTACTATCCTTACAAACCGAGTTTGAAGTCAATCCGATGAAAAATAGTTTATTCCATTTAGAATTTTCCAGGCATTTCCCAGCTTTTCGGGTCGATTTTCCAACTTCAGAAAATCTTATATCTAATTAGTTGGTTTACTATCCTTACAAACCGAGTTTGAAGTCAATCGGCTGAAAAATAGTTTATTTCAAATCGAATTTTCCGGCTTTTCGGGCCGAATTTCCAACATCAGAAAATCTTATATCTAATTAGTTGGTTTACTATCCTTACAAACCGAGTTTAAAGTCAATCGGCTGAAAAATAGTTTATTTCTTATAGAATTTTCCGGGCATTTTCCGACCTTTTGGGCCGATTTTCCAACATCAGAAAATCTCATATCTAATTAGTTTGTTAACTATCCTTACAAACCGAGTTTGAAGTCAATCGGCCGAAAAATAGTTTATTTCATATAGAATTTTCCGGCCTTTCGGGCCGATTTTCCAACTTCAGAAAATCTCATGTTTAATTAGTTTGTTTACTATCCTAACAAACCGAGTTTAAAGTTAGTCGGATAAAAATTAGTTTATTTCATACAGAATTTTCCGATCTTTCGGGCCGATTTTCCATAAAAGCTTTTCCGACAGTTTTCCATCTCTTGGGGGTGGAATTTTTCAAAGCCCTGACTTAGTGGCCACTTTCAAGTCATATGGAAACTTTTGTGAAAATTTCAGCTTACTATCTTTTACCGTTTAGGCTCTGCGTAGATTGCCCATCGGTCAGTGAATCAGTCAGTCAGTCAGTAAGGACAAACTCTTTTATATGTAAGGTGTAGTAAAAAGTAAATCATTATTTTTGTATGAAATTGAAGGGTTTATTTAGTATATATAAAATGATCCGATCTAAGTGAAATATGCACCATTTTGTTCGATAACTTTCTGCCATTTTGAAGGTAAATTCGTTAAACCTTTCCCTTATAAACCCTGGTCCTGATGATCAAAAAACTACAGACCTAAGACCTGAATATATGGTGGATGCATGGATACCTCCCAACCGAACTCCCAGAGCTTGCGATTAAGTAGCGATTCACAGATAGAAATTCGGTCTATGAGATTATTCTTAACTAGTGTGGAGCCCAAAAATCAAGTTTTCTGAAGTATTCGGCCTTATTCAAATGGTTCCAAACAGCTTTTTAACGATTTTCATAATTTTATTAACATTTTTGACAATTAGCTTTCCTAAGCGTGGAAAAATAGCTTGTTCACTCTGGTGCATAACTATACCCGCACCCAACTTTTACAGTTTACGTGTAGTTAGTGTGTGAAGAGTTTCAATTGGCAATTAGAAATAAAAAGAGAATCAAAAATAAGATAAACAATCAACTAAAAACAACACTAGGCAATGCAAAATTTACCGTTAAGATTTCATTTTCGTTTTATGCTTGGTGCATAACTATAGCCGCACTTCAAAAACGTCAGACAAACAATAGACAAATGTTGGGAAAATAATTTTTTAAATTATGATGATATCATGATCTCAGAGACTATGAGAGATAAAGCCATGTGCTTTGGAATTTAAGTAGGTGTTTACCATACGCAGATCGAGTTTGTTTCAGATTTGGAAAATTCAATTATGAAATTTTAGATTTTAGTAGGCGTTGCTGGCCAGAAAAATTTTATAAAATATTTTTTCTGGATGTCAGTAGGCCTGGAAATCATACCTGGTCCAAATGCGAACAATCTCATTCAGTTGGTGTTGACTTGCCTTCGAGTCAACATCAATTCCAGTTTAATTTTTCTTTATTTTTTCTCATCCCCTGAGCCCATTGTTTTATGTGCCATGTGCCAAACCAATGCCACACTTTACGGCGTGGTAATTTTTATATTTTACAAGAATTTGAAAACAACAATTTCGATTCTTGAAAATCAAAACTCTGATCAATCAAATTCGGAAACGAGAACAGGTCTGATATATACGCCGATATCTGGGAGAACAACAAGTTCGACAAATTTTGAACTCGGCGTCGCAAAATACTTTCGAAAAAGATATAAGGAAATAAAGTTTGCATACTTTGAAGGGCGTTTATCATGATATTATTTTGTGTATGTAAAAGAGAATAAAAGACGGCTTTTTCACTAGGAAATTTTAGGAGTCCTAAGAGAAAACCTTTACAAAACAATTCAAACTTTATGTAATCAACGCACAGACTAAACGGCCACAGCTACAAAGTGCAAATTTAACCTTAAGTTTTCTTTAATAAAGCAAATGCTCACCAAGAAGCGGTTTTAAAAAATTCAAGCCCAAAGTGGTTGAAAATAAACGAAAAAGTTTCTCCTGTAATCAACGCACAGGCCAAACGGCCACAGCTACAAAGTGCTAAGTCACTAAGAAGCGATTTTAAATAGTAAGTTACGCTTGCTCAACTCTAATGCAAGGCAAAACTTTTCCCATTCATTTCAAATCCTTGGGTCTCTGTCTAATATAACTACAGAATATTATTATACTTGGAAATCAATGAATGCCCTTAAGGCCTTTCTAGCTAACTAACAACCGACAATCGGCAACCGGATTTGACTCTTCCAATTATCAACTAAATACTACTTGCTCTCTACTCCATTCATGCATTTCAAAAAAAAATTGATGGCGACTATAGTCAGTCAATAAGTTGGCGCCTAAAAGGCAGAGACTGAATTACATGCATTCTTTTCTGTCGGAGACTAACTAAAAACTATTAACTATTTGCGTCACTCAAAAACCCGTTCGCTAATGAAGCGGTCGCCCTTAACGTCTCAAAGTCAATCTATGCGATCTCCTCTCGCATGAGTACAAATGCACTTAGTTGTAAGCGAAGCCACAAATTAGTTTGTAATTAACAATTGCTGCTTACTCACCTTTTGTGTTAGCATTTGACAGGCAATAACGCCCAGGGCCCACCAGTCCACCGCATGACCATACGGTTCGCCGCAAAGAATTTCGGGTGCTGTAGGGAGATACGAATGAAGAGAGAATTGTTTAACCCACCCGCAAATATCAATTTAAAAAGAGAATGGAAAAATAGGGAAAAAGAAATGAAAATCGAAAGCTAAACTTTTAACCTTCCGCACAATATGAAATTTCAACTCGATATAGAATGGCCTTTCAAGGCGGATGACAATCAAATAAAGGGTAGAAGAGAATGACAATATCAGCCTTGGTTTGCCAAATTTAATTCCGGAGATTTTGAGGTAAAGAACGCACTACTTGCTGACCGCCCTTTCGAGGCTGATGACAATTAAATCAAGTCAGTTAATGAAAACTGTCGATTTTAAGCTTAGAGAATTGCCGAGAAGCTAAATGTATCACATAAAACAGTGGAAACCCACTTAAAACAACTTAGATACGTAAACAAGCTTGATATTTGGGTACCAAATGTTTTAAAGGAATTTCACACTACTTAGCTTATGAATATCTGCGATTCATTGCTTAATCTCTATCTATCTTTTCTATTTATCTATATCTATCCTATATATCATATCTTTCTTATATATCTTATATATTCTATCTATTCTACCTATCCTAACTATATTTTTCCTATCTATATCTTTCCTATCTATATTTATCTAGCTTTATTTCTATCCTATCTATATCTATCCTATTTATCCATTCTATCAATCCTATCTATGTATATCCTATCTATCCATTGTATGTATGCTATCTATCCATTCTATCTAACCTATATATATCTATCCTATATATCCATTCTATCTATCCTATCCATGTCTATCCTACCTATATCTATCTTATCTATATCTATCCTATCTATCCATTCTCTCTTTCCTATCATTATCTATCCTATCAATCCATTCTATCTATCCTATATATTCTATCCTATCTACCCTATCCTATCTAAATCTATCCTATCTACCCTATCCTATCTATATCTATCTATCCTATCTATATCTATATCTATCCTATCTATCCATTCTATCTTTCCTATCTTTATCTATCCTATCAATCCATTCTATCTATCCTATATATATCTATCCTATCTATACCTATCCTATTTATATCTATCCTATCTATATTTATCCTATCTATATCTATCCTATTTTTTTCTATCCTATCTATCCATTCTATCTATCCTATCTATCCCTATCTATCTATCCTATCTATATCTATCCTATCTATATCTATCCTATCTATATTTATCCAATCTTTTCTTTCTATCCTATCTATCATTTTATCATATCTTTCCTATCAATCCTATCTATCCAATCGTATCTATCCCATCAATCCTATCAATCCCATCAATCCTATCTATCCAATCAATCCTATCTATCCTATCTATCCCATCTATCCTATCTATCCTATCTATCCTATCTATCCTATCTATCCTATCTATCCTATCTATCCTATCTATCCTATCTATCCTATCTATCCTATCTATCCTATCTATCCTATCTATCCTATCTATCCTATCTATCCATTCTATCTATCCTATCTATATCTATCCTATCTATCCTATCTATCCTATCTATCCTATCTATCCTATCTATCCTATCTCCTATCTATCCTATCTATCCTATCTATCCTATCTATCCTATCTATCCTATCTATCCTATCTATCCTATCTATCCCATCTATCCTATCTATCCTATCTATCCTATCTATCCTATCTATCCTATCTATCCTATCTATCCTATCTATCCTATCTATCCTATCTATCCTATCTATCCTATCTATCCTATCTATCCTATCTATCCTATCTATCCTATCTATACTATCTATCCTATCTATCCTATCTATCCCATCTATCCTATCTATCCCATCTATCCCATCTATCCTATCTATACTATCTATCTAATCATAGTAAACGAACGGAAAAGTAGAAGAACACTTATTTTTGATTATAAAAGTTTGGCTTTTAAGCTCTATCCCAGCCGATCAGCGGAGAAATTAGAACTCCCTATTTGCTTTAACCTCCTAGGCAGGCTCCGAAAGGAATCCCAAAGGTGCATATCCGCCGAAGAAAAAGGCCTACTCAATATATAAAAAAAACAGAGTTCCACTGGGACCTTCCTAAATGAGTGATAACCCTCAAACACTCAGTGCGAATTCCTCTAATCGCCTGTGATTTTTTGAAAACGACTTCTTAAACCATTCTAAGATAATTCAGATGGAGTGTTTCTTAAACTTAATTAAAAATGTCATCGCTCTGAAAACATTCTGGAGAAGGTCACGTTATACACCTCCAATGAGCGCTTCGGAAACGATCCTAAGAGGTTAAGCGGTGGGAGTCTCTTTTCAATCCAGTTCAGAACCGCTTCACAAATATTTAAATAGGAATAATACTTTCCAATTTTGGAAAACTATTCCACAAGGTCGGAAAATGGGGTGCGGGGTGGTTTTGCAACCAACATACTCTCCGGACGTAGCTATTACCTTTTATCAAACTTAAATAAAATGGCCGTGTTCAGCAGTAGAACTTGCTGCCTGATCAATGATATATTTCTTGGTAATTTACGTAGCCTACTTTTCCTCTTGTGTTTAATATGATATATACATGGAGCTTTTTAAATTGTCAATTTAAGAAGACTCCCTAAAAGTATGCTTAATAAAAAGAGCTGTTTAGTGAGCTGATCAGTGATCAAGTGTCTCTGCTGAACGCGCCCAATGGCTCGGCATAAAGAGATTTCAGTCGGTGAAACGAGTGCCTATTTGGAGAACCTTGATCAATATTGATATTTTGGGGAACCGTTGACTTTCAATCAACGGATCTTTTAATTTCCATTCCCAAAAGTTGCATTTTCCTACTTACGGCATTAACTTATCCGTTCTTTTCCTGTTCCCCGCTGACTTTGAACTGTTTAAAATCTGGAAAATTACTCAAGAACCTCGGAAAATAAATCTAGAAACAGACAGACAGAAGTCTTATACCACAAAACATTTTTTGGGAAAGAAAGAATAACGTTTGAGCTCTGGTTTGTTTTTGGTTTTTTTTTTTCTTTATTTTTTTTGCTTAATTTCGATTTTTAATTTACATTGATATTTTACAGTTACAGCTTGGACATACATACAAACATGGATGCGTACATACATACATATACACATAGATAAAAGTACATTATTTAATCACTACAAAGTACAATCACAATCATTTATACATACAAATATTTATATATATTTGCCTTTATCGTTCTGCTCCCCCATCCCCATTTCCACCTCCTCCTCCCTCCCCCTGTTCCATTTATATACATTTTGCAAATTGGGGGCAAAATTTAAACAACAAATTGATATGCCCTGCTGCTCAAACTTGGGGAGAGCTCTGATTATTATTTATAATTTTGAACATTTTTAGGCGAGAAATTTTTTTTAAACATTTTGCAAATTTTTTTTTTAGAACTCTGGGGCTCTTCCTTTCTCTCCGTCTCTTTCTTTAAGCCAAAGTCAACGAAATTGAAAGTATCTTAAATGCTAAACTAATGAACACATGCCGACATCCTCATTTCTCTCTCTCTCTCTCCCTCTCTTTCTTTTTCGCTTTTGCTCTTTACCATACATGGAAAAATTTGCTATAGAATTTAAAATTAATAGCTTAGTTTTTTTGTATGTATGTACACATATAATAAATATTTTTGTATATATATATATATATATGTATATATCTTCTATATATATGTGTGGGTGTGTTCTGTGTATGTGTATGTAGTTTTTGTGTACGATGGGACAGATCGTTATACTTATTCCATATATATATATATATATTTCACTTATCAAGAACTAAAAGTAATTATACAAAAAAAACTCCTTAAAACAATATGCTAAATACTAGAAAGGACATACAATAAATAGTGTTTCTTTTTTTTTTGTCTACTTTTCAACGCACAAAAAAACAACAACAACAAGCAAAAGCGGAAGCTACCAGAAGTTAGTTTAAAGGGAGCGGGGAGGGGCCCAAAAAGTTTGCGCAAATATATTTGTGGTGAAAAACAAACTAATTTGCACATTAAAATGTCTGACAAACTAACATAAAATTGTCGGACAAATTAATTTGTGCATAAACTTGTCTGACAAACTAATTTGCACATAAGATTGTCTGACAAACTAATTTGCACATAAACTTGTCTGACAAATTAACTTGCACATAAAATTGTCTGACAAATTAATTTGTACATAAACTTGTCTGACAAACTAATTTGCACATAAAATTGTCTGACAAACTAATTTGCACATCGAATTTTCAGGATGTTGTCCCTCATTTATTTCCAGCTTTGTCAGAGTCAAAAGAAGTGCAAAGTAGACCAGTCCTGGCCACGACATATCCACCAGAAGCACAGAAAACCTGTATTAAGCAAGTTAGTCAACACAACTACATTTGTCTACCCGCTCTAGGGTTGTCAATTTGGCCATTTTCCAGCTAACTAACTCACTATTTTGTAAGGTCCAAAATCGGAAGTTAATCAGTTTTATTTGCCATTTTTTTTTTCTATGCATTTTTAGCAGTCTTTCAATAGTTGGCAACCCTAATCCTCTCCATTTGTCCGGCCCTGACCCATATATTAGGTGGCTCTCCATGTTAAATCCTCTCTACCATGTTAAATCCTCTCTACTCTGACCTACTTTGTTTGGGAGTGGCTCTTCATGTTAAATCCTCTCTACTCTGACCTACTTCATCGAACGCTGGCAAGCGACTGAAAATTTTGTTTGTCTGCAAGAATTGCCGAATGTTTTCGACCGTCAAACTTCATTTGTATATTGGTGTCCACCGCTGTTTTGTTATGGGTTTTAGTTCTACATTGAATGTGCTCCAAAAGACCCTTAGAGAGGGTATCTTCATATATCTTAATCAGCATGATGACCTGAATTGAAATAACTCTGATCGTCTGTCTGCTTTGTCAGTTGTAAAAGTAGAAACAAAACTTGATCTGCGTATGGTATATGTACACCAGAGATCTGTATTGAGTGTTCAGGAGCCGGCTCTATCACTCTTGGTTTAACAAATTCGATACAAGTTAGCTATCATGGTGTTATAAGCTATGGCGCTCTCTCAAAGCATTCTTCTCTCCTTACTTGACATTTCTTAAGTGTGCACCTGCATGGACTAATTTACCCAGACTGAAACTCTGTTCTGCTTCTCTTCTCTGCCACTATACAGAGAGCACTAACGGTTTGATCACTAAATGTTCGACTCGCCAGTACTGAATCAGCTGTTTGAGACTGAACCTCTGCTCAGCCTCTCTGTTCTGCCGACGATTTCAATGCAACGCGCAGGTTGGTTCATGGTATAATAATATAAGGTAGAGTCATCACAAATTCACGCGCTAAAGTGAAACAGACTACGTTTGCATTAAGGTGTGTGTGTGGCTGAGCGCTGCACACAATACCACCTCAAAGTTTTGCGTGGCGATCAAACAAACAAATAATTGAAAATTTCCAGTGCCAAAAATTTTAAATTAACTGGAACTAGAATTTTTTGTGTATTGTAGGAAAGCAACGGACACAAACACTATTTTTTACCCATTTTTAAAGTGAAAGGGAATCAAAAAAAAGTTGAAAAAGCAAGTGAACTCAAATTTTTCAAAACCTTTTTTTAGTGCTCAACTAACGTCATGGAGGGAAGCTTGTGTCCTACTTTCGACTGCAAAACAAACTGTTTTATACATATTGGTTTAGTTTTCAATATAAACTCAATTAAGGACCGATGTGTGATCATTAACTTAGCTGCTATGTGTCAGATTAACAAACATTTTCTCATGTTCCTGTTTTTCAAATTGGTGAAAATTGTGTTGCCTACTTTTAGGCCGCTTTTAATTATCCATGTTTGTGTCACAACTACGTCCCGGATGTGATTTTAAAAGCGGCCTAAAAGCAGGCAACAAAGATTTTCTCATAAAGCACCTAGTTTTCAAAAACATGAAGATGAGAAAACGGTTCTTATTTTTGAGTAACAATTACATTAGTTTGAATTATATATTCCGTACTCAAAACACACTAAAATAATTTCAAAATCTAAATTAGCATTTTGTTTATATTTGTGTTATCAACATTATAGGCTTTAAAGTCAGTTGAATCAGATTTAGTTAAGGTGCCTGATACAAATTTCCAGTTATACAATTTTTTTTGTCTTTATAAATAAAAAAAAAAATTTTTTTTACAAAATATTTTACAGAAGTGTAAAAATTTGTTTTTTCTTTTTTATACAATTTTTTTTGTCTTTAAATAAGAAATTCTGTAAAATATTTTGTATTAAACAAATTTTTTTTTTATACAAATTTCAAATTATACAAATTTTTTTGTCTTTAAAAAAAGAAAAAAATTTTTAAACTTCTGTAAAATATTTTGTAAAAATTTTTTTTTTTTTTTTTTAAAGAGAAAAACATTTTTTTTTCTTTTTTATACAATTTTTTTTGTCTTAAAAAATAAAAAAAACTTTTACACTTCTGTAAAATATTTTGTAAAAAATTTTTTTTTCTTTTTAAAGACAAAAAAATTTTTTTTTTTCTTTTTATACAAATTTTTGTCTTTAAAAAGAAAAAAATTTTTTCAAAATATTTTACTTTTTTATTTGGTAAAAAAAAATTTTTTTACACTTTATTTTACAGAAGTGTAAAAAATGTTTTTTTCTTTTTTTAAAGACAAAAAAATTGGTATAATTTTAAATTTGAATAAGAAAAAAAAATTTTTTTTTACAAAATATTTTACACAAGTGTAAAATTTTTTTTTTTTTATTTAATTTGTATTGTTGTGTAAGTGACAGTACTTTGTGAAGCATAAGTTTTTATGTATTCTGAAGAAGTTTGTGGAACACGGAAAATGTTAACTAATAATCTAACTAAATAATGATTCTATTGTAAAAAAGAAACTACACAAATCACATCAACCAGCACCTGCGCTCATGTATTTAGTGTATTTGGTTTGCTTTTGAGAGAAGAAAAGGAAACTTTAAGCTTTGGCGAGTATAAGAATGAGTTGAAAGTCAAGAGCCTACCCAAGTATGTTCGATTTTTGGTCAATATAACTTAAATTTGTTGTCTGTATTCAAAATATAAATTTGCAAATTAAATGAGATTGGGGAACGATAACAAAACTAATAATAACCAACTCTTTGCACAAACTAATTTGCCCTTTCACACCGCCGCTAGCCCGTCACATTGCGAGCGTCTCCTTGATAATCTTCTTCATGGCATTGCCCATCGAGGGGGCTGTCGATCCCGATGTGGTATAATCAAATTTAAATAAATACGGCTGTACATCCGGGAATGAGGTGTCAAATATTAAATCCAATTCACTTTGACTTGGTGTCTTCGGTACATAATCATGACGATTCATTAGCTCGGTGATATAGATCACTTTCTCGGTTAGCAAATCCGAAACATTCTCACGACACAGCTGACGTTCATCCTCATTGTCATGTTTGATTAGATCCAAATGAACGGTCCACACCTCCCACGGTATCGATTCTTGTGGGAAGGGCCAACGATTCTTTTTCTTTTGAAAGAATTCCAAACTTATTTGACCCGAACCGCAACTCTCATTGGAGCGTAACTTCTCGCTGAACAAATTAATGGCACGCTTCACCTTACGCGTCAGACTGTCCGATGTGCAGCAGACATAGGTGAAGTCAATGAAATCACAATCCACATCCGTGTAGCCCACCGTGCCAATTGAATACTGAGCATCGCCGGTGTACATATATTTGCCCAGGCAGCGATGAAAGAGTACCGTATGGAAAATGGTGGCCACTGCCTCATCCACCTGACGACCCTCCATGGTAAGATCGAAGAACTGCGAGCGGGCATTCATTTTTTGTATATATTTTTTTTCTTCCTTGTTGTGTTGTTGTTGTTGTTGTTTCACACGCGCGTATTAACCCTCTCTCTCTCTCTCTGTCTGTCTCGTGTTTGGCCTATCTCTGTCTAAACTAGTTTTTGTTCAAATAATTACTTTTCGCTTAATTATACAATTAAGTTTTGCAAATGTTTTTTTCTTCTTGTTTGTATTCAGATCGTACCCATGTATTTGAAGGTGCCGCACATGGTTCGCGTATTGGCACCCAATTTGAGCCACTTGCTCAGTCCAAAATCGGTCAGTTTGATGTGAAAATGTTGCGTTAATAATATATTCTCGGGCTTGGCATCGCGATAGATAATGCCAGCATTGTGCAGGAAATCTGTGGAATAAAGAAGAAGAAGCAAAAGATAATGGTTAGCAATTTTATTTAGATTATCTATTAATGCAATGACCTAATTACAAGGCTTTGTTCTTTTATATATTTTGTTATGTGGGAAGTAACACCTGCATAAAAATGGTCGTATCTGTGCTATGCTATCAGTTAACAGTTTCATTAGCTTATAGATATTTGTATTATCTTATCAAATCCATCGATTACTTCATCAAATTTTGGTCAAATCTAGCGAAAAAATTATATAGGTTAAAAAAATGAACTAGAGGTAAAAAAATGAACTATTGGTAAAAAAAAAAAAAAAAAAAAATGAACTAGTTCAATAAAAATGAACTATAATTTAAATAAATGAATTCTAATTAAAAAAAAAAACAATAGTTTAATAAAAATGAACTATAATTAAAAAACAAGAACTATAATTAAAATAAATGAACTCTAGTTCAAAAAAATGAACTATTGGTCCAAAAATGAACTCTAGGTCAAAAAAAAATGAACTATAATTCAAATTAATGAATTCTAGTTCAAAAAAATGAACTATTGGTGAAAAAAATGAACTATTGGTTACAAAAATGAACTATAGTATAATAAAAGTGAACCATAATTCAAATAAATGAACTCTAGTTCAAAAAAATTTACTATAGTTCAATAAAAATGAACTCTGGTTCAATAAAAATGAACTATAATTGAAATAAATGAACTCTAGTTCAAAAATAACTATATCAATTTTAAACACTTGAACTCAACTGTTTAACGTAAAAATAATATATTTAATTTTATCTATATAATATACTAAAAAAACTTTCTGTAAAACTTTTCCCGCGTGTTGTCCGTTTTATATTTTTTTATTTAACAATAAAACTAAATACCGATTGACCGTAAAAGTTTTCCCAAGTTTACCGTGTTTCCTTTATTACACATTAAAACTAAAAGTTTACTGATGGAAAAAAAAAGTTTTCTCTAAATTCTAGTGCCCGGTCTTATAAACTTATTTCCTCTAGGACTAGTTCCGTGAAAAAACCCGCTTCTCTCTTTTTGGCATTTCTGTTCGAAAAAATGAACTCTAGGTCAAAAAAATTAACTATAATTTAAATAAATAATATTGGTCAAAAAAATGAACTATTGGTTACAAAAATGAACTATAGTTCATTAAAAGTGAACCATAATTCAAATAAATGAACTCTAGGCTCAAAAAAATTAATTGTTGGTAAAAAAAAATTAACTATAGTTCAATAAAAATGTACTCTGGTTCAATAAAAATGAACTATAATTGAAACAAATTTACTATTGGTCAAAAAAATGAGCTATAGTTCAATAAAAGTGAACTATAATTAAAATAAATGAACTCTAGTTTAAAAAAATGAGCTTGAGTTAAAAAAACATTAGCCATAGTTCAAAAAAATGAACTATTGATAAAACAAAATTAATTATAGTTCAAAAAAATTAATCCGTCTGTTTCCGTCTGTACAACATGAATTCATTGACCTTATGGCAGAGCTAAACTCCGGTGTATAACTCCCAATTTTTTTCATGTACGAGTACTCAGAGAGGGAAGAGCAACAATTGGTGACTGCATTTAAAAAGAGAATCAAAACTAAGTTAATCAAAAAATAAAACAACACTAGAAAAGCAAAATTTACCGTTACGATTTAATTTTTGTTTTATACTAGGTGCAGCTTAATAGCCGCACTGTATAATTTCTCATTCTGTGTTTGGTTAGCAATGTTTTCGGTTGTGCTAATATTTTTGATAATTAAAATTTACATTTTTTTTGTGAAATTAAATAATATGCCAAGTGAAACTTTGTTTCCCGACGGCGAAAAATGTCAATTTATTGCCCTAAGACTTGAAAATTACTCAGTTCGACAGATTGGTAAAAAAATTGATCGCTCCGATAAGCTGGTCTCCAAGTTTTGGATGAATCAAGATGATTATGGACGGAAAAAAACCGGTGGATCCAAGCCAAAGCTGAGTAAACGAGTTCAGTGTCGATTAGTGAGCTCTACAAGAATCAGATAATAAAATCATAATCATCATAATCAGATAATAAAAGATAAAGAACTTTCCCTAAATTTGCGAATAATTCGACAGTATCGACAAATCGAATTTTTGAACTAATTAAAGTAAAGGGAGGTCATTCTCATTACTAAAATAAATTAAAAAAAAAATTGTTCCTAATCATTTTTCTATCGTTTGTTTGTCGTTCTTGATTATTAAATCTTAACGGTAAATTCTGCATTGCTGATTTGTTTCTTGCTTAACTTATTTTTGATTCCCTTTTTATCTCGTACACAGAAAAAAATAGGTGCGGCTTTTTAGCTGCACCAGAGTTAAAGGACTAGGGTTTAATACAGCCTTAGTCATAACTTTGCTTCATTTTAAAACGAAACTTTCTGAAAATAGGAAATAATATTTCTTAATTTGTGGCCGAAATTTAATTTAAATCAAGAAACTTCATTTCTAAAATTTATATTACATTTTTTTTTAACATTTCAATATTAAAGGGTGGATTTTTCTAAGACATAGAAATCCTGTACATTTTATTAGAGGGATTATATTAACGAAAGAAAAGTTTTTCCGTCTATATATTATTTATTACAAAATATAATTTTATTCTTCTTTTTCTTTAAGGCCGAATTTTTTAAATGTAAGACTTTTTTATTCTCTGAGTATATATATTGCTATTTTACCGCTGGAAGCATATATTTGAACTAAAGTGCCTTCTCATATTGACATTTGCTTTTGCTTTGGCTAAAACATTGAATCACAAATCATGATGAAACTCACCGATAGCAAGTGCAATCTCTCCCACATACAAACGCACTAGATCAATGGAAAAGTGTGTAATTTTACTAAATAATTCACCATTCGGCACATACTCGGAAACTGAAAGAATTGAAAAAAATAATTATAAGTATAAGGATTCAACTTTAATATATATAAAACATACGGATATGCAAATTGTGACGATTTTGCCAGAGATCAAATTGCTGGACTATAAACGGATGATGACCGCAAACTTTTTGTATATCCGCCTCGTCTTTAATCTGCTGTACGCTATTCTCCTCAATGAGCTGTGGGAAGTATAAGAAGTTTTCTATAAGTTGTTGATAGATGAAATGTTAGTTAACTTTACCTTCGATTTCTTGAGCACTTTTAGTGCGTAGGAGGATGACAAGTCCTTGTGAGATTTCTCATATACCTTAAAGACCACACCAAAGGCACCCTTGGCTATCAGATGTTCAATTTGGAATTGTTCGTTGCGACTGGATTCTTTGAAATGGGAATTAAATATGGAATTGGTCAAGGGGCGATGCCATTGTGTTTTGCAACGTCTGGAGCCCTGAAGAGAGGTTAAGCTGAGGGAAAGGAAAATGATTTATTTCAATTATAATTGAAAAAGCAAAAAAGAAAAGAGTTTTTTTCTACCTCTTCCGTGTGGCTTTGTTGCGATGACGAAAGGAATTGCGCGCCGCTGAGAAGCTCCAGTTGAGACGTCCACCGCTTAGACTGCCCAGACTCCAGGTGGAAAGCTTAAAGAAAGAGAGAGGGAGAGAGGTTGTTCAAGTAAGCATTTTGGAAGAGGAAATTATAGTGATAAAAATGTGAAACATCTTTAATTTAGGTACAAAAGATTCTTTGTTAGGGGTTAAATTCAATTCCAAAAGTAACGCCTAACCCGTAACGCATAACGCTCACACGGACACCAGCATACACTTCAAGCAATCGCCTGTCTAACCGTGGCATTTCAATTAAACTTAGTAGAAGTATATTTTAGACCACTTTTGGCTTTTGGGAAGTTTTACAATACTGATTTTTAACAGTGCTTTCCAACACTATTTTTGGAAATTTGTTTTCCAATACTGTGTTGAACATTGTTTTAAGACTTTGCTTCCAAATACTGTTTTCAACACTGTTATCAACATTGTTTTCCAACACTATTTTTCAACAATGATTTCCTACTCTTTTTTAGAATAATATTTTCCAACCCTGTTTTAGAAAACTGTTTTTTACACTGTTTCCAACACTGTTTTCCAACAATATTTTGCAGCACTGTTTTCCAACTCCGTTTTTCAACACTGTCTTCGAACTCTGTTTTCCAACACGGCAAATTTTCCAACTCTGTTTTTCAACACTGTCTTCAAACAATATTTTCGAAGTCTCATTTCCAAAACTGATTTTCAACACCGTTTTTCAACACTGTTTCCCAACAGTATTTTCCAACACTGTTTTTAAACTCCGTTTTCCAACTCTATTTTCCAACTCTATTTTCCAACACTGTTTTCCAACTCTACTTTCCAACAATATTTTCCAAAACTGTTTTTCAACCCCATTTTCCAAGTCTGTTTCATTCCAACAATATTTTCGAAGTTTGTTTTCCAAAACTGATTTTCAACGCCGTTTTCCAACACTGTTTCCCCAACAGTTTTCCAAAACTGTTATCCAACTCTATTTTAAAACACTGTTTTGCAACTCTGATTTAAAACATTGTTTTCCAACACTGTTTTACAACAATATTTTCCAAAACTGTTTTCCAACACTGTTTTTCAACAATATTTTCCAAAGTCTTTTCCAACAATGTTTTTCAAGTATTTTCCCAACACTGTTTTCCAACTCTATTTTTCAACACTATTTTCCAACACTATTTTCCAACACTGTTTTTCCAACTCTACTTTCCAACAATATTTTCCAAAACTGTTTTTCAACCCCATTTTCCAAGTCTGTTCCAACAATATTTTCGAAGTCTCATTTCCAAAACTGATTTTCAACACCGTTTTTCAACACTGTTTCCCAACAGTATTTTCCAATATTGTTTTTAAACTCCGTTTTCCAACTCTATTTTTCAACACTATTTTCCAACTCTATTTTCCAACAATATTTTCCAAAACTGTTTTTCAACCATATTTTCCAAGTCTGTTTCAACTATATTTTCCAACAATATTTTTGAAGTATATTTTTCAAAACAGTTTTTCAACGCCGTTTTTCAACACTGTTTCCTAACAGTATTTTCTAACACTATTTTCCAAAACTGTTATCCAACACTGTTTTCCAACTCTATTTTAAAACACTGTTTTCCAACTCTATTTTAAAACACTGTTTTCCAACACTGTTTTACAACAATATTTTCCAAAACTGTTTTCCAACACTGTTTTTCAATAATATTTTCCAAGTCTGTTCCTTAGTCTCTTTTCCAAAACTTTTTCAACGCGTTTTCCAACACTGTTTTACAACAATATTTTCCAAAACTGTTTTCCAACACTGTTTTTCAACAATATTTTCCAAGTCTGTTTCAACAATATTTTCAAAGTCTCTTTTCCAAAACGTTTTTTCAACGCCGTTTTTCAACACTGTTTCCCAACAGTATTTTCCAATTTTTTTCAACTCTATTTTCCAACACTGTTTTAAAACATTGTTTTTCAACACATTTTTCCAACAATATTTTCCATGTGGCCATGCATTTTTGAGAAAAGTGACCTTATTTTCTGCAGGTTCTATGGTCACACTGCATCTCTTGTATGAAACAAATGTTTTAGAAATGAAAATGGCATACACATACATATATGCTCAACATATTAATGGCTTTAAGTAAATGTAATGTAAATTTGGCCCCAAAGGGCCAAGCCTAACTTCTCTCAATCTCTAGCTTTCGTATAAATCCGTCTAGTCTGGATCTATGTCGAATTGTGAGACACTTAAATTTGGCTTAGCTCTGGGACTTTGAGAAATTGAGGTAAACAAAACACAGCTGACAAAACAGTGTGACCGTTTCAGCTTAAAGGACTTTCGCACAACATGGGGAAATGCTCTCGCATTATTTTCTTCAAATTTTCTAACAAACAATTTCACAGTATTCAACACACACACACACACACTTGGAACGTAATAAAATGAAGTGAGCAAAACACGCGTTTTTTTGTTGTTGTTGTTGAGCAAACGAAAAAAAAAACACCAAATACATGAGCTCAGCGTTCTACCTGTGCCCTGGTGGTCTCTTGTCTTGGCCTCCCTTGTAGTTGTAATTGTTGTTGTTAATGGTAATGAATTTTCACCACTTTTCTTTTGACTCCTTTTTTTTTTTTGAAAACTTTCAAACGTATGATTTTTTTGTTGTTGTTTATTAATATTTTAATGTCTGCGGCGTAGAGACCGACCGTACGACGACACGTGTGAAATTGCCTGTGAATATTTGCAAACAAGTGAAGCAAAGTGAAGGCAACAGACGGCGAGCAGAGCGATCAAACAGCTGAGTGAACGACGCGCGGGCTGCAAAAGAGCGCGAGAGCGGGAGAGAATGGGAATAAATTACAAGAATACAGTGGCGGGCCATAATATTGGGCATGCCATTGAATCTCTCAATCTTGGTCAATATATTTGAATTAAAAAGGATTAAACTTCATCCACTTTGCTGTTTTATATCCTTAAAAAAAGTTGTCAGAAAAAAAAATGTTTGAAAGACAAATTTTGATAGAACCCGATTACCACACATTTTGCTGTCCTTTGAGAGGTATTTAGAAGAACTCTACAAAGCTAGGCATTTCGTATTACGCGGGGAAATATTTATATGTAAAAAAAATAATATTAAAAGTCTTTCCATTAAAACAAGGTGGGTACAATTTTTAAGTCCATGACTGTGTGAACTGAGTGTGTGTATTAAAAATCGGCACATTTGATGATAACTCTCTCTCTCCTCTCTCTTCCCCCCCACCCAACAGTGAATTGTGTGAGTGAAAGGGCCCCAAAGGTGCCGCCGCCACCCGCTGAGTGCATGCCCAATGCATTTGGAAGATGCTAATAATGATGATGACATTGCATACGGAAATTGCGTAGCGAAAATTGTGGGAGAGCACCAGAAAAAGAGACAGAGAGAGACACATACATTGGGTGAGTAAGTATCCACATCAAAACAAATTTGATAACAGCCGATGACGACGACGCCAACATTTGCGCAGCAAACTTTAACAAAAAAAAAAATGGCAATGAGCATAGGCAAATGCGGAAACATAAGAAAAAAAAAACAAAACACGTGCGATCGACCCACGCTGAGAGAGAGTGAGGGAGAGAGAGCGACATTATTGCGATCAAGGTCAGCTTAGAAGAGAGACGGAATTAGTTGTTCGTTTTTACATAAGCAAATTTATGTACAAAAACTATTATTTCTTATCAATTTGTCCTAAATTCAGTTACCTGATGGGTACGCAGCTGCGCAGCTGATTGTTGTTGTTGTTGAGCCTCAGCTGTGACAACGACGCTGCTGCTGCTGCTATTTGTGGGGGCTGTAGCTGCTGCTGCTGCTGCTGGTGGGTGGGCAGCTCTTTGTAAGGATTTTCTGCTGCTGCTGCTGCCGCCACAGCCAAAGGTTATCGTTGACGTTTGTGGTAGCAGTTGTTGTTGTTGTTGTTGTGCCTGCTGCTGCTCGGTGTCTATTGTAGTTGGTGTTATAACTGCCTCGACTGCTTCTCGTTTGTTTTGCCTGGTTGTCGCGTTGCCCATCAAAAGTTACACCCCCCACCACACTCTCGGCGCACTAATCAATTTCCTAGCGTTTGCTTTCACTCACACTTACACACACACACACACACGCACGCACACACACGACGCACAACGGTAACCAAATCGAAGAGAGTAGAGACAGTGACCAATTAAATAATTTTTTTAATTTGTTTAACATAAAACTAGGGGAATTTTGTAGTTGTTCGTATGTTTTTTTTTCTTAGTTTTGATTTGTTGTTGTTGTGGTCATCACACACGCAGAGAGTAGTATAAGGGGTTACCGAGCCAAAAGTATATCGCAGGCTAAAACCAAAAACTATCGTTATCGTTATCGCAAAGATGACAGCTTAGAGATGCGCTGACTCGTGACTGTGACTCGTGATTTCGATAGCGATGGGTTTGAAATATAATAAAAAAAATAACATAAATAGTCAAAATGCATACAGTAGGTGAATTTTTGTAAGAATAGAACAAATTATATTATAATAACAATAATGTTTATTAGAAATAATAAATAAATTAACATATAAAGAGTCTTAAGCAAGTATTAAGCCATATAAAATTGTTTTGTTATATTTTTTGTTAAGACCAATGAAGAGTTCGAACTTTAAACTGTTTACCATTTGTGTATACAGATTTCAAGAGTATACAGTTAAATTTTTAGCTAAAAATATGCAGTAGAACCAAAGTTATAGTGGTTCGAAGACAATCGCCTCGAAAAAATGGACGCCCACCTGCTTCATTATATCAGCTGATTGGCTTATCTGGAAGAAAAAAAACGAAGGGTTTATAATCAGTATACCTCAATAGAGGTTTTTTCCTACACGTAACGCACGAGGCACGAAATTTAATTCTTTTGACGCACTATTTACGTACACAAATTTTTAAGGGTTTTGCGTTACGCACAATTAAAGGAAGGTTCACGAATAATCACGCACGATCAACCACCCCCCCGAATTTTTACGTGTATGGACCTTAATTCTATCATGGGTTTGGATGGTGGCAGCGAATTCACGAAATGAAAAGCAAATCAGTTTAAGGAATAATATTATTAATCAAATACACTAGAAAAAAAATAATGTGAATACTGCATGACTTCTATACACGAGGTATATTTCAAACACGCACGGATTATGGATGTACACGCACGAAAGGCTGTGTTTTGTCACGATCATGTCGTGAAACGTCGTGACACACCGTGACACGCTTAAAATCACGCACCTCTGATAGAAACCTCGATCAAAAAAAAAATTGGAACAAAAAAGTCAGAATTTTATGTATTTTTTTGTCAACTTTTTGATACTAAAATATAAGAAATTTTTAAAATTTTGGGTTGATAATAGTTCACTCGCGTACACCCTATAAATTTGAAATAAATCGCCCAAGCCGTTCTTGAGATATGATGGAGTAAAGTTTAAAAAACATTTTTTTTTCGAGATAAATGCGTTTAAAGTTTCAAAGCGCTCCGTTTAATTTTCCCTATAACTGTTTCTTCTAACTGCTGTATCTTTATAATGGCTTTGAATATCGAAAAATTACTTTAAGGAAATAATTTATGCAAAAAAAAACGATTTTTTGAACAAATAGTTTTTGGCACTTTTTTTGTATGTGGTTTTACCTTTTTTTTTATCTGGCTTTTAACTCAATTCTTTCTTAAATAATTATTTTATGGACTAAATTATATAAAAAATTCAAAATGATTAATTCCTACCCCTATGCGCCATCTCTATGTACTGAGTGTCTTTGACAGCGATAACGATAGTCGATAAGTATCGATAGATTGCATTGACGCCAGCACGCCAGCGCTTTTCATTTTCTGACAAGGGGAAAAGCATAGTTTTCTGCTATTCTCATTTCTCATCTATTGTTTTGTTGACCCAAAACCCCTTCCTGCTGACCATGGACATAGAACTAAGTCTGGATGAGATCATTGAGCGTAAGCGTGGAGCTGGCGGTGGTTATGACAAAAGATTGTGAGTAAAAAATGCAACGGTAAAAAAATTGGTCATCCGTTTTAAGCGAAAAATGGCGCTTTCTCCCCACCCCCCCCTTAGCAACAAGCCGCCGGCACGTAAAATCCTGCAGAAGCCCAACTTTAAGCCGGAACAGGCCTATGATGCACGTAATAAAATCATACAAAAGACGCGGGCTAAAATCACGGATGCACGCGACATACTCAATCAAAATATGCGTGAATCGGGCATCGATGCGCGCCAATTGCTAATGGAGCGTAAGAAGGAGCGTCCCCCACCGCCGGATTTGACGCCGTCGAGTTATATGGAAATGCCCAGAGGGCCCAGCAAATTGCCGCCTGGACGTGTGGAACCGCCGGGTATGGTGCACAAGGGGCGTTTTGGTCAGCGTATGATTACCATGACCAATCGCCCAGGCGGTTTGATACAAACCCTCTGGGATCCCTCCGAAGAGGCACGTAATCCCTATGCTGCCGCCGCCGGCGCCGCCTCGGCCAAACCATTTCCTCCACGTGGCTATGTGGACCATGATAATATGCAGGAACTGGAAGATGGTGAGTTGAGTGGAAATTCTTTCTTTGCTCTCAAATTAAAACACAAATGTTTTCAGAGGAAATCACTCGCACCTTGCACTTGGGCAGCTATAAAACTCCCACGCCGGCGGCCGCTCGCTTTAATTTTGGCGGCTTTGGTTCGGAAGATGTGGAGATGACCACTCCAAGTGCTGATCCCTTTGGCATGTATGAGGCCTCACGTAATCGCATTGAACGTCCCTCTTTGTCCTCTTCTCTGGCCAGCGAGAAGCTGTTTGAGCGTCGTCAACGTAATCTGGTGGCACCTACCTCAAATCTCCCCGAATCGCTGAAGGCGCGTCTCTATGGCTCCGAGCCGGATAGACGCATATCGCATGGCATTTATGCCAATGAGAATGGACATGGCTCCAGTTCGTCGTCATCGCTGCGCTCATTGCCGCCACCGCCGCCACCCTTACCGCTGGGCGTGGCCAATAATAAGACGGGCTATCGCCTCTTGGTGAGCAATCTACATGCAAATGTAACCACAGCCGATATACGTGAGCTGTTCAATGACATTGGACCCATGTATGATGCACATGTGGTGCGTCCCGGCACTGCGGAGGTTATCTACAAGTCACTGGAACATGCCGAAATGGCAGTGGATGCCTATCATCAGCGTGAATTCGATGGTCAGCCCATGCACTGTGTGTTGGTCAATCCGCATTCGTCCATACGCTCGGCCACGCACTCGTCGGTCAGGTGAGGCCAGGCAAATTGCAAATATATAGGATTTCTTTATACACTTGAAAAGAATCGGATGACTATATCATATAGCTGTCATATAAACGATCGCTCCAAAAACTAGTTCTAGTGAGAAAAACTTTTTTGTTTTCCATCGTAGCGACATTTATCTTGGTATATGTTGGTATTATATGCTTTCACACATTTCTGGAAAAATGTATCAAAATCGGTTGACTATATCATATAGCTGCCATAGGAATGATTGGTCCTAAAACTAGTTCTAGTGAGACAAACTTTTTTGTTTTCCAACGTAGCATCATTAATCTTGGTATATGTTGGTATAATATGTTTTCACACATTTCTGGAAAAATTTATCAAAATCGGTTGACTATATCATATAGCTGCCATAGAAACGATCGGTCCAAAAACTAGTTCTAGTGAGAAAAACTTTTTTGTTTTCCATCGCAGCGTCACTAATCTTGGTATATGTTAGTTTTATATGCTTTCACACATTTCTGGAAAAATTTATCAAAATCGGTTGACTATATCCTATAGCTGCCATAGAAACGGTCGGTCCAAAAACTAGTTCTAGTGAGAAAACTTTTTGTAGCACATCGGAATTTGCTCACACTAAATATAAATCGTTGACTATATCTATAGCTGCATAGAATCGTCCAAAAACTAGTTCTAGTGAGAAAAACTTTTTTGTTTTCCATCGGTCACTAATGGTATAGTTAGTTTTCAATGCTTTTACACATTTCTGGAAAAATTTATCAAAATCGGTTGACTAATCTAGCGTGAACGGTCGGTCACTATTTGTATTAGCGTCACTAATCTTGGTATATGTTAGTTTTATATGCTTTCACATATTTCCTGAAAAATTGATCAAAATCGGTTGACTATATCCTATAGCTGCCTTAGAAACGGTCGGTCGAAAAACTAGTTCTAGTGAGAAAAACTTTGTAGTTTTTCATCGCAGCGTCACTTATCTTGGTATATGTTAGTTTTATATACTTTCACACATTTGTGGAAAAATTTATCAAAATCGGTGGACTATATCATAAAGCTGCCATAGGACCGATCGGTCGGAAAATGTGTTTTACTGAGTAAAATGTTTTTTTTTGGTATCAAATTTTTATTATCAATGATTTAAAAATTTTTAAGATCTGATATCTATAACCTATATATATTTTACCGGTTAAATCAGTTGGAGTAAAGTTTTTCAAGTGTATTAAAACTTCGGCACAGTCGAAGTTAGCTTTGCCTTCTCGTTTTAATATATGTTTTTCCTTTCCAGCTCTCGCACTGTGACCACCAATTCATCTGGCGTGGAGGTAGATATCGATGCCTTACATTCGGTGCTCTTCCGTGATCGCTAGGCCATAACTTTATGTCATTTAGTTAACACACACACGCTCATCCTTGGAATCCCAACCAAACTATTACTAACTTCATTTAGTTTTTAAGTTCTAAGACGAAACAGCAACAACAGCAACAACAACAACTACAAAGTAAAATTGTAACGAAGACAACAAAGTTAGATAAATTCGAAGAGAGTTTTTGTTTTATTTTTTTTTTTTTTTGCATACGTGGAGCAGTAAGTATTCCTCAAGAGAGGAAATGCCTCAATAAAATGTGTTCCCAAATGTTTGTCGAACTTGCTTAACACACACACTCATACAAAACTTGCCTCTCTCAGCAAGCTTTCAATTTCAATTAAACTTTTAAGGGGGTCTTCTACCTTTGAAAACTAAAATTTTGGATTTTTTTGTTTTGCATTTTTATTATAGCTGGGACATTCCCCTTTCATCCCCTTCAAACCATTTTCAAAAATTCAAAATATTTCAGGAGATATTGTCATTTTAGTGGAGCAAGGTTCTTGCTTGAGGAAGCACTCAATGCAACCTTCAGAGAGGTCTTCTACCTTAGAAAAATATTTTTTTTTCGATTCTTTTGTTTTGCATTATTAATATAGCCTGGACATTCCACTTTCATGCACTTTAAACCATTTTCAAAAATTCGAAATAGCTTAGGAGATATTGCCATTTTAGTGGAGCAAGGTTCTTGCTTGAGGAAGCGCTCAGTACAACCTTAACCACTCAACCACTCTTCAACCTTTGAAAAATATTTTTTTTTTCGATTCTTTTGTTTTGCATTATTATTATAGCTGGGACATTCCCCTTTCATCCCCTTCAAACCATTTTCAAAAATTCAAAATATTTTAGGAGATATTGACATTTTAGTAGAGCAAGGTTCTTGCTTGAGGAAGCACTCAATGCAACCTTCAGAGAGGTCTTCTACCTTTAAAAAATAATTTTTTTCGATTTTTTTGTTTTGCATTATTAATATAGCTGGGACATTCCACTTTCATCCACTTCAAACCATTTTCAAAAATTCGAAATAGTTTAGGAGATATTGCCATTTTAGTGGAGCAAGGTTCTTGCTTGAGGAAGCACTCAATACAACCTTCAAGAGGTCTTCTACCTTTGAAAAATATTTTTTTTTTCGATTTTTTTGTTTTGCATTATTATTATAGCTGGGACATTCCACTTTCATCCACTTCAAACCATTTTCAAAAATTCGAAATAGTTTAGGAGATATTGTCATTTTAGTGGAGCAAGGTTCTTGCTTGAGGAAGCACTCAATGCAACCTTCAGAGAGGTCTTCTACCTTTGAAAAATATTTTTTTTTCAATTCTTTTGTTTTGCATTATTAATATAGCTGGGACATTCCAATTTCATCCACTTCAAACCATTTTCAAAAATTCGAAATAGTTTATAAGATATTGCCATTTTAGTGGAGCAAGGTTCTTGCTTGAGGAAGCACTCAATGCAACCTTCAGAGAGGTCTTCTACCTTTGAAAAAATATTTTTTTTTCGATTTTTTTGTTTTGCATTATTAATATAGCTTGGACATTCCACTTTCATCCACTTCAAACCATTTTCAAAAATTCGAAATAGTTTAGAAGATATTGCCATTTTAGTGGAGCAAGGTTCTTGCTTGAGGAAGCACTCAATACAACCTTAACCTTCAGAGAGGTCTTCAACCTTTTAAAAAAATTTTTTTTTCGATTTTTTTGTTTTGCATTATTAATATAGCTGGGACATTCCACTTTCATCCACTTCAAACCATTTTCAAAAAATGAAATAGTTTAGGAGATATTGCCATTTTACAATTATTTTTTTTACACTAAACTACAAAAAATAAACTTTAAAAATCGAAATTTTTTAGAACGTACAACCTGCAAAAGAAAATCGTTTAAAAAAAAATTAAACAAAAAACCTCCAAAAAGCCCTTATATTATGATTGCAAATAACAGAATCAATCATTTTACCGATCAAAATTCTTTTAGTTAATCAATTTCAGATATACTATGTCCTTTAACCTAACATTTTAAGTTTTTTTTTTTTATACCCTGAAATCCCTATTGAAACAAAAAAAAATACAAAAAAATAACCAACGTACCAATACAATGTTTCGGATCTTTTAGATCATAATGGATCCAGGAAATAGATAGGATAGATATAGACCGGTATATAGATGGGAAAGATCTAGATGGGATAGATATAGGTAGGATAGATATAGATAAAGATAGGATAGATATAGATAGGATAGATTAAGATAGATAGGATAAATTGGAAAGATATAGATAGGATGGATATAGGTATGACAGATAGATATATATAATATATAGGATATATATAATATATAGGATATATAAGATAGATATAGATAAATAGGATAGATAGATAGAGATTGAGCAATAAATCGCAGCTATTCATTAGCTTAGTAGGGTGAAATTCCTTTAAAACATTTGGTAGCCAAATATCAAGCTTGTTTACGTATCTAAGGGCGAGTACGCATGATAATCTAGTAAGCCTTCATGTTTTATTATTTTGAATGTCAAATGACAAGCTATTCACACTGAAAACAAGACAGCTAGATTGTCATGTCTCATGCCCTGAGCAGTGTATACCCACCAACCCCCCCTTAAGCTGTGTTACTTCGTGCACTAATCACGTAGTTATAACCATGCCATTTTATACCATCTCTAGCTGTCCGAGCTTCTACTGTCATTTTGACATACTATTCTTTTTCCTGCTTGACAACTGTCCAAATGAAAATTCGTTCACTTTGCCGAGCGACAGCCAAGGAGACGGAGCTAAAAAAAAAAATTTTCATTCTCTACCTAATAATGGAAAACTTGGATTTGGAAAAAATTTTCAAGCAGGTGGATTTGATTTGTGTAGGACAATTACCTGGTCAGGAGCAAATTGATATCAGGTCTATGGCTTTTATGCAGCATCTGGCCAATACCAAACCCGAGGGCTGGGTCACCACCATGGAGTGTTGGAAGGACACCAGCACCGTTCAGCAAGAGTTGGTGGAATTTTTGCGCCTTGTCAAGGAAATGGAGAAGAAAAAACATCGCTCTCATGGCACACTCGTGCCCTGCTTGCCTTGGCCCGAAGAGCGAGGGCCGCTCGTGCCGACGCCCCAAGAGATGTTTAACTTACCCGAGCCGAAGTACAAGTCGCTGCTGGATGCGGTCGCCGACTGGGAGCTGTTTGAATTGATGCAACTATTTGGCAAATGGATCGAGTTGTAATTTTTTTTCTCAATTGTTTATTACAATAAAATGTACAAGTAAATAATTTTAAATTTGCATAAAATTAATTCATAATATTTAGGGTTAAAAAAAAAAAAAAAAGAGTTAAGTCGGCAGCAATTGAAGAAGTACACAAAAAAAAATAGTGGGTGTTAAAATGAAGATCCAATGCTAGCTCAGTTATCCCGTATGCCTGTGCCATAGTTGGCCCCACCGGCACGGTTCAGGGCCTCGCGGAACAGCTCAATGTCCAGTTCGGCCTCCACGCCAGCCTGCAGCTCCACGGCGAAATTCTGGAAAAAAGGAAAATTAAGCGAAATTCTCTTTTCATTCTAAACAAACTTACATTCAACACATCCTTGATGAGCGCCTTATCCGTGGACATTTTGGCTCGCTGGATAACGCCCACCTCCTGACCAATCCACGTCAGAAATATAAATTTCTTACGCTTGGACATCTCATCGCCCATCTGTATGCGTATATAGCCAAAGGCACGTTCCGAGTCGCTAAATAGCTGACGGAACTCCTCGAAACACTGTCCACGCCCATGGACTATAATTTGGGGTCCATCGAACTTAAATACCGCCCATTCGGTGTCTGTAAGATCGGAGCGTACATCCTCATAGGCCTCGCGTATGGCTTCCTTGTCCAGCGAGGTGGCCAGCGGCATCTGAAATCGAACAACAAGATGAGTCACTCTCTGAGTCCAAGCGGAAACAATTCGTGCGCGCCTGCGCACTCAGCCAGTTCCAAGATACTTTCGCTTTCGTTTCCGCGCCCGCCAAGTCATTAAAAAAAAACAAAAACTAAAGCTGCACGCCACTGTACAACAAACTCATCAATTTGTACAACACTTGGCAAATAAGTGTTGCATAATTTCACAATTCAGCGGGCTGACCACAAACGAGAGCAACAATTATCATGGACAGTGGAAAAAAAAAGCTAATGAACTTCCAAATGAACAAAAATGCTGGAGAAAAAAAGCTGACATATATTTATGATTTTTTTTTTTAAAATAGAGTTGCCAGACTGCCAATTATTTAATAAGCTTAGACCTAGCCTCAAAATCAGTTCAAAAAGACAAAAGAAGTACCTACAATGGAGGCTCATATTAATACCTAACTTTATATAACCTGATTTAAACCCCTGAACTACCTTGAACCGGTTCAATCAAGTTCGGAACCGACTTTGAACCAGTAAATCTACACCCCAAATTTTTAGGTTCATAACTTCTACATTTGAAAAAAATTTTGGTACCTCAATAAAGAGAAAAAACATGTTTTTACTATTTTTTTAAAAACTTGAAAAATCGAAATTTTTTGTTTAAATGGCCGTCAATTTTTCAGAAAAATATTGAAAAAAATTATTGAGGTACGGGCCAGAATTACATCAATTCTGATCATAACCACATTTACCGTTTTCAGTTCCTATAACCTGGAGTCCCGGAATCATGCCCACCACCTCTACACCTTTTTTTGGGAGTCCTTAATTGGCAGGCCGATAACTTTTTGAACAGCCCTCGAAATGCAACATTTTTTTTTTTACTTTTTTATTTAATTAATAAATAACATAAAACAAGAAACCAAATTGAAAAATCTTTTAAGGTTTTTTCTCCAGAATTTTTTTTAAAAACACTCATCAAATTCTTAGTTCTTTTAAGAGATATGGCACTGAACCAATTTTAAACTGGTTCATTGCCAAATTCCCATTTTTTTTTAACTCGATTGCGGAAAAATTTTAAAAAATTGCAAAACAGCGGGCAGCGGTAATTCTGGCTATTTATTTTAGTATGATTAGCTTTTTTCAGCTTTTTCAATCTTTCGAATTTAGTTAAAATATTTGTCGTTTCTTTGACATCTCTGCTAGCGACTTATCGATTTTAATCAGCTACTTTATTTTATTGCCATCTCTAACTTGTAGCAAACGACCTTCTTCTTGTGCACAACTCTATTTTCTTACACTGTTTTTCAACACCTTTTTTTCAACTCTGTTTACTGTGTCATTTCTTACGTTATATAAACTTGCACGGGCACCTCAGGGTCGCCTGATCTAATTTTTCATCAGCTTGGAAGCATGCAAACTGCGTGCGCAGCAACCCTATATAACAATAAAGAAAGGTATATAAGCTCTTTTCAATTAAGAGGTATCTCATCAAAGCTTTACATTTTCAATTTGATAAAACATTAAAAATTTAACAAATATTTTATAATGTTTCTGTAATATCATCTATATCCACTTTTTATATTCAGTTGTCCCAATCAAATTGTAATATTTGGTTGGTACGTAGGTTGCTATATATATATCTGGCCAAATAATGAAAACGCGAATATTTATGATCAAAAATGGTTTAATTGTTTTTCAAAGTATTCTCCAGCAAGATTTAGACACTTTTGCATGCGCTTAAACCAATTGTCGAAGCACTTTTTCCACTCCGATTGAGACACCTTCAAAACATGGTTTTTGAACTCTTCAACAGTATCTTCTGGCGATGAAAATCGTTGACCACACATTTTTCCCTTGATGTGCGGGAATAAAAGGAAGTCATTGGGATGACCCATCAATTCGACGTTTTGGGCGGTCCAAAAGGCGCTGGTGTGAGTTGATGAGTGAGAGCTCGCATTGTCATGGTGCACAATGATCTGTCTTCTCTTGTTCGTTTTTCGAATTTCTCCGACGACTTCAGGCTAACAAATTGTGGTGTACCACTCAGAATTGACCGTCCTACGTTGCTCAAGCGGAACAGTCGCCACATGACCAGTTTTACCGAAGAAACAGGCGACCGTTTGCTTCGAAATGCTTCTTCCACGAACGACTTTCTCATTGGATTTGGTTCGTCTTCGAAGACCCACACGGTCAATTGCTTAGATCCATGATTCGTCACCTGTGACGATCTTATAAACGTCTTTTGAAACACCGCGATTATATATTTTTCAAAATTTCTTTGCACCAATCCACACGAGCCTTTTTTTGAGCGATTGCCAATTTGTGCGGGATCCAACGAGAACAAACCTTTTTTACGCCCGAATGTATGCTGGTGAAAGAAATGCCCCAGGATGCCTCTATCTCACGGTATGTCACATGACGATCTTGCATTATCAGTTCACGTACGGCATCAATGTTTTCTGGCACAACGACTGTTTTTGGACGACCTTCACGACCTTCGTCTTCGAGCGAGCATCGCCCCCGATTGAATTCATTAAACCAATTTTTCACATTGCCATAGTATAGTGCTTCATCGCCATACGAAGATTTAAGTTCATCGTTGCACTCTTGTCGTGATAATCCACGTCGAAAGTTGTGAAAAATGATTGCACGAAAATGTTCACGAGTTAATTCCATTTTTCTGCCGAGGTAACTTTTTGATTAATCGTTAATCGATATCAAACGTGGTCACACATGAAAGAGTTGTATGGAGCTTTTATTGATAAAAGTCCAAACTTTTTTTTGGGAAAAGGCCAATTGGTCCTAAAATGGCTAGTAGTGAACTAGGCCAGAATCCTAAATAGCAACTTACGTACGTCCATGTAAAGAATTTGATTAATCATTTTGCTATCGGGACTTAACTGGAATTTAAATATTAATCCTTAAGTTTGTAGCACGGATATCCGATAAGTCGCATAATTGGTTGACCTAATCCAATAGCTTTCATATAACTATGGTTACACTTGCTAACAAAAATCCAATGCACATTCCAATCGGTGCGGGCAGACCACGCTTTAAAAATGTGTATGATAAAATGTTATCACATCAATAAAACAAATTTAGTTAAGATAAAAGAAAAATATGATATTGATAAGATAGTGTTAAAATAAATGCTGATATACATTCAAAAATAAATAAATAAATAATCATTAATTAACTTTACTTAACCCCCTGGGTTCATGCCGCTTAATCAAAAATTTTCCCTGATTTAAGAGATTCAATTTTTTCCAATTGATTAAGTAAACTCTTTTCCATTAAGCGGATCATAAAGAAATGCGCAGAGGGGGGAGATTTATGACATAAATAGAAACCGACAAAATCTCTGGAGTTTTTTTTTTTTGAGAGCTCTGCTCTATAATGCGTTCAATGACCGAGTTTTGTGGTTTGTTGTGAGAAAAATCAATTAGAAAAGCGCAAAGCGATTTAGAAAAGTGCGCGCGCCGGCCGAATATATCAAGAAGAGAAGTCAAACAATTAAAGACAAAAATGATTTAAGCGTTGACCGACGACGACGACGACGAAGACGATGAAGACTTTCACAAAAAACGTAACGAAACGTGAGGAAGAATAAGTTGATGAGAACTTCCCATTGGTCCATTGAGTTGAATTAATTAGTCGCATGTATGTGTAGACAGAAACCAAAAAAGAAAAAACCGTTGTCATAATTTGCAATTAATCCATAAAGACTTCTGGCGCTATTTTGGGCCACTTTGAGGCTAGAAAATAACTGTTGGAATAAATTACAAAAATTATTTAATGTATTGAAACACGTTTACGGGTGTCAAGTACAGAAATGTCACTGTAGAAAGTCGGTTAATCCCGACTGTAATATACTCTGTAGAAGATTCAAACCATTTATCTTTAAAATTGTGGGAAATTTTAGGTTCTTTTCAAATTGAAGGGGTGACAACTCTGCTATCCTTCATCTGATCGGAAAACGAAGTATGGGCGCTCAATAGGAAAAGATGATTAAAATATATGTCTAAAGGGAACCATCTTTCTTTTAAATTGTAGGAAATTTGTGGTTTTTTTTTCAAATTCCCGGGGTGGTAACTCTGTTATCTTTTATCTGATCGGAAAACAATGTATGGGGGCTCAATAGGTAATGATAATTAAAATATATATTTAGGGGGTTCGAACCATCTATCTTACAAATTGTGGGAGATTTGAAAATTTTTTCAAATTCCCGGGGTGGCAACTCTGCTATCCTTCATCTGATTAGAAAACAATGTATAGGAGCTCATTAGGTAATGATGATTAAAATATATGTCTAGAGGGTCCGAACCATCTATCTTTAAAATTGTGGAAGATTTTAGGTTTTTTTCAAATTCCCGGGGTGGCAACTCTAATTCCGATCATCTGATCGCAGAACGATGTATGGTGGATACATAAGTAATGATGATTAAAATATATGTCTAGAAGGTCGAACACATCTATGTTCAAAATGGCGGCAGATTTGAGGTTTTTTTTAAATTCCCGGGGTGGCAACTCTACTATCGATCAGATGATCGGAAAACGATGTATGGGGGACCAATAAGTAATGATGATTTAAATATATGCCTAGAAGGTTACAACAATCTAACTCCAAAATTGTGGAAGATATGAGGATTTTTTCGAATTGTGTTGCAAAGCGACGTCTATGTGTTAACCTTGAAGCGTAAGTTGACTTTAACTCTCTGCATAATTTTAGCAATGTGTTTGGCCCCCAGATCGTATATTCAGTTTCTCAAACTACGGATCAATGCCTGTGTTAGAGTCTTTTATAAATCACAGACCCACCTTTTCCAACAAGCAAAGAGTCTAATTCCTGGTCACACTCTGAAAATCCGCAGATATATTTTATAGCCTAAAATTAGCAAGTTATTGTGATAAGACAAGGTCTTTGCTGTTCTTTCATATCTCTGACAAATATGACAACAAAACAAATTATATCACTAGACTTTTGAGAGCGTCCCTGAATCTAGGCGGGCCCTATCTTAGCGTAATTAAACGGTATTTTTTTTTGCACAATTGACGTAATCTGTGCAAAGATAACAAATTAGAACAGTTGCATCGAAATTGATATATTGTATGAAGTCTTAAGTAAATCGTGCAATCGGTTTGGTTTGGATTTGTATGTATTGTAGCTTGTTCCAATTTTACACACAATAAAAATTAAAAAAAAAAAAACATTTGAACGTTTGCTGATTAGTCAGCACTCTTCTGGGGTGGAGTTTTTCATCGAATTGATTATTTGTTATCGCCAACAACTCAGAAACAGGGAAATGGAGAGAGAGAGCGAGAAAGATGACTTATTTGTAATCTTTAGAAGCATGACTAATATCTTTCATTTGAAAGCGAGGAGGTACATTAAGATGTGATCACTGCTCAAGAAAACACAATGAAAATACTAGGGAACAAAATTTAAAACGTTTTTAGTATTTGAGGCTTGTACATAATTAGAACGTACTGTAGTGCCTCACAAAATCTACATGAAAAGTCTTTGCTATTGCGGAATTCAACGTTGATTGTTATTTGTTAAACTTTTAAGATTTTTTTACCCATAACAGGTATGCCAACAGCGGCGCACATAACAGCTTTTTGACATAATGAAATGACAAAGAAATGCAAATTTGATTCAATATTTTTATACTCTGTACCGAAGGTACAAAGGGTCAGAAGGAAGCATCTCCAACTCTATAAGCTATATATATTCTTGATCAGCATCAACAGCCGAGTCGATATAGCTAAATATCTTCGTCTATCTATCCGTGTAAACTAACATATCTCAGAGATGGTAAGAGATAGAGGTTTGAAGTGTATGGAGCATAAGCTCCTTATACCTGCAGGCAGATCAAGATTATATTCAATTTTTGCCCCCGACATTATAAAAAAACCTCATATCTCCCACATTTTTAGGGTTAGATTGCTTGGACCTTCTAGAGACTTACTCTACTCTTCATTTTTTAACGATCCTTCAAACATCTTTTCCCAATCGGCTGAATAATAGTAGAGTTGCCACCCCCGCAATTTGAAAAAAACTCTATATTTTCCACAATTTTAAAGACAGATTGTTCGAACCTTCTAGACATATATTTTAATTATTATTACTTATCGATTTACCATACATCTTTACCCGATCAGATGAACGATAGTAGAGTTGCCACCCCGGAAATTTCAAAGAAACCTCAAATCTCCCACAATTTTAAAGATAAATGGTTCGAACCTTTTAGACATATATTTTAATCATCATTACCTATTGAGCCCCCATACATTGTTTTTCGATCAGATGAGCGATAGCAGAGTTACCACCCCGGGAATTTAAAAAAAAAAACATCAAATTTCCCAAAATTTTAAAGCTAAATGATTCGGACCCTCTAGACATATATTTAAGATATCATTATGGATCGGTCTCCTATACATCGTTTTCCGATCAGATGAATGTTAGTAGAGTTGCCACTTCCGCAAATTGAAAAAAAACTTTTTTCTTTCAAACTTTTTAAGATATAATTGTTCGAACCTTCTAGACATATATTTTAAACATTATTACTTAGCGATACTTATCGATCATTTCCGGATCGCATAAACTATGGTAGAGTTGTCACCCCCGAAATTTGAAAAAAACATCATATCTTCCACAATTTTAAAGATAGATTGTTCGATACTTTTGGACATATATTTAAATTATTATTACTAATCGATCCTTCATACACCGTTTCCTGATCAGATGAACGATAGTGGAGTTAGAAGAATACTTCTATTGTCCGCAATCGTGATGGGCAGCACTTAGACAGTTTGTGTAAGCCCACACTAAAAAGTTAGCAGTTGTGTACAAACTTTGACAGATACAGAGTCGGGCTTGACCGACTTTTTTACTAGTTTATTTTCATAATACCATTTTTCGAAACCTAAGCTAGGCCTTTCATTGAGGTCTACCGATTTCTTTCAATATTAGCTCGAGGTGGAATAGTTTGAATAGAACTGCCTGGATTTTGTTTCGAATTTTATAAATCTGCCACAAACTTGATTTTGGTTTGGGGTTCGGCGTCACAAAATCTAGGGTACAGGGTATTTTCGACTGCAGCGCTCTTACTTGTTATCTATATACTCATTTCTATTTTAAGTTTCACCATGTTTCCTTTTTTTCTGACTAAATAGCTACAACGTTCCACACATTTTGGCCTTTGTAGGTAATTTTAAATAATTATTAAACTCAAATGTGAATACTTAAAAAAAAATTTATTTTGTTTTTTTTTTTTTGTATCCTTCAGAAACTAATTAAACATGCAACTTTGTGAATATATATATATATATAATTTATTTCCCTAATTGGTAAATTATTGCGTGTCTCTCCCTGTCTTTCACCTGATTTAATATTTGATTGATTGATTAATGGAGCTTCCTGGTGCCTGGCGTGTCTACCTTCCCCCTCCACACCCCTCCATTCTTCCTCTACTGACTCACACTTTCCTGTCTACTCCTCAAATGACCTCAACTGACTCTGAGTTGTTCATTTGATTTGGAGTTTATTTTATGTGATTTTATTTTGTGGGGCCTGCTTATCTAAAAAGCATTAGTCAACATAAAACAATTTGAGTGTACACACATACATATATTATTGTATGTACAAAAAACAAAAAAGAAAGGCGAACCAGAATGGAGAACAAAAAATTAACTCATGCGGCGGCCTTTTCAGTTTCAGTTTCGTTTTCGTTTGCAATTTTATTTTCACTTGGCTACTTTTAGCTGCACATTGTTCGTATCACCCGCCCCAGTTCCCCAGTCGCAGTTGCTGATATTGATAGATATGGGTGTATACAGGCCTATTCATAAGTATATATATATATATATATGTGTATATATAAGATTTTAAATGGTTAAAAAGGTATCCAAAAGTTGTGCAAATGTTTGTAACAGACAGAAGAAAACATCTTATCTGAATCAGCTACAAAGGAACGGTTTAAAAACACAGAAGTTTTTAAAGTAAAATGCTTTTTAGCCACCTTGCGACTGCAGTATAGCGAATTAGCGTATATATGCGTATAAAAACACACAAAATCAAGGGTACTGGGTATTTCCTATTTAAGACACTTTACTACAGCGCTCTTACTTGTTATAATATTTTATATTTTTATTGATAACGCTAAATTACCTATAAACATAGAGAAAATATAATGTAATAAATATGGTAAAAATCATGGGAAGTCTATTGAATTGAGTACTGGTCATATTATAGTACAATACATATATAAATTTTTATACTCTAGGTACTAAGAGTATATTGAGTTTGAGCAAATGTATGTAACAGCCAAAAAAAAAAGAAGGAGTTGCCACCCCCGAAATTTAAAAAATTCCTCGATTCTCCCAAAATTTTTCACATAAATTTTTTGATCTATTTAGACATATATTCTACACATCATTACTTATCGAACCCCCATACAAACATCAGATGAACAAAAGCAGAGTTGCCACCCCCGAAATTTGAAAAAAAACGCATATCTTCCACAATTTTAAAGATAGATTGTTCAAATCTTCTAGACTTATATTTTAAACATCATTACTTATCGATCCACCATACAACATTTTCCGATCAGATGAACAATAGTCGAGTTATAAGCAAAACAAATTATGACGCTGGGCAGCACTGGACGCAATCATGATGGGCAGCACTTTTACAACTAAAAGTTATCAGTTATATACAAAATTGTACAGCTACAGCGTATATTACATTCGAGCTTGCTTATTTGTTTTCATATTCAATTTTATGCATAATAAAGTAGAGTTGCCACCCCCACAACTTGAAAAAACCCTCATATCTCCCACAATTTCAAAGATAGATTGTTCAAATCTTCTAGACTTATATTTTAAACATCATTACTTATCGATCCACCATACAACATTTTCCGATCAGATGATCGATAGTCGAGTTATAAGCAAAACAAATTATGACGCTGGGCAGCACTGGACGCAATCATGATGGGCAGCACTTTTACAACTAAAAGTTATCAGTTATATACAAAATTGTACAGCTACAGCGTATATTACATTCGAGCTTGCTTACTTGTTTTCATATTAAATGTTTATGCATAATAATTCTGCATCATAAATAATGCAGGCAAAGCAAATTAATATGCTCAAGTTTGTTTCTGACATACCAACAATATATATAGGGACATACATACATATATTGTATAATTGATAACATTTTTATATGATTGCTTGGTCAGTACAAAAGCAACCAAATTGGTTAAGTTATATATAGAAATAATTTTTATTTTATATATACCAAATATGGCCTGAGAGGAGAATTTTTTGGGTGCTTTCCACAATTTTTGAAAAGAAAGTTATTACCCTCAACTACTGAGGTATAAGTCCTTTAGCTACCCTCCCGGTGTGCTTAATATGCGAATTGATTGGATTACATCTTATCAGTGTGGGTTTTGGATGACATCAAATAACCAAGTTATTTGATAAGTCGAATGGAAGGGACTTTCAAAAGTCCCTGGTATTTCCCATAAGTTCTCCTACATTCAATTCAATTTATTATCTTAATATCTCTTAATATTTCAGGTGTATGCTTCTAATATATATTGTAAAGTTCTTCTACATAAATAGGCGAAACTTGTATTGTCATTTAACATAATTTGAACCGGATCGGGTTCGGGATTTCTTAAATTTAGAACTCGAATTCTTACGAGCATTTCGATACTTCCAACATTGGTGCAGGGCGAAAAAGTGAGTGTGACCTCTGACCTACTTCATTGAACGCTGACCAGCGACTGATGGGCTCGAATTCTTACGAGCATTTCGATTCTTCCAACATTGGTGCAGGGCGAAAAAGTGAGTGTGACCTCTGACCTACTTCATTGAACGCTGACCAGCGACTGATGGGCTCGAATTCTTACGAGCATTTCGATTCTACCAACATTGGTACAGGACGAGTGTGAGTGAGTGTGACCTCTGACCTACTTCATTGAACGCTGACCAGCGACTGATGGGCTCGAATTCTTACGAGCATTTCGATTCCTCCAACATTGGTGCAGGGCGAAAAAGTGAGTGTGACCTCTGACCTACTTCATTGAACGCTGACCAGCGACTGATGGGCTCGAATTCTTACGAGCATTTCGATACTACCAACATTGGTGCAGGGCGAAAAAGTGAGTGTGACCTCTGACCTACTTCATTGAACGCTGACCAGCGACTGATGGTTTTTGCTGATTTATTTATTTCTTTGGCGAAGGGCTCTGCTTTATCACACGTATTCAGTCAACCCTCTTTTTTTGGATCGACTTAGTTAAGGGTAATTGAAGAGACCAGATGAGGGTAGTTGGTTGATTGCTAATTGAAATCATTTGCGTTTCCTCTAATATTTATTAATGCAAGATTTATAGCTCAACCATGAAAAGTTGAAGTATTTCCTTTTAATATGCTTCCCATATAACGCCTTATTTTTTTTTTTCCAAAATGTTATTGATGACAAATTTTTGTGTTAATTTTAACGCACTAAGCGCGTTCATTGCCTTCGCCACTTCGGGGTTGAATTTCTGTTTTAATAATTTATTTTTGCTTTCGGTTAATTTTACACTTGAACAAAGGAGCGTTGCATCTGGCAGCTAATATGATTCACACACACACACACACACGATGATGTGGAGAAAACGTTGACCAAAATTGGTATGTCAGGAAACATATGATTCCCATCAGACCATACCCACGCCTTCAGCTAAATATACAGAATTTGTGATAAGTGAACTCCTCCTTCTCCTTCTCCTTGTGTAATCAGTCAAACACTTGGCCTTGCTTTCAATTGTTTCACTTTTTTTGTGTTGCACTTCCACTTCATTTCATTCATCTAATCTTGCCACGGAGACAACAACCAGCCATTTACGGTTATAATTCAATTAATAAGCCAAACAAAGCGCAACAAAGCAATGAAATTGATGGGATGGGGGAAGGAAGGGGTCTACATGCTGGCTAGAAGCTATCAATGGCAATGCCAATAAATAATATTGAGTGCGGACGCACTACACGGCGTATGCGCAATGTTGTTATATTTTTTTTTTTTTTTTTTTTTTTTTAGCTGCGCCATCAATGCCAGTTGCTGAGCCATAAAGCGAATTATAATTTGTTCGTCAAAGGGGATCGGGGGAAGGAATTCTAGCTGCTCTTTGATCACTCAGTTGTGAATTTGCCAAGTTTATAAAAAATATTTCGCGGTACCTTTTATACATTTAAGTAGCGCTTCACTCAACATCTCAACTTTCAATAAATCAAATCGAAACTTATGTTTATTGTTTAATTCCTATATTCAAATGAGATACAAATTTATTTTGACACAATACTTCATATTAATAGACACACTTTCAAGAAGATATGAAAACTGAATGACAAACTAAATTTTTATCCCATCTGAGTTAAGGCCTTTGTATATAAAATGTATTTTTAGGAATATGTCAGCATATAATGTTCATAATTGCTGAGTTTAAAAAATTGAAAACAAAAAAGCTTTAACCATTAAGACCGATCGTTCCTATAAGATATAGATACTGCCGTTGAATAAACATTTTACCATATGGTTTCAGTAAGCAGGGATACAAACCGGTTTGAAAATACTGAACCTAACCTCAAACCGGTTTATTTTATCAACGAGTTTGTCAACATAAAGCGCCAACTATAAGACAAAGCTATATACAGGGCAGGATATTTAAAGTTGACCCATTTGTTTCTTAAGAAAACATAAAAAAACCAAAATTTTTTTGTATAATGTGAAACATCTTTAATTTTGGTACGAAAAATGTTTTGGTACGAGTAAAATTTAATTTCAAAGTAACGCATAACGCGTAACGCATAACGCTCACACGGACACAGCATACCCTATAAGCAATCTACTGGCATTTTAATTAAACTTACAACCAGCTAAAATTGTCATTCTAAATATCAGTATGTCCGTGATTAAATTTAGACCGTTTTGTTCTTAAAACTTAAAAATATTTTTTACGCGTTTTTTTCTTGAGTCACGTATAAATCTGTCTTCTTGGATTTGGAAATTCCCAACTAAGTCAGCTTTTATTTATTTATTCATTTCGTTTAATAGTAACTTTGTCTTAAAGAAGAGAAAAAGAAACTCCTTCCGATCCGGTGGAGGTACTTTAGTTAGTCTCAATGACCAGCTACGCCTCTGCTCGCAGCATATATGATAAAAAGGAATATCTGCGATGTAGAGTAGGTTAGCTATGCAAGAGCTAGATTGTGTAGGATAAGTGATTTAAGACACTCGTCAAAGATGTTACCACTGACAAGAGGATAGAACTTATTGTAATCCCTGTAGAGAATACGAAATGGACAGTTCGGACATAAAAGTTCACATTACTAAGTATGGTACTCTGCATCAATATTACCCTTTAAAGGCTTCTGCATGAACAAAATACCCTACATAGTGCGTCTATGTTCAAGTTGAAGTCTAGATTTATACGGACGGAGTCTCAGCCTAGATTACGCAGAGCAAACAAGAGAAACCGCTCGTGGACTGATTCGATACGTTTACCAAGAATATCCGATTGGGGATTCCAAATACAGAACCAAATCGTTTGTACTTGAATTTCGCCTGATTAAGTACGGTATTCTTGATTTTTTTCTGAGTGTAGTAGTAGTTTGTTTTAGAGCTTTGGCCTTAATGGAGTTTTCCATCAGTGTTTTCCAACACTGATTTTAAATATTGTTTTCCAACACTATTTATCAACGTTGTTTTTCATCACTGTTTTCAACACAGTTTTCCAACACTGGTTTCGAACACTGTTTTCCAATACTGTTTTCAAACACTGTTTTCAAACACTGTTTTCAAACTCTGTTTTCCAATACTGTTTTTAAACACTGTATCAAACACTGTTTTACAAATACTGTTTTCCAACACTGTTTTCCAACACTGGTTTCGAACACTGTTTACCAACATTGTGTTTTGTCACACATTTTTGAAAACTGTTTTTTAATATTGTTTCCAATACTGTTTTTCAACATTGTTTTCTAACACTGTCTTACAACATTTATTTTCAACATTGTTTTCCAACACTGTTTTTCAACACAATTTTCCAACACTGTTTTTCAGCATTAGTTCCCAGCATTGTTTCCAGCATAGTTTTCCAATACTGTTTTCAATCTTTAATAGACTTTCTTTCGGTATTTTCCTTGACTTTGGCCAATGTTTCGGACGCCTTAAATTGATTTTTGCTTTAGCTATATGCCATAATGTACAATACTGTCCTGTTGTAACCAGAAGTTATCCATGTCATTTTCACGAATAATAGGCTTCACGAATTCCCTTATCAAGGCTCGATGACCCTGACCTTTGAAGGTTGTAGTGGCTCCATTATCGTCTTCGAAACTGTAAGGCTGCGTTCACATTGTTCGACGCATGAGACATGATAATCTAGTAGGCCCTTGTGTTGTCTTGTTTTCATTGTGAATAGCTTGTCATTTGACATTAAAAACAACATGACAACATGAAGGTCTACTAGACTATCATGTCTCATGCGTCGAACAGTGTGAACGCAGCCTAACTAGCCTTTAGGATGGATCAAATTTGTATATCAGGAAAATCGTTTTACTTGTTTTCTTTTGGAGAAAGTTATATTTTGATGTGGAAAACCCGAATTAGGTTTATTTAATTTGGAATACAAGTTTTTGATTTGTACAGTACAAAGTTCTTATAAAGCCATAGGTTGAGCTTACACTGACATGATGATCTAGTTAGTCCCTAATGTGGTCTAGTTTTAAGCTATACACAATGAAAACATGACAACATAAAGGGATGCTTTGATTATTATGACTCATTCGTCGAAGAGTGCAAATTCACTTGATATACAACTTGACATATTGAGCTTCGTTTCCCAGGATTTGTTTATTTTTGTTTATTGTTGTTTATTGTTTGACAATGGGCTATTAAAGTAAAATAATACAAGGTAAGGTAAGTAATTTCTTGTTCGAGGGGCAGGCACACAAATGTTAATTTTGTTTAGGAGATCACTAGAGTCAATTTCAATCAATAATAGTTTGTGTAGGAAAACAATTCCGTGGCACATTCTACGATTTACAAGAGATGACAGATCGATGAGTTGCAAATTGTTGCTCATAAGGGGAAAGGTGAGAGTTGATGTCCCAGTTTATTAGAAACCAGACACAAGATCCCTATTAGAAGAAGCTCCAGATGTTTGGTAATATAGGGATCATTCAATTCTTTTGATCATCTTTTTCATAATTGATATCTCTTCCAACCGTACAACAGAGTGGGAGGAATTCAAACTCCAAATTCCCGCGCGTTGCGCAAATATTAAGGTTATAAGACAACATACTTTAACTTTCTTTCAAAATCAAAGTGTGATATGATTACTGTATTTCACACCCCATTCGGAATTCCAATTGTTACAGCTACCGCAACCGTTAAAAACAGAAAAACCGCAAAGCGATTGAAAGTTAAAGATACAAATGTATCTGTGTAAAGTGTGTAACAAGTGCAGCTGATGGCGACGCACTTGAACTTGATACACCGACGATAACGATATGCATTGTCAAAGGCGTGGCCCCGTCCCTCGTGTCCCCCCTTAGCAACCCCCTTGTGTTGCATCCGCCCCCGCATGACAGGCATATGAGATAAAAAAAAAAAAAAGATACTTTTTCTCTCTGCTTGTTCTTTTTGTCTGGCCTCGGCCCTGGGCCGGTTCTTTGTGGAGTCACCAGCAGTCTGAGTACCCAGAGTCAGAGTCGGAGTTATTTTAAAACCCAGCACACACACACACACACGATCGCACACACACACACACTTGACTCTGGCTCCAACTTCTTGTTCTGTTTCTTTTGCTCAGTTGTTTCCCCATAAGCATCTTTTATATTTCGATTCTTTTTTTTTTTTTGGGTTGTCTCTTATTATTTTCTATATATACAGAAATATATATATATATATATATATATTTCGCCCTGCAGACACACTCACCCTTCTTGGCTTGCTCTCAACGATTTGTTCAACTTCGATGCCGTCTGACATGTTTGGGGCGATGATGATGTGGTTGAAGGATAGGATGCTGGCTTCGGCCAAGAGCAAGAGTTCAATGGAATTTGGGTTAATTCTTTTTTTTTTTTTGTATTTGCGCGGGCTGCGATCACCAAATTGATATATTACGATCACAAGAAAAAAATAAATAATATTTGGTGTCTTTTTGTCTTAACTCAGACAACTCCGTCCGACTCGCACGAATTGTTGCTCACGAATGCGAAGCTGCCGGCGTTTGCAACTCCAACGAAGTGACGAGCGGAATATCAACGCAGACGCGGCACTCTGGCAAACTGAAAGCGGACAGCGCAGTCGCTGATAAAACCCCAACAGACAGAGAGAGAGCAAGTGTAGGAGAGTGAGAGAGAAAATGCATGAGAACGGTAGCTGGGGGGAGCGCACTGTGGTTCGATTTTTATTTGATAAAGATGGAAATGAATGTGAATCAAAAGATTAAAAATATTCTGTGAATTTCTTAAAGATCTTTTTTCTCTGTCACATTTTCTGCAATAACGCCCAGTGCGATAACGCCCATGGGCATGGGTTGTATTTAACAGCCAGAAAAAAGCATCTCCAAGCCTATAATTTCTGAGATCCACGCGTTCTTACAATCAAACAGATGGATATGGCTATATTGACCCGGCTGATCAAGAATATATATACTTTATAGGATCGGTAATGTTTCCTTCTGCCACATATGTACATACATGGGCACAAATCCATCCAGAAAGCAGCTAAGCTTAGTGTTTAACTATTTTATAGCTATTTGAAAATCTTGATTCATTTTCGACCCCATAAACTATATATATATGTATATATATATATTCTTGATCAGGACGACAATCTGAGTCGATTTAGCTTTGTTCGTCCGCCTGTCTGTTTCCTCCCAAGCCAGACTTTCAGTTCTATAGCCATCGAGTCTTGTTTTTACTGCACGCTGGTAATATATCGAAACCGCGCGGATCGGATGACTATATCCTATAGCAGCCATAGGAACCATCGGTCATAAAATCAGTCTTAGTAAGCAAAAAGTTCTTGAAATCAGGAATTATGAATATTATATGCTATCAAACGGATCTACAAAATTTGGTTCAAATCAGAAGACTATATCTCATAGCTGCCTTAGGACCGATCGGTCGGAAAATGTATTTTAGTAAGAAAAACTTTATTGGTTTTCATGATAGCTTTCTTAAACTCAGGAAATATAAATATTATATGCCGTCAAACAGATCTAAAAAATTTGGTCCAAATCGGATGACTATATCTTGTAGCTGCTATATAACTGATCGGTCGGAAAATGGTTCTTAGTAAGAAAAACTTTTTTGTTTTTCATGATAGCGTTCTTAAACTCAGGAAATATAAACATTATATGCTGTTAAACTGTTCTGCAGAATTAAGACAAAATCGGATGACTATATCCTATAGCTGCTATACAACCGATATGGTAAAAAATGGGTCTGAGTGAGAAAAACTTTTTTGTTTACCTTGATAGCGTTCTTAAACTCAGTAATTATACATCTTGTATGCTTCTTAACAGCTCTACCAAATTTGGTTAAAATCGGCTGACTATATCCTATAGCAGCCATAGGAACAATCGGTTGTAAAATAGCTCTTAGTGAGAAAAACTTTTTTGTTTTCTATGATAGCGTTCTTAAAATCGGTAATTATGAATTTTTTACGCTTCTTAACAGCTCTACCGAATTTGGTTAAGATCGGTAGACTATATCCTATAGCTGCCATAGGAACAATCGGTTGTAAAATAGCTCTTAGTAAGAAAAACTTTTTTGTTTTCTATGATAGCGTTCTTAAACTCAGTAATTATGCATTTTTTATGCTTCTTAACAGCTCTACCAAATTTGGTTAAAATCGGAAGACTATATCCTATAGCTGCCATAGGAACAATCGGTTGTAAAATAGCTCTTAGTAAGAAAAACTTTTTTGTTTTCTATGATAACGTTCTTAAAGTCAGTAACTATAAATTTTTAGTGCTTCTAAACAGCTCTACCAAATTTGGTTAAAATCAGAAGACTATATCCTATAGCTGCTATTGAAACAATCGGTTGTAAAATGTATTTCAATTATAAACTCAACAATCAGATTCTGAATGATTTTGAATTTTTAAATATCCGACATCTATATCCTATATATACTATTGGTTAAATCGGTTGGAGCGAGCGTTTGCACAATTATTGCGTTCCTAGTCCCACTGTGCCTGACCACAGTTGGGTTTTCACTTTATTCAGGGAGTTTGATTTGAGAGTGTGCGGGTAGCGCAGCGCAGCGACTGCGACGTTGACACAATATTAGCTGCGTGTGGGGGTCGAGCGATGCCAAGATGCCGGTATTGCCCCGACTCTTTTTTTTGCTTGTTGCACAGTGTATACAACACACAAGAAGAAGAAATGTTAGCACAGCACAGCCTTGGAGTCGCCCTCAGTTGGTGCTAAGCGAGTGAAGAGAGAGAGAGAGAGATTGAGAGAAAAAGGGAGAAATGAAGTCCCAGGACCAGACGAAATGATCTCGATGCATTCATGTGGGCAAGTAGCAACAGCATCAGATGTGTGGCATTCTACATTTACATGCATGCATACATATTTACATTATGCATGCATAAGTGTGGACTAATTTATGTGCAGGCACTGAGAGAAAATATTTAAAAGCATGAAAAGCCTGTTAATACTTGAGTATTCAGGCTATTTCACTGAAATTTTGGTACTGTTTTCCAACACTGTTATCACACACTGATTTTCAACACTGTTTGACAAAACTGTTTTTGAACACTGTTTTCCAACACTCGTTTCGAACCTTGTTTTCCATCACTGTTTTTCAACACTGTTCTCCAAAACTGTTTTCCAACGCTGTTTCCAACACTGTTTTCTAACACTGTTTCCCAACAATGATTTCCAACACTGTTCTCCAAAACTGTTTTCCCAACTCTGTTTTCCAACACTGGAATCCCAAACTGTTTTCCAACACTGTTTTCCAAGACTGATTTCCAACATTTTTTCCAACACTATTTTCCAACTCTGTTTTCCAACACTGTTTTCCAACACTGTTTTCCAACACTGTTTTCCAACACTGTTTTCCAACTCTGTTTTCCAACACTGTTTTCCAACACTGTTTTCCAACACTGTTTTCCAACACTGTTTTCCAACACTGTTTTCCAACACTGTTTTCCAACACTGTTTTCCAACACTGTTTTCCAACACTGTTTTCCAACACTGTTTTCCAACACTGTTTTCCAACATTGTTTTCCAACACTGACTTCCAACATTTTTTCCAACACTGTTTTCCAACCCTGTTCTCCAACTCAGGCCTTTTTGCCGGTTTTTTTTTAGCGATTTTAAACTTTAAACGCTCCGATAACGCAATAAAACATTCCCTTATGAAACAAAATATAATAAAAATTATCGATTTGTTATCGATAACATATAAAATTCAGACAGTTGAGCTTTATTTCTAAACAAATTATGTAATAATAGTGGAATTAGTAATCGAATTATTTGTAAAACTCTTTTTCCAGTGCATTCTTTTGTTTGATAATGCATATGACGAAGCTTATCCGGTGCAGAGCTTATCACCATAGCTGACGCATTAATTATCAACTTAGTCAGTAGTTTTTCCAAATCCAAAACCCTCCGCCCCCTCCTTAGAGCGCCTCGTTTGCCATTAGCAGAAACATGCCTCCTGACCATTATCAGTGCATATATGCAGATAAGTGGTAATACATCTGCATAATGTATGCCAACAACTACAAAAACAGTTGTTGGCTTGATGCAATAATAATTACATCATGGTTGTGGCAATGATAAGAGAACAGAAAATAATTTTACTTGGATTTTTTTTTTATATTTATAATTAATCTCCAAGCGATTATCAACTTAAGGGCGTACCCAGGCAAACAGTGACATAACCTCCATCATCATCAAAAGACACCAAGAACCCACCCATTCAGAAAATACATACACGCCCTTGTTTTACTTCTTCCATGCATATGCATTGAGCTAAAGTGGTAAAGTATGCAAAACTCAGGCAGGGCTGTTTAGAAGTAATTAGAAAAGTCTTATCATTTTAGCTTTACGGTGGATATAAAAATTTGTATAAATATTTTGACACGTTTTGCCCATGTCTAGGTATTATAATATCTTTAAAAATTATATTATTGTATATATATAAATATATATATATTTATATCAAATGACTTAACCGAAATTGCTGTAATTTTGAGCGAAACTTTTTTAATGGATTAACAGGAGCGCACTCACAATGAATTTTAACGAGAAGGCAAAGCTAAATTCGACCATAAAAAAAAACTTTTCTTACTAAAACACATTTTCCGACCGATCGGTCCTATGGCAGCTATATGCTATAGTCATCCGATTCTGATAAATTTGTTCAAAATTATGTGAAAGCATATAAAACTAATATATGACAAAAAAAAAAAATTTTTTTCCTACTAAAACAAGTTTTTGGACCGATTGTTCCTATGGCAGCTATATGCTATAGTCAACCGATTTTGATCAATTTTTCCAGAAATATGTAAAAGCATATAAAACTAACATATACCAAGATTAGTGACGCTATGAAGGAAAACAAAAAAGTTTTTCTCACTAGAACTAGTTTTTGGAGCGACCGTTTCTATGGCAGCTATATGATATAATCATCCGATTTTGATAAATTTTTCCTGTATTATGTGAAAGCATATAAAACTAATATATACTAAGATTGGGAACGCTACGATGAAAAATAAAAAAGTTTTTCTCACAAGAACTTGTTTTTGGAGCGACCGTTTCTATGGCAGCTATATGATATAGTCATTCGATTTTGATAAATTTTTCCTGTATTATGTGAAAGCATACAAAACTAACATATACCAAGATTAGTGACGCTACGATGGAAAACAAAAAGTTTTTCTCACTAGAACTAGTTTTTGGACCGATTGTTTCTATGGCAGCTATATGCTATAGTCAACCGATTTTGATAAATTTTTCCAGAAATGTGTGAAAGCATATAAAACTAATATATACCAAGATTGGGGACGCTAAGATAGAAAACAAAAAAGTTTTTCTCTTTAGAACTAGTTTTTGGAGCGACTGTTTCTATGGCAGCTATATGCTATAGTCATCCGATTTTAATAAATTTTTTCGGAATTGTGTAAAAACATATAAAATTGATATATACTACGATTGGAGACGCTACAATGGAAATCAAAAAAGTTTTTCTCACAAAGACTTATATTTCGACCGATCGTTCCTATGGCAGCTATAAGATATAGTCACCTGAACCGACCGGTTCCGGCATATTAGTTGCGTGCAGTAAAAAGAAGACTCTGTGCAAAATTTCAACTCGATAGCTTTAAAAATGAGGGACTAGTTGGCGTAGAAACAGACAGACGGACAGACAGACGGACGGACAAGCGGAAATGAACTCAGCTCATCGTCCTGATCAAGAATATATATAGTTTATGGGGTCGGAAATGATTATTTCTATACGTTACAAACTTCTGGGCAAAATTAATATACACTTGGAAAGTCTATAAATATATTCGATATACGATATATCGCGATAGGAAAATAATCGATATTGATATATCGTTTTTGTTCGATCAAAATATCGTTATATCGATACTATTTCCGGCAACACTATTCCAAACCGAGTTTGAAGTCTATTGGATGCTTAATAAGTATTCCCTGAGCAAAAATTTCCGGCAATTTTTCTTGGGTGTGAATTTTCCAAAAATCGTGTCTAATTATTTCGCATACTTTGAAATCACTTGGATGAATTATAATTTTTTCTATACACAATTTTCCCAACATTTTCCCAATGGTTAGATTTTTCAAAATTAGAAAAATCACATTTATAAATAATTATTCTCACAAATCGATAAAAAAAAAGTTTTTTTTCATATAAAATTTATGGGCCATTTTCCTTGCGGATGGATTTTGTCTCTCATGTATAATTATTTTGCATTTTATGCTTACAAACCGAGGTAGAAGTCAATCGAAGGAAAACTAATGTTAACCATACACATTTTTCCCGTGCCATTTCCCTTTTAAAAACAATATTCCCAAAGAACATTTTCCGTCAATATTTTTTAGGGCTGGATTTTCCAACATTTCCCTATGTCACGTGTCTAATTATTTCCCTTGATCACAAAACGAGTTTGAAATCGCTTGAATGAAATATAATTTTTTCTATACACAATTTTCCGACCATTTTCCCAATGAGTAGATTTTCCAAAATCAGAAAAGTTACATTTCTTAATAATAATGTTGCATACTAGGTTCACTAGCCGTTAAAAAAAAGTTTTTCCATATAAAATTTTCTGGTAATTTTCCTGGCGGATGGATTTTCCATTGTCGAAAAATCTCATGCATAATTATTTGGCATTTTAAGCTTACAACCGAGTTTCAAGACAGTTGGATAAAAATTATTTATTTCCATTCGGATTTTTTCTGGTATTTTCCCACCCGGGCAAAGGATTTTTCCACATCGGAAAATCACTAGTCAAATTATTTTGCATATTACGCCTACAAACCGAGTTAGAAGTCAATCGAATGAAAAATAGTTTTTATCCAACACAATTTTAAGGACATTTTCCCACCCTGGGGAAAGATTTTCCAACATAGGAAAATCTTATGTATAATATTTTTAAATTTTATGCTTAGAAACCGAGTAAGAAGTCCATTAGATTAAAACTAATGCTTACCTTATACAATTTCCCGGCAATTTTTCTTCAAAAAACCCTTTCCGAACCGGTTCTTAGGGGTTCGGCTCTGAACCGGTTATCAGCCCCAAAGTCACTCCACTGGCTTTGTTAAGAAAGGAAAATGATTGACTTCTAATCGGATGAAAAATAGTTTTTGTCAAACACAATTTTAAGGACATTTTCCCACCCTGAGGAAAGATTTTCCAAAATCGGAAAATCTTATGTATAATAATTTTGAATTTTATGCTTACAAACCGAGTTAGAAGTTCATCGGATGAAAACTAATGTTTACCATACACAATTTCCCGGAAATTTTCCTTCAAAAAACCCTTTCCGAACCGGTTCTTAGGGGTTCGGCTGCGAACCGGTTAAGAGCCTTCAAAAGTCTTCTAGCTTTGTTCAAAAATGAAAATGAAATTTATTAATATTTCGGCAGATCGAAAGTTAGTTTTCCTTTATTTCTTTTCTTTCCTTTTTTCCAATAAACAATTTTGTAGCATTTTTCCAAAATGTCTTTGGATTATTTTACTAAGAATTTTGGCAACTTGCAGCCGTTTGGCTTTGCAACACGTCTGTGGTGAGTTTAGCTGCCGCAACATGTTGCTGCCACATGTGTAAGGAGACACACGAATACGGGCTCCAGCACAAGTTCGGCCAGTTGCCAACGAGGCGTTTCACTTGACGGTTTAGGCAAACGTAGCGAAGCGCATTCGCTACGTTCACATCCTAGCGGTCGTATGCCAAAATCCTTAATTCGCCCACAACTGCGCGCTTGCGTTTAACATTTAGTTAACAAACAGAAAAGTTGAGATTGTGTGACATTTTTGTTGTTTTTTTTTTTTTGATTCAAAATGTCTGACATTGATCATTAGTGGTGATGCAATATAGCAATAGTGCCGAAGAAGTGGCCGCCCAGCTGGCTGCCTATAAGGCTCTGCTGGCCTACTATGCCAATGCCCCCAAAGCAGCTGGACACATAGTGTCGCTGACTCTGAATGAAACCTCCTCCTCCTCCTCCCTGATGGCCGGCAATAATAGTGGAAATGTCAACTCCACCTTTGAGGAAGCTGCTGGAAGTGATTTCTATGTAAACAGCCAAATGGAGCTGGTGACCGATGCAGTTGCAGATCTGGTTGCAGCCACCGCCACCACCACAGCCACCAGTCCCAACTCGAGTTCCAGCAGCAGCAGCAGCACCACCGAAATGCCCGTCTGGTTGATACCCAGCTATAGTGTCATTTTTCTCTTTGCCGTTTTGGGCAATCTTCTGGTCATCTCCACTTTGGTACAGAACCGTCGTATGCGCACCATTACCAATGTTTTTCTACTCAATTTGGCCATCTCGGACATGCTGCTGGGCGTGTTCTGTATGCCGGTGACACTGGTTGGCACCTTGTTGCGCAATTTCATTTTCGGTGAATTTCTGTGCAAACTTTTTCAGTTCCTGCAGGGTAAGTAATCTAACTAGCACCCTGGCTACAGAAAATGGCAAGGACGAAAAATCTTTTGAAAAATATTTCTAAATTGGTGGAAAGGGAGCCTGGGGCTTTGAGTGCCACTTTAAGGTGTTTCAAGTGCTATTCATTCAAGTGGAAATGTCAAATTGAAAATTATCTGGCCTAAAAGCGGGCTAAGGGAAATTTTGTGGGAAAATGAAAATGAAAGTGGGTGCTTAATTTCATCTATTTCATATATAGAAAAGTGAAAGTTTGTATGTTTGAATGTTAGTATGTTAGTATGTTTGTATTTGTCTGTTTGTCTGTTTGTCTGTTTGTCGTTTGTCTGTTTGTCGTTTGTCTTTGCGTTCCTTGTCTTTCGTTGTCTGTTGTCTGTTTGTCTTTTGTCTGTGTCTGTTTGTCTGTTTGTCTGTTTGTCTGTTTGTCTGTTTGTCTGTTTGTCGTTTGTCGTTTGCTGCTTTTGTCTTTTGTCTTTTTCTGTTTGTCTGTTTGTCTTTTGTCGTTTCTGGTCTGTTTGTCTGTTTGTCTGTTTGTCTGTTTGTCTGTTTGTCTGTTTGTCTGTTTGTCTGTTTGTCTGTTTGTCTGTTTGTCTGTTTGTCTGTTTGTCTGTTTGTCTGTTTGTCTGTTTGTCTGTTTGTCTGTTTGTCTGTTTGTCTGTTTGTCTGTTTGTCGTTTGTTTGTCTGTTTGTCTGTTTGTCTGTTTGTCTGTTTGTCTGTTTGTCTGTTTGTCTGTTTGTCTGTTTGTCTGTTTGTCTGTTTGTCTGTTTGTCTGTTTGTCTGTTTGTCTGTTTGTCTGTTTGTCTGTTTGTCTGTTTGTCTGTTTGTCTGTTTGTCTGTTTGTCTGTTTGTCTGTTTGTCTGTTTGTCTGTTTGTCTGTTTGTCTGTTTGTCTGTTTGTCTGTTTGTCTGTTTGTCTGTTTGTCTGTTTGTCTGTTTGTCTGTTTGTCTGTTTGTCTGTTTGTCTGTTTGTCTGTTTGTCTGTTTGTCTGTTTGTCTGTTTGTCTGTTTGTCTGTTTGTCAGTTTATCAGTTTGTCTATTTTTCAGTTTGTCCATTTATCTGTTTGTCAGTTTGTCTGTTTGTCTGTTTGTCTTAGTCTGGGTGCTAACTTCTCACACTCTTATATGTACATTCCTCATGTCGGGAAATGATATCATTTGCAACTGCTTTATTTAGCTGTTATCAACTTGGTGATTATTAATTCATGTCCGCCTTCTGGTAACTTCCTTAAAATGTGATTATGCCTCACACCTGAATCCTAATTTGTCCCAGTTCCTTTCCCCCAAAAGTGAAGCGTTTACCACTTCCACTTATACCCACCTCTCCAACATTTAATCTAGGCTAATTATAATGTTGAGGCAGCTCCTAAGAGTTTGTTGGAGCACCCCTTGGGTTCGAACTTTTCCTTTTGTTTGGTTCGGGGGGTCGTTTAACTTTTGCCTTCAATTAGCCAAAATTACATATACATAAGCAATATGTGAACACATTGTATTAATGTGTCACTAAGGGAGTGTGTGTGTGTGTGTGTGTGTGCTTAGATGGAGGGGAGCATTAAAATGAATTTTTATGATTATCATTGCATGTGGATCGTTTTATTGACTTTATCCTAGGAACCAACTTCATTTTGAATGCCCAAACAAAATGAAAAGGGTCTTGGGAAATAACAAACAAATGGCACTAAAATGTCACAGCAATAAGATAAACGGATTTTCTTGTTTGCTATTTCACTTGAAAAGCGTCAGAAAATTTTAGGCATACTTTTGGGAATCATAAATGGGAACATAAAGCAAAATATTAAACAAAAAACGACGAGAAGGCACCAACTGACTTAATCCATAGAATATATATAGAATAAAGACGCAGATAAGATATGACAAACCCGAATATTGAATTCAATGCGGCTCAAAAGGCAGAAGCAGACTGTGCAAGATAGGATATTTTCTGTCCCAATGTTTTAAGTTTGACTGAAATATTAAAAATGTTTTGTTAAGGGATTGAGTATAACAGTGATTTTCATAAAACTCTTATAGAAATAAAACAATCAAAATTATTTGGAAAAATTATTCAAAATACACGAAAACGTTGGTTTACCTTTCCGCCATCGATATTCACAAGAAGTTTTTTTTTGTGGATTTTTTGATTGTAATGTTAAAAAATAAGAGTTTTTCAGTTAATAACAGTTATTAAAGACTTTTAATAAACTATACAGTAAATAAAGGTTAATGGAAGACTTTTATAATAAAACTCATTTAAAACAGTTTTTTTTAAGACTTTTATGGAAAAGTTACTAAATAACTGTTATTATAGACTTTTGATTTATTATTCAGAACAATTCAAATAAGAGTTATCGAAAGACTTTTATTATTAAATTTAGTAAATAAAACTCATTCAACAGCTTTTATTTTTTAATCGCACTATAAGAGTCTTTTTATTTATTAAAGTTTAAGCGATTTGCGTTCTGCGTAAATGGTTCATTGGGTGTACCTTATCATTACCAGCGATTAATAAGGAAGACTTTTATATTGTGATTAAAAAATATAAGTCTTTAAATGAGTTTTATTTAATGAGTTCAATAATGAGTAAACAAATTAAAGTCTTTAAAAACTGCTATTTATTGACTTTTTTATAAAAGTCTTTCTTCAACTGTAAAATATTATAAAAGTCTTTTTTAACTGTTATATAAATGTGAGTTCAAAAATAAAAGTCTTGAATGAGATTAATAATAAAAGTCTTTCTATAACTGTTACTTTCTGAGTAATAAAATAAAAGACTTACGATAACTATTATTTTCTGAGTAATAAAATAAGAGTCTTTAGTAACTGTTATTTATTGAATTTATTTTATAAAAGTCTTTTTACAACTGTTACATTATAAACGTCATTTATATGATATACTCGAAGTCAAAAAAAAGGTCTTGAAAGAGATAAATAATACAAGTCTTTCGATAATTTTTTTTCTGAGAAATAAAATAAAAGTCTTTCGATAACAAATATTTTCTGAGAAATAAAATAAGAGTCTTTAGTAACTGTTATTTATTGTTTTTTTTTTTATAAAAATTTCTTCAACTGTAATATTCTAAGTCTTTTATAAATGTTATACTCGGAGTCAAAAAATAAAAGTCTTTCGATAACTGTTATTCTCTGAGTAATAAAATTAAAGTATTTCGATAACTATTATTTTCTGAGAAGTAAAATTCGATCGATAATTTTTTTTTTTTTTTTGAGAAATAAAATAAAAGTCTTTCGATAACTATTATTTTCGGATTAATAAAATAAAAGTCTTTAGTAACTGTTATAGATTGACTTTTTTATAAAAACCTCCCTACAACTGTTTTATTATAAAAGTCTTTTATAACTGTTATACTCGGAGTCAAAAAATAAAAGTCTTTCGATAACTGTTATTTTCTGAGTAATAAAATAAAAGTCTTTCGATAACTATTATTTTCTGAGTAATAAAATAAAAGTCTTTCGATAACTATTATTTTCGGATGAATAAAATAAAAGTCTTTAGTAACTGTTATTGATTGACTTTTTTATAAAAACCTCTCTACAACTGTAATATTATAAAAGTCTTTTATAACTGTTATACTCGTAGCCAAAAAATGTAAGTCTTGAATAACTGTTGTCTGCGGATTTAAAAAATAAAAGTCCCTAATAAATGTTATTTAAAGCGGAATAAAATAAAACTCTAAAAATTAACTCTTAAATGTGGACTTTAAGAACATAAGTTATAACTGTTAGGCTGAGTTCACATTGTTCGACGTATGAGACATGATAATCTGGCTTACTAGATTCATGTTGTATTCTTTTAAATGTCAAATGACAAGCTATTCACAATGAACACAAGATGACATAAAGGCCTTCTAGACTGTCATGTCTCATGCGTCGAACAGTGTCAACCCAGCCTTACCGTCCCTGGTTTTGTTTCATACCATACATAAGCTTTAGTAAAAAAAAATATATGTATGTATGTAACTACTTTGCTTTATTGTTTCGATCCTATAACATTATTGAAGTGCTTAAAAACTGGTATGAAAAACTGTAAGGAATCTGTATCAAAAAACAGATTTATGTATTTTTTCCAAAAACGTAATGACAAAGTAATAAATAATTGTAGTTAATGCACATATTGCACTTACTTTTTCAAAATCAAAAACTGGAATAACCCTTTAAGCAACACTTTCATTGAGTTTGTTGCTTTTCCCCTGATTTTTTTCTTTGGTCCAATCATGAAAAATGCAAATTCAATTCAGTTTTTTTTTTTCTTTTTTTGTTTTGTTATTTTTATTGCCCAGCTTCTGCTGGTTGTGCTGTAGCTGGAGGCATAATGGAATGTGTCTGTCAGTTTATATATATATATATATAGACAGGACTTGTACAATATAAAGGTCATTACATAACTTCAAATCAAACACTTTTCGTTTTCATGCTATTAAAAACACATTTGCCGAATGCCCATGGACAATCCTGGTGTGTTTGTGTGTCTGTGAAAGTCATTTAGTGTAGGGACAATTAGGTGGGATTAGATGGCTGCTTATTGTTGCTTATGTTTATGTTGTAGGCGCATTAGCAAGGACACACAAAGACCACACAATTTTTATTTAGAAACAGAAACTTGTGCGTGTTCTGTTGGGGAGGAGTCATAAAATACGCCACAAGATTTCATTTACGTTGAAATTATGGCCAGCAACAGAAATGGGACGCTCGTCAGGCGTCTTATTTTCAATTTGTCATTGTTTTCTTTTCTTCTTCTTCTTCTTCTTCCGATTTTGTTTTGAAACAGTTTTGATACCCCCCCCAATCCTCGCATTTTTCGGTTTCTTTGCATGTCATTTGCATGACAAAGAAAGCGAGAGAAAGAGTGTGAGCAAACCAAGGAAAAGGTCCTGGCATACTTCGTGAGCGCAATTTAAATGCTGGCATTAAAAAAAAAAAAAACTAGAAACAGGCATTGCAAATGTCCGAGAAACAAGCTGTGAATTAAATAACAATTTTAATGGCCACCAGGGAGGTGGCTATATATGGATATGGACACGGACAGGACAGCAACATCCCGCAGTGTTTTGGGGGTTGGGATAACATGGACCACCACCTGGTGGTGGTCCATGGAACATAACATAAAACGCAAAACAGACGCGTATAATTACAATTATGTAAGTGGGGGAACGGGCACATCATCTGGTCAGTTAAATTCAAATAGAATTTATTGTTTGTAATATGTGAGCCAAGTAATACGACCACAATATGGGTTTAAAAATAGGAATAAAAATATTATAGAAGAAGTAAACTTTTTATTTTGCCATATATATTTCTGGCCTAATAATGAAAACGCGAATATTTATGATCAAAAATGGTTTTATTGTTTTTCAAAGTATTCTCCAGCAAGATTTATACACTTTTGCATGCGCTCAAACCAATTGTCGAAGCATTTTTTCCACTTCGATTGAGACACCTCCAAAACATGGTTTTTGAACTCTTCAACAGCATCTTCTGGCGACGAAAATCGTTGACCACGCATTTTTCCCTTGATGTGCGGGAATAAAAAGAAGTCATTGGGTGCCAAGTCAGGGCTGTACGGCCCATCAATTCGACGTTTTGGGCGGTCAAAAAGGCGCTGGTGTGAGCTGATGTGTGAGAGCTCGCATTGTCATGGTGCACAATGATCTGTCTTCTCTTGTTCGTTTTTCGAATTTCTCCGAAGACTTCAGGCAAACAAATTGTGGTGTACCACTCAGAATTGACCGTACTACGTTGCTCAAGCGGAACAGTGTCGCCACATGACGAGTTTTACCGAAGAAACAGGCGACCATTTGCTTCGAAGTGCTTCTTCCAAGAACGACTTTCGTTGGATTTGGCTCGTCTTCGAAGACCCACACGGTCGATTGCTTACATCCATGATTCGTCACCTGTGACGATCTTATAAACGTCTTTTGAAACACCGCGATTATATATTTTCAAAATTTCTTTGCACCAATCCACACGAGCCTTTTTTTGAGCGATTGTCAAATTGTGCGGGATCCAACGAGAACAAACCTTTTTTACGCCCAAATGTATGCTTGTGGAAGAAATGCCCAAGGATGCCTCTATGTCACACGGTATGTCACATGACATGATCTTGCATTATCAGTTCACGCACGACATCAATGTTTTCTGGCACAACGACTGTTTTTGGACGACCTTCGTCTTCGAGCGAGCGTCGCCCGCGATTGAATTCATGAAACCAATTTTTCTCAGTGCTATAGGCTAGTGCGTCATCGCCATACAAATATTTAAGTTCATCGTTGCACTCTTGTCGTGATAATCCACGTCGAAAGTTGTGAAAAATGATTGCACGAAAATGTTCACGAGTTAATTCCATTTTTGTGCCGAGGTAAGTTTTTGATTAATCGTTAATCGATATCAAACGTGGTCACACATAAAAGAGTTGTATGAAGCTTTTATCGATAAAAGTCCAAACTTTTTTTGGAAAAAGGCCAATTGGTCCTAAAATGGCTAGAAGTGATCTAGGCCAGAAACTTAAATAGCAACCCACGTAGTTGTTTGATTACGGATCTTGATTTCGGTATGGATTGGTCTAAAAATGGGGTTTGTTTTTGATGGTTGAGATTTCGATATATTCAAAAATCAATCAGAATCTGTTAACTAAATAATTTGTAAAATACCTCCAAATCAGCCTATGCTCTAACAGCTCAACTGTTGTTGCAATGCACGCAGCTAAAGTCACACAAATGAGCACACACACAGAGACAGCACCCAGTAATACTTGATTTCACTCCATCTCTTCCTTGTGTTTGTTGTTCTTTGACAAACTTTATATGTATTGGTGTCTGCTCTGTCGTATGCAAGTTAAGGGCATCTCTGCTCTAAATGAAGTGTCCGAGTGCGTTTAAATTTTTTTTAAGGTCATATCCTAAAGCTGTCATAAAAAGGATGGTTAAAAATAAACATTTTTGAAACATTTTTAGGGAGATACAAGCTGTGAAAAAAAGACGGACAGGAGCTGACACTGAGCCAAATTTAATGTGAAACATAAAAAAACCATTTAGTTGTTGTTCAGAACGCTGGCGGTGTGCGTAACATATGTTAAACAAAAAAAGTTTGTTTTATGCCCCAGCTAAACGACAACAACATGGACTTGGCCGGGCCAGAAACCAAAATGTGTTGTTAACATAGTCGAGAACATAAAATTCCATAAAACTTTTAAACTATTTTTGGGGGGGAGCTGAAATAAATGGGAAACTGCATTGATCGGCTTATGAGTTATTGTTTAGAGTGTGTGAGGTGTGGTCCGGAGCTAACGACTACACAAGTGTATACAACAAGGTGTTCACAATTTGCACAATTTGCACAATTTGCTTAATGAGTTTTTGGCCAACGGCATTTGCATTTGCTCCAGCTTCTACATGCAATTTGTGGCACACACACATAAAGGTGTGAGGACACTCTAATTAAAGTGGTCGCACTCATATGTTCCACAATTTAATATGCCGTTTGACCTGGGGGATCATTAACTGAAATGGCTACCAAAAAGAGTTTTCACTTTTGTTAATTGTTTGGGGAATGCAAGAAAATTGAAATGCAAACCGAAATATTTTTCAGCAGGTGCATCATTATCCATTCGCTTCATGTTCCATCATTAATTTGCGGCTGACCAGACCAGGCAAGATGCCAAGCACCCAAGTTAGTCATAAAAAGTTCCCTTGAAGCTGTCATCATTTGTGACATATCGTTCATCATGGCAAACTAAACGGAAAAGGGACAGCCAGCAGCTAAGGATGTGACTGGGATTTGGAGAGAAAGTAACTTTTGTAGCTGTCATGGCTTTAACGCAAACTTCAAGTTCAATTGTCAATCAAAATACATTAATTTGTAAGAGGAATCTTGAATTCCACGCTCAAAACTAGGCAGCACTTTCCTAAGCATCATCTAACAAAAACTGTTGCCTACATTTGAGCGCGCTGACTGAAATACATATGTTCAAATCAATTGCGCTATAAATAACCAACATAAGTGTGCAAAATGGTGTTTTGTGCGTCCATTAAACAATTTGATTGATTTGCCGTCATGACAACTAAATCATTTTAAAATACAAACACAATTTGTAAGCGCCTTAGTGTACGTGTGTGATTCGATTGGAAAATGCAAAAAAAAAAAAACTGACAGCACAAATTCAATTTCATGTTCCTTACTTTCTATTGGTTTACTGATTGAATTTGATTTGTGCCGGGGAAAGAAAAGCAGCGCCTTAAAGGCGACTTCGGAACGTGTTAAGCATATACATACATATATATATATATATATACTACATCCTGCATAAATATGCCGTCTGTGACAGGCTCAGCTAAATTTATAAGCGTCAGTTGGGCCATAAAATTTGATTGCCGCAAATAAAAGGGGCGTGGACCGCAAAAATTTGTTTTTCTTTTCTCCCAACACACAAACACAAGGGGAAGCAAACGGTCATTCCCGCATGACATATGGGCCCAGATGTATGTGGGCGTCTGTGTGTGTGTGTGTGTAGCTTAAAGTCGCTGCCATTTCCGTCTCCCGATTTGCTGTGATTACAACTTTAAATGGACGAGGCGCCCTTTTTTCGATTTCCCATTTTGAGTGTCGTCCCTTTGGGCTAGAGTTTATGATTACTGCTTCTGGTTTGGATTGCTGATTACACCAAGGGTGTTAGCTTACCCCCAAACTATTTATGTCCGACTTAACTCGTATACAGCTGGTATTCTATTTTATTGCACTGTCACAGACTTAAGATAGTGTTAATTAACATTAGGCCACTATTTTGTATGTATGTGAAGCATTTTCAATCCCATATATAACAAATAATAGGTTAAGCATTGCCTACTTTTAGGCACACAAATTATGTAAATTTCAACACTCATATTCAAAATGGCATATCTTTGTTGAAAAAAATCGCAGAATTGTTCGGAATACTTTATTTTTAAGCTAAGGAATATTACTTTAATATAATATAAAGCGCAAGAACATTAAAGAAAAGGCTTGGCACATAGCCGTCTGCCTATTAACTTATTTAAATTTAAAAATAAACGTTAAAGTATGCATATCCCCACATTATTAGCCCTTAAGTCTATACTACATTGTCAATAAACTCGAGTTAGAAAGCTCATTAACCTAACCGAAACCAAAGATAATTAAGAAATTAATATCTTTTAGTATTTATAAATTTTTATAAACTGTATCAGATGGGTTATGCCTGTATGGTGAATAGTTAAGGTTCATCATCTCTGTTCTGTATGATATTGTACGTGGGTTGCTATTTAAGTTTCTGGTTTAGGTCACTTCTAGCCATTTTAGGACCAATTGGCCTTTTCCCAAAAAAAGTTTGGACTTTTATCGATAAAAGCTCCATACAACTCTTTCGTGTGTGACCACGTTTGATATCGATTAACGATTAATCAAAAACTTACCTCGGCAGAAAAATGGAATTAACTCGTGAACATTTTCGTGCAATCATTTTTCACAACTTTCGACGTGGATTATCACGACAAGAGTGCAACAAGGAACTTAAATCTTTGTATGGCGATGAAGCACCATCCTATAGCCCTGTGAAATATTGGTTTAATGAATTCAATCGCGGGCGACGCTCGCTCGAAGACGAAGGTCGTCCAAAAACAGTCGTTATGCCAGAAAACATTGATGCCGTGCGTGAACTGATAATGCAAGATCGTCATGTGACATACCGTGAGATAGAGGCATCCTTGGGCATTTCTTCCACCAGCATACATTCGGGCGTAAAAAAGGTTTGTTCTCGTAGGATCCCGTACAATTTGACAATCGCTTAAAAAAAAGGCTCGTGTGGATTGGTGCAAAGAAATTTTGAGAAAATATTATCGCGGTGTTTCAAAAGACGTTTATAAGATCGTCACAGGTGACGAATCACGGATCTATGCTTATGAGTCCGAAACAAAACAGCTATCGACCGTGTGGGTCTTCGAAGACGAGCAAAATCCAACCAAAGTCGTTCGTGGAAGAAGCACTACGAAGCAAATGGTCGCCTGTTTCTTAGGTAAAACTGGTCATGTGGCGACTGTTCCGCTTGAGCAACGTAGGAAGGTCAATTCTGAGTGGTACACCACAATTTGTTTGCCTGAAGTCTTCGGAGAAATTCGAAAAACGAACAAGCGAAGACAGATCATTGTGCACCATGACAATGCGAGCTCGCACACATCAGCTCACACCAGAGCCTTTTTGTCGAATTGATGGGTCAGCCCTGACTTGGCACCCAATGACTTCTTTTTATTCCCGCACATCAAGGGAAAAATGCGTTGTGAACGATTTTCAGAAGGTGCCAGAAGATGCTGTTGAAGAGTTCAAAAACCATGTTTTGAAGGTGTCTCAATCGAAGTGGAAAAAGTGCTTCGACAATTGGTTTGAGCGCATGCCAAAGTGTATAAATCTTGCTGGAGAATAGTTTGAAAAACAATAAAACCATTTTTGATCATAAATATTCGCGTTTTTATTATTAGGCCAGAAATATATATAGCAACCTAAGAAGATACACCTTGGGACTTACACGATGAAGCAAACGTCATGAAGTTTCTTTTGGCCGCATTTACACGATGAAGTTTCCTTCATGAAGTTCTTCATGAAGTTTTTGTTTGTGGGGAAGAGGTGAAGAGGGGCAGCCGAAGCAGGCAAAGCTTCATGACCTACCGCGGCGTGAAGCTTTTCGATCATTCTCCTTTGCTTTGTTCCGATAGAACTGATGCAGGGTTGATTTGTGGGTTATTTGCTTAACGATAACTCGTGCGCTTAGGCGAATTGAAATCGAACTTCATGATGCAAACTTCTTCATGAAGTTTTGAAGATGCTTCAAAACAAAATCGAAGAGAGCTTTATGAAGCAAACTTCATCGTGTAAACACGGACTTAAAAAGCTTCTGTTTGTGGGAAAGAGGTGTAAGGGGGTAACTTGCCCTTCTACACCTGTTTCCTAGCAAGCAAGAGCTTTTTAGAAAACTTCCTGAAGTTTGCTTCATCGTGTAAATCTCGACTTAGACCGCATTTACACGATGAAGCAAACTTAATGAAGTTTCTCAAAAAGCTTTTGTTTGTGGGAAAGAGAGGTGTTGGGGTGTCTTGCCCCTCTACGCCTCTTTCCTTTCATCGTGTAAATCTCGACTAAGTCGTTGTCCAACAAAGTGTTGCCTACCTTCAGGCTTTTCTGTTTTCCCTAAAGCAGGGTGGGGACTTTGCTGACCTGCTTGACCTGCTCTTCTTTCGCATTATGTTAACTCTATTAAAAGCTTAAGCTTTTAAAATTTGGGCAAAATATCAAAAAACAAGGTAGCAAAACATCTTTGCCTTTAAGCTTTTAAGTACTTGGGCTGTTAATGTAGTTTCAATTACGCATCCCAAAATTGGCTTAAATTGATGGGCCCTTGGAAAATTACAAAAATGCTTCGTTTGCCCAAGCAATTGATAAACTTTTTGCTAGCTAGAAAAAGTTGCCACATTTATTTTTTTGTGTTGTTAATTGTCCTGGTCAGGCACGCAACTTTTGGTCTTTGGGGGGGGGGGCAACTTTTTTAATTAATGCACAAACACACAAAACAGCAACATAATAATATGAAATATCACTTGAATGCCTTACCAAGTTTTTGCTAGCAAATTGAAAATTCCTGAAATCTGCTTAAGACATATGCCTAGGCTGGAGCTAAGCCAAAAAAAAAAAAAAAAGTTTCCAACGCTCACAACACACACACATGCGTACGTTTTAAGCTCTTAATTTGATAAAGGGAAAAAAATGAAAGGCGAAAGCAACTTTGTTTCGCTTTCAACTTTAAATAGAATTTTTGGGTTTTGGGTTTTGATTTTGATTTTTGGGGCGGCTTTCAACAAAAACTTTGCCCGCAGCATTTAATGCTAAGGGATTTAAATGCTTTGGCAATTGTGTAAGCATTGAATTTAAACCAATTTAACACACAAAATAAAACTTTTTTTCAATTCCGAATTCTATGTATATATTGTATTTTAGTTAACTAAGCGAAAAAGAAATATTTATTCTATTTTGGATGCAATTTTATATATTTTCAATTCGGTCAAGCCCTACTGTAATATGCTCCAATGTTATGGAGAGGGTGCAGCGTCGCGGCTGCGGCGTTGTCCGACTGAGCGTTGCCTTCTCGTTTTCACTTTTGCTTTAATGTTTGCCCTAAAGCAAAGCCTACACACTCAGTTAAACTGATTACACTTTTCTCACTAACACACCACAAATTGCACAAACGACAAGTTTTTAATATGCAAATTTCCTAATTACGCTTAAAATGCAAAAGAGCGCAAAATAAAAGAGATATAAACACAAAAAAATAAAAGCCGAGAAAACTTTTCTAATGAATTTTTGTGCTTAACAAGGTATATTAAATTTCATTGGTGGACAGAACCAAAAAAAAATTTATGACCTTGTCGTTAAATAAACGATGTTTTCCTCTTCTCTCCTCTCAACGCAGCTGCCTCGGTGGCTGTCTCGTCGTGGACTTTGGTGGCCATATCGTGTGAACGCTATTATGCTATCTGTCATCCGCTGCGTTCCCGCTCCTGGCAGACAATAAGCCATGCGTACAAGATAATCGGATTTATTTGGCTGGGAGGCATTTTGTGCATGACACCGATAGCCGTTTTCAGTCAATTGATACCCACAAGTCGACCAGGTAAGCGATACGAAGGTCAAAGTTCATTACCAATTATGCCATCTTAGGTCACAAGTGTCGAGAAATTTGGCCAGATCTGGGCTATGAGAGATGCTATAACATTTTGTTGGATTTTATGTTGCTGGTGTTGCCTCTGCTGGTGCTTTGCGTGGCCTATATACTTATCACACGCACTCTCTATGTGGGCATGGGCCGTGGGCAGCAGCAACAGCAGCAACAACAGCAACCGACTGGAGCTGGTAGCAGCAACAATTGCATCTTAGTACTAAATGCCAACAGAGACTACCATGGTGAGTTAGGACCAAAGTTTTAAAGTCACTAAAAATTCTTTAAGATTTTGGTTTATGTTTGCACAGAAACTAACAGCAGCAACAACAACAATGGAGGTGCTACAAGTGCCACAGCAACAACGACTTTGACAACGACAACCACAGCAGCAACAACAGCAGCAACAACAACGACAACAACAACTGTAACACTGGCCAAAACTGCCTCGCCCAGTATGCGCATACATGATGCAGCCTTACGCAGGTACTTAAAAACTTAACTTTTTGGAATGTCCTTTATATGCAAAAAGTTTAGGTAAGCAAGGTTTACCCTTAAAATGCGGCAAACATTTGGGTAAAGTAAAGTTCCAAAAGTGTGACTGAAAAAAATGCATTCAATTTCGCTTTGAGCGAAATAACGGTACGGGCTGCGAGGGCCCAACAGGCCACTATATGCCCCACGCTGCTTAATACCAGCGACTTTTTTTTTTTTAAAGATATGGTCTCACAAAAGAAGTACAACAGTTTTACAGAATTTTCTGTGGTGCAAAATTATTTCTAAAGAATTTTCAAATTTTTTATTTTAGGCCGTTTTTTGTCAGTGGTTTTACCTATTTCACCTTATCTTTCGTTATTGTTTACCCATTTGAAAATGTCATATAAGAAATCACTAACAATTAATAGGCCTACAATTATGTCAAAGACACTTTGTACATAAAGTAAATAATTTTCAAGTTATTTACCTTAAAACTTGGAAAAATTTGATTGTTAAAATTTTCGTGATAAAAAATTTTATTTAAAAAATCACAAAAATTCAAAAAAAAAAAAAGTGTTAAAGTTTTTTTTTCGAATCATAGACTTACATCAATTACGCGTCAAACAAGCTGGTGGGTTTTAAAATCTGTGCATAAATGGCTGAGATATAGTCATCTTAGTAAGCTTGCCAGGGTTCCATACAACACGAAAAATCGAAAAAAAAAATAAAAGTGTTAAATTTTCTTTTGAATCGTAGACTTACCTCAATTACGCATCAAACAAGCTATCGTTTGTTAAAATCAGTGTATAAATGGCCGAGATATAGTCATCTTAGCAAGCTTGCTTTCGGTCAGGGTTCCTTACAACACGAAAATTCGAAAAAAAATAAAAGTGTTAAATTTTCTTATTGAATCGTAGACTTACCTCAATTACGCGTTAAACAAGCTATCGTGTGCGAAAATCGGTGTATAAATGGCCGAGATATAGCCATCTTAGCCAACTTGCTTTCGGTCAGGGTTCCTTTCAAAACTCTGGAACAGTTTTCTGTTAAGCTACTGTTAAAAAGTTTACATTACAGATTGTTTACCCATTTGAAAATGTCAAATATGAAATCAGTAACAATAAATGGGCCTACAATTAAGTCAAAGACACTTTGTACATAAAGTAAATCGTTTTCAAGCTATTTGGCTTGAAACTTTGAAAAATTTAATTTTTTCTAAATTTTGTCACAAAATTTATTACTTAAAAAAAAAATCACGAAAGTTCGAAAAAAATAAAAGTCTTTAAATTTCTTCTTAAATCGTAGTCTTACTTTAATTACGCGTCAAACAAGCTATCGTGTGTTAAAATCGGTGTATAAATGGCCGAGATATAGCCATCTAAGCTAGCTTGCTTTCGGTCAGGGTTCCTTTCAAAACTCTTGAACAGTTTTCTGTTAAGCTACTGTTAAAAAGGTTACTTACTTACCCTTAAAATGTCAAATACTCTTGAACAGTTCTCTTTTTTTAACTTACTGTTAAAAATGTTCTTCCTAACTACCTTGATAAATTACGAGCAAATAAGCTGTCGAATCGTGTATGGGAAGATCTTAAGCCATCCTACAAAAATTCTCTTTAACAAAAATTGAGACGCAATCGTAGTTAAAAACAATTTCATTCATTTTTATCCTCAGTTCATATTTAACTGAATGAAATTCATATAATGTTTGGGTACATGATTAAAGTTCCTTGAAAAGTTTTAGGATTTTATTAAGACTTATATATTTTTGTTTCATTACATTCCCCTTGCCATTTCTCTTCCCTCTTTATGCCTTTTCAGATCCAACGAAGCCAAAACTCTGGAGAGCAAGAAACGTGTGGTAAAAATGCTCTTCGTTTTAGTGCTCGAGTTCTTCATCTGTTGGACTCCATTGTATGTAATCAATACCGTGAGCATGTTTATGGGTCCAGCCCTTTACGAGTACATCGACTATACATCGATTAGTTATCTACAATTGTTGGCCTATTCGTCCAGCTGTTGTAATCCGATAACCTATTGCTTCATGAACGCCAGTTTTCGTCGAGCCTTTGTGGATACATTCAGAGGATTGCCATGGCGTCGAAGTGCCGGAGCAGCTACCGGTTTATCGGTTAGTCAAGTGGGACAAAATGCCCATGCTAATGCTTATACCAATCCTAGCCTAGCCATAAGTATGGGCACTTGGCGTACACACTCGCGTCATGAGAAGTTGCTCAATTCGGTGGTGCATACGAACAGCGCTACAGCCGCTGCCGCCGAAAGTCCCCAATTGTAAATAGCGAGACAATGGTGTAAATATTTTGTAAACTGCGATCAATTTTTTTTTTCTATTTTAATCTAGTGTAAAATTTTTTTTAATTTAAGTCTATCGATGTGTTTCAATTAATCTTCCTAAGGTTGCAAACAAATAAATGAAGTAAAACTTAATCGAAATAAGCAAGTTGCAGTTTTTTTTTTTAAAACAAACTGACAAACTGGCAAACAGAAAAATGGACAAATGGACAAATGGACAAATAGACAAATAGACAAATAGACAAATAGACAAATAGACAAATAGACAAATAGACAAATAGACAAACAAACAAACAGACAAACATACAAACAAACAAACAAAAATAGACAAATAGACAAACAGAAAAACGGACAAGCAGACAAACAGACAAACTGAAAAACTGACATACTGACAAACATACAAACAGGACAAACTGACAAACAGACAAACAGACAAACAGGCAAACAGACAAACATACATACAGACAGACAGACAAAAAGACAAACAGATAAATAGACAAATAGACAAATAAACAAAAATACAAATAAAAATAGACAAACAGAAAAACAGACAAATAGACAAACAGACAAATAAAAATAGACTATCAGAAATACAGACAATAAGACAAATAGACTAATAGACAAATAGACAAACAGACAAACAGAGAAACAGACAAACAGACAAACAGACAAACAGACAAACAGACAAACAGACAAACAGACAAACAGGCAAACTGACAAACAGACAAACATAACAAACTTTTACTATTTACCCTTATCACGAATATATATATTTTATAGGCTCGGAAATGCTGTCTTTCTGTTACCCATTTAATCCATTTTTAATGTGCACAGGGTATTACCAGGCAAAACAAATGTGTGCTATTTCAAGCACTTTTACTTAAAAAATAATCATCTCTGGCACAGCTCTAATTGTAGCTACTGTTGCTGCAACTTAACAAGGCGACGAACCGAGGCAACTAACGACGCGATAGCAAAAAACCCCCGACCACAACCAGAGAGAGAGACCATAAGCGGCTTGGGCCGGTTGGGTTCTTCTGTAATATTGCAATTAAAATGTTCACTTGGACGGCATAAATTATAAATGGGAACACAAGGAGCAGCAATGAAAGGAGGCGGAGAGGTAAGTAGTGGAAATGATGAAGGAGCAGCAAGTAGAGCGTGCCAAGTATTCAGCTAAGTTCACTTCAACAGCAAACATTCAAATCATAAGCAAGCTCTAAAAATACCAAATAAAATAAAGAGTTTAACCTTTTGCTTCCATAAGTAAACTTCTTAAGGTCAAAGCTGGATTTTAAGTCGACAACAGTGTTTAAGTATCCTGATGCAAATTGTAAGCGGACTAATTTGTGACGGGGAAGGAGGCTTGATAGCTTCTTCCGACTGTATGTTTAGTTAATTGGATAAATATTTAGACCAGACAGTTGACTGCTGACCGCACCCAGAACTGCGTTTTGTTCCTTAATTCAAAGAATTGTTCAACGAAATTTTGATATTCGAATACCCACAAATTAATTGCGACTAGTGCAGTAATTTAAAAGAAGTATTCTTAAAGCACTAGGATAAAACTAAAAAAAAAAAAAAAAAAATTTCAAAAACTATTTTTTACTTTCCTGAATGTAACTTTTTGATCCAATTGGATTCAGTCTAATTCTTTTTGTTTTTGTTAATATGAAGTAAATTCTTTATAAAATAATTAGAGTTGTTTGCGTCTAACTGCCTCTGCTTAAAATAAAATACTTTTCAGGCAAACTCTCTCTGACAAAAATTTGGTCATTTCGCTCTGAGTGCGAAATTTTGATATTCGAACACCCACCAATTTATTGTGACTAGTGTAGTAATTTAAAAGAAGTATTCTTGAAACACTAAAAAAAAAAAAAAAAAAAAAAAGAATTACAAAAACTATTTTTTAACTTTCCTGGAATGTAACTTTTTTTGATCCAATTGGATTAAGTCTAATTCTTTTTGTTTTTGTTAATATGAAATGAATTCTTTATAAAATAATTAAAGTTATTTGCAGCCAACTGCCTCTGCTTAAGATAAAATACTTTTCAGGCAAACTCCCACTTACAAAAATTTGTTCCTTTCGTCCTGATTGCTTTGGTTCAGGTTCGAAAATTAGAAAAATTATAAAATACCAACATAGTGGGCTTATTATAAACATGAAACTAGCCCTAGCCTTAGTTACTTTCACAATTTAGTAAACGTTCAGTCTTCTGTCTGACACTATAGTTTTATTTATTTGACTGCACAACAATTGGAGCGTTTTATTTCTTTCTTTTTTATTAATTACATAATTTTATGGATTCTTTATATATTTCCAAATTTTCACATAAATATTGTTTTTATTAAATTTAAACGTAAAATAAAATGGAAGAACTTTTGGAGCAGGTTGTACCCTCCGAGGAATTGCAGAAATTCGAACAAAAATATCATCGTGAATTGGAATCGGATGGCTGGATTAGAGATGAGACGAAATTTGAATATGCCTTCTGTTTGGTGCGCAGTCGCTATACAAATGATTTGACACGTGGTGTGGCCATTCTGGAGGAATTGGCTCGTCTGCATCCAGCTGGACGACGTGAATATATATACCATTTGGCCTTTGCCAATGCCCGCTTAAAGAACTATACCGAAGGCTTGAAATATTGTCGCATGGAAATGAAAAGAAATCGTCAACTGATTGAGCTGGAGGAGTTTATGAGAGAGAAAAGTGATCGAGAGATTGCCAAGGGTGTGGCAGTGGCCGGTGGAGTTGCTCTGTTGCTAATGGGTCTATTGGGTGTGGGAATTGCCTTGGCCAAACAGTGAGGAAACAAAATTAAGTTAAGAGAGGGAGAGTGGATTAACTTTATTTTATTTAAGCAGATAACTTTTGTGTGAACGATGTCCGTCTGTCATCCTGTGCATCTGTTTTACTGCTTTAAGTAGTTTAATTTATTGCGAAAACATACACATGCAAAAAAAAAGCAAGCGAATGAGCCGGACTCCTACCAGAATCAAACACAGAGAGATAAGTAAGGACAAAGGCACATGTTAACGTTATCCAAACCCCTGAAAGGAAAGCCATCTCATCTGTATTACGTTTTTTTTTGTGCCACTGGTTGTAGTCTGTCATGTTGGGCATAGCGGAGGGTAGTTGAGGTTGAGCTAAATTTATGGAAACTTTAATTTAGGCAAAAAAAAAACATTTTTTGGCATTTGTACACCAGTCTAAAGAGATTGAACTTAATGTACCTTAAGTATGAGTCTAATAAAATCAATTTAATATATAGATAACACTGGGCCACAAAATGCAACTATTTTCAGTACATAGAAGGAATGGGAATAATTCTAGATTTCAAATAATTCACTTCACAAATTTTTGTAATTTTTAACCTAAAGTTGGTAAAAAATATATTTTTGTTAAAGCATTTTAAACATTTTTTCCAACCTCAAAGTTTTTTTTGACCCCCTTTTGATATTATCTTAGCTTTTAAATAATTTTATCCAAACAATTTTGCTATTTTTTTTTTAACAAAAATATACTCTTCGGAATACAAGTGTTAAAATATACACAATTTCCGACTTTATTTTGGTGTCTAAAAGTATGCAATGCTTTAATCTGTGTAGTTGGCTAGTAATTTGTACTGAATTCTAATAAAAATTGATTGGGCTGTTGATAAATTTAAAATTAAAACCCGAAAAAAATTGAAAATTGTTCGACTATTAAAAGCTATGCATACTTTTCAATGCCATAGTCCAAATATACAAAATATAGTATATTGATTTTAAAAAAAAACAACAAATAGCAAACTAACTATACTATGGTTTTGAAAAATAAGTTTCGGATAGATTTAACTAATATACTTCTCAGGACGAAAATCTGATTTTTAACTTAATACCTGACTATATCTTATAGTAAGGAGTATATTAGGAGAACTCGTTTTTCCAATGTTTATCTGAACTGAATGTTGACATATAAATCAAACAAGACCAATTTGGGCCGCCCCTTCCTATTAGAAAAAACTAAGAATACTTTACTGGTTACACTAGTAGATATAACTTATTGAACTTATCATTTTTTAAGCCTACTCATACTAATTTATTTTTACCTTCATATTGGCGTATTCACGCTATTCGCTTTCGAAAGTGTTTTTTCATAATTGTATGCAAAAAGAAAATAGAAGGCTAACATGGGCTGCTGTTTTTAATACCCTTGCATTTTTGAAAACGCTACCATTGATAACAAAAAAGTTTTTCTCACTAGAACTAGTTTTTTTGACCAACTCGTTTCTATGGCAGCTATATGCTATAGTCATCCGATTTTGATAAATTTTTCCAGAATTATGTGAAGGGATATAAAACTAATCTATACCAAGTTTGGTGACGCTACGATGGAAAACAAAAAAGTTTTTCTCACTAGAACTAGTTTTTGAACCGACCGTTTATATGGCAGCTATATGCTATAGTCATCCGATTTTAATAAATTTTTCCAGAATTGTGTGAAAGCATATAAAACTTATATATACCACGATTGGTGACGCTACGATGGAAAACAAAAAAGTTTTTCTCATTAGAACTAGTTTTTGGACCGATCGTTCCTATGGCAGCTATATGATATAGTCATCCGATCCGGCCGATTCCGACAAATGTGCAGTGTATTTATATTTGAAGACTTTTTGCAAAGTTTGGTCAAGATAGCTTCAAAACTGAGGGAGGAGATAACATAGAAACAGACGGACAGACGGACGGATGGACGGACAGACGGTAATGAACTCAGCTCGTCATGCTGATCAAGAATATATATACTTTATGTGGTCGGAAATGCTTCCTGCACTGCGTTACAAACATTGTGACAATTTTAATATACCCTCTGCAAGGGTATAAAAACATATATAGATCAAATACAACACTGCGTATGAGTGTTTTTTTTTAGAAAATTTATGTTGCCTAATTTTAGGCCGCTTTTCAAAATATCTTTGCTTGTGGCTGAATAGACTAGTGTATGATTAAAAATAGGCAACATAAATTGTCTTAAAAAGAACCTGGATTTGGAAAATAGGAACATGAGAAACGGCCCTAAATACAATATATGCTTGAGTATAATTCATATCCATATATTACTTTTTTATATTACTTTTAAATCTTTTTTCCTAGAAATTATTAATCATATTAAGGGCCATTTTCTAATGTTCTTTTTTTGTAAATCCAGGTGCTTATTGAGAAAATATATGTAGCCTATTTTTACGCGGCAGTTTAAATCATAAGTCGTGGGTCGTCTCTTCGCACCAATCCAAAGCCGAATAAAATAAAACTGAAAAATGATGCAAGCAAATTCTTTTAGTTTTATTTTCCTGAGTTAAATTAAAAAAAAAAATTCCCGAAAAAGAAAGAAATATGTTTCGGTGCTTTTTGGTTTCAAAATAATTGTTTCTCGAATAAAGAACGGTCCTAGTTCGTGTTTCGGTTTGATTTCCAAAGACAAATGTTAAGCCATTTAATGCAAAATGTAAGAAACCGCCACCAAGTTGGACAGGATATTACCCAATTCCACGCTACACTTTGACGTATTTTTTTTTTTTTTGTGGCTAGTTGTCGATTTACATGGTGACTTTGACAAGAACTAAACTCATTCAGCCGCAATATTATCCACTACCCAGACCCTGTCACGCCCTTGACAGCGGAAAAAGTTTGAACAGGAGCTGAAAGCCAACGCCAAAATGGGCGGAGTGCGGAAGGGGGCGCGGCGGCACAGACAATGGATTTCATGGGTTTTTGTGCCATGTTGGCAGAAAAAATAATCGCACTGCCAAACAACAAAATTATTTACTGCTGAGCTAAGTGAACCAACAGTGAACACAGTGTATTTGGAGTAGCTGGGCCATATCAGAAGTTATTTGCATGGAACTCTTGGCGTGTTGTGTTGTGAATACAGACAATGACAAACCATTGCCGGGCTTAATGAGGCCATTTGTTGGCATCAGGTGACATTATTCATGCGTATCCCGAAATGAGTAGGCCATTCATCTCAATTTGATTGGTCGGCCGTCCGGCACAAAAAAAAACTTTTTGGACAATTGGCCACACTTCATCAACAATCATCATCAGCATCATCCTTCGTCTCCTAATTTCTAATTCCCGTTAAATGATTAATTCAGCTTTGCGTACACCATTCCGGGGAATTGATCCAATCAAACTTGCGTACCGAAACTTCTAATCAAATGTAAATAAATATGCAAGACACACGCCAGTCACTGGGAGTGGTGAATTGCCAGAGGCACCTTTTAGCCAGGTCGGGGGCCATAAACTAAACAAACAGGAGGGGGAGGGCGCACAGGAAGGAAGTGGCTAGGCCAACCCTCGATGGACAAATGTTGATGATGAGGTTGCAACCACAGGCAAAATTTCACATGTCTGCTGGTGTGTGTGTGTGTGTGTGTTTGTGTGAGTGATTTGGGTTGGGGCCGACACTTGATTTTCGACTATAAAATTGCGGATTAAGGTCCCAGCTAGGTGTTAAGACTTGAGCCCGGGGATCAGTACACTGAAAGCAAATGAGTAGAGCTACAGAGCGTTAAAAATGCAGAGGGAATATTAAAAATGTCACGTTGTTTGTAACGCATAGAAGGAAGCATCTTCGATCCCATAAAGTATATATATTCCTGATCAAAATAAAGTCGATAAAGCCATGTCTGTTTCAAAGCTAACTTCTCCCTCAGTTTTAAAGCTATCTTGACCAAACTTTGCAAAAAGTCTTTAAATACATATAGGCTGCACATTTGTCGAAATCGGCCGGATCGGATGACTATATCATATAGCTGCCATATTAACGGTCGGTCCAACTTTTTTGTTTTCCATCGTAGCGTCACAAATGGTGGTATATATGAGTTTTATATACTTTAACACAATTCTGGAAAAATTAATCAAAATCGGATGACTATAGCATATAGCTGCCATATAAACGGTCGGTCCAAAAACTAGTTCTATTGGGAAAAACTTTTTTGTTTTCTATTGTAGCGTCACCAATCGGGATATATAAGAGTTTTATATGCTTCCACACAATTATGGAAAATTTGATCAAAATCGGATGACTATAGCATATAGCTGCCATATAAACGGTCGGTCCAAAAACTAGTTCTAGTAGGAAAAACTTTGTTCTTTTCCATCGAAGCGTCACCAATCGGCATATATATGAGTTTTATATGCTTTCACACAATTATGGAAAAATTTATCAAAATCGGATGACTATAGCATATAGCTGCCATATAAACGGTCGGTCCAAAAACTAGTTCTAGTGGGAAAAACTTTTTTGTTTTCCATCGTAGCATCACCAATCGGGATATATATGAGTTTTATATGCTTCCACACAATTATGGAAAATTTTATCAAAATCGGATGACTATAGCATATAGCTGCCATATAAACAGTCGGTCCAAAAACTAGTTCTGTGGGAAAAACTTTTTTGTTTTCCTTCGTAGCATCACAAATCGGGGTATATAAGAGTTTTAAATGCTTCCACACAATTCTGGAAAATTTTATCAAAATCGGAAGACTATATCATATAGCTGCCATATAAACGGTCGCTCCAAAAACTAGTTCTAGTGGGAAAAACTTTTTTGTTTTTCATCGTAGCGTCTCCAATCGGGATATATATGAGTTTTATATGCTTTCACACAATTCTGGAAAAATTTATCAAAATCGGATGACTATAGCATATAGCTGCCATAGGAACAATCGGTCTAAAAACTAGTTCTAATGAGAAAAACTTTTTTGTTGTCAATGGTAGCGTCTTTAAAAAACTGCAAGGGTATTTTAAGCCGATGTTAGCCTTGTATTTTTGTGTAGTGTGACCAGAGTTTCCTGAATTTGTATTTAGGTGTGCTTTAACGCCCTTGAGCGTTATGATAGTGCTTTCTTTCAGTGTAGTTAGGTTGGACTTAGAGGAGAGGAGGCTTAAATTTGCATTCCACCTACCTTATGTGGATTCCCACCATGTTCTTGCTTGTGCTAAACTAATCGTGCTTGAGCAATCCATCATTATGCCACACTCGCCCAGTGTTGACTGACCTTTAAATCGCAATCCCATTGGAATATCAATTGAACTTTAAACAAAGAGCTACCAAGGTCTCAGGTGAATGCACCAAGATTAATCAAACTCCATTCAAACCAATGATAAAATTGAATTGAAAATTAATCAACAATCATTAACATGAAATATTCCTTGCTTGGCAAACCGTCTGACAAATGTCCCGGCCGCCCGAGCACGTAAATCGATGAATTTGTCATCGATGATGTGACTGGCGGTCACATCAAATCTTGTGCAAATTTTTCATCAACATTTCGCAAGTCGCGCTAATTTATTTTTATCTCATTTTCCCCCACTCCCGGGGTCTGCTTGGTTCTCATCTGTAATTTGATTGTTCCGGACGTCGTTGTCGTCTTCTGCTGCTGTTTATGACACAAAGACGTGTCTCTCCCTGCTTGATGGGCAAAACCGCAGCTGGAGCTTACTCCTGCTGTGGTCGGATTATGCAGAGCAAATGCCTAAATAATGCGAACTAATGTCCAGGCGGAGAATGCCAGCACAGACACCAGTGCCCAGGGGCAGACATTATTTTCGCATGCTAAATGAAATAAATGCAATAAAATAAAATGGCATAGTTATCATACTTGGCTACAGGATGTAAAATGTTGAAGGGATAAAGCAGAATATGAATGCAACCACAAGTGTGGGCCGCATTCAAGAGAAGTGTGTTTAAAAAGAAAGACAAAAATAGAAACGGCCATGAGAAACATTTATAGATCTCACTAAAGTCAGCTTATATAGCAAATCTTTAAGTTTTCTCATCTTCATGTTTTTTTAAAGCTTGATGAATATTAAGAAAATATATGTTGCCTGCTTTTAGGCTGCTTTAAAAATCATTATCATAATCAATCAACATGGATTTTCTAAATATAAATAAATCTGCAAGTTTTCTCATCTACATGTTTTTCAATATTGATGGATATTGATAGAATTTATATTGCCTACTTCCAGGCTGCTTTAAAAAACATAATCATAATCAATCAACATACATTTTCTATATATAAATATAAATAAATCTTCAAGTTTTCTCATCTTCATGTTTTTTCGAAATCATGATGCATATTTAGTAAATATATATTGCCTACTTTTAGGCTGCTTTAAAAAATCATAATCATAATCAATCAACATACATTTTCTATATATAAATAAATATTCAAGTTTTCTCATCTTCATGTTTCTCTTAAAGCTTCATGGATATTACGAAAATATATGTTGCCTACTTTAAGGCTGCTTTAAAAAGCATAATTATAATCAATCAACATACATTTTCTACATATTTTTTTTATTTCGAAATAATATTTTAAATTTTAATGGATATTAAAAATGTTGCCTTCTTTTAAGCTTCTTTAAAAATAAAATCATAATTATAATCAATCAACAAACATTTTCTAAGAATTTATAAAATTTCAAGTTTTTTCATCTTGATGTATTTCAATCTTGATGAATATTAATAGAATTTATGTTGCCTACTTCCAGGCTGCTTTAAAAATCATAATTATAATCAATCCACATACATCTTCTAAATATAAATAAATCGTCAAGTTTTCTCATCTACATGTCTTTCAATCTTGATTGATATTAAGGAAATATATGTTGCCTACTTTTTGGCTGCTTTAAAAATCATAATCAGAATCAATAAACATACATTTTCTAAATATAAATAAATCTTCAAGTTTTCTCATCTACATGTCTTTCAATCTTGATGGATATTATAAAATTTATGTTGCCTACTTTTAGGCCGCTTTAAAATTCATAATCATATTCAATCAACATACACTTTCTTAATATAAATATAAATATAATTAAATATTCAAGTTTTCTTATCTACATGTCTTTCAATCTTGATGGATATTAATAGAATTTATGTTGCCTACTTTTAGGTTCTTTTAAAAATCATATTAAATCAATAAACATTTTCTAAATATAAATAAATCTTCAAGTTTTCTCATCTTCATATTTTGTACATCTTGTTGGATATTACAAAAAAATGTAGCCTACTTATAGGCTGCTTTAAAAATCATAAACATAATCAATCAACATACATTTTCGCAATATCCCCCTAGATTTCAAAAACCGTGAGGATGAGAAAACCTTCCTTAATCTCCACTTTCCTTCAATCACATCTTTTCAACATTTCCCTTGACCTTATAAACCCTTTTGCCCAGCATATTTACTTAAATACTTAACCCAGCATTATCTCAAGCTCATTCCCTTTCTGTATTTAGCTAAGCCTTTTCCTGGGAAATCAAAAGGTAAACGGCAGAATTTTGTTTTCGTAAAAACATCAACATGTTGTGGCTTATCTCGAAACCTGGCTACTTCACTTGACCAGCTGGGTTTTACAACCATTTTTTATGCATTTAGTTCGCAAAAGATATTTCACACACAGTCAAAGTCAGCGATGCGGAAACGGAAGCACACTGGCTCGTCCACTTTTGGCATTTGTCACAGTCCACTGGCTGCTGTTGTGTGTCCAAAATGCGTTGCATCAGCAACGGTGAGCCACAACTTTGGGTCTTAAAATTAAATTATGTATGTTGTATGTTGTTTATGTGGTTGTGTTTCCTCTGCCATTTTGGCGGTCGCTTTAAGGCTTTCTTGGAACCTAAATGGTCATGCTCCTCGCCTGCGGCTGGCTCACAATTTATTTTCATCTATTTGTTGGCACACACACACACACACACACACTGGGTCAGGCCCTCGCAGCCTGTGGCCCACATAATGAAGAGCTTGACAAATATTTTTCATAAATTCATTTAATTTTTAATGGAATTCGTCAACATGCAGACAAAAAGAACGAACCGCCGAGTTATTCATGTATGTATGAGTATAAATATGCGGCACTGGTTGACCTCTTTTAATGGTATATTTAATTTAAAAAAAAACAAAAAACAGCATTGAATACATTTTAAAAGTAATTATAATTATATCACAAGTAATTCGATTAAATTTTAAAATGATATAACATTTTTAATCCGAATTTCTTAAAATCCGCTTAATTTAAAATTGTTTCGCCCTTGAATTTAAGGCATAAAACGAACTTTTTAAGTTATGAACCTTCACAAAATTTTTTTTGGAAAATAAAATGTCAAATTAACTTTTTCAAGAACTTGAATAATTTTCTTTACATTTCCTTCGCCAAAATAATTTTCAATATATTAGATCGCTGCTTAGTTTGGTTTTAGTTTTTTCCACCTTTTTAAATGTATTAACAAAAGTCAATTTTTAAAATGACATTAAACTTGCCTAATCCCATTTCGAAGACCAGGCGAAAGAACGTTAGTTATATTTATAAAGTTCTCTGTCCGATCTTTTTTTGAAACGAGAGACCAACAAACAGTCAAAACATTTTTGACACGATTGTTATTTACAAGCGTGCGACAGGCAGCTCAAACTATTTACACGCCTGTAAATAACAAATGTTACAAAAATTAATGTAAACATTTTTTATTTACACGTATGCAAATAATAATTTTTTTTTTTCATTGATGTACAATCGTTACTTACAGACCTGTGACAGGCAGCTGAAATTATTTACACGCCTGTAAATAACAGTTGTGACAGAGCCAAATGAATAGACGCTAGCGCTCTTTCTTTATAATTAATTATAATATTTTTATTTAATTAAAATTTAATTTAAAATTAACAAAACGTGACAAAAATTATTTGTAAAAATTTTTTATTTACATGTCTGAAAATAATTAATTTTTTTTTTTTGAGTGATCATAATTTTTGTGCAACAACATAGCTAATCGAGTAATTTGACCACGAAATTCAAGATTTGGTGTAATTGCTTAATAAATCTGACCACACTCAACTTACGTTCCACCTTGACGTAATATAAGCTGACGTAAGCTTAATTACTTACTTACCGTATAAGAGAAAAGTTAACTTATGCTACATTTATACTACGCTGATTTTGCTATCGAAATCGTTATCGACGCAATAACTCTGAATTGGCGTTTATACTGGCACAAGGTTGCGTCCTGCGTCCATCGTCAACGAAACAGCTGATGTTTGTTTTGGTTTTGTTGAAAGCAAAAAAAAAATTTAAAAAAAACAGAATGAATACAAGTGAACTTTATTTATTATCTGCCATGGAAAAAAATGATGCTATGATGATGCAATTTATGGATTTGGCGGGGATGTCTGCAGCTACATTTGATTTTCTCCAGGATTGTGTATGTGGCATCGGGTGTCCACTGAAATCTCTTTTCCGAGCCTACAATGTGTTCAAAGTTAATTTGAGAAGAGAATAAAACACTTGCTTACCTTTCTTTTCAGCCATAATTACAAATTTTTCCAATTTTACTTGACAACTTTTTTTTTATTTATTCCCGGCAAAACTTTCACAGCTGTTTTTTGTTGTGCTAGTGGTGATAGTTGAAAACGATAGTCGAATGATAGGCAGAAATGGGCTAAAATTATCGAATATACCCCAAAAAATCGAATAAACTCTGCAATCGAAACCGGCGTCCGTACAAGACGCCACTTTTTGTCACCACTAGGGCCCTATACTTTTTACATGGGAAAGACGCCGCGTCTTGGGCAAGACGCCAAAACGCAAGACGCAAACCCTAGTATAAACAGGCTATTAGAAAGACAATCTGAGACGCCGCCTATCGCTTCACTCAAAATAAGTCAGCTGTTCGCTCTCTGAGTTTCTTTTTGACTATGTCTGTCTCGCTCTAACCACAGTCTTTTCCTATAGGAACAAATATTTTGAATAAATTATCTACATGATGATTGAAGGTTAACAGCAGTATCTACATGAAAATTATCCCTTAACATCACACGCAAAATTGAGCAGCGTTTGAGAGTGGCTCTCTATGTTATATTCTCTGTCTGTATAGGGCATAAAATTTTCAACTTTTTTCCACAAATCACAATTTTTTTTTAAGGGCTGCGATAAGTAGGAAACTGCCCCCAGTATCAGCACCAATTTAAATGTTTGTTAACATCTTAAGAAACTCACTCTCCCAAAATTGTAGTCTCCTAATCGCATTGGACGGGAGTTATGAGGCTGGAGTTAAACAGAAAAACTGTTTTTTTAAGAACCGCGACCGATTTTGATGGGTTAATAAATGTTGTAAGTGTTCAAAATACAATTCTAAAATATTTTTTGCAGATTTTTATTACCAAAACTTTGGTCCAAAAATGATTGAATTTTTAAAATAATTTTTCGCGGTGATAATCTTTTTCTACACCTCCAGTTTATTTCCTGTATTTTACTTAGGATATCCCTATAACTATAATTTTTGCAATCAGATCGCATTGTCTCTGGTAAAACATAAACTGTAAAATAGAATTTTACATAAGGGTATTCCATATCAACTCGGTCAATTTTTTCATGTCTCTAAAAAATTTTAATCGTTATCAATAGATGACTATATATAGATGAGAATACCTTTAAATGGTTTCCCCCACCGTCGATAGTTCTCAGATAATGCGAAAAGACTTGAAATTTTAAAAATCATACTTTGAACGGAACATCGGTTAAAACGATCCAAAGACAATTCTAGTCATTTTCACGTAACTTTTCGAAAAAAATATGGGACACTCTAGTGCTATCTTAAGACGGGTTTAGGAAAAAAACGTTTTTATTCTTTTTCTTGGAAGGGCCATATTTGTCCGATATTTTTCATTCTATATGTTTAACTTAAAAGTTGTTTCAATGGAAACAGTGAGTCCAGGGATAATTTTGTTTTCTTTCAATTTTGCGTTTTCGCTCTTTTCCGATATAATGTTTAAGTTAACCTAAATTCCATTATATTTTTCACACTCTATTTATTTTATTACCCAAATAAACATAGCACGAAAGAAATTAAAAACTATTGTATGTTAATATATTTATATTTTTAAAAGATGAAAAACACGCGCTTTTATTGTTTTGTAAACTTTTGAAAAAACACGACTAATTTTTTGACATAAAAAAACTATTCTTCTACGTTTATGTTTTTACCTGAGGCCCAATTGCGTCTGATGCAAAATTGTATGTTATTAGGGATATCTAATGTAAAATACAAATAAACTAGGTAAAAAAGATTATCACCGCGAAAAATTATTTTAAAAATTCAATCATCATTTTGGACCAAAGTTTTGGTAATAAAAATCTGCAAAATATTTTTAGAATTGTATTTTGAACACTACAACATATATTTAACCCCAAATCGGTCACGGTTCTTAAGAAAAACAGTTTTCTGTTTAACTTTCCACCTCATAACTCCCGTCAATTCGTTAGACTACATTTTAAGAGTGAGTTCTTATAGATGTTAATCAAACATTTAAATTTGGTGCTGATAACTGGGCAGTTTCCTACTTATTCTGCTATGCCTTTTATTACTAAGTTTATGCACAAATAAAAAAAATCATGATTTTTGCCCTTCAAAGTATGCTATATTTATGAATATAAATAACTAAGGAAAATATTTATTTTTTAGTAGCCTTTTCACTTAAATTTTTTTTTACCTTTGACTGGTCCAACAATCTAAGTAAATGCACAATGTGTATGAAGGATGCTGGCTGACTTTAAATTATCTCGTTCAAAAACTAATAATTGAAGAAATTAAAAAATTGCATACTTTGAGGGGCAAAAAGCATGATTTTTTTATAAGCATAGTATATGACAAATATATTGACTTTGGGACCACTCAATCTGACAACTTAATGTTAATGTTTACATTTTATGTTAATATTAACATTTTGTGATTTATTTTTCTCTGAGTAACGGGTATATCGTTTCAAATCATAAAACAATAATTCAAGTGGTTTTTCGAATGCGCGATAAATGATCAAACCTCAGGGCAAAAACAAAATGTACAGTCATACAGCGACCCTGTCGTTCCGATATATTGGGAAGCAACCTTGCACCATCGAACCAGACCGACTAAAAATATCAAAACTGCGCATTGAGTCACCTTTGATTTTTAAATCATTTTCTCTAAAACTGGTCACACTCCTAGCTGTCATAAAAATTAATTCAGGTTTTCAGAAAATTTATTTTGCCATGGGCAACATTTTTACCAAAAACTGGTCAAGTCTGAACCAAATGTTTAAGAATCGCCTTAAGCGTAAATTTTCCCCCGAACTAGAGTACGAGTACGAGCACGAACCGTTGGCTAGAAAGCGAATGAAATTAACCACCACCACGAAGTATGTGTACGAGACTCTCTTTCAAGAGCAACGCGAATCGGATGTGTCCGTGCAGGCATTGAGTAAGATTTGGCTGCTGCATAAGCTTTATCTACGTCAGAGTGCCTACTTCCGGGAGAAGCTCAACCAATTACCGGCAGAGCCGTTTGGTTACGATATGGCGTTTTTACATTGTGACATACAGGATGAACTCATCAGCTGGCAAAGTTTGGAAGTGGCCTTCAGTTCCCTCTATTCGCACAACATTGAAGTGGAGTTAAGCGAGGCGTTACCTGTGCTAGCTACTGCCGTATTTTTCCAACTACCCGCACTCGTGGACAAGTGTGCGGAAATTGTTACCAGCATGATCAGTGTGGAAACCGCAGTGGAGTACTATGAGGTGGGTAATGCCTCTAAAATTACTTACAAATAATAAACCTATGTTTTTTTTACGCTAGATCGGTTGTCAATATGGCGTGGAGGCCATCAAAGATACGGCTTTCGATTGGCTAATTGCTAATCTGTTGACCGTTTTCTCCAAGCCAGAGCATGAGCATAAGCTGCGACTTTTCTCCTTTGAGCTAATGGCAAAGCTTACAGCCAGCCATAATTTGTATGTGCTTCAAAAGGAGTATTCACTGTACATACTGCTGCGCAACTGGATGATTTTGCGCTTGCATCCGGAATACGAGCTGGGCAGTCCATTGCAATGGACTTACTTTCCTAGTGGCAATGATCATTGCTCCTTTCTGGAGACCAACGAGGGCGAGCCTTATAAATCAGTTTTCCGCCAGTTGCGTATTCCACACCTTGTTAATCAGTGCCAGGACTTGGAGAATATAATGACTGAGAATATTATACCCAAGCAATGGATTTATATGCATATTCAAAATCATTGGAACGCTTTACTGCAGTCCGATCACGGTGTGGAACGCATCTTGGAGGAGAACTTCGATGAGCAGCTGTTTTTTAAGCATTGTACGCGCTTTGGCCACGAATTGCACGCAAACTGCAAACAGACCTGGCGCTGGACGGGCTTCCATCAGGCAATGGACTTGGTGTTTATTAAGGATAAGAATAGCCTAAGGGTTCGCCGCATTCACCATTTTGAGCCAGAGAAGGTGCTGTGTCAACGTCTGAAGCGTAAGTTTCTAATACGCACCAGGGCCACCCTGTTGAATGAACAACGTCAACCTGTATTCACTCAAAACTCGGGTGTATGTTTGATGATGCTCGAAAAGAATACCGAAGAAGTGCTGCTCGAACTGGATGCCAGGCTTATCAATGTGCCCATGCTGGTGTCTATTAATTTGCTGCTACAAATGCCGCCAATGCAATAGCTTTGGTATGATATAAGAACCAGTGTTGTAAAATATTCAAATATGCTTCATTTTCCAACGATATGTTCAATAAAAACTCGTTTTACGGCTGTTTACTGATTGAGAAATCAGTTGACGGACAGTTGCTTTACATAAAAATTATAAAAGTATGGTCACACTATTAGCCTTGGAGCTGATTTTGTTAAATCTTATAGTATGAAAATCAGGGTTTAGTTCCGAAACGAATATCTGTTCCGGCACTTACCGAAATGAGAATTTCGGTTAAAGATTCTATTCCGGTTTTCAATACTGTACCGAGGTTTTGAATTTTGGTATACCGGTACGTACGTTTTTATACCCTTGCAGAGGGTATATTAAAATTGTCACGATGTTTGTAACGCATAGAAGGAAGCATCTCCGACCCCATAAACTATATATATTCTTGATCAGCATGACGAGCTGAGTCTATATAGCCATGTCCGTCTGTCCGTCCGTCTGTTTCTATGCTATCTCCTCCCTCAGTTTTAAAGCTATCTTGACCAAACTTTGCAAAAAGTCTTTAAATACACATAGGCTGCACATTTGTCGGAATCGGCCGGATCGGATGACTATATCATATAGCTGCCATAGGAACGATCGGTCCAAAAACTAGTTCTAGTAAGAAAAACTTTTTTGTTTTCTATCGTAGCGTCACCAATCGTGGTATTTATTAGTTTTATATACTTTAACACAATTCTGGAAAAATTGATCAAAATCGGATGACTATAGCTTATAGCTACCATATAAACGGTCGTTCAAAAACTAGTTCTAGTGAGAAAAACTTCTTTGTTTTCCATCGTATCATCACCAATCGTGGTATTTATTAGTTTTATATGCTTTCACACAATTCTGGAAAAATTTATCAAAATCGGATGACTATAGCATATAGCTGCCATATAAACGGTCGATCGAAAAACTAGTTCTAGTGAGAAAAACTTGTTTGTTTCCCATTGCAGCGTCACCAATCTTGGTATATATTAGTTTTATATCCTTTCACACAATTCCGGAAAATTTTATCAAAATCGGATGACTATAGCATATAGCTGCCATATAAACGGTCGGTCTTAAAACTAATTCTAGTGAGAAAAACTTTTTTGTATTCAATGGTAACACCTTTCAAAAACTGCAAGGGTATTTAAAACATGGGCGTAGCCGATGTTAGCCTTCTATTTTTAATATTCAAAAATAATACCGATTTTAATACTTTCGAAAATATTAACTGACACTTGGAGTATTTAGGAAAATTGTATACTCCTTGGTTTCAAATGAATGACTATTTCTAGATTTTTTTTTCCCGTCTCCAGAGTTTTTTGTATTAGTTCCAACTTTAAAAACTGAAATTTGCTTAAAAGTATATTTCAAACAGTGAATTGAAACTAAATATAATTTGAGTTATTTACTTAATGAATTTCTCGAAATACTTGGCGACAAAACGCCGTGCTAACAGAAATGCAAAAATTTCCCCGTTTCCATTCTACCAGTTATGCGAGCGAAACACTTCAACAGCCTGGGCCAAAGTGGGCTCTGCCGCACAGGTGGCCTTAATCAAGACCTGACGCTCACCCAGACATTCGCGCATCGATTTTAGACCCGATTCGTACAGTGTTTGCTTGGTAAAATTGGCCCTCTCTGGGCACCAGTAAACAAGTAATAATCGTCCCCTCGATCGATCGTCCAAGGTGTTCTCCAAAGTTGTACCCGAACAGGCATATTCCATATCAAAGATACCCAAGCGACAATCACCTTCACCACATTTGCGTAAATCGGCCAAAAATTGGTCATAGGTACAGCGACGAGTGCCAATCTTTTCTATATCCAAAACATTATCGGTGCGTATGTAGAAGATCAGATAACGATAGAGCTTATGGCTTTTCAATTGATCGTAAAATATGTGGCAAGCCTCTCCCACGCTCACCCTGAACTTGATGTGCCGGCCAAGAAGCATAGCTGAAAATTATAGGGGGGAAAACGAGCACCAAAATGACAAAAAATTTTTCAAAACGAATCGAAATTTTCGAACTGAGTGAGGAGTTAAGTAATGAAAAGTTGGGCAGGGCTAGCTTTAGGATTTACAAATTGAGAAACAAGTAAAAAAAATATATGCCAGATCTTTTGGACCGATCGACAGATCTATATATGTTCAACACACCATTAGTGTGACCATATTTTGTCATAATTTAATGCTATTAGCGTTATTCAAACACAAAAAGAAAAGTAAAGTGAAAATATTGATAATATTCTGACTCTAAAGTTCTTGGGGTACAAATGTACCCCAGAATGGGCAGAATCTAAATATGCATTAAATGTGCTTTCTCCGACATCATACCGATTGGAAGAGAAATTACTAATGATCGAAGATATTTTCTGCCAAGTATTTTGGTTTAAAAAAAAAGTTCCATCAGTTTCCGTTGCCTAAGACCGAAATGCTATGCTTCTGCTCACTTCAGGTTATGTTATTATAAGACATAGTTTTCCATAGCCAGAAACTTTTTTGTGGGAGAGAGAGAAATCTAAAACTGAATCGGCTTTAATTTAGTTTTTTATTTTCTGGAATTTTCAAGACGAAAAGAGCTTGAAAATTAAAAGACAAAAGAGCTTAACTTCGAATTTGTTAAATAGAAGGGTGAGGGGAGTGCATTAAGGGATCGTACCCACTACCTTCCGCTCAGTAGGGACTCACGCTACCCCTTGTACTTTCTACCTGTGGTACACAGTATAAAAATGTAAATTTCAATGACATATCAAGGACAAATTATAATAAACCCCTTTGCTTATAGGCCTTTACCCTTTGTTATTGATATTCAATATACAATCTGATTTTGTTATGCCATGATGCTGGTAAGTAAAGTTTATCATTTAGTCCGAAATGGGCTAAGAGCTTTAACCTTGAACTAACTCTTTCCCTTTGTAAGCCGTGTGCATAAATTGGCAAAACAAATTTTAATTTTCCACTAGATTTGTGTGGATTTTGTTTGAATTTTTGCCCTTTTGATTTTGACTCTCTCTCTCTCTCATTTACCTTGAATGTTATGCGGGCTAAAACTTTATTTAACAAGTGTGACAAGTCCAAAAAGAAAACTACAGACAATCTTAACTTAAAACAATTTGAAATGCGGCCAACTGCCCCTCTAACTTTTTTGTCCTACCGCCCTACCGCCCTCCGATCCAAGTCCATTCTCTAGTCGCGGTCCATGGAGCGCAATTGCTCCTCCACAGCATCACGACAGGCCTCATCCATTTCGGTGGCCTGAATGCATTTCTGTACACCCACAAAATCGCGTTTAAGCGCCGCAAAGGAGCTGGAGTACAGCATCTTATCCTTGACGCGTGCCTGCACTGGGCACCACAACATCAGGAAAAGCTTCTCCTTCAAGCAGGTCGAGGAGGCGCCCTGGCATTGATGATTATAGGCATAGTCGTATACAGCATAGCGGCACTCCTTTGGACCATCTCGACGCAAATCCTCTAGAAAATCATCATAGTTTGCCTCACGTCTGCCCAGCACATCCACACGTATCTCGCGCTCCTCCTTGATGGCAAAGATCGCATAGCGATGCTGCTTCAACTTGCGAATCTGCTCAAAGACATGCTTGCACTCTCGATTCAGCTCAATGCCAGAAGCCATTGGTCCGTCTAAGGGAGATGCAGTTGAGAAGGAGTTGGAGGGTTGGATGGCTGATGATTTAACTCACCCTATACAGCGCAATTATGTTGATAAACTTTTATGGGCGGAAAACAGAATTTTCCCTTAGCTGAGTTTTTTTTTTTGCTTTTGTTTTTCCAAATATACAAATTTTGTTGGATCTGGTTTTTTGTTTTGTTTTTATGGTAGTGCTCGCTCAGCTCTTTCAAAGGGAATGAAGTTAGTAAATGGCAAATGTTGTAAATGATTTGTCAAAGCCAACTACGGGGCAAGCAAACGCTTCTTTGTTTAGCAAGCAATACTAATTCGAATTTTTAAAAATTGTTTGAACGAGATGGAAGGGAAATGTCCTAGCTATAATTATAATGCAAAACAAAAAAAATTTACAAAATTTTTTATCATTTTCAATTGCAAATCTATCGGACTTTTAATTGAGCTTGGTGCTTAAAGTTTCTTGACGTATTCTAACTGTTCATTCCCTTTCATTAAAAAAAAAAACAGAAAGATTTGTACCATAGAAGGATAATAATAAGGACACATCACATTCGTAACTCAGTGAAATGAAAATGTATGAAATTTAGTATGATGGATTTTTTGTGTTTTTATGTTTTTTTTTTCGATCAAATTGCCAATATAATGCTTTAACATTGTTTGTATACATATACTATACGAGTACGAATACTCTTGAAAAAAATGTATCCCTTCTTGAATTTTTAAGAATTTCGTTCTTCGAGAATTTTTCGTTCCCAAATTGGTATATATAGGCGAGGGAAGTGGGAAGAAATGACTGAACAGGAAGAGTAAGCAAACTTTGAGAATGTAACGCACAGGAGCCTCTCACATACATGGCGCCAAAGGCAGCGCATTTATTCACCCGCTAATGAAAAAATATTTTGCCGATTTAATATAATTTTTTTGACGAATACTTTTGAGCCTCGCTGTGTACTTTCAGCAATCACAAATTGATATTTTTTTCTAACAAAATTTAAATTCCTTGTTTTTTTTTTTAACTCATCATTTTTTTAAACCATCCCAACCGCCTGAGAATACAATTTGGAGCAAGAAAAAGGTAAGAGATTTAAAGTTTGAATAATACTATGATTTCTTATTAATGTCTGATTTTTATAGTTTCGTGCAGAAAACGACACTTTGTACCTTTCATCAAAGTGTCCGACTGGATTTAAATGTCCTCTAATTTACTACATTTCAAGCCTGCAAACTGGTCCGAAATCGAACTCCTAAGAACCGGTTCGGTTGAACAATGAACCTCACAATCTACATTTACGATCCCTGGAACCTGAACTCGAATCACTTATTCATAAAAAAGGTACAAATAATTTTTCTGACGAAATAAATTCTTGATACGATTATTTAAAAATTAACTTTAACTAGACCTACACATAACTTTATCCCCCAATCTTTGAAATGCTGTCGCTTGGGCCACTTGTACGTCCAAACTAATGACTTTACGACTGACTGTAAAGAAGGGAAGTTTATAAGAACAATAGGCAGCAATGAACCAATATCAAATATAAAATCTATTTTCGAAAATTTTTCAGTAGAACATACATCTAAAATGATTTAAAATTTTGAAAGGGTCTTATAAAAATATTCCAGTGGAACTACTAAGTAGTTGTGCGAGCATTTTCAGCACTACAGTTTTTTCCTTCTTATCTAAGCTCTTAACAGCTCCAGAATGATATGCCTACTCAGCCGAACAAAAATATTCGTAATAAAATTATTCCCAATCAATGCCAGGTTATGAAGGTGAATCTCGGTTTATATTAAACCAAGTACGAAATGATTGACTTATGTAAGGATTTTAAAATTCCGAAATTGATTATGTCAATAACACATGGGATTAATTTAAGTTTGTTTTTCAATGTGAAGAGAGTGGCTGAGAAAAAATAACGAACTCACTTTTGATTTCGTACTTATTTAAATCTCGGTGCAGGATTATTTGATTTTCAAGTAGGATCCCTACTTGAAATGAAACAAAAATTTGAGGATTGTTTCAACCCTTCGAAACTGTTTAAAGTACAATCAGGTTCAACACGTACTTGAAATTTTAATCTGAAGGTCGGGGACTTGAATTAACTTAAGCAAGGCACTTCTGAAAAATGACTAATATCGGTTAAATTATAGGATCATGTATGATCGAACTTATTAAAAAGTATAGCATTAATCGTAAAAACAAGCGACTTATAATTATTTGTTAAAGTGAAACGAGGTACGAACCAAAACCTGAGGATTAGAGGATCCGCGAACCGAACCCAAAGTTTTCTCGAGCCTCTTCCAAAATTTGACAGGTTTGCAGCTCTGCTACATTTACAGATTTTCAATATCTTAACGCTTTCAAAAGGTATGGTCCAACAAAAAAAAAACATCTTAATTCTTGTTATTTCTAGCTGAACAGGTACTTCAATTTATAATAAACACATATAATTTCCCATCATTTTCCGATCAGATGAAGGATAGTAAAGTTCTAAGCAAAACCAATAATTACGCAGGGCAGCACTGAGCGCAATCGTGATAGGCAGCACTTACACTAATTGTGTGTAAAGTTATAACATATACATTACACTTTCTTACTTATTTTAGATTGCCAGAGATAGAGATTTTCAATTATTTGTTTTTTTTTCGCAGTGTGTTAGCTTAATTTTCCATAAAAGTCACGGGTTGACTTGATTTGATATATGCATATTTTAAAATGTTCCCACGCGCCAAATCTGCGCACCAATTATGCATAATTACTTACGTCCATTAGTCACTCTCAAATGCGGTGGGAGGGGAGTAAGCTACCCTAGCTGGGCGCCATTTAATTGGGGTGCTTTTTCGTTTTGGTGTAAATTTCATTGGTAAAATTGAAAATTAGCTGTCCAGCTGCAAATTGCTTGGTTTCACTTTATCTCTGCGCCAGAAATTTTCATTTTATTTCGTTTCAGGTGCAGCAATCTTTTGACCAGTTGACGACACTTTTTCCTGGCACTTTGTTTTGTCATGTCCTGAGATCCGAAGCTGTCTGTCTGTCTGCCTGTCAGTTGGAAAGTGCTTCCATTTGCCACTTTGATGGCTTTGAGCAGCCAGTGGGTCTGCTGTAAAGTGAGTGATAGTTGGTCTGGAATGAGTATAGAGTTTTTTTAAAATTTTTTTTTATTTAAGTTGGCTCTGAAATTACTGTGAGTTTATTTCAAGACAAAGGCTGGAGCCTTTCCACATTTAAGTTGACTTCACCGAAATGGAAGCGCGTCGTCTGGCGCGTCAGCGTCATGACTCTGCCAAAATAAGTGCTGCAACCACATTGCCCTCCACACAGGATCAAGAATTTCATTTACGCTTGATCGATTTGTATGGCCAGCATAAATGTTTGTGGAATACCTCATTGAGTGAGTACCGGGATGTGGAACTGAAGCGTCAGGCCTGGGAGTCCATAGCCCAGGAGTTGGGCTCACATCTGACTCCCGCATTTGTTAGAAGCCGCATCAGCAGTTTGAGACATCGTCTGAATGTCTATAAACTGCAATCGGTTGAGTATCAAATGTGTCCTCGAGGAGGTAAGGAGCCCGAGAAGCTGTACTACATTGATCGTTTTGCCTTTCTGGACACAATACATATGCAGTCCGAACAGAAGGAGGAGCCGGCACTGGATGCAGAAAGTGAAGTTGAAGGCGTTGGTCTGCGCCCACGACGCTCTGGCCTGAGTATAGCCAATATGGTCAAGCAGCGTCTGGCCCAGCAACCGTTGGCTCTGGGTCGGTCCTTGCGCCGTCTGACTCTCAACTCGTCGGAGAACGATGCTGAACCGGATAAAAGCAGCTCTAGCAGTTGTCCGGGCCAGCGTAGCTCTTTGCTGGCTCTACCCCCAACTCCGCCCAATTTAAGAGCTTTGCCCGGCGATTCAGTTTCCAAGACCAAAATGAGCAAAACGGAGACAAAACCCTCAGCTGATGCAGAGCAAATACAGTCGGATGAGGAGGAACTCTATCGCTTGCACTGGAAGGTACGAGAACAGATGCGTACGCGTCGTCCTTCACGTTTGAACACCCTTGAGTTACGTCCACCGCCGGCACCACCTTTGCCCAAGGGACTACGTTCCAGCGAATCGACTGATTCCGCCACGAATATCATATGAGTTAGTCAAACCCAAGCACACACACAACCACCCAGCACTTCATTCTACACGTTGTACCGTCCCAAGCAACACTTAAACACTAAAATTACACTTTGCCATGAATAAAGAAATTCTGTAAAATGATTTAAGTAATGTAAGTGCTGCCCATCACAATAATTTGTTTTGCTTATAACTCGACTATTGTTCATCTGATTGGATAACGATGTATGGGGGCTCGATAAGTAATGATAAGTAGAATATATCTCTTGAAGATTCGAACAATCTATCTTTTTAAATTGTGGGAGTTTTGAAGATTTTTTAAAAAAAATTGTGGTGGTGGCAACTCTACTATCGTTGATTTGATCGGAAAACGATATATGGGGACTTGATAAGTTTTAGTGAGTAGAATATATGTCTAGAAAGTTCAAACAATCTATCTTTTAGATTGTAGGAGATGTGAGGTTTTTTTTAAATTGCAGAGGTGGCGACTTTACTATTGTTCATCTGATCGGAAAACGAGGTATGGGGGCACAATAAGTTATGAGGAGTAGAATATATCTCTTTAAGATTCGAACAGCTTATATTTAAAAATGTAGGAGATATGACGTTTTTTTTTTTTTTAATTTTGGTGGTGACAACTCTACTATTGATCATTTGATCGGAAAACGATGTATGGGGGCTTTATAAGTTTTGATGAGTAAAATATATGTCTAGAAGGTTCAAACAATCTTTCTTTAAAATTGTGAGAGTTTTGAGGTTTTTTAAAAATTGTGGTGGTGGCAACTCTACTATCGTTCATCTGATTAGAAAACGATATATGGGGGCTTGATAAGTTTTAATGAGTAGAATATATGTCTAGAAGGGTTGAACAACCTAACTCCAAAGTTGTGAAAGATATAAGCTTTTTTTTAATTGTGATGGTGGCAACTCTACTATCGTTTATCTGATTGAAGAAAGATGTATGGGAGCTGGATAAGTAATTAAAAGTAGAATATATATCTAGAAGGTTTGAACAACCTAACTCCAAAATTGTGGCAGTTTTGACGGTGTATTATAATTGTGGGGGTGACAACTCTACTATTGTTCATCTGATCGGGATATGATTTAAGATGAATTGATCAGTAATGATGTTTAAAACATATGTCTAGAAGGTTTGAACAATCTATCTTCAAAATTGTGGGAGATATGAGGGTTTTTTTCCAATTAAAATAGAGGTATAAGAAGTAAACTTTAAACCTCCATCTCTTACCATCTCTAAAATCTGTATGTTTACACGGACATGGCTATATCTTCTCGACTGTTGATGCTGATCAAGAATATATATAGTTTACAGGGTCGAAGATGCTTCCTTCATTCATAATAAGACTTTGTACGTTAATGTTCACATGTTATTCAATGAGGACCATGTGCTGGTACACAGGGTAAATAACAGTTGCGCTTAACCCACTTTCATATTTGTTTCTTTTGCCAATTTACATCAACTTTAGATAGAAGGAAATTTGTTTCCCTCATTTAATCATTTCAGCATTTTGCTTTTGTTAATAAGTTCCTGCTGTCGGGCAAGGACATATTTTCGAGCACCCTCCCACACACACACTGCGCCAACTTTTTTCCATTATTTCGTTAAATAATGAGCACAGGGGCAAAGTTGCCAGAGCCTGAGATTAAAGCGGATTAGGTAAATGTAAACAAGTTGCAACTGAGCAAAAGTCAACATTTCATATTTATTTTTCCCCATTTTGCTATGACACAATCAGTTAGTTAGCCATAGTTCCGGTAGTCAAGCTCAGTCCGGAAGTGTTTAAAGTTCATGTTTGACAATCAGCTATCCAATTAATTTAAACAAAATGTTTAAGCTGCTTGTGCAACCGCAGAAAATAAAACAGCAAAAAAAATCGCATTAAATAACGCATTATAATCAACTGACAATATTGCCAATTAAATTTAAATTGCAAATTATCGATTGGTGGACCGGGTGACAGCCAGGCCATCCTCCATTAACTAACTAAGTCGCCTCCTAGCCAACGCAAGGTCACATTAAATCTCGCCTCGTTCACCAGCAAACAACATTAATTACTTCTTGCAAAAAAGCTGTCAACGGCAATGGCAATCAACTGGCAAATTATTGGCAGGACCTAACACGCCAACTTTCCCACCCTTCTCCCCCTTTCTTCTGGTCTAATGTAGCGCGAATAGGAAACATTCATCAGTTTTGTGTGCCCATAAAATTCCAAATTACTGCAGACATAACTTTTGGGTATTTTCCTCATTCCATTAACTAAGCGGGCTTCATTCAATTAATATGGAAAGTGTTGTCACTGGAATGTGTCTGCAAAACAGCTTAACGACATCTTAAGAATACTCGTACCTACATAATTGCGAACCAACTTGGTACAGAACTTAAAGGGATTTGTTAACAATCAAAATTGGGATACATTTATGCAAGGCTTTGGTTAAAGTTTTGCAATCTTAATTTAAATTTTAAATACATTCCATGATGATGAAGAATAATATGAAATTCCTTTGTATTTAATTGAATGACAATTAGGAAAGTGACTAACATACAAAAAATACATGGGCTACTGTCAAAAAATCTGGGTCAAACACAGAGACACCTCCAAGAACTGCAAAGACTCCTCGTCTAAATAATTGGAGTAACGAAAAGATTTCTAAAGTTTAATCTAACTTTATTGGTGGCATCCAAAATCCTTTTACCTTGAAATCACCTCAATTCAAAATAAAATTTCAAGAGCTACTTGACGAGGAAAGTATTTGTAGGGAAACTGTGATTTTCTTATTACTTGCAAATCATTTGCAACAATGAAGATCATATTCCTTACTGAAGATCGATCACTTCATAGCGCTTCAATTAAGAGCTGCCAATTGTGATTTGCATATGAAGACCTAACTCAAAGAAGGTCTAGCAAAGTTGAAAACTTCGATGACTAAACGAATCCTTGTCTTGTGTTTGTGCAAAATTCAAATTGTTGTTGTAACAAAATAAAATACAAAAGAGAAAAAAATTAATACCTACATAGTATGTATTTCGCACGCACTCTTGTGTAAAGAGATTTAAGTTTGACTTTCTGTTTGCAGAAATAACGTAAAGAAAAATATAATAACAACGTAACGTAACAACTTGAAATACATTGCATTGTTTACATACATACTTTTTCATTCTCTTTCCTTTCTTTCATAAACCTATTATAACCTTTTCTTTTCAGCTGAGTTGTAAATGTAACAGTTGAAAAGAAAAGTCAACACTTAATGCAAAAATTATAGCAATATTCTAAAGTACACAGAATGAAAATTTAAAATGAAACAAACAAAAGAAATGAATTAAAGAGACCATTGCTGCCCTCACTCGGGGTTCAACTCAATTGATATTCAACAAACTACACATCCTAAGCCGACTCGACTGAGATAACCTTTCCCATAGCATAGCATAGCATAGCTATCCATCTATGCTTTGGTTCTAAGCTTGATGAGAAAGTAGGAGGAGGCATTTTGAACATATTCTTCTGTCTTCCAGCCCACTATAATGTGGGCATCGAGGAGGCTGCCATCTACTTTAACACACTGTCGGTCAAGGAAGGAAACATTTTTATATACTCTGATAGGCACTTGACTCGCATCACAATAAAGCGAAATCTCTTACTGAATATCGCTTATCCCTTAACGAGATCGTTCGACATTTTAGTATTCACCTGATAGGGATGCCTGGACATCAGAACATAGACGGAAATGAATTTGCCAGATTAGGTACCACTATCGAGCTTCTTTTAAAGAAGAGCACGATAGGCTCAAACTTCACACAAAAGCCGGAAAAACCTTTCCTTTGGTGCCCTAGCGAGACTTACGTGGCCAACATATCACCTAAATCGTATCACTACACTTTTACGTAACAGAAGAGAGCACATATCGCTTTTGTAGAGACCCTGACGGGTCACTGTCTAATCGGCAGACAAGCACCATGATTTCTGCAGAAGTATAACACCTTCTCTGTCATTGAGCAGAAGAAGACTTAGGATCCTTGGTTATCCCCTATTGCACAACCTCTCGGAGATAAACGAGCTAAAGATTCCATCTCTACTTAAGTTTATTCTATCTACACAATGATTCAGTATAGAGGACCCACCTCGATATTAATAGGGTTAACAAGGAATACATATGGCAGCGCAAGGGGCTCGAGGGGCCTAATTCCAAGTCCATTGCAACTTAACCTAACCTAATGAAATCAATTAAGTTATTGATACCTGCCTGGATCCTTTGAACCCAAGGTTTTGGTTCGAACCAATGTTCACTTAAACAAACAAAATTATGAAACTTGTTTTTACGATTAATTTCTACGACTTAATTAGTTTGATCATATAATAAAATTTAGACGGCATAAGTCTTTTTTAAGCAAGTTTAAATTCAAGTTCCGACCTTCGGATTAAAATTTTAAATACGAGTCGAACCTGATTGTACTTAGGTTTTATAAAATCTGGATTCCACCTTCACCTGACATTTATTGGGATTGATTTTAGTCCAGATATATATTTTCTTCTTCTTTCTGGAACTGTTAATTTTTTCAAGATCTTAGATGAGAAGGAACAGACTTTAGTGTTAAAAATGCTCGTACAACTTAGTAATATTATTTAAAGATCTTTCCAAAATTTTAAAACATTTTCGATGTATATTCTCTTAGGCTATTTTTGAAGGAATGGATTTAATATTTGATATTGGTTCTTCTTCTATACAGTCAGTCGTAGTCATTTTAAGTTTAAAGAATTATTTCGTCTGAAAAATAACTAAATATTGTGAAAAGACCTTTTTATACACTTGAAAAGTGTATATTAATTTTGCCCAGAAGTTTGTAACGCATAGAAATATTCATTTCAGACCCCATAAACTATATATATTCTTGATCAGGACGACGAGCTGAGTTCATTTCCGCTTGTCCGTCCGTCCTCTGTCTGTCCGTCTGTCTGTCTGTTTCTACGCAAACTAGTCCCTCAGTTTTAAAGCTATCGAGCTGAAATTTTGCACAGAGTCTTCTTTTTGCTGCACGCAACTAATATGTTGGAACCGTCCGGATCGGATGACTATATCATATAGCTGCCATAGGAACGATCGGTCGAAAAATAAGTCTTAGTGAGAAAAACTTTTTTATTTTCCATTGTAGCGTTACCAATCTTGGTATATATTAGTTTTAGATGATTTTACATATTTGTGGAAAAATTTATCAAAATCGGATGAATATAGCATATAGCTGCCATATAACCGGTCGGTCAAAAAACAAGTTCTAGTGGGAAAAACTTTTTTATTTTCCATCGTAGCGTCACCAATCTTGGTATAGATTAGTTTTAGATGATTTTACATATTTGTGAAAAAATTTATCAAAATCGGATGAATATAGCATATAGCTGCCATATAAACGGTCGGTCAAAAAACAAGTTCTAGTGGAAAAAACTTTTTTATTTTCCATCGTAGCGTCACTAATCTTGGTATATATTAGTTTTGTATGCTTCCACACAATTCTGGAAAAATTTATCAAAATCGGATGACTATAGCTTATAGCTGCCATATAAACGGTCGGTCAAAAATCTAGTTCTAGTTTAAAAAACTTTTTTGTTTTAAATTGTAGCATCACCAATCGTGATATAAATGAGTTTTATATGATTTAACATATTTTTGGAAAAATTTATCAAAATCGGATGACTATAGCATATAGCTGCCATATAAACGGTCGGTCCAAAAACTACTTCTAGTGAGAAAAACTTTTTTATTTTCCATTGTAGCGTCACTTATCTTGGTATATGTTAGTTTTATATGCTTTCACATAATACAGAAAAAATTTGTCAAAATCGGATGACTATATTTAATAGCTCCCATAGAAAATGTCGGTCAAAAAACTACTTCTAGTGAGAAAAACTTTGTTGTTTTCTATCGTAGCGTCCCCAATCTTGGTATATATTAGTTTTATATGCTTTTACATGATTTTGAAAAAATTTATCAAAATCGGATGACTATAGCATATAGCTGCCATAGGACCGATCGGTCGGAAAATGTGTTTTACTAAGAAAAGTTTTTTTTTATGGTATGAAATCTTTATTATCAAGGATTTAAAATTTTTAAATATCTGATATCTATATCCTATATATATTTTAACGGTTAAATCAGTTGGAGTAAAGTTTTTCAAGTGTATTAAACTTGCATCTTTTCAATAATTTTGAATAGTCAATAAAGAAATTTAATAAATTTTAAAATTTGTTCATATCTGCAATGAGAATTAAGTGTCTGAAAATATCACTTTATTAATGTTTGTCCACCCACCGGATTGTCCCTGGCCACTTCCTTTCTTGTGCTCCAAATCACGTTATCTGCAATGTTTTATTTATTTTATAAACTAAGAACTTGGAATGCCTTTGGCAACCACCTCATTGACTTTTGGCGTGCCTTGAATATTTATTTGCATTTAATTAGAAGTTACGAGTTGAGGAGTCTCTCAGTAAAGTTTGCTGTAAGCCAAAATTGAATACGCAAAGCAAGTGAATCAATTTATTTCACTAGAGAAAGAGAGAGAGAGAGAGACAGAGATATCGTTAGGCCTTGCTACTTCATTAGCATAGAGCCAGCTGGTGACATTCATCAAAATGCAATTACCAAGGGAGAGTTTATTAAATTTTCGTTCACCAAAACCAAATGGCAACACCTGGCGAACAAATTATCAAAAAATAAAAAGGAAATTGGAAAAATATTTCGAAATTGTTTGTGCGGCTTGCAGGGGTTGTCCACTTTGTGTTGGGACTTTGAGGAATGTCCATTTCTGGCATTTGTGCAAATTCTTTGGTTGCAACTTTGAAATGTAATTGCTGGAGGATGACCATTCTGGCATAAGCTCATTTTGCAGTATTCAAAGTTTCGTCTTAAGCCTAAGGCGAAAAGTTCAACCAATTTGGTAGAAATTTTTGTCCATGTAAAGGTCATCAAAATTCATAGTCACCTTTCACTTTGCCTTGTAATTTACAATTTGGCAAGTTCATGCTATGTCGTGCTGCCTTTGTGTCCCAGCAACTGTCTTTGCCCGGAGGCAGTTGCTTTTGTTGGGTTGTGGATTCAATTTCATTCTGACTGTCGAACAAGCAAACACTTTATTAAATGCATCACAAGCAGGAAATAAGCAGAAAATAAGGGAAAATGACAAAAGAGCTAAAGGTGAAGCAGCTTTGAAAATCCATGCTCATTTAAATAAGGTTTTTTTTTTATTCAAATTCTTGTTTCAGTATCCCAGTTATTTAATTTTTGTTAAATTTAAAGATCAATCTACAATATAAAAAAAAAATTAAGCAGTTTACTTGAGTGGGAAAAAAGTTATTAGAGTTTTATTTTGTAGCAGCTTTCATTAGCCACCCTATATATACTCTTAGATGATTTTTAAAGAAATTTTTATAATCTTTAAATGCCATTTAGTCAAGCAGAGCTTTTCCACATCTTTTAGCTTGTGTATTTTTTAATTTAAGCACAGGAGAGTCAGTAGGCTGCTTCGAAACTGAGAACTTTCTGACTTGCCTGAAATGCAATTTTTTTTTTCTGTGTTTTTCTGTGTGTGTGTCTGCAATTCCTCTATACGGTCCATATGCCAGCTGTCTGTGTGTGTCCACACACGTTTGTGTGTTAACTAATTGTGCGTGAGCAATCTGTCATTAAAGCCAGTGAAGCTAACGGCACTCTCGAGTGTGTCACGCATGCCAGCCCCATTCCCATTTCCTGTTGACAGGTGTCAATTTTGAGCTTCTTGGACGTGTATAGGTCCGGATGCCATTCAAATTGGACACTTAACAAAGGACAGAGATTATGTGCGGCAGCTCTATTCTAGCCCCAGGTAGAAACTTCAATTGAAAATTGAAATTAAAGCATAATGGAGTTGATTCCAGCTTCGGGGCAGATGGTATTTCATATCTCAACAAGCAACTCGTAAAGCAGGATCGCTAATTTAATTTCATCTTCCTCCACTCCACTCCACTCCCTTGTCTTGACTTTGGCTGAAGTCCGCCTTGTGGGTAATTTGATTGTTCCGGCTGCTATTTATGGCACGAAGACGTGTCTGACTCGCCTCCTTGATGGGGGGTGGGATTATGGCGAGTCCAATGTCGCCCAATGTCCTCGAGCAGGAGACATCAGAACAATTGTGGTGTCCCTCTTTGTCGTTTAAATGTAATAAAATGAAATGGCAGGATATGCCACCCATTGGGCTAGGAATTCAAATGAAGATCACAGGAAGTAGGAACATCCGCTGGCTATCAGGCCTGGTTCCCTGTGGTCATTTGGTTTTCGGTTACGATGATGGTAGAGCAGGTTCCATTGGTGAACAAAGTTGCAGCAACAGCAGCAGCAACTCGGTAAAAGTGCAACACAAAGAATTCAATTTAAGTCAACAGCAAAAACACGCGATTTTCCCCCAGTCAGTGAATGTGTGTGTGTGTGTGTGTTTGTGCTGTTTACCAACAGGAAATTGAGTTTATTCTCGTTTGCTCTCGTCGTCAGACAATGACGGGCAAAGAAATAAAAATACATGTGTAAACATATTCCACTTCATGCTTTTCCGTTAGCTGAAACTTAAAAAAAAAGGGTTTTTGTTAATAAATTAATACAAAAATTGCAACAAAGGACTACAAAATTATGTGCCACTTGAATCAATATCAATAATAGCAAAAATAATTTTTTTTAAATTTCTCAAAACGCATTTTTGAAAAGAAATAAATTGAAGAGAGATAACGTAGTGCGTATCATACAGCAACGTGGCGTATGATTAATCTGAACGTTCAAAAACTTCAAGTCTTTTCAAGGCAAAAAAAGGGTGAGGCTTTGTTTGAGAAAATTGTCGATTGAAAAGAGTTTTATATACCTTGAAAATGACACGGTTGGCCAGGCGTTTGCTTGGAACACAGTGTAGAAAAATATTGTTGGAAGACTATGTTGAAAAACAATGTTGAAAAGCAGTGTTGAAAAAAATCCCTGGGAAACTTTATTGAAAACAATTTTAAAGACAGATTTAGAAAATCGTGGTGGATATCAGTTTTGGAAAATAGTGCTGGAGAACAGTGTTGGAAAACAATGTTATAAACAGTAATGGGAAACAGTGTTGGTAAATAGTACTGAAAAATAGTGATGGAAAACAGAGTGTTAGAAAACAATGTTGAAAACAGAGTTGGAAAACACTGTTGGAAATATTCTTGAAATACAGTGTTAGAAACCAATGTTAAAAACAGTAATTTAAAACAGTGTTGGTAAATTGTGTTGGAAAATAGTGGTGGAAACAGAGTAGGAAAACAGTGTTGGAAAATATTGTTCGAAAACAGTGCTGACAAACAATGTTGAAAAGCAGATTTAGACAATAGTCCTGGAAAACTGTGTTTGAAAGCTATACCAAATACCGAGTGGCTAATGAATATTGCTACATTAAAAAATTGTGTAGGAAAATAGTGGTGGAAACAGAGTAAGAAAACTGTGTTGGAAAATATTGTTCGAAAACAGTGCTGAGAAACAATGTTGAAAAGCAGATTCAGACAATAGTCCTGAAAAACTGTGTTTGAAAGCTATACTGAAAAGAGGTTTGGAAAACAGTGTTGGAAAACACTTTGGAAATATTCTTGAAATACAGTGTTAGAATCCAATGTTAAAAACAGTAATTTAAAACAGTGTTGGAAATCAGTGTTGGAGAACAGTGTTGGAAAACAGTGTTGAAAAAGAATGTTGTAAAACAGTGCTAGAAAACAATGTTGAAAAACAGTGTTGGAAAATAATGTTGAAAAAGAGTGTTGGAAAATAATGTTGAAAAAGAGTGTCGTAAAACAGTGTTAGAAAACAATGTTGAAAAGCAGTTTTAAAAAATAGTGCTGAAAAACAGTGTTAGAAAACTATATTGAAAACAATATTGAAAACAGTTTTAAAAATTAGTGTTAAAAAACAATATTGGTAAGCAGTGTTGGAAAAAAGAATTGGAAAACAGTGTTGAAAAAACAATGTTGGAAAAAAACGTTGGAGAACAGTGTTGAAAAACACCCCAAAGTTCCAAGGTTCAAGTTAGGATAAGTCTAAAACATACTACGACTAAGTTTAATTGAAATGCCAGGAGATTGCTTAGACAGAATGTATGCTGTGTCCGTGTAAGCACTATGCGTTATGCGTTATTTTAAAATTGAATTTTAACCCTTTCCAAAATATTTTCCTTACCGAAATTAAAGATGTTTCACAAAACAAAAGCGCTTGTTTTGCTCGTAGCTCATAGTTTACGAGTCGCCACGAGCGCTTATGGTTAAATACACAATCAGCTCGAGCAGAGCAAACGAACCACCAAAAAAAATTGAAAAAATTGATTAAATATTTTAGGTATACTCACTTATGTTTTCTTATCTTTCCCTGCATTTGCAGCAAAAACTCAACTATTTATTTGCTTTTGCTTGTTATGCTGTTGTTGGGCTGTTTCGGTTGTCACCTCACATTTCGCACACTTTAGGCGCAATTAATTTCGAAAATCCCTCGAAAATCCGCACCATGACATATCAATTTCAACGCACTGAGGCTTTGACTCTGATTGTCACATCAAAAATAAGAAAACGAAAAAAAAAAAAAAACATAAAAGACGCCAAATAAAACCAAACACACACACACACACATAATGCCATTCGGGCAGAGGGTCGCATGTGTGTGCGTGGGCGTAACTTGGGGAAGGGGGGCTGGGAGCGCATTGGCTCTGATTTGGCCAACAAAACGCGCACAAAGACTGCTATTTATTATATTTACAATATAATAAATATTTTTGTTGGCTGCCCCAAAGCCAGAAAATGTCCTTCTTTTTGGTTCCATTCAAACGTTAAAGCAAATAAAACAAAGAAGTTCCTGGAATGTTTATTGCTCTGCGTTCGGCCATGTATGTGCATATGTCTGTAAGTTTTCGCTCGAAACGAATAATAAATTTATTTGTTCTAAGTGCCGCCTAATCAATGGACAGACAAATCAATATAAAATCCCTCAAAGGCATATAGCAAATGTCTTAAACAGTAAAAAGGTTGAATTTAAGTCACAAATTGTACTTAGTGATAAAGGACACCAAATACCGAGTGGCTAATGAATATTGCTACATTAAAAAAATCGCATAACATTTTTTTGTAGTGTACAGATTTAATTTTGTTTAGACTCTTGTTAAAGCTTATTCATTAAGTTTTTCAAAATTTTGAATAAATAAATATTTTCCTTCTCAGTAGTTTTTTTTTTTTTTTGCAGAAGTTTTGTCCATTTTGTGGCTCAATTTTTATCATATCTCTGTGGGGCCTTCCCCCCACCAACAAATTGCTGTCAAACTGCGACCATTTTGGCAGCTGGCAACTGGTAACTGGCAGGGCCAAGACATTCGCTTAATTGGCTCGTTGGCAGCACGTGTGAATACAAGGACAACCAGAATCAGGAGAACGATTGCGAGTCAGTGGCTGAAGAAAAATATGCGAATTTGATTTTAATAAAAAGGCAGCAGCAGCAACAACAACGACAAATGGAAGCCAAAGTTGAATCAACTGTTTCTGAGACGGTTGATGGAGGGGGCGGAGCGTTACAATTATGGCAAAATTACAAACTTGTTATCTCATTTATGGCGCCAGCTGGGGCATTTTTTTTGTTGTTTTTTGATTTCCTGCTCGGCATTCGGACAGATCCACATGACCGCCCGACTTTGAGGCCACACCTGTCGCTGCTGCTTCCTGTACACTAACTTGAATCTGTGCTAAATTTTTTAATTAAATATTTCAATTATGAAAATCGCTGAGTGGAGGCAATTATGTGCAGATTCCACCAATATCAATTGCCAAATATGTCTGAAATATATAATAAGTATATACCCCCTATAAAATGAGCATAACTGACTGTAAAATGACAATATCTCCTAAACTATTTCGAATTTTTGAAAATGGTTTGAAGTGGATGAAAGTGGAATGTCCAAGCTAATATAATAATGCAAAACAAAAAAATAAACATTTTTAATATCGCATTCTTTTCCTTTGTTAACTCTTTTTCCGCTTGACTTAATACCACATTTCTTTTATTTTGTTTTTATTACCTCAAAAATCGAAAAAAAAAAATATTTTTCAAAGGTGGAAGACCTCTCTGAAGGTTGTATTGAGTGCTTCCTCAAGCAAGAACCTTGCTCCACTAAAATGACAATATCTCCTAAACTATTTCGAATTTTTGAAAATGGTTTGAAGTGGATGAAAGTGGAATGTCCAAGCTATAATAATAATGCAAAACAAAAAGATCGAAAAAATTATTTTTTCTCAAAGGTGAAAGACCCCTCTTAAGGTTGTATTGAGTGCTTCCTCAAGCAAGAACCTTGCTCCACTAAAATGACAATATCTTCTAAACTATTTCGAATTTTTGAAAATGGTTTGAAGTGGATGAAAGTGGAATGTCCAAGCTATTATAATAATGCAAAACAAAAAAATCGAAAAAAAAAATATTTTTCAAAGGTGGAAGACCTCTCTGAAGGTTGTATTGAGTGCTTCCTCAAGCAAGAACCTTGCTCCACTAAAATGACAATATCTCCTAAACTATTTCGAATTTTTGAAAATGGTTTGAAGTGGATGAAAGTGGAATGTCCAAGCTATAATAATAATGCAAAACAAAAAAATGAAAAAAATATATTTTCCAAAGGTGAAGAGGGTTTTAAGGTTGTATTGAGTGCTTCCTCAAGCAAGAACCTTGCTCCACTAAAATGGCAATATCTCCTAAACTATTTCGAATTTTTGAAAATGGTTTGAAGTGGTGAAAAGTAATGTCCAAGCTATAATATGTAACGGAAACTCTCCCCCTCAACCCCCTATTTCTTTCTAAAAAAAAATTTAATCCCTCTTTTACAACCAAAAGAAAAAATCGAAAAAAAAATATTTTTCATTAGGTGAAAGACCCCTCTTAAGGTTGTATTGAGTGCTTCCTCAAGCAAGAACCTTGCTCCACTAAAATGACATATCTAACTATTTTTAAATGGTTTGGGCCAAAATAATCAAAACAAAAAATCGAAAAAAATATTTTTTAAAGGTAGAAGCCTCTCTTAGGTTATTGAGTGCTTCCTCAAGCAAGAATCTTGCTCCACTAAAATGACAATATCTCCTAAACTATTTCGAATTTTTGAAAATGGTTTGAAGTGGATGAAAGGGGAATGTCCTAGCTATAATAATAATGCAAAACAAAAAAATTGAAAAAAAAATATTTTCAAAGGTAGAAGATTAAAGATTTGACATTAATTTTACACAGAGTCTTTTTATTACTGCACGCTGCTAATATGTCGTAGGACTATATCTTATATTTACACAGCGGATTCAGCATATGTTTAGTTTGAATTTTAACCTAGGAGGCCATGATAAATGGGTTAGAGCATTAGACCATATAGAAATGAGCATATAATATAAAAGTAAACCTCATTTCACTGTTTTGAACATCCAGTCTGAAGTAAATACTCTAAGAATTTATGCAGGAACCTAGAGCCATCTTAGCTTCGTTTTCACCCAATTAGAAGCGACACCAAAAGGGAATCCAGTTGTTTTGCTTGCTTTCGAAGCTTTTCTTTTTACTTTAAACTCAATACGCTTTCGTCTCATGCATATTTAAGCGTGTTTCTTTATGTAATCATTATGCAAGACTCACATATTTTATGCCATTAAGAGACCCACCAATTTTTGCCTGGCCAGAGCGCTTGAGTGAGCGCCGAAAAGGAAGGCTGTAAATTAAATATAAAAATAAAGTAAAATACACTCGAGGCGTTGTAGTCCCCAAAAAATAAGCCGTGGTAGGGGGAGGGAACAACAACAACAAGTTATGGGCATTAAAGATCCCAAAAGTCCGCCTCCAGTTGGCCATTGTTCTGCGGAGATTTTGTTTTTATTACGCGCAAATGAAAGACATTTATTGTCGAAAAACTGCGTTAAAAACTTGAGCGGGCAGACAATAAAATGTTAAACTTAAAATGGCGAATGATTAACAAGAAAATCGAAGCCACCGAAGCTCTCCGGGAGTGGTGAATGTAATTACACTTTTAAATTAATTATACGGGCGCATTATAATTCGTTTTTTTCTGTCAAAAGTTCACTTGAGTTTAATTGATTTTAGAACCGTTAAAAAGAAGTGATAAACAAAAGAATTGCCAACCTGTGTGTGGGTGAGACACGTTACTAAATTCATGAACTTTTGTAATTGCTTTCTGTTTGGCCACATTTAAATGGCAAACAAGTTATAATTGAATGCTGATTTGAATATTGCATGAAAATGTTTACACTTCCGTCAATTATAAAGTAATTAAGTTTATTAATATTGAACAATTATATGACAAATAAAGTGAGATTTAAAATAAAACTTAAATTTATTTTTAAATTTTTTTTGCAGGGTTTTTTGTTTCATAAATTTTTCCATCTTTCTTCTTACTATCTACTTCCTTCTTACCTTCTTAATGAGATTTTAGTTCTACCAAATTTGTTTAAGATCGTATGACTAGATCCTCAAAATATGTGTTGCTGCCCGGAGCATAGCATACTTTTGTGGGTCATCTTTACCTGTTCCATTTTTCCCCCTTTAGCACTTAGTCTTGGTTTGCTTCTAAGAAATGGTTTCTGTCCAGTGTCTTATGCAAGCAAACAACTTTTCACCGGGCTGCATAAGAAAAGAGCAAAGTTTACGATAAAAGTTGAGCGTTAGATGAATGTCGACAGCAGCAGCTGCAGCAGCAGCAGCAACTGCTGGCTCCTGGCAAACTGTGGCCTGGGAACTGCAAGGCAACTCTGTTTAAGGCGTCTCTTTGACCTGCTTTCACCACTCCAACAGTCACGTTGGCTTAAGCAGCGCCTTAAGCATTTTCTCTTTTAAAGGTGCAAACATCAACAACAAAAAAGTTTCACCCAAAATTGTGACAAGCAGCTGGGGCTGGCTTTTGTATCGGCAGGGAAATCATTTTGGGTGGCACATCAAAGCGCATCAAAGCGGCAGAAAGGAAACATTTAAAGCGAGTCGCGAGTCGAGTGCGTGACAAATTTTTGGGATTCTTTGCACACAGGCAATTTCAACGCCTGTCATCCGGTGTAAGCAAGAGGGAGACAGGATTTCCTTTTGACATCGACTTGGCTTAGACAATTTTGAAGTGATGCTGCATAATATTATCAGTTGGGTTTTTGGTTTTAATTGAATTTAAACTTGAGCACATTTTTGTGTGTGTGTGTGTGGTGTAAGTTTCAGTTATCACAATTTATTGATTTTATAATCATCTTAAAAAGTCATTATTGCAATTCCTTCCATTTAAGGACATCAATTTAACTGTCTAAATGACAGCCGCAGCATCATCAACCATCAGCACATAAATGTCATTGGCGCAATGGTGCGTATAAGCAATTTTCAAATAGATGAAACATTCGTGAGGCCAAACTCATGTCAGTGAACCACCACTCACATTGAAAGAGTTGCAAATGTTGACGTCAAATTCTTGTTCGTTCCTCTGAGACACTGGACTAGTTGCTTTGGGGTATGCCAAAAATCCAATAAACCGTTCACAAGTTGAATTTTGATTGAAAAAGAGCTTAAACTGAAACTATGACAACCAATGCGCAGTTATCTCACTTTCGATGTGGAAAGTGAAAGTGCAAAATTGTCATTTGTATCGTTGATTGCAGCTTTGCCTTCAACATTACTAAGAGTTCGGTATAAACTTGATGCTTTTTAAATTAAAATTTGAGGCTTTGATGTGAAACATGTTGATTGAAATAGGGTTTATGTACCGTGAGAAATGCTACCGTTGGCCAGGCGATTGCTTGGAAAACAGTGTTGGAAATCAATGTTGAAAAACAGTGTTCAAAAACAGTGTTGGAAATCAATGTTGAAAACAGTGTTCAAAAACAGTGTTGAAAATCAATGTTAAAAACCATGTTGGATTTCAATGTTGAAAATAGTGTTATAAATTAGTGTTATAAAACAGTGTTGAAAAATAGTGTTGGACAACAGTGTTACAGAACAATTTTGAAATACAGTTTTGGAAAAAAGGGTTAGATAATATTATCTAATATTATCTAAGAATATTCTTAAAAAGAGTGTTAGCTTTCAATTTTGGGATACAATGTTAATACATTTCAATAAAAAAAGTGTTACAAAATATTTAAAAAATATTTTATTGGAAATAAAAAGTTAGAAAATAGTGTGGGAAAACAGTGTCGTAATACAGTTTTGGGAAACAATGTTAATAAACAGCGTTAGAAAACTATGTTGGAAAATAGTGTTAGAAAACATTGTTATAAAACAGTTGATATAAACAGTGTTGGAAAAAAGTGTTATTTAATATTATCTAAAAATAATCTTAGAAAGAGTGTTGGAAAACAATTTTGGGATACAATGTTAAAACATTTTATTAAAAAACAGTTTTACAAAATATTTAAAAAAAATATGATTGGAAATAAAGAGTTAGAAAATAGTGTGGGAAAACAGTGTTGTAATACAGTTTTGGGAAACAATGTTAATAAACGGTGTTTGAAAACTATGTTGGGAAATAGTGTTAGAAAACATTGTTACAAAACAATTTTGAAAAATAGTGGTGGCTAAAAGTGTTATCTAATATTATCTAAAAAATATTCCTAGAAAGAGTGTTGGAAAAAAAATTTGTGATACAATGTTAAACGTTTTATTAAAAAAACAGTGTTACAAAACATTTAAAAAAATATGTTTGAAAATAAAGAGTTAGAAAATAGTGGTGGAAAACAGTGTTGTGATACAGTTTTGGGAAACAATGTTAATAAACAGTGTTAGAAAACTATGTTGGAAAATAGTGTTAGAAAACAGTGCTAAAAAAAGGGTAAGAAAATATTCTTAAAAAGAGTGTCCGAAAACAACTTTCGGTACCAATGTTAAAAAACAGTGTTAAAAACAATGTTGTTAAATAGTTTTGAAAAAAACAATAGTAAGTATTAAAAAACAAAGTTGATAAACAGTGTTGAAAAACAACGATGAAAAAGAGAGTTGGTAAACAATGTTGATAAACAGTGTTTGAAAATAGTGTTGAAAAACAGTGGTGGAAAACTGTTATAGCCTAGTTCCACTGCTTTACGTTTTTCGGATGTACTCAGTTTGTTTGGTGGTGAGTACCAACAATTAATTAATTTATTTTCATATAGAAGGCCCTGCAGCGGAAACAAATTTTTTAAAAGAATATAGTGTTGAAAAGCAGTGTTGTAAAACGATTTTGGAAACAATGTTAACAAACAGTGTTGGAAAAACAATGTTGTAAAATAGTGTTGGAAATTTTTTCGATAAACAGTGTTGAAAAAAAATGTTGAGGAACAGTGTTGGAAAACAGTGTTGGAAAATAATGTTGAAAAGCAATGTTGGAAAACAATGTTGAATAGCAATGTTGAAATATAGTGTTGGAAAATAGTGTTCGAAAATAGAGTAGGAAAATAGTGTTGGAATACAGTGTTGGAAAAGACCCGAAAGGTCAAAGCTCAAGTGGTCTAGAACATATTAGTACTAGGCCAGGCGATTGCTTGGAGTATGAGCGTTTTGCGTTATTTTGATATCGAATTTTACCCACACGAAAAAAATTTTTTTTACCGAAGTTAAAGAAAAAAAAATTTATATAAAAGTTTAGTTATCACTCGTCATTCTTTGCTCCTCATTTTCCACTCGTTAATGTTCTTAAAGTGCACCAACTTTTATCTGCAAATTCATCATTCTCTCTCACCCTATTTTATTTTGTTTGAGTGTAGAAATTAAGCCGCACTCGAACTCGCATGACATTTACGCCCAACCAACGGTCCAACCAAGCAAACATTATCATCATCATCATCACCTGCGACATTTCGCACATGAAACTTTTATTTATCTTTTTCTTTTCCCGAAAGATTACAAAAAAAAATTGAGTGCATCTCTTTCCCTCTAGCCTATAGGAAATGTATGACCGTGTTGATTCTTTTAAGTGAATTGCAATGAATTAACACAACAGCATGTTGAGCTGTGATTAATGTCCGTGTCATGTATTTATTTAATATCATGTGCAAATAATTGCACAGCACAGACACCGAGTAAGTAATTGCCAACTGAGAAAGAGTTCAGTGGAGGAATGGCGCGGTTGCTGGTGCGAGTAAGGGGTTACATTTTAACCACCAGCAAATAAAATGAAATTTTAAAAAATATGTGAAAGAAAATGCAGCTGAAAATCAACAACAGGAAAATCCGGGAATTAAGCAGAAAAAACTGATGAATAAAGCCTTATGCCAATACTTTTTCTTATGTAATATCGATGCAGTTTCTGGTCCTGTTTTTGTTTTTATAAACTTTGTTTCTTAAAATTTCTATTGCATTCCATAATAGGTTATTGCTAGCATTTGACATGAAAACATGCAACTGAATGTGATGTTTGCATTATTTATGTCCTGTGCCATTATTCCTTGCATTGCGTGTTGGCTTCTTCTACATTTTCTGCATTGCAGCTTTGGCCTTCACCTTAAAGCTAATCAAAATGTAATGGCTTTTGGTGTGCAATTAAAGTGCCAGCTGATGCCGCAGTTAAATTTGTATTCATGGCACACACACACACTATCACTAACACTAACACTTAATCACGTGAGTGTGTTGGCACATATTTTTTTTTTGCATGCAAATGACTGACTTAAAGATGGCACAGTATCTTCAACTTTTCCTGCTCCAGTTCCTCAGTTCTTAGCTTCATCAATGTCGCTGTCCTTCTATCTGACAGCTGCGACAGTTCCTGCGTTTTGTGACCATTAACATGACTAGACAATGACACAAAAAAAAAAACAAAGAACAAAAATATGACGCGAGATAAGAGAGAAGTAAAAAAGTCCGTAGATTTTATTTGTAACTAGCTGACTTAATGGATACCCTAAAAAGAGAATAATCTACTATTTGGGATTCTGACTAAGAAACTTTCTATCTAGTAAGCTTGTTAAGACAACCTATCCATATAAAGAACCTTAAACAAATAGGTCTAGGTATATTCTATATCTCACGATTCCGAACAAACTTTGTAAATCTGTTTGAAAACATTTAATTTTCGTTATTGCTGAGCTTAAAAACGCTATCAAAGAAAACAAAATTGTTTTCCTAGTAACACCCATTTTATACCCAAGCTATATAGGATATAGTCATCCGATTTTAGTCAAATTTTGTAGAACCGTTTGAAAGCATTGAGTACTCATAAATCCTGAGTTTAAGATCTCTATCATCTAAAACAAAAAAGTTTTCTCCTTAAGACCCATTTTATGACCGATCGTTCCTAGGGCAGCTATAAGATATAGTCATCCGATCTTAACTAAATTTTGGTGGAACTGTTTGACAGCTTAGAATATTCATAATTTTTGAGTTTAAGAAGGCTATTTTGAAAATAAAAAATGTTTTTCTCTTTTAGACCTATTTACGACCGATCGTTCCTATGGCAGCTATGGGATAAAGTCCTTTAATTTTGACCAAATTTTGTAGAACTGTGTAAAAGCATAAAATATTCATAATTGCTGAGTTTAAGAACGCTATCATGGAAAAAATAATGTTTTTCTAACTAAGGCCCTTTTTCCAACCGATCGTTTTTATTGCAGCTATAGGATATAGTCAACCGATTTTAACCAAATTTTTTAGAACTGTTTGAAATCATATAATATATATAATTCCTGTGTTAAAGAACGCTATCTTGGAAAAAACAATGTTTTTCTTACTAAGGCCCATTTTCCAACCGATCGGTTCTATAGCAGCTATAGGATATAGTCAACTGATTTTAACCAAATTTTGTAGAACTGTTTGATATCCTACACTCAGAGAAAAAATCGAGCAGATCGTGCTTGATATCAAGCAGATTTCGTGTCAGAAGTTCGGCAAGACAGAATTTTCTTGGATTCAAGAAGAAAATACTGAAATCAAGCATGAATTTTCAAGCTCTATTTTTTTGTCTCACCTCCCTTGCCACCAAACACACAAAGTTTTCTCGATTTCAAGCAGATTTCTTCTTGAAAATTCAAGACGAAAAAAAACTAAATTGAAGCAGATTTCAGTCTTGCCGAATCGTGCTAGATTTCTCTGGGTGTATAATATATATAATTCCTGAGTTTAAAAATGCTATCATGGAAAAAACAATGTTTTTCCTACTAAGGCCCATTTTCCAACCGATCGGTTTTATAGCAGCTATAGGATATAGTCAACCGATCTTTACCAAATTTTGACGAACTATTTAAAAGCATATAATATATAAAATTTCTGAGTTTAAGAACGCTATCATGGAAAAAATAAATTTTTTCATACTAAGATTCATTTTCCAACCGATCGGTTTTATAGCAGCTATAGGATATAGTCAACCGATTTTAACCATACTTTGTAGAACTGTTTGAAATCATATAATATATATAATTCCTGTGTTTAAAAACGCTATCATGGGAAAAAAAAATGTTTTTATACTATGACCCATTTTTCGAAAGATCGTTCCTATGGCAGCTGTTGGATATAGTCAACCGATCTTTACCAAATTTTGACGAACTGTTTAGAAGCATATAATATATATAATTTCTGAGTTTAAGAACGCTATCATGGAAAAAACAATGTTTTTTATACTAAGACCCATTTTCCAACCGATCGGTTTTATAGCAGTTATAGAATATAGTCAACCGATTTTAACCAAATTTTGTAAAACTGTTTGAAATCATGTATTATATGTAATTCCTGAGTTTAAGAACGCTATCATGGAAAACAAAAAAGTTTTTACACTAATACCCATTTTTCGAAAGATCGTTCCTATGACAGCTGTTGGATATAGTCAACCGATTTTAACCAAATTTTGTAGAACTGTTTGAAATCATAGAATATATATAATTCCTGAGTTTAAGAACGCAATCATGGAAAACAAAAAAGTTGTAATACTCAGACCCATTTTCTGAACGATCGTTCCTATGGTAGCTGTTGGATATAGTCAACCGATCTGAACCAAATTTTGTAGAACTGTATACAAGCGTATAATATATATTATTCCTGAGTTAAAGAACGGTATTATGTCAAACAAAAATATGTTTCTTACTAAGACCCATTATCCGACAGATTAGTCGTATGGCAGCTATAGGCTATAGTCAGGCGATTCTAACCAAATGTTGCAGAAGTGTTTGAAAGCATATAATACTTATATTTGCTGAGTTGAGCAACGTTATCATTGAAAACACAATCATTTTTCTCACTAAGATCTATTTTCCGACAGTTCGTTAAGATATAGTCATCCGATCCGAGCGGTTCAGACATATAAGTAGCATGCAAAATGTTTGATTGAGGGACTAGTTTGGATTGAAACAGATTTAAAAACATGCAGATAAGAAAACGACTTTTAGAGAGTTTGATTGTTATGCTTACGTAGAGCTCCATATTTCTAAAGCTAAAGCACCCTATCGCAAGCATCACAGAAAAATAAGCCGGAAATAATCTAATGCATAGGTATTACTTTTTAATTAAGTCATAATGATGAAGTGAGCGCAGAGCCGGAAGGTGTCTTCGGAGTCGTTCGTCCCATTGGAATGCATAACAAGTGAATGGTAATGGTCTCCTGCTGGTTTGGGGAGCGGGGGTTTATGGGAAGACGTGCTTATAATTTTTGGCATTGCGCACGCAGTTTGCATATTTTCGCATAATTTTACATCATTTCAAGAGCGCAGTAAAGCCATTAAATAAAGGAAATTATACGGTAAACAAAATGTTGAAGGAAACTACTCGCATATTCAAGATCCTAATCCGTATTGAAAATCGCCCCATCAAATGTTGAGCGAAGCCCTTTTTAATCGCTCAATTAATCAATCAATTAATCAAAATGTAAGGGGGGGGGGGGGGGCTGTGCCTTTTAGCAGGGAAATTAAATTAAATTTGTTGTGCTAAGCGGAAAAGCGGAGTCAAGTGTGTGTTGGTGTGGGTGTTTGAAGTGGCGCCATGTGGTTGCTTCAAAAAAAAAAAAAACACACTCTGTGTGTAATTCTCACCGAGCCGTAATTTCTGTAAATTGTTTTGGCAAGCCAAGAAAGTAATTTTACCAGCGGTTTTCCATTTGTGGGTGGAAAACTTTTGTTAGCCTTAAGTTGGCGCCCATTCATAAATCATGGAATCCAAGTGGAAGCACTGAAAATTAATCAAATCAATTGGGCACAGTGGATGAATAAAAAGATTTTATTTGAATTTTGATAATACAAATAACCAAAAGACTCATTTCAGCCTGTAGTCTTATCGTCAGTTCAAAAAAGAGCAGAACAAAGGCAAAGGAACTGACAGAAGAAGAAACAAAAATGTACCCAAAATCGTTTTCCGTGATATCACTTGGGAAAACCAAAAAGCAAGAAAAAAAAAAATGTTCCACACAAATGAAGCGAGTCAAATGCAAAAGCAACAGATAAAAGAATTTTCAAAGAGATGCGGTCCATAAATTATTGCCAGCTTTCCGCACTCTGGCAGAGTGTTGAAACGCGACCAGAGATGAGCAGCGTGACACGAAAGGGCAAAAACTAATTTTTATTGTAACGAAGTTTTGAAAGTCTAGCTCCAACTGATTTAACTGAAGAATATATATAGGATATAGATGTCAGCTATTTATAAATTTGATTGTTGACTTCAAAATTTGAGCACAAAACAAATAAGTTTTCTAAGGCTGGGTTCACACTGTTCGACACATGAGACATGACAATCTAGTTAGCCTTCATGTTGTATTGTTTTAATTGTCAAATAACAAATTATTCTAATGAAAACAAGACAACATAAGGGCCTACTAGATTATCATGTCTCATGCGTCGAACAGTGTGAACTCAGCCTTAGTAAGACACATTTTCCAATCGATCGGTTCCATAGCAGCTATAGAATATAGTCTCCCGATTCTGAACAAATTTTGTTGATAGCATTTAATTTTCTGAGTTTATAGAAATAAAAAATCTTTTTCCTAGTATTTTTTTTCTAAGTATATACGAGCATTTCCACCAAAAGGAAAACCCTTTGCTTTATGATATTTTCGTAGGAAAACAGTCAAATTTTACTAACATAAACCAATTTTACATTAATTTATAACCCACTTCGCGATATTCAAAAGCAAAGTCGCGCAAGCGCAGCTTATCTCATTCTGATATTTCCCCTGCTCTTTTTGTTTTGATAAAGTTCTTAAATACCTCTCTTTATGCATTGACTTTTGCACTTATAAATCTTTCCTAGGGTACAAAGAGTAAACAAAAATGCAAAAGAGACTAAGCGATTGCTAAAAAACGTAATTTTTTGACTTGCATATTTCGATGTCCCGTGCGACATTTAAAAACAACATTTGTTATCTGTGCGTCGAAAGTACATGCAGAAGGCATATCCTATATTGAGTACAAATAGATATTTGTAATACAATTCAAATAAATAAAATCATGCTATAAAAAGAGTATATTTGTGAACTTGGTACTTGTATAAAGTTGGTCCCGTGCGACATCGAAAGTGTGAAATTAAAAATTGTTTCTTACATGAATGTTTTTTTTTTTTGGAAATCATCTTTTTTTATTATTTACCCATTTTTTTCTGTTTTAACAAAAACTCATAGTATAACACTATTTTTTGAGATCCCTACTACTAACAGATTGCAAGATCAACGGTGCATCCGATTTAAGCGAACCAAATTTTGAAGTTACTATTATTACGTCTTCTATCCGAGAAAAAAAAATTAGTTTTTAAGTATGATTTTGGCAATTTTTAATGTTTTTTTGTCTTTTTATACCCTTGCCGAGGGTATACTAAAATTGTAACAATGTTTGTAACGCATAGAAGGAAGCATCTCCGACCCCATAAACTATATATATTCTTGATCAGCATGACGAGTTGAGTCTATATAGCCATGTCCGTCTGTCCGTCTGTCCGTCGGTCCGTCTGTCCGTCCGTCTGTTTCTATGCTATCTCCTTCCTCAGTTTTAAAGCTATCTTGACCAAACTTTGCAAAAAGTCTTTAAATACACATAGGCTGCACATTTGTCGGAATTGGCCGGATCGGATGACTATATCATATAGCTGCCATAGGAACGATCGGTCGAAAAACAAGTTCTAGTGAGTAAAACTTTTTTGTTTTCCATCGTAGCATCACCAATCGTGGTATTTATTAGTTTTATATACTTTCCCACAATTCTGGAAAAATTTATCAAAATCCGATAACTATAGGAAATAGCTGCCATATAAACGGTCGGTCAAAAAACTAGTTCTAGTGAAAAAAACTTTTTTGTTTTCCATCGTAGCGTCCCCAATCATGGTATATATTAGTTTTATATGCTTTTACATGATTCTGGAAAAATTTATCAAAATCGGATGACTATAGCATATAGCTGCCATATAAACGGTCGGTCAAAAAACTAATTCTAGTGAGAAAAACTTTTTTTTCATCAATGGTAGCGTCTTTCAAAAACTGCAAGGGTATTTAAAACATCGGCGTAGCCGATTTTAGTCTTCTATTTTTTTTATAAAGATGGCCAGCCGATATTTTCAAGAAATATTTTTTTCTGGTTAAGGATATCCGTATACATATTTTACAAAAAATCTCACGATGGGACAATCTTGTTTTTTGTTATTATGCAAAAATAAATACATTGAAATCTTTTGTTGCTTTAAAAAAATTTTTACTAAGCTTATTTATATATAATTTCCTCAAAAGAATAACTGAAATAACATTATTATTATGATAGAAGAAAATGTCCCATACGACATGTCCCGTGCGAAAGTGCTTCAAATTTAATTTAAAAAAAAAGTATAAGTTTTTTTTTTGAGTAAAATCAAACCCGTTTTTAAGTGTCATTAATATACAAATTTCTAAAATTTAACAGATTTCAATATTGCCTCAGGTTTTGCTAAAATCGGCTTGTCAATTGTTGGACGCTAAAACCACTTCTGTTTTTGTCCCGTGCGAATGCCTTGTTTTTATGTAATTATCTTGAAAAGGAATAATTGCCCAAAATCAATCTTAGCACCAGTTATAGGGCCAATTAAGAGCTATAAGTTAAGCCTTTTATTTTGACTTTTTTTTCCACTTCAAAAGTGTACGAAGGTCCAGTTCGACATAATGGAAATGCCCATATATAGTTTATGGAGTCGGAAATGAATTTCCATGCGTGGCAAACTTGTGGTAAAAATGAATATACATTTTGCAAGTGTTTAAAAAAGCCCATATTCTTGTTTTTAATTTTTTTTTTCTAGTTCAGGGTCGGCCAGTTGAAATATATCTGCTTCAGCTCAAACTCGCACTCAGCAACAGATTGACTCCAAACAGAAATAGTACAGAACTCTCTCTCTCTCCAGCATCTTTAGACGTTGGATGGGCCTTTAAATTTTTGCATACTTTTCGTACATTTCTTATTCGGACACAGTTTTATTTTTTTCGTCCAAATCAAATAAAATCACAGACATTATTTCCAAATTCGTGTCACGCCAGCCATCCCCATTAGAAATCAAAGGCCATACAGAACAAACAAAATGCAAACAGGAGGCGGCGGGAAAAAAAAGAATGGAAAAAAAATCCACACAAATCTAGTGGAAAATTAAAATTTTGCCAATTTTGTTTGCCTGAGACTGAGAAAAGCAAATGTCAAATATACTCGTAAGTAGAGAGAGTGCCAAAAGGGATGAACTTATGTGTGTATTTACAGTGTACAAAAAAAAAAGGAAAGAGACCAGGCCAGAAAGGGCTTTAATTTGGCCTTCGTTTTTTTTTTTAGCCACTTTAAGGGGCTTCGGTTTTTATGCTGGTTAGGTAAGCATTAATAACGCTTTGCTACGGAAATGAGTTTCATTGTCGTCTCCCCTTTCTTAGGGAGCGGATATGGAATCGTTTATTTAGCATTTTGGGAAGGTAAAATTTAACAATTGCCAGATAAAGTTAATTAAGTGAATTTCTAATTGTTGGAAAATTATCATTTGGGTAATAGCTCAAGAAACAGGGACTAGCGCCAAAAGAAGCAGCATTTATAAAGTTTAAAAAACATTAGTTTTTTCATTCGTCATTTGATAAAATTCTCTAACATCATGCCGGGCTTCCTCTTGACTTTTCGCCGTTGCCCCAATGACAATGAAATCTGGCCACGTCCTCAGTGTATTCCCATTTTGTATTTGCATAACAAGTAAATTTCAATTAGTCAATCCAACACATTCTTGTGTGGGGCACAAAGCAATCTTAATTTCTGCCCAAGGGGGCGCCCCCACACAACCATCGACCACCACCAAATTTGGCTTTGACCGCGTCTGGGCTATCAAGGTCAGTGAACTTGCCTCGATTAAAAAATGGTTCACAGACCCGAGAAGGGTCGCCAGCCATGTGTGTGTGTGTGGTGTTTCAATTTTAGAAATTTGGCCAACATATTAAATATTTAAGCGTCAAGCCATAAAAATGCCAATTTTCCAAATATAAATGAACATTTTTTGTTGTTTGGCATTTGTTTGCCATATGGATTATGGTAGCAGGAGCTGCGGCTGTATGACTTGACTTGGTTTTGCGGTTGGCCTTTTTTGCAATTCAAATGCGACTCGACTGGACGGGGGACCAGACGCCCGCAAAAGTATGCAGTCGGCTGCTGTTTAGAAAGGAAACAATTTGTATTTTGTCTGTCAAGAAGTTTTGCATACATTTTGCATATTTTGAACGCTTTGTTTTTGTAATGGCGAACTATCAATGACAATAGAGCGCTGCATAATTCTAAGTTGTATAGTTCTAAGCTCTGTTTGCTATATGAAGGTAGATAAAAGTGTCTGGGGTTTCAAGTTGGGTATATATTAGGTCTTATAACGTATAAAGTTCTAAAATTCTTACAAAAAAATAAACTTAAAAGTGCAATAAAATAAAAACGCAGAAAAACAGACCAAACCTTGAAAAGGTTTTTATACTACCAACATATTCCTTTAATTTTTTTTGACTAGACACGATGGGTTTCACTGTGATACATGTATTTATACATATGTATACACCGAGAAAAAAATCCGTTCTAAAAGTACCAAAATCATGAACATCCGATGACGAAAGTCTATCATGCACGTTTGTTCTCAAATCATGAACATTGGGGTACGATTTTCATGAACATTTTGTTCTCACTTTGGATTTTTTGGGCTTGTTTCGTGAACATTTTGTGCTTATTTTATGAATTGTTTGGGCATGTTTCATGAACATTTTGTTCCTACTTTAAAAAAAAATTTCCTTAATTTAGAAACACAGCAATCATCGGGAAATGGGTGTTTGTGATAGTTATAATTATTAAGCAGTTACCAAACTCCATCCCCAACTAGTCTTACAACGGTTTTTGGGTTCCCCTCTCCTCTGTCCTCTAATTATAGGGCGGGCGGGGGCAGAAAGCGCTGGGCTGGATATGCTGCTTCTCCCTCCCACCTTCCTCTCCTCTGCTGGTCAAGCGCCGCCCCACCTTACCAGAAAAGCATATATTCCCCCCTCTTTGATTTATTTATTTCTTTTTGAAGAACAAAGAAAAAACGATGAGTGTTATAGCTGCTGCTCCGTCTGGGATTCGAACTCGGGACCTTTACCTTGCACTCAAACGCACAAACGGATCTGCATCTTAGCGCCCTTTACCATCTTACCATCTTTACCACTTCCGTTGCGACATGTCTAAGATGCTACTTATATTTGTTGTACGATGGTTGAGTTGAGTTTAAATTTCATGAACGAAAAAATAGAACAAAATCATGAACATTTGGTCATGATTTTAGAACGTCATATTTTTCTCTGTGTATATATTTTACATTTTTTCTTAATGAAGATGATAGAGAAATAAAAATAATAAATATATGAATGTATGTGTTTACACCTACTTACCCATCAAAGTAATAGTTAATCCATTAGGGATATTTAATTATTAAAACCGGATTTGAGTTCAGAGTGAAAAACTTGTCTAGAATAAATAATTAATTTATTATTTGAGCTCCTGTACTGAGAATAAATCAATTTTGAAATCTTTTCAATGTAAAAAAGTTAATGTTTTTGTTTTCATTTACAAAACTGGCTCTCAGGACCATGAAGAATCAGAATAAAATATTAAACAAGTTAGAACAATGCGAGGAAGTATTGTTTTTTGCAAATTATGCCTATATTTTGCATTGACAAAAATCTTTTTTGATTTATTGTATTTCATTTGTATTTTTATACCCTTGCAGAGGGTATATTAAAATTGTCACGATGTTTGTAACGCATAGAAGGAAGCATCTCCGACCCCATAAACTATATATATTCTTGATCAGCATGACGAGCTGAGTCTATATAGCCATGTCCGTCTGTCCGTCTGTCCGTCCGTCTGTTTCTATGCTATCTCCTCCCTCAGTTTTAGAGCTATCTTGACCAAACTTTGCAAAAAGTCTTTAAATACACATAGGCTGCACATTTGTTGGAATCGGCCGGATCGGATGACTATATCATATAGCTGCCATAGGAACGATCGGTCCATAAACTAGTTCTAGTGAGAAAAACTTTTTTGTTTTCTATTAAATCGTCACCAAACTTGGTATATATTAGTTTTATACCCCTTCACACAATTCTGGAAAAATTTATCAAAATCGGATGACTATAGCATATAGCTGCCATATAAACGGTCTGTCAAAAAACTAGTTCTAGTGAGAAAATCTTGTTTGTTTTCCATCGAAGCGTCACCAATCTTGGTATATATTAGTTTTATACCCCTTCACACAATTCTGGAAAAATTTATCAAAATCGGATGACTATAGCATATAGCTGCCATATAAACGGTCTGTCAAAAAACTAGTTCTAGTGAGAAAATCTTGTTTGTTTTCCATCGAAGCGTCACCAATCTTGGTATATATTAGTTTTATACCCCTTCACACAATTCTGGAAAAATTTATCAAAATCGGATGACTATTGCATATAGCTGCCATATAAACGGTCGGTCAAAAAACTAGTTGTAGTGAGAAAAACTTTTTTGTTATCAATGGTAGCGACTTTCAAAAACTGCAAGGGTATTTAAAACATCGGCGTAGCCGATGTTAGCCTTCTATTTTTGTTCTGTTAAGTCGATTCAAGTAGAGTTGAACTGTGTCGTGTATGTCGTGTTAACACGTGTACGCACGAAGTCTGATGCTGCAACACGAACATGTCGTGTTGAGTCGTGCGTGAAAATAAGTACAATAAGTTACAGTTAATGAGTTGACAACAAATATTGGAACACTTTGAAAAGTGTTGAGTGATAAAATAGTCGTTTAACTTATCATCTAACTTATCTCATGTTAAATCCACGTTATGATTGGTTCAGTTATTTTCCGTATTGCCAATCCCTTATTCAAGTTGGTTAGTTTAAAAGCAGTTTGAATTAAAATTTACATGCATACTTTTAAGCGGCACGTGGGTGTTGTTGTTGTTGTTGTTTGTGGCAGTTATTTGTTTGTGTGGGCAAAGCAAATTGCAGCAAAATGTAAACTGTGAAAACGATGAGCACGAATTGAAAATCAACAGAATATGAAAACACACCCACTAAGACCCACTCCCACGTTTTTCCGGCAACAACAACAACAAGCGTCAACACCACGGATCTGGTACATGTCGAATTTTTTCCCACATCTTTATATCTTTTATATTGCATATATATATATAGCCATCAATTTTAGCCACCTACACAGAAGCCACCTTCACGACTGCATTTTGCAGGAAACGCAAATGCTTGATGACGCCATTTTATGATGCCATTTACCAGTTATTAAACGATTTTTAAATGTTGTCATTTTGAAAGATGACAAAAATAATAGCGTTGGCTAGACATGTGGTTGTTGTAATGAACTGGAACTGTTCACATATAAAATTACCAATTCATTTAATCTTCACTTTGTTTTGAAGGCCGATTATTAGTTAGAGATATTTGTTTCTACCATTTCATTCTTCATTCGCAAGGAACATTAGGTGAAAAGGCTAAAAAAAAAGAATCAATAAGAATAGCAGCCCACCACCCGCCCAACCGACAGAGGGGCATTACAATAACGCTTTACTTTGCCCTAGCCCTAATTAAATCGAACATTTTGTAATTGCGTGGGGATTCCCCGTAGCCAGCGTCAACAGCTGTTTTGGCTTTCAGCCCGCACTTCGTCTCCCCTCTTTAAGCCGCTTAATGCTGATGACGGCGAACAGGGCAAATAAAGCTTATTTTTTTGGCAAAATGCAAAAGTTTTTGGTGCATTAAAAGTTGCTGATTTGTCGACATTTGAGTTTCGGATAGAAATGACAAGGATTGATATGTGACAGTTGACATTCTAACTCTAGAGTTTGAGATACTTGGTCCGCCTTCAGTTTAGTTAGTTCAATATACTCATTTTACCTTTTGATAGAGAGTATAAAAACTTTTCTGTAACTGCATTTTGTTATTATTTTATTGACAGGAAATTCGGAGACTATTAATACTCGTTGTGTGTGTGTTTGTCATAAATTGTATTTGGGCAAACGTATCTTTCGGTTGATGGCAAAAAGCCAATCAACACACAACCATGACAATCCTTTCGTCAAAGCCAGACAATCAAATGTATATATATATATATATAAATAGATATACTATATACTATGCAGGTATGCCCAAATAAATAAAATATTGTGTTGCAGATCGAGTGGAGGCTTAGCTCTGAGCCACGGTAGCATCAAAATGTGCTTGGATACACAAAATGTGGCTTTTGTTTGCCTCACCTGGGTTACTGCTATTATTGTCCCTTTATCTGAAGCATCACTACGTGCGAACTCCAAAAGGAAAACACTTAAAAACTGCGCATTTTGCTGGCCTGCGAGTTGGCAATTTTTCAACACAAACAAACACTAAAAGGAGGTCGAGTCGTTAAAAAAAAAAAAAACTGAAAAGAATATGGACTAATGGTATATGCTGGAATAAGGGTGATTTGAATTATGCAAAGAAGTAAATGTTAACAGGTTCATCGAAGTCGGTCGGGGTGGAGAATTAACAGAGTTAGGTGTAACATTTAAAGAACTGTCTTTCAGTCAGTGGAGAAATCACAGGCACTTGCATCTCAAATGAAATCGAATCTTCTTTTCCTCCCAGGAAACAGCATACGTGGGTTGCTTTTTAAGTTTCTGGCCTAGGTCACTTCTAGCCATTTTAGGACCAATTGGCCTTTTTCCAAAAAAGGTTTGGACTTTTATCGATAAAAGCTCCATACAACTCTTTCATGTGTGACCACGTTTGATATCGATTAACGATTAATCAAAAACTTACCTCGGCAGAAAAATGGAATTAACTCGTGAACATTTTCGTGCAATCATTTTTCACAACTTTCGACGTGGATTATCACAACAAGAGTGCAACGATGAACTTAAATCTTTGTATGGCAATGAAGCACCATCCTATAGCACGGTGAAATATTGGTTTAATGAATTCAATCGCGGGCGACGCTCGCTCGAAGACGAAGGTCGTGAAGGTCGTCCAAAAACAGTCGTTATGCCAGAAAACATTGATGCCGTGCGTGAACTGATAATGCAAGATCGTCATGTGACATACCGTGTGACATAGAGGCTTCCTTGGAAATTTCTTCCACCAGCATACATTCGATATTGCATGAAGACCTGGGCGTAAAAAAAGGTTTGTTCTCGTTGTATCCCGCACAAAACAAGGCTCGTGTGGATTGGTGCAAAGAAATTTTGAAAAAATATAATCGCGGTATTTCAAAAGACGTTTATAAGATCGTCACAGGTGACGAATCATGGATCTATGCTTATGAGCCCGAAACAAAACAGCAATCGACCGTGTGGGTCTTCGAAGACGAGCCAAATCCAACAAGAGTCGTTCGTGGTAGAAGCATTTCGAAGCAAATGGTCGCCTGTTTCTTCAGTAAAACTGGTCATGTGGCCACTGTTCCGCTTGAGCAACTTAGGACGTTCAATTCTGAGTGGTACACCACAATTTGTTTGCCTGAAGTCTTTGGAGAAATTCGCAAAACGAACAAGAGAAGACAGATCATTGTGCACCATGACAATGCGAGCTCTCACACATCAGCGCACACGTCGAATTGATGGGTCATCCGCCGTACAGCCCTGACTTGGCACTCAATGACTTCTTTGGTCAACGATATTCGTCGCCAGAAGATGCTGTTGAAGAGTTAAAAACCATGTTTTGGAGGTGTCTCAATCGGAGTGAAAAAAGTGCTTCGACAATTGGTTTGAGCGCATGCAAAAGTGTATAAATCTTGCTGGAGAATACTTTGAAAAACAATAAAACCATTTTTGATCATAAATATTTGCGTTTAAATAATTAGGCCAAAAATATTTATAGCAACCTACGTATTAACATAAATATAATAAATAATTATTTTTATAAAGAATTTTTTCTTTGATTAATTAGTTTTGTTTTGAATTATTTAGTTTTTGTTTTGAAGTAAGTGAGCTTGTTTTTTTGTTGCTAGGTATTGGCTTGATGGTGGTGCTATTCACTTGTGGATTTTTAGAAGCTTTGATAACCGAAAGTGCAACTGTTGTTGAGGGTAGTACAGTGGTTGTAAGGGTAATCCTAGAACTTGTACTACTTCTTTGAGTGGTGCCGTGGATGTTCATCATTTTGGTAATATTCGCAGGAAAAACACTATCGGTTGTGGTACTATATCCGCGAGTTGTTCTTGCTGTTGTAGAAGTAGTGAGAGGTTTGTGCGTTGTGCTGCTGGTAGTTGTACGCTTAGTTGTGCTTGTACTGCGAGGCATATCCGTGACATAACCCACTTCTGGCACATAAACAGACAATTTTGTATCGGTTATGGCTTCATAGTCCTGACCCACATCGGCTATGTTGTACACACGGTAAGGATTTAAAGCCCTTGATACAGATAGCATGGGTGTGGCTAGACTCTTGATCTGATAATAGCTAATGGGAGCTGCTGTTGTGCTGGTAGTTGTAGTTGGAGCTAACAGGAAATATATTTTTAAGGCTTCTGTGGTGCTTGGCAAGGATTTCGTGCTGAAGTTGGTATGGAAATTTCCTTTCGATTTTTGTTTTTTTCCTTTTTTTGACCTTCTACGCTGTTTGCGCTTACGTTTTGGCTCTGGGGCAGGCAGCTTCTTTCAATATGCGCATGGCTGCAAATTGATTAGGAAAATTAGAATTTTTGTATGTAAACAAGTAAGAGCAAGTAACCCACCTTGCTGTGTGTTGCACTCATGTCGCTGCATTTCGCACTTATTACTGAAGGTCACACCAACTCGCCTAGAGCTCCCCTTTTCAGCTGGAACCGCACAGATGGGTTGATACAACTTTGAACACCTGATTTGCTCACAATTGGGACGACAACGTTCCAATTCGGTGGGTTCCAGCTCTGAAAATAAAATTAATAATAAAATATATTTTACCCTAATAACTTCATCTCATTTTAGAGTTGCGCTCACCTGTGCCCTGCTGGAATATCATTTTTGTATTATGCGCCTCCAATTTGCATGAATTTTCAAAGTAAAAAAACTGCCTACCATTTGTGGCACAAACACCTTCACCTCCCGTGCCACAATCGGGTTGATAGTCCACATATTCATATTGAAAGTTTGACAACTTTCCGCTGCCCATTATGCTGTCATAATGCGGATCATTGTAGTGCCATTCCTGTTGGTCGGCACTCAATACTCCTGTCAGCCCCAGGAGGGCAACCAGTAAAAGTTTAACCAATCTCAATGATGATGTTGACTGCATTTTTTAAACTGAAGACTGTGTACTTGCATGGCTGTAAAGTTGGTTTATATATGAATTGTACTTATCAATAACGTGCTTTTTTTTTTGTTACTTCTGCTTTGGCTTTATCGCAAGCGAAATGCAATTTCTACTATCGCTGACATTGGCAACACGGTGAGAGCTGGGTCAAAGATATGAAGTATGCGGGTCAACAACAGGTGCATGATAAGTATTTCAATAATTTTCTTATGATCTTCAGCAATTTGAATAGAAGGGAGGAGTATTGCTTAGACACATCCAGCAATCTACAAGCTGCATTGGGAGCTGGTTACCGGAGACACTAAAAAAAAGTTAATAGATTAAACTGAAATCAATAACCCAAATTTGTTCATGATTAGGCAAAGAGAACAAAAGAAGTATTTTTTTTGTGTCAGAGTTGTCAGCAAAAATTAAAAACTACCACAAACTCCCGTGTGAAAACAAATGCTTCGTTCAATCACTAGGTTGTCTTTTATTGAAAAAGAGTTTAAAATTTGAGTAAGATTGGTTCACTTGTTTTTGAGAAAAGGCACCAAAAACCATGTTTTGAGAAAAGCCCAATCAAAGCATCGCCCTGCTGGTCTAGTCCCTAATGGGCGAACTAGTCTCTCAGTTTTAAAGCTATAGAGCTGAAATTTTGCACAGAGTCTTCTTTTTACTGCACGCAACTAATATGTCGCAACCGGCCGGATCGGATGACTGTATCATATAGCTGCCATAGGAACGATCGGTCTAAGAACTAACTCTAGTTAGAAAAACTTTTTTGTTTTCCATCGTAGCGGCACTAATCTTGGTACATAATAGTTTTATATGCTTCCAAATAATTCTGGAAAAATTTATTAAAATCGGATGACTATATCATATAGCTGCCATATAAAGGGTCGGTCAAAAAACTAGTTCTAGTGAGAAAAACTTTTTAGTTTTCCATCGTAGCTTCACCAATCATGGTTTGTATTAGTTTTATATGCTTCCACGTGATTCTGGAAAAATTGATCAACATCGAATGACTATATCATATAGCTGCCATAGGAACGATCGGTCTAAAAACTAGTTCTAGTTAGAAAAACTTTTTTGTTTTCCATCGTAGCGTCACCAATCTTTGTAAATGTTAGTTTTATATGCTTTTACATAATACAGGAAAAATTTATCAAAATCGGATGACTATATCATATAGCTGCCATATAAAGGGTCGGTCAAAAAACTAGTTCTAGTGAGAAAAACTTTTTAGTTTTCCATCGTAGCTTCACCAATCATGGTTTGTATTAGTTTTATATGCTTCCACGTGATTCTGGAAAAATTGATCAACATCGAATGACTATATCATATAGCTGCCATAGGAACGATCGGTCTAAAAACTAGTTCTAGTTAGAAAAACTTTTTTGTTTTCCATCGTAGCGTCACCAATCTTTGTAAATGTTAGTTTTATATGCTTTTACATAATACAGGAAAAATTTTTCAAAATCGGATGACTATATTATATAGCTCCCATAGAAACGGTCGGTCAATTAACTACTTCTAGTGAGAAAAACTTTTTTGTTTTCTATCGTAGCGTCCCCAATCTTGGTATATATTAGTTTTGTATGTTTCCACATAATTCTGGAAAAATTTATCAAAATCGGATAACTATAGCATATAGCTGCCATAGGACCGATCGGTCGGAAAATGTGTTTTACTAAGAAAAGTTTTTTTTTATGGTATCAAATTTTTATTATCAATGATTTAAAAATTTTAAATATCTGATATCTATATCCTATATATATTTTACCGGTTAAATCAGTTGGAGTAAAGTTTTTCAAGTGTATTAAAACTTCGGCACAGTCGAAGTTAAATTTGCCTTTTCGTTTTTATTTTTTATTTTTGTAATCTAGTGTAATCATCCTTCTCTATTCTTTTTGCATTTCAAAGTTATTCATGATATAAGTAAGTTAATTTCGAAATAGCCTATCCTTTTGTAAAACATAAGAATGCCACTTTAAGCAACCATTATTTCGTTGTTTTTCTCTGATTTGATAGAAATCTTCATTCGCTAAACTCCACTTAAGTTGCATAAGTAAAATATAAATTACTTGGATTGCAAGTATAATATTAAGTATTCGGCAGGATATTTAAGCAATTTTAGGTGCAAAATTTTGGTGTACTTCGAAATCCTAAATTTTGCAATCAAAGAATCGATCAGTCGAAAAATGTTTCTTACCTGAAACTTATCTTAAACTTATTTGTTTTTGATGGTAAGGTAATCAAATTTTGAAGTCAACAATCAGAGTCTTCATGATTTTGATTTTATAAATATCTGATATATATAATATTGGTTGTAGTCGGAGTGAGTTTTTGCAAGTGTACTAAATCTTCGGCACATTCAAAGTAAGCTTTGCCTTTTCGTTTCATCTTATTCCTTCCCACAACTAAATGCACGCGCCTCTTAACTTAACTTTGCTCTGGTGAATGAAATTTATAGATATTGTCGCTGCTGCCATTACTTACGATTACCAGGAAATTTTAGCTTTGACTAATTAAATTTCAAGCAATATGTGAGCCCTTTCTGAAAGCTGATCTAACCGCATATTCTATTATTAGAAGTCTTTTGAATGAGGCTCAGGCGGGTAGAATTTGCATTTTGCATAGTTTCGTGCTATGTAAGAAGATTTTCCTCAGCCACACCTGCTGTTGCTGATGCTGTTGCTGATGCTGCTGCTGATGTTAATGCGATTAGTGTAAGAAGAACCCACAATGTGCATTTCAATTTCCGTTGAAGCTGCCTGCAAGCTCATGCTTCTGCATCATTTGCCACTTGCTTCCGGCATAAATCGGAGGCGTATACGCCAGCTTTGTTTGTGTAAAACTTATAAAATCATTAGAAAACCTCAAAGATATGCTTCAATTTAAGCAAGAGCAGCAGCAAAGTATAAATTTACAAGTGCCAAATAGTTTTCAGGATGGTGCAAGTGGAGAGTGCAGGAAATGCATGAAAATGAATTCCTTGTTATTCTCTTAAACTTTTCACAAAATTTTCAATCCGGATGTTCAATTCGTTCAGGTTCAGCTCACGAAAAGCTTTCAAACTTTTAATGGTCCAGTTTATGTTGCTTTGAGAAAATGAAACGAGAATTTTCTTTTCGTTTGTAAACTGACAAATGGCTCAAATTTTACTTTCGACACCAGTTTAAACTGCCTTCATTTTGGACAAGCGAAATATTTGACAACATTAAATTAATGTACGTACATAAAAAGTGAAATAAAACTTTGCCCAAGTAACCCGGACCCCCATCCACAGCCCTATCCACTTGCATCTGGCAGCGGCTTATCAATGTTTAAACAGTTTTACTTTTGCAAAGACAAAACAAAACTGGGAATCTTTTTTAAGACGCAATTCCGTTTATATTTTCGCACTCCTCCGGTTGTGGCCATGTGGCTTCGTTTATTATTGAAGTATTTCTTTTGGCGCCTGCTGTGTGGTTTTCTGAGTTTTGCCCTTGTGGTTCTTAATCCCAATGCCAAAAAAATTTGCAACACAATAAGCAAAGTTTCAATTAGCAAACGGCAAATGCCTGCCTGAGAGAAGAGTCACTGAACAAGAGTAACTGTAAGTTTTTGCTGCACTTTTTTTGTCACTTGTCCTATTTTGTACATTTTTATGCCATATTAGCCAATATTAAGCTCTCGAGCGCTTTGAATATTTCCATTTCCCATAGGTGTAAGCAAACAACCAGAAAGTAAGTGGAAACCAGGACCAGCTTAACTCTGCACAAATCCGCTTTTAATTAATGAGGCAAGTGACTTCAGTCCATCCTGTGCCTTGGCCTGGCTGGGTGAGTTAATTAGCGGTCGCAACCTTTTCAGTTACTCCCACAACTGCCGCATCCAGCGGATTTCAATTAGCTGAAGCTGACCCTAGGCCCTTTTTTTTTGTAGCCTGTTAAATTGCAATTTCATTTGGCTATGTGAGATTTTCATGTTGTGCATTTTAACACACCAGCCTTGGCAGTTTCCATCCCATCTGCACCTGGCACATCCTAAACGATTTTTGAACTTTGCACTAATCGTATTAGCGTTACGTCTGTTTACCGTCTCGGTTTTTTTTACCTTGTAGTAAACGAAATAAAAGAAAACATGGAATTTTGAAAGGATCTGGCAGTTAAATGGAGAAAATTGTTTTAAATTCACTCCTGATTAGGCTGTAGATGCTTCCTTTCTGTAAAATATAATATACAACCTGTAAAATAAAAATTATTTACAGACATGTAAATACCTATTTTTTTCATGTAACTAACACAAGCATTTTTAACACATTTGTTATTTACAGGCGTGTGAATAATTTGAGCTGCCTGCTGTAAAAAAATAAGAAAACATTTCTTAAATCAAATATTTTACAGCTATGAAAATATTTTCAGATTTTTTTTGTATAATAATAGAGCTACAAAAATCTATCACTGCTTTTTGGAAACATTGGAAGCTGTTCTTTAAGACTACGTTCCAAGAAATATTTATTTAAAGCCGGAAATAATTTTTAAACACTTGAAAAGTCATTTATGTCATCATCATCAGTCATTTTTGAAAAGTTTCTAACCTTAAAATGACCGTAGAACAGCCAATAATAGAGCTACAGAAATCTATCACTGCTTTTTGGAAACATTGGAAGCTGTTCTTTAAGACTACGTTCCAAGAAATATTTATTTAAAGCCGGAAATAATTTTTAAACACTTGAAAAGTCATTTATGTCATCATCATCAGTCATTTTTGAAAAGTTTCTAACCTTAAAATGGCCGTAGAACAGCCAATAATAGAGCTACAGAAATCTATCCCTGCTTTTTGAAAACATTGGAAGCTGTTCTTTAAGACTTTCTTGGCTTCCAATTTTTTTACAGATATGTAAATAATTAATTTTTTCATAAGCAAACAATGAAATTCTTATCAGTTTGAGCTGCCTTCTGTAAAACAAATGGCCAAAAATATTTTTTTACATAAAATATTGTACAGGTATGTAAAATATTTCAATATTTTTTTTTATATTTCATTGTATTGTAAAATATAAAGGCTTCAGTTTTATAATAGTGCGTTCTTGAGCTGCTTTTGAACTATCAATCCTGGCTTCCAATTATTTTACAGACATGTAAATAAAAAATTTGTCCATAAGCAAAAAATTATATTGTTATGTACAGGCGAGTAAATATTTTGAGCTGCCTTCCGTAAAAAAAATTGCCAAAAACTTTTTTACATAAAATATTTTACAGGTATGTAAAATATTTCAAAATTTTCTTTTATATTTCATTGTATTGTAAAATATAAAGGCTTCAGTTTTATAATAGTGCGTTCTTGAGCTGCTTTCGAACTAGCAATCCTGGCTTCCAATTATTTTACAGTCATGTAAATAAAAAATTTGTCCATAAGCAAAAAATTATATTGTTATGTACAGGCGTGTGAATAATTTGAGCTGCCTTCCGTAAAAAAAATTGCCAAAAACATTTTTTACATAAAATATTTTACAGGCATGTAAAATATTTCTAGACTTTTTTTTAATTTCATTGTATTGTAAAGCATAAAGGCTTCAGCTTTATAGTAGTGCATTCTGGAGCTGCTTCAAACTAGTTTTCTCGTTTTCTTATATTTTTTCAGACATGTAAATAATTAATTTTTTCATAAAAAAAAATATATTGTTATTTACAAGCCTGTGAATAATTTGAGCAAACTTCTGTAAAAAAATGCGAAAATATTTTTTACATTAAATATTTTACAGGCAAGTAAAATATATTCTAGACTTTTTTTTACTATTTCATTGTATTGTAAAATATAAAGGATTCAGCTTTATAGTAGTGCATGCTTGAGCTGCATTCAAACTAGCTTTCTTCTATTTTTACAGACATGTAAATAAAAAATTTGTCCTAAAGAAAAAAATTAAATTGTTATGTACAGGTGTGTGCATAATTTGAGCTGCCTACTGTAAAAAAAATGCGAAAATATTTTTTACATCAAATGTTTTACAGGAATGTAAAAAAGTTTTACCGGTATGTAAAATATTTTCAGATTTTGTTATATTTCATTGTATTATAAAATATTAAGGCTTCAGCTTTATAATAGTGCGTTCTTGAGCAGCTTTCAAACTAGCTTTCTCGGTTTCTAATATCTTTTTAGACATGTAAATAAACAATTTTTTTCACAAGCAAAAAATTATATTGTTATTGATAGGCGTGTGAAAAGTTTGTAAAAAAAAGACTGTTAAAAAAATGCGAAGACTTTTTTTACATAAATTTTTTTACAGGTATGTAAAATATTTTCCTATTTTATTGTATTGTTATATATAAAGAATTCAGACTTCGAGTAGTGCATTCTAGGTTTCCAGCTTTGGGTTGGGTGGGTCGCAATACATTGTTCGGGCCTTAGCAAATTCACCAATACAATTTCACTTTGACAATTTTCTCCTTATCCGATCTCCAAATCGCATCGAAGAAAAAACTCATTCAATACTTGAACCTATGCCTTGACCTGTTGGAGCCACACACATACACGCTCCTGCGGCTTAACGGATTATCGATTTAATGCCCCGTCCAGACTGACCACAGACCGACTCCATCTTTTTGGCACTTTAGTTTTGTGGTTTCTTTTGCATATCATGCGGTCACATTTGCAACAAACTTGTTTACCACTGCCACTGAAGGCATAATTTGGCGTTTATAATTAAATCTGTAAGCAGCTTATGTCAGAGAGAGAGATGGCACAACTCTTGGCACGTGCCCTGCTCTGCTCAGCTCCTTTAACGTTCCAACAGAGCCCAGACACTTGACTGCCGCAGCTTGAGATTTCTGATTTCTTGTGGTGGGAAGCCGCACATATAGGAGAATACAGACAGTTGGGAGCTCTGCCAGTGACATGGTCACAGTCAGCGGTAAGCTAATTAGATGAGAAACCCAAGTTAAGGAAGGGGGGGGGGGGGAGGTAGTCCACAAAGTCGACTCTCTGTCAAATGGAGAAAGGCATGTGTGTGACATATATTTGGCTGTCAACAAATTTGTAACATTTTTTAATTAAAGCTGATTGTTCCAGACGGCTAAAGAAAATAGGCTGAAAATCAATTTAGAAAAAAAAAAAAAAACGAAAAGAAAAGAAAACAAGGTTTGGCCTTGTTAGCTGCCGATTTTTTTTTTGAGGTGTACTTTAAGTTTTCAGCATATGATAAGACTTAAGAACTCCATATCTCGGAAACTATTTGGAATTTTACTTTGTGGCCTACTAAAACTTCATAGAATGCATTTCATTATTTATAAGGAATTTATACAAAGCATTCACAAATTTGTTAAAAACAATTTTTATATGGTTAGACTTAAGTTCGAAAGACATGAATTTTTTGAACGCATTTTTAAAATTTTTAAAATTTGACTAACGCATTGGTAATAAGTAGTTTACTTGTATCGTAAGGATGTTTCAAATGAATTAATGAAATTACAAAATTTTGATAACCGTAAAGGCATGGCCATATCTTTCTAGTTACCTCACATGACTGCCCTAAAAAGTAGGCAATTCAAATGACAGTTCCTTATGCCTTAGGACAGCTAGCGCCTAAAAGAAGCAATATAAATTATTGTGCGCTATTCCTTTGAACACATAGCGCTGAAAAGTAGGCAATATATTTTAAAGTTCATTATACTAAAGCAAATGAAATGCCAAAAATAGTTCATATAAATTGGAAATAATAAAATAATAAATTTCGAAAAAGTTTCGAAGAAATAAATACCACGAATCCGAAATTTGGAGTAATAAATTGGAAAATATATATTAGGAATATGTAACGACACAAATTTCAGAATACAAAATTTAGGAAATAAAAAAGAAAAAGAAGGAAATAGTTTAGAAATAATTTGTGTGACTTATGAAGAGCTTTTTGCGTTCATAGGTTGAGGTCTTAAATTAGAAAATTTCAAAAAAACCCATAAGGAAGCTTGCTCGAAAGCAAGACGACAATTGGTAGAAGTTACAGACTGTTTCGAGATAACCATATCGCTCATCAGACTCTTTCTTGTCTGTGTGAACGCATTATTCAATTCTTACTTACTATTTATGCCTCGTAGTTGATATTGATACATTGATTTTTCCAGAAATTTCTCTCCAAAAAAAATATGTACAAAAATTGCATTTCAGTTTGATCGTGGTGAATTTAGTCATGCAAGAAATATTTGATATTGATATTGAAACATTAATAGATTGTTCAAAAAAACAAACTTGTAAAATATTTAAAGCACTCGGGGGCTTAATTACAAATTGCACTTAATTCATTGTGATTGTGTGGTAACATGAAGCTGCATTTGTAAACTACATACATCTTCCCCCGAGTAACGGGTATATCCATGTGGGGCCGAACAGCATTCCACTTAGGCTGACTGTCTTACACACTGCAGTTGTTTCAATTTATTAATTATGCATGAAGCAACATTTGAACACGCAAAACTCTTGTCAATTAAAACTTTTATCATTCATCTTCCCCCACTCCATGCTCATACTAGTGCAAGTGGAGCAAGTCTAGCCACTAAAAATAGAACATCTGCTGCCCCCCTCTCCCCACTCACTCTCTCTCTCTCTCTGTCTCTTATGACTAGCTGTTGGGATTCCCATAATAAATTAATGCATGTTACATGGGGCCAGCCATTTGTTTGAACCGCTTTTTTGCCTTTTGTCGTATTCTTTTGTTTTTGCTTCTGTTTTTAGGGTAAATAGTAAGGTAAATGTTGGCCCAGTCCTTGTATCTGTGTGTGTGTGTGTGCGTGCGTGTGATTAATATTTGTGCACTCCCACCACAATCAGAGGAATCATTCCAAGGCTCTGGGTTGATGTTTTTGTCCACTTGACAGCCGGGGCACGTTTTTGTTTTACCCACACACTCACTCACTCACTCACTCTAATGGGCAGCTCTTGTTTGCTGTGGGCCCTTTAAATTGACGTTACGCATACGCCCTGTTAGCCGCCGTTACGCATTGAAATTCTTATGAATGAGCATTGTTCATTGACTGGCCACAGTGGAATAAAATTGAATAAAATTTGCATATGATATATGAAAAATCAATGAACTAGCTGGGTGAAAAGTAAAGGGGTCTCATGCCGGTGTCCCCTTTAAGTGAAGTTATCAAGGGAATTCAAACATTTTATTTTCGAAATTGAACTCCTTCAATCAGTATTTTTCGCTTTATCTCTCTTGAACTTACTCTTCAGTCAGATAAGAGACTGTAGATCCGTTTGTATCCGTTTTCCGATCAGATGAATGATAGTCGAGTTATGGCCAACAAAAATTGTGATGGGCAGCACTTTAATAGTTTGTTTGACACTACATTTACAAGTCATCATTTATATACAAACTTTGTTAGCTCCAAAGTACCTTAAAGTCCGATTTGACCCATTTTTCTTTTACCAATCAATTACAGCCCACTGTCAGCTTTCATATATATATATATATACGTAACAGGTATGTACGTATATATTTGCAGTCATTTGCATTTTTCCATCATATTTTTGATATAAAATTACAACGTGTGCGACATGTTGTCCAAATAAATCAAAAGAACGAGCAAACAAAAACAACGAAAAAAAACCAAGAAAACAAAAGCTAAATTATGCGTTACTCTGATTTGTTGCCATTAAGCCCGGCGAGGAAGGCTGGAAAATTGAAAAAGTGTGCAATTTACGTGTATGTGTTGTGACCTTCAGTCAATCCGCAACCGAAATGTAGGTAGGTACGGTGGCTTAACTGGTGACTCCTTCGTCAACAGGAAAAATGACAGCTCATCAGAAAATGCCAAAAAAGGTGAATCAATCACCAAAATGGGCGAAAGAGCTCTGGCATACCCAACAAACGTCGCCGTTTACAAGTATCATCGATGCGTGTTTTGATTTTAATTTTGATTGATGACTGCGGCATATTTTCTGTTTTGCTGGTTGTGTCAATTTGCTGCGATGATGGAAAACCCTTAAAGTGAATGAATCTCTTTTGCGACAAAACTGATGAATGAACTTGCGATTGTCATCACGTGCCAAGGTAGTGAAGGTAGCGCCCCATTTCCACGTGCCATTTGCGGAATGCCCAAGTCGTTGACAAATTTAATTACCAGCGCAAGATATCAGACAGGAAGGCGAGGGGTGGAAATGGCTTTGATTTTGGCTCTGGAAGTATTTTTTAAAAGAATTTCGTTCAACGTAAGGAAAATTGAAAAAAATGGCAGTGGCTGCTAACAACAACAAAAACAAACGATAAATTGCTCACAAATTATGAAGTTGTTTTTGTTTGTTTTTAAGTCCCTCTCAAGTGTTTTCACACGTGTGCTGTTTTCTATGACCAATTGACAATTGAATAATTGACAACAACAACTTTAAGCAGCAACGAAACTTTGACATTTTTAAAGAATTTACACATATACATTAATTGGTCGCTAATTTGCCTTCTTGCTGAAATAAGCATGTAAAATAGATTCGTATTTTTTTGTTCAATCATAACGAGTTTCCAGAATATATTTATATTATAGATAATTCCTTTTGCCTGTTACATATACAGAAAATAAATTGGGGAGCTTTATACGAGTTAAAAAAAATCGATTTGATTAAAGTTTCAATTACGAAAGACTTGGAACAATTCCCGGAATTCTTGTGACAATCCGAAAAGACTCATTTCAAGTTCGAATCCCACATAAAAATCTAGTTCAAGATTTTCGGGATTGATAAATTCGTACTTAAGTCAATGATTTCGTACTTGGTTTGAGAAATTCAAGGAACGATCTACTTTTATAATCGTTAAAGATTGATTTTCTTCAAAATATCTCGGATTTTGTTTCTGTGTACATTCGAACAACTTCATGATAAACATTATTAAGTATTTGATTTTTATTTATTTTTTCCTTTTTAAGTACTTTTTTCACTATGATGGCTGCGCCCCTCGGTCAGTTGGGCGGGGGGTGGACTGCTATTTTTTTTAATTTTTTGTTTATTTTTGCCAATTTATTTTTATTTTCTTACTTCAATAAACCTTAGTATATGTATTTATATTTGTTTACTCTTCTATTCCCTAATGGGCGCTCTAGAATTTTATAGAAAAGAAATAATATTAATAAAAGAAATTTTAATCCTTTTCTGATTTTTTTTATTTACTATTTTCCAAGCTAAAATAAATTTGTTCTACTTTCTCCAATTGCAGCCACTCCCAGTACTCCATATCACATGTTTGGCTACCATATGGGAATTTGAATTTTGTGGGAAAAGCTCTCAGAAGTGAAGAACATTATGGCTTAAGTCCAGCAGTAGTGCAAGTTTGTCGTGCTAGATGAACCATGGCGCGTCCATAGAACATTACTCAAATCGTCTCAATGGCAATTTATTTATAATTCATAGCAGTACATGCTGCTGCTCCTGCTCATGATGATGTTGTTTTCCTCATGTCTCATGCGTGAGAAGCACGCAAACAAATTCATTTAGAAATGTTTAACCAGTTGGACAGGCAGTTATACCCTGGCTCATGGCTCGTTCATCTTTGGTGTGTGAGCGCAGCTCTAATCATGCAAATTGTAGGAAAAAGCCACATGATGATAAAGCACTTGTCCTGCTGATTCCGTGAGCAGCTACCAGTCAGTTGCAAGTGTTATTTCAGCAAGAAAACATCTTCAATATCCCACACACATACAAGTTTAATTCAGGAAAATTATTTGTCAAACAACAACAACCACAATAAAAATATGAAGAAACTCTTAAGCAAAGCCGAGCTTTTCGTCTTTAGCTTCGATGTCATAACCATATAATATCCTCGAATGACCCATTAATTCGATATTTTAAGTGCTCAAAAACTCACTTGAGTGAGTCGACGTGAAAAAGCTACTTAACAAAGTCACCAAGGCTGCAAAACCGAACCGAACCCCTGAGAAGCGATTGGACAAGGGTTTTTTGAACTGCCTGAACTGGACCATGATACGAACAACAATTTCCGCATTTTTCCTTAAATGACTCACCGTCTAATTGCAAAGATGTAAAGTTAATGAGAGCAATAGAAAGCAATAAAAAAATATCATATTTGAAATCGATCAATAATGTTAAAGATTCCTTCAAAAACTTTACAAGAAAACATACATCAAAAGTGTTTGAAATTTTATTTTTATAAAGTTCTTAAAAACAAAGATTTTAAAAATATTCCGTCATCTAAGTTGTACGAACATTTTTAACGTTCCTTTATCCCACAAAATTCTGAGCACGGTCAGACATTTTGTGTCCCCAACCTAATAGCTCCCGCATATATCTCACGGCTTATAGGGCACAACTTGATTTTTATTCTTTAATAGTTGCAACACCAAAATCAATTGTTTTCCCATTTTCGCTTTGAACCAAACCTTAAACCGAACATCAAAAATTTAATTAGGATTGAACTTTTCGGTTTGGTTCAGCAAAAGTTACAAATCTTAGTTAAGGGGGTCTTCTACCTTTGAAAATATTTTTTTTCGATTTTTTTGTTTTGCCTTATTATTACAGCTTGAACATTCCCCTTTCATCTCCTTTAAACCATTTTCAATTATTCGAAAGAGTTTAGCAGATATATCCGTTTTTGTAGAGCAATGTTCTTGCCAATGTGAGTATTTTCAACGTTGCTGAAAACTTTAACCGCGTTTTTCTCTAAACCACGTTTTGTTGACCTGGTAGCCATGATTGGGCCAGTTCTACTGAACCGGTTTTGATCATCCATGTTGCAATCGACGCAGAATTGATGTAATTCTGTCACGTACCTCAATCATGAAGATAAACCATTTTTTACACTAAACAATAAAAAAAAAACGTCGAAAATCTAATTTTTTTTTTAAATGTTTGTAAATTTTAGAAAAAAATTTTTTTTTATTATTAAGGTACGGGTCAGAATTACATCAATTCTGATCATAACCTCATTTACCGTTTTCAATTCCGATAACCTGGAGTACCGGAATCATGGCCACCACCTCTACAACTTTTTTTTTTGATGCCTTAATTGGCAGGCCGATAACTTTTTGAACAGCCCTCGAATTCCAAAATTTTTTTTTTTATTTTACTATTTAATTAATTAATAACACAAAACAAAAAACCAAATTGAAAAAACTCTTATGGTTTTCCCTCCAGAATTTTTGTAAAAAACACTCATAAAACACTCGTCAAAGGTAGAATACCCCCTTAAGCGTTCTTTGACAACCCTTAAATATATTTTGTCTGATCAACAAAAAAGAATAGACCAAAAATTACTTAAAAATATTAAGTTAACAAAAATACCGAAATTTGCTAAATTTTTGTTATTATAGCTGAAGTGGGTTTGCATCGGGTATGTAAACAGCTGAAGTAATTTTTCCACGTCTTCGAGTGCCTCCCATTCAGATCTGGACGGGATAATTTATATTCGTATGACAACACACAAAATCAAGTGTACAGGGTATATCGCAGATTGCAGCGCTCTAACTTAGTCGGGATTTACACCATGAAGCAAACATCATGAAGTTTTCTTAGTAGGCGTGGAACTAATAGGAAATCTTTCAGACCATTTAAACGAATCGTAAATAAATATATTCAAATCTCTCGCCTACTAAGAAAACTTCATGAAGTTTGCTTCATGGTGTAAATCCCATCTTATTTTACTCAGTTTGCTAAAATTGTAATAATTCATTTGTTTGAGTGTATTTATCCCCCATATTGACTTTTACACCAAATTATAATACATTAACTTAATTATTTTTGGCCTTTGGCCATCGGTTTGCCATCTCAAGCGCAGTTAATTAACTTGACTAAATGGGCTGCTGTTCAGCAGCCAACAAGATTTGCCGCAACCAAAAAAAAAACGCACAAAAAAACAAATTGTGTTACAACAAGAAAAAGGTCGACAAAAGTCAAATAAAAAATGGCAAAAAAGGGTTTTTGCGCCTAAGTCAATAAAGTAGTTGCAGAAGACTTGATTTGTGCTTGGGATCACTAGATCAGATAGTGGCCGCCTGTCTGCTTTGTTGATTTGGGAACTGGGATCTCTTGAGAAATAATAAAAAAAATAAACAAAATAAAATGAAAATGGATTAACGACACGCTTTCATAACTTTTCAAACTGCGACCCAGCTGCACAGTGGAGCAGGGTAAAAGCTTGCAAAAAGTCGAGCAACAACTCAAATTTTAAAGCCGCTTAACCACTGTACCATAATAAAATGGCTTCTCCCCCCCCTCCATCCGTGTCCGTTCAAGAGTCTCTCGACACCCACTGAGTGCATACCAACCAGGATAATTCCACTGGCCAGCTCAGCTTACCTTGAAAAACGGCGGAAAAAAAAACGCCAGCAGGGACAGAGCGCCACTTTTGCTGCTTTTTCGGATTGTTTACTCATGGAGCTGACCAAAACCTCTTTAAGTATTTTAAAAGGCAACTTGAGTCTAATTACGGGCTTGTCTGCTGTTCCACGTAACTTGAACTCGTTCAGCAGGGAGAGGTGGAAGTTTTCCTTTCTTTCTTTCTTTTTTTCCGCATCTATTTTTTTTTGGACGGGGCAAAACCTAGCACCGTCTGGCAGTGAACGCAAACTTTTGTTTTTTTTTTTTTAGCATTGGTGGAAAAACTTTTTGTTCAACCCACACACAAAGCATTTTATGGACCAAACTCTTTCAATAAATGGGTTTTTTTTTTCGCACGAATTGTTATGACTTTAAAATAAGTGCGAAATGCCACAAGAAGTGAATGAAAATTGCTTTCAAAAGTATCGACAAAGTTTCAACTGCAAAAAAATATCAGCCAACAGGTTTATAGTTAAGAGTTTTCAGATTTATCACTTTAACCTCTGAACTGCAGAAATATGCAAATAAGTTAGTCAATCCAAATGACTCGCAAAACTAAGTTATTAAAGCTGGTTCCTCGGCTTCCTTCCTACCTACCGCCACCAGGTGGATGAGTCGTTTGCTCATAATGGCGCCTAATTCAGTTATTCAATCGCCACAGCCATTGGGCAACTCATTATGTATTCATGTTTGGCGTGAATTTGCCCAGATCCCCCGCGCGCGAGTTGATGCCATTAAACGATAACAAAACTTAATTTTCGGGAAAACATGAATTGCATTAACATGGAAAGAACACAAAATAAATGACAAAAACAAAAATGCCAGGAAATGGCAATAACAAATGCAAATACAATAATTAAAATTAATTAAGGCACAAAGTAAATAAAGAAATGAAGAGACCGAGACCCAGACCCAGACCCAAACCCCGATTCGGGCGACTTTAATTAATGCTGTGGCATTATTTATATGCCCAGCAAAAGTTTGGCCATTGTTGTCCCGCAGAAAAGTTAAATTGAATTAATCAATTAAAGAAAACTCTCAAAAAAAATGGAAAACATTTATTTAGCTTGGCTAAAACTTAACCAAGTCATAATCAAATATTTATTTTATATATATTCCAAAAGAACTTTAGGTCAAGAACTTTATGTGGCCACACAAGCCAAGGTTGTTCTTAAGTTGTCACCTGATTTATAAACCCCCTAAGCAGCAGTGCGTAACAAAGGCGACAGCAAAATGGTCTTTAAGTAATGAGCAAAAGGTGTAAACAAATGGAAGCCACTGTCAAACAATGGCGCCTGCCTGAGCGCTAATTAAGTTGACAAATGTGGCCAACGCCAGACGTTGATTATGATAATGTGCTCGTTGGGGATGGGGGGAGGCTGAGCAAAAATCTGACTCCCTTGAGGCAAACATGCAAATTTTTCAGTTGATTGTCAAACATGGCCTGAATTAAGCATTTCATTTGTGGCATGAAAATATACAACATTTTTCCTGCGAAACATATCAAAAAGTTGCAAACAATTTTCAGGTGAAAATAACAAAACCAAAGGTCAACACAAATTTCGCATTTTCTTTGTAGATTTTTAGTGCAGCAAACATTAATTTACATAACTGGCAAATGGGTAAATATTATACGTTTAAACTAGGAACTAAGCAGAATTCAGCAAGCAAACAAACTAAACTTGTGCCCGGAAGATTTAATAAAAAAAGAATAAGAAGAAAACAAACGAATCACAAACTGCCAGATTGCAAAAGGAAAAACTTAAATTTAAATAATTTTCAATTGAGACTCCGCTTGCTTAGTTGGTGAAGTACCAAAATTGGGAATCCAAAAATTGAGAAAAAAAAAAACATTGGGAGATCTTAAATTAGGAATCCACAGATAAGGAAAATACAAATTTGGGTTTTTAAAAATAAGTAAAATAAAAAATAAAAATCGCGAGGGTTTTTCATTAAATATTTTTCCTTTCGACTTTTCCTAGTTTTTACTTTTTCCTACTACATTTCGACTTTGAATAACGAAGCAGTTAAAAAGTTTTTAACTTAAAAACATAACATTTTGTGTTCCTTTGTAGCAGATGGCCGATCTGCAATGTGGTCAGCTCACATCGACAATATGGGCCAACATCCACCATCCATTGGCAATCAGCTAAAACATTTAAACAAAGAAATTGTGTGTTTACATTTTATTTTCAGTTAAATATCTTACAAACTTTTTGTCTATTAAAAGTTGTTCCTTTTCCTTGACTATTGCAGGAACTGCAACAATTTCGTTTGAAATGACTCCTTGGCTGCTCGCTATTTGCTGCAGTTGTTATCGTTGACTTTTCTGGTGCTCCTCCTGCGATTTTGGCAGCTGTTTCTGAACCTTCTACAAGCTAGGCATAGCTGTTAGATTTCAATGCGTTTTGCTGGGGAAGCACTGGTTGTTGTTGCCCTGATTATTTCTGTAAAGTATTCTGATGGTACGCAGCTGGTCTGAAAATAATATGTTTTTTGATTATTTCTTTAACTAATTCAAAAAGTTCCAGCTGCCCGCAGCTGCCTCTGCGTCTGTTAGAGTTAAAATAGTTAAAAAAAAAGACTTGGAAAATGAGGGGCCCCATCTTCTTATCATCTATTTTATCTCTGCGGCAGGTATAGTCTCGAAAAGAGTTAGAATATACTAGTTTTAGATCATTAATGATTAATCTATTAAATATACATTGAATTATGTATATTTAAAGACATTTAGAAAATCTTAAAAAATTGCAAAATACATTTTTTTTTGTGTTATAATTTTAAGACATAAAAACTTTAAAATAGAAACATGAAAAATTTAAAATTGTTAAAATGAATTTTTTTAGTTACTATAAAGAGTAAGTTGCTTTTTTCATATATTTTGAAAAGTAAAAATTATTAAAAAAATTTTTTTTTAAATTTAAAAAATTAAATTCAAACAAAAAATTTTTTTTTTTAATTTTTTTAAAATAAAATTCGAAAAAAAAAAATTTTTTTTTTAATTTTTTAAAAATAAAATTCGACAAAAAAATTTTTTTTATTTTTTTGGGTAATTATTTTAAAACATAAATACCTTAATAAAGAAATATAAAAAGTATAAAATTGTTTAAAATAATTTTTTTTTGTTACCATAAAATTGATTTTTCCACAAATTTTGACGTTGATAACCCATAGGTAAGCATTTAGTAGGCGTAGAACCCTTTTTAAACACTCACTTTTATAGGTTAATCAATTATGTATTATATGCAATTTAAATTATTTGATTATCTCATTTGGTTCAAAAGATATGATTTTTTCAACGAAAAAACTTAAAAGTTGCTGCAACATCTCAACTAATTTTTGGCAACATGGACCAGCCGACTCGAGCAACAAGTCAGCTGGCAACACGGTCGGTGTGGTGAGTTTAGTGGCTTAAACATGTTGCGGTCGCTATTAAGGCAAGTCCTTGCCCAGCCGGCGCCTGGTCGGGCCACAAAAGAAGCGCCAACTGTTTGTCAGTGTACGACTAAAGGTTACGCGGCGCGGCACACGGCGCGGAAGGTCAAAACTTTGAGAACTTTGTGTTTTTTTTCCAAGTGTGTGACAAGTGCGAGTGCGGTTCGAGATCAGCAAGCGTAAAGACAACAGCCTCACAATTGGCACCTACTCTCAATATCCCAGCCAGTTGCTGTCCGCGCTGGCACCGCTGGCCACACAGGCGGCCGTTCAGCTGAATGCCAGCTATGCGGCAGAGGAGCTGTACGGAGCTGGCGGCGGCAGCGGCAGCGGTGACATGGGTGATCTTTATGTGTACTATGGCGGCGACTTGCAGGTGGAATCGACCGTGGAAACTCCAACGACTTTGGCTCCCACAAATCGTAGTGTGGCCCGAGTGAGCGCTGATGTGCCCATTTGGGTGATTCCGTGCTATTCCATTATTCTGCTCTGCGCTGTGGTGGGCAATTTGCTGGTGGTGCTTACCCTGGTGCAGAATCGTCGTATGCGCACCATTACGAATGTTTTTCTGCTCAATCTGGCCATTTCGGATATACTGCTGGGTGTACTGTGCATGCCCGTCACATTGGTGGGCGCCATATTGCGTCACTTTATCTTTGGCGAGATCCTCTGCAAGCTCATACCCTTTGCTCAGGGTAAGTAATCGGGGCATTTTGTGTCAGTTTAAGTTGTTTGTATCTAGTTAACAGAGTCAAAGCGAAAACAAAAGCCTAAGTTTTTTTTTTTTTATAAAATAAAATGCCTTCTCTACCCAACGACTACGATTTGGAGCGTGTGCGCCAACAGATTGTCCTGGCCAATATCCAGGAGTTGTTGCAAAAGATAACGCGTCGCTGTTTCGACAATTGTGTCGGCCTGCCGGGACTTGAGTTAAGCTCAAGCGATCGTGATTGTCTGGCCAGTTGCATGGATCGTTTTATGGACTCGCTCAAGTTGGTTTCGCAGCAGTATTTCCGACGACGAAGTCGTCAGCAGCGCATGAAAAGAAGCAGCAACAGTGGCAGCAACAGCAAGAGAAATAGCTAGAAAACTAAATTTTAGTGTGTTCCGTCTTGTATTCAAAAAAAAAAACAAAGTACTCCGAACCAACTTGAGGGGAGGTATTTTATTCCATGGGCAGGTGTGGGAGGAGCTCCAGGGAAGGGGTCTTGGTTTTTGTTAAAAATGGTTGCTGACGCCTCAAAAATAGTCAGCCCTAACTTCGACGATAAAATTCCTCGCGAAATAACGTCACTGTTTTCTGGAGAATTAAGTCGTTTTTTCTAGGTCAAACTATATCGTTTTGAAAAGACATTATTTTGACATACAAGTTTGAGTTTTTTTCTAGCGGAATTATGTCGCTCTTTTCTGGCGGAATAATGGGGCTTTGAAACGACATTATATCGAGGTTCTAAGTAGAATTTTTCCTTTTCAAACGACGTTTTGAAACGACATTATTTCATCATACAAGTTTGAGCTTTTTTCTAGAGGAATTATGTAGCACATTATATCGAGGTTCTAAGTAGAATTTTTTCTTTTCAAACGACGTTATGAAACGACATTATTTCGACATACAAGTTTGAGTTTTTTCTAGCGGAATTATATCGCTCTTTTCTGGCGGAATAATGGCGCTTTGAAACGACATTATATCGAGGCTCTAAGTAGAATTTTGTTCTTTTCAAACGACGTTTTGAAATGACATTATTTTGACATACAAGTTTGAGTTTTTTTCTAGCGGAATTATGTCGCTCTTTTCTGGCGAAATAATGGCGCTTTGAAACGACATTATATCGAGGTTCTAAGTAGAATTTTTTCTTTTCAAACGACGTTTTGAAACGACATTATTTCGTCATACAAGTTTGAGTTTTTTTCTAGAGGAATTATGTCGCTCTTTTCTGGCGGAATTATGTCGTTTCGAAACGACACTATTTCGATATCTTAATTATAATACCGCGGTAAGTAATGTCACTTTTTTCTAACGGAATAATGTCGCTTTGAAACGGCATAATTTCGACGTCCTAATTAGAATTTTCCCGCGCGAATTAATGGCGAAATTATGTCGTTTTCAAAAGACATAATCCCACGCCAAACAATGTCGCAGTTTTCTGGCGGAATTATGTCGTTTTGAAACGACATTATTTCGACATCCTAGTTAAAATTTTTTCTCGCGAAATAATGTCGCTTTTTTTGAGGATTGGCTTGGGCCAATTAAATAGTTTTTTAAAATAAGATGTTAGATGTATTTGCTTATTTACAACACGGCAATTGATTGGAGTTACACACAAACTGTTTGAAGAGAACATATATATCTTTCATTTGACCACTTCTTGACGGTTTAACTCTATTGCTCAATGTCAGTTGCCTCTTTTATATGGATAATGCGTCGAAAACGACTTGAGAATTTCAAGTTGCTGCACTTATGCGATTTTTTTGAAACAGAGAAACGAGCATGACCTAAGACAACACTTTTTATAGAGTATATTGATTTTGTGAAAATCGATGTTACAGCCGGAAGGAAACACCTCCGACCCTATAAATAATAACGTCCCAAGTATGAAAATTTTCGCTGGAAATCAGAACATTTTTAATTTTTGAATTTCCATATTGAGAATGTTTCGTCTAATGTACATATACATATGTACTGCGTCCAGCGTTTGTCACTGAACTCCTCCTAAACGGCTAAGCCGATTTGGCTGCAATTTTCTGTGAATATATTTGCGGGTCCGTATATGGTTTTGGGCCACAATTGAATCGAGCCGGTTCAAAAATTACTAAGAGGCATATCTCAGAAAATAGTTTAGCAATGAACTTAAAACTTTATGTTTGGGTTGACAATATGAAGTATTTTTTTCCCCGGATAATAATCAGATCCGAACCAGTCCATAAAAGTGTTTTATCTCAGGCATTATTTAAGCTAGAAACTTTTTGAAATTTTGTGTTTAGGTGCGTTATTTGGAATTAAGCGTTTTACTGCTTCAAGATTGGTTCCGAACCAAATTGAACCAGTTCAAAAGTGGCTATATTTTGCATATCTCGAAAATCATATCAGCTGGAACCTTACAATTTGATGATTGGGTTGATAATATAAAATTATTTATTTTCCCATAGACAAACCGGTTCTGAACCAGTATTAAAAGGTTGTTCTAAAGAGATTCGGAGCCATTTCTCATAAATTATTTAAGCTAGGAACTGGAAATTGATAATATGGTGTAAGAAATGGACTTGAAATTTGGGTTTTTGAATTGATAATATAGAGTTATTTTAGCCGATTTTTATTCAGTTTTAAAAATGGTTCGGGGAAATATATAATTATTATGTTAGGTAGAGTAGATGGAACAACTAATATGAAGCTAACATTTTGAATGGCAAGTTTCATGGTGAAGTAGGTCTTCCACCACGGATCCCCCAGATTCCTTTAGAACCGCCCATTCCATTGATATGCCTGCAATTTCTAATTCGTGTGACATTCGCTATGATAACTCACGTATACAAGGTTTGGGACCAGAGCAGATATCCATTTCTTTCTTAGGTATTTTCGAACGCTAAATTCAAATCAATTATCCGCTTGTTACTGGCACCTCTTCTTCGGAAGATATTTAAATAAACGTGTATTAAACGCAGATATGTTCAAAATTTCAAACCTTATGGCCGCTTTAAGTAACCTTTTCAAAGCGCATTGGTTTTTATGTAAACTAAGTTGAATAACGATACAGAAAAACCAAAGACAATGTTTGGATTTTAATCTTAAGAAACCAATATTTTGATTTTAATGTGAACGAGAAGGCAAAGCTAACTTCGACTGTGCCGAAGTATATGCCGGTAAAATATATAGAGGATATAGTTATCAGATATTTTAAGTTTTTAAATCATTGATAACAAAAATTTGATACCATAAAACAAAACTTTTCTTAGTAAAGCACATTTTTCGACCGATCGGTCCTATGGCAGCTATATGCTATAGTCCTCCGATTTTGATAAAATCTTCCAGAATTGTGTTAATGCATATAAAACTAATATATACCAAGATTGGTGACGCTACGATGAAAAATAAAAAAGTTTTTCCCACTAGAACTAGTTTTTTGACCGACCGTTTATATGGCAGCTATATGCTATATTCATCCGATTTTAATAAATTTTTCCACAAATATGTAAAATCATCTAAAACTAATTTATACCAAGATTGGTGACGCTACAATAGAAAATAAAAAAGTTTTTCTCACTAAGACTTATTTTCCGACCGATCGTTCCTATGACAGCTATAAGATATAGTTATCCGATCCGGCCGGTTCCGACATATTAGTTGCGTGCAGCAAAAAGAAGACTCTGTACTCGATAGCTTTAAAACTGAGAGACTAGTTCGCGTAGAAACAGACAGACAGACGGACAGACAGAAAGACGGACAGACAGACAGACGGACAGACAGACGGACGGACGGACAAGCGGAAACGAACTCGGCTCGTCGTCCTGATCAAGAATATATATAGTTTATGGGGTCGGAAATTAATATTTCTATGCGTTACAAACTTCTGGGCAAAATTAATATACACTTTTCAAGTGTATAAAAATACGATTTTTTTTGAGAGAAAATCTATTTTTTTCCAAGCTTAAATAATTTTTAAATTTTAAATTTTTGTTCAGACCTTCTAGAGATTTACTTTACTTATTATTATTTATCGTTCGGCCTTACTTTGTTTTGCAATCAGCTGAACAATAGTCGAGTTATATGCAATTCAAATTATTACTCTGGGCAGCACCGGCCGCCACCTTAATAGGCAGTACTTACACAGCTAGTAAAATAGTAGTCAAAACCGCGTACGTCTTGACAAGTCAAAGTAGACTTAATAACCTAATTAGAGTTTATACCCAAGAATTAAGTCTACAATTCCAGTTGTTCTCTCTTTCTCTTTGTTTTTTATTAAATCCAACATCTGTTTTGTTTCACACCCCCCACCCCGATCCCGAGCAATATGAACTTTCAAATCTCGGGTCAGTCATTTGATTTAACGGTTTATTTTTTGAACAACTCTTTGGTTCACTGGCTCACAGTGTCCTGCCATCAAACTATGTAAATAAATGTGCGGGCGTGCGTGTGTGCATATTTAAGCTCTTAAAACCCTTACCCTTGGCTGGGCTGCCAGTTGCCAATGCTCATAATGGCAATATGTAGTCAATCCTCTCACACTCTCGGTTAAGTCAAATGGGAACCTCCCTCTCTCTGTGTGTGTGTATGTGTGTGCGTTTACTTTGAGTTATGATTTGAAATCATAAATAAGCGCGGAAATTGTGCGGAAAACCGATGAAGGACAATTTTTGTTTAAGTGGAACAACGACGTGCATAAATATGCAATCCACAAATCCACATTATTATGAAAAATTATGTAGTTAGAAAATGTCTGCGGGTCGAAAGATAAAGTGACAGTCCAAATAAAAGCTGAAATTGAAATAATTTAAACATTTTTGCTGCTTGAAAATTGGAACTGGTTGAGTTTAGTGAAACTATGATTGAAAATCTTTGTTCTAAGAAGCCTGGAATTTCAAATACCTTAAGGGGGGGTCTTAAACCTTTGAACAGTGTTTTATGAGTGTTTTTAAAAAAATTCTGGATAGAAAGTCATAAGAGCTTTTTCAGTTTGGTTTTTGGATTTGAGTTATTAATTAACTATATATTAAAATATTAAAAAAATGTTTGGATTTCGAGGGCTGTTCAAAAAGTTATCGGCCTGCCAATTAAGGTCTCCAAAATAAAGGTGTAGAGGTGGTGGCCATGATTCCGGGCCTCAAGGCTATTGGAATTGAAAACGGTAAATGAGGTTATGATCAGAATTGACGTAATTCTGGTCCGTACCTCAATTATAATTTTTATTTTTTTTTTGAAAAATTGGGCGCCGTTAAAAAAAAAACTTCGAATTTTCAAGTTTTTTTTTTAGTAAAAAATTGTTTTTCCTCTTGATTGAGGTACGGGCCAGAATTACATCAATTATGCGTCGATTGCAATATGGTTGATCAAAATCGGTTTAGTAGAACTGAAGCAATCATGGCTACCAGATCAAAAAACGTGGTTTTGAGAAAAACACCCTTAAGGGGTCTTCTAGCCATGTTGAAATTGTGGAAGAATTGATGTATTTCTGGCCCGTACCTTAAACAAGAGAAAATAAATTTTTTTTACCAATTTTTTAGATTAAATAAACTACAAAAAAAAAATTTCAAAAATCGAATTTTATATGTTGCCACCAATTTTTCAAAAAAATATTGAAAATTATGATTGAGGTACGGGCCAGAATTACATAAATTTTAATCATAACCCCATTTACCGTTTTCATTTTCGTTAACCTGGAGTCCCGAAATCAAGGCTACCACCTCTACACCTTTTTTAAGACCAATAACTTTTAAAACAGCCCTCGAATTTCAAAATTTTGTTGTATTATTATTTTATTTAGTTAATAAATAACATAAAACAAAAAACCAAATTGAAAAATCTTTTAAGGTTTTCACTTCAGAATTTTTCTAAAAAACACTCATAAAACCCTGTTCAAAGGTAAAAAATAATATTTTTTATTTTTTAATTCAATTATTTTCAACTTAAATTTATAAGTATTATTTTATTCTACTTCTTTTATCCGTAAAATGGCCGCTTAACTAATACTTGCAACTTTTGTTGAACCGAACAGAAAGTTTGGGTTCGGTACGGGTTTAGGTTCAGATACTTTTCAAGGTTCGGTTCACCGTAAACGAAATTTCGGAATTCCGAGTTCGAACCGGTTCGATTCAGAACCAGTTTGCAGCCCTGGTTCAAATAGTAGAGGTCCAAGGTGACTGCCTTGGGAAACTCCGGAAGTGAAGGATGAATTTTGAACTTGTGCGATTTGCCAAGTAAATTGAAATTGAGTTAACTTAGAGGTAAGGGAAAACTATTGGTGTTCATTTCTTTTGAAAGTAAAAGGTGATTAAATCGAATGCTTTGCTGAAATCTGTGAATATTGTGGAAGATAATAGATAATTATGGAAGAAAATTCAAGAAATGGAAGAAATTCAAAAAACCATCTGTGGAGACATCCGTGAACATCCGTGAGTAATGATCATTTGGGAATGGCACAAGGTTTTGCTATCTCACAATTATTTGGAACATCAAATCTACTTCCTTTTTTGTTGAAGTGGTTTAATGAATGATTCTTTCCATATATCAGGGATAATTGTTGTTCTAAATGTGGTTGGTCTATATTAATATCAGAACACTGCAATTCGCAGTGCACTTGAGGTTTAAAACTTGTTTATTTTTCTTTAATTTTTATAAAGTTTTAAGCTTATTCCTGACAAAAACAAAATGCATTTTTAAATACACAAAGTGGCTTATGATGTGTAAAAATAAACATGAAATGTTGGATATAAATCGCTGAAGCTTAAATATTTCGACTTGTTTGCTTATTTGTTGCATTTTTGTATTATATATATATTTTTTTTTACGCCTTTGCCCGTAGTTTTAATAAGAGTTAACCAACTGAAAACGCGAGGCAAACACAAGGCAAACACAGCAGGCACACCTACCCGCACATACACGTACATACATACATCTATACGTATACTTACCAGCCCACGCCATGTTCCGTTTTGTGCATGTTGAAACATTTGCCAGATTTGTTTTTCATCCTCCCCATCATCATCGTCGTCATCGTCATCCCACTGGTCTTTGCCAAAAGTGGGTGAGTGAGCTGCCGCAAGTTTGTTTTTTTTTTCGCTTTGGGGTTTACCTGGTTTCCCCTGTCTGTCTGCCTGGCATACGAGGGGGGTTTGATAAGTTGCCTTGTTGATTAAATTAAGCATTGCAATATCGGTACATATTTCATTTTTTTATTTTGCAACGAAATGAAATGAGGAGTTCACAAGTACTCGTACTTCATTTTCGAAGCAGTCCATTTGATGGCCTTTTTTTTGAAAAGAACACGCAACTGGCTTCTTTATGGCTTAGACAGAAACTTATGGATCTACCCTCGTACATACATATGCGGATTAAGACATCTCTCTCCCTACCCTACCCCCTACTTGAGCATCTACATAGTTAGTTAAGTGCGTCTAATCAAATGAATGCCAAAAGTGAGTTAACTTAACTTGCCGAAGTCGATGGAAATTCTTGCTAAATGAAATTCTTTACTTTGTATAATATGTGGGCTCATTTACATTTGAATGATGCAAATAAATACACACACACATACATATGAACCTGGAATGACAAATGAGAGATATTGCTAATTTGTCGGGACAGCGAAAATTGTGAGAAATATCCGAGTCTTCAATTTTAATTGCAAATTTTAGCATTTCAAACTTTTAAATCAAGGATTGCATGGGGAAGCGTTAGCGTTGTGTGTGCAGCGTCGCGGCTGCGGCGTCGCTAGCGCGTACATGTGTATACATAAAAATTATTTTAATCAAAATGCTTCATATGAATAGAAAACACTTTTGTAGAGCTTTGAAATCAGCATGCTTTCAAATAATATATGAAATAGTGTTCCGAAAATAACATGTATGTCATCTGAGATCAATTTTTGTTATTCACATGTGTGAATATCTTGCCTACCACAGTGACAGGCCGCGCAAAGGCAAAGCAAATATTGTTTGGGTAATTAATTAATTTACAATATTAATTACATATTTGCCTTTATTGAGAAATGGGGGTTTGCTTTGTGGTATTTCATTTGTACCGTCTTTTTGACAAATATGCCACAAGCTATGCATTTCAGTGTTAGCTGTTTGCATTTGGGGTGGAGTTTTGTAAAGCTGGTAAGGGGCTTGACACATTTGCGGTTAAAGTATTTGCAAGTATTAATTTATTATTTAATTCATGGCTCAACAAAGTACAGTCAAACTTTAAAGTATTTCTTACATCTAACAAAGAGTTGACTGAGAAAGGATGATAATACTTGTTGTAATTTAGACAGAGCTTACGAAATGGTTCATGATGAGCTTAGTTTGTGGTACAAGAATGTATATAAACTGGAAGTATTAACATTTAATGTTAACACTGACATTTTATGTTCCCAAAATTTGCAAAATTTTACGAATCCTGAAACTGAAAAAATTTATTTTAATTTATTTCACATTTTATAAGCTTCGTTTTTTCTGGTTGTGTTATAGTCCAGCAGGAATATATGTATATCAGCTCCGTTTAATCGATCAAATTTCTTACTAATGTACATACCCAGCCCTATTAGGCCATCTTTGCAAGCCACATAAATAAATTGAAGTGTTTATGTGTGTGTGTGCGCTTTGATGTGCTGGTATGTGAGAAAGAATATTGGAATATACACTTTCTCACACAGCCAGTAGGTGTGAGGGTCGTCTTTCAGTTACCATTATTATTATACCCTTGCAGAGGGTACAATTAAATGGATCTGATGTTTGTAATGCACAGAAGAAAATACAAAAAAAAATTGCATAAATTATATATATTCCGTATCTATGCTAACTTCTCTGTCAGTTTAAAAGCTGATCAATATCAGAGGCAGGCAGTTTTTCGAATGACCATAGCATATCGCTGCCATAGGATTCAACGGTCCAAAAACTAGTTCAAGTGAGAAAAACTTAATTGTTTAATTGTGCAAGTCGAAAAAAAAACATGGTCTACTTTAACGGTTTTCCCCTATTTTGGGCCCCTGGGAATCGAACTGCATCTTTAGTTTTATGAGTTATAACGATGGCTTCATACAAATTTTTTTTTAAATTTTTCATCAAGTTAAATTTTTTTCTAAATTGTACAAAAATTATATCTGATTCTTGTGAAATCTGAATAAATAGATTGAAATGTGCTCTAATTTAATACATTAACAGATTTTCGATATCATTGCGCTTTCAAAAGTTATGGTCCAAAAACTAAAATAGTTGCAACCTTTCTTACAATAAAATTTTGTACAATTAATTATTTAAAATTTTCAAATATTAAGTAAAGTTGCAATAAACTCATTTTTTAATGTCTTCCCTTTTGTTCTCCAACAATAACTTGATTTCTAATTAAATATTTCCTAATTTAATGAAATTTTGGTAATAAAAATTATGTAAAAATGGTTTTTTTTTTTTTTAGATTTTATTCTATAACTTTTGAATGCACAATGATATCGAAAAACTGTAAATGAAGTAAATTAGAGGATATTTAAAACTATTTATATAGTACTATTTTAGATTTTTCAAGATAAATATATCATATCATTGGAATTTACAAAAAAATGGTAACTTCGTAAAAAACTTAAAAAATTTTCGTATGAAACCATCATTACAACTCAAAAAAGTAATGATGCAGTTCGATTCCTAGGACCTGAAATAGGGGGAAACCGTCGAGTTCGGTCATGTCTTTTTTATTTTTTGAAAAAAACTATCACAGTGTAATTGTTTTTTTTTTATATTAGTAGTAGTTGTTGTCTTTATTTATCTGTAATGTCTTGGGCATTTTTTTCCTCCCTTAATAATAACAATTTTTTTCAAAAATAAAACAAATATTTAATTGTATTTTTTAGATATATATTTTTGTAATATTCTTCTAGGTCCCCTAAAACACTCGCCTCTTTTCAAGCCAAAATAAATTTTTCATAGAAAAATCTATTAAACCTCTATTTACACAAACTGCTAGAGTATTAAACCTTCGGCGTAGCCAAATTTGCCTTTCCTCCATTTTTGTTTTTTATTTATTTCATTTTCATTTTTTTCTACTTATGGCAATTTTGCTCCTAATGCTACGAAACTGTCTGAGTAAGTGGGTCTCCTGCATGTGTGTGTGTGTGTGTGTTTCTGTGTGGGTGTTGCTGCATAAGCTTCCTCGTTACTTGTGCTTTTGCCACTTGAAGCAATTGCCACAATTTGCATTGTAGCCAAATCGTCTACATATGCTCGCTTAATTAATGCCTATATCGCTGCAGGGTGCTGATTTTTGCCCCCCAAAAAAACTGGGCAAAACAAATAGGCCAGAAAAATCCAATTAATTATTCATTTATTAAGCTGTCATTGCCCTTGAACGGCGCGTGGAACTAGACCCAAAATTAAACTGAGAGCTGCCTTTAAAAGTTCCATTTACTAATAGTTAAGGCCTCTCTAATATTTAATAAGCTAATTTTGCCGGCTCGTTATACAAATAAACAAGAGCGTCAGTTAAAGACTTCAATATACCCGCAGGAAAAGGAAATTTATTAAATCACAAAATGGAAATATTTACATAAAATTTGAGTATTAAAATTAAGTTGGCAGAATTATTATTTTGGATGGCCTGAGCAATTTCGCCCTGTGCTCTTTCTAAGAGCGATATACTTAAATATAAAAAAAGGTCTAAGCAAGAGTAAAACCTCACCAAAAAACTCGCGATCCATTGAGAAGTATTTTTAATTTTCACAGATGAAGCAAACTGCTTTAAATAAAACCTCAAAAACCTGTTAGAGTCTCAATTTGTGTCTTTATATATATGTATCCATCTTAACTAAAACTCATAATAAGATCGGTTAAAAACACGGATGATTTGTTTGGACGTTGCCGGACAATCCGCAATACGTTCAAGTGGTCTAAGCGACACCAAGCTGAGGCTTGGCAAAATAGCAGTCCACCTCCCGCCCAATCGACTGAGTAACAAAAAAACACCTAGGAAAACACGAAATTAAGGCAAACTATGTTTTAAATACGTTAAAATATAAATTTTTATAGTAGGAATAGAAATTTCCCAGATATGTGTGAATATGTGTTTTCCGATTTTGCGAAACAACAAAAAATTACCGCAAAACTCTTTATAGAAAAATTTATTTTTCATCTGATTGACATGGAACTTGGTTACAAGTGATTTTCTGATGTTGGAAAATTCGGACGAAAGGTCGGCAAACTCCCAAAAAGTTTTAAACGGAAAAAACTATTTTTCATTCAAATGACTTTAAACTGAATTTAATAGGATAAATAATTTTCCGTATTTTGGGAAATCCACACAATTTTTCCCAAAATGTAATAATCATAAATTATTCTTGAAAGAGTGCACATCAACTTTTTATACACTTGAAAAGTGTATATTAATTTTGCCCAGAAGTTTGAAACGCATAGAAATATTCATTTCCGACCACATAAACTATATATATTCTTGATCAGGACGACGAGCTGAGTTCATTTCCGCTTGTCCGTCCGTCCGTCTGTCTGTTTCTACGCGAACTAGTCTCTCAGTTTTAAAGCTATCGAGCTGAAATTTTGCACAGAGTCTTCTTTTTACTGCACGCAACTAATATGTCGGAACCGGCCGGATCGGATGACTATATCATATAGCTGCCATAGGAACGATCGGTCTAAGAACTAGTTCTAGTTAGAAAAACTTTTTTGTTTTCCATCGTGGAGTCACTAATCTTGGTATATGTTAGTTGTATATGCTTCCAAATAATTTTGGAAAAATTTATCAAAATCAGATGACTATATCATATAGCTGCCATATAAACGGTCGGTTAAAAAACTAGTTCTAGTGGGAAAAACTTTTTTGTTTTTCATCGTAGCGTCACTAATCTTGGTATATATTAGTTCTATATGCTTTCATATAATACAGGAAAAATTTATTAAAATCGGTGGACTGTATTATATAGCTCCCATAGAAACGGTCGGTCAAAAAACTACTTCTAGTGGGAAAAACTTTTTTATTTTCCATCGTAGCGTCACCAATCTTGGTATATGTTAGTTTTATATGCTTCAACACAATTCTGGAAGATTTTATCGAAATCGGATGACTATAGCATATAGCTGCCATAGGACCGATCGGTCGAAAAATGTGTTTTACTAAGAAAAGTTTTTTTTAGGGTATCAAATTTTTATTATCAATGATTTAAAAATTTTTAATATCTCATATCTATATCCTATATATATTTTACCGGTTAAATCAGTTGGAGTAAAGCTTTTCAAGTGTATTAAAAACTTCGGCAAAGTCGAAGTTAGCTTTGCCTTCTCGTTATTAATTGTTTTTGCCCGATTTTGCCCGTTCTGCGCATATTTTTGGGATTGTTTGCAAAAACATTCTTCCACCTGGTTGTCACCTAACATACGAGGCAGCAGGACCACGTTTTGGTAGATGGCAAAGTAAATGACTCTAATCTTCTTTGCAAGCAATTTTTGTAATTTTGTATATTAATATTATTCGCATATAAAGCCTAGTATGAAGCCCAGTGTAAAAACACTCTCAAAAAGTTTGATATAAAGGTTGTTAACGTTTCGCTTAGGCCAGACTATACCCTTTTTCCTTATTGATAAATTTCAAAGGGTTAATCTCCCTCTGCTCCTTATCTCCCCACATATTAAATGACATTTATCCGACGGCTGCTGCTGCTGCTGCTACTGTTCTCGCCTGCATGCACAAAAATGTAGCCTACATTTTGGGGCTCAGTTGTCTTGGGAACCAAACAAGATGTTCGCACTTGAAATTCTTTGAGCTGACATAAGCCGATGAGGGATTGCCAAATATCAAACAGATTGAATTGCCATTGAATTGTTTGTATAATTACGTACATAAATCCTTACCTTTCCAATTGCAGTCAGCAGCTGCACTACCTTTTTTCAAAAGGATGATGGCCATAAATTGGTGGAACAGCCGCGTTGACATTTATAAATTTACGGGCGTGCAACAGATGGCAAGATGTGTGTTTGTCGACTCGGCTGTGGTATGTGGGCGATCGATTTCTATAGAACATAATGGGGCTGCTCAACTTGTTATGATGTTGTTAATAAGTTGGCCGGCCGGCCAACGCCGCGTGGGCGTACACACACGCAAAGCAAAACAACATGTGTTTAAACACACACACACACTCACACATTCCAAATTCTTAAATCGAAGTGTTGTGAAGAAATTCAGCATACACAGATTCTGTTTTCACCCACGCCAAAAGTCTTGAATAATTCGCATTGAAAATCAGCATTTGCTTTGTCCTTATACCCCAAAAGCCATTAACATTATGTTGACATTGACTTCCTTTCTGGCTTTGTGTCTCTAGCTGCTTTCATCTGTTGACTCATACATAAAGTGCAAATTAGTTCGAATTCCGTATGCACTGGTTGGTCTCTCAGTGAATTAAAGTCTTCCCTATGCCTAGCCCCCTTTCGTTTTGAGTACATAAACCTTTAATAAATTCACAGGCGCAACTAAATGAAGTGTCCAAACTGATAAGCATTTGTGACAGGTGTCAGAATCATTTTAACAAAGCTCCAAAAAAAAAAAAAAAAAAAAAAAACAAGCAGCCACAAACTCAGTACCAAATGGGGCTGGAGCGGCGCGTGTCGCTAGACTGATGGTGGAAAAGGATAAAAAGCGTTACTATTTTCTTTTAGCAGGTGGCTAAGTGTAACTGTACCCAAACAGCTAGAAAACTCACCTCTTAACCAGTTTCGTTTTTGTATTTAAAGGGCACTTTTATCAGTAGGTTAAGTTAAAGCTGGAAGCTAAAATTTTGATAAATTGTGTCAATATTTTTCTTTCACAAAATTAAGAAAATTTTTATACCCTAATGAGAGAGTTTATAATCAAATTTAAGCCGGCTGAAAGTCCTTCTCTACAAACTGGAATGCGTTTTACACCCCGGAAAATATCTGAGATATCTACAAAAGTTCAAATTTTGGTTTCAGGCTAAGAACATTTTTCACCAAATGTCCAATTATAATGGCCAACAATTAATATCAGTCAAGTGTCTGGCAAATTGCAAAGGCAACACATCAAGTGCATAATTTTCTATGCATTTGCCCAGGTAGACAATTAACCCCAATTGATGACCCGTGTATGTCGTTCACTCATATTGATGGCAAAGCTCTCTTTGAGTGGTGGAAAGAAATAAACTGAAATTGCTGCCATAAATGTCTTGAAATGTTCAATATATGATTTCTAGATGGACAGCTTGATGAACATAATTGCATTCCTCGAATCGATAGCCATCACTTGTCTATGTTGATCCTAAAAGTATGCTCCTTATATATTCCTTATCTTCGTGCCCTCAGGCTGCAGGAAAAAAAAAACCAATTCAAAAACGAAAACACTTTTCCACTGCAACTCATTGAAGTGCTCTCCGGTTTCCCTTGATTCCACTTTGCGCAGCCCGTAAGAAGTTTGCCAGCTATTTAAACGGGATAGTAATTGTTGTCATGGCAATGTCCATCGAAGGAGGATGGAAATAAAAGTTTTCTCGTCTCTCTCTCTCTGTTGGCAGTAAATTGCAAAACAAATTGAGTGCAAAGGTCGAGGGTGCGGGACACTTGACCATTTTATGATGACATTCGTTATTTTTAGTTATACATGGAGCATGCCAAGGTCAAGGTGTCAGAAAAGTTTAAATTGCCAAAACGGCAACGGAGAAATAAAGAAATGATTGCTCATTTGTATTCCTTTTGTGGGTAGAAGCAAGCGGCAGGCATTTCTTTTGTGTACGCTGCATTAATTCAGCCAGAAGTATATTTCATTTGAGGCATACAATTTTCCCGTAGCACACATATTAGTCACACTCGGTTGTCAACCGCGTACTTGAGTGTGTGTGTGTGTGCAATTAAGTACGGCTTTAGCTTAAACAGCAAATAGAAAGAAGTTGGTTAACCTTAATATTGTCAAGGGGGCCATTTAAACTTTCGACATCTGGCAAAACAGCATAACTTTAACATCTGTTTCCAGATTGAATTCTGACAGCCACGCCTTTAAAGCATAGCGAACTCGTACCATGGTTAATAATGCTCTGTTTCGTGGAAAAAATATCAAGTGAGCAATGCATCATAATATCAGACTGTTTTAAAGGTAAAAAATGGGCTCGAAGAATTGTTGGACCTCACTTAATTGAAAACGATGTTGGGAAGAATTATGAAACGAGTCAATATATCCAAGTCCGTCTGTCGGTATGTCTATATGTACGTATAAACGTACAGACCTCAGAGATGGTAAGAGGCTCAAAGTGTATGGAATGTAGACTCCTTTCCCGCAATTCGAAAAAAATCGAATATATCCCACAATATACAACGCTCTAAATATAAAAAAACTTGTCCTTACTGACTGCCTGATAGAAAGCTAAAAATTTCTCAGAAGTTTACAAGTGTAATAAAAATTATTTTCGGCACAATACTTCATCTGAATAGAAACACTTTTGAAGAGCCTTGAAAGCTGAATGCTTTTGAATATCTGTCTTTTATATGTCATCTGAGATCAGGCCCTAAAGCACTAAGCCGATTAAACTAAAATTTCTTACTGTCTATGTATATCGCATACAAAAGTATTGACAAGTTTGGCTGACTTCTGCTTTTCTATAGATCACCCCGAAAATCAATTATGTTGTTGCTATTATTCTTGCTTTTATTCCAGTTCAAATGTGTACGATGGTCACGTTCGACATCATCGAAATATATTCCATATATTTCTTAATAATTTTTATACAGTCTAAGCTTTCTAATTTTCAAACGGTGCGTCGGACTAGAAGTTATTTTTTAAGGACAATTGATCTAGCGGTCGGATTTGTCTGGTCCCAATATATGTACAGGCTAAGGACTGTACCGAATAGAAACTGGATCGGATCATGTTATATGAAGTACCGATTCTCTTTATTTTACTCATTCTACCTTCATTATATTCCTTTTAGTTTTGACGAAACTACAGATCGCAGAGCAAGTGCTCTTAAAAATTCTGCATAAATACTGTACCGATAATGAAATTCTGTAAATATTCGAAATTTTGAAGTCCAATGTCTTTAAGTTCAATGAAAAAGTTGTGTGTATTGTAATGAACGACGAAACTTGTGTAAAAATGGACTTAAACGAATTACCTGCCCCTAAATTTTATACAAAGCAAAAAGGTAGTTCTGTTGTCGAATGAATTCCACCAATTCAAGTTCAAAATTTAATCCAGCGGCCTTAAAACTACTTTATTTTTTACACATGAATTTGTAAGCGCCGATATTAGCATGAAGGAGGGCTTTTAAAAACACCCTCTACCATTTTATCGTTAAAAAATGATAACAATATTTCAAACACATCTAGATTCCGCAAAATATGCACGTTAATCTCGAGCTTTGCTTTATGAAAAAAAAAAATTTTTTTGTTCAAAAGGAGAACACTCCAAATGCTCCACAACTTTAACCAATAGATCGTTATAAGGCATTTGTCGAATGGAATTTAAAAAAGGAAAGAAAGAGCTTAAAAAATTAATAATAAATGATAAACGCGCAGACACTCAATATCTTTTTACATTTAATAATACAGTCAAACGATTCGCATGGACAAATGCTCCGAATTCGGCATAGCAAATTCATTTGTTATTTAGTATTTATTACTGAAGTAAGAAAAATTTCAAATTAAGTACCTTACATCCCATTTCTTTTTCCAATTACTTATCGATAAACTTCCCTGGAACCCAAAAGTAATATCGAAACAATTTCACATGGAATTCAGAACACGAAAATGAAAACTTTCCGGAACTGATACGGAATTACTTGTGAAAAGTAAGACCGCATTTACACGCTGAAGCAAACTCCATGAAGTTTTCTAAAAAGCTCTTGCTTGTAGGTAAGAGGTGTAGAGGGGCAAGCTTCCCCACCACACCCCTTTCTAACAAGCAAGAGCTTTTTAGAAAACATCATGAAGGTTGCTTCATCGTGTAAATCCCGTCTAAGTGGAATTGAGAATAAGGCTGATAGACTCAATGGGCGCATTCAGCAGTATAGCTTGATAAACTGATTAATGATATATTTCCATCTTTCCAAATGTCCCAAAATTGAGCTCAATAAAAAGTGTAGTTCTGTAAAGCAGATCAGTGATCAAGGGTCCCTGCTGAATTCGCCCAATTTAATTTATTTTCCGCTTCGCAAGTACAGTTTGGCTTAAAAGCATGCCTCACATTTGACTGAGTGAAATGGGTGGTTGCTGCTTTTCGATTTAAATTTCGCTCAAAAGTATGCCACACTTTTTTGCTCTGTCAACTGAGCATCTTCTTTTGCCATATGATGATTTACTTGGTTTTATGGCATTTTAATATGTTATGTTTGACAATTTTGCTTTACATCTTTATACCGATTGCTCCTTAAGGTTTTATGGTCACACACACACACATATGTACACGCACACGTAGACAATAAAATCTCGCCCTTGGGGCAAAGAAATCAGCCAAAAAGAAAAATGCCTTGACAGTTGCTGCTGCTGTGACAATAACTTTTTTCCTTTTTTTTTCTTCCGTCCCGTATCAATAAAGAAAACAATGGAAACCAATTTTTTATATAATTTCACAATTTCACAAATCGCGCTGCGTGCACAAAAGTTGGCCAAGTGAAATCAAACAGGAAGGGCGAACACAAAAAAAAGAGCACAAAACAGCAAAACGAAAATTATAACAATTATAGAATAGTTATTACCCTGGAATAGAGTCAAGAATACAAGAGGAAAACATATTTGAAGTTTACAATTTGGGCGAGTTTTGTGTAAGCTATTTTTGAGAATGAAATTTGAAATTTAAAAGTTGTTTTGGCATGAAGTTTGAAGTAGAAGATGTAAGTTATGAAGTTGTCATTGAAAAATTCTAACCAACAGATGTTAATCTGTACTCAAGTGTTTTTTTTAAAGATTTTAAAATTTTATCCGAAGGTTTTTTTTAGTAGCCTGTCAAAGTAAACGAGTGAAATTATTTTGAAAAATTTTTAAATATTTTATTTTCAAGGATCTGTGGGTAAGAACAGGTAAATCTGCGTATGGTAAAGCTGGTGGATCTTACTTTTACAGTTTTTGAGATCAACGCGCTTATATAGATCACTGTTCGGCGCAATGGTAACTGAGCAGCGACAGCGACGTCAGCACACCGATAGTATAAGCTCGTTGCGCAGCTAAAAAAATTTGATAGTGATTTTTGACAGACAGACGAACATGGCTATATCGAATCGTCTGTAAATGTGTGATAGGGTCGAAAGTTTTTCATTTTGTCTGTTACCTACATTTGCACAACTTGATGATACCCATTTTAAATGGGTACAGGGTATAAAAAGACTAACAAAAGTTCGAGTAGATTATACAAAGTTTACAAATGGGAGATGCTTTGTCAATATCATACGATATTTTATTTTAAATTTCAGAAAGTTCAGTCGAATTGGACATACGAAAATTCCTTATGAATCTGTTTCTTTGGCCCCTTAAAGCCAATCAATTCTCTCCCTATGTTTTAGTATCTCAACACGCACATATCCCTTTAGCTTACCCTCTAAACACGCACATACTCACCCACCACGCACACACGCACTTTGCTAAAAATATGTCTATTGAAACAAATGAGCTTCAGTTTCTTTTCGTTTCGTCTGTTTTTTTTTTTTGGTCCAATTTTTTATTATTATCTCGAAATTTGAAATTATTTTTATTGATAAATGAGCAAGCGTTTCCAGACCAGACATAACTTTTCGAACCTTTTCCCCAACCTGCCACACACACAAGTATTTTCACACTCGAAGTCAAAGGTCCATTTTGAAATTTTCTCAACAATAATAGATGAAGCATATAAATTACATAAAATATTTACGAATTGTGTACCAATTGTATTGGCATACCTGATCAGATTTGTGTTTACATTTGGTTTCTGGGCAACAACGTTGAATGAAATGAAGACGCGTTGGCCAAATATTTGTTGGTTCAATGTTCGACTGACTAACAAGCGGTGCAACTGGCTGGGAATTGACAATGTCTAATGAATCGTCAGAGAGAGAAGGTGAAATAGCGTGACTTGGGTTAAGTGCAAAGAAGAATTTGTAAATAGGGGGTTTCATTTCGCTTTAATTAACAATATTTAAACGTGTGGTACAATAAAAAGGTTAAGTCAATTTTTTAATTTTTAAATTAAGGTGCCGTTTTCTTAACTTGCTGATAACATTACCCAGGCACTCACACTGGCAACATTTTGGAAATTTTCTGCTTGCATTGACAACTCTTTCGAAATGTGCAACACATTGTTTACACCACTTGACCTTTGGACTTTGGGGAGTTTTGCAACACTGTTTTCCAACACTGCTTTCCAACTATGTAGTTCAACATTGTTTTTCCAACACTATTTATCAACATTGTTTGCCAACATCTTTTTCCAACACTGTTTTCAGCAGTGTTTTCCAACACTGTTTTCCAACATTGTTTTCCAACGTTGTTTTGCAACATTGTTTTCCAACATTAATTTTCAACCTTGACTTCAACCCTTTTTTAACATTGTTTCCAACACTGTTTTCAAACATTGCTGCCAACACTATTTTACAACATTGTTGTCAACACTGTTTTCCAACATTATTTTCCAACACTGTTTTCCAACATTGTTTTCCAGCATTGTTTTGCAACATTGTTTTCCAACATTCATTTTCAACATTGGCTTCAACCCTTTTTTAACATTGTTTCCAACACTGTTTTAAAACATTGTTTCCAACACTATTTTACAACATTGTTGCCAACACTATTTTTAAACATTGTTGCCAACACTAATTTACAACATTGTTTCCAACACTGTTTTACAACATTGTTTTCCAACACTGTTTTCCAGCATTCTTTTTCAACATTGTTTCCAACACTATTTTTCAACATTGTTTGCCAACATCTTTTTTCAAACTCTGTTTCCAGCAGTGTTTTCCAACACTCTTTTTTGAACATTGTTTTCCAACATTGTTTTCCAACGTTGTTTTGCAACATTGTTTTCCAACATTAATTTTCAACATTGACTTCAACCCTTTTTTACCATTGTTTCCAACACTGTTTTACAACATTGCTTTTTTTTACAACCTTGTTTCCAACACTGTTTCCAACACGGTTTTCCAGCATTCTTTTTTAACATTGTTGCCAACACTAATTTACAACATTGTTTCCAACACTGTTTTACAACATTGTTTTCCAACACTGTTTTCCAGCATTCTTTTCACTTTTCCAACACTTTTTTGAACATTTTTTCCAACGCTGTTTTCCAACATTTTTCTCATTTACTTTTTTACCATTTTTCCAACATGTTTTAAATTGTTTTTTACAACCTTGTTTCCAACATGTTTCAACCGGTTTTCCAGCACTTTTTTAACATTGTTTCCAACACTATTTTTCAACACTGTTTTCCAACACTATTTTTTAACACTGTTTTCCAACACGGTCCAACACTGTTTTCTAACACAATTTTTCAACACTGTTTACCAACTCTTTTTTCCCTGTAATCGCCTGGCCTACCGTGACATTTCTCATATATAAACTCATTTCAATTAACAAGTTTCTCAACAAAGCCTCGTAAGTGTTAATCACACTCACACTTGTTTTTCAAGTGTTACTAAATTCAATGGGCAATTGTCCACCGATTTTTTTATACAAATTTTAAAATGTTCCAACGAGAATAAAAATATGGTTCTATCCTATTTACTCATACTCAATTCAATATTTTACAGGAAATTCCTTCAACTTCAGCATAAATGCTAATTATGACTTTTTACCAATTAAAATAACTAATTATATGGTAACACACACACACATAATGCAAATTTTAGCATAAAACTTTTTTCGGTTTTTTTTTTTTTGGAAAATGTTAATTTGTTTCAAATTGCACTTGATACATTCATTACGGATTTCGAGAATTTTTGTTTAGCATTTCATTTTACCATTTTTACCAAAAACAATTTGGGTTAAAATGCAAAAAAAGTTTGTCCGTGCTTCAACTTTATTGGACTAGTGGGATTTGGAAGCAAGAGCAACACTCTCGAGGCAGTCTATTTGTCTATTTGGCCAGCAGTTAACTGGGATGCGGTTAGTCTGGTTGCACGTGCCTGGGCAACAAGTCAAATGCACTTGGCCAAACAAATGGTATAATAAATCTATATATAAAAGTACTTTGCTGTGTTTCTGTCTATTACACAAATACAAAAAAAAAAAAATCATGATATTTGCTCTGCAAAGTATGCTATTTTGTAAGAATTATAATAGTTAAGGAAAATTTAAAAAAAAATATTCAAGCAATTTTAGCCCCTACCTTTATGGAAAGCTGGCTACGTATGTATTTTCCACAAAAAGTTTTAACACTAATTATTTAAATTTATAATTTATAGAATATTTCGAAAATTTCACTAATCAATCAACAAAATATTTAATAATTATGTTCAAGGCAAATTAGCTTTTGCTATTTTTTTTATTATTAATTTTTATTTTAATTAACTTCGCTTGCCATTCGTGCGGTTAAAAGTTGAGTATGCCAAAGTCACAGAGAAACACGGTATAACAACAAAAAAAAAAAAAAACAAGTGCAAATAACAAAAAATTAACTTTTCTGAAACTTTTTAAATGCCAAACTATGTTCCGACAGCTCTAATTAACTCTTATATTTTGCTTTTTTTACCACATGAAAGTAAGTTGCTATTTAATAAATAACTTGTTCAACAGTTTTTAATTTTTGCAATTTTTGCCAACGAGCAGAAGATACATTTTGTTTTCTGATATTAGTAACTTTGTAACAATTTTTAATCAATTTTTCGAATTAAGTTTCTCATTTGCCGCATAATTTGCCAGGTAACTGCAGGACACTGATGGATGGATGACATTCTAATTAGCAAAGCGACCAAAACATGGCCCAGACCGCACCCGTCCAGGGATCTAAACGCAAATCTGCATTTGGCTTGTGCCGGTCGGCACAAATTGTACAATTCACACACACACACCTGAAAAATCAATTTGAAAGTTTGACATTCAATACTCAACTACACCTGCACCTTTGGTCCAACTTCAGCTCGAAGCTGATTGTCATTGGTAAAACTTTTCAAATGTTGTATGCAGCTTTTGGCCTTGTGTAATAGAAAATATACTAAGCCGATTTTATGGTTGGATTCTTTAAAGCACTAAAGGAAGCAAATGCAAATGCAAATTCATAAATAGGCTTTAACCTTGTACACTCAATTTTTACAAAAAATTGGGGCACAAAAAGGTATAAACCTTTATCCGCACCTGAAGGGTAGATTTTTCCAAACAAAATTTTATTTCTGCCTCCAACTTTCCCCACTTCGAGGTGGTTTTTTTGCAAATCAGAAAAGCATTTGTTCAATTAGGTTTAGAGGTAATTTAGTATAATATAGTTGAAGTATCTTAATATGGACAGCCAGTTTAAACTTGGTCCCCAGATCAAAAATAATTAAAAAGAAATTATACCCATGTGTTCTACAAATCGCTTTCGCCCCAAATCGTATGGGAATTGGGTCGTTTTTGGGTCGGTAGCGATTTGTAGAACACCTGGGATATTCTTATAAAATTTTGATTTTTTACAGGATTCGTAAAATGCACTAAAATTATTTTCACGCCAGGAAAACATTTTTTATTAAGACATTTAAATAAAAATTCAAATTTTCATGTGACTAAGACTAACATTTTAAACACAATTGTGATTAATTTTTATTTTAGCGAAACTAATTTTTACATAAAATATTTAACGGGCATGTAAAATATTTTTCGATTTTTTTTTCATTTCATTTGTATTGGTATGTACGTTTGTGTATTTAAGCGAAACTAATTTTTACATAAAATATTTTACGGGCATGTGAAATATATTTCATTGGTATGAACGTTTGTGTATTCTAGCGAATTTTAGCGAAAATAATTTTTACATAAAATATTTTACGGGCATGTAAAATATTTTTCGAATTTTTTTTTCATTTCATTTGTATTGGTATGTACGTTTGTGTATTTTAGCGAACAAATTTACAAATTTTATATTTGAATTTTAGCGAAACTAATTTTTACATAAAATATTTTACGGGCATGTAAAATATTTATTTTTTTTTATTTTTATTTACGACTATTTTAAAAAATTTTCGTATGTAAAATTTTTTCGAATTTTAGCGAAACTAATTTTTACATAAAATATTTTACGGCATGTAAAATATTTTTCATTTTTTTGTGTATTTTAGTGAATTTTAGCGAAACTAATTTTTACATAAAATTTTTTACGGGAATGTAAAATATATTTTTTTTATTTCATTTGTATTGGTTGACGTTTGTGTATTTTAGCGAATTATTTTTACTAAAATATTTTACGGGCATGTAAAATATATTTTTAATTTTTTTGTATTTTTTGAATTTTAGCGAAACTAATTTTTATACACTTTTTTACGGGAATGTAAAATGGCATGTAAAATATTTTTGTTTTTTTATTTCATTTGTATTGGTATGCACGTTTGTGAATTTTAGCGAAACTAATTTTTACATAAAATATTTTAAGGACATGAAAAATATATTTTATTTTTTTTTCATTTCATTTGTATTGGTATGAACGTTTGTGTATTCTAGCGAATTTTAGCGAAACTAATTTTTACATAAAATATTTTACGGGCATGTAAAATATTTTTCGAATTTTTTTGTGTATTTTAGTGAATTTTAGCGAAACTAATTTTTACATAAAATATTTTACGGGCATGTAAAATATTTTTCGAATTTTTTTCATTTCATTTGTATTGGTATGTACGTTTACGATTTTAGCGAAATTAATTTTTACATAAAATATTTTACGGGCATGTAAAATATTTTTCGAATTTTTTTCATTTCATTTGTAATGGTATGTACGTGACAGTCCATTAAGTAGCATGTGTTGGTGTATTCTAGTCGTGGAAAAAATTGAACATGCAAAGCGCTGTCCCTTTTTTATTAGTGCCATTCAATTTCGTGATCTGCGGTTATCGCAATGATTTGTTGTTCAATCAATGACTTGCATATTCGAAATTATAAAGAATGTCTATGAATTTTATTAAGCCTAGAAATGATGGAAATGATTTTCACACGTCTGTAAAATATTTTATGTATAAAATATATTTTACAGTTCAAATTACTCACACGCCTGTAAATCACAAACGTGTCATGTACATGAAAAAATTAAATAAACTGGGTCATTTCGACTCAAATACAGCAGAAGGGTTAATTCTCATTCTTTTCATCTTGTGTTAGGTCATCATCAATAGGCTAAGGCTTTCGATTTTTGCATTTCTTGTTAAACTAAAGTTAAAGTAACCTCACAAAGTCTCGTACTGTTATGTGGTCCAATTATAACTGTAATATATTTATAAGTAACTGTCTGTTTGAATGCGTTCTGCGTAAAATGTCCTTTTGACACACAACATCTGCACACCTGCCCCCCCTTCCCACCCACCGGCTTCAGTCATCCTGTTTGTTATTTTTCTCGAATATTTCTGTTATTTGGCAACATTATGTTGTTGTTGTTTTCACTTGTCAGAAACGTGCTGCTGGCCAATTTTCTATTTATAGCATATTTCCACAGAAAATTTCATTTGACTAAATTTAATTTTTTTTTAATGAGCCAAACGGTGAAAGGGTGAAATAAAACGTAATGATTTTCTTTCCCATTTTTTTTTTTTTGCAGCCGCTTCTGTGGCCGTTTCCTCTTGGACACTGGTGGCCATATCCTGTGAGCGTTACTATGCCATCTGCCATCCATTAAGATCCCGCACTTGGCAGACCATCAATCATGCCAATAAGATTATAGCCATCATTTGGCTGGGCAGTTTGCTTTGTATGACACCCATAGCGGTATTTAGTCAACTGATGCCCACCAGTCAAGGTAAAGGGGAAGTTGGCCGATTGTTAAACACTTTTGATTCCTTATTTTCCATTTTTTTTTTCAGGTCTGCGTAAGTGTCGTGAACTTTGGCCCGTTGACAGCCTAAACTATGAGCGCGCCTACAATATCTTTCTGGATTTGGCCCTGCTGGTGCTGCCATTGATGTCCTTGAGTTTTACCTATTTGTTCATCACACGAACACTCTATGTGAGCATGCGGAATGAACGTGCCATGAATTTTGGCAGCAGTGGACCCGAAATGGTGCAGAATCAAGGTACGAATAATAGCCGGCGCTCGAATGGTAGTCAGAATCAGTCCTGGGATATGCTACTCCAGCAACAACAGCAACTGCAGCAGCAGCAACAGCAACAACAGCAACAATTTGGAAGTGCCCAGTACTATTATGGTGAGTGGAAAGAAGAATATTTGACAGATGTAAGAAAGGTTCAAGTAGTTGCTGAGATATATTAAATTTGTCATCAACTAAATCTGAATAATTTTATGGGACTTTTTGGAAAACGGAAAGACCTTTCCTGGATCAGATTTCTTTTTTATGGGTCATTTTCATTGATGGGACAGCACGACAGAACGAAGCGTCTTTAATTTTTCCCACCCCTGTTTGTGGGCCGCGTTCGAATACACAATCACGTACACACCAATACAAATGAAATTACAAAAAAAAAATATTTTTACATTTTTTGTAAAATATTTTTTCCATTTTTGTAAAAAGAATTTTTAAGGCAGCTCAAATTATTTATTTTCAACACACGATACAAATGAAATTACAAAAAAAATTTTTACACGCCGTAAAATAATTTGGGAACATTTTTTACATTTTTGTAAAAAGAATTTTTAAAGGCAGCTCAAATTATTTATTTTCATCACACGAATACAAATGAAATTACAAAAAAAAATATTTTACACGCCTGTAAAATAATTTGTGGAACATTTTTTTTCACATTTTTGTAAAAAGAATTTTTAAAGGCAGCTCAAATTATTTATTTTCATCACACGAATACAAATGAAATTACAAAAAAAAAAATATTTTACACGCCTGTAAAATAATTTGTGGAACATTTTTTTCACATTTTTGTAAAAAGAATTTTTAAAGGCAGCTTAAATTATTTATTTTCATCACACGAATACAAATGAAATTACAAAAACTAAAAAATATTTTACACGCCTATAAAATAATTTGTGTAAAATTGTTGTCCCATTTTTTTAACGTATTTTTTTTCATGGCAGCTCGAATTTCGTTAGATGAAAAAATAAAATTTTTCTTCATGAAAAAATTTGGATTTACATGTCTGAAAATAATTTTGTTGTGTATCGCCCGGTTATTTTATTTTGTGTTAAACACACAAACCCTGCTTTAAATCCATTTTAATGGGTACAGTTAATAAAAAACAGTTATATTTTTTCTCCAATATATTTCAAATGCCTCCGGCATTTCATTTCATTGTTAAATTAAATTTAAAAAAAATCCTTTTTTATTTAAAGGGGTCAAAAAAGTGCCCGTCACATGGGCAAAAGTGTATCAACCTTATATTAAGCGCTAAACAATTCAAATAACTTTATACATTTATTTAATATTTCTTTGTTTTTATCTGGGCCTAATATGAAATATATATATGTATAACAAATCTGTATGCATTCCCACCAATGTGTGTGTGCGCACACACATCCATCCTCATCCCAGCAACTACTGAAGCGTAACATGTCGCCCTGGGTGGATTGAGGTAGGCTTTTAGGGCAGTTAGGGTGAGGATGGGGGAAGGGGATTGGGAGCAGAGCGCTGTCAACTAACCATGTTACTCGTGTGCCAACCATAAATCGCTGCCTGCTGTACTCATTTACCCTTAGGATTCTATTTCCAGCAAACGATTTCCATTTGCATTCAATTTAACCGCTTAAAGTGTCCCCCAGAATTAGGCTCGAAAAGTTGGCATAATATTTCGTATTTATTTTCGATTCCGCTTTTTTTTTTCTGTATGTGCAAGATGACTTCATGCTACCACAAGTTCAATTTGAATTGATAATGTAACCGAATGACCTGGCGCGAAAAATTATGTAAAAATATGCCGTATTACGTTAAAGGAGACTTTGATATGGAGTCATTTTTGAGATAGGAATCTGAGAAGGAACAAACATTTAAGGCTCATTTGCATGAAAGGGTTTGTGCGCTGTGATTTCATTTGGCTGTCAAGTGAAAAGTGAAAGCTTAAAAAACGAATGTTGAGAATAGCGAACAATTAAATACCCTCTTCGGATTTTTAGTCGGGATTTACAATATGAAGTTGTCATGAATTTTTTTTTAGTAGGCGTTGAATTTAGAGGAAATCTTTCAGACCTTTTAAGCGAATACTAAAGAAATACATTTTAATCTCTTGCCGACTAAGAAAACTTTATTAAGTTTGCTTCTTCATGTAAATCCCGTATTACACAAAAAAAAATAATAACCAAAGACCAAAGACATGAATTAACTAGAAGTTATAAAAAACAACTTAGAAACATTAACTCATTGCCCATTTTCATGCGCTTCGACTTTGACTCTAATAAGCCCGGAATCAGATTCCTGCTGGCAGAGTATTTTTCCTCTTCTAGGATTTGAATTGTTATAATTATAATTTAAGTTTAAAATTAGTTTAGCCAGTTAAGAAGTTGTTCAATTGGCGAATAAATAAATAAATAATCAAGTTACTTAACATATTCAAACTACTCTAGCTTACATTACCCTTATGCTAGGTTTACATAGGGTCATAGCTCGAAAATGACCAATGAAAATTACTGGAATTTCACTAAAAATGACACGAAATGAGATAAGGTAAACCCAGCCTTAGGCTAAAAGAATTTATGCAGCGCAGTTAACATTTTTCTTTCTTAAGCTTGAACCAGCTGAGAATCGATTTTTACATTAAAACTGGTTTAAGCAGTTTCGGACACGATAAAGATCCTCAGCATAGAAAGGCAGTTGGCAAAGCTGCTACTAAAAATTAGACTGGGAAGTCTTTGAAACAGTACTGTATAGTCAACCAGCTCTTTTTGGTGTGAATGCATAAGATGTTTATGCTGTGAGCAAACACAAGTACCTGACCTCGAGCCGTCTAAGCTTGTTAGAAAAAATTGTACTAAACACTTTTTAAAACTGATTGGGAACTGGTTTAACACTGGGAAAATATCTAACTCCAAAATTCGAATCCACTCAATTAAGTTTAATATTCATAAAATAAAAAAAAAAAAATTTATACAACTTTTGAGAGAACTACTTCATCTCAGATATTTCCGAGATATTGAATATGGGCATTTCCGCAGGCAGGTCCATTGTGACAATAAAATGAAATGTTAATAAATGAATAATATTATTTGATGATTAAATAAGATGAGCAGGGCAGGGATGACTTCTTCTAGAAAGATGCAGTGATTTTTTTCTTCCCCTCCTTTCACCTGCAGTATTTACAGAAGTCATTGTAAGCGTGGCAGTGACCCGTAAGACAGTGGACTGAACAGAAGCTTGATGTAATGAATGCTGGTGTACGTTTCAGGTTGAATTTTCAATCGATCTCTAGACAGACGCCAGTTTACTTTGCTTGTGAATAGTTTTAACAAGTCCTAAAGCATGCCTATCGTGCTCTTTTCTTAGAAGGAGGTCTTGCTTTGTCTAGCGAGGATCTACGGCAATCTGTGAGCGTTCTGTCCTTTTTAGTGCAGTGCAGGGGTGCCCAAACAAATCATATTGAAGAGCAAGCACTTGGAAAAAATCTCATTTTTTTCCAATCAGTCGGATACAACAACAATGTCTGTCACAAAAACTAATAAATAACAGAGTAAAATTTAGTTTTATCTGATACATAGCAGCTTTCTAGTAGATAAGAAAGTTGTTGTTGTGTTTGGACAGACGCAGTCAAAGGAGTGAAAAAAAAGAAAACAAAATTGCTGCGAGTTAGGCAAGAACACAAGATCGCGGAGAGTAAAGGGCTTGGCCACCTTTGGCGTAGTGCTTGACCATCTAAGTAAATGAGCGAGGCAGGAAAAATAGTTGACTGACAATTTTTCTTTCTTTCAGTGAACAGAAAGTTGGAATGAGATTTCCCAATTTTCCCCACCTTAGATTCATCACTGTAGTTGCTGATGGCATTTGCTTAGTTTTCCCCAATTGTGTCGCCTGGAAATTCGACGCCCTAAAAGTTGTGGGTATACAGAAGTTTAAGTCTTCAGATTCTTGTTAGTTAAGAAAAAGAAAAGTGCCTTAACTATCATTAAAAGTCTTTAACTTAGTTTACCCTTTTTACTCGACAAGTAATGGGTATAAAAATGAATTGTCACCGCACACAAGCAACAATAACAACAACCAGAAGAGTATTGTAAATTATGGTCCAGCAGTTTATGCATAAAACTTTGGTTCAATTGGTCGGAACGGAGTTAAATGCCGTAAATTATGCACAAGGCAAACATTTAAGCGCTCGTTAAAAGTGGTTATCTAAGCAACTGCCGCCTATTCTGTCCACTGGGACCACTGGGTGGCACATATTTTAACATACTTACACGGATGCCAAGTGACAGAAGTAGCAAACAAAAATGCGCTGACCACTGCAGAGTTAAGGATTTGCATATATTTTTGGCTTGAAAGTATTTAAATCACACTTGGAACTCAAATGAAATTTTGAAACAATTACCTAATCTTCTCTATTCGATTAGTTTTTTGATCTTAAAATATCGGCGTAGATACAACACCTGCCATATGGCCAATCCCAATAGACAGCACATGCTGAATATGCTGAAATATAACACCCGACTGTTGGTTATTTCATTGGTAACACGCATCTCATCCTCACGCTCGCGCATCCACAAGAAATCATGCACAATCGACTCGGATAGATCCTCCAAGCGCTTCAGATCAATTTCAAGTGGCTTCAGTTTGGAAGCTTCCCCTATGCCCTCATACGATTTGGTTTCCACACCCTTCTTGGTCACCAGCGAGATCTCTTGCGTTATGCCTTTTTGTTCTGGTGAAACTTTCGAATAGAAACATATCTCATAGGTGTCATATAACTCGGATAAGAAACTGAATTTGCCTTTGGTCATGTGCTGCTTTTGCGAGAGTATGTGTCCCTTGGTGTCGCGTGCTATATAATCTATACTCTGACCGGGTGCATCGGATATTTTGTATTCACCAATAATCAGCTGATTGGCTTGTATATCCTCTTTGAAACACTTTTGTCTGTTGGGCTGCAAGTGAAATATGACACTGCAAGTGGGCCGAATGAAGCCAACGATGGTGATAAACACGATGAAGGCTTTGAAAAGCATTTTTTTGTAGTGGGGAAAATATTTATGTATGTATATGGGAGACTGACTTGAAAGCGAGTGCTCACTTTTGGTTTAGAAATACAAATACATATGGACAAGCTTACGAAAGCTACATCGAAAGTTCAACTCTACCGGCGTAGCAGTTGTCGCTTTTCTGAGAACATGGGACTCTTGTTCAGTGACTCTTGTTTGGAGACTCTTGTTCAGTGACTCTTTTTTAGTGACTCTTTTTAAGTGACTCTTTTTTAGTGACTCTTTTTAAGTGACTCTTTTTTAGTGACTCTTTTTAGTGACTCTTTTTTAGTGACTCTTTTTAGTGACTCTTTTTAGTGACTCTTTTTTAGTGACTCTTTTTTAGTGACTCTTTTTAGTGACTCTTTTTAGTGACTCTTGACTCTTTTTAGTGACTCTTTTTAGTGACTCTTTTTTAGAGACTCTTTTTAGTGACTCTTTTTTAGTGACTCTTTTTAGTGACTCTTTTTAGTGACTCTTTTTTTTAGTGACTCTTTTTAGACTTTTTTAGTGACTTTTTTTTAGTGATTCTTTTTTAGTGTTTCTTTTTTAGTGACTCTTTTTAGTGTTTCTTTTTAGTGCCTATTTTTAAGTGACTCTTTTTTAGTGACTCTTTTTTAGTGACTCTTTTTTAGTGACTCTTTTTAAGTGACTCTTTTTTATTGACTCTTTTTTAGTGACTCTTTTTTAGTGACTCTTTTTTATAGACTCTTTTTTAGTGACTCTTTTTCAGTGACTCTTTTTTATTCACTCTTTTGTAGTGACTCTTGTTCAGTGACTCTTTTTTAGTGACTCTTTTTAGTGACTCTTTTTCAGTGACTCTTTTTAATAATTTTTTTTAGTGACACTTTTTTAGTGACTTTTTTTTAGTGACTTTTTTTAGTGACCTTTTTTAGTGACTCTATTTAGTGACCCTTTTTTAGTGACTCTTTTTAAGTGACTCTTTTTAGTGACTCTTTTTTAGTGACTCTTTTTTTTGAATCTTTTTTAGTGACTCTTTTTTAATGACTCTTTTTAAGTGACTCTTTTTAGTGACTCTTTTTAGTGACTCTTTTTAGTGACTCTTTTTTTGACTCTTTTTAAGTGACTTTTTTAGTGTATTTTTTTTTTTAGTGACCTTTTTTCAGTGACTCTTTTTAGTGACTCTTTTTAGTGACTCTTTTCTAGTGATTATTTTTACTGACTCTTTTTAAGTGACTCTTTTTTAGTGACTCTTTTTAATGACTCTTTTTAGTGACTCTTTTTAGTGACTCTTTTTAGTGATTTTTTTTAGTGACTCTTTTTTAGTGACTCATTTTTTAGTGACTCTTGTTCAGTGACTCTTTTTTAGTGACTCTTTTTTAATGACTGTTTTTTAATGACTCTTTTTTAGTGACTATTTTTTTGAGACTCTTGTTCAGTGACTCTTGTTCAGAGACTCTTTGTGTTGCCTCACTTTGAAAAAAAGAACTAGTAAATATGTTAAGTGAAATGACTCTACTCTTTTCTTTCTTAGTTTCATAGTTTCTTGACTACAATTTCAGTCACATAAATAAACATTTAATCAATTAAATTACAATTCTACGCTTTAGTACCTAATCATCTCGAAATGATAGGGTGGCACCCACAACTTATTCTCCCAGTCAAATCCAAATTTATACTCGTCTACTTCTCCATTTTCAATTAACGACCTTTTCCGCTGTCTGTTCGTAAAAGCTAAATGAGCAAAGTTATAGTCATCGGCGGCTACCAACTCTGCGAAAAATAGGAAATTTAGATAAAAGATAAACTGTCCATCAAATACTTACCCGCTGCATCGATGGTGCCATCTAAGTCAATAGCTGCCATATCCGAACCACTGACCAGGCGAATGGGAGCTGCTAGTTCGGCTTTTGCAATATCTGCCGCCTTTTCTATGGCCTCGCGTGCCGCCTCCACACGTTGCTCAAACTCGAGCTGTCTGCCGCGATCGTTGGTACTTTTCATGGCAGTGCGATAAATCATGTCCACCAAGCGATTACTATAACCATTATCATAGACCTGATCAGGACCCAGTAAGGCATTTCGCTGACGTATGGCAAAAGCACGAGCATCCACCACGCCTTCGGGCCGGAAGTACAGACCCGACCAAAGTTTCGAGTTCAGTTTCAAAGCGGAGGAGTTGCTTGGATTTGGGTTGTTCTCCAACTGCAAGACATCGTATGATTGCTTGGCACACAGTATAACTAAATGGATAAGCAATTTTTTTACTATGAGTAGATGGTAAATGAAATACTTACGCCACAGTACAAAGAGCAGAATCAGCAGACATTGCAAATATCTGCTCCAATTTCTGTCCACATCTGCTGGGGAGTCATCGTATAAGGTACAAGCGTGACGTGCGTGCCTCTCTCTGGATTTTTGCATTCTTAAATATTGGAAATTATTAAGGGAATATAAATGGAATTTGATTGTTAAAGCAGCGTTAAGGCGATTAATATAAAATATAAATAAATTGTTAGTTGCACCAACCCTAGATTGGAGAAGAATGTACTTAAAATATTCCATTTTGGTTTTCCATGAAATTCTTTATAAAATATACTGCGTTTTTGAGCCAAGAGCTGCACAGAATTTCAAGTATCAAAAATCATAAGGAAAAAAATACGCCCTAATCTCTCTACATATAAAAGAGTTTGTCCTCACTGACTGACTGACTGATTCACTGATTGGCAATCAACGCAGAGCCTGAACGGTAAGAGATAGAAAGCTGCATTTTTCGCAGAAGTTTCCTTTTGAGTTGAAAGTGGGCACTAAGGCGGGGTTTTGGAAAATTTCACCCCCAAGGGGTGGAAAACTCCAGAAAAAGCTACTATGGGGAAAATTTTGCTTTTCATCCGATTGACTTGAAATTTGGTTTGCAAGTAAAGTAAGCAAAATAATTGGACACCTGTTTCCCAGATTTCGGAAAATCCGCCCACAAGGAAAATGGCCGGAAAATTCTTCTTGGAAAAACTATTTTTCATCCGATTGACTTCAAACTCGGTTTGTGAGGATGGTAAGCAGACTAATTAGACATGAGATTTTCCGATGATGGAAAATCCGCCCGAAAAGTCGGGAAATTCCCGGAAAATTCCATAGGGAAAAATCTATTTTTCATCCGATTGACTTCAAACTCTGTTTGCAAGCATAGTATGCAAAATAATTAGACATGAGATTTTCTGATGGTGGAAAATCCGCCCACAAAGAAAATACCCGGAAAATTCCATATTCGATTGACTTCAAACTCGGTTTGCAGCGATAGTATACAAAATAAGTTGACATGAGATTTTTCGATTGTGGAAAATACACCCACAAGGAAAATGGCCGGAAAATTATATATGGAAAACACTATTTTTCATCCGATTGACTTCAAACTCGGTTTGTAAGGAAAGGTTGCAAAATAAAAGGAAAGTATGCCTTTGCGACTGTTAGAGTGAAAATAGTTAAAAAAGACTTGGCAAAATGCGGGCACCATCTTCTGATCCACTTTTTCAACTCTGCGGCAGGTAAAGTCTCGAAAAGAGTTGAAATCCAATAGTTTTAGTTCAAAAATGATTAACTTGCTTTATGAATATTTAAAATTATTTTGTAAAAAAACTTATAAACATTTTTTTAAAAAATTCGAATAAATAACAAAAAAATTTTTTCAAAAAATTAAAAAAAAAATTTTTTAATTTTTTAATTTAAAAAAATTGTTTTTAATTTTTTGGGTAATAATTTGAAAAAATAATCTTAAAAAGAAAAAAATTAAAAATAAGTATTAACATTTTTTTAAAAAAATTCGAATAAATATCAAAAATTTATTTTTCGAAAAAAAATAAAAAAATTTTTTTAATTATTTAATTAAAAAAAGAATTTTTAATTTTTTGGGTAATAATTTGAAAACATAATCTTAAAAAAGGAAAAAAATTAAATAAAAAATTAAAAAAAAACTTATAAACTTTTTTTAAAAAATTAGAATAAATAACAAAAAATTTATTTTTCGAAAAAATTTAAAAAAAAAATTTGTTAATTTTTTTATTAAAAATTTTTTTTTTTTTTAAAATTAAAAAATTAAAAAAAAACTTATAAAATTAAAAAAAAAATTCGAATAAATAACAAAAATTTATTTTTCGAAAAAAAATTTTAAAAAAATTTGTTAATTTCCCAATTTAAAATTTTTTTTAATTTTTTGGGTAATAATTTGAAAACATAACCTTAAACAAAGAAAAAAATTTAAAAAAAATTTTTTCTTACCAAAAAAATTGATTTTTCCACATATTTTGACTTTGATAACCCATAGGTAAGCATCTAGTAGACGAAGCACCCCCTTTCAAATATGGATTTCAAAGGTGGAACAATTATCTATCATTTGTCATTTAAATTTTTAAATTATCTCATTTGGTTCAAAAGTTATGTTAGTTAGTTAACAATTCCAGATTTCTCGTGTCAATCCGAAAAGGCTTATTTAAAGTTCGGATCCTACTTGAAAATCAAGTACAAAATATACGGAATGGGAAAATTCGTACTTTAGTCAATTCTTTAGTACTTGGTTTGAGAATTTCAGGGATCGAACTGCTTCGGTTTTTTGTTTTCTGTGTATGAAATGCAGACCAACCTCTTTAGTAGTTTGGAATCTTCATAAAATTTAAAGATTAAAGAAGATAAAAGATTCAAAGAGGAAGAAAAAATTACCCTTCCTTTACAAAAATAAATAAAACACATTTTTCCCCTTTTTCAAGGAAACTTTTAGTTTAGTTTTCATTCAAATTCAGCTCCAAATTTTACCTCTTCTCAAGCTTCAGCCAAATGCCACGTTTACTGGCTGTCAAAAAGGTTATTGGAGAGACTTCTACAGGACTTTGTTCCTTTTAGCCAAATGTACACTGTATGCCTGTAACAAAGTGACCAAGGCAGCCTTTACTTGGTTGAGGCCAAATCGTATGCCTGGACACATGCGTGGTCCAGCACCAAAGCCCAGAAAGTGTCCTCGACTTATTGCCAGTCATAAAGCGTTCAGGTTGAAAGCTCAAAGGCTGGCTATAAATCTCTGGATCGCTGAAAGAAAAAAACACACAGGGCTTAAGCAGCTTAAGACTTATTCCTGAGGCACAAACTTACAGATGTATGGCCAGTACTGGAATAATCAACACACAGTCCAAGGGCACCTGTAAGCCCTCTTGCCCTGCCCTTTGTGCGGGTAGAGTAAAGGACTTGGTGCAACGTTTTTGCAGGGACTGCATGGCTGGATGTAAGCGCAATGTTTCGTAGAGTACGGCCTCAGCATATTCCAACTCAGCCAATGTTTCTGGGCTTAAAAGTTCACCACCGCTTTGAGTAACCTGCTCTATTTCAGCCAATAGGCGCCTCTGACAGGATTCATGCCGAGCCAGTTCATAGAGCGCAAAAGCTAAAAGCATAGCTGAAGTCTCATAGCCTTCCAACAATAGGGTAGAGGCATGTCCCAAGAGATCTTCATTTTGTTGAACTACCAACCAGTTGAGCAAATTATTGCCTGGACTTCGAGCTTCCACCATAGCGCGCAGCCAAGTCTGCAAGGACAGAGGAATGTACCTAAAATAAAAGAATAGTGTGTAAGCCTTTAAGTAGGCTATCGGGTTACCCACCTATATTTCAAAAGCCTGCCCAGCAGCGGTGAATGCAACAGGGCTATAGTCTCGGCCAGACTCCAGTTACTAGGCTGAAACAGTGGACCCATTAGCAAAAGCCAGCGGTTTTGCTTCTCCTGAGCGGATTTTAGAGTTTGTGCATTTAGACCAAATACAGCTGAGCCTATCACCTGTAAAGTATAGCGTGTGGCCAATTCTTTGGCCTCAAAACATTCCTTGTTCAGGGATTTGTGCACAAATTCCTTCAACTCTTGACAGGCGGCGACTATGTGAGGCAGGCACTGACGCAAACGAAGAGGTGTAAAAAGAGACAACAGCTCTCCACGCAAAACTCGCCAGCTTTCTCCCTTAGCTATAAAAGGATTATAGCCAGCCATTTGATTAAGTTTAGAGTCCAGGCATAAAGCATTATCAGCGCAATGCACAAAATTCTGACCCATGAGAACTTGACGTAGCAGTTGATGATCGCGTATCAATAGCGAGGGTTCATTGAACAAACGATAGAAGCCCACATAGCGTAAAGTTGGGTTATCCCTGTTAAGATGTGGGCTTAGATGAGCTCCGAATAAGCTATATTTGCTCACTTACCTATACAACTCAGCATAAACTTCACCGTAGGAACGTTGACCCAAACCAAACTTCAACATATTTCCCACCAGAGGCCAGCCCCTAGGGCCCAGCACACCACGTCGTTGCCAGTAGCTGCCAAACCAGGCCACATTAAGCAATAGGATCACTAGTATCAATGGCAAAAGCAGCAGCATGCTTAGCAATACCCGAGAAACTAACGAAAGCGGCGATGCAAACTGCTTACTTATATATTAATGCTTCAGCTATTTTTAGCCTTCAGCCAAATGATTATTAGTAGCACGCCATTTTGGGTATATCAATCAAGCTAGCCATTATATAGGCACTTAACTGGCATGATTTTTACATCACGATATGAAAATATATGAATAAATGAATGAATTAACAAATTGACTCTACAAATGCTTTATAGGAATCAGAAAACTGGAAAAAAAAATTTTGTAAAAACAACTATAAATGGAGTAATGTCTGACTTCAGTGGCGAAAGGGTCCAATCGCATGGTCGAATATTAAGCGTTTGATTTTTTACAGAAGCATTGATATATGCTTTGTCAAATAGTCCAAATAAATCCAGGAAATTAATACCTTTTGTAACCACACGAAATTCGTGAGGGCAAAATGTACGAGAAATCCGTTTTTCCGCCATAACTTGGATACACGAGCTGATAGACCAAAACCTGTGATGCTCTTTTGTTCAGTGCACATAAATGAATCATAATTTTTGATCAACAAGGATATTTTGTTGCAATGTTAAATTTTCAATATTTTTCAGATGTTTTGTTGCTTCAATCAAGATAAATATAATAAAAATCTGATTGCTCCAAAATGATTTTTATAGTACCTTAAAGCAAATCTTCAATGATTAAATCAGTTTTTAAATCTTGATGATTCAATATGCAAGCTTGGGGTCAGGATTAATTTAAAGATGAGGATCGACATTTAAGTATTCGGACTCTAGCTATGCTATATATTTATCGCCTGTTTTTGCACACACTTCAGTTACATCAAAAAAGTGCTTAGCATACACGACTTCTAGATTACCTAGAATATTCACCAACAATCTACTTCAAGACAAGTCGCAGTACTTCAACAGTTGGAAAACCTTAGGAACCAAATTTGATGAGGATTGATATTCATTCACTAATGCTGGTTAGAGTTCAGAACACTCGCCACCAATTAAGGGGGTCTTCTACCTTTGAACAATGTTTTATGAGTGTTTTTTAAAAAATTCTGGAAAGAAAATCATAAGAGCTTTTTCAGTTTGGTTTTTGGATTTGTGTTATTAATTAACTATTTAATAAAATACAAAAAAAAACATTTGGATTTCGAGGGCTGTTTAAAAAGTTAATGGCCTGCCAATTATGGTCTCTTAAACAATAATGTAGAGGTGGTGGCCATGAGTCTGGAACTCCAGGTTATCGGATGTGAAAACCGTAAATCAGAATTGATGTAATTCTGGCCCGTACCTCAATCCTATTTTTCAATATTTTTTTGGAAAAATTGGCGGCCATTTAAAAAAAAATTCCAATTTTTTAAGTTTTTTTTTGTAGTATAGTGTAAAAAAATAGTAAACAAATTGTTGATTTAATTCTGGCCCGTACCTCAATCCTGTTTTTCAATATTTTTTTGGAAAAATAGGAGGCCATTTAAAAAAAATTTCGATTTTTAAAGTTTTTTTTGTAGTATAGTGTAAAAAAAAATGTTTTTTTTCTTAATTGAGAAACGGTTCAGAATTATATCAATTATGCGTCGATTGCAACATGGCTGATCAAAATCGGTTCAGTAGAACGTGGTTTTGAGAAAAACCCCGTTTAAAGTTTTGACCAACGTAAAAATACTCACGTTATATCTGCTAAACTATTTCGAATATTTGAAAATGGTTTAAAGTGAATGAAAGGGGAATGTCCAAGCTATAATAATAAGGAAAAAATTGGAAAAAAAAACATTTCAAAGGTAGAAGACCCTCTTATCTGGTAGTGGTATAGAGTGATTCCTCAATCAAGAACCTTGCTCTACTAAAATGGCAATATCTCCTAAACTATTTCGAATTTTGGAAAATGGTTTAAATGGGGTGAAAGGGGAATGTCCAAGCTATAATAATAATGCAAAACAAAAAAATCGAAAAAAAAAATATTTTTCAAAGGTAGAAGACCTCTCTGAAGATTGTATTGAGTGCTTCCTCAAGCAAGAACCTTGCTCCACTAAAATGACAATATCTCCTAAACTATTTCGAATTTTGGAAAATGGTTTAAAGGGGATGAAAGTGGAATGTCCAAGCTATAATAATAATGGAAAACAAAAAAATCGAAAAAAAAATATTTTTCAAAGGTAGAAGACCCTCGTAACTAGTGGTATAGAGTGCTTCCTCAAGCAAGAACTCAAAATTCAAAATTCAACTAAATTAGAAACATGTCATAAATTCAAGGTCGTAGTCAGCTTTCCATGTATATGGGAATATCCTGTCGTATACGTAATATTACATTTGTAAGCACATTTTGGCACAGTGCTGGCGACCCAAGTGATTTATCTTTTACTTATGTTTATTAATTGGTGTTTAGCGCTTGCAAATTTATATTTAATCAGTGAACAAAAAAATTTTGAATAGCATTTCGTACGTTCTTCTTCCATGTTGCTTATAAAGATTATAAATTGTCCCAACAGCTTGGCCTCCGATCAGGTTGCTTGTTTCCCAATTTGTGATATACTCAATTTATTATTTTTAAACTTTCCGAATTTCATTGATAGTTAAAAGTTAAATTAAGGGGAAGTTGAAAATATTAACTTTTCTATGAAATTTTTTATAAATATACTGCAGCCAAGAGCTGCAAAAAAATTTCTCCAAAAAAATTTTTTCATACAAGCAGGTAGGCTCTAATGTCCATGTCCATGTTCCGAATTGCAAGTCAATTTTCGTGTAAACGTTTCTATTTTGAATAAAGGTTATATAAATTTATATGTGGGTGACAAGAAAAACTGTGGCTACTAGATTTTGTTGTCGTTTTTGCACGAAATAAATCCACTTTGTATTGATTTCTAGGAAACTCAAATTTCATCTAGTAGCCTCAGATATATTTGTCACCTTTTTGCCTGGAACCAAAAATAATAATTAAAATAAAAAGATTTGGTTCAAGGAATAAAATTCTTGTACAAGAATCGTTGGACTGTCTCTTGTTAAAGAAAAAAACAACGAAATGTTTTGCGTCCGCAGCTTATATGCCAATTATATTTGTTTGTGTTTAACTGATATTTCTGAATGACGCAACAAAAATGAACAAATGTAACTGTTTTGGTCATTCGACTATGTCGAACTCCATATCATTATAAATTGGCGGCGTTATGGCCAGTATTGAGATGGACACCAACAGTGGTGGCTTTAGACTGGCATCCAAATTCAGTATCGACACCTCCGAGTCCCTTTCCAGCGTTACAATCTCCGTTTCCTGAATGGATACCGGCTGGCCACGCTCATTGGTCTTCGTGACTTTGGCATGCACCCGAAAGGTGTGCACCATGCGCGGCAGCCCCAACATCTCTGCATCCGTCCTGGGATCACGCAAAATGTACAGTTTGTACGGATCGATGATAACCATGAGATCTGTGCCCTTATTGATGGCCGCCCAGCGCCAGATCTGAATGCCATTAGAAAGTTCGGGCAAATAGCGACCAAAACGCATGCATTTCTGAAAGAAGCGATAATAATGGTTCTCACTGTAAAAGTAACTATAAAGCCAGCTGGTGGGTATGATATTGTCCTGAATTATGGTATTTAGATCGCTCTCATTGTCGGTCAAGTTCAGGCTACGCAATCGTTGAAAGACTCCCAAATAGGGATGGCCCTCGGCTGTGGTCACAAACGGTTGGTTGCGCTCCAGATTGGCGAAGTACACAAACTGCAACGGGGCCTGGGCCGAGCATTTCGGGTGCAAGCGCAGAAACATCCAACTGCGCAGCATGGTGTACACATTGAACTCCGATTCCAGCACAAAGAGATCCGTCGAGCCCACAAGTAGGGACATCAACTCAATGGAAATCTCACGCAAGAGATGCAAATTGCGCGGCTTATTGAGCAGTCTCAGCAGATTTATTAAAAGCCAAGCGAACGCAGACATTCGCACATCCTGGACACTATAATGGCTGGCTGCCTCATAGTACATAACGACCGTCTCGGCACAAATGGTCTCCAACATCAGATCGGCGCACTTCTCAATCACGTTATCGAGCATCAGGTAGGTGGCGGTGGCCAATACCGAAACCAGCCCAGCGGCGCACAATGCTACTTCGTCCAAGTACATGGAACGGAACACAATGTCCAGGCTATGCACATCGATTAACTCGTCAAAGCGTTCAAGCTGCACCACACCTTGTGTCGACTCCTTCCACGAGCCATTGAACATGGCCGCAAAATAGGGACTCTGGCGCAAATAAAACTTGTGCAGGTGCCACACCCTGTCCAGGGCAACGATAGTCACATCCGAACTCTGCTTGTCATTAAATAGCGTGCAGTAGACATACTCCGCTGGAGTCAAGCGTATCTTTTTCACCAAAGAATGATCCACATGCTCGTCGGGTCGCCGCTTGCGATTAGCACGAAATACACCCGTTATTTTACTTAGCAACTGACCCATTCTAGAGCTATGCGGTATGTGGATGTTACAAGAATGCTAAAAATTTTAATATACGAAAATATAAAGTTGGAAATGTATGTAATGTACACCTTCAAATACTGAGATATGTCTGTAAAGTGATTTTTGACGTGGCCCACATTGAAGACAAAGTGACAGAAAAGTCAAGGGTTGCTGAGATTACCAAATTTAGGTAAATCTTTTTAAAGGCATTTATTACAAGGAAAATAACATAAAAATAATAATTTTTACTCAAAACATACAAAACATATTTTTGGTGTATCCGAAATTTAAATTAAATTCCCACCTCTTCCTTTTATTTTACATTTTAAGCTCAGCACTCAGACCTCAGCTTCTGCTTTAAATTACCAGTGTGTCCCTATAACACCAAAATGCCACCGTTTAGCTACAAAATACCTTCAAATCGCGTACGGTCACACTGCTCGGTCAGACCTTTGTTGACATTTAAATTTAGTTATTAATGTTTTTTTTCAAAAAATTAGGGAAATGCAGGCATATTTGGCTAAAAATACAGAATGCATAAGTCGTGGGCAATGCGGATACCAAATGTTGACAATCTACCATTTTTGGCTGCTGACATTCAAAATTAACCTGCTCATACCCATCGGAACTCAATTAGCTGTTTTGGTTGCACAAGGTGGCAACCCCATGAGCATTCCGATGTGTATGTGAGTTCAAATTTATTTCGTCTGAGAACTGACTGAGACTATTCAAAAGTTTTCGAAAGCATTCCGACACCCCCTGTTTTGTATGAAGTTAATACCCATCGGAATCGATTTAGCGACTTTTCTTTTTTTTTTTAATTTTTTATTGTAAACCCAATTATTAATACTATAAAAGTTAAATTTTGTATAGATACTTTTATTCTGAAAGGAAATAATAATAATTAACAAATAATATAATAATATACAAACTGTAAAAAATGGTCACATTTCTTTATTTACAGAAGGTAGCACAAATTATTTACACGCATGTAAAAAACAAGCGTGTCTAACATGAAACAAATCATGAAAAAGTGGTTCATAAAATCCACAAAAATTATTTTCACGCCATGATAAATAACATCAAGGTAAAAAATCATTTTTTTCAAATATGAAAAAAAAATTTAATAAAAAATTTTTTTTATGTAACTAACACGAGCATTTTTTCAACGATTGTAATTTACAGGCATGTGACAAATTTGAGCTGCTTTCTTTAAACCTGTAAGTAACAGTCGTGTCAAACATGCTCGTGTAAGTTACACCAAAAAAAAAAAACTTTTTACATATATAAAATTGCTAATTTTCATGTCTGAAAATAATTATTTTTTACAGTTTGTATATTTTACTTTGTGTTAATATCATGCGTGTAAAGAAAAATGTGTGTTATTTTACGAACCTTTTTTTTGTACCCTTGCAGAGGGTATATTAAAATTGTTACGATGATTGCTTGAGGCATCTCCGGCTCCTTAAAGTATATATATTCTTGATCAGCATGACGAACTGAGACAGACGTCTGTTTTAATGCTATCTCTTCCCTCAGTTTGTAAGCTATTTCGACCAAACTTTGCAAAAATTCTTTAAATACACATAGGCTGCACATTTGTCGGAATCGGCTGGATCGGATGACTATAACATATAGCTGCCATAGGTACGATCGGTCCAAAAACTAGTTTTAGTGAACAAAATTTGTTGTTTTCTGTCGTAGCGTCACCAATCTTAGTATATATAAGTTTTCAATGCTTTCCCATAATTCTAGAAAAATTTATTAAAATCGGATGACTATAGCATATAGCTGCCATAGAAACGGTCGGTCCAAAAACTAGTTATTGTATGAAAAACTTTTTTGTTTTCTATCGTAGCGTCACCAATCGTGGTATATATTAGTTTTATATGCTTTCACACAATTCTGGAAAAATTTATCAAAATCGGATGACTATAGCATATAGCTGCCATAGAAACGGTCGGTCCTTAAACTAGTTATTGTATGAAAAACTTTTTTGTTTTCCATTGTAGCGTCACCAATCGTGGTATATATTAGTTTTATACGCTTCCACACAATTTTAAAAAAAAAGGTATCAAAATCGGATGACTAAAGCATATAGCTGCCATATAAACGGTCGCTCCAAAAACTAGTTCTAGTGGGAAAAACTTTTTTGTTTTCCATCGAAGCGTCACCATTCTTGGTATATATTAGTTTTATACCCCTTCACACAATTCTGGAAAAATTTATCAAAATCGGATGACTATAGCATATAGCTGCCATAAGAACGATCGGTCAAAAAACTAATTCTAATGAGAAAATTTTTTTTGTTATCAATGGTAGCGCCTTTCAAAAACTGCAAGGGTATTTAAAACATCGGCCGATGTTAACCTTATATTTTTTCTGCTGGTATCAGTTTCAGAAATCCCCTAACTAACTGATTTGCTGATGACCTACTGTCTTTTCTTTCAGCGGATGGTTATACCCATGGTGGTAGTAAACGTAAACTTTTGAACGCCGTTGCCGGTTCTTGTGAGGGCAGACGTCATTTGTATTGCATGCGTAGTGCTTCGGTAAAGTCCTTGCGTCATCAGCAGCAGCAACAGCCACTGCAAATCAATGGAAGTGGTGCCACCGTCACCGATTGCTGTACTCGAGCCCAGCGATTGCGACACCAGCATCAGCAGCAGCAGCAACTGTACATGAGTGCGGCGCCTGAGCAGGAATCACGACGTAAAAGTCTGTCGCAGCCCAGTCTTAGGATCACCGAGGCGGGCTTGCGTAGGTAAGATTATTGGAAAATATGCTCATGCCTTCGCCACATTATCTTTAACTGTTCTTGCAGCATGGTGCCTCGCCGTTCCAATGAGAACAAGAATCTGGAGAGCAAAAAGCGTGTGGTCAAAATGCTCTTCGTTCTCGTCCTGGAGTTTTTCATCTGCTGGACCCCCTTGTATGTGATTAATACGCTAACCATGCTCATTGGCCCCGTGGTGTATGAATATGTGGACTATACGGCCATTAGTTTCCTACAGCTGTTGGCTTACTCATCCAGTTGCTGTAATCCCATAACGTATTGCTTCATGAATGCCAGCTTCCGACGTGCATTTGTGGATACATTCAAGGGCATGCGCCTGTGTGACAAGGGACGTTTTTGCTTTTGGCGCCGTCGCTCCAAGAATGAGACAAATCTTTCAGTGGCAGGCAATTCAATTGCCTTGGCCAATTCGGTCATGTCCAGCCATACCATATTGGAGAGTCCGCGTCTATGAGAGAGTCGAAAACAGTTGAGGAGGGGCTTGAGGCAGCCGCAGCCGGTGCAAATGGAAACGGAGTCGCTGTAATTGTGATGAATTGAAACTGTTGGTTGTAATGGAGAAATTGGATGGCATAACTCATAACTAACTCTAACCATTTTAAATGTAATTTCTAAGTGTTAAATGTAATAAATATCAAATCGAACAGTATACGTAGTACAACTCCCACCCACCCCGAAATGTAAATATGTGGCCAATTTACTCACATTTCTAGGGTCACGTCGCTCAAAAAGTGGTTTCAATCTATGACAAACTATTTACAACACGCAAAACAAAGACCATAAAGATTCAGGTTTGTGGAATTCGGAAGAGGTGGGGCAAATAAGTTTTTAATAGACTTTGCTAATATCAACTAACAGAGCAAGTAAAATTAACATTGATGTTAATGTTAACATTAAGTTAGCTGAACAAAAATATTTACGACACAAGTTGAACTTTTTATATCTTTGCTTTAAATATTTCGATCCACCAAAACCACTATTGTAAAAACCCACTATTCTGCTAAACACCTATTTAAAATCCAATTGGATTTGCCTTAAACGAACGTACAGTGTTGAGGGCGCCACTGAACTTAAATCTTTTCTGCTTAATCAGTCTTAAGCACTTCAGCTGATCAAGAATATATATATATATCGGAGGTACTTTCTTCTGCCTTGTATGTATAATGTATGATGTTCTGATAATGTATGTATATCACGAACTAGGTATACCCTTTTTAGTCTACGGGGTATTAAAATTGTTAATTTGATATCCCCGAAAATATCATTTGTAAACTTTCGAAAATACAAACATTTTTATTTGGAGTATTAAGGGGGTCTTCTACCTTTGAAAAATATTTTTTTTTTTGATTTTTTGCATTATATTTATAATAGCTTGGACATTCCACTTTCATCCACTTCAAACCATTTTCAAAATTCGAATAGTTTGAGATATTGTCATTTATGAAGGTTCTTTGAGAGCCAAACACCTTAGGTCTTTCTTGTTTTTTTCCTTAACTTACTTCCTTTCTCCCTTCAACCTTTTCAATTCATAGTTTAGATATGCTTAGTGAGCAGGTCGCGAGAGCCTCAACTTACTTTGAAAAATATTTTTTTTTGCTTTTTGCATTATTATAATAGCTTGGACATTCCACTTTCATCCACTTCAAACCATTTTCAAAAATTCGAAATAGTTTAGGAGATATTGTCATTTTAGTGGAGCAAGGTTCTTGCTTGAGGAAGCACTCAATACAACCTTCAGAGAGGTCTTCTACCTTTGAAAAATATTTTTTTTAGATTTTTTTGTTTTGCCTCATTATTAAAGCTTGGACATTCCCTTTTCATTCACTTTAAACCATTTTCAAAAATTCGAAATAGTTTAGCAGATATATTCTTTTTAGTGGAGCATTGTAAGTATTTTTTCAACGATTGTAAGCGCGTTTTTCTCGAAACCACGTTTTTTGACCTGGTAGCCATGATTCCGCCAGTTCTACAAAACCGATTTTGATCAGCCATGTTGCAGGCGACGCAGAATTGATGTAATTCTGGCCCGTACCTCAATCAAGATGAAAAACATTTTTTTACCATTTTTTTACACTAAAAATCTACAAAAAAAAAACTGGAAAAGTCAAATTTTTTTAAACGGTCGCAAATTAAAAAAAAATATTGAAAAATATGATTGAGGTACGGGCCAAAATTACTTCAATTCTGATCATAACCTCATTTAAAGTGTTTAGTTCCGTTAACCTGAAGTACCAGAATCATGGCCACCACCTATATAACTTTTTTTTTGAAGACCTCAATAGGCAGGCCAATTACTTTTAGAACAGCCCTCGAAATCCAAAATTTTTTTATATTTTATTATATAGTTAATCAAAAAGCTCCTATGATTTTTTCTTCAGAATTAAAAAAAAAAACACTCATAAAACACTGTCCAAAGGTAGAAGACCCCCTTAAGGAAGATTTCATACTCAATGGCCGTGTTCAGCAAAAGAACTTGCTACCTGATCTATGATATATTTCTTGGTAATTTATGTTTAAAACGATATTATGCAGCTTTTACCTATATTAATTAAACAAGACCTCCTATAAGTATGCTAAATTATATGAGTTGTTTTAATTAAGCTAATCAACGATCAAGTGTCTCTGCTGAACGCGCCCATTAGTTTTAAATTAATGACTAAATATTGTAATTTTGATGATTCCTTTTTTTTGGAGTTTACCTTTGGTACAGAATATACAAAATCAAGCAATTATTTTAAACAGTTCGAAAGATTAAGATTTATGGACTTCACAATCACAATTTGTAAAAAAAAGGAAGCGCACGTTAAGTGAATATGTCTTGTCGTGCGTTTATATCCGTGCTTGCTTCGTGCTTAGTGATTATAAGTCTTGCAGTATTCACGAAATTTTTTTTGGGAACAATCTACCACAAAGAATTTAAAGACGGTTTCAACTTCCTGTCAGGAAGTGAGCACAATCTATGGTGACACAATATCAATAATCTTTATGGTCTTTATAATAAATAGAAAATCACTGAGAAGTATTATAGTAAGGTATTGGAAAATAAACCCAACCCTTTTAGCCCTTAAAATAGTTCGACTTTGAACTGCATTACACCAAACCTGGTTCCCTTTAACAATATTATACCCCTTACCAAAAGTTCAAAGGGTATAATGAGCTTGTGTTTTAGGTTTTGAACTCCTGTGGTCGAACCAAAATTTACTAAAGGTTGCAGTTTGAAAATATGAGTTTAAAGGTATTTGGGAGAGGGTTTTAGTATGCCCACGTATTACCCAATTGAAAAGAAACCTGTTAAGAAACAATGTACAAAATAGGGTACAAGAAACAGACAAAGAATTAATATTAATAATTAAATATATAAAAAAAAACACCTAAATACAATATAATTCTTTTTTTTAACCGAATCCTTTTGAAAAATGTTTTCTGCATCGGTTCGACTTGGATTTTCTAAAAATCTCGAACTCGAACCGGCTTACAGTTCTGGTAGTATACTACAGATCTATACCACTTCTTTGATCAGAAAAAATCATGCTGGTAAAAACCCTTTCCAATTGGACATGAATCCATGAGAATATAGACGGTTCACCATTAATGCCATTGCAGGCTCTATGTCAATAAAGTTTTTCATATTTTGGCATACTTTAGTAAGCCACATCAACGAAATCTTTTAGAAGATTCAAAAGAAGATATGGACAAGGGCAAATTTGGAACCTTAGCCTAACAGGGGCTGTAAATACGCAGATGCAGCCCAGAGAAGGAGTTATTCTCTGAGCATAAAATGGCACTCTGCAATGCTCTAGCAAGGCGCAGATTCAACAGCTTTGAAAAACTTAGCTTACACCCCATCAACATAACAAAAATCCAGACATGTGTACAGGAAATGGGGGTACCTACACTTTTCCTTAACGACCTTAGATTCTTGTTTTTGTGAACAGAGAAATTATTTATTACCTTATTCTATATGAATTTCTAGAACTTTAAATAAGACTGTCGCACAATATCGATCAGATTCGGTTTAGGTATGGATTCACAGTACAAAAAGTGACCGGGAATCTATCTAAGAGCTTAATCTCAAATATTAGCTAAATTCAAAAAATCTTGCATCTTTATGGCAAACACTTAGGGCCGTTTTCTTATCTACATGTTTTTCAAAAATTAGGTGCTTTTTGGAATAATGTATGTACAACTATGCTACAACGACCCAGCCTAAAAGTAGGCAACCTGTGTTTTCGTAAAAACATGAAGATGAGAAAACGGTCAACTTCTAGCAATAAAACATTATATACCATATTATATAACAATAGTCCATAAATCCATGTACACACACTCAAAGCTTACAAATATCCACTCTAAAAACCATAACCAATATTAAATGTGAAACAAAAAACAAACTCAAATCGATTTTAAAAGGAATTGTAGTTGAATATACACAAAAAAAAAAAACAAAAATTGATTCAAATTACCTGTGTGCAATACGTTTGTGTGTGTATCAATATATTTCGCTCAACTAATATTGTAATTTTGTTGAGATTTTGATCTCTAAATATGTGAAATCTAAATGTTTTTTATGTAAATAAAATGAAAAAAAAAATACCTTCAACAAATTGCATTGCACACTTCTGGGCGGCGACACGCAAATCAAAAAGCCCCAATACGCATTGCCGGCCGGAAATCAATGCGAGAGAAAGAGATAGAGAGAGTGTGTGAAAGCTGCTAGCTAATTGATTGCCTGTCGGGTGGGGCTTTGGCTGGGCATTAACATTAAGCTGGCCAGGATAAATGTGCAGTTGTGTGGAAAACCATAGACATAAATGTGGTGGAATGTGCAGGATGCACTGCCAGAAATTTGTGTACTTTGAACCTTACACTCAAAAAATAAAATCAATTCCGTAATCAATGCAATCTTAAATGGTAACGAAAGCAGAATAATCTCGGATTCAATATGAATAAAGATTTATTTGATCTACATTTTTTAGACATATATTCTACTACTTATTATGAATCGACCCGTCATACATCGTTTTTCGATCAGATGAACGATATTAGAGCTATACGTAAAAGAAAATAAAAACCAACGACAACAACAACACTGCTGCGATTGGTGGAACTTACGAGAAAGAGAGAGCGAGAAGACAATAGCTAACTGGTAATTTCCCAATTGGACCTTGATTGACGGCAGGATCTAACAAACAAGTACAGAGTATATTACAGTCGGGCTTGACCGACTTTCTTACTTGTTTTAAGACTAAAAAGATAACATTTAAGCCGTGGTTATCTAAATAAGATTAAAAAAAAAAGATATTGACAAAGGCAATATTCCAACTTAATCAAATCCCAAAGCATGTTTGAGATTAAAAAAGAAACCCATCTGGGTGAACAGAAACAAAGCGGCTCTGACCTACTTCATCAAGCGCTGTTGAGGGACTAAAACAATTTTTGTTCTCATGGCATGCGTTCGGCTTGTGTCTGTGTGAATTGGTAAACGTTGGGGTGTTTCTATGTAAGCTGTAGGCATGTTAGCATGCGACGCTCCCTAACAAAATGAGGCATTATACACCCATGACTTTCTTATGGCAAAAAATGTACCGACTGGCTTATTGTTCATTGTCAAACTGAACTTTTTTTTATAGACTAATTTTCTTAAAGAAGTTTAGCCGTTACGGTATTTGTTTTAGAAACTGAAATAAGAGATAGAGATTGATTGAACTGAATATTCTGCTGCAGCTGACACGCACTCTTCAGATATGATTGTATTCATCAAATGAAGGCAAGCATACAATTTCGTATGTATGTGTGTGTGTGAGTCGAATGCGTGGAACGACCATTCGCTTCAAATGTCAGTTGCACACTGACGATATGCAGAGACAGCTTTAAGTGGACAGTGGAAGTGCTTATCTGCAGTCCATGTACCCATGGCTCACACACACATATTCACACAAAATTTGTGTTCTCACTCTGGCGATTTTGGCAAAGGTTCTTAGTTAACAACGGGGAGCGGGAAATGGGAAAAATTAACTCAGAAAAAAATAAACCAAGTACAAACCAATCTCAAAAGCTGAACTTCCATATGGGCATTTCTTTTCTGACGTGACGTGACATTCGTACGATAAAATATAAAAAAAATATATGAAAGAGACAAGTTAAAAAAATTTTTTTTTTATATTTTGGTAGTAATTCAATAGCACTTTATTTAGAAAAAAATTACAAAAATCGACCCAGAGGATTCAAAGAAATCAGTAAAAATATGCCCTGACGTGACGTTACTTAAAACGGAAGTGGGTTTTGACTCGGATTACAAAATTTATAAACTCTGCGAATTGAGAAACTCTTTTTGTATAAAACTTTTTCAGTAGTTTTTAGAATAATATAAGTTTATTTTCCAATTTACCAAATATAAAAATCGTTTCTCGTTCTTTTTTTATTAGCTCTTTATATCGACGGACGTTACTGACGTGACGTTACTAAATTTCATTTGGCAATTTTTAAGTAAAGAAAATTTTTCTTAAATTATTCAACGCAACAAGAAAATCATTTTTAATTGTAGCTAAAATTTTGCGAAAAGAGTGGAATTGCTTAATGACTCTGAGAGCTGTAAATCGAAAAGAAAAAATGCACTGGAAAACTGGCCAAAACGTAAATTTGTACTTTCTAGCTCGATATATCGCTAAATGTACAAAGGGAAGCTTTAAACTCATTAATTAAAAATAATTTGCATATTTACTTTTTCTAAATCAAGTAAGAAACAACTTTTAATGAACTTTTAATTTTTCGGCCTTGGTAGACTTTTCTGCGGAAATGCCCATATCTGGAGAACAAAATTCTCATTTCATAAAGTTCCTTTGACTGGAAATAATGGTAAAAAAAATCGCAGAATTGTTTGAGACAATTTATTTTAAAGCTAAGGACTAGATCTTTACGTTAGAAAGGAAAGTCAAAACATACGTTGCCCATTAATCATGCCCTAAAACGGTCAATAAGCACTTTTACCATTTTAAGGCTTAAATTACCAAAATCATTTTGTTAAACAGACTCCTGTTAAGCACACAGAACTCATCAAGAATCTCCACCACTTCTTTTATAGTGCTAATTTTACAGAGTTGGAAAACAGTGTTAGAAAACAATGTGGAAAACAGAGTTATTAAATGGTGTTGGAAAACAATGTTCAAAAATAGGGTTGGAAAAAAGAGTTGGAAAACAATGTTGAAAAACAGTGTTGGATTCAATGATGAGAAACAATGTTGAAAAACAGTGTTGGAAAACAATGTTCAAAAGAGTGTTGAGAAATAGTGTTATAAAACAGTGTAAGAATACATTGTTGAAAACTGATCAACTATATAAACTGAATCATGTTGCCTAGTGCTAATATTCCAGAGTTGGAAAGCAATGTTAAAAGCAATGTTGAAAACAGAGTTATTAAATAGCGTTGGAAAACAGTATGGGAAAACAAAGTTAAAAAACAGTGTTTGAAAACAATGTTGAAAAGGAATGTTGAACAACAGTGTTGGAAACAATGTTGGAAAACAGTGTTGGAAAACAATGTTCAAAGAAGAGTGTTGGGAAAAAATGTTCAAAGAAGAGTGTTGGGAAATAGTGTTATAAATATTTTAAGAAGCGTTTTATTTTGATTACTTACAGAAGTGGCATATCTTTCCAACAGGAAGATAGAACATGGTTAATCCGCGTTATTTATTTACTTGAACACTGTCCCAAAACAATTGACACTTTCGGTATATTTGATTTGACGGGAGTTTTGCTAAGTTGAGTTCTTGCTTTAACATTTATTTGGTATTACCAGATTTAGCAAATAAAGAGTTGGACAATGTCGCTTTTTTTTGCAGAATTGAAACTAGTTCAAATATTTCCCAACGTTTTTCCCTGCATGTATTTTCGTTTAGATAAAAACCCTGCACATTGGTTGGCCATTTGCAGTTAATGAGTAGGATATAAATCCCATGACGATATGCCCCCAAAACGATTTCTACCTGCCAGTCTCATTAGGCTGTCACGCACAGAGCAGCTTCAAGACTGTCCTAAAGTCCAGTCTCCAGCTACAGATGCTGGAAAACAAAGGCAAAACAAGCTTTCCATAAATAACAATAATGATGGTCTCGGGCAATAGATGTGTGTGGTGTCTGTGTGTGTGTGTGTGTGTGTGTGTGTAATTCAACATGCCAACTTGACTCTTTTTGTGGTCAAAAGAAATCAATTACCAGCAATAAATGAACACAAGGGGTGGCAAATGGGCGTGGACTGCTGATTGATGTACTTCATTTGATATATCAACACACAAAAAAAAACCAAATGTGGGTCGATGCTCAAAATCGAAAATCAAGTATCTGCAATTGCTTCACCACATCCCTTTTAAGTTTATAAATTATGTACATAGATGCATTAGAGTAGGTCACAGCATTCTCATGTACATGTGCGTATGAAAACACACAAAATCTAGTGTAGAGGTTATTTTGTAGTCGAGCCACTCGATTGCAGTGCTCTTACTTGTTTTTGTTTTCAACTTCAACATCTTCTTTCAATTAGGGCATTCACGACCTACTACAGAATTGATGGACTTTCGTCCAGAATTCCTTAACTAATCAGATCTGTTCCTTTATTACTTGAGCACTATTTCTCTAATTGAAATGAAAACGTCTAGTGTTGATAAACACTACAAACTTGTGCTTCCCATTGTGTCACAGAATTATGAAATTTTGTAGAGCAAATGCTACTAATTTCATTAAGCAGACTTAGGGTCGTTTTCTCATGTTCCCGTTTTTCAAATCCAGGTGGTTTTGGGGGAATAATGTGTTGCCTACTTTTGTGCTTTTAAAAGCGGTCTAAAAGTAGGCAACATAGATTTTCTCAAAAAGCACCTAGTTTTCAAAAACATGAAGATGAGAAAACGGCCTTTAGATTGTGTAGAGGCTTAGGACCTTATACTTAAAGGTAAAAAAATCTCAGTTCAAATATTGGTCCGGCATGTGAACTTGTTTTTGAATAATTTTAATTACATTAAATTGATGGTAAATTTGCTAAATTTGTTTATAAGAAAAAGTGAGCTTCATGGTCTCTGGAGATTTTTGTAACGTCCCGAATTTAAAGAAAGATTAAAATTCCTTGGTTTTTCGTTTTAAAAAAAATCTTGGATTTTAATGGGTTAAAAACTCCAAACAAAATTTAAGGCGAATTTTTCCCATTTGAGGCCTAATATTTCACTTTCTACAGCAGCTTTCTATCTTTGACCGTTTAGACTGTGCGTAGATGAGTACAAACTCTTCAATTTATAAAAATAAATCATGACAGTCGGCCCTGCCTGACTTGAAAATTATCCTTAAGTGTTTTTGTATTGTTTAAATTTGTTTCCAACTTTTTCTCATATATCTCAGGGTATTCAGGCTTCGTGGAACCCCTACCAACCGCTCATTTGTACGCAACTTCGTGACTCTTGCGTGTGTGGGACTTAACCACATTAACAATCACAATTGAAGACAATTGAGTTATATTGGTAAGCGTTATTGAGCTTTAACCTAACGGTCTGTCTGTTTTTTTGGGCGACCTTGACCAGTTTTCTGTTTTGTGGCTGCTTTTCTTGCGCAACGCCCTTTTTTTCCCCCTCCGCGCTCCGCCCCTTAAAATAAATTATACAATTGTCGATTAACGGCTTTAGGTTTAGTGTTGAAACGGGTTTCTTGAATTGTATATTAATTATATTTTGGGTCGCCGCTTATCTGGCTCAATTTCGCAACCCTCCTTCTCATTGGAGAAGTTTCGCGAATCATTTCATGCAGTTGACCTTCGAGCGAAGCGAAATTGGTTGACAAGATTAAATATTATTATGATTTTTTTTTTGATTTTGTTTCTTTGCCCTGTGCATGTTAAGTGCTGGTTTTTGGGTGAAAGTTTATTTCGCGAGCCTACCTCATTATTATACGAGTGAGTATATCAGGTACGCAAAGGTGTGGCTGAAGTTGTGAAATACCTAAATTCCACATGTTTAATAAATTATGAGTTAATTGAATTGCTTATTTATGCGCTGATCTCGCTCAAGCACGCCTCTAGCGGCTGTTTGGCGCAACTTTAAGCCAAGAACAGAACCTTCCACTGGGGCTGAAAGAATTTTGAGTGATCTGGCCTATCAAATCATTGCATACCTATGGGCTGTAAAGAATTTTCGCTTTGTAAGTTATTACTTTTTTATACACTTGAAAAGTGTATATTAATTTTGCCCAGAAGTTTGTAACGCATAGAAATATTCATTTCCGACCCCATAAACTATATATATTCTTGATCAGGACGACGAGCCGAGTTCATTTCCGCTTGTCCGTCCGTCCGTCTGTCCGTCTGTCTGTTTCTACGCGAACTAGTCTCTCAGTTTTAAAGCTATCGAGCTGAAATTTTGCACAGAGTCTTTTTACTGCACGCAACTAATATGTCGGAACCGGCCGGATCGGATGACTATATCATATAGCTGCCATAGGAACGATCGGTCTAAGAACTAGTTCTAGTTAGAAAAACTTTTTTGTTTTCCATCGTAGCGTTTCCAATCGTAGTATATATTTGTTTTATATGTTTCCACACATTTCTAAAAAAATTGATCAAAATCGGATGACTATAAATTTATCGAAAATCGGATGACTTTTGCATATAGCTGCCCATTATATAAACGGTCGGTCAAAAAACTACTTCTAGTAAGAAAAACTTTTTTGTTTTCTATCCTAGCGTCCCCAATCTTGGTATATATTAGTTTTATATGCTTTCACATAATTTTGAAAAAAAATTTCAAAATCGGGTGACTATAGCATATAGCTGCCATAGGACCGATCGGTCGGAAAATGTGTTTTACTAAGAAAAGTTTTTTTTATGGTATCAAATTTTTATTATCAATGATTTAAAAATTTTGAATATCTGATATCTATATCCTATATATATTTTTCCAGTTAAATCAGTTGGATTAAAGTTTTTCAAGTGTATTAAAACTTCGGCGCAGACGAAGTTAGCTTTGCCTTCTCGTTGGAAATAAACCCTTTTTGTTGGACATTGATATATGCTTATAAATAAACAATTCTACTTGTCTAATCCAACTCTGAACTCATATTTTTCGATAAATTTGAATTTGATCCAAACAACACACTTTTTCTGACCTAACTATCAAATGTGAATTTTATAAAAACCATAAAAGTTTTTTAAGCTAATCAATAAATATTGCCAATACAATTTATTATTGAATACGACACTTTTGGTTGCTTATAAAAACTATGAGAATATAATTTAGTTTTTTCTAAGTTATTGTAATCCCTAAAAGTGTCGAGTTGAATAATAAATTGCACGCAGATAATAATTATTTATTTTACATTGAAAAAAAAAACTATATTTAGCCATTAAATAACAAACAAATTTCCCATCTGTGGGCCCTTTGGCTTATCAACCACAACTCGGAATTAATTACAACTGCAATCACAGCTTTCAAATTCAGAAAATTGAATTTTGGTCAAATTGTGGTGCACTTGTCAACTTAATCCGTTATATAAATTTTAGTAAATTACTTTTGAGGTAAGTTTAAGTCACTCTTTACCAAGAAGCCTGCTTATCGCTAAGTCGCACGTCTCACATGACTGTCCACAGGTTGAACATTTTCACTACAAAGTCCCTTGGCCTTGTCCATTCATTCATTTCCACAAACCACACAAACCCATCATGATATCCGCCTCTCTGTCTGATGACAATGACCCAACTTGTTTGTGTAAACATTTCCATGGGGGGGCGGGCGTACAAAAACCCTTTATGCTGTGCTCTGCACTTTGGCCACATTCGGCGGCAAAAGCAAATGATGATTCATACGTAAGCCCCCCTTTACCCCCCCATCCCCACCTTTGCACAACTGCAAGAAATTGCCAATTACTCAGTTGTATGCGTTTAGTTTGACTTGTTGGCATATGTGCCATTAGCCTTAAGCCGCTTATCTTGAATAGAGATTGATATAATTTTGTTTAATTTATAGACAACTATTAGAATATTCACTTATTAAGTTGGCAAATATTGCATATTTATTTAAAAATGCAAAGTGAAAATTTTATAGAAAATTTATTATTTATTATTATTTGATCTATTTGACAGTGAGTGAGTGAACAAAAAAGAGTAAGTCACAACATATTCGTATTTAATTGTTTCCTATTAGTCACTCTTGTTCAATAACTGTTCACTGAGTTGTTATGTAGGTTGCTATATATATTTCTGGCCTAATAATGAAAACGCGAATATTTATGATCAAAAATGGTTTTATTGTTTTTCAAAGTATTCTCCAGCAAGATTTATACACTTTTGCATGCGCTCAAACCAATTGTCGAAGCACTTTTTCCACTCCGATTGAGACACCTCCAAAACATGGTTTTTGAACTCTTCAACAGCATCTTCTGGCGACGAAAATCGTTGACCACGCATTTTTCCCTTGATGTGCGGGAATAAAAAGAAATCATTGGGTGCCAAGTCAGGTCTGTACGGCGGATGACCCATCAATTCGACGATTTGGGCGGTCAAAAAGGCGCTGGTGTGAGCTGCATTGTCGTTCGTTTTTCGAATTTCTCCGAAGACTTCAGGCAAACAAATTGTGGTGTACCACTCAGAATTGACCGTCCTACGTTGCTCAAGCGGAACAGTCGCCACATGACCAGTTTGCTTCTTCCACGAACGACTTTCGTTAGATTTGGCTCGTCTTCGAAGACCCACACGGTCGATTGCTTAGATCCATGATTCGTCACCTGTTACGATCTTATGAACGTCTTTTGAAACACCGCGATTATATTTTTTCAAAATTTCTTTGCACCAATCCACACGAGCCTTTTTTTGAGCGATTGTCAAATTGTGCGGGATCCAACGAGAACAAACCTTTTTTATATCGAATGTATGCTGGTGGAAGAAATGCCCAAGGATGCCTCTATCTCACACGGTATGTCACATGACGACCTTGCTTTATCAGTTCACGCACGGCATCAACGTTTTCTGGCACAACGACTGTTTTTGGATGACCTTTACGACCTTCGTCTTCGAGCGAGCGTCGCCCGCGATCGAATTCATTAAACCAATTTTCACATTGCTATAGAATGGTGCTTCTTCGCCATACAAAGATTTAAGTTCATCGTTGCACTCTTGTCGTGACAATCCACGTCGAAAGTTGTGAAAAATGATAGCACGAAAATTTTCACGAGTTAATTCCATTTTTCTGCCCAGGTAAGTATTTGATTAATCGTTAATCGATATCGAACGTGGTCACACATGAAGGAGTTGTATGGAGCTTTTATCGATAAAAGTCCAAACTTTTTTTGGGAAAAGGCCAATTGATCCTAAAATGGCTAGAAGTGATCTAGGCCAGAAACTTAAATAGCAACCCACGTACAGGCCCGTTACCATTTCCGAATGGATTCAGCTATCGACTTTAGAGTGACCAAAACTTACGCAATTATAGTTATCAATTTAATTTTGTTTATCATCTTGCAACTATAATTTAAGTAACATCTTTTCAACCTTTTCATTTTACATGCAATTCGAAATCTAATCTAAATCTATTCAAAACAAAAAAGCTAATCAAAATGACATAAGTTATATTTTTAATGTCAATAGATTTCGATTGAAAATTCCCTGACATTTAGCATATTGCAAAATCCCCTCCCATCTCCTGTTGTAATTTGCATGCCTGTAGAACCAAATGGGTCAATGGACATGAAAACAAGAGTAACCTTGAATAACAAATAACCAAATATATATATATATATATTTATAAAAAAAAAAAAACTATCAGAATCAAAACATAAACACTTGAGAGTCGGCAAGCCGTTGAGAGACGTTAAGACCCAGAGGGGAGGAGGATCAGCATGCGGTTTCTGTATTTTTTTTTTTTTTTGTCGCCGTCGCAAAAACATTTCAATGAAGCACCACGCACGCATGTTGACGACCTGGTACGATAATTCCAAGTGGAGTGGGAACCATTCAAAGAATATGGCAAAAAACCCAAAGAACTTTCAGTCATGTTCGTGTTGAGCTGCTTCATCGAATCTCACGTAATCCGGAAATCTACGAACCTCATTCACAGGTGCTTCTGAATTTCTATCTCAAGCTTGTTTTCGTCTGTTTTTTTACTTTTTTTTTTTTTTGTAGCGTTAATATTTCTGCCGAACAGGAATATGAAATGAAATTAAATTTCATTTGAAAAGAATTTGCATTATATTCTACACACACACATTTTTGTTATGATTATTATAAAGCCAGATCTTGATCTGCGGCTGAGATGTCGTTGGCCAATTGACGCAAATTGAACGCGTTTTCAATAAAATATATATATATAAATGTATATACTATATATACATATGAATTTTGCTTACACCTAATTTAGGAATATTTTAATTTATGCACGGAGGAAGTCTAGTTGGGCGGTCTTCAGGCTGAAGCCCACCCCAAAGGTGGTTGAACCCCCCCTGAGGCATAGTTCTCTTAGAATGCTAAGCGAATCGGTTTTGTGTTGCCAACTCTGTTCGATTGGGATTCCGAGGTGTCAGCGTACGATCTCAAGGTTGTAGTCAAGCCATAGCGCATCGCTGGCCTGGCCATTATATAATCGCCCCCCCCCCTCCCCTTTTCCATACACACACACACACGGTTTGATCATTTTAATGAGTCGCAGCAATCATACGAGCATCATTGGCTTCAACGGGTTGCTTTGCCGCCCACAAAGTTCAATGCTTCTTAAGTTCTTACCTAGAACAGTGGGCGTGGAGTGAACAATTTGTGCTCAAATTTTTAGATTAGTAAATAATAGTGCGGACAGAAAAAAGAAGAAAGAAAATTTGTAGCCCAGCTTACCCTCCCTAGTATCTTAGTGGCTAAGGAAGAAACCTCTTCTGGAATGCAACATAATCCTCAAAGTGATGTTTCTTGATCTTCTAGATTCTAGATTCCTTTTTTTATATCTTATAGCTTTAAGTTATTTGTTTCTTATCTTCCTTTCTCACTGACAGTACCTTTCGATTAGGGGCAGAAAAATTCAGCTTAAAAATGTCAAAAATCGTACGGTCACACTGTATTTATCAGCTGTGCTTTGTTTTCAGCTTAATTTAGTTGAAAGTGTTCATTTAATAAAAAGGAAAATGCTGAAACATTGTAGGTCCCAAAGAAGGGTAGCGTGAGACCTCTGACAAACATATAACGGAAAAACGAGCAATCGTGCTTGATATCAAGCAGATTTCGTGTCAAGTTCGGCAAGACAGAATCTTCTGGATCCAAAGGAAAATACTAAATTAGCATGAATTTTGAAGCTCGATCTGTCGGTTTTAAATTTATCGGCTTCATTTCAAGAATGATTTATTCTTTCAAAAAGCTTTGTTTTGAGAACAAATTCCAGAGGCGAGAGAAGAAATCTACCCCTCTACTTTGCACAACCAAATCGACGCAAAGTGTTCAGGCCTTTTAAAAATGACTGATATGAAACTGTGTTCAGTAAGCGATAATATTCTAAATCTATTTTTTATACCCCTTTGAAGAGGGTATTATGGGAATTTGTTTTTTTTTGTACCGCATAGAAAAAGCATATTCGATCCTATAAAATATATATGTCGATAAAGTCGATATAGTCATGTCCGTCTATATGAACGCTTCTATATGACCGCGTCGATCTCAAAGACGATAAAAGCTTAAGTTAGATCAAGTTTGTTTCAGATTTGAAAAATAAAGATCAAATAAATAAACTATATTGGTTCCTAAGCATCGATTTCTGCTGGTGATCACGACCAATAGTTGCGTTTGATGATGGCTTACTTTTATACCCTTTACTCGTAGTGACGAGATAAAAAGATAAAGTCGTTCCTGCCCGACTTTGATATACCCGTTACGCAGGAAATCAATTATATAAAAATATTTTATTTAATCAGAAAATGTTAATATTAACATAAAATGTTAGTGTTAACATTAAATGTAAGTATTAACATAAAATGTTAATATTAACATTAAATGTTAGTATTAACCAGGGCTGCAAACCGGTTTTGAACCGAACCGTTTCGAACCCGGAACTCCGACTTTTCTTTTACTGTGAACCGAACCTTGAACCGAACCTCTTTTAAAAAAATAGCTAAACCTGAACCTGTTCCGAACCAAAACTTTCGGTTCGGTTCAAAAAAGTTACAAGTCTTAGTTAAACGGGCATTTTATTGATATGAGAAGTAGTATAGACCAAAAATTGCTCGACGAAATAAAAGTTATAAAATTTAATGGAAATTAATTGAACTCGTATGTTCAGAAAATCTGAAATTTGTTGTATATTTTTAACAATTTAATTATTCTTCTTTACAAATTTGGAAAAATTTCGTACAAACCAAGGTTAGAACCTAAACCTTATCACAAAAACCTTGAACCTTTAATTTCTGTACCTTAAGCATTGGTAAATTTTGGTTCGAACCCGCAAACCGGAGCTCCGAAAATGTTAGTATTATTTTATGTAAGTATTTACCTTAAGTATTAACATTGCATCTTAGTAATAACATAAAATGTTAGTATTAACATTGAATTTTAGTATTAACATACAATAAGGTATAAAAATAAAAGTTAGTATTAACAGTTAACATTTATATAAAATGTTAGTATTAACATAAAAATAAAATGTTAGTATTAACATAAAATGTTAGTATTAACATAAAATGTTAGTATTAACATAAAATGTTAGTATTAACATAAAATGTTAGTATTAACATAAAATGTTAGTATTAACATAAAATGTTAGTATTAACATAAAATGTTAAACATTAACATTATGTTGGCTGACTGACCCCAGAGTAACCCCAAATATGTGAAAAAGTTGAAATTTTTATATATCTTTCTTTTTCGAAAAATTTTACAGATTTTAGATATATAGCATATGCATATAAATGTAACAGCAGAGCTTAATATCTGTAAAGTTTTGAAAGAAACATGATCTAAGTGCAGACAAAACGAGTCTACTCTGAAAAAATGGTAGCTCTAGCTATTAAAGTCTGAAATCCAGGTGTTCACTATTATTCTACGAATTAAAGGTCTGAAAGTGAAAGTTCAATATCTATAATACATCCTTCGTTTCTCTTTTTTGGCTTCCCTTTCCTTCTGTTAACGTGCTGCTTTTCCTAATTATATACATTTTTTTTTTACAAGTAAAAACTTTCGCTCGCAATTCCCACCTTCTTGCCCACTGTGCTTGTTAGCTAATATTGTGGCGGCACAGGTTAAATCTGTATCTATCAGATACGCATAAACAAACACCCAAAAAAAAAAAAAAAACTCAAGCGTAGTAAACACGCACAGCTGTAGGGCTGGGAGTGGGAGCTGCTGCCACTGCCAGGTGTCTTCCCCCCGGCATGAGTCAGCGGACAGAGCAACAGGTTGAATGACGCCCCCAGCAGCCACTGTTGTGAGCGGGCCCTTTGCCGGTGCCGAGATCTGATCAGTTGTGTTGTTGTTGTTGTTGTTGTCATTATCAGATAATTAAGCGTGCGGTAGAAAACGAAATGTCGCAGTTTTGTTTTCAGTTTCAGCCGGGCCCTTACGTGAAAAAAACACTGTCAGGTTTAATGAACTCCCCCGCGAGTGGAGTGAAAAGATACGCACATTTTGCGCATATTTATATACATTATAGGTGACATAATGCAGAGCACACATCATTTTTCAAGTTGGGTTCAATGAATTCTCATATATTTTCACACGTTCCCTTAAATGTATTTTTTTTGTACATTTTCAGTTCACAGAAAAACAATTCTTTTGCAGACACAAAATCAACGAAAAGAAATTGCAAACTTTGCACTTTGAGGGACCTTTCACGCCTGCCATGAATGACGTCTGTAAATTGTGGGCCTTATGTAAATAAACACAAACAATTTTCCATTTATGGAATATATTTCTTTCAAGTGAGTTGTTGTTGAAAACAAGTCTTAAGCCTGAGGCGCATCCAATTTCGCAAGAAGGGAGCTTTAGAAGTTTTTGCTGGGACCTCATAAAAAAATTTTAAAAAAAAACGGAAGCATGGATGAATGAAGAAAATGCATTCATGGTTTCAAATTAAAGCACCGCAGAATTTGGTCGGTTCGGTTTTCGCTCCCCATAGCAAAAGATTCAGTTAAACGACAGAACTGCAATGTTGTGATAATTTTTTTTTAATGGAAACTTGAATAATTTTACAAGATATTAAGGTCCATAGGCTGTCCATATTTATGCTCTGTACCGAGTACAAAAAGATTATCAAAATTAAACGAAATATTTTTTTTAAGATTTCCCTAAGGTACCTAGACATAAGGCTTTTTTCGGGGGCATGTAATAACGCCTGTGGGCGTTCCAATCATTTCTGAGATCTGTCACTGAACCACTATAAAATCGGTTCAGCTGGTTTGGAACCGGTCTTAAAACAATGAAATATCTGTATCTGTATTCATATAACTAACCTACACACCAAGTATCAAGTTCATAGCTTGAATAATTTCGAAGATATTGCTTAAAACCACTATTAAGGTGGTTCACTGTTTTGGAACGGGTCTTGAACCGGTGAAATATAAATCATTTTCGTTCTTTCTGAGTTTAAGAACGCTATCGTAGAAATCCAAAATTTTTTTTTTGTTCTAATACATTTTTTACACGATTGGTTCTATATGGCAGCTGTAGGATATAGTCATCTGATATTAACCAAATTTGGTAGAACTGTTAATAAGCATTCAATTTTCATAACTTTGGAGTTTAAGAACGCTTTAATGGAAAACAAAAAAGTTTTTCTTACATAGACCCATTTTCCGTCCGATCGGTCCTATGCCATCTATAGGATATAGTCATCCGATGGTGAACATATTTTGAAGAACTGTATGAAAGCATTTAAAATGCATAATTGCTAAGTTTAGGAACGCACCCGTTGAAAAGAAAAACGATTTTTCTGATTAAGACCTATTTTTATATCAGCTATAAATATAGTGATCCGATCCGGGCGGTATAAGAAAGTAAAAATAAGATTCTGTGCAAAATTTTAGCTCGATAATTTTAAAACTGATGGTCTAAACTACACTAAGCTACTCTAAACTACACTAAACTACACTAAACTACACTAAACTACACTAAATTACACTAAACTACACTAAACTACACTAAACTACACTAAACTACACTAAACTACACTAAACTACACTAAACTACACTAAACTACACTACTCTACACTACACTAATCTACACTACACTACACAACCCTAAACAACACTAAAATACACTTAGCTACACTAAACTACTCTAAGCTACACTAAACTACACTACGTTAAACTACACCAAAAAAACTACACTAAACTACATCAAACTACACTAAACTGCACTAAACTATACTACTCTACACTTATCTACACTACACTGCTCTACACTAATCTACACTACACTACACAACCCTAAACAACACTAAAATACACTTAGCTACACTAAACTACACCAAAGAAACTACACTAAACTACACTACGTTAAACTACACCAAAAAAACTACACTATACTACACCAAACTACACTAAACTATACTACTCTACACTTATCTACACTAAACTACACTACTCTACACTACTCTACACTTATCTACACTACACTACTCTACACTAATCTACACTACACTACACAACCCTAAACAAAACTAAAATACACTAAGTTCACTAAACTACTCTAAGCTACACTAAACTACACTACACTAAACTACACCAAAAAACACTAAGCTACACTACACTAAAAAACACTAAACTACACTAATCTACATAATACTTCACCACACTACACTTCTATACACTCATCTACACTCAGTTAAACTAAACTACACGACACTAAACTACACTAAACTACGCTAAACTACACTAAACTACACTAAACTACACTAAACTACACTAAACTACACTAAATTACACTAAACTACACTAATACTTAACTAATACTACGTTCATGCTTAAAAAAATATTATGATTTTTGCCCCTCAAAGCATGCAAACCTTATTTTCTTTAAGAATTGTCTATGAATTTATAGTCACCTATGGCATCATAATACATAATGCACTTTGTACATTCTCTCAGATTGTCGTTCCAGTTAAGGGTAAACAAAAATTCTTACTGTTAAAAATAATAAAAATAAATATTTTTCTTTGCATACTTGAAAGGGCAAAAATCATGATTTTTTTATTTATGCATAAACGTAGTATAAGTGTATAACATTTTTATTTCGCTTTGCAATATACTGTTATCATCTATTTTTGCAATCTTGCCATACGGTGCACAAATTTGTCTGTATTTACTTAGATCACGACCAAAGAAGGGGCTTTTGCGTTTCATTATTAAATTGAAAAAAAAAAAACAATATTTTTTTTGGCTATCAGGTCTCTCAACCCTGTAAAGCCAGACACTACGTACACACTTTTCAAGCAAAAAGGAAGATATTTGATATGCCTGTAACTCGTTTAATATCTGTTGTCGCACAATTCTTGCTGACAAGCCGAGCCCAGTGTTTTGAAACTTGACAAGGGCGGGGAATCCGGAATCCGGGTGTTGTACGAGTATGTTGACTCCTAATTAAAGCTCGTCTTTATAGAGTATCCAATTGTCACACTAATCTTTCTCTCCTCCAGGTGTAAACAAAGTTGTTTTTGTTACGCTTCCCGAAAGTTCTAAGCAGACGACCTGCCTCATTCCCTTCCCCCAAAAAATTCACTCGTCTGTCTCGTCATATGCAAAATAGTTCTCCACAAACGACTTGTTATTGATGGTGCTGATCGGTGGTGATGGTGGAAGGTGCTCTTGAACTTGAAAAATGCTACGCGAATTCCTGGTACAAATATCATAAACAACAAACGAAAAAAAAAAAAACAAAAAAAGTAAAAATACAAGAGCGATGCCCATGACAACGCAGAACAGAAGCAGAAACTGAATCAAAAGAAGGCGTAGTAACCACCATCATCATCGTCATCATCATCATCAGGGAATGGAATGGAATATTATGAAATTTGCGACGAAAACAAAAATAAATCTTCCCGCTTCAGTCGTCTGTCTGATCTTTGATACATATTCATGATTGTTTTTTAGCTATTTAATTCGTTCATCCTTTTGGCCTTGAAAACTCATTAATTGATGTCGCGATGTCGTCGACGCCAAAGAAGAAACAGAATCCAAAATTTGCCGCCACTTGAGAATTTCACGAAATACAAAAACAAAGATCAACAACAACAACAATAACAAAAAAGAAAAGAAAAGAATGTTAAGAGGTTCGTACTGGCATGCCAAATAGGTGCGCTTCAATAACAAAAACAAACTTCACATAAAAATAATTCAGCAGCCAATGAACTATTATGAAATCATAAACAAATAAATAGATAATGGTAAGGTGAAAGGTGATTGTGATAGAACGACATAATGAATTTCTCTATATTAATGATCCGATTTACCACCGTAGTCACTTTTCAGAGTGCATATACTGGTTGGGGAATCTATTTATAATCTATCCAAAACAGACAAAAAATTAAATGCCAATTCAACTGTTAAATCTTCACTGTCAAATATGTTGCCAATTATTGCCAATGGCATAAATAATAGAAAATAATTAAATGTTAAACACAAAAGGGTAATTAGCATGAAACATTGTCAATGGGTTGTGTCAGTTGTTACTGTTATTATGCTATCATTAACAAATGTGTGTAATATATATGTATGTAAAAAGCGTGCATCAATCGAAACGATTGAGCAGCATTCCTGTAGCAGATTGCCTCCCCTCCCCAACATTCCCATTCGAGAGCATTATTATTTCGGTATATTTGTTATTTATTGCGTTTGTTTTTTTTCTGTTTGGTTTTTTTTTTGTTATTGTTCTTACTTGTAGAATGGTTGCCCGTGCTTTGGCTTTGTTTGACTGCCCCAAGGTCAGGCAATAAAACACAAAAACAAAATACATAATTCTGAATATTGCATCACGAATGGAACAACCACACATACACACACACACTCACAAACACAACCACTGAGACAAGGAAGCCCGGGAATAGGCAGTCAAGCTGATAACGAAGTGAAGATACTCTTGGGGATTCCAAATTACTCGGTAATGTAAGGAAAGCTAATGCATTTCATAAGAAATTAAGTTCACTGGGAAGATGGGAGGAGGGTGGAGGCTGGGAGAAAGGATGGAAGGAGGGAGGAAGGAGGAAGGAGGAAGGAGGAAGGAGGAGGAAGGAAGGAGGAAGGAAAGAGGAAGGAAGGAAGGAAGGAGGAATGAAGGAAGGAAGGAAGGAGGAAGGAGGAAGGAGGAAGGAGGAAGGAGGAAGGAGGAAGGAGGAAGGAGGAGGAAGGAGGAAGGAGGAAGGAGGAGGAAGGAAGGAGGAAGGAGGAAGGAGGAAGGAGGAAGGAGGAAGGAGGAAGGAGGAAGGAGGAAGGAGGAGGAAGGAGGAAGGAAGGAAGGAGGAAGGAGGAAGGAGGAAGGAAGAGGAAGGAAGGAAGGAGGAAGGAGGAAGGAGGAGGAAGGAGGAAGGAGGAAGGAGGAAGGAGGAAGGAGGAAGGAGGAAGGAGGAAGGAGGAAGGAGGAAGGAAGGAAGGAGGAAGGAGGAAGGGGAAGGAGGAAGAAGGAAAAAGGAGAAGGAGAAAGGAAGAAAGAAAGAAAGGAAAAGGAGAAAAAGGAAAAAGGAAAAAGGAAGAAGGAAAGGAAGGAAGAAGGAAGAAGAGGAAAAGGAAGAAAGAAAGAAGGAAAAGGAGGAGGAAGGAAGAAGGAAGAAGAAGGAAGAAAAAGGAAGAAAGCAACAAGATAGGAGAAAGGAGGGAGGAAGGAATGAAGGAAGGAGGAAGATGGAAGTAGAAAGAAGGTAGAAGTTAGTAGGAAAAAAGGTAGATGCTAGAGTGTAGAAGTTAGAAGGAATAAGGTAGAAGGCAGAAGGAATAAGCTAAAAGTTAAAGGTAAAAGGTAGAAGGAAGAGGGAAGAAGAAAGGAAGGAAGGAAGGAAGAAGGAGAAAGGAAGGAGGAAATTAAGAAAAAGGAGAAAGAAGGAAGAAGAAGGATGGAAGAAGCTAGAAAGCGACAAGATAGGAGGAAGGAAGGAATGAAGGAATGAAGGAATGAAGGAATGAAGGAATGAAGGAATGAAGGAATGAAGGAATGAAGGAATGAAGGAATGAAGGAATGAAGGAATGAAGGAATGAAGGAAGAAGGAAGGTGACAGTAAAAAAAGGTAGACGTAATAAGGAAAAAACTAGAAGATAGAGTGTACAAGGAATAAGGTTGAAGGAAGAAGGAAGAAGAAGAAGAGGGAAGAAGAAAGGAAGGAAGGAGAAAGGACGGAGGAAATAAAGAGGAAGAAGTAGAAGTTAAAAGTTAGAAGTTAGAAGTTAGAAGTTAGAAGTGAGAAGTTAGAAGTTAGAAGTTAGAAGTTAGAAGTTAGAAGTTAGAAGTTAGAAGTTAGAAGTTAGAAGTTAGAAGTTAGAAGTTAGAAGTTAGAAGTTAGAAGTTAGAAGTTAGAAGTTAGAAGTTAGAAGTCAGAAGTTAGAAGTTAGAAGTTAGAAGTTAGAAGTTAGAAGTTAGAAGTTAGAAGTTAGAAGTTGGAAGTAAGTAAGTAAGAAGTAAGAAGTAAGAAGTTAGATTTTAGAAGGTAGAAGGTAAATGCTAAATGCTAAAAGGTACAAGGTACAAGGTAAAAGATAACAGGTATAACGTAAAAGATAAAAGGTAGAAGGTAGAACGAACACGAAAGAATAAAGTAGAAAGGAGTTTCTTCGTCAAGTAATTGGCTGATCCTCGACACATCTTTTTTTAAATTTCAACAAAAATTGTATGCCATTATTGTAGAAGGTAAAAGGTACTAGGAACAAGGTACAAGGTAAAAGGTAGAACGAACACGAAAGAAGAAAGCCGAAAGGAGTTTCTTTCTCAAGTAACTTGCCTGATCCTCGATATATATTTTTTAAATTTTAACAAAAATTGAATGCCATTTCTGTAGGAGTTAAACTGAGAAAAAGAAACACTACCTTTAATTTTATTTGAGCTCTCAAAATTATCGACTTAAAGTTTTCTAGTTAATTTGAGCTTAACCGCATTCTAAATATTCCATTGGTAAATTATTATAATTTTTATATTAAAACTTAGTCCTCTAGCTGTAGTTGACTTTCAATTAAAGTGTATTTTCAGCGCGATAATCATTAGTGGAATACAAGACAAGAATTGCGGGATGTTCAAGTATACGACATCAATTCACATTCAAAAATTTACTCACGACCACTAATGATAATGTGGAAATCTGTTGAAATCACGTTACTTATACTAAGTATGCATAAATCTCTGTATATATATATAGAAATCTACAATATGCGTATTTAGAGATTTCAGTTTCTTTTTCTTTGTTTTTTTTTTTTTTTTGGCAAAACGTGTTATCACTTCAGGCTGCTCATCTATGTGCATATATGTGTGTGATAATGAATTCAGTTATAATTAATGATCTATAAAATTTGTTTGCGCTTTTAAGTGCAACCGATTCCCAGGCAGATGTTCATTGAGTTTTTTTTTTTGTGAGAGTGGAACCAGTTAACTTGATGCCATTTCTTGCGTTCTGTGACTGACTCATTGAGTAAAAGGGTAGATGAAGTAACTGGCCATATAAATACATAACAAGCAGAAAAAATACTAGTATTATTTGCCCAAAATTAGTTTAGTAGCCAAAAACAAACTCCGTCAATTCTCGATTAATATGAAATTAGATTTACCGCAAATCGGATCTTACATAAGTAAAAACTTGACTCCTCGCTAGAGAGCAAACGATTTCCTTGTTCGCTGCATAGCTGGTCAGTGAGTCATGCCGGCAGATTGGCATCCTGGATGGCAGGCAGACGGGGCAGACAGGCAGAATTTCGTGACTGTACAGCAGCAATTGGTAACTATTGCCAGTTGGCCCTTCTGCTTTCTGCGTCTTTCTTCCCGCTGTTTGACTGGCCTAGCGCAGTCATTAGCCTTTTGGCAGAGCCCAGCAGTTCCTGGAAACTTCTACTACTCCTCACTGTGGCAATGAACGCATTCAAGGCCAACGGAAAGATTCAGAACAGTTTTTCCTGTTCTCGTTTTTCACTTTGGTTTCGTTTGCCTGATCCTTAAGTGGACGACGACGATGCCTTGTCCTGTTGTGTCATTGACCCGTTGGTCATGCTGCGGCCATTGTTTCAAGTGCATGATGATTTTTGTGTTCGTGTTGATTTCCTAGACAAGCATTTTGCTGTACACTTGATGCACATCCTCGACGGCAGCTGGCAAAAGGAGTTCAATGACTGCGACTCGATCTCTACCTGATCTCTACCTGAGCCCAAGGGCCGAGGGCCACTGTACAGTTGAACTGCGTGGCATTCTTTGTCTGTTCCTTTTTTTTTTGGCGCGTGTTGGCCTTGATCTTCATTGGCTGCTGCCAGGTCTCATGTCTCACATTTGACATTTGGCAAAGTTTTTGTGCTTCCTTCTCAGAATTTCTAATTTCTCGACTCGTTTCAAATGCAATTGGCAACAGTAAACCGAACGCAACACAAAACATATTTTAAATGGAAATTTTGAACAGATGCAAATTAGTTCATTGGCCGCAGCAGCCATTAACAATTTATACAAAATATTATTTGAAAATTGGCAAAAAAAAAAAAGTGAACAATTTGCATTCAAATTCATTTGTTTATTTCGAGGAGTCCACTTGTTCAACTGACAAGGAGTTTTTACTTACACCTTATAGTAGTTTAATCTTTGGACCTGCGACCTACCCAAAGGTCCTTTGGTATCTTTGGTTTGGCTTCTTCTGGAATCAAAAACGAATGCTGAGATTAATCAAAGAAAAAGTCGATATTTCCATATTTGATAAAATGGCAACCAATAAAAAAAACTCAAATTTTCGAAAAAAAAATTTCGGAAAAATTAAAAATAAGTTTTTTTCAAAAAATAAAAAAGACATGACCAACTTGAACAGTTTTCCCCTAATTCGGGCCTTAGAAATTGATCTGCATCATTACTTTTTGCAGTTAACACATTGGTTTCATACAACAATTTTTTTTTTTTTCATTTTTTACGCAGTTAAAATTTGTTTGTAAATTCCAAAAATATGGTATTTTATTCAAGTAAAATCTTAATAAATAGCTTTAAATGTCCTCTAATTTAATACATTTCTCAGTTTTTTGAAATCATTGCGCCTTCAAAAGATATAGATTAAAATCTAAAAAAAATTACGAATTTTTTTACATAATTTTTATTAGGAAATTTTTAATTACAAATTTAGTTACAATAAAAAATGATTTTATTGTGTTTTTCCCCAGCATTGTCTTTCTTTTGTGCTACTGTAGATCTTTCACCACAAATAAGTGTGCATCAAAGGCTCCGCCCTTGAAGTTTCTCAAATTTATATAAGCAAAAGTTTTCCACTAAAAAATTTAATTTTCATCATTTTTTCAAGGATATTCTGACTCACTCTTATTTGTTGAAAATTATGCCCAAAAATTGAAAATGTCATTCCAACCATAAAAAGATGATATTTTATTTAGTATTATTGTAAGTATTTAATTTCAATTCAAAGTGACAAAAAACCTAACTTAGCCTCTGCCAAAGTGAACTTTCCAGAATCCCAATCCAACAACCTTTACCCACCTAACCTACTACCTACTCCAAGCCCTTCAATTCTAAATGGTTTAGTTTGTTTATTTTGTGCCGTCTGTTCGTCAGTTGCCAATGTCATCGAACAAAAAAAAACCCAGCTTACCCCACCTTTTCATATGCATATTTGGATATGATCTGCGTCGAAGCGCGTATTTTCCGTATTCAAGCTGCTGCCGAGGGTCGTACCTTGTCCTTAACCAGATACAACGAAAAAAAGCAAAAAACAGATTCATATGCAAAGAAACCGAAAGCAACCGAGAAACTTCTGCAGAATTAATGCATATGCATTTGAATTTCGATGATTATTATTTTGGTATACCCCATAGAGTGGGGTATTATAGAATTGGTGTGTTGTTTGTAACGCAAAGGAAAGGAATTATAGGAGAAGACCTAAAGTAAATATGTATATTGAAGTTGGAGAATCTAGTTCATTTTAATGACCTAGTTTTTTAAGTGAACTAAGCAGATTTGATCTAAGGTTCATAAAATGAACTATATTATATGAAATGAACTTTTTAAATGAAATATAGTTCAAAATATGAACTATAAATTGAACTATAGTTCATAAAATGAACTATTAAATGAACTAAAGTTTATAAAATGAAATAGAGACAAAAAATTTTCAAATGAACTAAAGTTCATAAAATGAACTAAAAAATTAACTATAGTTCATAAAATGAACTATAGAATGAACTAAAGTTCTTAAAATGAACTATAAAATGAACTAAGAACTAAAGTTCATAAAATGAACTAAAAAATGAACCATAGTTTATAAAATGAACTATAGAATGAACTAAAGTTCATAAAATGAACTAAAAAAATGAACTATAGTTTTTAAAAAATGAACTATAGAATGAACAACTTAAAGGTCTTAAAATGAACTATAAAATTACCTATAGTTTAAAAATTGAACTATAAAATTAACTATAGTTCATAAAATGAACATCATAAAAAACTAAAAAGAACTATAGTTCATAAAATGAACTATTAAATGAACTAAAGTGTATAAAATGAATTAAAAGTTTAAAAATGAACTATAAAATGAACTAAAGTTCATAAAATGAACTAAAAAATGAACTATAGTTTTTAAAATGAACTATAGAATGAACTAAAGTTCATAAAATGAACTAAAGTTCATAAAATGAACTAAAGTTCATAAAATGAACTAAAAAATTAACCATAGTTTTTAAAATGAACTATAGAATGAACTAAAGTTCATAAAATGAACTAAAAAATGAACTATAGTTTTTAAAATGAACTATAGAATGAACTAAAGTTCATAAAATGAACTAAAAAATGAACTATAGTTTTTAAAATGAACTATAGAATGAACTAAGTTCATTAATAACTAGAAATAAAGAACTAAAGGTCTTAAAATGAACTAAAAAATTAACTATAGTTCATAAAATGAACCATAAAATGAACTATAGTTCATAAAATGAACTATAAAATGAACTAAAGTTTATAAAATGAATTATAGATACAAAAAAATAACTATAAAAATGAACTAAAGTTCATAAAATGAACTAAAAAATGAACTATAGTTTATAAAATGAACTTTAGAATGAACTAAGTTCTTAAAATGAACTATACAAAAAATGAACTATAGTTTATAAAATGAACTATAGAATGAACTAATGTTCATAAAATGAACTAAAAAATGAACTATAGTTTTTAAAATGAACTATAGAATGAACTTAAGGTCTTAAAATGAACTATAAAATTAACTATAGTTTAAAAATTGAACTATAAAATTAACTATAGTTCATAAAATGAACCATAAAACGAACTATAGTTCATAAAATGAACTATTAAATGAACTAAAATTTATAAAATGAATTATAGTACAAAAAATTAACTATTAAATGAACTAAAGTTCATAAAATGCACTAAAAAATAAAAAGAATGAACTATAGTTCATAAAATGAACTATAAATTGACCTATAGTTCATAAAATGAACTATTTAATGAACTATAGTTCAAAAAAAATAAGCTATAAAAGGAACTATAGTTCATAAAACGAATAATGAAATGAACTATTGATTAAAAAACGAACTATAAATTGAAATATAGTTCATAAAATGAGTGATTAAATGATACTATATTTTTAAAAAATGAAATATAAAAAATTATAGTTAAAAAAATAAGCTATAAAATGAACTATAGTTCAAATAATGAACTATAAAATTAACTATTAAATGAACTAAAGTTCTTAATAAACTATAACTATGGTTCTCAAAATGAACCATAAAATTAACTTTAGTTCAAAAAATGAACTACAAAATGAACTATAGTTCGTAACATTAACTATAAAATGAACTATAGTTCAGAAAATCATATATAGTTCAAAAATGGAATATTAAAAATTTAATTGAATGCTTCAAAAATTTTACCTATAATTCTAACCCTAAGATCTAGTTCATTAGTTCTTTGTAATGACAAGTTCATTTGAACTAGTTCAAGAAATTCGGCACAACTCTGGTTTATATGTACACAGTTAAGTTAAGTTAAATATATCCATGTCCATGTCTGTCCGATCGTCAGTTTCTATATGATCCCCTCCCACAGTTTTAAAGCGGATCGGTTGATTAAAGCATATAGCTGCCATATGAAAGTTAATTGTCATGATAATTTTTCAAACTTCTGACTCGGCATTTATTAGTTTTATATGCTTCAACATAGTTCTGCTAAGATTGTTCAAAATCGCTCGACTATATCTAATAGCTCACATAGATCCGATCTTACAGAAAATTGGTCTTAGTAGGAAAAACTTCTATATTTTCAATGGAAACGTTTTGAAACTTTCCATTTAATAATTTTATAAGCTTCCACATATTTGTACCTATTTAGACTAAAGCTGCCATAGAAATGCTAGTTCAATAAATTGGAAAAATTTTTGCACAATTTTGAGGAATTCTCACATTAAACAAATGTCACAGTCAACCCAGAGGCGCCATCTATTGGTCAGCTGGCAAATGTATAACAATTCTTAACTGTTTTAATAATAGTAGCTGCTAGGGTATTTAAACTTCGGTGGCAATTTTTATTCTACACACTTTTGATTTGGCCGAACTTGAATGGTGACGTCATTTCTCTCCGACGCCTTCAATGCATTTCCCCTGACCTGCATTTTGGCTTCCGCTTTAGCTTCTGCTTTGGCTCTGGCTTTGGCTTATCATTGATAACCCCAAAAGAAAACGGAAAACCGCACAAACAAAACGAAACGGCTAAGAGAAGTGGCTTCTCTTGAGCGCCTAAGACAGCGCAAAAACATAAACAGAGAGCTTGGGGATTGAGCTCGAACATGTTGTGGCTCGAGGGCAACAGGTTTGAGTGGAATGGCCAAACAACTTGTTGAATTAAAGTTTAAGCAAAAGATTGGTCAGCCTGAGGGTGGGGGTGGGCGGAGGGTGGACAGGCGGGCGGGCGTCTGTTTAACTCTAAAGCGGTGGGATGGTGGGAGGGGGCGGGTCAAGGGGTGGCCGAAGATGGGCATCAAACAGACACACACACACACACACACACAGAAACGCTCGCACAGTTCAGACGGCCTGGCGGAGGCGGCCGCGTAGAGTTGGCGCTGTCGGCGTCGCTGCCGCCGCCGCTGTCGCTCGTCGTTGGTCGTTGGTCGGTGTTTTGAAGCCGAGATCAGTGCGCACCGTCGATCACTCGTTCGGCGCTCGCGCTCTGCTCGCTCGCTCGCGCGCGCCGCTCGCCGAGTTGTTATAAAAGTGGCAAGGACATACGGTCGGCCATTAGTCGAAAACTATAAACGCTCGACGCGAAATCGTCTCCGGCGCCTCGAGCAACCGCAACTATTTTTTTTACGTGATTCCAAAGAGCCAAATAAAATTTACAAAAATAAAAATTTTAACAACAAGAAAAACATTTTTTTAAACAAAAAAATCACAAAAATCCAAAAATTAATTAAATTTTTTTTGCGGTTTTATGAGAAAACCAAAAGTGACCAATGGCCGATAAATAAAAGACACTGTCACAAACACAACCACACACACACACACACTCACACAAATCGAGTCCAGAAACAATTTTTTTTTGTCCCCAACCAAACACACAAAATTCCACCATGCTGACGGACTCCTATCTGATCAAATTCGTCCTGCGGCAATTCCAAATCCAGCAACAGGATGCCGATGCCCAACACCTGCTAATGGTCTTCCTCAGCTTCCTGCTGCTGATCACCGTGCTGCAGTGGCTGCTGCGTCATTATCGTGAACTTCGCAAATTGCCACCCGGCCCCTGGGGCCTGCCCGTCATCGGTTATCTGCTATTCATGGGCAACGAGAAGCACACACGCTTCATGGAGCTGGCCAAGCAATATGGCTCGCTCTTCTCCACGCGCCTGGGCAGCCAATTGACGGTGGTGATGAGTGATTACAAAATGATACGCGAGTGTTTTCGTCGTGAAGAGTTCACAGGACGACCGGATACACCGTTTATGCAGACACTAAACGGCTATGGTGAGTTGAAAAGCCAAAAAAAAAAAAAAAGATGAAAATAAAGAGTGTTTAACATTTGAATGGTACGAAATTCAGTTTAAAATTTAAAAAAAAATAATTTTGTGGAATCTTAAAGTAGAAACTTAACCCTAAATTTTCATTAACTTTGCCAAAACCATTCCAAAAATTTAATTTAATTTTTCTTAAGGCTTGCAATTGCTTTACTCCCATTCCTATGTTTCTTCCATGTTTCAAGTTGTTTTATCTACCACAATTTTGTAGTTAGCTTAGTTGAACCTTCTAGAGATGTACTCTACTCATCATTATTTATCAATCCACCATATACCATTTTTCGATCAAATAAACGATAGTCAAGTTATAAGCAAATCAAATAATTACGATGGGCAGCACTTTTTTAATTTGGAAATTTATTAGGCTGGGCTTACATTGCCTCATTTTAAGTCAAATTCATATTATTTTCAAGGCAAAACATTGTCATTTTCTGTCATTTTATGACCCCATGTAAACCCTGCATTAGTTATATACAAACTTTGGCACATATAGCGCATATTACACTCAGGCTTGATCGACTTTCTTACTTGTTTCACTTAGACTTCAACATAGACTGGGTTTATATTGCCTCATTTTGTGTCATTTTGGAGTCAAATTACTGTCATTTGATGACACTTTATGAATATAGTTAAAATTTAAAAATTGGACACAATTTGTAATTGTGTTTTAGTATTTTCAAATAATAAATAATAATAAAAGTTTAACTTGAATGAGTTTTGATGCTTTCAAAAGATAATCAATGGCCGTGTTCAGCAGAAGAACTTGCTCCCTGATCACTGATATATATATCTTGGAAATTTACGTAGTCTACTTTTCCTCTTGTATTTAATAAGATATTTATATGGATTTTTAATTTTACAAGACCCTGCAAAAGTATGCTAAGTAATAATCAGTGATCAAATTTCTCTGCTGAACGCGCCCATTTTTTCATTTAACAATATTTCATATTTAAATTCATTAAGCTTAGGTTTAGCTACATGATATTGATATCCATTAGGCTCCAAAGTTAATACAGCCCTGTTCTTAATTCCACTTATACAAAAGTTTTGTAATTTGAAGACCAAAATCTGGTCCAAAACGGTCTTTAAATCACAAAACTTTTGTGACAGTGGAATTTAAAACAGGGCTGATAATGTTAGGCTGGGTTCACACTGTTCGACGCATGAGACATGATAATCTAGTAGGCCCTTATATTGTCATGTTTTCATTGTGAATAGCTTGTCATTTGGCATTAATATCAAGGCAACATGAATGCCTTCTAGATTATCATGTCTGATGCGTCGAACAGTTTGAACCCAGCCTAACTTTTTTCCCAAAGTGAAATGCTTTTTAGTTACCCAATAGGCAGCGTCACGGTTGCGGCGTCGTACAGAGAAAAAAAAATTATCTAAGATATTCAAATAAAAGTTAATTCTAAACAATGGAAAATGTAGTTCGATCCAAGTAAGAAAGAATTGACTTGAGTTCGAATTTACCCATTCCAAAATAATTGAACTTGTTTTGTATTGAACGAGAATTCTTGAATAGTTCCAAGTATTTCGTGCTTGAAACTTCAAATCAATTTTTTTTTAAACTTGAATCTAAATTCTCCCCATTTTTATTTTGTTTATATATGCGTATAAAAACACACAAAATTAGCCAATAGGCAGCGTCGTACAGAGAATAAAAGAATCCAAGATATCCAAATGAAAATCAATGCTAAACAATGGAAAAAATCGTTCGATCCCGGACACGCCCTAACTAAGTAGCAAAGAATTGACTTGAGTTTGAATTTACCAATAATTTAAAAAAAAAATTTAACTTGATTTTCAAGTAGGATTCGAAATTGAACGAGAATTCTTGAATAGTTCCAAGTATTTCGTTCTTAAAACATCAAATCAATTGTTTGAAACTTGAATCTTAATTCTCCCCATTTTTTTGTGTATATTTATATGCGTATAAAAACACACAAAATCCAGGGAACAGGGTATGAAGCATCTCTTACTAGGTGGATCTGATCTGAGAAATTCTTGAATTGTTCTAAGAATTTAATTTTACTAAACTACAAATTAATTTTTCAAATTAGAGTTTTTGTGTATATATGCGTATAAAAACACACAAAATTCAGGGTATAGGGTAAAAAGCATCTCTTACTTGATGTATTTGATCATTTTTGTACAAATTCTTAAATTGTTCCAAGTATTTCGTACTTGAAACTACAAATTGATTTTTTATATTTGCATTTTTGTGTATATATGCGTATAAAAACACACAAAATTCAGAGGACAGGCTAAAAAGCATATTTTACTTGTTGTATATGATGTTTTTTGTAGAAATTTGTCATAATGTTATTTTGTGTAATAATTTTTTTGGATTACTTAATATTTACTAAATAGTTTGGACTGTTTAGGTGGTACTTAAAAACTTTTCAATATTTTTGGTATTTGTCAATGTCTTTTTTTTAATATTTCTTTAATTTTTAGTATTTTTTTTATTTTTTCGAATATTTTTAGTATTTTTTTTTAATTTTTCGAATTTTTTTATAATTATTTGAACATTTTTTGGGTTTCTTATTTTTAAAAATTTTTTTAATAAAATTTTTTAATAGCTTTTTAGAATTGTTGCCAATTTTATCAAAATTTCTGGTATTTTTCCAATATTTTTTTTTTTTTTTAATAGAGCTAATAAAATCGGTTAAAAAACACGGAAGTTTTACAAGTAAAATGCTTTTTAGACATTCAAAAGGCATCCTAAGCGTTTCAAAATATCTCAAAACTTGGAAAAAATATCAAATTTGTTCTAAAATATTCAACAAACATTTTTGAGTATTTTTGATAATTTTGTTCACTGTAGCCATGCATTAAATTGTATTTTTTTGCTGCGCACAGCAAAAATGACTTATCAAAGCATCTGCTGTCGAGCCAAGTGCACAACTATTAATTTCTATATAAATAAGTTTATATAAATATAAACGTATGTATATATATGTATGTATATGTATACCTGAGGTATTTCTGCTCATTATCAGATTTTCTGTTACTGCCAAATATGCAATTGCAATTAAATGTGCACAAAAAGAAAACAACAATCAACAAAATGTTTAATACGCAAACTCGATTAAGTGAAGAAACTTTTTTGTTGTTGTTTTTTTTTTAAGGGGCATTCTTTCTGTTTGGCCTTAAGCGGTTTTTTGTTCCATTCCAATGATAAGACACAACTCTTTGTGGAGGATTTCTTTTTGGGGATTGCCTAAAGTAGGCCATTGAAAAGCCTACCTCAATTAAATAAAAATGTAAGACATAAAAATGCTGATCGAGTTGGGTCTTTGTTTTTTTTTTTTTTTCTTCCAGGCATCATCAACAGCACCGGCAAATTGTGGAAGGATCAGCGTCGCTTTTTGCACGACAAACTACGGCAATTTGGTATGACCTACATGGGCAATGGCAAGCAGCAAATGCAAAAGCGCATAATGGTGAGTTGAAGTTAAGGCTGAAGGTTTTGGCTGGAAACTAAACCCCGATCCTCTCTCTCTTCCTTACGCAGACAGAGGTGCATGAGTTCATAGGGCATTTACATGCCAGCGATGGTCAGCCCATTGACCTTTCACCCGTCATTTCGGTGGCAGTCAGCAATGTCATCTGCAGCCTAATGATGTCCACACGTTTTAGCATCGATGATCCCAAATTTCGTCGCTTCAATTTTTTGATCGAGGAGGGTATGCGTTTGTTTGGCGAGATACACACGGTGGACTATATACCCACCATGCAATGCTTTCCCAGTATTTCCACGGCCAAGAATAAGATTGCCCAGAATCGTGCTGAAATGCAGCGTTTCTATCAGGATGTCATTGATGATCACAAGCGCAGCTTTGATCCTCACAATGTGCGGGATTTGGTGGACTATTATTTGTGTGAAATAGAGAAGGCCAAGGCGGAGGGCACCCAAGCGGAGCTATTCGATGGCAAAAATCATGGTAAGTGTCTAGCAAGGATTTCTTTTGCTCCTGGGTATGGTTGACTAACCTCTGTATTTTTAGAAGAGCAACTGGTTCAGGTGATCATTGATCTGTTCTCGGCCGGCATGGAGACCATTAAGACCACTTTGTTGTGGATAAATGTGTTTATGCTGCGCAATCCCAAGGATATGCGTCGCGTACAAGATGAACTCGATCAGGTGGTGGGACGTCATCGTTTGCCCACCATTGAGGATTTGCAGTACTTGCCTATAACTGAATCCACCATTTTGGAGTCAATGCGTCGTTCGAGCATTGTGCCATTGGCCACCACACATTCACCCACAAGGTAAGCATGAGGCATTGCCCAGCTGGTTGGTTATCAGTTGAATGCGGGTCTCGCCCCCCCTCGTAGTAGTGCTTACGCACTACGCAGATGCTGGAGGCGAGGTTGGTTCATTCACTCTAAGTGGTCGTCATTCACTTCCAGCTTGGCCCAGTTAGATTAACTAGCCAACTACTGATAATAATCCCCCTCTCCTTTTGCTCTCTCTCTCTCTCTCTCTCATTTGTTAAACAGAGATGTGGAACTCAATGGCTATACCATACCGGCCGGCTCGCATGTCATTCCCCTCATCAATAGCGTCCACATGGATCCCAATCTTTGGGATAAGCCCGAAGAGTTCCGTCCCGCACGTTTCATCGATGCCGAGGGCAAGGTGCGCAAGCCCGAATATTTTATACCCTTCGGTGTGGGGCGTCGCATGTGCCTGGGCGATGTGTTGGCACGCATGGAGCTGTTTCTATTCTTTGCCTCGTTCATGCATTGCTTTGACATTGCTTTGCCCGAGGGTCAACCGTTGCCCAGTCTCAAGGGCAATGTGGGCGCCACCATTACCCCGGAATCGTTCAAGGTGTGCCTGAAGCGTCGACCCTTGGCACCCACCGCCAGTGAACCGCATCATGTGCGAAATGTGGGCTCCAATTAGTGCCAACTCCAACGGAGTGCCAGAGCACGGTTTTGTTCCTAATCAAGAATATATATATATATATATATTGTTTCCAAGTTCGTTTAGTCTAGTGCAAATCTTTCGTTAGGTTAACTGCCGAACCATTCTCGGGTTCGCCTCTTGCAACAAATTCTATTCTTTCAACCCCAAGAAGCTGTGTTCAACGTATTGTTTAATGTACCACCTAAGTTAACATCCAACTTCAGCTATGCAAAAAAAAAAAAAAAAGGAAAACAAACAAAAAAAAAACACCTACAAGTAATTTTAGTTGTTTTTTGTTTTATTATTGAGTTAGTTAGTTAGTTAGTTTTTTTTTCTAGCTTAAGTACAAAACGATAAAACACACACACAAACAAATCAAACAAAAACAAACTGTGGTTTAGTTTTATATGCAAAACATAAAAAAAATAAATAAAAAAAAAAGAACCAACAAAAAATAGGCAAAAATCAAAACAAAATACATTTAACTATATTTTGAAAGAACAAAAAATAAAACAACAAAAATAATTAAAAACATTATACTTTCAAGGGGTTTTCATTTTTTCAACAAAGAAACGGGGGAACCACGTGAATCGAAACGCTGACGGCCGGCAGATGGCGCTGACAAAATCAAATAAACTTTATTTTGAGTTCAATATAGCAGCTAATATTGCCTACAATCAGAACAATTCAAGTATTTTTCAAGCAGTAAGTACAAAAATACTGAATCCAAACACTAAATATATTATACTTACGTAGTTTGATATATATACTTATTTCTGGCCTAATAATGAAAACGCGAATATTTATGATCAAAAATGGTTTTATTGTTTTTCAAAGTATTCTCCAGCAAGATTTCCACTTCTGCATGAGCTCAAAGCAATTGTCGAAGCACTTTTACCACTCCGATTGAGACACCTCCAAAACATGGTTTTTGAACTCTTCAACAGCATCTTCTGGCGACGAAAATCGTTGACCACGCATTTTTCCCTTGATGTGCGGGTGCCAAGTCAAGGCTGTACGGCGGATGACCCATCAATTCGACGTTTTGGGCGGTCAAAAAGGCGCTGGTGTGAGCTGATGTGTGAGAGCTCGCATTGTCATGGTGCACAATGATCTGTCTTCTCTTGTTCGTTTTTCGAATTTCTCCAAAGACTTCAGGCAAACAAATTGTGGTGTACCACTCAGAATTGACCGTCCTACGTTGCTCAAGCGGAACAGTCGCCACATGACCAGTTTTACCAAAGAAACAGGCGACCATTTTCTTCGAAGTGCTTCTTTCACGAACGACTTTCGTTGGATTTGGCTCGTCTTCTAAGATCCACACGGTCGATTGCTTAGATCCTTGATCCGTAACCTGTGACGATCTTATAAACGTCTTTTGAAACACCGCGATTATATTTTTAAAAAATTTCTTTGCACCAATCCACACGAGCCTTTTTTTGAGCGATTGTCAAATTGTGCGGGATCCAACGAGAACAAACTTTTTTTACGCCCAGGTGTTCATGCAATATCGAATGCCCAAGGATGCCTCTATCTCACGGTATGTCACATGACGATCTTGCATTATCAGTTCACGCACAGCATCAATGTTTTCTGGCACAACGACTGTTTTTGGACGACCATCACGACCTTCGTCTTCGAGCGAGCGTCGCCCTCGATTGAATTCATTAAACCAATTTTTCACAGTGCTATAGTATGGTGCTTCATCGCCATACAAAGATTTAAGATCATCGTTGCATTCTTGTCGTGATAATCCACGTCGAAAGTTGTGAAAAATGATTGCACGAAAATTTTCACGAGTTAATTCCATTTTTCTGCCGAGGTAAGTTTTTGATTAATCGTTAATCGATATCAAACGTGGTCACACATGAAAGAGTTGTAAGGAGCTTTTATCGATAAAAGTCCAAACCTTTTTTTGGAAAAGGCCAATTGATCCTAAAATGGCTAGAAGTGACCAAGGCCAGAAACTTAAATAGCAACCCACGTAAACGTAGTAATAGTCGATTAAAGTAGCGTTGGATTGTGCCAATATTTCTTGTGCTCAATATATCGAATATCGATTTTGCTAATTTCGTTATTTGATATTAACAAAATAGTATACACTCCCCGCCACTTGAATAGGACACCGTTTTATGTCTGTTTTGTACACATACATATCCTATCCCTCTCAAGGCAACATTTGTTTTCAGGCTTTGCCATCCAAATGTTCACAAAAGAGGCGCCATCTAGTGTACAGCTTGGGTACTTACTCAACATGGATGCTAAAAAACACGAGAGGTTACAAAACCAACCACAGGGTAGGTTTCTGTTACAACGTATATACACACAAAATGTATTATGATAAATGCCCTGAAAAGTATGCTACGTTTATAAATATTTATTATACTAGGCCACATGGTCCAGTTTGTAGAACAGGTGGTGGGGATTCTAGATGATTTTCTTATGCTTAACACCAAATTGTTTGGGAAAATGATTCATCATGTCGGAATTCATTGTAATTTGAGCCTTAAGTTGATAAACGTGCCTTTTTTTCAAGCTTTATTTTGTAGTCAAGCTATACGTTTGTTTTGACCCCTCTTGATTTTATCGTAAAGTAATATTCTTTAGCTTTAAAATAAAATATCCAAAACAATTCGGGGATTTTTTTTAACGAAGATGTGCCATTTTGAACTGACTTAGAACCAAAATTCTTCTTCTTCAAGTACCAAAAATTCTTAAAAATTTATTCATTGAAATAATATAAAATTGTTAAGTACAAATTATTGCTCCTGCTCTTCCAGCTGCACAAACTTCAACTTATAGGCAGCCGGTGCCAAAGTGATGCCACATTCACCATTCATATCCACCTTCTCACAACCCTTGGCCAATTCCAAATGGAAACGTCGCAGTATGCGACCCGCAAACAAAGTTAACATCATGCGGGCCATCTCATCGCCGGGACACATGCGTTTGCCAGTCTGAAAGGGAATAAATTGTGCGGGAGCTGTATACTCGCCTGCGGCATTAAGAAAACGTTCCGGCCGAAACTCCTCGGGTTCGGGCCAACTTTCTGGATTCATGTGAATGGCCCATTGCAGAGCGACAATCATGCTGCCGCGTTTTATTTGATAACCAGCCACACTTAAGTCCCGCTCGGCGCCATGCGGTATGCCCAGTGGCACCACACTGCGTATACGTTGCACCTCCGACAGGCAGGCACGCAGATAGGTCAACGGTTCCAGCTCCTCCAAAGTAGGACGCGCGCTTAGGGGCCTTAGGTCAGCTTGTAATTGCTGTTGAATCTGCGGATTGCGAGCCATGTAGAGCAGAAACCAGCGCAGTGTGGCCAAGGCGGTGTCCACGCCAGCACCAAAAAGATCGGCCAACAAATGACGCAACTGCTGATCACAATAGAGCTCCGAGTAGGGTTTGCGCTCGCGCAAAAAGTGCTCCAAAATGCTGGAAGGAGCTCCTCCTCCTCCCTCCGCCCGCCGCCGCTCTTCGCATTGCTGTGTCAGACGATCATAGATCTGATGTGTTTTGGCCTTACCCTCCAGCAGGAAGCGTATATTGCGCTTATTCCACGACAAATGCCTCAGCCAGGGCAGGAAGTTGACCACGCCCGAGACACCAATCAATTTGACGCCCTCCTCCTGCAATTTTTGCAAATACAACCAGTTGGCATCATCCCTGGCGTAGGTCACACCGAATACCAAATCGTTGATAATGTTGCCCAAAGTGTGCTGCAGTCCCGCCAATGGATCCAACTCCGTTTCCGTTTTCAGCTGCCGCTCAAACAACTGAAAAAGTTCACCGAAAGCGAAAGGTGGAAAACATAAGTAAAAAAAAATAAGTAAACCCGACTTTAAAATACTCTGTATATAATTTTAAAAAAAAAAGTGCTGCCCATCTTAAATATTTATTTGGCTTATAACTCAACTAAGGTGCAACTGATGGGTAAACCATGTAAGGGGGATTGATGAATACGACTAAGTTAGATATATCTGTAGAAGGTCCAAACAATCTTACACCAAAATTGTGGAAGATATAAGCAATTTTTCAAACCTCTAGCTCTTACCAACTCTGAGATTTGTTTGTTTAAACGGACAGACAGACGGAATCAATATACCCTTTGTAAAATAAGTAAGCCCGATGGTAAAATACTCTGTATATTACTTTTAAAAAAAGTGCTGCCCATCATAAAAATTTATTTGGCTTGTAACTCATCTAAGGTGCAACTGATGGGAAAACCATGTATGGGGGATTGATAAATACAGCTCAGTTATATATATGTCTAGAAGTTTCAAACAATCTAACACTAAAATTGTGGAAGATATACGAATTTTTTTTAACAGTGAGATTTGTTTGTTCAAACGGACAGACAGACGGACTTAATATACCCTTTGTACCTTTGTAAAATAAGTAAGCCCGACGTTAAAATACTCTTCATATTACTTTTACAAAAAAGTGCTGCCCATCAAAAATATTTATTTGGCTTATAACGCAACTAAGGTGCAACTGATGGGAAAACCATGTATGGGGGATTGATAAATAAAGTTAAGTTAGATGCTTCCCTAGAAGGTTCGAACAATCTTACACTAAAATTGTGGTAGATATACGGATTTTTTCTAACCTCTAGCTCTTACCAACTCAGAGATTTGTTTGACTCAATATACCCTTTGTACCTTTGTAAAATAAGCAAGCCCGATGGTAAAATACTCTGTATATTACTTTTTAAAAAAGTGCTGCCCTTTAAAAATATTTATTTGGCTTTTAACTCAACTAAGGTGCTACTGATGGGTAAACCATGTATGGGGGATTGATAAATAGAGCTCAGTTATATATATGTCTAGAAGGTTCGAACAATTTTACACTAAAATTGTGGAAGATATAAGCAATTTTTCAAACCTTTAGCTTGTACCAACTCTGAGATTTGTTTGTTCAAACGGACTGACAGACGGACTCAATATACCCCTTGTATCTTTGTAAAATAAGTAAGCCCGACGGCAAAATACTTTGTATATTATTTTTTAAAAAAGTGCTGCCTATCATAATTATTTACTTGACTTATAACTCAACCAGGGTACATCTGATGGCTGAACAATGTAAGGGGGATTGATAAATAAGGCTAAGTTAGATAAATCTCTAGAAGGTTCAAACAGTCTTACACTTAAATTGTGGAAGATATTGGGCTCTTACCAACTCTGAGATTTGTTTGACTCAATCTACCCTTTGTACCTTCCGGTCCAGAGTATAACGAAGAAAAAAGCGAGAGAAAAAAAAAAAACCCACACAGAACAAATTAGCAAAATTTTTAAATTTATGCGTTGACGGCAACGACGACGACGAGCTCAACTGAAAGTGAACGTCCCAGACGACAGTGGGACACAAGCAAAGGAAATGCTTAAAGGCCTTTGCCTTCATTAACGCTTTACTCTGCTCACCACTGTGCAGGGACCTTCGCTTTCTGGATTCTTGGAATTTTGTATCACTCACCTGCACACACTCATCGACGCCGCGTCCAATGCGCTGCTCCAGTTGCTGTCGCATCTCCCCCGGCCGTCTGGTCATGCCCAGTGCCTTGAGCCAATCAATGATCTGACGTCGCTGATGCCTCCAGATAGCGCCAGCCGCGCATATAATGCCTGCAAAAAAAAAGAACACAGACAGACCCCTTGCATAGCTGAGCCATGACTCATCCCTTTCTGCACTTACCATAGCCGCCCATTATGCCGTGCGTCAGATAGAGCGGAGCTCGTGCTGTCATTTCCTCATGGCGAAAGAATTCACGCACAAGTGCCGCATCCGACAATATGACCGCTTGGACGCCGCCCATGCGCAGTTGAAAGATGCCGCCATAACGTTGCGCCAGCGACTGCAGCGATTTGTGCGGTGCACGTGCGTTTAGAAAGGGCAGGTAACCCAATATGGGCACACCCCACGGTCCTGGCGGTTTCTGTCCCAAGATTTTTGCATGCTGATGCTCACATATCCACCGGATGACCAAAACCAGCAACAGGATGGGCACTAGCAACACAGCCAGCCGTCTCCAGTCATCATTCACTTGTACCTCCGGCGTCATCACTTTTACTTTTTTTGGTTCTGTTTTTTTTTTTTGCCAACGTTTCACGTCCGTACGCCAGCAATGCTTCTCAATTACTGACATTTCTTTTAGAATTTGAAACGTGTGTGGGTCTGGGACCAGGCCTGGGGTTTTTTGGTTATGCAACGGGCAGCACATGGAAAAAGGTTTTTTTTTCCCCCTCCACTTCCTCTTTTTCTTTGTCGTTTTCATTTTCGTTTTCTTGGGTTTTGTGTAAAATTGAAATTTGGAAAATCAGATGCACATATCTTGAGGTCTCTGTGGCTTACATATGTAGGATATGGAGATTGGTCAAGACAAGACGAAATTTAGCAAACTCACTTTCCATATATGGAAACTTCCACTGAAAGGTCCAGCGTGAACAACAAAAACAGAAATGTTGAGAGAGGTTCTTTGTTTCAAAAATTTGGTTAGTAAACATTCCGGATTGTTTACTTCATATATGCCCAACTAATTTTCTAAATTTTCTGATATATTTTCCATTAATCTCTACTCTACATATAAAAGAGTTTGTCCTGACTGACTGATTCACTGATTGGCAATCAACGTAAAGCCTGAACGGTAAGAGATAGAAAGCTGAAATTTTCACAGAAGTTTCCTTATGAGTTGAAAGTGAGCACTAAGGCGGGGTTTTGGAAAATTCCATTCCTATGGGGTGGAAAACTCCCGGAAAAGCTACTATGGGGAAAATTTTGTTTTTCATCCGATTGACTTGAAATTTGGTTTGTAACTAAAGTAAGCGAAATAATTGGACACCTGTTTCCCAGATTTCGGAAAATCCGCCCACAAAGAAAATGGCCGGAAAATTCTTCTTGAAAGAAACTATTTTTCATCCGACTGACTTCAAACTCGGTTTGTGAGGATAGTAAGCAGAAAAGTTAGACTTGAGATTTTCCGATGTTGGAAAATCCGCCAGAAAAGTCGGGAAATTCCCGGAAAATTCCATAGGGAAAAAACTACTTTTCATCCGATTGACTTCAAACTCGGTTTGTAAGGATAGTATGCAAAATAATTGGACATAAGATTTTCAAATGTTGGAAAATCCGCCCACAAAGAAAATACCCGGAAAATTCTATATGGAAAACACTATTTTTGATCCGATTGACTTCAAACTCGGTTTGTACGAATAGTATGCAAAATTATTAAACATAAGATTTTCCGATGTTGGAAAATCCTCCCGAAAAGTCGGGAAATTCCCGGAAAATTCCATATGGAAAAACTATTTTTCATCTGATTGGCTTCAAACTCGGTTTGTAAGGATAGTATGCTAAGTAATTGGACATAAGATATTCAAATGTTGGAAAAACCGCCCACAAAGAAATACCCGGAAAATTCTATATGAAAAACTATTTTTGATCCGATTGACTTCAAACTCGGTTTGTAAGAATAGTATGCAAAATAATTAGACATAAGATTTTCCGATGTTGGAAAATGAGCCCGAAAAGTCGGGAAATTCCCGGAAAATTCCATATGGAAAAAACTGTTTTTCATCCGATTGGTATCAAACTCGGTTTGTAAGGATAGTATGCTAAATAATTAGACATGTGATTTTTCGATTATGGAAAATCCACCCACAAGGAAAATGGCCGGAAAATTCTATATGGAAAACACTGTTTTTCATCCGATTGACTTCAAACTCAGTTTGTAGCGATAGTATACAAAATCAGTTGACATGAGATTTTTCGATTGTGGAAAATCCACCCACAAGAAAAATGGCCGGAAAATTATATATGGAAAACACTATTTTTTATCCGATTGACTTCAAACTCGGTTTGTAAGGATAGTATGCAAAATAATTAGACATGAGATTTTCCAAAGTTGGAAAATCCGCACGAAAAGTCGGGAAATTCCCGGAAAATTCCATATGGTAAAACCCACTTTTAATCCGATTGGCTTCAAAATCGGTTTGTGAACACATTATAGAAAATAATTAGACATTTGATTTCTTGGTGGTGGAATTTCCGCCCACAGGCAGGAATATTGGTGGGCGTATTTCGGTTCAGTGACAATGGCTATTTGTGAGCCGATCTGAATAAAATTCGTTTTGTAAGCTCTAGGGTCAGAATAAATGGAAACACGTGTTTTTTATTTCGGGAAGATCACTGCAAAGGTCGGAATATGGGTGCGGGGGTGGGTTTTTAACCGATATGTATTAAATTTGGTTTGAAAGTTCTATGGGCCAATTAAATAGGATAAAGTTTTTAGCTTTGCGCATACTCACCCTCAAGGTCGGATAATGGGTGCCGGGGGTGGTTTCAGGGTTTGTACGCTCAATGGGCCAAATAGGTGGAACAAAATTTTATAGTTTCTGAAGGTCGGAAAATGGGGGGCGGGGGTGGGATTATTGCCAAAGGTTTTTTTATCATTTTGGCGGCTATACTGATGGTGGCGAAGCGAAGCGCGCTGGCTTATATGCTAGTATATATATAAAGTTTTACCCATTTCTGGCGATTTCATGCATATATATTTATGAAGATGAGGAATGCTAATTCTAAATTGGTAAATTCATTTATACAAATCGTATCTCTTTATGCATTCACTTTGAGTTAAATTTGCCATCCTTTTTCGTGGGTTATTTGAAATATTTTGAACAATTGAACATAAAAATGAAATGATTAAAAATTAAAAAAAAAAAAAAACTCAAATCAAGTTCTCCTTGAAATTTCACTTGCCACCTGTCAACGCCTTTCTATCCCACATACCTTAGGCCTTTCCTCAGTATCACACTTTATTCCAAGTAGTTCAGACCGACACAGTAAACCAAAAATATCATCAAAACCAATATTAATATTAAGTAAAATCGAAAAAATTTGCATTTGATATATATATATCATCTATATACTTTTTGGCAATTCTTTATACCCCTTTAACATGAAGCTGATCAATCAACGGGAACATGCCGTGGCCTTTTTGCGCTACAAGCTGCACAAATTGCTGCACAGCTTTGCCAAGGATTGCAAAGTTACGTATGAGAAGGCAGCCGCCGATCTACTCAAACTGGAGGATCTGGAGGTACACATCAACTGGCTGGAGCGTTTCAATGCACATGCCCCGCAATTGAAATTGAATAAGGCTACCAATGTGATCGAGGTGCACAATGTGGTCAATGGGTTGGTGCTGAAGACCACCATGCAGGAATATAGCAAATTGGCCAGCTACCTTAAGTACGAGAGTCGCGAGTTGCCGCGCCGGAAGGCCTTCTATCTTCTGGAGATGTTGAACTGTGCGCGCGGATTGCGTAAATACGATGTGGTGGCCGATGAGAATAGTGTCATTTTGTTGACGCTGGTGGATAATCTGATGAGCATGGATGAGACCATTGAGAGGTTTCACTATTTGGTTTATTATCTGATGCCGCTATATCATGACCACATCCGTCTGCAGTTGGCCTAATCCTGTTCGATGCCTGATCAACCAATAAATTGTTATTTACTGTTCAAATTATGCTCAAGTGTGTGTGTGTGTGCGCAGAGAGGGGGGAATCCGCGGTCGGGGGGCTAGCAAACAAGTTCAGGGCCAATGGCATGCGCTAAAATAGATCTGCGGGCCATTGACTTTCACACACAAAGGAACAGGAGCTGCAGCTGGACCAAGATGGACGACCGTCTTGGCAACGACTTTAACATTAACTTGAAATTTTACCTTTACATTTTAATGACCCGCCGGCAACGGCAGACGTCAGCAGACGGGCAGCAGTCGTGTATGCGTCTGCCAATGAACCCCATTGGCTGGCACAGATCAGCCATTTTAGCCGCTAGTTTTTTTTGTTTTTTTGAAGCAGCTTTCAATTTTTACAGCTTAAGGCTCTTTTTATGTCTGGCCTACTTTCGCCTTACATAACGAAATGGAAATTGAATAGATTTGATCCCAAAAGTATGCCATGCACAAATGTTTAGTTTTTGAATACGCGTACCCAATGAAAAATGATAAAAAAAAAGGCTTCTATCTAACCGATTGTCTTGACAATCATATCATATCATATCATATCATATCATATCATATCATATCATATCATATCATATCATATCATATCATATCATATCATATCATATCATATCATATCATATCATATCATATCATATCATATCATATCATATCATATCATATCATATCATATCATATCATATCATATCATATCATATCATATCATATCATATCATATCATATCATATCATATCATATCATATCATATCATATCATATCATATCATATCATATCATATCATATCATATCATATCATATCATACATATCATATCATATCATATCATATCATATCATATCATATCATATCATATCATATCATATCATATCTATCATACATATCATATCATATCATATATCATATCATATATATCATACATATCATATCATATCATATCATATCATATCATATCATACATATCATATCAACTACATACATACATATCATACATACTACAACATACATTATCATCATTCATACTACATACTATCATATCATACATACTACTCATACTCATACTACATACATATCATACTACATACTACATATCATATATCATATCATATCATACATATCATACTTCATATCTATCTATCTACATACTACTATCTACATACATACTACTACTATCATATCTATCATATCATACATATCATATCATATCATACTACTATCATACTACTATCATACATATCTATCATATCATATCATTCATACTATCTTCTATCATACTATATCACATATCATATCATATCATATCATACTACATACTATCATATCATATCATATCTATCATATCAATACATATCATACATATCATACATACATATCATATCATACATATCATATCATATCATATCATATCATATCATACTATCATATCATACATACTATCATATCTATCATATCATATCATATCATATCATATCATATCATATCATATCATATCATATCATATCATATCATATCATATCATATCATATCATATCATATCATATCATATCATATCATATCATATCATATCATATCATATCATATCATATCATATCATATCATATCATATCATATCATATCATATCATATCATATCATATCATATCATATCATATCATATCATATCATATCATATCATATCATATCATATCATATCATATCATATCATATCATATCATATCATATCATATCATATCATATCATATCATATCATATCATATCATATCATATCATATCATATCATATCATATCATATCATATCATATCATATCATATCATATCATATCATATCATATCATATCATATCATATCATATCATATCATATCATATCATATCATATCATATCATATCATATCATATCATTGTGGAAACACTGGAAACCGTCTGCAACCCGATAGATTGCTGTTCTTTAAGCGATAGTTAGTTAAACTCTATATATGATGGAAGTCCTTTTAAATTTGTGTATGGCAGCTAAACTTCGGAGCATAACTATGGCCGCACCCAATTTTTTCAGTATACGAGAAACAGCCCGTCTAGTTTCAGCCATTTTCTGGAGCCAAGCTTGATTTTGGCGGAATTCCCCACAATCTGCGCATCACTGCCGCAGGGGGAAGAGATGATCAAGGTGCGAACCCTTAACAACGGCGACTATTGCGGTCGCCGAACCTTTTTATTGTGTTGCCGGTTGCCTGCCGGCCTGCCTGGCTTTTGACTTGAATGCGATCTTGTGTAGCAATGCTGGGGCCTAGCCACATGCACCAACGAAGACAAAGAGATCATTGGCCGGGGCATTCACATCCTAAAGGAAAGGACATGAACCTGTCAACGCACGCTGCTTGGAGAGGAATGTCGGACTATTTTTAGAACGCTGGGGCAAAAAGGCGTGATCACTGGTCAATAAACTCAAGCGCAAAAAAGGGAAAGGCCGGGGGCGGCAGACAAGGGCGATGGCAACGCATTTTCACTCACTCACTGGCCACTCTCATATTGCTGCAATGCGTCTAATCAGCATGAAATGAAATTTCGGAAATAATGGGGCCAGCAACTCACGTGGCGTACGAGTACAAGTTATTCGCGTTCTTTCTTATCATTTCAACATTTTGTTGATTTTTATGACAATTGCAACAGAATATTGATATTGTAATTGGATGGGCATGCCATGCATGACCTACCTCTTCCTCCGTCATCGCCTCCGCCGCCAACGGTCGCCTCATCAGTGGCGCGTGGAGTGAAACGAACGCTTTTTCGAAAGCAACGACACTCCCCGCCGTTGGAAAAAATGTGTCAAGGTAGTTTGGCATGCTTTATTTTTTAACCCAATTTTCACACTGCTGCGCTTCGCTGTTGATATTTATTCATATTCGAGTATATATTTGATACGATTGTTGTTCTCTATGTTGGCATGGCAATCCAAGACCAAGCCGCTGCCCAAATGGGCTGAGTGTGCGGTTTGTCATTAATGGAGCATCCATCTCATATGTATAATTTCATTTTTTTTTTTTTAATTTGGGCAAAGTCCAAGGTTGAACATAAGAATGTGGAAGAGACACTTGGTCATCAATTTTCGATGGAAAATGTTAGAAATTTGTATATGTTAGCCGATCCATTGTATATCGATGAATCAACTAATTAACTATCAAAAACAAACATTTTTATTCACTAAGACCCATTTTCCGAGCGCTCGTTTCTAAGGCAGCTATAGGATATAGTCATCCGATTTTGACCAAATTTTGGAAAAATATTTAAAAGTTCATAATTTGCTAAATTGCTGAGTTTAAAAACGATGTCATGGAAAACAAAACATTTTTTATACAAGTAACCATTTTCCGACCGTTTGGTTCTATGGCAGCTATAGGATATAGTCAACCGATTTTGACTAAATTTTTTTGAAATATTTGAAATTTTATAATATGCATAATAGCTGAGTTTAGGAACCCTGTCATGGAAAACAAAAAAGTTTTTCGTACAAAGACCCATTTTCCGACCGATTGGTCCTATGACAGCTATAAGATATAGTCTTCTGATTTTGATCAGATTTTGGGGAATTATTTAGAAGTATATAATATGCATAATGGCCGAGTTTAAGAACGCTGTCATGGAAAAAAAAAAGTTTCTCATACAAAGACCCAATTTCCGACCGATCGGTTTTATGACAGCTATAGGATATAGTCAACCGATTTTGACTAAATTTTTTAGAAATATTTGAAATTTTATAATATGCATAATAGCTGAGTTTAGGAACCCTGTCATGGAAAACAAAAACAGTTTTTCACACAAAGACCCATTTTCCGACCGATTGGTCCTATAAGAGCTATAAGATATAGTCTTCTGATTTTGATCAGATTTTGGGGAATTATTTAAAAGTTTATAATATTCATAGTATTTGAGTTTAGGAACGCTATAATGGAAAACAAAAAAGTTTTTCATACTAAAATCCAATTTCCGACAGATCGGTTCTATGACAGCTATAAGATATAGTCAACCGATTTTTACCGAATTTTGTAGAATTATTTGAAAGTGTATAATATGCATAATTGCCGAGTTTAAGAACGCTATCATGGAAAATAAAAAAGTTTTTCTTACTAAAACCCAATTTCCGACAGATCGGTCCTATGACAGCTATAGGATAAACTCAACCGATTTTGACTTAATTTTGCAGAATTATTTGAAAGTTTATAAAATGCATAATTGCTGAGTTTAAGAACGCTGTCATGAAAAACAAAAAAGATTTTCTTACTAAAACCCAATTTGCGACCGCTCGGTTCTTTGACAGCTATAAGATATAGTCATCCGATTTTTACCGAATTTGGTAGAATTATTTAAAAGTGTATAATTGCTGAGTTTAGGAAAGCTGTCATGGAAAACACAAAAGATTTTCTTACTAAAACCCAATTTTCGACAGATCGGTTCTATGACAGCTATAAGATATAGTCATCCAATTTTTAAAAAATTTTTGAGAATTTTTTTAAAGTTAATAATTTGCATAATTGCTGAGTTTAAGAATGTTGGCTTGGTAATAAAAAAGTTTTTCTTACAAAGACCTATTTATCGATTTTTCAGAATTATTTTAAAGTTTATAATATGCATAATAGCTGAGTTAAAAAACGCTGTCATGAAAAACCAAAAAAGTTTTCCATACAAATACCCATTTATGGACCGTTCGGTTCTATGACAGCTATAGGATATAGTCATCTGATTTTGACCAAATTTTGTATAACTGTGTGACAGCATATAATATTCCTAATTACTGAGTTTCAGAACGCTATCATTAAAAACTAAAAAGTTTTTCCCACTAAGACTTATTTTCCAACCGATCGTTCATATGGCAGCTATAAGATAAAGTCATCCGATTTTACCCAAAATTTGTAGTACTGTTTGAGAGCATATGATATTCATGATTCCTGAGTTTCAGAATGCTATCATGAAAAACGGAAAAGATTTTCTTACTAAGATTCTTTTTCCGACCGAAGGGGCCTATGGCAGCTATAGGTTATGGTCCTCCGATCTGGTCGCTTCAGACATATTATTTGCGTGCAGTAAAAAGAAGACTGTAAGAAACAAATGGACGAACAGACAGACAGACTACCCGATGGAGATGGCGTTGAATATGCTTCTTTCTATGTAAATATTATAAGGGTATAAAAAGAAATGTTCATTCTAGAAAAGCACTTAAATGACACTTTAACTAACTAATTAAGCGCAAAGTGCTTCATTAAAACATTTCATGGTCAATATGAAATCTTATCTACTAAAAGTAGATAGATAGATACCATACATCCCACTTAAAAGTCAGCCTAAAATTTATCCAAAAAAAATGGGACTTACTTTTACTACAAAAAAAAGTTAAACTCACTAACTACAACCACACCTCATATCTAACTACCTCTGCTTCTTAAATTTTTGTTGCTTTGTTTTTGGTTTCGCTTTCGTCTTATTTTTGTTTTGTTTCGTTTGTTTGCACAAAATGGATGTGATTAGCGTACAAAATCGAATACAAATTTTACAAATACCTTGACATCTTTCATAGACTAAGCGAGCGTTCATTTAACCCATCCAAAACAGCAGCAGCAGCAGCAGCAGCAGTAGCAGCAGTAAAAACAACAAGAACGTGCTCGCAGCTTCAAGTATCTACTAGATACATTTTATACCCTTGCAGAGGGTATTATACAATTGGTCTGATATTTGTAACTCATCTCCCTTACCCATCAAGTAAGTCAATGCTTAATCCGCATCAACAGTCGACAAGCCCGTCCGTATGAATCGAAGATAACTCAGAGAAGGTAAGACCTAGACTTTGGCTTATACAGAGTATATTACAGTCGAGTTTGATCATTTATCTTACTTGTTAATGTTTAAGAACAGCAGCGACAGCAGCAGCGTCGGCAAATAAAATCAAAAGAATTAACATTTGGTCACATTTTCATTTCATTCTCGATTTCATTTGGTGGTGCCACAGTAGGACCTCTGCCCGAAAAAACGTTGCAAAAATCAAGTTATCAAATTTCAAGCTAGATGTTAAAAATCGCTTATTGAAATTTTTTCCTTTAAGTCCTATCATCGGCAGACTCTGTTATGTAGCGTTTTTTAACAGTACTTTAACAGAGAACTTTTGCAGAGTTTTGTAAGAATTTCTTCATTAAATCAGGCTTGCTCAGATGGGTATTTTTCGCCCATTTATGCATAGATTTTAACCCACAATAGCTTGTTTGACGCCTTATGGATTAAAGAAAAAAATAAACCACTTAGTCTGTTTTTCAAATTTCCGTGAGTTTTTTCAGTAAAAAATGTTGTAAAAAAAAAAGCCAAAATATGAAGTTTTAAGCTTAATATCTAGAAAACAATTGACTAAAGTATAAACTAAAGTACATAACATTTTTAAATCGGTGCATGATAACGGAAGCTATGGCGATATATGTAAAACCACTGACAGAAAACGGCCTAAATAAATAACGAAAAAACTGGAAAATTCGTTAAAAATAATTTTCTTCGCAAAAAAATTTGCAATTTGTTTTCGTCCATTAAAAAAAAATTCGTTGCCTAAAAAAAATTTTTCTAAAAAATGTATCCATGCATATTTTTTACGTATTTGATGATAATTTTCTCAAAACAAAAAAATAGTCAAATTTAAATAGATTTGTAATCTCACTTGGCAACACTTGGCAACCCTGAACACCCTTTTATATATGTATAAAACAGAGTTCGTAAAACGCACAAAAATTAATTTCCCGCCCTGAAAGATAATATCAATGTAAACAAGTAAGGAAGTCGCTCAAGCCCGACTGTAATATACTCTGTACCTGTTTGTGTATGTAACTGATAACTTTAAAGTGTGAGGTTATTTTTTCAAAATCTGGGGGTGGCAACTCTTTCGACTATCGTTCATCTGGTTGAAAAACGATGTATGGGGGCTCGATAAGTAATGATGAGTAGAATTACCCTAGTACATAACTCGTAAACTTATAAAATTTGTATATAATTTCCTATTAACATAAACGTATCTATATTAGTCACGCGGGAATCACGCGTGATTTCTGACCGCAGGCCATCTCAATTGCATCGCTCCTCTCATACTTGGTCTTTTCCTCCTTACACAAATATCTATTGGAAAGAAGGGAGGGGGGAAACTGAAAGCGGCGCAGTCCAGTTAGCTTATGCCGTCAAGCCACTTCCAATTGGGAAAATACCAGTATGCTATTGCCCTCTCGCTCTCTCTTTCTCGTAAGTTCTACCAATTGCTGCTGTGTTGTTATTGTCGTTGCATTAAATTTTCTTTTACATATAGCGCCACTATTGTTCATCTGATCGGAAAACGATGTATAGGGGCTTGATAATAAATGATGAGTAGAATATATGTCTAGAAGGTTCGAACAACTTAACTCCAAAATTGTGGAAGATATAAAGATTTTTTTTAATTTGCGGGGGAGGCAGGGGTCGTGGCAAAAATTAAAAATAAACTTGATCTGCCTGCAGGTATAAGAATGATATGTTCAATACACTTCAAACCTCTAGCTCTTACCATCTCTGAGATCTATTCGTTCATACGGACAGACGGACATGGCTATATCGACTCGGCTGTTGATGCTGATCAATAATATATATAGTTTATAGGGTCGGAGGTACTTCCTTCAGGCTGTTACATACATTTGCACAAACCCAATATACTCTTTGTACCTTCGGTACAGAGTATAAAAATTGTTATTTTCAAACATGGAAATAAAAAATTTTACATAAGGAAAAATAATTTTTTTCATGTAACTAACACGAGCATTTTTGACACAATTGTTTTTTACAGACATGTCAATAATTTGAGCTGCCTTCTCTACGCCTGTAAAGAACAGTCGTGTCAAAAATGCTCGTGTTATTTACATGAAAAAAAATTTAGTTTTTTCCTTTATTTGTTATTTTTATGTCTGAAAAAATTATGTATATTTTATCTTGTGTTAATATCTTGCGTGTAAAGAGAAATATGTGTTATTTTACGAACCCTGGTTAAAAATACTAAAGGTTTGAAACCAACCGAAAGAGATATCAGTGTCATCAAAGAGTTTGAACTCGGTTGGTATTTGAAAAACCAGATTTGGTATTTGTACCTAGCTACAAATTATGTGTACCTTTTATCTAGATGTATATATTTTTTGACATATATCCTGTACCTTAGCTAAGTAAGATGAATAAGTACCTTGTACCAATCACTGAACATTAACTCACTATACTAATCACCATATATATTATGGGTGTACATTGGAACATTGTTTACAACCCTCCCAGCTGAACTGTTGATGCTGATCAAGAACATATATAGTTTATAGGGTTGAAGATGCTTCCTTTTGACTTTACTTTAAATACAGAGTATTAAAAAAAAAAAACTAAGACAAATCAGCGAGCGCAGAATCAAAGTTCTGCCCCAATCCGGAGAATGGCAACTGGAGATCAACGAGAGGTGTGTGTGTGTGTTTGTGTGTGTGTGTGTCTGAGAGCCGCCAGTGCGGCTGCTGTGGCAGTTGGTGGCGCAGTTCAATGGCTTTTGAGCCATTTTAAGATCAATGCACCACCAACGCCACAGATTGGCGAGCCACAGCCGAGACCGAGAGTTTTGTCTACGCAAATTTAAATCGAGCTGCAGAAAACCTTGCGCATGAACGAATCCATGGACATGGACACTGGTCCCCAGGTCTGAGTGTCCGCCTTATCAAAAAAAAAAAAAAAAATAAAAAACCACAGCAAAATTAAGAGCTCGCGGAAATTTTTTGCCTTTTTTTTTTTTTTTTTTGTAAGTTTTAATTTGATTTTTTTCTGTATGCAAAAAATGCATTTCGAATGTAAAGTGGATACCCGGCCGAGTGTCTAGCCGGTTGCCGGTTGACAAATTGCCGTCTCAACTTGTTCTGACATTTTTGTTTTTATTTTTGTTTTGGCTTTTTGCTCGGCTTAATGAATGTGGCAACATTCTAATTTAAATTGCGCGCCACACATTGTTTCGACACCTGCTCAATACATACATATTAACATATAGCTTACACGTGCCACCAGATAAAATGATACATACAGACAGACAGACGGACGGACTTGTATCTATTAAATGAAGTCATCACAACAAATAGAAATGCATTGGAATGGAAGTAGCATTTTTTGTTTGGGATTGCAATTAAGGTGCAAATAGGCGTTCCTACTGATCTTACCGATGGGATATATATAACTACTAACTAATTGTTTGCAACATCAAAAACAAAATGTTTTTCTTACTAAGATATAGATGGTATATAGGCATCCGATTGTGATCAGACTTAGCCTATAAATCATATAATACATATTGATAATACATTTTTCTTATTAGATCTTATTTTTATACCCTTCCAGAGGGTATACGTGGGTTGCTATTTAAGTTTCTGGCCCAGGTCACTTCTAGCCATTTTAGGACCAATTGGCCTTTTCCCAAAAAAAGTTTGGACTTTTATCGATAAAAGCTCCATACAACTCTTTCATGTGTGACCACGTTTGATATCGATTAACGATTAATCAAAAACTTACCTCGCCAGAAAAATGGAATTAACTCGTGAACATTTTCGTGCAATCATTTTTTACAACTTTCAACGTGGATTATCACGACAAGAGTGCAACGATTAACTTAAATCTTTGTATGACGATGAAGCACCATCCTATTGCACTGTGAAAAATTGGTTTAATGAATTAAATCGCGGGCGACGCTCCCTCGAAGACGAAAGTCGTCCAAAAACGGTCGTTGTGCCAGAAAACATTGATGCCGTGCGTGAACTGATAAGTCAAGATCGTCATGTGACATACCGTGAGATAGAGGCATCCTTGGGCATTTCTTCCACCAGCATACATTCGATATAAAAAAGGTTTGTTCTCGTTGGATCCCGCACAATTTGAGAATCGCTCGAAAAAAAAGGCTCGTGTGGATTGGTGCAAAGAAATTTTTTAAAAATATTACCGCGGTGTTTCAAAAAACGTTTATAAGATCGTCACAGGTGACAAATCATGGATCTATGCTTATGAGCCCGAAACAAAACAGCAATCGACGAGCCAAATCCAACGAAAGTCGTTCGTGGAAGAAGCACTTCGAAGCAAATGGTAGCCTGTTTCTTCGGTGAAACTGGTCATATGGCGACTGTTCCGCTTGAGCAACGTAGGACGGTCAATTCTGAGTGGTACACCACAATTTGTTTGCCTAAAGTCTTCGGAGAAATTCGAAAAACGAACAAGAGAAGACAGATCATTGTGCACCATGACAATGCGAGCTCTCACACATCAGCTCACACCAGCTCACACGTTGAATTAATGGATCATCCGCCGTACATTCCTGACTTGGCGCCCAATGACTTCTTTTTATTCTCGCACATCAAGGGAAAAATGCTTGGTCAACGATTTTCGTCGCCAGAAGATGCTGTTGAAGAGTTCAAAAACCGATGTTTTGGAGGTGTCTCAATTGGAGTGGAAAAAGTGCTTCGACAATTGGTTTGAGCGCATGCAAAAGTGTATAAATCTTGCTGGAGAATACTTAGAAAAACAATAAAACCATTTTTCAACATAAATATGCGCGTTTTTAATATTAGGCCAGAAATATATATAGCAACCTACGTACTTACATACTTGAGCTCGTGGCTCTATCTCTTTAAATTTCGAAGCTCGACGCCTTCAAGTAATAACAACTTTTTCCAAAACCTGGTGTAAGGCTAAGGCCGAATTTGTCTAATATTGTAATCAACTAACGTCGGGGTCACCAAAAACAGTTAGTATTTGTAAATGACTCAGCAGACCTTAATTTTTTTAAAATTTACAAAAAAAAAAAACACACACACACTAAAAACTAACTTCAAAGTATAGTCCAAGTCCAGTCCAAACCAGAGCCGGACTTATGTGGAGCAACAACGTTTTATGCTAATTTCAAGGTTCTGCATTGGTTGGGTCAACGTATCGCGCCGATGCCGCTGCCTCTGCCGCTGTCGATGCTAAACTGAAAACAAAATCACATCGAATCGAAACTCTTTAATCGCTAATAATAACCAGACCAACTAATCAATAGCAACAATCGAATTTGGAATGACAAAGAAAAACAAAATCATGCCATGATTTGACTTCGATTTTCGATTTCGTTTTCAATTTCCTATTGAAAGCGTTCATTGATCTTATGGAATTCTTCTGCTTGGATGCCATTACACAGAACGGAAAATCACTTCAAGGTTGCTACAGCACGCCATTGTGTCACCAAATAAAAAACTTAATGGATATTTCCTATTGACAAAATATATTTGAGGGCCAGTGGCTCGATAAAGGGCCAAAGTCGATCAATTAAATTGCAACCGCCGATCAGCAGCTTCCTCAATAATTGTATATATATATATTTAATTAAATAAGTTGAACCTTGGACTAGGCATTGGGTAATGCCAGGATCGACAAGTTGCAATGAAACTCAATTCTGATTGTGCATCTCATCTCCATCATTTCTATTTTCAATTTCCATTTACATGAGCTTGCGCTTGAGCAGTTTACAATGTCAACGATTGGCAATTCCAATTACAGCGACAAATTTCAATTTGAATGCGACAACTTGAATAACAAATGCACTAAACCAATAAAAAATAATAAATAAAATACAAAAAAAAAGTGAAAAATAGAAACGAGTTAGAATTTGAAATGTGGGAAGGCTTGGGTAACTTTGATCGACGAGAAAGATGCCCTGCCAGTGGAAGAACACTTCTAAGTAGCTGCTAGAATTGTAAGGCCTATACTCACAGGGCTCTTTTGTGATTGCTTAGCTCGACGCGAGCATACAAAGACTCAAAATTTGGAAAAGTCCCCATTTTTTGTTTTTGTACCACCGAGGGTTACATCTAATCTCCGGGGAATCACACCGCCGTCAACGTCGCTGTCTCAGCCTCAGCCTCTGTTGGCGTTGACAAATGCGACGCGTTATATAAAGTGACAAAACTTCACACAAATCGACGGACGGTGCATGGCTAATCTAAATCAACATGCAATTGCGATTCAAATGTCTTAATGCGCTCCGCATGCAAATGCATTTTGATATTGGTTTTAGGTGGGTAAGTATTTATTATTGTGTTGCGTTTTTTTTTTATAGATAAACAAGTATGCGCATTGTATTTATGGGGTGTGGGTTGACCAAGTATAACTGGGCCAAAAATAGAAATGATTTATTCAGCTTAATTGCAAACTGATAAGCAAAGTTATTAATACTAAATTCTGATTTATATTTCATACTCCACTCCATGATAAATAACATAAATGAAACAAAAATTTTTTTTCATACATGTAAATAAATAAATGTAAAAAAAAAAAAATATATATATATTGTTATTCATGGGCATGTAATTATGTTGATCCTTCTGTAAAAAAAACAAATTTTTACACAAAAAATTTTTACAGGCATGTAAAATATTTTTTAGTTTATTTTTCTGTTACAGGGTTCTATTTCGGTATTCAGTTTATTTCTGTTTTCAGTTCCAATACGTTACCCAGATTTTTTTCGGTATACCGTTACGTATCGGTAGAAGTATAATATTTTGTAATATTCAAAAATTATGTTGATCCTTCTTTAAAACGAGAGCGTAAGTTAAAGTCGGCCCTGCTCGACTTCGATATACCCGTTACTCAGGATATCAACATGTCCAAATTGTGGGAGATATGAGTTTTTTTCCAATTTGAGGGGGAGGCAACTCTACTATAGCTCATCTGATCAGGAAATGATGTATGGCTGATCGATAGGTAATAATTATTAAAATATATGTCTAGAGGGTTCAAACAATCTATTTTCAAAATTGTGGGAGATATGAGGTATTTTTATACCCTTGCAGAGGGTATATTAAAATTGTCACGATGTTTGTAACGCATAGAAGGAAGCATTTCCGACCACATAAAGTATATATATTCTTGATCAGCATGACGAGCTGAGTTCATTTCCGTTTGTCCGTCTGTCCGTCCGTCTGTCCGTCTGTTCGTCTGTTTCTATGCTATCTCCTCCCTCAGTTTTGAAGCTATCTTGACCAAACTTTGCAAAAAGTCTTTAAATACAAATACGCTGCACATTTGTCGGAATCGGCCGGATCGGATGACTATATCATATAGCTGCCATAGGAACGATCGGTCCAAAAACTAGTTCTAATGAGAAAAACTTTTTTGTTTTCCATCGTAGCATCACCAATCGTGGAATGTATAAGTTTTATATGCTTCCACACAATTCTGGAAAAATTTATCAAAATCGGATGACTATAGCATATAGCTGCCATATAAACGGTCGCTCAAAAAACTAGTTCTAGTGAGAAAAACTTTTTTGTTTTCCATCGTAGCATCACCAATCGTGGTATATATTAGTTTTATATGATTCCACACAATTCTGGAAAAATTTATCGAAATCGGATGACTATAGCATATAGCTGCCATATAAACAATCGGTCCAAAAACTAGTTCTAGTGAGAAAAACTTTTTTGTTTTCCATCGTAGCATCACCAATCGTGGTATATATTAGCTTTATATACTTCCACACAATTCTGGAAAAATTGATCGAAATCGGATGACTATAGCATATAGCTGCCATAGGAACGATCGGTCTAAAAACTAATTCTAGTGAGAAAAACTTTTTGGTTATCAATTTAAAACATCGGCGTAGCCGATGTTAGCCTTCTATTTTTTAAATTGCGGGGGCGTGAACTTTTCTATCGTTCATCTGATCAGGAAACGATGTATGGCGGATCGATAGGTAGTTATGATTAAAATATATGTCTAGAGGGTTCGAATAATCTATCCTCAAAATTCTGGGAGATATGAGGTATTTCCGAATTGCGTGGGTGGCAACATTACTACCGTACATCTGATCGGGAATTGATGTATAGTGGATCGATAGGTAATGAGGATTAAAACATATGTCTAAAAGGTTTGAACAGTCTATTTTCAAAATTGTGGGAGATATGAGGTTTTTTTCAAATTGCGGGGGCGGCAACTCTACTATCGTTGATCTGATCGAAAAAATGATGTACGGCGGATCGATAGGTAATGATGATTTAGATATATGTCTAGAAGGTTTGAACAGTCTATTTTCAAAATTGTGGGAGATATAAGGTTTTTTTAAAATTCGGGCGTGAGGGGGCGTGGCAAAAATTTGAAACAAACTGGATCTGCCTGCAGACAATAAAAGTCTACACTGAAAATTTGTAGCTCTAGCTCTTATAGTCTCTGAGATCTAGGTGTTCATACGGACGGACGGACAGACGGACAGATCTATATCGACTCGGCTATTGATGCTGATCAAGAATATATATACTTTATGGGGTCGGAAATTCTTTTCTGCCTGTTACATACATTTGCACGAACTTAGTATACCCTTTTTACTCTACGAGTAACGGGTATAAAAACAAATTTTTACCCAAAAAATTTTTACAGGCATGTAAAATATTTTTTAGTTTATTTTTCTGTTACAGGGTTCTATTTCGGTATTTAGTTTATTTCTGTTTTCAGTTCCAATACGTTACCCAGATTTTTTTCGGTATACCGTTACGTATCGGTAGAAGTATAATATTTTGTAATATTCAAAAATTATGTTGATCCTTCTGTAAAAAAACAAATTTTTACACAAAAAAATTTTTCAGGCATGTAAAATATTTTTTAGTTTATTTTTCTGTTACAGGGTTCTATTTCGGTATTCAGTTTATTTCTGATTTCAGTTCCAATACGTTACCCAGAATTTTTTTCGGTATACCGTTACGTATCGGTAGAAGTATAATATTTTGTAATATTCAAAAATTAAAGTTGTTTAATGATATCCAAGAAATATACAGATTTCTATCTGTTGTTATTTTTGGATAATTTATATTTTTCCAGAATAAAAAAAACGAACTAGAACCGATTTCTCAGTAAATTGTAATTTAAGTTGTTTGTTAGTTCATGTGACAGTTAGAAATCGGACCTGAACTTATATAAAATCTTGCTAAAAAGCAGACAAATATTTCTTAATTTCGGTTCGAAATACTCGGCTTAAAATCTGCCTGCAATAAATAGAGATCTTTTGCCATTTGGATACATTTGAGCCCATACTAATAACTATGGTTCAATAAAAGCCCCTAACACGCTGGTAAAATAGTCAAAATACTACTTTTTAGGGAAGAATTTTTGAAATTGGAAATCCAATTTGTATTTACCAAAGAAAAGTTTTTCTGCCTTTTTAGAAAAATTGTTTTGTATCTATACATATATATATATATATATATATATGTTCATGTCAATAAGAGTCATAGGCTATGTCGCAAGTCGCAAATTTACAGAATGTTAATGTCCATCAGGAAGGAGTAATAAGCTATATGTAGTTCCAAGCTCGCTGAACTAGTTCAGAAGTGATTGAGAGCCATATCTTAGGAATTATTGAAGCTATGAACTTGAAATTTGGTGCTTGGGTTAGTTATATGGAACCCGCTGAACTGGTTCAGAAGCAATTCAGAGAACTTGAAACTTGGTGTGTCGGTTAGTTATTTAGACGGGATTTACACGATGAAGCAAACTTCATGAAGTTTTCTTAGTAGGCGTGGAATTTAAAGGAAATCTTTCAGACCTTTTAAACGATTAATAAGGAATTACATTTAAATCTCTCGCCTACTAAGAAAACTTCATGAAGTTTGCTTTATCGTGTAAATCCCGTCATAGAGTCTGATATTTTACTGGTTTGATCCGCGGAACCTACTAAATAGGCTTAAAAGTGTTTCAGAACTATATCTCAGAAATTATTGAAACTATAAACTTAAAACTTGGTGTGTAGGTTATTTATTTAGAGTCAGATAATTCACTGTTTCAAAACGACTTTTTCCAGATATGTATATATTATATATATATTACTAATTGACCTGTTGAAATTATTATTAATCAGTAGGATATATAATAAGAAACTGAAACTGTAACTATATAAGTGTGTCGATTTCTATTGTAATGGTTAACGCTTTTCAGTTCTCAAAAATTTTAACATCGGTTCGGGTTTCAATACCGATACGCGGCTTGAAATGGTTTATATCGCTTAACGGTTCCGGTTACGGTATTAAATATATAGTTCCCTTCAAAATTCTGCAGGTAAATGTAAAATACTTTTTCAGAAAGGCCTCATTTCTGATTTGCTGTCTATTGTTGGGATAAAGCAGGTACTGTGTCAAGTCAACGGATCCCAAAACGTTACGTCTTGAATTTATTTCTCACCCGTTAGTCGTACGCACTAGAATATGAAATAAAAACGAAATCAAAAAAATATTTCACACCTCTGTAAAAAAAGGTACATTTTTTTTACAGAAAGCAGCTCAAATTATTCACAAGACTGTCAAAAATTTTAGTGTAAGCTACATTAAAAATAATGCCATGTTCCTTATGGAAAACATTTTCTTTACATAAGTGAAAAAATTTGTTTTTTACAGGTTGTTTATTTCACTTTCTGTTAATACATATTTTGAGGGTAAAGGCCTATACTCAGATGAGATAAAAATGTAGTTTTTCACAATACTTCATATAAATAAGGAACCTATTCAATAGTATTCAGCTTTCAAAGATGCTTGAAAGTATTTCTATTTATATGAAGTATTGTGAAAAACTACATTTTTATCTCATCTGAGTATAGGCCCTTAAGAGTGAGTTATTTTATGAACCCTGCTGACTATTCCAATTCAAGAGACCATACAATTTATTTGTATATCTTTCTTGACTTCTCAATAGTCTAGCCTTAGAACTATGCTTCATTTCGACATTTTATTTACCTGAATATTGATTCCTAAATACTTGAAAAATTTATCAGCTTGCTGCAAAAAATCGCATGCCATATTAAAGGAATTACAAACAAGCAGCTTTTGTCATCGATGTCCCCAATTCTTTTGCTGCTTCTTAAGCCTTTCCGTTGCCTTTAGCTCCTTACCGATTACAGAAAACAATGTTGCAAAAACAAAAATAAAAAGTTGACCTCCAGCGGACAATTTTATTGTTTTGTGACCCATGGCACTGGCATTTCCATTTCCAGGTGCTGGTTTTCACCTCATGGACAGATGAAGCGGCATTGCTTTTTTGAGGCCAAATTTAATTGCAACAACAACAGCAACTGCAACAGCAACAACAACAACAACAACAGCGGTAAATGCAGCAACATCATGAAATGTAGAAAACTGGCAAAAGACTTAAGTTTGCAACTGGTGGGGCGGATGCGGTTGGCTGGGGGATGGTGTTGGGGATGAAAGTCCGGACACCGGACTGAAAGTCGCCTTAAGAAGCAAAACCGAATTCTGTGTTGCTTTTCTCATTATTATTTTATTATTATTTTCGTTTTGCTACTTTCGCAAAGTAATTGACATCAATTTGCCGCAGATGTATATTTCCATGTCCGAGAGTTAAAATTAAAAATACCTAAAAAAAAAAAAAAAAAAAAAAACAACAAATGTGTGTTCCAAAATGTGTGGACTAGCCGATACTCCTTCCATATCATAATGTGGCTTACATGAAATGGAAGCGAAATTACATTTCTTATAAAAAAAAACAAGTAAAAAACTAATACGTGGGTTGCTATCTAAGTTTCTGGCCTAGGTCACTTCTAGCCATTTTAGGACCAATTGGCCTTTTCCCAAAAAAAATTTGGACTTTTATCGATAAAAGCTCCATACAACTCTTTCATGTGTGACCACGTTTGATATCGATTAACGATTAATCAAAAACTTACCTCGCCAGAAAAATGGAATTAACTCGTGAACATTTTCGTGCAATCATTTTTCACAACTTTCAACGTGGATTATCACGACAAGAGTGCAACGAATGAACTTAAATCTTTGTATGGCGATGAAGCACCATCCTATAGCACTGTGAAAAATTGGTTTAATGAATTCAATCGCGGGCGACGCTCGTTCGAAGACGAAGGTCGTCCAAAAACGGCCGTTGTGCCAGAAAACATTGATGCCGTGTGTGAACTGATAATGCAAGATCCTCATGTGACATACCGTGAGATAGAGGCATCCTTGGGTATTTCTTCCACCAGCATACATTCGAAATTGCATGAACACCTGGGCGTAAAAAAGGTTGTTCTCGTTCAATCGCTCTAAAAAAGGCTCGTGTGGATTGGTGCAAAGAAATTTTAAAAAAATATAATCGCGGTGTATCAAAAGACGTTTATAAGATCGTCACAGGTGACGAATCATGGATCTATGCTTATAAGCCCGAAACAAAACAGCAATCGACCGTGTGGGTCTTCGAAGACGAGCCAAATCCAACTGAAGTCGTTCGTGGAAGAAGCACTTCGAAGCAAATGGTCGCCTGTTTCTTCGGTAAAACTGGTCATGTGGCGACTGTTGCGCTTAAGCAACGTAAGACGGTCAATTCTGAGTGGTACACCACAATTTGTTTGCCTGAAGTCTTCAGAGAAATTCGAAGAACGAACAAGAGAAGACAGATCATTGTGCACCATGACAATGCGAGCTCTCACACATCAGCTCACACCAGCTCACACGTCGAATTGATGGCTCATCCGCCGTACAGCCCTGACTTGGTACCCAATGACTTCTTTTTATTCCCGCACATCAAGGGAAAAATGCGTGGTCAACGATTTTCGTCGCCAGAAGATGCTTTTCAGAAGAGTTAAAAAACCATGTATTGATGGTGTCTCAATCTTAGTGGAAAAAGTGCTTCGACAATTGGTTTGAGCGCATGCAAAAGTGTATAAATCTTGCTGGAGAATACTTTGAAAAAGAAAAAAAACATTTTTGATCATAAATATTCACGTTTTCATTATTAGGCCAGAAATATATATAGCTACCTATATACATTGCAAGTGTATAAAAATTTATGCAAGTCGTCCAGATCGGTTATATGGCAGCTATATAAAAAAATGCTCCAAATTTAACCAAATTTGGTGGGACACCTAAGGAGCTTTAAATACGCGTACAAACCGAATTTCAATTCAATAGTAAAAAAAACAAGTTTTTTTTTTATTTTTTTATTTTTACCTATGGGCAACTTACATTGAATTGAGAGCAAAGTTAGTGAAAATGTGCCAGATCGTTTATATGGTAGCTACATAAAATAGTGTCGATTGTGTTACCAGATAACCAATTCTAGGCTATGATCGTAGGGAAAGGGTTTTCCCTTATAAACCATTTTGACATTAGCACGAATTTTAACAGTGAAGAAGGTTTCTGATAGATCTTTTCGAAAGGGACGAACCAAAGTGGCGAGTCGCTGCTGACTTTGAGTTCCAGCTTTTGCACAAGTCGTTGTGTGTAATGCCGAGCCCAGCGGCCTGTCCTTCTGTTAGGCAGTGTCTAGTAAGGGCTTCTATAGAAGCAAGAAGTTGTTTTCTCTTTCCTACCGGATTCAAGGACATCCTATGTAAAATCTCGACAGTTGTTGTATTCAAATGGCCAAAATCAAAGTAAACCAGCTGTCGCATATACTCCTTCGAATATTATGCTTTGAGCAGAGCGAGGTATATCGTGTAAGCGGCTCAGCCTGCCCTTTCCCGGTGTCCCAGTGCGAGTTTTCAGGCATTGATAAATTGGTGAAATGCAATTAGTTGGGTCAGTCAGGCCGAACTGGAGTGCGCATGTGTAATTGCCTTATAACGGTAATGGCCGAAGTTGGTCCAAAAAGATAATTATGCAGTCGAGATAATGCACAGGACCTGCAAGCACCTCCCACTGGCATGTGGGGAAAAAGAAAGAGAACTCGGACACAAATGAAAAGCAAAATAAACCACCAAGAAAAAGGGGAAAAACAAAGTCAGTCATTAAGTCAATCTGTTTTCCGGTCACTGTGCCAACGACATTGTGTCATGCAATCCACACACCACCAACTCAATGGCGAGATCAATGCACCCGAGGCCCGAAGTCTACGTCTACGTCGACGTCTGCGTCGTCGTCGTCGTCGTCGCTAGTCGGTTGCCTAATGCAATTGCAAAAAGGTTAGAAACAACAACAACCCGGCTGGCAAAGTGGCTTACCTACATTCCCCAGCAGCCGCCGCTGTCGCCGCCGCCGCAGCGGCAACACCAAGACGCCCCCACGACGACAGCAGCAACATCTGAGCGGTGAGTTCATTGACTTTTGTGCAAACGCACAAGCCTCCAACTCCAATTCAATGCAATGCACAAAAAAAAAAAAAAAAAAAAAACGCGACGACAACGCACACTCACACGTAGGCCGTCAACTTGTCCAACAAGTTGGGTAGACGACAGCGGCAGCGTCGTCGGCAATCGCGCAGCGGCAGCGGCAGCCGCAAGCAGCTAACGTCGTTGTCGTCATCATTAACTGTTTGCCTCTCACTGGCCCTCTCTCTCGCTGCCACAGTTAGATGTCAGGATAACAGCAACAGCAGCAGCAGCGGCAGCAGCAACTGTTGCTGCTGTTGCCGGCGTCCACGGCAACTGCAGGCCTCCGCGTCGACCATGCCAATGGCAGCGGCGTCAGTTGGTGTGTTGGTTACGATCGGTCAATGACCGACCGACTAAAAAACAGCATTGGCATCAAGCCCACACACACACACACACACACACGCAGACACACACCGCAAAGCTGAAGCTCATGCTGCTGCTGCCGCTGCCGCCGCCGTCGATGCTCACTTCCGAGGCAGGGGCCAAAATCCTTGCTTCAATGTCAAGGAAGTTGCGGCTGACTGAAAAGTCACTTCCTTATGTCCATGACTCAAGTGCACCGTGGTGCCAAATCGCTGGAAAAGCTGGCGAGGCCAAGCAAATTCACTGTTACCTCATGCACACCACTGTGCCCGCCTCTCTCCCGCGCTCTTTCTCTCTCTCTCGCTCTGTCTGTTTGGCATTTGAAATGTGCGCCTCGCTGTGCGATGCTGGCGTCGACGTTAACGTTGCCGGTAGCAGCATTGACTTGTAAACAGAAAAGTTCGTAAACCTTTAAAAGTGAAAGTAAAATCGGACGTAGACCTACATATACCAAGGCAAAAAGTGCGACAACGACAACGCCGAAGACCGTGTGTTGCTCGTGTGTGTGTGTGTGCGTGTGCCCAAGAAGCAGCTGCCAAACCAGAAAACTGGAAGACGGGAAGCGGGACCAAAAAAGAGGCGGCAGAGAGCTGCGTTGGCAACATACACAAAGCTGACTTGGCATCGCACGCTTCTACCAATTAGATGGGCCAAGAAGAGCTGGCTGCTCTACCCTAAAACGAAAGACTTTAATTGGGCACAAACTTGATGGCAAAAAAAAAACCAAAAAAAAAAAACCACAAAAAGTTAGCTCATACGAATTAGCTTTAAAAATGAAATCTTCAGTCAGATTTAACATGATTAAAACGTTGGGATACTTTGACCCAGTTAACAATTTAAGAAGGGCTTTAATTGCTCGAACCATACCCTTGTCAAAAATTCTTTAACCAAAGTATGAGGGCTTAAAGACATTCACTTGAATTGTTTTAGTCTCCTAATTAATCGTTGTTTTGATCTATTTACAATGAAGTAAATGGTCTACGCCAAAGGACCTCTCTCTGAGCTCTCCCTTCAACTTGGTGACTTTGCTTACTGTTGGAAAAAGTCATACATTATTCCTTTATTAATAAAACATATGAACAGGACCAATAAAATGTGAAACTAGAGGCCTCAAAGAGCAACGCCTCATACCCAAAACTACGACTTTTTTTTTTTTTTTTTTTTTTTTTTTTTAGGAAAATTTTCGTCTTTTATTTTAAAATACTAATAAGTATTCTGCTACCATAGAGTTGACCGCCTTAAAATGGATTATACTTATTTACAAACTTAGCAGGCTCCAGTTGGGCTTGCCGATAGTTATTTTACTGTAATCCAAACCTTGAACCGAACCTTTTGTAAAAAAAAATTGAACCTGAACCTGTTCCGTACCAAATCTTTCAATTTGGTCTGGCAATAATTGCAAGTCTTAGTTTAGGGCTATTACAACCCTAAAATTTATTTTGTCAAAAAAAAAAAAAAAAAAAAAAAAACCTTGTTAACTTATAATTGAAATTATAAGCTTACTTACATTTACAGCCATAGCAATAAAGCCTTCAGAAAAAAATTTTTAAAAAAAATAAAAAAATTACATTTTATACAAAAATTCGGAATATTTTGATAATCAATCGTGGTCACACATGAAAGAGTTGTATGGAGCTTTTATCGATAAAAGTTTAAACTTTTTTTGGGAAAAGGCCAATTGGTCCTAAAATGGCTAGAAGTGAATATGAGAATAGGAGAAATCGGGAATAAAGTTATGCTGACTTTTTATTTGATGTACTCAGTATTCGCTTAATTTTGCCGAAAGTGAAAACCGATATACATAAGTACACGCTCTTTTATAGGGTGGCTGATGAAAGTTGCTACCAGAAAAAAATAAAGTAAGAGTTTTTGTTTTGGTTGGTTAAGGAAGTCATTGATTTCAATTTAGACCGAAGTTAGCCTGGCTAAAATCTAGTTTTTCTCTAGCCGAAGTTTGATTTATTCCTCCAAGTATTCAATGTAAATCATTGAATTCAAATTTATTCAGCCCTAGAATCCCAAATTTAAGTTCCCCCATCACGATCGCGTTTGTTCCCATTTAACAATTGACCCAAAGCATCTGAAAATGCTTTCATATTCAAAAAAAACTACTTTTTCCCTACAAAAAGACAAAACGAAACGAAAGACCCATTAAACAAGAAGTGCGAGAAGCGAGAGTTGATAATGATGACGTTTTTTTTTTTTTTTTTTTATTCAGTGGGGGGAATCTAGACACGGCTTTCTAATTGACCAGCTGAGTGAGCTAGCTGAGAGCAGCTGATTAGAAGAAGTTGGCAAAAGCCGCTGCCGCTGCGGTCACAGCAGAGACGTTGGCTTTGAGCGCGCCGAAATGGTAAGTTCGTTGACCGTCGAAGTTTTTGATTTTTTTTTTTTTTTTTGATTTCAGTGAACGCTTTCAATACAATACCAAATATGCAACCAGGAACACAGTCTCCCACTCTGTCTCTCTCTCTCTCGGCGAATCAGCTGGTTGGAACAGCTGTTCTAAGCGCTGCTGCCGCTACTGCTAACTGCTTCCGCTTCGTTCATTGCCTTCGGTCTAGCCTCCAGATCAATGAACGATACAAAAAAAAAAAAAAATTTAATTGAGAAATCAGGTGTCGCTATTTTTAGCTGCCCGAGACGTTTAGATATTTTTGTTACGCTTCCGGTGCCGACGACCTTTTTCGGGTGTACCCACCCACCCACCTTCCCTTTTAGCCGCTTCCCGGGCATAAATGTTGTCCATTTGTATTCGATTTTAATGGGTATATTTTGTGTATTTATTTTTAGGGTTGTCAAACTTCAGATCAGCTGTTTGTTGTTCATTATGTAATACGCTTGCGATATTGTTTTAAAGTTTATTGACTGTCGATGATGAAAGTTTTCGACCCTCGACCCCCTTCGAAAAAAACAAAAAAACAAAAAAAAAACGTGAAAGTTACTCGAAATACATATTAACAAAAACCAAAAAAAAATCATTGAATACCGTTTAAAGTTTATTGACTTTTGATCCCCACGCATTATTGTTGGGGTGGGTAATGGTTTGTTGTTGTTGTTGTTTACGTAACGGTATCGACAGGAAGTTGAAGCTGTTGCGGCTGCTGCTGATGACGCCGCCGCTGCTGCTGCTGCTGCCGCCGCCAGGAGAGGAGTTCATTCAATGCCGGCATCGGCTTCCAGCTTCCAGTTTAAACGTTTTTTTTTGTGTCTGATTTTGATTTGTGTGGGGTCGTTGTTGTGACTGTCGCCGACAGAGCACGTGCTGCAATTTAAATAACATTGCCAAAACAAAACAAACAAAAAAAAGTTAAAAAAAAACCGGAACAAAATTCTTCAAAATTTCTATCTATAGAAGTACATTAAAGTTGACCTTTTCCCTTCAATTCTTCAATTTCTTCAATTTATCAAACACATTCATGTGTCTAAGAAGCGATCATCTGAATGTCGTAGACTTAGCTTGTGATCCTTTGCCATCCAAACATACACAAAAATGTAGGATTAATAGAGAATGTCCTGTAATTACGTGGGTTGCTATTTAAGTTTTTGGTCTAGGTCACTTCTAGCCATTTTAGGACTAATTGGCCTTTTCCCAAAAAAAGTTTGGACTTTTATCGATAAAAGCGCCATACAACTCCTTCATGTGTGACCACGTTTGATATCGATTAACGATTAATCAAAAACTTACCTCGGCAGAAAAATGGAATTAACTCGTGAACATTTTCGTGCAATCATTTTTCACAACTTTCTACGTGGATTATTACGACAAGGGTGCAACGATGAACTTAAATCTTTGTATGGCGATGAAGCACCATCCTGTAGCTGTGAAAATTGGTTTCGCTCGAAGACGAAGGTCGTGAAGGTCATCCAAAAACAGTCGTTCTGCCAGAAAACATTGATGCGTGCGTGAACTGATAATGCAAGATCGTCATGTGACATACCGTGAGATAGAGGCATCCTTCGGCATTTCTTCCAACCAGCATACATACGATATTGCATGAACACCTGGGCGTAAAAAAGGTTTGTTCTCGTTCAATCGCTCAAAAAAAAAAGGCTCGTGTGGATTGGTGCAAAGAAAATTTGAAAAAATATAATCGCGGTGTTTCAAAAGACGTTTATAAGATCGTCACAGGTGACGAATCATGGATCTATGCTTATGAGCACGAAACAAAACAGCAATCGACCGTGTGGGTCTAAATCATCATTACTTATTGATCTACCTTACATTATTTCCCGATCAGAAAAACCATAGTACAGTTACCACCCCGGCAATTCGTAAAAAACCTCATATCTCCCTTAATTTTGAAGAAAAATTGTTCGTATCTTCTAGACATATATTTAAATCATCATTAGTTAACGATCCTCTATACATCATTTCCCGATCAGATGAACCAAAGTAGAGTTGCCACTCCCGCAATTTGAAAAATCGTAATAACTTCTAAAATTATAAAGATAGATTGTTTGAACATTCTAGACATATATTTCAATCATCATTACTTATTAATTCACCATACAACATTTCCCGATCAGATGAACATTATAGAGTTGCCGTCCACAACCTCACAGCTCACACTTTTCAATTACGAAATTTTAGTTTTTAGTAGGCTTTGCAGGCCTGGAAAATTTAATAAAATATTTTTAATGAATGTCAGTAGGCCTGGCAAATATACCTGGTCCAAATACGAACAATCTAATTCAGTTGAAGTTGACTCGCCTTCGAGTCAACATCAATTCCATTTTATTTTTTCTTTATTTTTTTTCTCAGCTCTTTAGCCCATTGTCTTGTATGCCATGAGCTAAGCCAATGCCACACATAATCGTGTGGAACATCGGTATTGATGGTTTTCGTAATAGTTAATTTTTATCTTTTTTAATACCCGAGAATTTATAAACCAAAATTTAGAAATATTTGTTTAAAAGGTGAAAAGTCACATCAGAAGGAAAGCATCTCCGACCCTATTAAGTATATATATTCTTAAAAAAGGTTTGTTCTCGTTGGATCCCGCACAATTTCACAATCGCTCAAAAAAAAGGCTCGTGTGGATTGGTGCAAAGAAATTTTGAAAAAATAGAATCGCGGTGTTTCAAAAGACGTTTATAAGATCGTCACAGGTGACGAATCGTGAATCTAAGCAATCGACCGTGTGGGTCTTCGAAGACAAGCCAAATCCAACGAAAGTCGTTCATGGAAGAAGCACTTCGAAGCAAATGGTCGCCTGTTTCTTCGGTAAAACTGGTCATGTGGCGACTGTTCCGCTTGAGCAACGTAGGACGGTCAATTCTGAGTGGTACACCACAATTTGTTAGCCTGAAGTCTTCGGAGAAATTCGAAAAACGAACAAGAGAAGACCGATCATTGTGCACCATGACAATGCGAGCTCTCACACATCAGCTCACACCAGCGCCTTTTTGACCGCCCAAAACGTCGAATTGATGAGTCATCCGCCGTACAGCCCTGACTTGGCACCCCATAGACTTCTTTTTATACCCGCACATCAAGGAAAAAATGCGTGTTCAACGATTTTCGTCGCCACAAGATGCTGTTGAAGAGTTAAAAAACCATGTTTTGCAGGTGTCTCAATCGGAGTGGAAAAAGTGCTTCGACAATTGGTTTGAGCGCATGCAAAAGTGTATAAATCTTGCTGGAGAATACTTTGAAAAAGAAAAAAACCATTTTTGAACATAAATATTCGCGTTTTCATTATTTGACCAGAAATATATATAGCAACCTACGTATTGACAGTACGATTACGAGAAGGATTGAACCTAAGGCTTAAGTAAACAATGCCAAAACATCAAAGTTTTTCGAAACTTGCATGGTCAACTCAGCTAAGTAAATCAATTATAATTTTCGTTGTCAAGCTGACGTCCTTATACATGTCTCCCATAAGTGAACGCCATTTATATAAAAAATAAAAATTTCTTTTATGGTTTTTAACTCTTTAAGCCAAAGCTTTATTCGGAAATGTTATCAACAAACTTGAGTTTAAGAATTGTTTAAGCATAATTTTCCCAGAACCCTCCCTAACATTTTTCCTAAGTTGCAGTCCACCTACTTTTTTTTTGCTTCACATACGCACATACATACATACATAGAAAGCAGCTTAAAGTAAAAGCATGTTGTTGTTTTGTTGTTCTTTGGCGTCTCTGGCAGTGCCTTGTCGCATTGTAGAATCAGAAATCAGCTGGCCGACAAAAACGAAAGCTAAAGTTCAAAAACCTTTTCAAGCTGCCACTACTTCAAGATTCTTTATGAACACAATGAAGGTTGATGGGCTGGATGGATGATCATCATCATCATCATGATGATCATCATTAACATTGGTAAAGCATTTCACTTGGCCAGAGCGAGAAAGTTTCGATATGAATTCGATTTGTGGTGAATGGATACAAAGATTAAGATCGAATGAATTTTTTTTTTTTTTTTTTGCCAGGATCTCTGTGCAGGAAGTAGCTGTGGCAGCCAGCAAAACGGCTTTCAAAATTAAAGCAACCATTTGAAGCAGCTGCCAACTAAGTGGGTGGACTAGGCGGAGAAGTCATTGACTTAAAGCCAATTAATTGGCAAATTCTAAGTGAAATTTGGTTTGATAGAATTTTTTTTGATTAACTTCCATTAACTTTTCAGCATTCCGATTTCGATTGAGATCGAGATTTGTATTCTGAAACGCTTGGCTGACTCTGGGTGCCGGGGGACCAGCTTGCTTGGCAAGAACTGCATTTTGCTTTACACCTCAACTGCAGCAGCAGCAACAACAACAGCAGCAGCAGCAGCGCCAACATACAACAGGCCACATATGTCTCTTTGGGTGTACGTATGCGTGTTTGTATGTATGTTTACCTGTTTTAAAAGACACTTTTTTAGTTTATTGAACTTTTGTGCACTTTGAGCCGCACACCTCACCTCACCTCGCACCACCAATCCGCTCGTGCGTTGGCGTTCAGCGGCAGCAGCAGCAACAGCAGCAGCAGCTACAGCTTCAGCTTCGGGGGTCTCTCCACTATTGCGCATGCCTAGCCTCGTTCGCCGATCATTTTCATACCAAAATGGCCTTCAAAACGATAATTCAAGCGCTTAATTTGTATCCACACTCTTTGCAAAGTTTATTCAACTTGCCCGCTGGCTGCGCTTCGCTGAGAGGCTACTCTACGCGACTACGGATCGGATCTTGGAACTGCTTAATGGGTTGGCCATTTGCCCAGAGTTCTGTTTCCTTTTTTAAATTTCTTATCGGTTAAATTACCATTTCAGGTAAAGCGCCGACAGATCAAGGCTGTAGAAAGCTTAGATTGCAAATGTTATAGAAACTCAGGAAATCATAAATCAATAGCGGATAATCCTTTAATTTTTGTTAGGTGTGTTTATGTAGGTCAATTCGAGGGGCCTAATTGATTGTTCCTATCCTTAAAAAAACCTAAACCAAAAAGAAAGTCGGTCAAGCTTGACTTTAAGATACTCAGTACGTAGGTTGCTATATATATATTTCTGGCCTAATAATGAAAACGCGAATATTTATGTTGAAAAATGGTTTTATTGTTTTTCAAAGTATTCTCCAGCAAGATTTATACACTTTTGCATGCGCTCAAACCAATTGTCGAAGCACTTTTTTCACTCCGATTGAGACACCTACAAAACATGGTTTTTGAACTCTTCAACAGCATCTTCTGGCGACGAAAATCGTTGACCAAGCATTTTTCCCTTGATGTGCGGAAATAAAAAGAAGTCTATGGGGTGCCAAGTCAAGACTGTACGGTGGATGACCCATCAATTCGACGTTTTGGGCGGTCAAAAAGGCGCTGGTGTAAGCTGATCTGTGAGCGCTCGCATTGTCATGGTGCACAATGATCTGTCTTCTCTTGTTCGTTTTTAGTGAATTTCTCCGAAGACTTCAGGCAAACAAATTGTGGTGTACCACTCAGAATTGACCGTCCTACGTTGCTCAAGCGGAACAGTCGCCACATGACCAGTTTTACCGAAGAAACAGGCGACTATTTGCTTCGAAGTGCTTCTTCCACGAACGACTTTCGTTGGATTTGGCTCGTCTTCGAAGACCCACACGGTCGATTGCTTAGATCCATGATTCGTCACATGTGACGATCTTATAAACGTCTGTTGAAACACCGCGATTATATTTTTTCAAAATTTCTTTGCACCAATCCACACGAGCCTTTTTTTGAGCGATTGTTAAATTGTGCGGGATCCAACGAGAACCAACCTTTTTTATATCGAATGCATGCTGGTGAAAGAAATGCCCAAGGATGCCTCTATCTCACGGTATGGCACATGACGATCTTGCATTATCAGTTCACGCACGGCATCAATGTTTTCTGGCACAACGACTGTTTTTGGACGACCTTAACGACCTTCGTCTTCGAGCGACCGTCGCTCGCGATTGAATTCATTAAACCAATATTTCACCGTGCTATAGGATGGTGCTTCATCGCCATACAAAGATTTAAGTTCATTCGTTGCACTCTTGTCGTGATAATTCACGTCGAAAGTTGTGAAAAATAATTGCACGAAAATGTTCACGAGTTAATTCCATTTTTCTGCCGAGGTAAGTTTTTGATTAATCGTTAATCGATATCAAACGTGGTCACACATGAAAGAGTTGTATGGAGCTTTTATCGATAAAAGTCCAAACTTTTTTTGGGAAAAGGTCAATTGGTCCCAAAATGGCTAGAAGTGACCTGGGCCTGAAACTTAAATAGCAACTCACGTATAAATAAAAAATCGATAAATTACTCTCAGTTGATGTACTTTAAAACTGCATACTTGAAATATGGATAGGATTGGGGGCCGTTACGCCTAGGTGCCCTTTATAATTCTCGCTATAATTTCTCAATATTAATAATATTAATCATTAATTTTGAATAACAGTTTTTAGAATATACAATATTTTTATACCCTTGCAGAGGGTATATTAAAATTGTCACGATGTTTGTAACGATAGAAGAAGCTTTCCGACCACTATATATATCTATCGATACGAGCTGAGTTCTTTCCGCCTTCCGTCTTCCGTCGCCGTCCGTCGTCGTCCGTCCGTCGTCCTCCGTCTGTCCGTCGTTTCTATGCTTCTCCTCCCTCAGTTTTAAAGCTATCTTGACCAAACTTTGCAAAAAGTCTTTAAATAAAATACGCATTTCGATCACTGTAATGGCAGACGATCGGCAAAACTAAGTGGAAAACTTTTGTTTTCCATCGTAGCGTCACCAATCGTGGTATCTATAAGTTTTATACGCTTCCACACTATTCTGAAAATTTATCAAATCGGATCTATAGATACGCATAGGAACGATCGGTCAAAAAACTTGTTCTAATTTTTACAATGGTTGCGTCAAAAACTGAGAGATTTAAACACGGAGCCGATGTTAGCCTTCTATTTTTTTCAAACAAAATTTGATACCATGTGTTTTACAATTCGCTGTCGATTCGAAAACTAGCCAATTACCATTTGTAATAGTTAGTGAAATATTCTGAATTTTCAAAATAAAATTCCATGATTTGCAAGCGCTATTCGTTTGTTAGTCTATTCATATTTTGGCTTTGCCACATGTTACGAATTATTTTCAATAAATTTGTTCAATTTTAGTTACCTTTGCCAAATATTTCAGTTGTAAATGTCAAAGTTACAATCGTTGTATCTCATATACTACATATTCAGTCTACCGACAAGTACTACTACAAGCACAACACATTCCAAATTTGAAAATCTACTGTTATTATTAAAAGTTAAATATTTTCTAAATTACTTTTTACGTATTTTCCACCGATTTATTACACTTTCCACTAATTTACTTAGAATGGACTTGGCCACTTCTTTAAGTAACCAAGACATGGTGCTGACCACCATAGCCAATTTGGGTGGAGTGGCAAGTTTGTGCGATATACGTGATTATTTGATAGCCCAAACGGGCCTACCAGCCATACAAGTGCTACCCATAGTGGAGGCGGCGCTGGGCCAGAGTCTGGATGATAAATGTGTGAAGCAAAACGACATTTGGTTTCAACTGACGGAGACTAAGGAAAAACAGTCTGATCGACAGGCACGCATGTCTGAATATCGACCCACCAATGTGGGAGCACAATGTGATGGTTGGTCAAATGATGTGACAATGGGTACAGTACAGGATGCTAGGACATCGATGCGATTGGCCGATTGGATAATCAGCCGAAAACGTTTGGCAGGTAAAATCCATGAAAGTCTTGGCGTGACCCATAAACGTAGAACTGATGTGCCGAATATTGCCATGAAAAGAAAGAGGAGCTCATCGGGAGTGACTGGCAAACGTAGGAGTGGTAGCTACATTGGTGTCAAAAAACGCAGAAGTCTTAGCTCTGGAGCGACCTTAAGACGGAACAGTGACATAGTTAGAAAACGAAAACGTAGCGCCAGCTCTGTTGTTCTAAAAAGAAGTAAGAGGAGCAGCCCTAGCGTGGTTAATAATCAAGAAGATCGCGAGAATGACAATACCAATAGGGTCAAAAAAAGGAAAAGTGGCAACGCTGTTGCAGCCGAAACACGTGACAGTGCCAAGGTGGCAAGTAAACGCAAACGCAGTTCCCCTGAAGCCCAGCAACGTAAAATGGTGCGTTTCGAGCGATCTGAGGGCAGTGAAGATGAAGATACAACCAGCGAATCTGGCAGCACTGAAAATATAACTAATACCACTAGCGAATCTGGCAGCACTGAAAATATACAAAATTCCCAAAGGGCCATAAAACGTAAATGGAGTTTGAGTTGTTTCGGTCCGCTTGACCGTCCAATAAGTGGCAGAGTGATGAACGTGTCCAAAAGCTCTGTGAGTTTCGAGCAACCAAAAAGTACAGTTTCGTTAACAGGCTTGGGCCAAACAGCAAGGCGTCGTAGCGTTCCCCGTAGCTCTAATGCTTTCTTCGGCAAACGTCTTAGGAATTCGTCATCAAGCTCCACCATGTCAAGCAGCTCTCAAGAAGCTCAAACTCAACAGACACAACGTCGTAAGAAGTTGAAAACCAACGAAGAGTCTGGCGTACCGTGCAGCTCCGTTTCTTCCAAAAAGCGACGCTCTGAAGAAGGTACAAGTCAACTAACAAAACGTCTTAAGAAGTTGAAAACCAACGAAGAGTCTGGCCTACCGTGCAGCTCCGTTTCTGCCAAAAAGCGACGCTCTAAAGAAGCTACAAGTCAACTAACAAAACGTCTTAAGAAGTTGGAAACCAACGAAGAGTCTGGCGTACCGAGCAGCTCCGTTTCTTCTAAAAAGCGACGATCTGTAGAAGGTACAAGTCAACTAACAAAACGTCTTAAAGTTGGAAACCAACGAAGAGTCTGGCCACCGGCAGCTCCGTTTCTGCAAAAGCGACGCTCTAAAGGTACAAGTCAACTAACAAAACGTCTTAAGAAGTTGGAAACCAACGAAGAGTCTGGCGTACCGAGCAGCTCCGTTTCTTCTAAAAAGCGACGCTCTGAAGAAGGTACAAGTCAACTAACAAAACGTCTTAAGAAGTTGGAAACCAACGAAGAGTCTGGCCTACCGTGCAGCTCCGTTTCTGCCAAAAAGCGACGCTCTGAAGAAGGTACAAGTCAACTAACAAAACGTCTAAAGAAGTTGGAAACCAACGAAGAGTCTGGCGTTCCCCGTAGCTTTGCTCCTAGAAAGCGTCGCCATCAGTCGGTACCAGGCTCCACCATTTCAATCGGCTCTCCAGAAGGTACAAGTCAACTGACAAAACGTCCTAAGAAGTTGGAAACCAACGAAGACTCTGGCGTTTCCCGTGTACATACCAGAAAACGTCGCCATCAGTCGGTATCAGGCAGCACCATATCAATCAGCTCTCAAGAAGATACAAGTCAAGAAGACTCTGGCGTTCCTCGTACCCTTGCGACTACCAGAAAACGTTCAGACTCTACCAAGTCGACTAACAGAGACACCAAATGTCGCAAAGCTGGAAGAGGTTTCAAAACCATCAGAAAATCTACAACTTGTTTACATGCCGAGCATCAATCAAAAGGCTCGTCAAAACGGCATTTCAAGCATCATCATCCCATAGGCACGAACGTTAGTGGCGCCGCAACTTTCTACGGTGAACGCGATGGCTTTCCCGAGCGCACGCTTAGCGAAATACGTAGATATGCCAACGATGCGGGTCCTTCCAGCAGTTTTATTGGATCCATCATTGATTCAGGTGTTGCACATTTGGGATCAGAGAGCAATCAACGTATACCCGGAGCCATTGAAGCAACGCGCCGTTCAAAGCGTAATAATCGTCGCAGGTCTTAAGAAATTCATTTTTTTTGGTACTCGAGATACATATATGTATGCAAGTGTGTTTACACAAACATATGTAAAACGATTATTTAATTTAATTTTTTTTTTTTATGGGAGAAAGTGCAAAGCCCCTCGACCACCAAAAAATAAAAACTAAGTGGGCTGAAAAAAAAATAAAAATAAAAATAAAAATGCTTAATCACTTCAAATTACAAACGCATTCGATGACAAATTATGAATGTTGACACCGCTCCAAACCAAGACAAACCAAGCCACAAAAAAAAAAAAAAAAAAAAGAGACAACGGCCAAACACCAGCAAACACACTGGGAGAGTTCCAACCAGTTTCTGATTTAAAAACGAAAATAAATAAAATTAATGACCGCAATGGCAACGAAATGCAAATAAAAAAAAAAATAAAAAAAAAAAAAAAAGATTTCTACTTATGCAAAGTAGAAATATTGCCTAAAGAGCCAACGCCGGAGGCGACCCTAAAACCATGTCACAATCTGCCCAAAGTGAGCGTCAGGCCAGACTAGGCTTACACACAACGAAGCAGGGAATACACTAGGGAAAAGGCAATTGTTTACTTTTTTAAAAATATGGCCAGATTCTTGAAGCCTTTGGGTACAAATGTGTAACATACTCTGTAGCTGTCAAACTGTAAGTAAGTGCTGCCCAGCATAATTATTTGTTTTGCTGATAACTCTGATATCGTTCATCTGATCAGAAAACAATGTATGGGGGGTCGGTAGGTAATGGTGTGTTAAGTATATGTCTAGAAGGTCTGAACAATTTATTTTCAAAATTGTAGGAGATATGAGGTTTTTTACAAATCAAGGGGGTGACAACTCTATTAACGTTCATCTGATCGGAAAATGAAGAAAGGAAGATCGATAGGTAATAATGGTCTAAAAATATGCGTGGAAGGTCCAAATAATCTTTCTGCAAAATAAAGGCAGATATGATGTATATATATTTTTGTAGTTGGCATTGATTTCCAATCAAATGTCTTAACATTTTTAAAGGCTCAACGATTTACGACGAGGATTTGATTTTACACTTCCAAAAGGCAACTCTAGTTTGAACTATACCTATAGTTTGGGGAAAAGAAAAACGGATTCGAACCATCATCTTCCGTAATTAAGTAATTGAGACGCAGCTTAAATTCGTATTTGAACAAATTCTCTAAACAATATAGAAATATTTTGACAGATTTCCAAAATTGGCAGGATAGTTTAAATACGGAGTACGGAAGGAGTTGCCAGCAATAACATTGTTTCCGCTCTAATAATAAGACCGGATGGTCCTTAAACGCGGAACGTCCGGTCTCAATAGAAGTGCTCTTACCTTAAGCCCGCCATTCTCAGTATAAGACAAAACGGAATTACCCTACCCTATTGAGAACGAAAAACACGGTTTTCGGTACATTTAGAAAGGATTTTTTTCTGAGTGTAGCTATCGAGATATTATCGTTAATCGTTTTATTAGTGTTTTTTTTTGGAAAAAAAAAAAAACTTGAATTCTTATCCGTTTTTTAATTTTGCACCGATTTGAAAGTTCTAAAAAAATTACAGCGAAAAAACTAGTTCAAATTTGCCGTATTCAAATAACAATGTGCTAGCGCTCACCCTCACCCTGAGTAGTTTAAACTCTATGAGCTCTAATGTTAATGCATTTAGATAAACGGAAATGTAATGTTTTTTAATATGACTGTAATGAAAATTAAATTTAAAAAAAAAATTTTTTAATCCAACATTTGGGGAAGAAGATAAATTTGAAAATATTATTCAGATGTAGCTGTGGCGGGTTGCCTGACCCATTTATACAAATTCTCCCTACTTGAAAAACTTTACTCAAACTGATTTAACCGGTAAAATATATATAGGATATAGATATCAGATATTTAAAATTTCTAAAACATTGATAATAAAAATTTGAAACCATAAAAAAAAACTTTTCTAAGTAAAACACATTTTTCGACCGATCGGTCCTATGGCAGCTATATGCTATAGTCATCCGATTTTGATAAAATCTTGCAGAATTGTGTTGACGCATATAAAACTAATCTATACCAAGATTGGTGACGCTACGATGGAAAATAAAAAAGTTTTTCCCACTAGAACTAGTTTTTCGACTAACCGTTTATATGGCAGCTATATGCTATATTCATCCGATTTTGATCAATTTTTCCACACATATGTAAAATCATCTAAAACTAATATATACCAATATTGGTGACGCTACAATGAAAAATAAAAAAGTTTTTCTCACTAAGACTTATTTTTTGACCGATCGTTCCTATGGCAGCTATAAGATATAGTCACCCGATTCGGCCGGTTCCGACATATTAGTTGCGTGCAGTAAAAAGAAGACTCTGTGCAAAATATCAGCTCCATAGCTTTAAAACTGAGAGACTAGTTCGCGTAGAAACAGACAGACAGACGGACAGACAGACGGACAGACAGACAGACAGACAGACGGACAGACAGACGGACAGACAGACGGACAGACAGACGGACAGACAGACGGACAGACAGACGGACAGACAGACGGACAGACAGACGGACAGACAGACGGACAGACAGACGGACAGACAGGCGGACAGACGGACAGACGGACGGACGGACGGACAAGCGGAAATGAACTCAGCTCGTCGTCCTGATCAAGAATATATATAGTTTATAGGGTCGGAAATGAATATTTCTATGCGTTACAAACTTCTGGCAAAATTAATATACACTTTTCAAGTGTATGAAAAGGATGGAAAAGTCCGTTCAACTTGGACATGGGTCGATGATCAGAAAACTCTTCGAAAATTACGAGTATAAGCTTAAAACAGCTTTTTGTGTAAGCATCAAGGTACAAGGAAAAAATTACTGACTAAGGCTGGGTTCACACTGTTCGACGCATGAGACATGACAATCTAGTAGGCCCTTATGTTGTCTTGTTTTCATTGTGAAAATCTTGTTATTTGACATTTAAAACAGTACATCATAAAGGCTAACTAGATTATCATGTGTCATGCGTCGAACAATGTGAACTCAGCCTAAGGAGCAACAAATGTTAGAATTCCAGGCTTGAACCGGTTCGATTCCGGTCCGGTTTGCAGCCCTGGTTTTTATCGATTTTTCCGAAATATGCCTCTATTTAAATTCACATAACTTTTTTGTTGAACAACGATTTTAAAACGGATAGAAAAGAAGAACATCGTCAAATTCAGTTTGCTGGGGTGAGAGATGGAAATGTTATTGTTCTTTCAAATGAGGATCTAAAAATTTTGATTCGATTTGCGGAATTTGGAAACGCAATTCACTCCACTCCTTTTCGGAATTCAAGACTTTTAAAGATATTGGTAATATATGAAGATGCCTGGGATTCGCGCATAACAGGCTACGGCTTGGTGTCGCTTGGGCTGTACTGTGCATTGTACGTCAACGTCCTAAAAAAAAAAAAAAAAAAAAAAAAATTCCGTCGAAATTAGGTAGCCTTTAAATTAGCCTACAGAACGACTTACTAGAATTATTTGGCTATGCCAGTGATTCCTTAAGAAGAGCATGTATGAGATGAATGTTCTATCAATATTCATCCATCTTTTGTATTTTTGAAAAATTTCTTTAATCTTGACCCTGAAACCAACTCCTGAAAAAATTATTAATGCTCTTTAAGCGTAAGAGTATTTACCGAAAAAAAATGAGCAGAAGGCACAGGCGCATTTCAAGCGCCAGTTACATTAATTTCTACCAATTTGTAAATTTTTTTTTATATTTTTTTGTAGGCCTTTGTATTATGCAAAACATGGAAAACACTGAATTTGAAATCATCCAACTATAATTTAATTTAAATTTTTTGGCTTTTTACATTTTGTTTGAGCGTTGTTTCATGTCGTTCGGCCGTTGATCTGGTTGTGGCCTGGTCTGGGCATACACGGGGGAGGTACGCGTGGACAATATGCGACAATCAAAAAAATAAAATCGAAATACAAAAGGGCTAAAGAAAAAAAAGCACTTTATACGGTTTGGTTTCATTATTGTTAAATTGGTTTTACGTAAGGCCCTTGAACGTGCAGCGCTCGTAAACTTAAAAAAAAAAAAAAAAAAAGCGGTGAAATTTTTTTTCTACTCTCTGTGTGCGTTGTTACCTGTAACGACACTAAAAGTCAGTCATTCAGTCAGTCAGTTAGTCACATAATCGCCAACAGCTGATTGCCATCGAACTGCTGCCACTTGGATTTTGTTGCTGTTGCTGGTGGCGGGCGGGCTTTGTGCTTATCCAATCAGCCAGTGCTGGCGTAACCAGCGACAGTCCCCAACCTTCGCAATAAGATCACGAGGCAGGGCTTGAGAATTTGTACGGGCAAAATGTAAATACCCAGCTGAGGCCGGACTAACAGACTTATGCAAGACTGAGCCAAGACAGTGTCTAAGGCTTAAACCAGCAATATTTTCTTCGACAACTAAGTAAAACGAGTCAATGAACACAAGACGCAGGGCAGCATTGTTGGATTTCAAAGAAGGCTTTTAACTAGTATTTTTTTTTCTTGAACTGGAACCACAACCCCAAACGGTCTAAAAATGATTTTATATCATCATAAAGAACATGATGTGATTTTTTTCAGTGTATAGAAAGAATTTAGGTAATTCTATATAATTTTTTTGAGCTAAATACGAATGATCCTTCACGTCAGAATTTTTGGTAATAATGGAGCCTAAAGTTGAAAATTTCAAGTCCGAATTTTTGGTAATAATGGAGCCTAAAGTTGAAAATTTCGACTATTTTAGGGCATGTTTTTTGACTTCCCTTGATATTATCGGAAAGTAATATGCCTTAGCTTTAAAACAAATTATACCCAACAATTTTGTGATTTTTTTCAACGAAGATATATCATTTTGAAATTTAGGTTTGAGAGCAGTCCAACAACAACAAAAGAAAAAACTTTTCAATTGCGACAAAATTACTTTTGATATTGATAGATAATACTTTAACTAGTTTATTGATAATTATTTTATATAATTTTGTTAGTTATTTGATCGACCCTATAAACTATATGTATTCTGGATCAATATAGCCGTATACGGCTAGAGATCTCAGCGATGGTAAGAGCTAGAGGTTTAAAGTGTATGGAATATATATGGATCAAATTTTTTTTTTAATTTTTGCCACGCCCTCTGCCTTCCCGGAAATATGAAAAAACGTTGTATCTTCCACAATTTTTGAGTTAGAAGGTTCAAACCTTCTAGAGTTTTATTTTACTCATAATTTAAACATTCGATTAAGGAACATTTGCTTAAGTTACCCTACTTCGAACTTAAATATATAGATATAGCAAATTTTTGTGTTGAATAGCACATTCAAGTGTCACGGAGTGCTCAAGTTATCTTCAAGTCTTCCAAATTAAATCACAAATCACATTAAAAAAAATGTTGTTTAACTACACTCCCGCCTTTAATGATCAAAAAAATTACACGGCGCCTGTTTATTTTCTTGGATTTGAAGTGCACTTATGTCTGTATCTCTCGTGTATCTGAAAAGTCGGTCGAAAATGTTTTATGCGCAAATATTGAAGCAGCGCAGCGTGAGATTGCCTGGTTGGGGCGTAATTTGAGCAAATTCCGTCGTCCCCCCCTCCAACCATCCGTTGGATGTACCACGTGAGTGAGGGAAAGCAACAATTTCAACTGAAGCCAGTGAATTTGTCAGTAAGACGAGAGAATTTGTTTTGTATCTGGAATATATGTTAAAATCCAAATGTATATGGGTTGCCAATGAAGCACGTTGCCAGACACGTTAGAAGTTAAGGTTTCAGTGACGCGCATTGACATTGGATCCAATTTGATTAACAACAAATCGGACACCTGTTGACAAAGTGCAATAGTTTGAGGAGCAGACAACTGAAAGGTGCTGATGGAGGAGTGCGACTTAGTACATATTATTTGTAGAGAACAGATCGAACAGAAAGCAGTTAATGAGGGAATTCCATAAATTGGGAAATATCAAAATATTTTTTAAATTATTCCCTTTGATTGTCGTTGACTTAGATACTAAGATACAAGTAAGAACCGATTGTTATATGCTCTGTACCTGTTAAAGTTTGTATATAACTAATAACTTTTAAGTGTGTTTTAAGTGCTGCCCATCAGGGTTGTGGCCAGTGCTGCCCAGCTTAATTATTGGTTTTGCCTATAACTCGACTATCGTTCATCTGATCGGGAAATGGTGTATGGTGAATCAAAAAGTAATGAGAATTAAAATATATGTCCAGAAGGTTCGAACTTCGATTTAGAAACTTTAATCGATATCAATAAAAATATTCGAACTTCGATTTAGAAACTTTAATCGATATCAATAAATTATGGTGCACTATAATCTTAACAGATCTGCCTCTGATGATCAGCAAAAAAATAAATTTTACAGAATTTATTTGTTGTTGAAAATGGCATTCAAAATCTGGCTTTTTTCTAAAAACTGACAAATTCAAAACAAAGTTGACGATAAAAGCTCTTATAAAGTCCAAATCAACCATCGGATTTAAAAGTGGTGTATGAATGATGAATAGCACATTCAATTACCTTTCAAGAAAATTGATCAGTTCTAAAATCAACAAGCCATTACTGAAGATATCCAATTCATTCTAAGGCTACTTTTCTTCCCAATCGATCGCTTTTTCGCTATTTCTCGAGAATGGCCCACTTAAACATTTTTGGTCTTGATTTTCGAACTCAACAAACGGCTCGGAACCGAAAATGTTGTCAACTATTGTAATTAAGTCGGGATTTACACCATGAAGCAAACTTCATGAAGTTTTCTTCTAATACGGCTATATCGATCCAGAATACATATAGTTTATAGGGTCGGTCAAATAACTAAATTTATAGGTCGGTCGATAAACTAGTTAAAGTATTATCTATCAATATCAAAAGTCATTTTGGCGCAATTGAAAAGTTTTTTCTATTGTTGTTGTTGGACTGCTCTCAAACCTAAATTTCAAAATGGTATATCTTCGTTGAAAAAAATCACAAAATTGTTGGGTATAATTTGTTTTAAAGCTAAGGCATATTACTTTCCGATAATATCAAGGGGAGTCAAAAAATATGCCTTAAAATAGTCGAAATTTTCAACTTTAGGCTCATATTACCAAAAATTCTGACGTGAAATTTTCAACTTTAGGCTCATTTAACCAAAAATTCTGACGTGTAGGATCAGTCTTATTTAGCTCAAAAAAATAATTTGTAGAATTAGCTAAAATGACTTTAAAATGGCCGTAGAACAGCCAATAATAGAGCTTCAGAAATCTATCACTGCTTTTTGAAAACATTGGAAGCTGTTCTTTAAGACTACGTTCCAAGAAATATTTATTTAAAGCCGGAAATAATTTTTAAACACTTGAAACCTTAAACTTTACAGCCCCATATACAGAGCCAAAAGTCGAGCTTCTTTCAATCTCTTGGCTCGCGTGTCTTTTAATTTTCGATCAAGAGAGAGGAACAAAGTTTTTAAAAAGCTTTTTCATGGCTGCATATACTTCACACAACTGACGCCAATAGCTGTAAAGGTGACCTTATGTGTAAAAGTTTTAGGGCCGATTTCTCATCTACTAACATGACACTATCTGTCACATAAATTTACAAATAACAGAGTAAAATGTATGTTTATCTGACACTTAGGTAGGAGCAACTATTTAAGATGAGAAATCGGCCCTTAAAAAAACTTTTTTAATGAATTTTGCAGAAGATTGGTATGTAGTTATTCTTCAATTTTTCATATAGATCTTTGAAAACGAGTTTGAACCTGATCAGATGATAAACAACCAAGTTTCAAAAAACATATTTGTTAGCGAATATTTCACATAATGAAAATACCCTAAAATTGAGTCGATTGATCCTTGTTTGTCTGAGGACTATATCCTATAGCTGCCATAGGATCAACCGCTAGGAAAATGGGTCTTGATGCGATAAACTTTTAGTTGAACTTTACTTTTTGTAATAACTTAGCAATTATGAATAATCAAAGTCCAAAAATTTGATCAGTCGGAAAATGGTGGAAAAACATTTTGGTGGGATAAAAAGCTAGATTCTTAGAGATTTTAATTTGATCAATATCGAGCGAGATTTGCCAGTTACCTTTCTTTTCTACTCATGTTATGCCTTTGTCCTTCTGTCCCCATTTCTTTTCATATTCCATCTTATTTGGGGGGTAAATTTCGGGAGCTTCTTCATCCCGCACTGATAATGCCTAATGACAACGACAACTCATTGGCCTCCGCCGATCGAGAGACCAAACAAAAAAAAAAAAAAAAAAATTCATGACGATGGCGGAGAAAGTCTCGTGCGTGGATCACGATAATGATTGTGTTGATAATGATGACGGAACCAGCTGAGAGCCGCCACAGACCTCAACACTGAGAACTGTGAAAAGTTCAATAAACTTAACCAAAGTTTGCCAAAAAAAAAAAAAAAAAAAAAAAAACTTTAGCCGCAACGTCTGCGTCAACTGCGGCATCAGCAGCGGCAGCGGCAACGTGCAACGTTTGTGAAAGCCACCGAAAAAAAAAAAAAAAAAAAAAAAAACAAATTGTAAATGCGTTTGCACTGCGACGATGACATCGTCTTCCCCCCCAATCCCGTCCCGTCACCCCCACCAAATGTACCCAGTTCCCACTCTGGCGGATTTCAGAGACAGAGAGCGTCTCCGCGGCCGTTGCTGGCGGCGCCGGCGTCGTTATGTTGGGGCTGCTGCCGTCGTGGCCGCCGTTGGCGTCTGCGCGACAGCGTTCGTTGACTTAACGCACTACTAACTCAGTGCCACAGTCACCGACTTTTGAAATGTGTGTTGTAAACACACACACACGCACACAAACACACACACACACGTAGGTATGGTTGCGAGGCTTGTGTATGTTTGCTTCATTTTTCACCATTATTTATGCTAATGATCACAGGCGAGGGGCGCCCGATGAGTGACAAAATAGTCAAAATTTTAAATAACAACATTTTTTAAGAGTTTCCCAAAAATATGAGAAATTATCTTGACAAATTGTTATGCTTAAATATTTGAAAGTAATTTGGTACAACCATTTTTGATACCCTGTACCCATAAAAATGGATAAAAAGGGAATCAAAAGTTGCACAAATTTATTTAGTAGTTAGAAGGAAACATTTCTGGACCTATAAAGTATATATATTCATGATCAGCATTAACAGATGAGTCGATTTAGCCATGTCCGTTCGTCTGTCTGTCCGTATGTCTGTCCGTCCGTCTATCCGTTTGTCTATCCGTTTGTCTATCCGTCTTTCCGTCAGTCTGTCCGTCTGTCTGTCCGTCTTCTGTCTATCCGTCTGTCCGTCTGTCTATCCGTCTGTCTGTCCGTCTGTTTATCCGCCTGTCTGTCCGTCAGTCTGTCCGTCTGTCTATCCGTCTGTCTATCCGTCCGCCTGTCCGTCCGTCTGTCCCTCCGCCTGTCCGTCCATCTGTCCGTGTCATCTGTCGTCGGTCCGACGTCCGATCTGTCCTGTCTATCCGTCTGCTATCGTCTGTCCGCCTGTCCGTCCATCTGTCCGTCGTTTTGTCTTCTGTCTGTCTTCCGTTTGTCTGTCCCTTCCCGTCTCACCGGTCTGCCGTCTGTCCCGTCTGTCTATCCGGTCTTCCGTCAGTCTGTCCGTCTGTCTGTCCGTCTGTCTACCCGTCTGTCTATCCGTCTGTCTATCCGTCTGTCTATCCGTCCGCCTGTCCGTCCGTCTGTCCCTCCGCCTGTCCGTCCATCTGTCCGTCCGTCCATCTGTCTCTCTGTCTGTCTGTCGGTCCGACTGTCCGTCTGTCTATCCGTCTGTCTATCCGTCTATCCCTCCGCCTGTCCGTCCATCTGTCCGTCCGTTCATCTGTCTCTCTGTCTGTCTGTCCGTTTGTCTGTCCGTTTGTCTGTCCGTTTGTCTGTCCGTTTGTCTGTCCGTTTGTCTGTCCGTTTGTCTGTCCGTTTGTCTGTCCGTTTGTCTGTCCGTCTGTCTGTCCGTATATTCTCGTCGATCTCAAAGACTATAACAGATAAATCCACGTCCTAGGTGTATACTAGAGTCTGGAGAATCTGGTTCATTTTAATGACCTAGTTCATTAGTTCTTTTTTTTAAGAACTATTCTCTTTTGAACTTCTATATATATTTTTTTGAACTATAGTTTTTATGAGGGGGATTGTGGTATATTGGGGCGGGTTCACTTTCCAAATCTGAAATACTAGAATTTCGTTAACTTGTTCAAATGAACCAGCCATTAAAATGAACTAATGAACTAGTTCTCAGTGTTTAAACTAAAGATCATTATTTTAACTATTTGATTTACGACCTATAGTACATTTTTTTTAACAAAAGCTCATTTTTTGGCAGCGGGGGAGCCAGCGTCGCGGCTGTGCTGTATAAATATGCGTATAAAAACACACAAAATCTAGGATACAGGAAATTTCGTAGTCAAGAATCTGTACGATGCATTATAAATACAGTTTTCTTCTAAATCTAGACAACCTTTAACTAGACTGACTTTTGTTTTTAAAATAAAGAAAAGTTTTAGCTTTCAATACAATTCTTTTCATTTACTTTTCCGTCGCCCCTCGCCCACTTTATAACTGCTTCATAACACTGATCAAGTTGCTGCTACCCTTGTGCCCTCCAAAAGTGACTGTACAATTGGTTTGGTATCATTTTGCCTCTATTAATTAGCCACAAAATTATTGACTGAAAACGATCGAGGGGCCGGGGTATATAGCCCTTATCAGTCGTTGTGTCAACACTTTCATTGCATCTTGGACACACTTCATTATCGGTTAAAGTGTCGGGCAAACATTAAGCGGCAAACAGTTCGAAACTCGAACACACGGATGCAAATGCAGTTGGTTAATGTGGTTGCTGTTGCCGCTGATGCCTTCTCCTCATACGGAAGAAGTCACTGAACAACAACAACAACAACAACAGCAGCAGCAGCTTCAGCGGCAGCTGCCAAATTGTTGGCATGGAAGTGAAAGCATCTCCGAAAGTTGTTAAATATGAATGTGCACACGGCAACAACAACAGCAGCAACAGCAGCAGCAGCAGCAACAGCAATATTAGTGATTGGCGCTGGTGACTTTCGTTCCCATCCAAGTGGACGCACTTGACTAATGTGGGCAATCCAAAATTTAGACAATTTTAAAAGATTTGATTCCACAGAGAATAAAGAACATACAATACCTAAGTAATGCAACATCTTATACAAAAAGTTATAAACTTTAACTTAGGGCAAAGCTTGAGTTGCCTAAGGGTCTGTTTGCAAAATGTATGTTGCATCTAGCTATTATATGGTCTTCAATTGATAAATGATGTAACGAAAGAGCGATGTAAAAGGACGTTCAGTGAAAATATGAAATGGTAAAAAAGTAGAACAGAAAAAAAGGGAGAAATACAGGAAAAATATAAATTAGGAAGCCTCGAAAAAGAATAGTAAAACAAAAAAGTAATAAAGATAAAAAATATTAAAAAAAATATATAAATAATGGAGACTGGGAAAAAATGAGAACAAAGAGATCGAGGAATAAAGTAAGTATCAAATAAATGTAGAAGAAAGAAAGGATGGAGGAAGACGGGAGCTTCAAAGAATATAATTTAGAAAAATAAGTAGAAGATCATAAAATAAAAACGCTGAAGGCCTCGTTGCTGTGGCTGTAAGTTAGGCCAATCCAAGGAACCGAAACCCGTTTCGGTTCGTTATTTTCGATATTCTGGATCCAGACCATGAACCGAATCTTTTACATTTTTGACACACGAACTTTTAATAAAAAAAAGGTTCGGTTCATAAAATTGAGTCATTTTTGAAACAAAGAAAATTTTTAAAAGAAGTATTTAAAATTAAGTCTATGAGAGCAATCCAAATCCGAGATATCACACCCATTCGATTCCGAATTTTCTCAAACCAAATACAAACGGATTTTCTAATCCCGAAATTTAGGTCCTGATAGAGCTCGAAAAAGGATTATTTTAAAAACACGGGATTGATTTTAAACTCTTTTTCAGACCTCTGGTCTTAAGTCTGATTATTATTCCATAAATCTACTCAAAGTGGAGAAGCGTCGTAAGCTGAATGAGCATAACGTCATTTCTTAAAACTTAAAAATACTTTAAAAAAAACAAACAGCTCTTTTTGTCCAAGCGTACCGAGGTTCGAACCAAAACCTGGGGTTCAGGGGTTCCAAGACCCGATCCGCGAACCAAACCCAAAGATTCCTCACGGGATCAAAATTTTGAAGGTTTGCAGCCTTGTCCCAATCAGTTATTTCTCTAAGCAGCGGTTTTTTTTGACCCCATTCAGTCACACAGACAATTGTGAGGCATCGCAAAGAATAACAAAAACAAAATGGATGCAATTTCGGCAACAAGCAGACCAAGTAATTTTTCCAGTTGTTATTGGACTGCTTCCAAATTTAACTTTCTAAAGTAATATCTTTATTATCTTAATAAATTGTGCAGTTGTTTGTATCCCATAAAAGGAAGCTTCTGCGACTCCATAAAGTTGATTTATATTCTAGAAACAGCATCAATAACCGTGACATATTTTTACTCATTATTTCAATATCAAAATAGACTTTAAATAAACTTAAAATTAAAAATTTTCTGTATCCAGTTTTGGTTTAAACTTTTATTTTTATGTCTAACCAGGTTGGAGGGTACACAGAAAAATAAATTGGGAGCTAAATCCTAGGTTAAAACAATTTTCAACATTTAAGACTTCGAAAGATCCCAGATTGAGATTTGAAAATTTGAACTCAAGTTAATTCTTTCGTACAGAATTCATGTATCAATCCGAAAAGGCTGATTTTAAGTTCTGATCCTACTTAAATAATCAATTCCAATAATTTCGGGATTGGTAAATTTGTAACTCAAGTAAATCCTTTCGTACTTGGTTTTCAGGGGTCGATCTACTTTTGAAATTGATTAGAATGGATTTTTGTTTGGAAGTCTTGGATTTTTTTTATTCTCTGTACGCTTTCAGGATGAAAGTCGCTAGTTCCTTTGCTGTTACATTATAGTGCATTATTATTGGAAGTACACAGAGAAAAAAAGCAAGATTATAATCTCGAAATCGTGACCAAACATTGTCAAAATTCGACAGAGAAGGAAAAATTTAAAATTGAGCTGGTTCGTTCTTGGTTTTAAGACAAAACCATCTTCTTTTTAAGAAAAACCAAAAAAAAGTTATTTTAAGAATAAAAGCGCACTTTAGCCATGGCATGAGTCATCGTTCGGACTACTACCTATTCCGAAGGAGCAATGTCTGGGATATAGGGCAGCTGGGGTAGAACAATTGGTATTTGGTAGCTTCACAGCCCTCATATCTCCCACAATTTTGAAACTAGATTGTTCGGATCTTTTAGACATTAATTAAAATCTTCATTACTTATCTATACACCATACACCGTTTCCTGACCAGTTCATCGATAGTCCAAATATACACAAAACAAATAATAATGCTGGGCAGCACCGGTCACAACCTTTATGGGCAGCACTTTTACAGTTTGTATAGCTTTTAAAATTGTGTATTACAGTCAGGCTTGAACGTCTTTTGTTACTACTGAAATATATATATTTGGAAGCACATTTTCAATATTTCCTCCTTAAAATCATTTCAAGCATAATCTCTCCATAAACTTTTACTTTTACTGGCGGGTTTTTTCCTTTTCGCATTTAAACAAAAAAAAAAAAAAAGCTCGGATAATCGCTGCCTAAAAACAGGCGAATTTTTCAAGCCAAAAAAAAAACTTTCTAAAGTGTGAAAAAAGCAAAAAAAAAAAAAAACATAAAAAATTCATTAAAATTAAAGAAGAACTTACACACAGCTTGTGAATTCGTTGTTGTTAGTGCAAATTCTGCGCACAACGGAAATATACTTTTAGAGCCTATCCAAAAGTGCCGCTTTGTCGGTCTACAATTTTTGCAGCTAAACCTCTAAGTGTCGCACGTTTTTAGAAGAGAGGTATGGGGCAGGGGTGGGCAATTAAAAACTTGTCGAGTTGAACATTTACCGTTGCCATTTGGGCCCGCTTTATAGGCCTACGGAAAGAAGCAGAAAAAAAAACACAAAATGTTTGCCTTATTTGACAAAAGAACTGTGACAAATTGTCATACGGGTGGACAAGGTAAAGAGCAAGAGAGAGAGTAAGAGTAAGAGAGAGGCGAAGCGTTAAATTTCTCTTCCTTGTGTTTTCCAGCATTTTATTTCTTTGTGTGTGTGTGTGTGTGTGTGCAAGCCTCATGACCTACCTTCAGACTTTATTAAACGTATCGACTTAATGGGACATAACAAATTCAAAGGCAAACAAATTTAGAGTCAAGCTGTTTTCACTTTTATTTTTGCGGAATTTAATCCTTTAAATAACACAATTTTTTTGAGAAGACATATTTAAATACACTTATTGTAGTTAACAATAAAGTCAGCATTAGTTTGCCAAATATTGTTCTGAAAATTTTGAGCTTGCCCTTTCGAGGCTGATGACAATCAATAAAAAAATATTCGTTTCTAATGAGGCTGTAAAAAAGTACGAGAAGTTCTACGATATGAAAGATGGTCGAACAAACCGGCCAATACATAATCCATTAATATTCATTCCGTATTTAATAATAAACAAGCAAAAACTTCGGTCAAGAACGACTGTAATTTAATCTGTAAATGCCAAAATTTGTATATGACTGATTAATTTTAACTGGGCACTACACAAACTGTTTCAGTGCTGCCCATCACGTTTGCGGCCAGTGCTGCCCCACGTAATTATTTGTTTTGCTTATAACTTAACTATCGTTCATCTGATGGGGAAATGATGTATGGTGGATCGATAAGTAATGATGATTCAAATATATGTCTAGAAGGTTCGAACAATCTATCTTAAAAATTGTGGGAGATATGAGGACTATTTCCAATTTCGGGAGTGGCAACTCTACTATCGTTCATCTGAATAGAATGTGATGGGGGCTCGACAAGTAATCGTGAGTAAAATATTTGTCTAAAAGATCGAAATAATCTATCTTAAAAATTGTAAAAGATATGAAGTTTTTTTCACATTGAGCGGGTGGCAACTCTACTGTCTTTCATCTGATCTGAATGTAAAGTATGGTAGATCGATAGGTAATGATGATTAAAATATATGTTCAGAAGGTTCAAACTATCTATCTTTAAAATAAGGGGAGATATAAGGTTTATTTCGAATTCCGGCGGTGGCAACTCTACTATCGTTCATCTGATCGGAAAACAATGTATGGGGGCTAGGTAAGTAATGGTGTGAAAAATATATGTCTAGAAGGTCTGAACAATGTATCTTCAAAATTGTGGGAGATATTACGTTTTTACAAATTGCGGGGGTGGCAACTCTACTATCGTTCATCTGATCGCAAAACAATTTATAGGGACTAAATAAGCAATATTGAGTAAAATATATGTCTCATAGGTTTAAACAATCTTTCTTCAAAATTGTGGGAGATATGAAGTTTATTTCAAATTGCGAGAGTGGCAACTCTACTATCCGTTCATCTGATCGAAAAACAATGTATGGGGGCTCGATAAGTGATGATGAGTAAAATATATTTGTGGAAAGTTAAAACAATCTTTCTTCAAAATTGTGGGAGATATTACGTTTTACCAAATAACGGGGGTGACAACTCTACTATCGTTCATCTGATCGGGTAATGATGTATTAGGGCTCGATAAGTAATGGTGAGTAAAATATATGTATCGAAGGTCCAAATAATCTATCTTACAAATTGTAGAAGATATGTGTTTTTTTCACATTGAGGAGGTGGCAACTCTACTATCGTTCATCTGATCGGGAAATTTTGTATGGGGGCTCGATAAGTAATGGTGTGTAAAATATATGTCTAGAAGGTTTGAACAATCTATCTTTAAAATAATGGGAGATATGAGGTTTATTTAAAATTGTGTTGGTGGTAACTCTACTCTCGTTCATCTGATCGGAAAATAATGTAAAGAGGCCCGATAGGTAATGATGAGTAAAATATATGTCTAGAAGGTTTATACAATCTATCTTCAAAATTGTGGAAGATATTGCGATTTTACAAATTGCGGAGAGTGGCAACTCTACTATCGTTCATCTGATCGGAAAATGAAGAATAGAGAAATGATAGGTAATGTTGATTAAAATATATGTCTAGAAGGTTCGAACAGTCTATCTTTAAAATAATGGAAGATATGAGGGTTTTTCAAATTGAGCTGGTGGCAACTCTACTATCGTTCATCTGATCGAAAAACAATGTATGAGAGCTCGATAAGTAATGGTGAGTAAAATATATGTATCGAAGGTACGAACAATCTATCTTACAAATTGGAGAAGATATGAGGTTTTCTTCATATTGAGGGGGTGGCAACTCTACTTTTGTTCATCTGATCGGGAAATCATGTATGGTGGATCGATTGGTAATAATGATTCAAAAAGATGCCTAGAAGGTTTGAACAATCTATCTCAAAAATGGTAGAAGATATGAGGGTTTTTTTTTTAAATTTGCATGGAAGGCAGGGGGCGGGGCATAAATCCAAACTAAACTTGATCTAACTACAGGTATAAGGAGTTTATGTTACATACAGTTCAAACCTCTAGCTCTTACCATCTCTGAGATCTGCGCGTTCATACGTACAGACGGACATGGCTATATCGACTCGTCAGTTGATGCTGATCAAGAATGTGTATATACTTTATAGGGTCGTATATGCTTCCTTCTGGCTGTTACATTCTAATTAATAGATTCATCATTTCTTTCGCCTTTTGGTCATAGGTCAACAAGTTAATAAGCTATACCTGAAAAAGAGAGTTTAATCGATTCGTTCAACTACTTATATCGGTCACATTTCTGCAGCAACAGCAGCAGCAGCAGCCGCTGTCGTAGCCACAGCAGCAGCAGCAGCTGAATTTAGTTTTATTTCAATTTTAATTCGAATTTGAATACAAGTAGGTGAAATGTCATTGAACTCGCAACCAACAGCAGCAGCAGCATCAACACCAGCAACAACAACAACAACAGCAGCAGCAGCCACCAACAGCAGCAACAGCAAGCCGAACTTCAAGCAGCCAGCGGCACCTGACTGGCTGACACGACGCGTCGACAGAGCCAGCGAGCAGCAAAAGCAGTCATAAAGCAAAAAAAAAAATAAGGATCGTGTCCTGCTAAAGTTGGCTGGCAGTTGCTGCCACTGTTGCTGCCACTGCTGCTGCAGCTGCTGACTAAGTTCAATGCTCTCAATTTGGCATACATTTTGCGCGCACATTTTGCGCCCACTTCCAGGGCAATTGCAGTTGACAGGCACGTCTTATCAACTCCACAGCGCGCTGGCGAATGGCTAAGCAACAAATTGATAACAGCCACCACCGCCGCAAGTTGCCGCAGCAACTGCAACCCATTAATCGTTCCAACATGTTTGATTTCAAACTCACTCAAACTGCACAAGAGAGCCGCAAAACGGACTAAAGAGTTGGCCTTAAGAGAGTGAGACTTGAACCAATCAGCTGATCTTGGCGCACATGCGGCGTATGAGCAATGTTTAAGTGGCACAGATCATTAGGTAAGCGGCATGCCTCAAGCCAATGTCAGCGGGCGACTCTGTGCCACATATGCAAACAAAACGAATTGTAACAAAATCGAATGGAATGGAGAGTGCCGCAGTGTCCAGGCGGATGTTGCCGCCGTAAAAGTTCATTAACATTTCTGTGGCAGCGTCTAACCGGCTGCAAATGTTCTGCTTTCGCTCTGCCACAATTTGCAGGCCTCTAATCAGAATCAATTTTCAAATTGCCTGATATTATAATCTCTCTGTAGGAGTAGAAAGTGGGTAATCAATCAATTTAAGATAACTTTCGCTCTGCTTGGCAACAAACACTTGGTGCGCCAGTATGTGTGTGTGTTTTACTTTGCCAGCAAGTTCGTTGCCTAAGTCTTTTGTTTTTTTCTTCTTAGTGCAGGCTGAAAGTTGCAGGGAAAAATGTTCTAGAAGTCATTTACAGTGCATATTGATGTTGCAGCACTATTATACGATTTATACCTTGTCACGCGTTAATTAATCGATAGATCATGATAGAGCGAAATATATCAAAACCATATTTTTTCGTTATCAGCTGTATCGAAGTGCACGACAATGAGTGTAAAAATTAACAAAAGATACTGAGCGAGAGTCGCCGAACAAGAGTCACTGAGCAAGCATACATGTTTCTTTCATAAATTTTACTCCACGCTTTGCAGAAATGCCAGGGTAGACCAGCCGATTGCTTGGACAACAGTGTTGGAAAACAGTGTTGGAAAACTGAGTAGGAAAACAGTGTTGGAAAACAGTGTTGACATGTTGGAAAACAGTTTGGAAAACAGTTTGGAAAACTGAGTAGGATAACAGTGTTGGACAACTGAGTAGGAAAACAGTGTTGGAAAACTGAGTAGGAAAAAAGTGATGGAAAACTGAGTAGGAAAACAGTGTTGGAAAACAGTGTTGGAAAACAGTGTTGGAAAACAGTGTTGGAAAACAGTGTTGGAAAACAGTGTTGGAAAACAGTGTTGGAAAACAGTGTTGGAAAACAGTGTTGGAAAACAGTGTTGGAAAACAGGGTTGGAAAACTAAGTAGGAAAACAGTGTTGGAAAACTGAGAAGGAAAACAGTGTTGGAAAACTGAGTAGGATAACAGTGTTGGAAAACAGAGTAGGAAAACAGTGTTGGAAAACAGTTTTAGAAAAAAGTTTTGAAAAATAGAGTTGGAAAACAGTGTTGGAAAACAGTTTGGAAAACAGTGTTGGAAAACAGTGTTGGAAAACAGTGTTGGAAAACTGAGTAGGAAAACAGTGTTGGAAAACTGAGAAGGAAAACAGTGTTGGAAAACAGTGTTGGAAAACAGTGTTGGAAAACAGTGTTGGAAAACAGTGTTGGAAAACAGTGTTGGAAAACAGTGTTGGAAAACAGTGTTGGAAAACAGTGTTGGAAAACAGTGTTGGAAAACAGTGTTGGAAAACTGAGAAGGAAAACAGTGTTGGAAAACTGAGTAGGATAACAGTGTTGGAAAACAGAGTAGGAAAACAGTATTGGGAAACAGTTTTAGGAAAAAGTTTTGAAAAAAAGAGTTGGAAAACAGTGTTGGAAAACTGAGTAGGAAACAGTGTTGATGAAAACAGTTTGGAAAACAGTTTTAGAAAACAGTTTTGAAAAATAGCGTTGAAAAACAATTTTGGTCAACAGTGATGCAAACAATGTTGAAAACGGTGTTGGAAAACAATGATGAAAAACAGTTTTAGAGTGTTAGAAAACAATTTTGGAAAACAGTGTTGGAAATAGGGTCGACGGAAATATTATCGATTTATTGAATATCGATATTTTTGCCGAAAAACGTATATATCAATATCGGATATTTTACTAACGCGATATATCGTATATCGAATACTTTTTTGAGATATTTTAAGCGGTATTTTTAAGTTTTGCCAGCGCCTTCCGACTTGGCATTGGCATATGCTATAAAAGTGTGGTTTTCGACAACAGAAGTTGAATAATCGATAAGCACATTATTCAACGCGTCTTACACAAATCTCTGTCTAACGATTATTGGTAAAAAAAAGTGTTCTCTTCTAACTGCTTATGTTTCTTTTTTGTTTACTTTGTTGTTGATATGTTTACTTACCAACTTCAGCGTCTTCTTTCACTATGAATTCTTAAATAAGTTTCCACTACAATTATGAAATAAATAAAATATCTTTGTCAAACTTTTAAAAATACATTTTATCTATATTTTTTGGAGTTTGGGAGCTCTGATGTTGATCGCAGACAGAATTTAGTTTTGAATACGCTGCAAATGACACCTCAATTATCCCAAAGGACCTGTTTATTCGTAAGAAAAAGATTTTTTTGTTAAAAATATCGAAAATACCGATAATATCGATTATTTTTTTTTACAAAATAAAAATATCGAAATTATACTTTTTCAATATCGGGAAAATATCGATAAAGATATTTTTTCAAATATCCAACATTCCGAGTTGGAAAACAGTATTGGAAAACTGTGTGGGAAAACAGTGTTGGAAAGCAATGATGAAAAACAGTGTTAGAAAACAATTTTGGAAAAGAGTATTGGAAATCAGTGTTGGAAAACAGTGTTGGAAGTAGTGTTGAAAACAGTGTTGAAAACAGTATAGGAAAACAGTGTTGAAAAACAGTGAGAGGCAATAGTTTAGAACAGCGGTGGGCAATTAAATTTAAGTTCGCGGGCAGTCCAACAACAACAGAATAACAAAAGCAACCCCCGTCTTTCTGCTTTAGTTTTAAGGACACGCGTTAGCTAAAAACTTGAAAATTACTTTCGCCAAATGCGTAAGTTTCACCAATTAAACTAATGTTAAATTGACGATAGAAATTTCTTGGAAAAAGTCTGAAATGTAGCAAAAAAAAAAAAAAAAACTCAAAAAAATCCAAATGGGAAGCAGTCACATATCGGAAAAGCGCATGGAAAACAAGACAAACGTACAACAACAACAACAAAAAATGCATTCAGTCATGACGTTGAATGTTGTTTGCCACTACTGACACACTGACTGTGGCAGCAACAGCAACTGTTGCATGTTTTTTGTTGTTGTTGTTGTTGTTGCCGCAAATTTGTTGACCATGAACGTGAAAAATCAGTAAAGTGAAAAATAATTGATTCCGGAAGGAAACTGCCGCAACTGGTTTGTGGTAATGTGGTTGTTGCTGTTGTTGTTGTCGCTGGAGATTGCTGTTGCCCACGTTGTGGCCTGCACTTTGCATTTGGGTGTCGTAACAGTGAAAAGCCATTTTATTTTTTATTTTGTATTTTTGCTTTCCTGTTGGGTGAAATTTATTTCTATTAAATGAGCAAAACCAAACAACAACAACAAAATAACTATGGCTCAGCAGCAACATCATTATTTTTCATACCCTTTTTTAGCGGCGGGGTATATATTTTAATTGAAGATGATTTGACACAGATCTTTTCAGCTTTGTGGCCAGGGTATAAGCGCTTCGTGTTGAAATAGAAGGGTTTTCTTTTTTTTTTTTTTGCACCGCGCTTGACAATCGCTTGGCTGTCGCTGATATGTTGATGACAGTTTTGTGTCAACGCCGGCAATGCACTAAAAGGAAGTGGAGAAATCTGAGATATGCGCTGAATTCAAGACAATTTTTATAAGAGGAAAGGAAATTCAAGTCAAGATCTATGAGTATCAGTCCAAAATTAGATGAAAATAATTACGCACTTTGTTGAATGACTGAAGTGTGTACGAAGGTCACAATGGTTATTACAACTCAACTTTTGAAGTGGTTATATACGTAGGTTGCTATATATATTTCTGGCCTATTAATGAAAACGCCAATATTTATGATCAAAAATGGTTTTATTGTTTTACAAAGTATTCTCCAGCAAGATTTATACACTTTTGCATGCGCTCAAACCAATTGTCGAAGCAATTTTTCCACTCCGATTGAGACACCTCCAAAACATGGTTTTTAAACTCTTCAACAGCATCTTCTGGCGAAGAAAATCGTTGACCACGCATTTTTCCCTAAATAAAAAGAAGTCATTGGGTGCCAAGTCAGGGCTGTACGGCGGATGACCCATCAATTCGACGTTTTGGGCGGTCAAAAAGGCGCTGGTGTGAGCTGATGTGTGTGAGAGCTCGCATTGTCATGGTGCACAATGATCGGTCTTCATTTGTTCGTTTTTCGAATTTCTCCAGAGACTTCAGGCAAACAAATTGTGGTGTACCACTCAGAATAGACCGTCCTTCGTTGCTCAAGCGGAACAGTCGCCACATGACCAGTTTTACCTAAGAAACAGGCGACCATTTGCTTCGAAGTGCTTCTTCCACGAACGACTTTCGTTAGATCGGTCGATTACTGTTTTGTTTCGGGCTCATAAGCATAGATCCATGATTCGTCACCTGTGACGATCTTATAAGCGTCTTTTGAAACACCGCGATTATATTTTTTCAAAATTTCTTTGCACCAATCCACACGAGCCTTTTTTTGAGCGATTATCAAATTGTGCGGGATCCAACGAGAACGCCCAGGTGTTCATGTATGAATGTATGCTGGTGAAAGAAATGCCCAAGAATGCCTCTATCTCACGGTATGTCACATGACGATCTTGCATTATCAGTTCACGCACGGCATCAATGTTTTCTGGCACAACGACTGTTTTTGGACGACCTTCACGATCTTCGTCTTCGAGCGGAACCAAGTTTTTACAGTGCTATAGGATGGTGCTTCATCGCCATACAAAGATTTAAGTTCATCGTTGCACTCTTGTCATGATAATCCACGTCGAAAGTTATGAAAAACGAGTGCACGAAAATGTTCACGAGTTAATTCCATTTTTCAGCCGAGGTAAGTTTTTGATTAATCGTTAATCGATATCAAACGTGGTCACACATGAAAGAGTTGTATGAAGCTTTTATCGATAAAAGTCCTAACTTTTTTTGGAAAAAGGCCAATTGGTCCTAAAATGACTAGAAATGGCCTAAGCCAATAACTTAAGTAGCAACCCACATAGTGGGAAAAACTTATTTGTTATCAATTTTAGCGTCTTTAATAAACTGCAAGGGTATTTAAAACATCGGCGTAATTAAGTTTTATAAATATTCTGGATAATTTCTGGGAAGAATTCATTGAGCAAGTTTTAAAATAACGAGTAGCAAATTTAGACATTTTTTTTTTAAAAGAATAAGAAAACTTTAAAAAAATAAAATAATAAAATAAAACTTAATTAAAATAGGGAAACAACAGTTCATTTAAAAGCCACCAAATGAGCCGACAAAGCTCCATCAAAAAGCTCCAAATTAGCCCCATTGTACTGTGTTGCCTTAACTTCAGCTTAAGACGTCTCGCTTCGGCCAATTGACGACGACGCTGTACCAGCTCAAGTATAGTCCGACGGGCAGAAATATGCTCTTCCCCTGCTGACTTCTGGGAGGTATTCAAAGCTTGTGGTAGAGTGACATCCGTTTGATTTACTGAGGCATGTTCATCCACTACTGACTCCTGGGAGCTATCACCCAAAACTTCACGCTCATGCTCTACTGATTCATCATCCAATTCTCCGAAACACTCATCCACTTGGTTGATGTGGTAATCGCGCACACGGCGAGTGTTCACATGCAACACCTTGAAAAAAGAAAAATAAGGGATATTCAACTCATTGAATTACTTCAGTACTTGCCACATCACCAATCGATATCAGCAAACGGTTGTAGCTCAAGGCCATGTTTCCATGAAGCGGACTCAGGTAACGCAAATAAAAGGCACCATTTATGGGATCCAAACGTCTATCAATCACATTGCCCACATCCATGAAAAACCAATGTACCATTTGGAAGTGAAGTGGCGGCACATTGTATACACACACCCAGAAGCTACCACAGTACGGCTCTCTGGGTATCATCATGTTATCATGGGACCGCAATTGAATTGGTGTATTTGATATTTTGTGTTGGCTACTCTGACTGATTGATTGCTGCAACGGAATATCAGCTTGCGACCGGAATGACCAGGAAGATTCTACACGACGACCAAATGCCATTTTCTCCAAATATAGCTCATCGATGGGTCCACCCAGATATGGGGGCAAGTACTTGTCATAAGGACGGGCGCTACGCCAGCGATTTCCAAAATGTTCCATGTCCATTATTGAAGAATAAGATCTTGGGTGAATTACAAGTTTTTTTTTTCGAGCATTAAATTTTGGTGAAATTAAATACAGTATGAAATGTCCAGGCCTCCTACAATCAACGATAATTACACTTTTATTTAAAAAAAAAAAATACCATTATCAGCCTAGTATTTGATGTCATTTACTTAGTAGTAGTAGTTTCTCAGAAATCCACACTTTAAGTTATAGATGAGCCATATCAGCGTAACTATTTGAATCAACAGTATAAAAAATATAAAGATGCGAGCGTGACGTGAATGTAATAATTACTCAATAACACCTAGTATAAGAGCAGTATAAGAGCAATACAAGAGCAATATAAGAGCAGTATAAGAGCAATATAAGAGCTTGTGACTCAACTGAATGTAATAATTCCACTATAGCATCTAGTATAAGAGCAAAGTTAGAGTGATAATACAGCAATATAAGAGCTTATGACCCAACTCTACCCTGAATGTAATAATTCCACTATAGCATCTAGTATAAGAGCAAATTTAGAGCAGTATAAGAGCAATATAAGAGCTTAAGACCTAACTTTAACCTGAATGGTACAATGTTCCACTATAACACCTAGGATAAGACCAATATACACGCAATATAAGAGCGATATATGAGCAATATAAGAGCTTGTGATCCATCTCTACCCGGAATGTAATAATTCCACTTTAGCATCCAGTATAAGAGCAAAATTAGAGAGATATAAGAGCAGTATAAGAGCAATATAAGAGCTTAAGACCTAACTTTAACCTGAATGTTACAATGTTCCACTATAACACCTAGTATAAGACCAATATACACGCAATATAAGAGCGATATATGAGCAATATAAGAGCTTGTGACTTAACTCTACCCTGAATGTAATAATTCCACTATAGCATCTAGTATAAGAGCAATATAGGAGCTTAAGACCCAACTCTAACCTGAATGTAACAATGTTCCACTACTACACCAAGTATAAGACCAATATACAAGCAATATAAGAGCGATATATGGGCAATATAAGAGCTTGTGACCCAACTCTAACTTGAATGTAAAAATTCCTCTATAGCATCTAGTATAAGAGCCAAATTAGAGCGATATAAGAGCGATATAAGAGTAATATAAGAGCAATATAAGAGCTTAAGACCCAACTCTAACTTGAATGTTACAATGTTCCACTATAACACCTAGTATAAGACTAAGAAAACTTCATGAAGTTTGCTTCATCGTGTAAATCCCGGCTTAGTCAATATACAAATGAACAAATATCTACGTTTTTCCTTTAACGCCTGTTGGTCGCACTTATTTAAAGAAAAATTAGTTTGAACATATAGAAAAAGCATCTAATTAGGTCACCTTCACCAGCTATTGGCGCCAGCTTAAAAAGTTTCTCAAAAACTTGACCTTACAAATTCGGCATGAAACTGTAGGTCCCCGACACGAGCCAGGAATTGAGGGAAGCTCGGCTTAACCCCTTTGGGCCCATTTATTTAATCTTTCTTATTTTTTGTTTAGTTTTTTTTTATCTAAACTGTCATTAGCCTTCATCTATTGCGATTCTTTTGTTGTATTCTTTCTTAAATAGGCGCAGGCATTCCTGCTGGAGAAGAAGAAAACTAACTTTTCAATGGTTGTGCAAACAATATGCTCTCGTACCTCTGGCTGGGCCAAAGAATCACAGGGGCCACCAACCCACCGAAAGGCAGTTTTGCTTGTTTCTGGGTCATTGGCGCAGAAAGTGACTGCCGGCCAAAAGTGAAAAACAAACAAACAACAACAACAAAAAAACAGCAGCAGCAACAACAACAACAACCACAGTCAAGTTGCGGCTAAGGACCCGTGTAAACCCCCCTTTTAGCACACACACAAACACACACACGGATGGTAACAACTACGTGTATCATGAGGCTTTTTTTTTTGGGCACAGTCAGATGTAAACAACTCAGCAAATTACACTACACAACCAGAAATGCCATTTTTACCATGAATAACATTTTTTGATAAATAATTTCATAAATAAATTCTGTAATATTTAATTTTTTAATATTTTCTAATACAACGGGTTAGAAATACTATGGAGGAGGATTTTCTCAATTTAGTGGAATATTTTTATATTTTTTAGGACCGAATTTCATATATATTTGCTCAAAAATAACGATTGTTCTTTAACCCACCTCCGCCCGATATTTTCCGACCTTGGGGGTGGATTTTCCCAACTTTGGTAGATGGATTTTTTCAAATTAGAGAAATATTTTTCTATTTATTTGACCTAAAGTTCATATATATCTGCTTAGAAATAACAATTAAACTTTAACCCACTCGATCGGGGTTTTCCCACTTTAAATTTTTATATTTTATCAAAACCTAACCCGCCCGATATTTTCCACCTTGGGGGTGGATTTTCCCACTTTGTGATTTTTTTAATTAGCGAAATATTCTCTACTTATTTGACCTGACAACCTATCATTATATCTGCTCAAAAATAACGATTAAACTTTAACCCACCTCCGCCAAATATTTTTCGACCCTGGGTGTGGATTTTCCCAACTTTGGTGGAGGATTTTTTTCAAATTAGAGAAATATTTTTCTATTTAATTGACCTAAATTTCATATATATCTGCTTAAAAATAACAATTAAACTTTAACCCACCTCCGACCGATATTTTTCGACCTCGGGGGTGGATTTTCCCAACTTTGGAGGTGAATTTTTTTAAACTAAAGAAATAATTTTCTATTTATTTGGCCCGAATTTCATATATATCTGCTCAAAAATAACTATTCTTCTTTAACCCACCTCCGCCCGATATTTTTCGACCTCGGGGGTGGATTTAGTTAACTTTGGTGGAGGATTTTTTTCAAATTAGAGAAATATTTGTATATTTATTTGGCCTGCATTTCATATATATCTGCTTAAAAATAACAATTAAACTTTAACCCACCTCCGCCCGATATTTTTCGACCTCGGGGGTGGATTTTCCCAACTTTGTAGGTGAATTTTTTTCAAATTAGAAAAATATTTTTCTATTTAATTGACCTAAATTTCATATATATCTGCTTAGAAATAACAATTAAACTTTAACCTACCTCCTACCGATATTTTTCGACCTCGGGGGGGATTTTCCCAACTTTGGAGCTGCATTTTTTTCAAATTAGATAAATATTTGTATATTTATTTGGCCTGCATTTCATATATATCTGCTTAGAAATAACAATGAAACTTTAACCCACCTCCGACCGATATTTTTCGACCTCGGGGGTGGATTTTCCCAACTTTGGAGGTGAATTTTTTTCAAATTAGAGAAATATTTTTCTATTTATTTGGCCCGAATTTCATATATCTGCTCAAAAATATCAGTTGACCTTTAACCCACCTTTGCCCGATATTTTCCAACCTTCGGGATGGATTTTCCCCAACTTTGTTGATCCATTTTTCGGGAAGCTTAGTTACTTTTTATTTTTAAAACAAAAACCTTGTAGCCCAATGTAATTTCTTCTAGCACAATGACTGCTGCAATAATGTTCTCAGCTCTAGCGCCTTTTGCAGGAAGTCAATTACCGCCTTAAGGAAAAGACTCTCATGTCTTTGGCTTGGCATCATCTAACTATGCTTGTCTCAAATTTGCAATCTCTGTGCCCCGCTAAACTTTCTCAATTGAAAATTGCATTTGCGACGACTACGACAACGACGAGATGATGGCAGCGATTTCCCTCGAATTTTCCGCTGCTCAAGCGGAGCGGAGAGCTGGGAAGTCGTTGCCATTTGCCGCCAGCCGTTGACCGAAAAAAAGTGTGTCAAGTTTTCGACAAAGATCAAGTACATCGCAGATAGTAAGTAGTACGTCAACAGCATCCGCTGCTGCTGCTGGCCAAGCCATTTCCAGTTGCCATGACCAAAATGTTCTCAAAATCGCTTTGCGAGAGTGTGTGGCTTAGATTTTGGTGCAATTTTCCCATAGTGAAAGTGCAGCAAAAACTCGAACTCGGATAATTGGTGGAGTGCACCATCAGAGACAGCAATCAACGGAATGCCTGAGAATAGTGCGAACTAAATTTTATTTCACCCTTAGTTATGTTTGTTCAATACTGCCTGGAATCTCTCCACTGACCTACTACTAATCCAACATGATCATCAAACCGCAGCTGGGTCTGGGTCAGAGAAAGGGAGAAGAAGCTTCGCTTGTACGCTCACTTTTGCCACTGTCACTTGATCGCACTCTGTGCACTGTCTGATTGCTTAATCGATCCCATCTTCAAGCACAGGTGGGCCATCAATTGACCAGAGACAGGTTCAAAGAACTCCATTCACTGTCGCTGCTGGAGGTTTTTTTGTATTTCTTTTTTTTGTTGTTGTCATGTTTTGTATTTTCATTTCTTACTTTGATTTGTTTTTCAAGACGTCACCTGCAAAACGTGAGCGCAAGTCATTTAAAAGCTACTTACCTTAAGTTCTGTTCAGACCAAGACAGAAAAGTGGGAAAATATATTGAAAATTAAACCAGAACTAGAGTCAATGAACAAGAGTCTCTGAAAAAAGTCTCTAAAAAAAATTTAAGACCGATCGTTCCTATGACAGCTATATGCAATAGTGATCCGATTTTGATCAATTTGTCCAGAATTATCTGGAAACACATAAAACTAAAATATATCACGATTGGAAAGGATACGATGGAAAACAAAAAGTTTTTCTCACTAAAATTAGTTTTTAAACGGATTGTTCCTATGGCAGCTATATGCAATAGGGATCCGATTTTGATCAATTTTTTCCGAACTATGTGAAAATATATAAAACTAATATATACAGCGATTGGAGACGCTACGATGGAAAACAAAAAAGTTTTTCTCACTAAAACTAGTTTTTGGACCGATCGTTCCTATGGTAGCTATATGATATAGTCATCCGATTTTGATCAATTTTTTCCGAACTATGTGAAAACATATAAAACTAACATATACCACGATTGGAGACGCTACGATGGAAAACAAAAAAGTTTTTCTCACTAGAACTAGTTTTTTGACCGATCGTTCCTATGGTAGCTATATGATATAGTCATCCGATTTTGATCAATTTTTTCCGAACTATGTAAAAACATATAAAACAAATATTCACAACGATTGGTGACGCTACGATGGAAAACAAAAAAGTTTTTCTTACTAAAACTAGTTTTTGGACCGATCGTTCCTATATAGAATCCCTATAAAACAATATAGACGCTAATGAACAAAAAGTGATCCGACTTATACTGCAATTTTTTCCAGAACTATGTGAAAACATATAAAACTAATAAATACCACGATTGGTAACGCTACGATGGAAAACAAAAAAGTTTTTCTCACTAGAACTAGTTTTTTGACCGATCGTTCCTATGACAGCTATATGCTATAGTGATCCGATTTTACTCAATTTTTCCAGAATTATTTGGAAACATATAAAACTAACAAATACCAAGATTGGTGATGCTACGATGGAAAACAAAAAAGTTTTTCTCACTAGAACTAGTTTCTTGACAAATCATTCCTATGGCAGCTATATAATATAGTCATCCGATCCGGCTGATTCCGACAAATATGCAGCCTATGTGTATTTTAAAACCTTTTGCAAAGTTTGGTCAAGATAGCTTAAAAACTGAGGGAGGAGATAGCATAGAAACAGACGGACAGACGGAAATGAGCTCAGTTCGTCATGCTGATCAAGAATATATATACTTTACGGGGTCGGAAATGCTTCCTTCTATGCGTTACAATTATCGTGACAATTTTAATATATATCCTCTGCAAGGGTATAAAAAGAGCAATTGAAGAAGATCATGTTCATTTTGCTCAAATTAGTGAACAACTCATTTTTGTTCACTTCCTCATGAACAACCCAAGTATAGTTAGAATAGCTTGTCATTTGACACTGAAAACCAGTCAAATCCTCCCAGATTATCATGTCTCATGCGTCGAACAGTGTAAATTCAGCCTTACAAATATAACTGAAATCACCTACTTTAGCCTATAACTTCGCTATATATTGACCGATCTTTCTGAAAATTGTACAGATTATAGCTTGATATTTGTGAAATTGTTGAAGTTATTCTACATTTTCTAGCTAAATCCGACTACCCGCTCCATGGTCTAGATAAGATAACCTAACTGCATTAGGAAAATTGCGGAATTTCCGCATATTCCTAAAAATCTCATTATGTGTTTGCTTTAATCTTTCAATTGATTTCGAACAATAATAAAACTCATATCAAAATGCTGCCCTAAGCTGCCCCCTTGGCTACGCCCTTGAATGGACTTATTGTCATTTACATATCATACTCTCACATTCACTTGCTCACACTCTCTCTCTTTCTCTCTCTTGGGCGATGCCTTTTTACGGCTTTTGATTTTATATTTAACTGGGATATTGGGTTATCAGTGGCAACAGCGTGCGCATATGAAAATAGCACAGTCACTGGACAATTTATGCTAAACAGCGGCAGCAGCAGCAGAGGCAGCAGAGAAAGACGCGGTTCCCTTACAACGGGCTAGAAATATTGCAGGCAAGACTAATTTTAACTGATATTTCCGTTCGTATATAGATATCGGATTTTGTCTAAATAGATAGATAGATCAACCGATCGTTCCTATGGCAGCTATGTATATGCTTTAGACTTCTGATTTTGATCAAACTTTCTAGGATTCTGGGGAAGCATTTAAAATTAATAAATACCAAGTTTGAACAGTCAACCATTGAAAACAAAAAAGTTTTTCTCACTAGATCTAGTTTTAGACCAATTGTTGCTAAGGCAGCTATATGCTATAGCCTTCCGATTTTGATCAAACTTTCCAGAATTTTGTGCCCACATATACGTGGGTTGCTACTTAAGTTTCTGGCTTAGGTCACTTCTAGCCATTTTGGGACCAATTGGCCTTTTCCCAAAAAGAAAGTTTGGACTTTTATCGATAAAAGCTCCATACAACTCTTTCATGTGTGACCACGTTTGATATCGATTAACGATTAATCAAAAACTTACCTCGGCAGAAAAATGGAATTAACTCGTGAACATTTTCGTGCAATCATTTTTCACAACTTTCGACGTGGATTATCACGACAATAGTGCAACAATGAACTTAAATCTTTGTATGGCGATGAAGCAACATCCTAGAGCACTGTGAAAAATTTGTTTAATGAATTCAAGCGCGGGCGACGCTCGCTCGAAGACGAAGGTCATCCAAAAACAGTCGTTGTGCCAGAAAACATTGATGCCGTGCGTGAACTGATAATGCAAGATCGTCATGTGACATACCGTGAGATAGAGGCATCCTTGGGCATTCGATATTGCATGAACACCTGGGCGTAAAAAAGGTTTGTTCTCGTTGGATCCCGCACAATTTGACAATCGCTCAAAAAAGGCTCGTGTGGATTGGTGCAAAGAAATTTTGAAAAAATATAATCGCGGTGTTTCAAAAGACGTTTATAAGATCGTCACAGGTGACGAATCATGGATCTAAGCAATCGACCGAAGACTTCGAAGACGAGCCAAATCCAAGGAAAGTCGTTTGAGGAAGAAGCACTTCGAAGCAAATGGTCGCCTGTTTCTTCGGTAAAACTGGTCATGTGGCAACTGTTCCGCTTGAGCAAAGTAGAACGGTCAATTCTGAGTGGTACACCACAATTTGTTTGCCTGAAGTCTTCGGAGAAATTCGAAAAACGAACAAGAGAAGACAGATCATTGTGCACCATGACAATGCGAGCATTCACACATTAGCTTAGACCAGCGCCTTCGTCGAATTGATGGATCATCCGCCGTACAGCCCTGACTTCTTTTTATTCCCGCACATCAAGGGAAAAATGCGTGGTCAACGATTTTCGTCGCCAGAAGATACTGTTGAAGAGTTCAAAAACCATGTTTTGGAGGTGTCTCAATCGGAGTGGAAAAATTGCTTCGACAATTGGTTTGAGCGCATGCAAAAGTGTATAAATCTTGCTGGAGAATACTTTGAAAAACAATAAAACCATTTTTGATCATAAATATTCGCGTTTATTCCAGAAATCGGTTATAAGAAATATTCAGTCAATATTTCCCCCTCCTGCTTTATGTTTAGCTGGTTACGCCCTTGAGTCCGTTATGCATAAATTTCAATTGAACGAGCGTGGGCGTTGCGTTGTTTTTTTTTTACTCGTACTTTCAATTGTTTCGTATAAAAGCCTCTACGCACCGAGGCCGGCATTTCTTTTACTCAAATCATGTGGCCAAGTGCGCTTATCAACGTGACAGCTATTGTCGTCTGTCTATGGGCGGTAGGAGGTGCTGGGGCAGCGGGACTGGCACGCTTTAAGCCACCAGTACCGCCCACACCACGTTGGGGCGCCAATATGCAAATGCTACGACGACACAACAGTAAGTAAGGAGGGTCCGGAGCGAGTTGTAAGATCAGAAGTTCAGCTAATTGACAGTGGATCTTGTGTTTCAGGTGCCGCCTTTAATTTCTGGACAGAGAATAGCGATACGAATATCTGGGAGCATTGTGGTCTCTTCGAGGGTGATATTATGCTGCATCGAGAACTGCTGCGCAATGGCTTGCTGAATGAAAGACAGACCTGGCCGGATGCTGCGGTGCCTTTCTATATAGATCCACAGGATTTTAGTAAGTGATTTGTGGATTTATATATTTCATTTTCTTAAGCCTTTCCTCTTGGATCCAGCTACCAATCAGACCATGATCATACTCAAGGCCTTTAAGGAATATCATGAACGCACCTGCATACGTTTTCGTCCCTACGAAGAGGGTGACAAAAACTGGCTTCTCTTCAAGGGCAACTACTCGGGCTGCTGGTCGAGTGTGGGTCGTCGTCAAGGTGGTCAGATTTTAAATTTGAATACGCCCAAATGTGTTACCCATGGCGTGGTGGTGCACGAGATACTACATGCCTTGGGCTTCTATCATCAGCAGAGCGCCACCGAGCGGGATGAGTATGTGAAAATCAACTGGGAGAATATTTTGGATGGACATGAGCATAATTTTAACAAATACGCCCGAACGCATATAACCAATTTTGGTGTGGAATATGATTATCAAAGTGTGATGCACTATAGTTCGCGGGCGTTTAGTAAGAACGGCAAAGCTACGATTGAACCGCTGGTGAGTAAGAGAAAGAAATTTATATGTAAAGTAAGTTAGGACTGTTTCAAATTAGGCGGAATGGGAATTGGTATCTTCATTCTACGTAGATTGCTATATATATATTTCTGGCCTAATAATGAAAACGCGAATATTTATGATCGAAAATGGTTTTATTGTTTTTCAAAGTATTCTTCAGCAAGATTTATACACTTTTGCATGCGCTCAAACCAATTGTCGAAGAACTTTTTCCACTCCGATTGAGACACCTCCAAAACATCGGTTTTTGAACTCTTCAACAGCATCTTCTAGCGACGAAAATCGTTGACCACGCATTTTTCCCTTGATGTGCGGGAATAACCCATCAATTCGACGTTTTTGACGGTCAAAAAGGCGCTGGTCTAAGCTAATGTGTGAGTGCTCGAATTGTCATGGTGCACAATGATCTGTCTTCTCTTGTTCGTTTTTCGAATTTCTCCGAAGACTTCAGGCAAACAAATTGTGGTGTACCACTCAGAATTGACCGTCCTACGTTGCTCAAGCGGAACAGTCGCCACATGACCAGTTTTACCGAAGAAACAGGCGACCATTTGCTTCGAAATGCTTCTTCCACTAACGACTTTCGTTGGATTTGGCTCGTCTTCGAAGACCCACACGGTCGATTGCTTAGATCCATGATTCGTCACCTGTAACGATCTTATAAACGTCTTTTGAAACACCGCGATTATATTTTTTCAAAATTTCTTTGCACCAATCCACACGAGCCTTTTTTTTGAGCGATTGTGAAATTGTGCGGGATCCAACGAGAACAAACCTTTTTTAAGAATATATATACTTAATAGGGTCGGAGATGCTTTCCTTCTGGATGTGACTTTTCACCTTTTAAACAAATATTTCTAAATTTTCGTTTATAAATTCTCGGGTATTAAAAAAGATAAAAATTAACTATTACGAAAAACATCAATACCGATGTTCCACAGGAATTTGTGAGGCATTGGCTTAGCTCATGGCATACAAGACAATGGGCTAAAGAGCTGAGAAAAAAAATAAAGAAAAAATAAAATGGAATTGATGTTGACTCGAAGGCGAGTCAACTTCAACTGAATTATATTGTTCGTATTTGGACCAGGTATGTTTGCCCGGCCTACTGACACTCATTAAAAATATTTTATTACATTTTTCAGGGCTGCAAAGCCTACTAAAAACTAAAATTTCGTAATTGAAAAGTGTGAGCTGTGAGGTTGTGGACGGCAACTCTATAATGTTCATCTGATCGGGAAATGTTGTATGGTGAATTAATAAGTAATGATGATTGAAATATATATCAAGAAGGTTCAAACAATCTATCTTTATAATTTTGAAAGTTATTACGATTTTTCAAATTGCGAGAGTGGCAACTCTACTTTGGTTCATCTGATCGGAAAATGATGTATAGAGGATCGTTAACTAATGATGATTAAAATATATATCTAGAAGATACGAACAATTTTTCTTCAAAATTAAGGGAGATATGAGGTTTTTTCAAATTGCCGGGGTGGTAACTCTACTATGGTTCTTCTGATCGGGAAATGATGTAAGGAGGATCAATAAGTAATGATGATTTAAATATATGTGTAGAAGGTTCGAATAATCTATCTTCAAAATTGTGGGAGTTATGGGAAATTTTTCGAATTTCCGGGTTGACAACTCTACTCTGGTTTATCTGATCGGGAAATGATGTATGGTGGACTGATAGATAATGATGATTTAAATATATGTCTAGAAGGTTTCAACAATCTAACTTCAAAATTGTGGGAGTTATGGGGAATTATTCGATTTTCCGGGGTGACAACTCTACTCTGGTTCATCTGATCGGGAAATGATGTATGGTGGACTGATAGGTAATGATGATTTAAATATATGTCTAGAAGGTTTGAACAATCTAACTTCAAAATTGTGGGAGTTATGGGTAATTCTTCGAATTGCCGGGGTGACAACTCTACTCTGGTTCATCTGATCGGGAAATTATGTATGGTGTATAGATAGGCAATGATGATTCAAATATATGTCTAGAAGGTTTGAACAAGCTAACTCCAAAATTGTGGTAGATATGGAGGGAAGCGAAACTCGAGTTAAAGCAGCCGTGTATATTTTGTGTTATTTATTCTTTTTTCTCTCTAATTGGAGAACATTTATTATACAATACATTAACTTATGTAAACTACGGAGAAATTTCAAAAGTTTCTCCTTTCTATACTTAAAACTTAATCATTTCTTTTGCAGGATCCCTATGCCACTTTGGGTCAGCGACGTGGCCTCTCCGACAAGGATATTTCCAAGCTTAATGAAATGTACGAACAGGATTGCAATGAGAGTTATTTGTTAAATTTTGATCGTTTTGGCAATTACTTAAACGAATTGCTTGACTATTTCCAGGGCAATTTACAAGATATATTCGGCTAGAGTTTAATTAATTAATAAAAAAACTAAATTGACTCAGCTCATCCAAAGTCTGGGCGGCCTCTAGACGTAAAGGGGCATAAGTTTGTTGATCTGCCAGAGCTTGTAAAGCATTTTTCAAATCTGCACACCAAATGCACTGAACACCGCGCAAACTAAAGCGAGCCAAGAGACGCAACAATTGACACGCACGCTGACGCAGCAACTGATGGCGACTCTGTAGAAGGGAAGCCAAACGTAGGCGAGGATTGAAAATGATTTTCTCCACCAGTTCCGCATTTTCAGGTAGCTCACGTAAGACGCAGCAGAATAAGGCCAACATGCAGCTGGCCAGACGCACCGAAGACGAGTGTTTGAAGTCTAAGGGAAGAAAGGAATTAGTTTTTAAAGGATTTGGAATTGAAAGTTGGTAAGACCCACCATCTGTGAGAAAATTGATGAATAGCTCATTCACCGCCAGTATGGCCACCGCATCACAGAATTGACTGAGAAACTGTTGCTGTTGATGCACCAAATGGCATACCAATTCATATAAACTGCAAGCGGTATTCATTTCCTCCATACTCAGCTCCTGGAGGCTACGCAAGGTGCGACTCAATGAACCAGTGGGTGGCAGCGATGCCGCCGAGTCGGTTAATTGTCTTTGCGATAAAAGCAATTTGCAGGCATACATTAAATTTGGCACCAATTTCACATCAATATAGACACTTTTAATGGCATCCACCACCAGCAGCGGTTCGGCCAGAACAAAGGGCAGTGACAGCAATTGTGCCACACTTTGTAATACTTTGGGTATAGCCTTGGAATTGCGCAGGGGTGCAACAATAATGCTAACCAAATTATGTTGCTTTAAGGAATCAAATTCACCATCCAGCAGCTCCTGTACGGAACGATTTAAAAAGGCCAACCATTCGTCATTCTCTATTGGAGGACTCTGGGATTCATCGCAACTATCCCAGCCGGGTAGCAAACAGGGTGGAGTGTTACTGAAAGAAAGAAAGGGATTAACAAAAATGTACTTTTCAATTTTTCGCCGATGTTTTAAATACCCTTGCAGTTTATTAAAGACGCTACCATTGAAAACAAAAAAGTTTTTCTCACTTTAACTAGTTTTAAGACCGATTGTTCCTATGGCAGCTATATGCTATAGTTATCCGATTTTGATAAATTTGTCCAGAACTATGTGGAAATATATTAAACTAATATATACCAAGATTGGTAACGCTACGATGAAAAACAAACAAGTTTTTCTAACTAAAACTAACTTTTGGACCGATCGTTCCTATGGCAGCTATATGCTATAGTTATCCGATTTTGATAAATTTGTCCAGAACTATGTGGAAGCATATAAAACTAATATATACCAAGATTGGTGACGCTACGATGGAAAACAAACAAGTTTTTCTCACTAGAACTACTTTTGGGACCGATTGTTCCTATGGCAGCTATATGCTATAGTTATCCGATTTTGATAAATTTTTCCAGATTTATGTGGAAATATATAAAACAAATATATACCAAGATTGGTGACGCTACGATGAAAAACAAACAAGTTTTTCTAACTAAAACTAGTTTTTGGACCGATCGTTCCTATGGCAGCTATATGCTATAGTCATGCGATTTGGATAAATTTTTCCAGAAATATGTGGAAGCATATAAAACTAATATATACCAAGATTGGTGACGCTACGATGGAAAACAAAAAAGTTTTTCTCACTAGAACTACTTTTGGGACCGATTGTTCCTATGGCAGCTATATTTTATAATCTTCCGATTTTGATAAATTTTTCCAGAATTATGTGGAAGTATATAAAATTAATATATACCAAGATTGATGACTCTACGATGGAAAACAAAAAAGTTTTTCTCACTAGAACTAGTTCTTAGACCGATTGTTCCTATGGCAGCTATATGCTATAGTCATCCGATTTGGATAAATTTTTTTGGAATTATGTGAAAGCATCTGAAACTAATATATACCAAGATTGGTGACTCTACGATGGAAAACAAAAAAGTTTTTCTCATAAAGACTTATTTTTCGACCGATCGTTCCTATGGCAGCTATTAGATATAGTCATCCGATCCGGCCGGTTCCAACATATCTGACTCTGTGCAAAATTTCAGCTCGATAGCTTTAAAACTGTGGGACTAGTTCGCGTAGAAACAGACAGACAGACGGACGGACGGAATTGTAGTCAGCTCGTCGTCCTGATCAAGAATATATATAGTTTATGGGGTCGGAAATTAATATTTCTATGCTTTACAAACTTCTGGACAATATTTATATACACTTTGGAAGTGTATAATAAGTTATTATTAATAACGCATAACGCCTAACGCTTAACGCATAACGCATAACGCCTAACGCCTAACGCTTAACGCCTAACGCATAACGCCTATCGGGGATCTGGGATTAGGGATCAGAGAAGGGGGATTTGGGATGAGGGATTTGGAATGGGGGATCAGGGATCTGCGACCAGGGGCCAGAGATGGGGGATCAGGGATTTGGGATAGGCGATCAGGGTTCTGGGATGGGGGATGGGGGATCAGTGATCTGAGATCTGAGATCTCGGTTCAGAGACCTGCGATCAGGGATCCGGGATCTGTGATGGGGATCAGGGATCTGGGATCAGGGATTTGGGATGGGGGATCTGGGATCAGGGATCTGGTATCAGGGATGGGGGATCAGGGATCTGGGATGATGGATCAGGGCTCTGAGCTCACGGATCTGGCAACAGGGATCAGGGATTAGGGGTCAGGGATGAGGGATCTGGGCTCAGGGATCTGGAATCAGGGATCGGGGGTCTGGGATTAGGGATCAGAGATGTGGGATCTGGGATGAGGAATTTGGGATGGGGGATCAGGGATCTGGGACCAGGGATCAGAGATGGAGGATCTGGGATTTCGGATCAGGGATCAGAGTTGGGGGATCTGGGATCAGGGACTTGGGATGGGGGACCAGGGTTCTGGGATGGGGGATCACTGATCAGTGATCTGGAATCTCGGATCAGAGTCCTGGGATCAGGGATCTGGGATGGGGGATCAAGGGTCTGGGATCTCGGATCAGGGATCTGGGGTCAGGGATTTTGGATGGGGGATCTGGGATCAGGAATCAGGGATCAGGAATCAGGGATCTGGAATAAGGGATCTGAGCTCAGTGATTAGGGATTTGGGATGGGGGATCAGGGGTCTGGGATCTGTGATTTGGGTCTCGGATCAGAGATCTGGGAAGTGGGATCTGGGTTGGGGGATCTGTGATGGGGAATCAGGGAGCTGTGATGGGGAATCAGGGATCTGGGATTAGAGATTGGGGATCAGGGATTAGGGATCTGGGATCAGGGATGGGGGATCAGGAATCTGGGTTCAGGGATGATGGATCCGGGATCTGGGCTCACGGATCTTTCATCAGAGATCAGGGATGAGGGATCTGGGCTCATGGATCAGCGATCGGGGCTCTGGGATTAGGGATAGGGATCAGAGATGTGGAATCTGGCATCAGGGATTTGGGATCAGGGATTTGGGATCAGGGATCTGGGACCAGGGATGGGGGGTCTGGGATTTGGTATCAGGGATTTCGGATGGGGGATCAGGGATCTAGGATCAGGAATCTGTGGTAAGGGATCTGGGACACTGTGTCCAACACTGTTTTCTAAGCCAGCCGTGGCATTTCCCACGGCCTCACACCTTTTTGTTTTTTATTGAAACTTACTCATTGCTTAGTTTCTCCTCCTGGGTAGAGTTTAACTCCTTATTCTCCTTACACTTGGGCTTCTTCTCCTGTGTCAGCATTTCGGTAGTTTTTCGCTGAGCCTCCACATCTATGCTTTGACCCAAACGCAGTGAAAAGTTATCCAAATTTTGATTTAGTTTACGTTTCTCCAGATCTTTGCTACGCGATTGCTTGACATTTAGGTTCAGTTTAAGCTTAGAGGAGGAAACTTTGCCAGAGGTCCCTTGTGATTCCAGGGGAAAGTTATCATTTAAATGATTTAAAACCAAATTGGAATTGCCACTCACAAAGCAAGTTTGTGAGTTGATCAAGGGTCCAGCTGCAGCAGCAGCAGCAGCAGCTTCAGCGGGAAACTCTTTTAAGGAAACCTCGGCAAATGGCACCACCACACGTGACATATTATCCTCCACATCGGTTTCAAGTTGCTCTATATCACTGGGAGCTATGGCATTGATGCTATCCCGCGAGGTGCTCAAATTCTCATTAATGGCATCGCTGAGCTTGAGTGCATGGAGTACCTCATTTAAATCGGCGGCGGTTTGACTAAAATGAAATATGTTTAAGTATGACTTAGAGAAGTAAAACCTGAGCTAACCCACCTGGACTTCTTGTTCAGCTTCTTGGTCACCGCTTGTGGATTTATAAATGGTGAAGTCTGTGCCAGTTCTGCCTGCACTTCGGCTATATACAATTTACCCTCCACAAATGGATGCACCAGCAACAATTTCCAGGGCATACGCATATTGGGATCCTTTTCCAGCAGACCCTGCAAAAAGGATCTGCATTCACTGCTCAAAGTGCTGGGCCATTTGACATCCTCATGCTTAATAACCTTGACCAAATGCACTATGGTGGGTGCACAGAACGGCGGCTGTCCGGCCATACTCTCATAGGCTATGCAACCCAATGACCAAATATCCGCCTGATGATTATACTGTTGCTGGGCCAATAACTCGGGTGCCATATACAAGGGTGTACCCTTAATGCTGGTCAACACTTCAGTGCCCATGGTCATATTCCGGGCCAAACCAAAGTCACACAACTTGGCCTGCATTTGCTGACCCAGTAGCACATTCTGTGGCTTCAGATCCCGATGCAATATACGATTGGCGTGTAGATAATACAAAGCCGAGACCAAATGACAAATCACACGACGTGCCAAATCCTCCGACATGGCCCCATTGATGGAGAGATAACGGTGCAAATCCATGGGCGCATATTCTGTGACCACAAACAAATCGAGTTTGGATTCAAAAGATTCAATCATTTCGATGACATGTGGATGCTTGAGACGTGACTGTATGTCACATTCGCTGCGTAAATTCTTAAGCTCCCGATCCGAGCGGCCGCGCTGTGAATATAGATGTCGCAGTTTACTTGTTGAACCGCTGCACCATCTAGTTTATACATTGTCTTTGCTGTTCACATACCTTGGAAATGACTTTAATGGCCACCACTTTATCATCGATGCGTCGATGTGCCTTATAAACACAACCAAATGAGCCGTGGCCCACCTGGGAACCCCAAACATAACAGTTCATTGTTGTTGTTGTTTCTAAGGCAAATTTATTTATTTACTTTGGGGGGAGGCGGCCTTTACAAATGCAATAAGTGTGACCGTTTATGCAACACATGAAAATACTGTATACTAATTCATGGCTCAAAAGTTGCGCACAAATATGTAATTCAAATTAATCTATACATGTATATAATAGAGTTGGAGAATCTAGTTAATTTTAATGACCTAGTTCATTTTTTGATGAACTATTCACTTTCGAGTTATAGATCATTTTCATTTGATGAACTCTAGTTCATTTTTGTGAACTATAGTTCATTTTTGTGAACTACAGTTTATGTTTATAAGCAATTCTGCAGCAAACTTACCTTATCAATTATCATATCATTATTGAACGTTTCTAAAACGAATGGTTTTTGAACTATAGTTAAAAAAATGAACTAGTTAGTTCAAAAAAAAAAACTAAAGTTCATAAAATGAACTATAGTTTAAAAAAATGAACTAAAGTTCGTTAAATAAATAGCTTCATGAATACGTCTGCCATATGAACGATGAAATAGTTCATCAAGAAATAACTTTTGTTCCTCTAGCGTCATTCAAATGAATTCTAGATGCTCCAACTCTACTTTGGAAGTTATTGAAGCTATGAACTTGAAATTTGGTGTGTAGAGTTATATGACGACTGATGTATCACTGGTTCAAAACTGGTTCCGGTTACTGTTTTTTATACCCTTTCAGAGGGTATATTAAAATTGTCACGATGTTCGGTACGCATAGACGGAAGCATCTCCGACCCCATAAAGTATATATATTCTTGATCAGCATGACGAGCTTGGTTCATTTCTGTCTGTCCATCCGTCTATTTCGATGCTATCTCCCCCCTCAGTTTTAAAGCTATCTTGACCAAACTTTGCAAAAAGTCTTTAAATACACATATGCTGCACATTTGTCGGAATCGGCCGGATCGGTGGAATATAGCATATAGCTGCCATATAAACGGTCGGTCCAAAAACGAGTTCTAGTGAGAAAAACTTTTTTGTTTTCCATTGTAGCGTCACCAAACGTGGTATATATTAGTTTTATATGCTTCCACATAGTTCTGGAAAAATTCATCAAAATCGGATGACTATAGCATATAGCTGCCATATAAACGGTCGGTCGAAAAACTAGTTCTAGTGAGAAAAACTTTTTTGTTTTCCCTCGTAGCGTCACCAAACGTGGTATATATTAGTTTTATATGCTTTCACATAGTTCTGGAAAAATTCATCAAAATCGGTTGACTATAGCATATAGCTGCCATATAAACGGTCGGTTTGAAAAATTGCTTCTAGTGAGAAAAACTTTTTTGTTTTCCCTCGTAGCGTCACCAAACGTGGTATATATTAGTTTTATATGCTTCCACATAGTTCTGGAAAAATTTATCAAAATCGGTTCACCATAGCATATAGCTGCCATAGGAACGATCGGTTTAAAAACTGATTCTAGTAAGAAAAATTTTTTTTATTATTAATGATGCAACTGCAAGGGTATTTAAAAAAGCCATGTTAGCCTTCTATTTTCCTATTTTTGATTCTCTTTTTATTTCTAATCGCCAATTAATACTCTTACCACAGTGGAACTAGTTAAATTTGATTATAAACTTTCTCGAATATTTTTAATAATAAAAATAAATAGTTAAATACAAAAATTTGTTAAATTTTTACTAATCATCTTCTTCTTCCATTTTTTTTTATAAATTTTTAATTATTTTTAATTTGGTTCATTTGCTTTTTTTGGTTTTTAGGCCCGCCCACGGTCACACTGTTTTGAGCTGCCGCCGGAACAACCAGCTGATTTGTGTATGTGCGCTTGTGTGTGTGTTATTCGCTTATTTGTTGTCCCATACGAAGGATAATGATTAATAAACTAACCGGCCGAGTAAGTGCAGCAATTTAGTGAGCAGCAGCAAATCAAAACGTGACCAAGATGCGCGAGCCCAATTTGTATGTGATTCTATCGCATGCGCTGATTGGTAAGTGAAAACAAAAAACAGTTGTCAGCCGCGGCCAGAGACTGAAGGTTTTTCCCCCATTTATTTGCAGGCTCGGGCTTCTTTTTCCTGTACATGCAACATGTACGTGTGATCTTTGAGACGCGCACAAATATACAACATTTGAATCAATTGGAAAGGGAATCGCTGCTAAGACGCGAGGATGCCCTCTATTATACGTTCTACAAGAAGCTGGCCGATGGTCCCGACTTTTGGCATGGCTATGAGAAGCTAAAGAATGTCACCGACATTGAGTATCCGCACAGTGTGAATGTGCTGCAGCGGTTCTATGTGCTGCCCGAGCTGGTCACAGCGTGAGTGCAAATCCCTTGAAAAAGGGAAAAATTTAAAACTCCTCCTACATTTGCAGATACTTCTTTCATTTGGTACGCGCCGGCTATAATCCCATACTACAGCCCATGCAATTTTACTTTGAGTTTGTTTGGATGATGGGCGGCATCACTTTGTTGGTGTTGTATTTATATGGCACACTGCTGAGTGAGAATGTGTTTGGCGGCATCTATGGTGTTATATCGTATCTAATGTTTCATAGCTTTGCGGCCAAGATTTATGAACGACCCTTGGCAAGAGAGAATTTTGCATTTCCTTTTATTTTCTTGCAAATGTTTTATTTGTGCATTTGCATAGGACGTGTCATACACAGACAAAAGCATAGCTCACGCTTGTTTATGGTAAGTTTGAATTTAAGTAAGAATTTCCCTTTTAATTGTTTCCTACGTTTGCTTTTAGATCTTTGTCATGTCCTTATTCACTGCCTGTGCTTTGCTATCCTGGCAATTTTCCACCTTTATATTCACCACACAAATTCTGATAGTGATGACCTCCTGGAATATAAGTGCCATGCCCTCGGGTTTGGCCAATGCCTTTGCCCTGGACTATTCGCTGTCACATTTGTTGGGCAATGCCTTGGCCTTTGTTTTATCGCATGGCAATAGCCAATTACTGTTCACCTGGCAGCTGAGTGTTTCTCTCAGCCTCTTCCTCATAACCATGGTGCGACATGTGCGCAGTCGTCGCTTTGTAAATGATCCCTTGCAGGGGGATTATTTTTCATTTAAATTCATTTTGTTGGCTTTGCTCTTTGCCAGCAGCATGCAGGGCAAATGTGTGGATTTGCTAGGCAAGGCGGGTTTGTTGAACGCCCAGGATAATACCTATGTGCATTATTGTGATCTCTGGGCTCACTGGGCCCTGCAGGTGAAGGTGAATTTTGTGACCAATTTGTCTGCCTGCAATCCTCTATATGCTCGTGTGGCCTGGTCGGAACTTTGGCAGCTGGTTAAGACCTTGATAGTGAAACCCTATTGCATGTATGGTGTGGTCATGTTGGCCATGTTCTTTCGCAAATGGCGCAAAAGTAATGTACCCTCAACGGCCAGTCAGGAGCAGCGGGAGCGTGCACGTAATTATGTTTTGGAGGATTTTCTGGAGGAACATCATGTGTCCATGAGTGATATGTCCAATAAACAAACGGAACAGCAATTGCAAAAATGTTTCCAAATGCTTGAGAGTTGTGATCATGACTATGAACGCTATAAGCGTGAGAAATCAAAAATGCAAGAGGAGCAGCCAGCGGAACGTGAGGATTTCATTAAGGATATCAAAAGGCTTAAGGAGCAAATACATAGAAACAAGGAGCGTGAGCAATCGGAAAGTAAAGAGGAGACATCAAACCAGGAGGAAGAAGAGCCCACTCCAGCATCACCCGCACCCGCCTCACCCAGCAGCAATGGCAAACGACGTCAAAATTCTCGTCGCAATTCGGTGGTGCCCACCGCAAATGCACAGATACTAAATCTACATTATATGTACAGCTTCCTGCAAATGGTGGTATTTACGGTCATTGGACTGACCGTGCGCAAATTGTTTTTCCTTAGCTTCACTCAAGGTTGTGTCATAGCGCCCACAATTTGCTCCAAGGTGTGGTATCATCGACAAAGAAATATCTTTTGGTCCGTGTCATTGGCGGTGTTTTTGTTAAGCATGTTTGATCCGGGCATGGTGGTGAGTAGGAAGGAGTCTTCAGTCGATTATTATTCCTAATTTTTCTACTTCTTTTAGAACATACGCGAGGAGTACTTCCCCACACGCTATACCCAAAATACTGATGATCTGGATAGCATGCTGGAATGGATCAAATTAAATACAGAGCGAGATGCTGTATTTGCGGGTCCAGTGGAAATCATTGGCACCGTACACTTAACCACCAAGCGACCCATTGTCAATCATGCGCATCTGGAAATGCGACAAATTGCGTAAGTATTAAATTAGAATAATTATTTGATTTCTGTATAAGTCGGCATTTACACGATGAAGTTCTTCATGAAGTTTTTGTTTGTGGGAAAGAGGTGAAGAGGGGCAACCGAAGGTGGCAAAGCTTCATGACCTTCATGATGATAATTCTCCTTTGCTTTGTTCCGATTAAACTGATGCAGGGTTGATTTGAGGGTTATTTGCTTATCGATAACTCGTGTTCCCAGGCGAATTGAAATCGAACTTCATGAAGCAAACTTCTTCATGTGAAATGCGCATGTAGTTTTGAAGAAGCTTCAAAACGAAATCGAAGAGAGCTTCATGAAGCAAACTTCATCGTGTAAACATGGATTTACACATCTACAAATGGACTTTTTTTCACTATCAGTCCTTTTCCGTACTTTAAATGGGAGTCTTATCCAAAAACACACACTATTATGACCAATTCTAGAATATTACCTGGAATATCCTTATAACTCGAACAATTATCGACCTAGTTTAATCAAAGAGACCATTGTGGATTCGTTATAACACGTATTACTGGTATAAAAGTTGAAAATAAGACCCTACGGAGTAAACTTTGTCGTTGAATTCACTAGCGTATTCATAATACCCGTCCTCAAACTTATTGGGGCTTGCGCACTGCCGTTTTCGATGTGCTGTATACCTTGATTCTTTACGAAATTTTCAAATTCTGTCGGAGATTGGCTGGAATATCATCATAAAATGCTGCTTTTATTCTGATTTTGAGTTTTGGGAATAGAAAACAGTCGCAGGGTAATAGATCAGGCGAATACGGAGGGTGGACGTTGACAAAAATCAAAAACAACTATTTTCCTGCTGTATATTGAGGTCTAACACAACCAATTTCTTCTCCACAAACGATGTAAAACGTCTAAATAGTTTTTTCTAGTAACAGTTCGACCTTTCGTAGCAAATTACTTGTGGAAAATACCCTTCGAATCATACAAAAGTAATCAACAGTGTCTTGATTCGAGACTTCTCAAAACGACCATTTTTAAATCGTGTAAATCACGTCAATACTTGAGTACGACTCATACAATCATCAGCAGGAATTAATCCTGAAAGGAATATCGGTTCCGGTATGTACCGAAATGTTCTCATTCCGTATTCGCCTGATCTATCACCCTGCGACTATTTTCTATTCCCAAAACTCAAAACCACGATGAAAGTAGCATTTTATGATGATATCCCAGCCAATCTCAGACAGAATTTGAAAATTTTGTAAAGAATCATGGTATACCAGCACATCAAAACGGCAGTGCGCATGCCCCGATAAGTATAAGGACGGGTATCATGAATACGCTAGTGGATTCAACGACAAAGTTCAGTCCAAATGATCTTGTTTTCAACTTTTATACCAGAGACCATATTATTCAAGCATTAACAGATGTAATACAGGTTATAACGAATCCATAGTGGCCTCTATGATTATCGGTTAAAGGTTCTATTTCGGTTTTCATTGTTTTTTCGGTTCCGATACGGTACCCAGATTTTTATTTCGGTATACCGGTAGACGTATAATTACTAGCAATATTCCAAAATTTAAATGGGGTTTCAAGACACAAAAGAATCTCTATGCAATGACTATTGAAAACCATTTTTAGAAGTAAAAAAACCGTTTTTAAATAGAGCCAGGTCCCCTAGGGGCAAATGACAACTCAAATCTGGTTTTATCAGGTACTGGGAGCGATTTTCTAGAAGGTGTTTGATGTTTTCTATCTCTTTCTCATTTATAAAGCTACGACAGGCCATTTAAGCCCGTTATGACTCCAATCATAATTTGAACCCATACTATTTATAAGACTACGCTCCAATATAGCCCATAATATGCTGGTAAAATAGTCAAAGGGCTTTAAAAACAATCTTAAACAGTTGGAAACATAAAATCTGTCTTAACTTTCCCTTACACTTCATTTTTCTAAATATTAAAACAAAACATTTTTTTTAAATTGAAAAACATATTTCAAATTTTGATTAAAGTTAAGAACATTTTTTATAATAACATTTTCTTTATTTAAGGGAGCATTTTTCTAAGACATAGAATTCCTTTACATTTCGTCAGAGAATTTATACGTGGGTTGCTATTTAAGTTTCCGGCCTAGGTCACTTCTAGCCATTTTAGGACCAATTGGTCTTTACTCAACAAAAGTTTGGACTTTTATCGATAAAAGCTCCATACAACTCTTTCATGTGTGACCACGTTTGATATCGATTAACGATTAATCAAAAACTTAACTCGGCAGAAAAATGGAATTAACTCGTGAACATTTTCGTGCAATCATTTTTCACAACTTTCGACGTGGATTATCACGACAAGAGAATCTTTGTATGGCGATGAAGCACCATCCTATAGCACTGTGAAAAATTGGTTTAATGAATTCAATCGCGGGCGACGCTCGCTCGAAGGCGAAGGTCGTGAAGGTCGTCCAAAAACAGTCGTTGTGCCAGAAAACATTGATGCCGTGCGTGAACTGATAATGCAAGATCGTCATGTGACATACCGTGAGATAGCGGCATCCTTGGGCATTCGATATTGCATGAACACCTGGGCGTAAAAAAGGTTTGTTCTCGTTGGATCCCGCACAATTTGACAATCGCTCGAAAAAAAAGGCTCGTGTGGATTGGTGCAAAGAAATTTTGAAAAAATATAATCGCGGTGTTTCAAAAGACGTTTATAAGATCGTCACAGGTGACGAATCATGGATCTAAGCAATCGACCGTGTGGGTCTTCGAAGACGAGCCAAATCCAAGGAAAGTCGTTTGAGGAAGAAGCACTTCGAAGCAAATGGTCGCCTGTTTCTTCGGTAAAACTGGTCATGTGGCAACTGTTCCGCTTGAGCAACGTAGGACGGTCAATTCTGAGTGGTACACCACAATTTGTTTGCCTGAAGTCTTCGGAGAAATTCGAAAAACGAACAAAAGAAGACAGATCATTGTGCACCATGACAATGCGAGCTCTCACACATCAGCTCACACCAGCGCCTTTTTGACCGCCCAAAACGTCGAATTGATGGGTCATCCGCCGTACAGCCCTAACTTGGCACCCGCACATCAAGGGAAAAATGCGTGGTCAACGATTTTCGTCGCCAGAAGATGCTGTTGAAGAGTTCAAAAACCGATGTTTTGGAGGTGTCTCAATCGGAGTGGAAAAAGTGCTTCGACAATTGGTTTGAGCGCATGCAAAAGTGTATAAATCTTGCTGGAGAATACTTTGAAAAACAATAAAACCATTTTTGATCATAAATATTCGCGTTTTCATTATTAGGCCAGAAATATATATATAGCAACCTACGTATCCGTTTATATTCCGAACATGTGTATCATTTGAATAGGTTCATCGAACGTTTTCTGAATTCTTTGCATTGTTTTTGGGCGTCATAATCATGTTGGGTGGTTCTTACCTTTCCTTATTCTGGAAAGTTTTATTATCTCTTTGCTTGGTACTTTTGTTGTTGTTTCGGGTTCCATCTTAGTTTTAAGTATAAGGTTTGGGCAATAAAAAGTAATTTCACAATCTTTCTTTCTTTATTTTTTTTCAGTGAACGCACGGAGCACGTGTATTCCGTGTATAGTCGTCAGCAATCTTCGGATATTTACACTCAGTGTTCGCAATTAAAAATTCAATACTTAATCATCTCGCTAGACGAGTGCACCAATGAAGTGCGGTAAGTCCTGAAAAAAGTTCAACTTTTCCCAAACCTTTAAAAAAACAACTTTCTCTTTTTCTTTTTCCAGCGACGACTGCGACATCTTATCCATTTGGGATGACAAACAGCCCACTTATCGCAAATATCCACAATTCTGTCACGAGCTGTTGCACAAGAATGTGCCAAGTTTCCTAAAAGTTTATGCCAATGATAATTATGGCATTATCAAAATGTTCTCACAAAGTGTACAGATCAATTTGAAGCACAACAAAATGCCCGAAATGTCCATATGAAAAGAGAGAGAGAGAGAGAGCGAGAGGATTGTAGCTAATCATTTCTATGTATTAAAATTACTTTTAGTATTTCCCTTTTTTTATATATACATATATATATATATATATTTTGCGAGAGCGAGACAGATGTTGACACCAAAAACACCAAACAAAATGGAAACTAAACTTAACTAATTATATTGCATTTAAGATTTATTTGTTCACAGTTTTCCTTTTTTTGTTTTTTCCTCCGGAGCATTCCCACTTTTTAAGTCAATTTATACTTTTTTTGTTCAAGTGTGTTAAGTTTAAGCTAAGCTTTTTACAGACGATGATAAATCACTATCTGTATGATATGAGAATTGTATGTGTGCATGTGTGAGAGAAATTGGGCCAGTTGTGACCCCCCAAAAACCCAACAAGAAATCAAATCCCTTCCCCAAACAAAAAAAAAAAACATAAATAAGAAGACGAGAAAAAGAAGGCAACTAAAATATTGCCAGGCAATAAAAATAAAGGTTACAAAATAAATTTATGTTTTATGCTCTTTTTTTTAATAATCGAATGAACGAGAGGGTGTCCAGTTCAGTTCACATACATAACTAAGTTGTATTTTTTTGTTAATACATTGGATCATTCGTGACCTCTTCTGAAATCGTGCATGAATAGCGACATTAACTTGAAAAGAAAAGAGATAGCTAGATGAGAGCAGAGATATAGAAAGAGATGGTGCATTAGTTTTACCTAAGAAAATATATATTTGACTTATAATTATAATATAGGTGGGGCGGCTAATATGTTATTAACCTAAGTAAGAAATTCAACTTTTTGTGAGAAATTTAATATTTTTTAAATATCTTGTTAGACCTTTGCTGGAACTATATATTTTTTAAGCTCCACAGAACCTTAAACGAGAAGGCAAAGCTAACTTCGACTGTGCCGAAGTTTTAATACACTTGAAAAACTTTACTCCAACTGATTTAACTGGAAAAATATATATAGGATATAGATATCAGATATTTGAAATTTTTAAATCATTGATAATAAAAATTTGATATCATAAAAAAAAATTTTCTTAGTAAAACACATTTTCCGACCGATCGGTCCTATGGCAGCTATATGCTATAGTCATCCGATTTGGATAAATTTTTTCAAAATTATGTGAAAGCATATAAAACTAATATATACCAAGATTGGGTACGCTACGATAAAAAACAAAAAAGTTTTTCTCACTAGAACTAGTTTTTTAACCGACCGTTTATATGGCAGCTATATGATATAGTCATCCGATTTTGATCAATTTTTCCATAAATGTGTGGAAGCATATTTAACCATCATATACTAAGATTAGTGACGCTACGATGGAAAACAAAAAAGTTTTTCTCACTAGAACTAGTTCTTAGACCGATCGTTCCTATGGCAGCTATATGATATAGTCATCCGATCCGGCCGGTTCCGACATATTAGTTGCGTGCAGTAAAAAGAAGACTCTGTGCAAAATTTCAGCTCGATAGCTTTAAAACTGAGAGACTAGTTCGCGAAAGAAGAAACAGACAGACGGAATACGGACGGACGGAAATAAACGGAAAAATGAACTCAGCTCGTGTGCCTGCATTCGACCCCATGAATATATATATTCTTTATGGGGTCGGGAAATAGGACTACCATATTTCGTATTGTCGTTACACAAGTTCAATGAAAAAAATTAATATCCCACACTTTTAGATTCAAAGTGTATAAATATTTTATGATCAGATGAAATAGAAGATTGCCGCCCACGATTTATTTTATTTAACCTTAAGAATTTGGCTACAAATTCAAGGAATATAAAGGCTAAACTGTCTTTTATGATCACCCCCGTCGCATACAGCAAATTTTAAGTTCCAATAACAACATTAGATATGATGAAAATATGGTGGAGAAACCTATGTCTTTTTACTATCTCAAAAAAAATTCAAGTTCTGGACAAGTGAATGGGAAAAAAATTAAACTTGGATGGTCCTGACGGAAAAATGATGTACTGTCGTTATTTACGGCGTGAACGCGAGTCTTGCCATGCGCGCAATTTCGGAGGTGGCTGGCTTATGGTATGAGCTGCATTTCGACACCCCGGAAGATCACCCATATGTTCCGTATCATCTCTGATGTACATTATTTTTATGGACGATGTATTTATAGAGTTTGGAAAAAAATACTGGGAGGAGGTGTGGACTTTTTAAGAGGATAACGCTGCAATCCACGAATCCGAAAAATTTATCTTTTAGGGTAGCCTGCTTGTAGTCCCGGCTTAAACCCCATCGAGTATATTTGGGGACTACTTTCAAGCAAAGTTGGACGATTTCAAAAAAGGAAACTATTGAAGAATGGGCCAAAATCGATCAGAACAACCTACAAAAGTTGGTTATTTCACAACTTTGAAGCAATACCGATTACTAAGTAAAATTTAAAATTAAATACAAAAAAAAATGTTAATTTTAGTGTACCAGTATTATTTCTATTAGGATATCGATTCTCCTAGAAAGGATCAGTAATTAAATCAAGTTTCATCTGGAATTGTGTCTCCTGTACATATATAACGTGTAAAGACTGGGTAGAAGTACACTACCTTGAGGAACACCTGATCTTATAGCCCTTACAGAGGATCACAGGATCACAGAGAACGCTCTCTCCTTAAGGAAACTTCGCACTAGTTCAAAAAGCTAATGAGCATGAAGTCCATCGTATCATACCCAACCTAAAGCCTATTTTACATCTAATAACTAATGATAATTTAAATATATGTCAAAATTGTGGGAGTTATGGGAGTTATTCTTCGAGTCGCCGGGGTGGTTTATCTGATCGGGAAATGATGTATGGCGTATCGATAGGTAATGATGTTTAAAATATTTGTCCAGAAGGTTCGAATAATCCATCTTCAAAATTGTGCGAGTTATTACGATTCTTCAAATATCGCGGGTGGTAACTCTTCTATGGATCAAATTATCGGAAAACGGTGTTGGGTGGATCGTTAAGTAATGATGCTTTAAATATATGTCTAGAAGTTACGAACAATCTATCTTCGAAATTGTGGAAGTTATTACGTTTTATCAAATAGCGGGGGTGACAACTCTGCTATGGTTCATCTGATCGTAAAACGGCATATGGTGGAAAGATAAGTAATGATAATTAAAATATATTTCTAGAAGTGTTTGTAAATCTATCTATAAAATTAAGCGAGATATAAGGGTTTTTTCGATTTGCCGGAGTGGTAACTCTGCTATGGTTCAGCTGATCGAGAAATGATATATGGTGGATCGATAGGTAATGATGAGTTAAATATTTGTCTAGAAGGTACAAACCATCTATCTATAAAATTGTGGAAGTTATTACGATTTTTCAATTTGTGTGGGTGGTAACTCTACTATTAATCATCGGATCGAAAAACGGTATATGGTGGAAAGATAACTAATGATAATTAAAACATATTTCTAGAAGTGTTCGTACCTCTATCTTTCAAATTGAGGAAGATATGCGGGTTTTTTTTTTTTGCCGGAGTGGTAACTCTGCTATGGTTCATCTGATAGAGAAATGATGTATGGTGGATCGATAGGTAATGATGAGTTAAATATTTGTCTAGAAGGTACGAACAAGCTAACTATAAAATTGTGGAAGATATGAGGTGTTTTTCATATTGTGGCGGAGGCAGATGTGCCTGCTTTTGTTTCATACACTTCAAACCTGTAGCTCTTACCAAATCCGAGATATATAAGCTTATATGGACATGGCTATATGGACGCGTCTGTTAATGCTTTGAAATTGGAGCCAAGTCATTTTACTGAATCAAAGGGAAATGTTAACTCCGTTTCCGTAAATTTGTAAATTTTATTAATTGTTTTTATGAATTAAACAAAATACTTTTTTTTTGTTGGCTGCTTTTGGTTAGGAATAATTTTATAAAAAAATTTGAAGCTAAATTAAAATTCAATAATTTGAAAAATAAAAAAAACCTAAATTAAATTTATAATAATTTCAATTAATTTGTCGCTGTTTTAAGGTATTGCGTTGCATCCCCCCCATCCCCTTCCTTTAATTCTTGCGATTGCCACGACGCCGCATGGAGGCGGTACATTTGGGGCAATACCATTTGCCCTTGGGCGGCTGTGTAATGCCCACGCAGGGATAATGGAACCATTCATAGGGACAGGCATCATTGTCACAGGCCACCATATCGCCATAGCTGACCTGATTGCAGGTGCAGTAGCGCGGCTCATTGGGATCATAGGACCATTCACCCTCGGTGGTTTGTTCCACAACCAAGCCATTCTCGCTTATGGTCAACTGGGAGCCGGGTGCCAAAGCGGTGCTGGGCAGGACCGACGATGAGGAGGTGGTGGAGCCAGAGGAGGAGGCCAGCGTGTTGGATACACTGGCGGCAGTTGAGATATTTGTATGGGTGGGCAGTGTAACGGAGGAGTTGCTGAGGGTGGGCAACGTGAGAGTGGGCAAATGATTGAGCGCGGCGGTCGAGGCGGCAGCGGTAACGGAGCCCAGTGTGCCCAGGCCCACGGCCGCCGCCGCTGAGCTAAGCATATCCACCGAATCTATGCTTAGGGAGGAGGAAGCCGAGGCCGAGGAAGTGCTGGTTAGGCTATGACCCAACGAGGCGTTGGTTTGCACCGTGGCCATTGAGGCGGTGGGCAGCGAGAGGCTGGCATGTAATTTCTTTTGCTTTTTGTGCTTCTCCTGCTGCTGCTGCTGCTGCTGGTGGTGGTGGCTATGGGTGGAGACATGATGATGCGCCGTCTGCTGCTGCTGCTGTTGCTGCTGTGTGGGCAAATGATGATGGTGTGTGACCGAAGCTGCTGCCACCGCCACAGCCGCTCCTCCAGCTCCGCCCGCCGCTGCCGCTGCTGCAGCTGTGGCTGCGCCCGTGGACCAAAAGTCCGTATTACTGGCCGCAGCTCCATGTATGGCCTCATAGCTGGCTTTAAGGCTGGCTGTACGCCGGCCTTGTTGCATTTGCTGGGTGGCCACTATGGCCTGACTGGCTGCGGCGGCTATGGCACTGGAAGCCGATGCACCGCCGCCCAACTGTTGCAGATTGTAACTAACCGAGGGAGTGGCTCCGCCGCCTGCTCCAGTTACCGAGGTGTTGCTGGAGCCTGCCGTCAAAACGCTATGTTGATTCAAATGCGTGGCCAATTGACGTACCACGGGCGTGCTGTTGGCTATGGTGGTCACGGCCACCGGTAGGGTGCAATGATTGGTCAAACTATTGCCACCCGTTGCAGTAGTGGCCAGCACATTGAGGGGCGTGCTGGTGTGAGACGTAGCCAGGGCGGAGCTTACCGTGGGCAGCGTATGATTAAGATTAGCTCGCTTCTCCTGCACCGGCACCGTGCATATGGTTTCCCTACGCTTTTCCAGCTTGCGATGTCGCTGATTAACACCCAATTGATGTGAACTGGACAGATTGGTTAGGGGTGTGCCACTGCCACCCACCATTAGGCTGCCCGCCGAGCTGTTCATTAGACTGTTGCCCGCATAATAGCGATTCTCCTTCTGATTTGTGCTGGCCATTAGGGCGCTGGCTGCCGTAGAGTTGCCATCCAGCTCCAGGGAACGCTTCTCTAGGATTTCGGTAATGCCATTGTTATCCGCTTCCAGTTCGCATTTAAATTTAAATAGCTCGCTATCCAAACGCCTCAGATAACGCTCCACCAGTTCGTGTATCTGTGTGGCTATGGCCACCTTCTCGTCGGCATCTTCCATGACCTTAAAATACTCGCGACGCAGGCTATGAAATTCCGTGTCCATGGACTCGTGCTGCAATTCGCCGCGTTTGCATTGCTGAAAGAACAGACGCGACTTCTTGTCCAGCGAGTCCATGTTGTCTATAATGAAACCAGCGACATAATCTCAAACTGCGGCAGAGGCGGAGGCACTTACTCTGCACGGCCAAGTCCAGCTCACGCATTTCGGTAAAGCGATCGCGCAGCTCTTGCGGCAGATGTTCAATCATCTCCAGGTAGTCCTCCAAGTATAACATCTTGGTTGGGTTTTTTGGGGGTTTTCCTAATGTTAACTTAACTTTTGGTTTTGGTTTTTCTTTCGATTTTTCCCAAAAAAAAAAAAAAACGCTGACAAATGAAAAATGCTGTTAGTGGTGGAAGTTAAAAAAATCGATAGGTTTTTACAATAGTTATCGATATTTTACTAACTCACGAACTTAAAATACTTTTATTTAATTTATGGATAATTTCTAGGCTAAAGCTGAGTTTTCCTGAAAAAATAATTTAAACAATTTTTTTTTATGAAAATTTGGCCTAAATAGGAAAATTTGTACAGCAGTTTATTTCAAGTCTTTAAAAGTGTAAAGCCAAGTTCACACAGGCAAATAATTTGGACAAATTTTTTTTTGGCCAAAAATTTGAAAATTTGAGCTAAATAGGAAAATTTTTACAGCAGTTTATTTCAAGTCATTAAAATTTTTAAAATAATTTAATTGAACAAATTTTTTTTTATGAAAATTTGGCCCAAATAGAAAATTTACAGGTTATTTGAGTCTCTAAAAGTGTTAAAGCCAAGTTCACACAGGCAAATAATTTGGACAATTTTTTTTTTTTGGCCAAAAATTTGAAAATTAAGCAAAATAGGAAAATTTTTAAGCAGATTATTTCAAGTCAAAAAATTTTTAAAATAATCAGGCAAATAATTTTGCACAAATTTTTTTTTTTTGTCTAAATAACAGGCAAATAATTTGCCCAAATTTTTTGATAATTTGTCTGAATAGGCCTAAATAGGAAATTCTATCACAACTTTTGCAGATTTTTAAGTCCTAAAAATTCTAAAGCTAAGTTCACACAGGCAAATAATTTGCCCAAATTTTTTATGAAAATTTGTCTAAATTGGCCTAAATAGCAAAAATTTGTCAGTTTTTTTATGTTAAGTCTAAAAATTTTAAAACAAGGCAATATTTGGCCAAATTTTTTTTTTTTGCTCATTTTGTCCTAATAACAGGCAAATAATTTGCCCAAATTTTTTGAAAATTTTCCCAATAGGCCTAAATAGGAAATTCATCACAACTTTTTAAGTCCTAAAAATTCTAAAGCTAAGTTCAGACAGGCAAATAATTTGCACAAATTTTTTTTGAAAATTTGTCTGAAAATTGGCCTAAAAATTTGCAAATTTATCAGCAAATTTTTTTTATGTTAAGTCCTAAAATTTCTGAAAGCTAATAGTTTCACAATTTTGGCAATATTTAGCATTAAACTTCTAATGAAAAGTTTGTCCTAATAACAGACAAATAATTTGCCCAAATTTTGTGGAAAAGTTTGTCTGAATAGGCCTAAATAGGAAATTCATATGTTAGGTCCTAAAAATTTTAAAGCAAAGTTCAGACAGGCAAATAATTTGCACACATTTTTTATGAAAATTTGGAAAAAAAAATTCATAAATAGGAAAATTTTCAGAACTTTTTGAGCAGATTTATTTAGGTTCTTAAAATTCTAAAGCTAAGTTCACACAGACAAATAATTTGCGCAAATTTGGTTGAAAATTTGTCTAAATAACAGGCAAATAATTTGGCCAAATTTTGTGGAAAAGTTTGTCTAACTAGGCCTAAATAGGAAATTCATTTGAACTTTTTGAGCAGATTATTTTAAGTTCAAAAAACTTTCACACAGGCAAATAATTTGCACACATTTCTAATGAAAATTTGGCCTAAATAGGAAAATTTGCACAACTTTTAGAGCAAATTATTTTAAGTTCTAAAAATTGTAAAGCTAAGTTCACACATGCAAATGATGTGCCCAAATTTTCTTGAAAATTTGTCTAAATAGGCCTAAATAGGAAATTTATCACAACTTTTTGAGCATATTATTTTAAGTCCTAAAAATTTTAAAGCTAAGTTCAGACAGACAAATAATTTGCCCAAATTTTGTGGAAAAGTTTATCTGAATAGGCCTAAGCAAAGTTCACACAGGCAAATAATTTGCACAAATTTTTAATGCAAATTTGTCATAAAGTGTCTAAATAGTAAAATTTGCACAACTTTTTGAGCAGATTAATTTAGGTTCTGAAAAGTCTGAAGCTAAGTTCACATAGGCAAATGATTTGCCCAAATTTTCTTGAAAATTTGTCTAAATAACAGGCAAATAATATGCCCAATTTTTGTTAATAATTTGGCTGACTAGAAAAATTTGCAGAACTTTTTGAGCAGATTATTTTAAGTTCTAAAAAATCTTAAAGCAAAGTTCACACAGGCAAATAATTTCCACAAATTTTTAATGAAAATTTGGCCTAAGGAGGAAAATTTTCAGAACTTTTTGAGCAGATTATTTTAAGTTCTAAAAATTGTAAATTAAAAGAAATTAAAAATAATTTGCCCAAATTTTGTGGAAAATTTGTATTCAGAATACCTATTACCTAATAATATTCTAATAAATTCCCAAATTTAGGCAAATTTTGTTTAAATATTATTAATTATTACGTCTAATATTTTTTTAAACAAATTTTGAACAAAATTTAGGCCAAATTATTTTCCCGTGTAAATTTAGCTTTATTCTGGCTGCTCTGCCGGGCCCAACTATCGATAGTCTCTTTTTATCGCGGGGTGGCAACGCTGTTTTTTTTTTTTTTTTTTGCTTTTGGTTTTTCTTTTGTGTTTTTGTTTTGTCTGTTTTGTGTGTCTCATTCAGAAGGAGGTAGAAAATTCCCAGCGTCATTTTCTGGACAAACGCCCACGGAAAAGTGAAAATTGTAATTTGCATTTGGATTTAACACTCTTGCGACCCGCAAACGTTGACAAATAACGGCCTCAAAATTGGCAAAATACGGAAAAACAAGAAAATGAGTTACAATGAGAAAACCGAGGCCATAACAAAGGAGGAATGGCTGCAACGATTGGAACAGTTTCCCTTTAAGCAGGCGGACATGAATCGGCTGATCATGAACTACTTGGTGACGGGTAAGAGACTCGGACTCAGCTGAAGCATAATCATTAACCTATTGCCTCCCATCCATCTCCATCCTCCAACCTCACACACACACACACACACACACACAGAGGGCTTCAAGGAGGCCGCCGAAAAGTTCCAACACGAAGCCGAACTTGAGCCCAGCGTGGAACTGAGCAGTCTGGATGATCGTATACTCATACGGGAGGCTGTCCAGGCGGGACGCATCGAGGAGGCCACACATTTGGTTAATCAATTGCATCCGGAGCTGTTGGGCAGCGAGCGGTATTTGTTTTTTCATTTGCAGCAGCTGCAACTGATTGAGCTGATCCGTGCCGGCAAAGTTGAGGAGGCGCTGGCCTTTGCCCAAAGTAAACTCTCGGAATCCGGCGAGGAGGCCATGTTCGAGCTGGAGCGTACCTTGGCCCTGTTGGCCTTCGAGAAGCCGCAGGAGAGCCCATTTGCCGATCTATTGGAGCAATCCTATCGCCAGAAAATAGCCAGTGAACTGAATTCGGCCATCCTACGCTCGGAGCACAGCGAGGATTCAACGCCAAAAATGATGTTTCTCCTGAAGCTAATACTCTGGGCTCAATCCAAATTGGACAGTCGATCCATTAGCTATCCCAAAATGAAGGATCTGGAGACGGCACAATTGGAGCCCAAATAGTAAGAACAAAAACAAAAAAGAAAGCAGAGCCGTTAATTGAGGAGCAAAAGTTAAATACCAATTTCTTTAATACTTTTTTTTAACAACTACAATAATAATAATATTATGTACGATATATGCGACATTAGGATTTATGCAATAAAAATATTTATTAAGTAGAAAAGGAAGTTTAACCTAATTATGCCACGCATAATTATTTGTTTTGCCTATAACTCAACTATGGTTCATCTGATCGGGAAATGATGTATGGTGGATCGATACATAATGATGATTAAAATATATGTCTAGAAGGTTTGAACAATCTATCTTCAAAATTAAGGGAGTTATGGCGTATTTTTCAAATTGCCGGGGTGACAACTCTACTCTGGTTCATCTGAGCGGAAAATACTGTATGGTGAATAGATAATTAATGATGATTAAAATATATGTCTAGAAGGTACAAACAATCTATCTTCAAAATTCAGGGATATATGAGGTTTTTTTGAATTGCCGGGGTGACAACTCTGCTATGGTTCATCTGATCGGAAAATAATGTATGGGGGCTCGATAACTAATGATGTTTAAAAAATATGTCTAAAAGGTTTGAACAATCTATTTTCAAAATTGTGGAAGTTATTACGTTTTCTCATTTTGCAGTGGTGGTAACTCTACTTTGGTTCATCTGAGCGGGAAATAATGTATGGTGGATGGATAAGTAGTGATGATTCAAATATATGTCTAGAAGGTTTCAACAATCTATCTTCAAAAGTGTGGAAGTTATAACGTTTTTTCAAATTGCGGGGTTGGCAACTCTACTATTATTCATCGGATCGGAAAATGATGTATGGTGGAGCGATACATAATGATGACCTAAATTTATGTCTGGAAGGTTTGAACAATTTATCTTCAAAATTGTGGAAGTTATTACGTGTTTTCGAATAGCGTGGTGCTAACTTTACTCTGATTCATCCGATAGGGAAATGATGTATGGGGGCTCGATAAGTAATGATGATTTAAGTTTATGTCTAGAAGGTACGAACAATCTATCTTCAAAATTAACGGATATATGAGGTTTTTTTCGAATTTCCGGGGTGACAACTCTGCTATGGTTCATTTGAGCGGAAAATAATGTATGGTGGATGGATAAGTAGTGATGATTCAAATATATGTCTAGAAGGTTTCAACAATCTATCTTCAAAAGTGTGGAAGTTATAACGTTTTTTCAAATTGCGGGGTTGGCAACTCTACTATTATTCTTCGGATCGGAAAAAGATGTATGGTGGATCGATACATAATGATGACCTAAATTTATGTCTGGAAGGTTTGAATAATCTATCTTCAAAATTGTGGAAGTTATTACGATTTTTCAAATTGCAGGGGTGGTAACTCTACTATGGTTCATCTGATCGTGAAATGATGTATGGTGGATCGATAAGTAATGATGATTAAAATATATGTCTAGAAGGTTTGAAAAATCTATCTTCAAAATGGTGAGAGTTATTACGTTTTTTTATTTTGCAGGGGTGGTAACTCTACTATCGTTCATCTAATTGGGAAATAATGTATGACGGATCGATAAGAAATGATGATGTTAATATATGTCTAGAAGGTTTGAACAATTTATCTTCAAAATTGTGGAAGTTATTGCGTGTTTTCGAATAGCGTGGTGCTAACTTTACTCTGGTTCATCCGATAGGGAAATATGTATGGGGGCTCGATAAGTAATGATGATTAAAGTATATGTCTAGAAGGTTCGAACAATCTATCTTCAAAATTGTGGGAGTTATGGGGTATTTTCCAAATTGCCGGGTTGACAACTCTGCTCTGGTTCATCTGATCGGGAAATGATGTATGGTGGATCGATAAGTAATGATGATTAAAATATATGTCTAGAAGGTTTGAACAATCTAACTTCAAAATTGTGGGAGTTATTACGTTTTTTCATATTGCAGGGGTGGTAACTCTACTATGGTACATCTGATCGGAAAATGATGTATGGTAGATCGATGCATAATGATGATTAAAATGTAAGTCTTGAAGGTTTGAACAATCTATCTTCAAAATTGTGGAAGTTATTACGTTTTTTCATATTGCAGGGGTGGTAACTCTACTATGGTTCATCTGAGCGAAAAATGATGTATGGTGGATCGATACATAATGATGATTTAAGTATATGTCTAGAAAGTTTGAGCAATCTATCTTCAAAACTAAGGAAGATATGCGGGTTTTTTCGAATTGCCGGAGTGGTAACTCTGCTATGGTTCATCTGATCGGTTAATAATGTATGGTGGATCGATACGGAATGATGATTGAAATATATGTCTAGAAGGTATGAACACTCTATCTTTAAAATTGTGGAAGTTATTACGTTTTTTTCAATTTGTGGGGGTGGTAGGGGGCGTGGCAAAAATCTAAAATAAAAACCACAAAATTTTGTAATAATTTTGTACATTTTGTTTATATTTTAGTTACATTTTCATTTTCAAACATTTTTTTCTTTCGATTTAAAGGTATACAAAAGGTGTTATCATGCGTTAGACCTTCCATTCCTTAATCCTAATCTTTACCAGCCAAAAAACAAATCCATGGCCTTGTTAACCAACCCAGAACTTTTCTGTGGCACATTTTTGCCATTGGGCGAGACAGTTGTTTCATTTTGTGCCAATTTATACGATTGCTGGGCAAAGGGACGCAACACTTTGGGTGTGGCGGCTGCTGTTGTTGCCACGCCGCCGGAATCCACACTCACGCCATTGTAGTTCTCCTTATCCACAATACTTTTATCCGAGCAGCGAGTCACACCCACCATGACATTGCCGGCAATCACCTTGTGGTTATAGTTCAGGGCCTTGTCACTCTCAATGCGCGAGGAGAAGCGCACATGCATCCAATTGCCATTCTGTGGAGCCTGAACCACATCCACAATGGTGCCGCATAGAGTGAAATGTTGCAGGACCATCGAACTGGCGCCGGGCGAAAAACCAAATATGGTTACCCAAAAGTCCGAGCCGCGTGGTGTATGCGGTGCCATTAGGGGTGACATGGTGGCACCCAGTGGCGAGCACAGGGCACGCATAGAGGCATTAACGGCATTGGGTGCATTGGGCACAAACGAATCATTTTGATAGCTTTGATTCAGACTGAGATTGGGCGACTGCAACTGCAGCACACTCAAATGGTTACGCTGTGGCGTGGAATTGGGCTCACGCAAATGATCAAACAAGCCCTGAGTGGGCGGACCAGCCTGATGGCTGGTGTTGGTGGTGGTATTGGCCACTGCTGCTGCTCCTGAGGCGGCTGAACCCGTGCCAGAACCGAATAGAGTGCGTGTGCTTAAGGAGCTGGGTCGATTGTAGTCCTGTGGGGTTTGTGCGGCCTGGCCGGGCGAGGTAACTGCCATGGGTTAAGGAATAATGTTGATTAGTGGGCAGGCATCTACTTAAATAACTTACCAAAGCTCACATTGTAGCGGCCGCCCGGCTTGGGTGAGAGCGTGTTGTTGTGCGGCGTTGTCAGAGCCTGCGGATCGCCCATCAGAAATGGCGGCAAATATTGACTTTGATTGCTGCTGCCAGGACTATTCACGGGACTGCCTAAGGTCATGGGCTCCATAATGTAAGGATATATTTATATTAACAACAAAAAAAACACAGTAATTATTAAGCAAATAGTCGAGAAACAGGGCAAACGTTGCGTTTGATTTGCAAGCCCAGATTTAGTGTGACCAACTTGGGCAAAGTGCGAGTGAAAAATACTAAAAGCAAAATACTAAAAGCAAAATACTGAAAGCTAAATTTAATAATATTATTCGATTGGATTAGTAATTTTTATAAACATATTTTTAATAAAATTTTTGCATAAAAATTAATAATTAATTTTAATTAAAATTTTTATAATAATAATTAATTTTTAAATGTTATTTAATAATTACCAAAAGCAAAATACTGAAAGCTAAATTTAATAATATTATTAGATTAGATTTTTTAATTTTATAAAAAATTTTTTAATAAAATTTTTTCATAAAAATTAAAAATAAATTTTTATTATAAAAAATACGAAATAAAAATTAATAAAATTTTTTTTAATAAAAACTAATTCTTAGCTGTTATTCAAAAATTGTTATATACAAATTAACATTTAACCGTTAAAACTAAATAAATTTTTTCATAAAAATTAAAAATGAATTTTTATTATAGAAATTAATTACAATTTTTATAATAAAAATTAATTTTTAACTGTTATTCAAAAATTTTTATATAAAAATTAACCGTTAAATTAATTTTTAACTGTTATTCAAAAAACTTAAAACTGAATAAAATTTTTTCATAAAAATTAAAAATTAATTTTTATTAAAAAAAATACAAAATAAAAATTAATAAAAATTTTAATAATAAAATTTAATTTTTAACTGTTATTCAAAAATTACTAAAAGCAAAATACTGAAAGCTAAATTTAATAATATTATTAAATTAGTTTAGTAATTTTTATAAATTTTTTTTATAAAAATTTATTTTTATTATAAAAATTACAAAATAAAAATTACTGAAAATTTTTATAATAAAAATTAATTTATTAAATAAAATATTATTTTTAACGTTTAAATGTTAATTTTTATATAACAATTTTTAAATAACAGTTAAAAATTAATTTTTATTATAAAAAGTACAAAATAAAAATTAATTAAAATTTGTATAATAAAAATTAATTTTTAACTGTTATACAAAAAATGTTTATATAAAAATTAACATTTAAACGTTAAAACTTAATTTTTAATTAATAATTATAAAATATAACAATTTCAAATTTTTTTTTGTTATTTTGTTAATTTAGTTAACAAATTTTTGGCCATTTGATCGAACAAAAATAATTGAAATAATATGAAGCTTAACTTGGGATATACAAAAACAATTTTTAAAGCAGTTCAAAATGAGTTTAAGTTTTCAAGAAAATTTAAATCGCGTAATATTGCGACCGTTTTTGGTATTTTTATTATTTTTATTTATAAAGTACAACAAAAAAATACCAAAGTTTTTCTCTGGTCACTTTGTAAGGTGGCAACCCGGGCAGCTTTCTTCTCTGTGTGTGTGTGTGTGCTCATGCTCTCTTCTTCTGCTGCTTTTACTTAGTTTCATTTCAGACCTCAAATTGCTCGGCACGCGTCGGAGTGCGACCTCTTCCAAAAAGCCTTTCTTTTAAATTTTTTTTTTAGTTTTTAAACAACATAAACGGCGTGTAAAACAACAACAACAATTTAAGTGCAAGTGAAGTGTTGAAATAAAATTGAAATAAGCAGCAGCAGCAGGCCTGGGCACAAATTGAATAATCAGTTTTACAGTTAATTCAAGTGAAGAACAGCAACACAACAACAATAACAACAACAGCAACAGCAAGAAAAAACTGAAACAGGGAGCGTTATGTGGAGTCCAACACATTGTAGTGTAACGGGTGAGTAAAAAAACAAAAAAAAGACAAATAAATCGCATTAAAATTTAAACTTGTTTTCTTGTCTCTGTGTGTGTGTGTCAAGAGAGTTAAAATTTCACTTTTTTGTTTGTTTCTTTGACCTCTCTTCTTCCTCTGCTTCTTCTTCTTCTTCTGCTGTGGTTTCTATCAGTAAAAAATTTCTTTTATGATAAGATAATTTATTTGGCTTACTCATACTTGTACATAGACTCTTGGTAAATGTGCTTGTATATTTTGATTTCTTGATTCGCATTCTTTGGCGTAATTCATGGTTGAATGTCAATGAGAAATCCCAAATTCGTGACAAAAACACAAAGAATTGACTCTCCCTCTCTCTCTCTCTCTCTCGCGCGCTCACCTGTCTGTGTGTGTGTGGGAGCTTGCTAATAATTATGAAAACAAATATATAATATTTAATGACCAAGAAAATGACTCACAAAATGTTGCAAAAATGTTGCTATTTTATTATTGAATTGTAAATGAAGTAAATAAACAACAACAAGATAGCGTAGACCTGTCTGATTACTTAGACAAATGTGAAAAAAACACACACAAAAAATCTGTTCAAAATGTTTTTAGTTCTCCACTAAACTTTGCAAATTGTTTTACCAATGGTCACCCTTATTTGTTGCTTCAAAATATTGTTAAGTATGGCCACCTTAATTTAGAAATTTTTATTCTAAGCCAAAAATTTGTTGGAAAAAAATGTTGGAAAACAATGCTGAAAAACAATGTTGGAAAAACAATGTTGAAAAACAATGTTGGAAAACAGTATGGGAAACAATGTTGGAACACAATGTTAAAAAAGAGTGTTGGAAAACAGTGTTAGAGTGTGTTTGATACAGTGTTTGGCGACAGTGTTGGAAAACAATGTTGAAACACAATGTTCAAAAAAGAGTGTTGGAAAACAATATTGAAAAGCAGTTTTAGAAAACAATGCTCAAATAAGAGAGTTGGAAAACAGTGTTGAAAAGCAGCGTTGAAGAATATTGTTGGAAAACAGTATAGGAAAACAATGTTGGAAATCAGTGTTGGAAACGGTGTTGGAAAACAATGTTTAAAAAGGAGTGTTGTGAAAAGCAGTGTTGGAAAACAATGTTGGAAAACAATGTTAGAAAACAATGTGGGAAAATAATATTCAAAAGAGAGTGTTGGAAAACAATGTTGAAAAACAGTATAGTATACACCAAGTTCAAATAAGAGTGTTGTAAAACAGTGTTGAAGAATAGTGTTTGAATTCAGTGTTGGAAAACAATGTTGGAACACAATGTTCAAAAATGAGTGTTGGAAAACAATGTTGAAAATCAGTGTTGGAAAAAAATGTTGGAAAACAATGCTCAAAAAAGAGAGTTGGAAAACAATGTTGAAAAGCATCGTTAAGGAATAGTGTTGGCATACAGAGTTGGAAAACAATGTTGGGAACAGAGTTGGAAAACAATGGTCAAAAGCAGTAATGCAAAACAATGTTCAAATACATTTTTTAAACCAGAGTTGGAAAATAGTGTTGGCAAGCAATGTTGGAACATAAAGTTGGCAAGCAATATTGAAAATCTGTGTGTTGAAACAATGTTGGAAAACACTGTTGAAAAACAGTGTTGGAAATCAATGTTAAAAAAAAGAGAGTGTTGGAAAACACTGTTGAAAACAGAGTTGAAGAATGGTGTTGGCAAACAATGTTGAAAAACAGTGTTGAAAATAATGTAGAAAAACAGTATTTTAAAAGAGTGTTGAAAAACAGTGTTGACAAATTCCCCAAAGCTCAAGTGGTCTTAAAATACCACTACACAGTTTAATTGAAATGATAAGGTTAGTCAAGCGATTGCTTGGATGCTGTTTCCGTGTGAGCGTTACGCGTTACGCGTTATGCGTTATTTTAATATGGAATTTTACCCCTACTAAGAAATCTTTTGTACCCAAAATTAAAGATGGTGTAATAATTAGATAAAGCGGCCGTTTTTCGATATTTCTGCTTACTTGACATAACATCAGTGTGCAACTGCATAGAAAAATTAACAAAGAAAGGCAATTTAAGATGCCAACTACCTTTTCATTCAATATTAGTCAGCTGTAAGCTAACAATTTCGTTCTTGGAGTTCTTTTTTGACTATGTCCGTCTCGCTCTAACCATAGGTTTTTCCTATAGGAACTAATATTATGAGTAAAGTATCTAGATAACACTAAGAGCTTAATATTACTCGAAATAGAGCGGCTTCTCAATGTTAACTTTTCTGTAACAACTGACACTTGAAGCGAAAGGTCGTTCCACGGATGAATGCAGTCTATGGGCACTCCAAGCAAAGTGATCTATTAACACTCACTTTGGGGTTATCGTAGTATATCTCTCTCTCCATGTTATATTAATTAATTTCAATTGATTTCCCAAGCATCTGTAATGCACATTTGAGGCATTCCAAAGCAAACGATTCGATAACATTGTTTTCCATCGACTCTCTCCTCTATCTTTCGTGCAGTCAAAACCCGTTAGGCATTTGATAAAATGTGTGCATATCGTGCGAAAATGCGATTGCAACTAAATGATCTAACACAAAAAGCATTGAACCCGCCGCACGCCACCCGCCCCTCCTCCGCTCCTGATTTTGAAATGGAAAATAGTTTTGGTTCATTTTCAAATATGGATGAATAATTTTGTGGTCACGTATGTGATGCAAAGGAGGGCAAAAACAGAATCTTAATTTGTATGTTTATGCAGCCCCGCAACAACAACAACAACAACAACTGCTGCCAACTTCAAACTGGAACTGGAAAATAATCAATTGCGTTGAGAGGGAGATGTGCGATCCGATCCCAGACCTGTTTTTTCCCCCTGGCTAAATGGGTCGGGCAATGAAACGTAACTGTTTCGCATAAGTGCATCGACAAAAGCGATATTAAAACGGGGAAGAGAAAGAATGAAATGAAGGAGAACTAACTGCCAAGAGTCATCGTCGTCGTTGGTTTTTTTTTTTTCAACCCATAAAAACTAAAGCGCAATCAGAGAATGTGCGATCGGTTATGTGACCAACTATAACTAGCCCAAAGTGCACTCAAGATATTTAAAAAAAAAATAACAGTCCAACAAAATGTTTTTAAGCTTAAATGACTTTTTAAGAATTACATTTTAAAGATAGAATTGTAGAAAAAAGTCTCTCTAGCCCGATTTTAATATACTTACTACATATTAATATGATTAGAATATATGTCTAGAAGGTACGAACAATCTATTTTCAAGATTAAGGCAGATATAAGGGTTTTTCCGAATTACCGGGGTGGCAACTCTGCTATCGTTCATCTGATCGGAAAATTATGTATGGTGGTTTAATAAGTAATGAAGTTTAAAATATATGTCTAGAAAGTTTGAACAAGCTATCTTCAAAATTAAGGGAGATATGGTTTTTTCAAATTGCCGGGGTGGCAACTCTGCTATCGTTCATTTGATCGGGAAATTATGTATAATGGATCGATAAGTAATGATTATTTAAATATATGTCTAGAAGGTACGAATAATCTATCTTCAAAATTAAGGGAGATATGAGTTTTTTTCAAATTGCCGGGGTGACAACTCTACTATCGTTCATCTGATCGGAAAATAATGTATAGGGGCTCGATAAGAAATGATGATTTAAATATATGTCTAGAAGGTATGAACAATCTATCTTCAAAATTGTGAAAGTTATTACATTTTTTTCAAATTTCGGGATTGGTAACTCTACTATGGTTCATCTGATCGGGAAATGGTGTATGGTGGATCGATAAGAAATGATGATTAAAATATATGTCTAGAAGGTATGAACAATCTATCTTCAAAATTGTGGAAGTTATTACGTTTTTTCAAATTTCGGGGTTGGTAACTCTACTATGGTTCATCTGATCGGGAAATGGTGTATGGTGGATCGATAAGTAATGATGATTAATATATATGTCTAGAAGGTATGAACAATCTATCTTCAAAATTAAGGGAGATATGAGGGTTTTTTCAAATTGCCGGGGTGGCAACTCTGCTATCGTTCATCTGATCGGAAAATAATGTATAGTGGATCGATAAGTAATGATGATTTAAATATATGTCTAGAAGGTATGAACAATCTATCTTCAAAATTGTGAAAGTTATTACGTTTTTTCAAATTTCGGGGTTGGTAACTCTACTATGGTTCATCTGATCGGAAAATGGTGTATGGATCGATAAGTTATGAAGATTTAAATATATGTCTAGAAGGTATGAACAAGCTATCTTCAAAATTAAAGCAGATATGAGGGTTTTTTCAAATAGAGTGACAACTCTACTATCCTTCATCTGATCGAAAAACTGTATATGGCGAATCGATAAGTAATTACTAGTTAAATATATGTCTAAAAGGTTCAAACAGTCTATCTTCAAAATTGTCGAAGATATACGTTGAAATCCAATTGACATTGCTTTTTTAGATCTTTTTTTTTTTTCTTCTTTAAACTAAAAAGTAATGGAATGTTTTGTTTGGGTTTGGTTTTGGTTTTGCTTGGGTTGGTTGCTCGCTTTAAAAGGCAATACGACGGCATTGCACAATTCTTGGAGCCATGTGTGTCTGAGTTGTTGTTGTTGTTGGTTGGTGGTTGGTGTTGGCCAAGCAGCAGTAGTGACTGGCCTCCAAGAATTTATGTCTAAAAATAACGCACGCAATTAGACATTCAGTCGATAAAAAGGCGCAAAAAGAAACTTCCTAAGCAAACAAACACACACACATGCGGCTATACATTTTGTGGGAGTGCCAAAGAACGTCCATTACTTAGCCTAAATGATCTAATAAAATTGTGTGTGCTTAGTGAGAAGGAGGGAAGCCGCCGCCGCCTCTAAGTGCTTTTTTAAGAAATGGGGAAAAGTGTTAAGGGAAAATGTTTAAATAATTGCGAGCCAAAAACAGCTGTTTCCTACTTACTTTTTTTGGCGTACGCTCATCACGCATACAAATATTGACACAAGGCAATTCCATGCACATACGTTTGCCCATTTTGGGTACGGGGAGGGAAGGGAGAAGGAAAGATTTAAAACAAAAAAATATATGCAAACAACTCGAGACGATTTGTTTGTTAATTGACGTCAACGCGCCGTTGTTTTTTTGTATTTTTTTTTATTATTATAATTATTATTGCTTGCGGGGAGGGAAGGGGAGGTGAAATTGTGTGCGCTGTGCAAATGAAAGATGATGGCGGGACAAGTTCAAGGTGCTATGACAGACAAAAGCGAACTTTAGCAGGGGATTTTGTATTAGTTACAAATTCGCATAATTCCCACAAATCAGCCGATCAATTGAAATGTAGAATTTGTATACTAAAAGTCAAGTCAAAAAATGTATAAGCCTGTTTTAGCATACAGTCACAGGCATAATTATATTGACAAATAATTTTTACATAAATAACCGGAACCGTATACCGAAAAGAACCGATTAAAACTCAGAACCAGAACCGTAACCGGAGCCGTTATTATTTATTTTTTTAGAACCGGTATTTCGGAACCTTTATTTTTGGTACCGAAATGACCTAAAAGAACCGAAACATTGTACCGGTACAGTTTCGGTTCTGAGTTTTTTGATGTTATTTCAAATTTATTGCTTCAATCAGGGATTTCCTCAGGTTAAAATGCTTACAAATTTAAACAAAAATGTTCTTAACCCTTTTGTTAGGTTATCAAAAACTTACAAATGTCAGATTAAGGGACCATCTGGTATATATTAATATTTAAATAAGAATTAAAATTTCATTTTAATTTTTTTTCATCTATTTTGGTTCAATCAATTCCAAATATTATTGATTTATCATTAATTAATTATCCTTAACCTAACAGAAGGGTGAAATTGTGATCGGTAAACATTCCATCAGATATCAAAAGTTCTTCATGGTCCTTCAGGTACACAAGTATTATAAGGACATTTGTTTTTCCGGGTTAAAATTGATTATGTTTAATTTTCCTTCTTTATAAGTACATTCTGTTGTACTGGTTCTATTATATCTTCGGTTTAAAGGATTTTTAAATTATACCGGTACATAACGGTACGTACCGGTATACCGAAATAAAATCCAAGGTACCGATACGGAACCGAATACCGAAATAAACTAGAACCTAAACAGAACCTTTTATCGAAACAGTAGTTTTGGTACGTACCAGAACCGGAACCGGAACCGAAATTCGATTCGGTTTGATTACCTGGTCTGTCCGTCTGTCTGTCTGTTTGTTTCTACGCGAACTAATCCCTCAGTTTTAAAGCTATCGAGCTGAAATTTTGCACAGAGTCTTCTTTTTACTGCACGCAACTAATATGTCGGAATTGGCGGGATCGGATGACTATATCATATAGCTGCCATATAAACGGTCGTTCAAAAAACTACTTCTAGTGAGAAAAACTTTTTTGTTTTCCATTGTAGCGTCACCAATTGTTGTAAATATTAGTTTTATATGCTTTCACACATTTATGGAAAAATTTATCAAAATCGGATGACTATAGCATATAGCTGCCATATAAACGGTCGGTCCAAAAACTAGTTCTAGTGAGAAAAACTTTTTTGTTTTCCATCGTAGCATCACCAATCTTGGTATATATTAGTTTTATATGCTTTCACATAATTTTGGAAAAATTTTATTAAAATCGTATGACTATAGCATATAGCTGCCATATAAACGGTCGTTCAAAAAACTACTTCTAGTGAGGAAACCTTTCTTGTTTTCCATCGTAGCATCACCAATCGTGGTATATATTAGTTTAAAATGCTTTCACACAATTCTGGAAAAATTTATCAAAATCGGATGACTATAGCATATAGCTGCCATATAAACGGTCGGTCCAAAAACTAGTTTTAGTAAGAAAAACTTTTTTGTTTGCCATCGTAGCGTCACCAATCTTGGTATATATTAGTTTTAAATGCTTTCACATAATTCTGGAAAAATTTATCAAAATCGGATGACTATAGCATATAGCTGCCATATAAACGGTCGGTCCAAAAACTAGTTTTAGTAAGAAAAACTTTTTTGTTTTCCATCGTAGCGTCTTCAATCGTGGTATATATTAGTTTAAAATGCTTTCACACAATTCTGGAAAAATTTATCAAAATCGGATGACTATATTATATAGCTGCCATATAAAAGGTCGTTCAAAAAACTACTTCTAGCGAGAAAAACTTCTTTGTTTTCCATCGTAGCATCACCAATCGTGGTATATATTAGTTTAAAATGCTTTCACACAATTCTGGAAAAATTTATCAAAATTGGATGACTATAGCATATAGCTGCCATATAAACGGTCGGTTTAAAAACTAGTTTTAGTGAGAAAAACTTTTTTGTTTTACATGGTAGCGTATCCAATCTTGGTATAAATTAGTTTAAAATGCTATCACACAATTCTGGAAAAATTTATCAAAATCGGATGACTATAGCATATAGCTACCATATAAACGGTTGGTCCAAAAACTAGTTTTAGTAAGAAAAACTTTTTTGTTTTCTATCGTAGCGTCACCAATCTTGGTATATATTAGTTTTATATGCTTCCACATAATTCTGGAAAAATTTATCAAAATCGGATGACTATAGCATATAGCTGCCATATAAACGGTCGGTCCAAAAACTAGTTCTAGTAAGAAAAACTTTTTTGTTTTCCATCGTAGCGTCACTAAACTTGGTATATATTGGTTTTATGTGCTTCCACACATTTATGGAAAAATTGATCAAAATCGGATGACTATAGCATATAGCTGCCATATAAACGGTCGGTCCAAAAACTATTTGTAGTGAGAAAAACTTTTTTGTTTTCCATCGTAGCGTCACTAAACTTGGTATATATTGGTTTTATGTGCTTCCACACATTTGTGGAAAAATTTATCAAAATCGGATGACTATAGCATATAGCTGCCATAGGAACGATCGGTCCAAAAACTATTTGTAGTGAGAAAAACTTATTTGTTATCAATGGAAGCGCCTTTCGAAAACTGCTTCTATTTTTAATATATGTATATAATATATTTTTGTATATATAAATCAAAATTTCTTTTAAAACCCGAAAACTATTTTCTTCAAGATACAAATTTTAATTTGTAGGAACAGGTTTTTTTCTTGAGCTAAACAACCTGTTGTTGTTTTCATCCCCCCCCAGCTGCTTACCGAATCCATAAGAAAACTATTTTAGAACCACGAAAAGAGAATTTATCTTCAGGCTAATTATGCATAATTTCTTTGTTTTATTTGGTGGACTTCACCAATCGTCAGCCAACTGGCATTTCAACTTAAAAATTTCCATAAATTTAAACTATAAAGAGCGTCAATGTAGGTACAAAATTTATTTTAGAAAATGTACAAATTATTTCCATCAAATGGCAAAGAAAATTGGCTAAGAATAAACTTAAAATGCAGCTGCACCTGCTTAAAAATGAAGAAGAAGTAAGAAATACACACGTATCAAATCAACAGAGAGAGAGAGAGAGAGAGAGGAAAGCAGATTGAGCAGCTACTCCTCATTAGCATGCGTGAATGAATGCCTGGCCTGGGCAGAGCATTGGCCTCTTGGAATGGATGATGGGACACACACAGTCAGTCGGTTCGTCTGTTTAGTGACTGGCCCGTTAGACACGCCTTCAATTTGAAAGAAAACGTGGAACCAAAAGTGGAACAGCAAAATAAAAGCATGAAAAGTGCGTGCAGTGAATTGTACATTTTTAGGAGTTGGTTTCATCTTAACGCTTGGTTGCCATTTCTCAACTGTCCTAAGCATTTTGTAATTGATAATTATTTGAAGAAGAATTCCAATCAAAATCAGACTTCTCTAGAAGAGAAAACACAACACAAACTGAGAAATGATTTCATTGAAATTAATTAACCCAAAAGTTGACCTCTACCTCAGCTGCTTGTTTGCTGCTGACTTGAAAGGCCAAGCAAAATGCGACGATTGTGTTTGCCCCATTGTTGACTTTGGGGTCGCATCCAACTACATGTATATATGAATGGAAAAAAACAAGGTGCAGCACGCCGTCGCACATTTCTGTGTGTGTGTTGTTGTAGTTGTTGTTTTGGTCTGTGTGGAAACTAAGCCATGTGAAGCTTTTCAAAATAATTGACAATAAACCAAAACGCGCCACACATACATAAACAATTAGAAATAGTTATAGTTAAGGTTAGTAATTTGATAACAAATCGTACACAAAAAAGGTTACAAATTCAATCTCTAAATAATGAGAAGGAATTTCTACAAAAATGATTCACTTATATGTCATATCAGTAAAGTTCCATTTCGATGAGTAATCCTCATAAAATTTCTTGTACCCAAAATAATGAAGGTTTGTGAGCAGTTGAATATAACAAATATTATTTGGGACACTTTCCTGACTTATAAGAAACTTATATATTATATATTACCACCCCCAAATTTTCATTTTGATTTATGAATTTCTTTTTGAAGAACATAGAAAAAACGTTTGGTGTTATAGCTATGCTTAGTCTGAGATTCGACTTGCCACCTTACCTTGCACTCAACGCACGAACGGAACTGCATCTTAGTGCCCTGCACCATTGCACACTTTATACTTATATTTATTGTAAAGATGGTTGAGTTTAAATTTCCTGAACGGACATATAGAACAAAATTATTAACATTTGGTCATGATGTTAGAACGTCATATTTTTCTCTGTGTAATTTAAAAAAAAAAAAAAAATTGGGGGTGTTTTTTTTTGCAGCGCTGAAAAAATGAACTTTAGTTCAAAAAATTAACTAAAGGTCAAAAAGGCATTAGTTAAAAAAATAAACTATAGTTCAAACTCTGTAACCTGGTTAATTAGTTCATTTTAGAACTAGTTTTTTTTTAAACTAGTTCATTTTTAAACATTTTAATTTTAAAACTAGTTCATTTTAAAACCTTTAAATTTTAAAACTAGGTAATTTTTAAACTAGTTCTTATGAGCATTTAAAATAGTTCTGTTCTAAACCAGTTCTTTTTAAATCTTTTAACTCGTTCTTTTTTTAAACGTGTTTTTAACGTGATCAAATTTTGATTCTCAATGATTTTGAATTTATAAATATCTGATATCTATATCCTATATAAATTCACCGGTAAAATCTGTTGAAGTGAACTTTTGCAAGTGTATTAAAACTTCGACACAGTCAAAGTTAGCTTTGCCTTCTCGATTTAAATGTACATTTGCTAGGAATCACCAACATTTTATATGTACATATATGTCTCAATGGAATTAGGCTATTACTAACTTTATCTAGGACCCTATTTCCTTTTTCGCTATCCAAAATATGTATTTAGATATATTTTTGTAAGGTCTCTTCTCGTTGTAAAGTAGCCCTATAACTTCTTTTAATGTGCTATGAGATAGAGTTGATTAATCTAGTTTATTATAACGACCTAGTTTATTCATTTAATTTTTTTTTTTAACATTTAATGAACTATTTTGTTTTCTACAACTAATTTATTTTAGAACTAGTTCATTTTAAAAGTAGTTCATTCTAAAACTAGTTCACAAAACAACAGGTTGTTTTTATTTTCATTTTAGTTAATTTTATGAACTATTGTTCATTTTTGACGGTAAAAATTAGGGGTAGTTTGTTTTGCACTGCAAAGAATAAACTATAGTGCAAAAAATTACGTAAAGGTCGAAAAGCAAATAGGTTAAAAAAAAACTATAGTTCAAACACTGACCTAGTGAATGAGTTCATTTTTTTAGAACTAGATCATATTAAAACTAGTTCATTTTTAAACTAGTTCATTTTTAAACTAGTTCATTTATAAACTAGTGCATTTTTAAACTAGTTCATTTTTAAACTAGTTCATTTGAAATCTATTTGTTTCTAAAACTAGTTCATTTTTAAACCAGTTCATTTTAAAACTAGTTTTTTATGTACACACAAATTGTATGCTTCCAAGCTGGTACAATTAACATAATATCTAATTAAATCAGGCGACCCTGACGAGCCCGTCAGATGGATTTTACCTAGTTAATTTTATAACTAGCTCTTTTATAAACTTGTTATTTTGTAAGTTGTTCATTTTTAACCCAGTTCTTATTGAAACTAGTTCTTTTTTAAACCAGTTCTTATTGAAACAATTTTTTATTAAAACAAGTTCTCTTTTAAACCAGTTCTTATTGATACTAGTTCTTTTTTAAAACTGGTTTTTAACTAGTTCTTTTTTTAAACTAGTTCTTTTTAAACTAGTTCTTTTTTTAAACTAGTTAACTAGTTCTTTTTTTAAACTAGTTCTTTTTTTTTTTAAACTAGTTCTTTTTTAAACTAGTTATCTTTTTTAAACTAGTTTTTTATTTTTTAAACTAGTTTCTTTTTTAAACTATTTTTTTTTAAACTAATTCTTTTTTAAACTTGTTCTTTTTTAAACTAGTTTTTTTTTAAACTAATTCTTTTTTAAACTAGTTTTTTTTTTAAACTAGTTTTTAACTAGTTCTTTTTAAAACTGGTTTTTAACTAGTTCTTTTTAAACTAGTTTTTAACTAGTTCTTTTTTAAACAATTTCTTAACTAGTTCGTTTTTAAACTAGTTTTTAACTAGTTCTTTGTTAAACTAGTTCTTTTTTAAACTAGTTTTTTTTAAACTTGTTCTTTTTTAAACTAGTTCTTTTTTAAACTAGTTCTTTTTTAAACTAGTTCTTTTTTAAACTAGTTCTTTTTAAACTATTCTTTTTAAACTTGTTCTTTTTTATTTTTTAAACTTTTTTTTTTAACTAGTTTTTTTTTAAACTAGTTCTTTTTTGAACTAGTTCTTTTTATAACTAGTTCACGAAATTTAGCACAACTCTAGCTTGCATCTCTGCTTTTTAATCTTCTTCTTCAGTATTTCCTTTAATATTACTGTTAGGATATCTCGAACAGGTCCTTACATATCTTCTTACGGGAAATCTTCAAAAATTACCTACAAAATTACTTATAGAAAAATTTTGCCGTTAAATTTCTGGTGTTCATTTTGAAATTTCGTTTTTAATAATATTTTTAACCGTTGAAAATTTTCTGTCAATTAAAATTGTTCCCGTGTGTTCACTTAAAACTTCTCATCAGCTGTAAAACATTTCAACAAGACTTTTATCTTTTAATTTACCCCACAATTGCACTATCCGCTGCTCTCACCCCCGCCCACCCACCGTCCCATTAATACAAAACATTTTGCATTGTTAGTTTCGCTTGTCAACTGGGCTGACTGATGACAATGTATCATCAAATTGCTCGCTCTCTCCACCTCGGATGTGTGTGTGTGGGCGCCCACATCTCATTGGGATGACGCCAACCTGGTTTCGACAAACTCTCAATTGAAATGTGAAAAGTGCAAAAGCGCTTGGGCTTCTGTTTTGGCAACACACATTATTTTTTTTTTTTTTTTTATCAGATTGAACAAAAATTCACATATCTTTGGGATGCCAGACGCCGCGTGACTCAAAAAAAAAGGGAAAATAAAATAAACACAGTGGAACCAGCGCGTGTGGGCGGTAGGTTTACAGGTGGAATGAAGGGAAATTAGAATTGTCCCACTGTGCCCCAGCAGCTGACCACAGACAGAGGAGGCCATTAACCAAAGCAGAGAGTTTGGCCACAAAAGCGGACCAAACTTAACGGTTTTGCAGTTTGCCCCTTACTCCCCCCTCCCGCCCCCTCCCTCCTGCTGTTGATTTTTTGCCATTTGGCATTTCTATTTTCGGGGGGCGCCTACCTCTTTTCATATGTTTGAGCTCAAGTTGGAGTGTCTCAATTTGCATGGGCCTCCCAGACATTGGAATCTCCATCTAATACAGTTTTTACTTTGTTTACTGTTTATTTGCTCTTTTTCTACTGTCGTCTCGTCTTTAACCTCAATTACGGCAAAAAAAAAAAACTTCCCAAATTGGCTTAAGTTATGTGGCAATCGAAGACTTAAAAAACAGCAAACAGCGAAAAAAAAAAAAAACAGTTAATGCGATAATAATTACAAGGCGTCATAACGCCCACCACCACCAACCGCTGCAGATAGAAATTGTTTTTGTTTTCTTGCCTTTTGCTTTTCTAATTTCTTTTTGAAATTTTCAATGTTCATGCTCATGCAACCACCGCCGCCAAACGCTTTTCACTTTATTTATTTATGCCCGGTAATTGTTTTCGATTATGAAACTTTCTTAATTTCATAATATTTGGACACCACACAAAGTTCATTCATTCCTAGAAATGTTATGGCAATGACTTAGTTGAGATTTGAGTTCCCGGCGCGCAGCTGTGTCAACAAAGTAAATCTAAACCCACTTGAGTGACTCAGTTATACAAATCGAGTTTCACTCGTGTGACCTCGAACATAGAAAAGAGCATCCGGCCACAATCAACCGCAAAATTTATTTTTGGCATGCGGCATATGAGGGTCTCCCAGCATTGTAGTCGTTGGCGCCAAATCCATTTAACCAGTTACATATATGCATGAGGATTTGCTTTTTTTTCTTCTTCTTCTTTAAGTTTGCAAGATTCCAAAGATTGTCAGTGGGGGCTAACATGGGAAGCGGCTGGAATGATGTGGGGAATGTGTGATTTCAGTTTTTTTTTTTTCTATCCATCGAAATGGCAAAATTCCGCCTAATCTTGTGGTTTTTTTTTTTTTATGTTTTATGGTTTTAAATGATGACAACTCTACTACAATGCTTGTACAACAGAGACTTATTTGGCAGGTTCGTTTCAATTGATTTTTATGATTAGAAAGTAATCTAAAGTTGGGGATTACTTGTGGATTACTTGTGGATTACTTGAGGATTACTTGAGGATTACTTAAGGATTACTTTTTGATTACTTGTGATTTACTAGTTTGTCTTATTCCTTTCTACTTACTTGTTGTGTCGAGTTTGTTATACCAGTTATATAAGATGATCGTAGTTGCGTATAAGATGACCGTCCTTTCGATTATTTGTTGATTACTTGTGAATTTCTTGTGGGTTACTAGTGGATTGTTTGTGGTTTACTGTCTTATTCTTTACAACTTACTTGATGTGTTGGGTGTTATACTATACAGGATTACTTGATGATTACTTGTGAATTACTTGTGCATTACTTGTGGTTTATAAATATTTTCTTACTCCTTTCTACTTACTTGTTGTGCTGGGTTTGATATATAAGTTATATAGGATGATCGTCTTGTGGATTACTTATGGATTACTTATGGATTACTTGTGAATTAATTGTGGTTTACCGTCTTATTCTTTTCTTCTTACTTGTTGTGTCGAATTTCATATTCCAGTTATTTAGAATAATCGTCTTTTGGATTACTTGTGGATAATTTGTGGATTAATTGTGGAGTACTTGTGCATTACTTGTGGTCTACTTTGTTGTCTTATTCCTTTCTACTTTCTTGTTGTGTCGAGTTTGTTATACCAGTTATATAGGATAATCGTCTTTTGTGAATTGTGAATTTCTTGTGAATTACTTGAGGATTACTTGTAGATTTTTTTTGTGGATTTTTTATGGTTTACTGTATTATTCCTTACTACTTACTTGTTGTGTCGGGTTTGATATATCAGTTATATAGGATGATCGCCTTGTGGAGTACTTGTATATGACTATATAGATGACTAGACAGCAGATTTTGCATATATTCAGATTAATTTTTATCCAAGTAGGCCAGGCTAAATGGGTTTTTAAAGAAACTTTTTCTGATTTAAGCAGAAAATTGAGTGACAAACCGTTTTTATTCCGTAGTTTGCCTTAATTTATAAGTTTCCCACCCGTTTTCTGGTCGCACGTTGACGGTTGCGAACCTTTGTTTGGTTGGGCGGGAGGTGGGCTGCTATTTTGGTAGGTAAACATTTACCTGAAATTTAAATTTAAAGCAAGGCATAACACAGACACATTTAAAGCATTCACCTGGACACATGTGGTTTGAGTCTTAAGCTAATTTTGATGAAAATTTGACGAACTTGAGAACTTTTTAAGCAAATTAATTTCGGGTGGATCCATAGATTTAGTTTTAAGCAGGGATTAATCCCGAAGCGAGTATAGGGTTTTGTCGCCCTGACAAGCTCGCCCTAGGGCCGACTACTTATCTTCCACATAGAACTATCTGTCACATAAACTTAAGAGGAAAAAAGAGGAAAAAAGAGGAAAAAAGAGGAAAAAAAGAGGGAAAAAAGAGGAAAAAAGAGGAAAAAAGAGGAAAAAAGAGGAAAAAAAGAGGAAAAAAGAGGAAAAAAGGAGAAAAAAAGAGGAAAAAAGAGGAAAAAAGAGGAAAAAAAGAGGAAAAAAGAGAAAAAAGAGGAAAAAAAGGAAAAAGAGGAAAAAAAAGAGGAAAAAAGAGGGAAAAAAGAAAAAAGAGGAAAAAAGAGGAAAAAAGAGGAAAAAAGAGGAAAAAAGAGGAAAAAAAGAAAAAAAAAAAAAGAAAAAGGAAAAAAAGGAAAAAAAAAAGGAAAAAAGGAGAAAAAAGAGAAAAAAGAGAAAAAAGAGAAAAAAAGAAATAAAACGAGAGAAAAAAATAGAAAAAAAAAAAAAGAAAAAAGAGAAATAAAAAAGAAAAAAAAAAAAAAAAAAAAGAAAAAAAAGAGAAAAAAAGAAAAAAAACGAGAAAAGAGAAGAGAAAAAAGAGAGAACAAAAAGAAAAAAAAAGAAAAAAAAAGAAAAAAAAAAAAAAAAAAAAAAAAAAAAAAAAATGAAAAAAAAATTAAGAAAAAAAAATTGAGAAAGAAAAAGCGTTAAACTTATTAGAGATGTATTAATTAATCCGGGCCCAGATTGAGTAAGGCTGCCTCAACTGAATAGGTCCAAAGATCTAAGGGAAGAGGACAGTGGGGTTTAGGGGACACAAAAATACTTAAACCTGTAAACAACAAATACATTTTGGGTAGAAAATGGTTATCAATTCCACAATTTTTGAATTTTTTTCAAAAACCCAAGTAACCCTTTAATAATTTTTGTTTAAATATAACAAAAAGGTAAACAAGTAGGCCAAGTTTTTTCTAGAATTTCTGCCTTCTAAATAAATATAGAAACAAAATCAGTCTTACAACTAACATCGCTCGATAAACATCTAACAATAACAATAACTACTACAACAGCTCTTCAAATATCTAAATAAATAAAACTAAATATATTTTTTTTTCCGAATTTTTTTGCAAAATGAGAGTCCTACACACTTTCATCGAACTTTGCATAATATTTTGCATACTTTTATGGTTTGGTTTTTCTCTTCTAGTGCAACGAGCGCGCGGTTTGCTGACCAAAGGTAAAAATGGCACCAACAATTGCTTTGTCACCATAGCCTTGGGCAAGGAGAAGTATCAGACCTCGGTGAAGGATAAGGCGGAGCCCAGCGTCAATTGGAATGAGGAATGCGAGCTGTGAGTGGAAAATTTGATAATTCTAATCTTTTACTTATGTCTTGTCTTTCTTTCCCTTAGAAAAATACCCGATCAGGGCAATCGCGCCGAGTTAACCTTGACCTGTTTGCATCGCAATAATCTGGGCATTGATGAGTTCCTGGGTCAGGCCTCTTTGCCCCTAAATGAAATGGATGTCTATGATCGACCGCGTGCCAAATGGTTCAAATTGGAAAGCAAACCCGGCAAAGAGAAGAAGAACAAGGAGCGCGGTGAGCTGGAAGTGCGCATAGCATTTGTGGTCAAATCGGGTTCATTGACCGATTTGAGTAAAAAGGATAAGCACAAGTCTTCCATTGGACAATTGGCCAGCTCGGTGGGTGGCAGTCTACTCTCAATTGGGCAGGGCGAGAAGCGCAAGAGCATTAAGAAATTGGCCGGCTCATTGAGTTCCAAACTGCATATACGCAGCAAGAAGAAGCAACCGCTGGATGGGGACGATGCGAGCTCATTCAGCGGTTCCTTTGCCAGCATAGGTACACCGAATAGTTCCTCCGGACTGGGTAATGGTGGCGGCAGTGGTCGTCGTCGGGGTGGCCAACGAGCAGGCGAAGCGGATCCGGGCGTTATCAGTGAAGATGAGGATGAATTTGTATTTGATAATTTATCGCACAAGAGCTCGGGCAGCTCACTGAATTTGCCACGCACGGGTTTGCAGCCACCGTTGACCAATTTTGCGCCACGTCATCCCTCGCCGCTGCTCAATGGAGGTGGAGGAGGAGGAGGAGGAGCTAAACAAAATGGAGGTAAGCTAGTACCAGAGACACTCGATGAGGATGAGATGGAACAGCTTGAGCTAGATTTTAGTGTACGAGCGCCGCCGCCTCCCTCAAAGCCGCCGCGCATTGTGCCACAGCAGCAAACAGCAGAGGAGGAGGAGCAAGAGCAGGAGCCGGAGCCCAGCGGTAAAGATGAATGGGAATCAAAGCTGTATGGTAGTGGCAAATATTTGGATATAGGCAGCAGTGATTCACTTAAGCGACGTAGCTGGGAGTCCAGGGTGCCTTTGCCGCCCAGCATTGAGGAGCAGCCACCAGCAGCAGCAGCTCCACCTAAAGAGCCTACCGTCAGCTCTAGCTGCTCTAGTAGCAGTTCCTCCGACAGTGAGGAGGAGGAGGAAGTGGCTGCCCCTGCTGCTGCTCCTCCTTCCCTTTTCTCTCCTCAAAAGGAACAGCCAAATTTTGATCATTTTAATTCAAGTTTTGCCAAATTTGAGCAAAGAAACAGCACCGCCATTTTTGGTGAAGAGGAGCAGCAGGAGCAGCCGCAGGAGCCGCCCAAACCCCAACCCCGCACTGCTCCTCCCATTTTGGTGGATGTCCAAGCTGCCGAATCTATGCGTCAGCAACGTTTAGCAGAAGATGCTCGCCTAGAACAGGAGCTGCGTCTCAATGAGCAGCGTTTGCGTGAAGAAGAGGCTTCTTTTCAAAAAGAGCTGGAGGAACAGCAAACGCTTAAGGCCAATCTGGAATTGGAGGCCAAGCGTCGTGAGGAAGATCAACGCTTGTTAAGCTTTGCCAAGCGTTCCACCTCCCAGGAAGATGAAGAGCCTGTCGTCGTACCCGTAGTTCAGGCTCTCAATATTCTTACACCCGAGCAATCGCCCAAAGAAGAGGGCGGCGGCGGCATTGGTTTGGTTAGCGGCCGTGAGAAGCGTTTGGGCAAATTTAAATATGGCCATAAGCGAGGTGAGAGCTGTTGTTTGTGTTACCTACCTCACCTTCTTCTACCCTCACCCCACCCCAGATGAATTACGGCGGCGGGCTAAGGGGGAGTGCGCGCTGGCGGATCAACAACAATCAAGAAACAAAATTCGTCTTACCTCCCTCAACCTCTTTCCTTTAGCTAATTTAATTAACTCTAAAAGCTGTCTCATCTTGGCGTCCATCCTCCTTGAAAGCGTTTCATCAATATCAACAAAAATCACACATCACACACGCTCACGCACACGCATCCCTTCCCTCTTTGATTCCCTTATGTGTTGAATTTGATATATTTTGTATTTATTTTGTTTTTGTTGTGCATCCGCCAGTCGAATTTGCTATAAGAGAGTTGTGGCCCGTGGAACTAGTTGAATCAGTAGTTACATCAAATCTTCCACAAAAATTTTTACACAAAATATTTTACAGGCATGTAAAATAACCATACATCACGTAACCATTCAAAATTTGTATTGGATCGGTCAAATCTCAACCGAATTAGTTAAAACTAAAACCCAATCTGTTCCCTAAAAAAAAAAAAAATTAAGTTAAGTTAAAAACGACGATTTTAACAAATCGTGACAATCCTTACAGTTAAAACTACTTGAGAAACTATCGTCAAAATATCTATCGTATCGTATGCTAGGGGTACATTTGTACCCCACAAGAAAGGCCAGACACTATTGTTAAAACTACCGCCAGTTTTTGCACTCATTGTCTAAAGTAACGTCAGAAAAAGCGTTTTGTGTTAAATCCTTAAACCATCCTTGGGGTACATTTGTACCCCAAGAGAGACCAGACACTATTGTTGAAACTACCGCCAGTTTTTGCACTCATTGTGCAAAGTAACGTCAGAAACAGCGTTTTCAGTTAATCCTAAAACCATCCTTGGGGTACATTTGTACCCCAAGAGAGACCAAACACGTATCGTCGAAACTACCGCCCATGTTAGGAATCATTGTGCAAAGTAACGTCAGAAAAAGCGTTTTGTGTTAAATCCTAAAACCATCCTTGGGTTACATTTGTACCCCAAGAGAAAAAAACAGATGCTATAGTCGAAACTACCGCCCATGTTAGGAATCATTGTGCAAAGTAACGTCAGAAAAAGCGTTTTGTGTTAATCCTAAAACCATCCTTGGGGGACATTTGTACCCCAAGAGTGACCAGACACGTATCGTCGAAACTACCGTTAATGTTAGGAATCATTGGGCAAAGTAACGCCAGAAAAAGCGTTTTGTGTTAAATCCTAAAACCTTCCTTGGGGTACATTTGTACCCCAAGAGAAAACAGATGTTATAGTCGAAACTACCGCCCATGTAAGGAATCATTGTACAAAGTAACGTGAAAAAAGCATTTTCCGTTAACCTTGGGCCTTGGGGTACATTTGTACCCCCAGAAACTTTTAACGCAGTAATCAAATTTACCATCACAGCAATAAAAATGTCGGCCTTTTTTCAAGGCACAACCTTTTTTATAACAACTCCAGTCAAAACTAGCGTTTTCTTTAAAAACAACCATCAAAAAGCAAGAAACTAAATTTGAAATTACCTCAATGCTTATGATCATTGAGCAACTATTGTCAAAACAAGCCTTTTTTATTGTTGTAACCCTTGAACCCTACTTGGGGTACTTTTGTACCCCAAAAAGCATTAAAAAGCAATATTTAAATATAACGTTATAGCAATTCAAATTTCGGTCATATGAAAATTGCTGTCAAAACTAGCATTTTCTTTAAAAATTACACTAGCTTACAAAAAAAAATTATAATAAAGACCCATTGAAGCTGTTGAACTCAAAAATGAATTAAAAAAAAAATAAAATTTAGCTTGGTAGTTAAATTTATTGGTAGTCTCTGACAATAGTTTCTTGCTTTGATGGTAACACTAGTTTAAAAAAAAATGGAAATGTTAAAAATTCTGCCAATCGAAAAGGGGCTATTATTGATTACCAAAAAATAGACGGTTAAAAAGGCTTATTAAAAAGTATATTTTTTGTACTTTTACCTAGGCTTCCGGATACCTTTTACCTTACATAGACATATTTTCGAATATTTTTACATGCCTGTAAAATATTTTTTTTCAGAAGAAGCGTGTTAGTTACATGGAAAAATGTTTCTATCACCAAATTATCACCGTTATGTGAGTTTATCAAGTTCAAATCGCATTCCACAAACTATTCAGGAAAATATCTAACTCCATATACTCGTAGGTTCAAGTTCATATCTTTAATAATTCTACAGATATTGCTCTGAATCACTATTAAAACGGTTCCAAACCTACACATCTAATTTTACGTTCCTATCAACTTTTGAATAGGTTGAGATATGGCTTGGGACCACTATTAAACCGGTTAAGCGGGTTCGGAACCGTCCATCAAACAGTGAAATATCTGCCTCCAAATGAAGCTTTCATAGCTTCGGAGATATGGCTCTGAACTACTTTTAGAACCAGTTCAATGGGGGGTACACTTGTACCCCATGGGTGAGAATGTAGTGAAATTGGATGCGTTTTCAGCTAATCCTAAATGAACGGTTTACGAATAAACTTTTATTTATAAATCATTCAAGGGGTCTCCTATTTTTTCTATTTCATTCTACGCTAGGGTTTCTATTGAACTAGTTCATCAGGCCAAATCAAATTCTCAATTCGCATTACTCCAACATTACTCCTACTCGCTTTCTCTTTCGCTCCCTAACCACTGGAATTACTCTACTAATTTTGTATGTGTGTTGACTTTCTCCCTTAGATAAACACAACAACGACAATGATAGCAATTCGCCCAGTCCTAAGTCCACAGAGCGCATCATTATTGGTCATGAGAAATCGGCTACACATGCTGAGCGACGTTCGGAAATTTCTGGCCAATTGGCCAAGAAATATGAGGGCAAATCACGTGAGGTGAGTTATACAAAATATAGTTTTATAATAAACATAATTAAACATTGTTTCCTTCTTTTTTTGTAGGAACTAATGCTGATAGCCAATGGCATGGAGAATGAGGCTTTGTTGCAGCGCCAACGTGTCAAAGAATTGGAAGATTATTTGGACAATTTGCTGTTGCGTGTAATGGAGACACATCCAAAAATCTTACAAAATCCATACTCACGTACCACATCGGCCAAAAGGTAGGGGGGGGGCTAAGGGTTTTTGCATCTTAAACGCATTTGAATGTGCCCCTTGTTTGTGTTTGTGTGTTTCCTCCTCTCTCCCTCATATATTTGCATGTTCATTTTTGTTGTTGTTCAATTTATCAAATGCATTTTTTTTTAATGTATTTCTCTTTATTTAGTTATAAAAATTACATCAATATGAATGACTTTTTAAAGTAAGTGCCTTCTGTTGTCTCTGAAAAATGTTTGCGCGCATGTAAAATGTTTGGCATTTAAAGCAACTTTATCTAAAAAAAACAAAAAACCAAAAGCAAGATAGAAGCACACAAGCAACCCCAGCACCTAACACAAATAACTAAACAATCAGCAGAAGAACCCATCAAGAAGCAGATCCAACAGCTACACACTGTGAACAAAAAAAGTAAGAAGAGTCGTTTGTCTCTGTCTAACCTGCTTTTTACCCTCTCTCTTTTTCTCTTTCTTTCTCTAACTTTAACTCTGTTGTTGAGGGTTTTCTTCTGAAATGGTTTTTCGTTTTTCCCTAAATCACTTACTAATTTTCTCTCTCTCTTTTCCTTTTGCAGCGGCTGAAGCAGCGTCCGACAAAAAAAACACCAAGTTGCCTTTCTAGCGAAATTCAAGTGCTTTCTTATTCTAAGAAAATGATTAGTTAATAAGCCAAATTTATACAGAGGAAGATCCCCCCCACTTATGTTTAACCCTTTCGTAAACTAAATTATTTGTACCATGTATATTTTACGTAATGTAATTGCAAATTTTGCTAGACAATTTGTGTACGATTGATTGAAATTATCCAAAAAAGTATTTGTTTTTTCTTTGAGTTTGTTTAATTCTTTTTGTTTTGCATTTTAATGATGTGTGACTCGTCGTGTGTAAAGTTTTTTTTTACAATTGATTTTAATTGCTTTATATAAATTTTTTTTTAAGGATTTTTAAATTATTTATGTCTGTTAGTTGTTAAGTAAGAGAGAAGTTCGAAGAAAGTGTTAATTAACTGATTTAACTTTGAATTGATATACACTTTAAAAAACTAAAATAATATATTAAAAATAATACAAATAAAAACAACATTTTTTCTAAATATTAATCAAGTTTATTGAAAAAAAAGCTTTTGATCTGGTCTCTAAAAAAGTTGCAAGAAATGCTGGATAAATTGTGGGGGCTGAATCGGCAGAGAAGAAACTTGACATATCAACTCAGCAGAAATAGAACGAGTTAAATCCTTCACATAGCTTGGACAAAGGTTAACTGGAAATATGGCTTCCGACGCTATAAAAGCCCTCCACAGCACTTAAAACACGCTATTAGAATAAATTACAGACGGGTTGAAGCAACCTCTTGCTCTATCATGTTCCAAAAGGCACTTGAAGTTCGACTAAACCGAACTAACTCTACACTGAAGCTCTGAGTAGCCACTTTTTCTACATAAGAGAGATTTTTACTCGGCCTAAAATCCGACAAGTTTTTATAATCACACGATATGGCAATTTGCCATAGATAAAGCAGTCGTTGACTTATTCCACACACCGTAAACCATAATAGCGGAGACCGCGTATTCACCTCTTTGGATCATTTGGGGGAGGACTGGCGTTTTCTTAATGTAAGGTTTGTATTCGTCGAGTGGGTTCTGGTTTCAACAAGACGGCGTCCACCGCCGTCGTAACATCGTTTTCTGAAATTGTTTCCGCCGTTGAGTCGAGTGTGAGCACGCGCGCCGAGCGCTGCTTCTTTGGATTTGAGTCAAGTTTACGTTACGCACCGTGAGAGCCAACATCGTAGCCGCATTCCGGCCGATGTTGGGAAACGTGGAAATGAGGGACGCACCGGGCGTGGATATCATATTAAAATGATGAAAATTTGGAATTATGTTAACAACCGAATTTTTTTTTTTCTTTGGTTTTTTTAAAAAACATGGGTCCGTCGAAGGACCTGTGCTGTCGAAACAGCCGCCAGACTGGTGCCCCCTACAACGACTTCTGGAGTGTAGGACGAGGGAGTGAATCTACCTCACACTTTTCTGCTCGTGCCCTGCTCTAGTCGTCGAGAAAAATCTAGCTCTACTTCCAACCGAATTTCCGAACCTCGGTCATCCCCAGCAATCTCAGTTTACGGCACAGGGGACCGCCCCTATGTTCCTACATATGTAACTATATAAATAATTGTATTTTAGGCCCCATAGAGGAGGATGGGAAGCCGTACGACCAACGGGCCAACTCATGGCTTGTGTGAGGGTCTCCCCCCGCAACCGCCCTACCCACCTAACCTGCTATGTCCTGATAGATAATATGAAACATTTTTCTTTAATATTTGCTTACACTATTTATTTTGTATAATTGTAACTGCTCCGACAATATGATCGAATGCACAGTGTAAATTAAGTATGACGCTACCACAACCGACTCGTTCAAATAGATAATTATGAGATCAAAGAAAAGTTTGCATACTTTTATGGGCATTTATCATGGTAAATTTTGTGCGTATAAAACGTAGTATATATCGTATGAGTAAGTGGGTTGCTATTTAAGTTTGTGGCCTAGGTCATTTCTAACCATTTTAGCACCAATTGGCCTATAACACATACACACACACACACAAACATGCCGAACGGGAAGAGCATTGCCTAGGTATAGGGAGACCATTCACAGTCACTGACTTGATGGACATCCTACTAAGCTCGCAAAACAATTGGAATGCTATTTGCACCATTGCAGCACAGATCCTTAAATCATTGCGTCGCGCTGAACAACAGCGCAATTCGAGTTCTAAACCCTAGATAAAAATTTAGTGGAGGCATTCATGCCATCTCCCCCTTGTGAAGTAATACTTAGCGGTAGTTCCGCGAGAGGGAAACGGAGAGTAGGGATGGTTTTAGTGGGTGAGGAACACCAAGTCCCACACTTTATGGGTTTTAATGCTTTCCCCCCTATAACAAAAAAAAAAAAAAAACACACAAACATGCAGCAGATGCTTACGACGACGCCGCACTTGCGACGCTGGTTCCCCTCCCGCTGCCTGAATAGCATTTTACTTCCAAAGCTTCCGTGTTATTCAAGTAAACAAATTTATTCTATAAGTTAATAGCTTACAGCGATCAAAATACTGAATTATGGGGTACAATTGTACCCCGGCACAAGCAGTTAGTACAGTCCAGTGAGTGCCTACACTTTTGCTACGTGGGTTGCTATTTAATTTTCTGGCCTAGTTCACTTCTAGCCATTTTAGGACCAATTGGCCTTTTCCAAAAAAAAAGTTTGGACTTTTATCGATAAAAGCTTCATACAACTCTTAAATGTGTGACCACGTTTGATATTGATTAACGATTAATCAAAAACTTACCTCGCAGAAAAATGGAATTAACTCGTGAACATTTTCGTGCAATCATTTTTCACAACTTTCGACGTGGATTATCACGACAAGAGTGCAACGATTAACTTAAATCTTTGTATGGCGATGAAGCACCATCCTAGAGCACTGTGAAAAATTGGTTTAATGAATTCAATAGCGGGCGACGTTCGCTCGAAGACGAAGGTCGTCCAAAAACAGTAGTTGTGCGTAAACTGATAATGCAAGATCGTCATGTGACATACCGTGAGATAGAGTCATCCTTGGGCATTCGATATTGCATGAACACCTGGGCGTAAAAAAGGTTTGTTCTCGTTAGATCATGCACAATTTGACAATCGCTCAAAAAAAGGCTCGTGTGGATTGGTGCAAAGACATTCTGAAAAAATATAATCGCGGTATTTCAAAAGACTTTTATAAGATCGTCACAGGTGACGTATCATGGATCTTAGCAATCGACCGTGTGGGTCTTCAAAGACGAGCCAAATCCAACGAAAGTCGTTCGTGGAAAAAGCACTTCGAAGCAAATGGTCGCCTGTTTCTTAGGTCAAGTGGCGACTGTTCCGCTTTGAGCAACTTAGGACGGTCAATTCTGAGTGGTACACCACAATTTGTTTGCCTGAAGTCTTCGGAGAAATTCGAAAAACGAACAAGAGAAGACAGATCATTGTGCACCATGACAATGCTCATACCAGCGCCTTTTTGACCGCCCAAAACGTCGAATTGATGGGTCATCCGCCGTACAGCCCTGACTTGGCACCCAATGACTTCTTTCGATTTCGATTTTCGTCGCCAGAAGTTATTGTTCCAGAGTTCAAAAACCATATTTTTGAGTTGTCTCAATCGGAGTGAAAAAAGTGCTTCGTCAATTGGTTTGAGCGCTTGCAAAAGTGTACAAATCTTGCTGGAGAATACTTTGAAAAACAATAAAACCATTTTTGATCATAAATATTCGCGTTTTCATTATAAGGCCAGAAATATATATAGCAACCTACGTAAGTAACTGTTAGAGCTTACTCAAATTATGACACTTCCCGCTAGCGCAACTCTAAGAAAAATCGATAAACAACAAGTAAGAGCTCTGCAGTCGAAATCCCTAACCGAGAAACACCCTGTAAATTTCATATTTTATGAAGTAAAAATCCGGTTTCAGTGATTTCGAGTCCCAAATGCATCAGAAATCCCACATAGCATAGTTTTATTAAACAATAAAACCATTTTTGATCATAAATATTCGCGTTTTCATTATTAGGCCAGAAATATATATAGAAACCTACGTATAATCGAATTAAGGGCCGTTTTCGCATCTTTATGATTTTCAAAAAATATGTGTTGCATGCTTTTAGCACGCGTTAAAAAAACCATAAGCGGGTCGTTGAAGACACAAGCGTACATATTTCAAACGCGGCCTAAAAGTAGGCAACATATATTTGGTTTAATGACGATACTTTTGCTGATCAATTTCCAGCCAACTCTTAGCCTACTTTTAGGCTTCAATTAAGAATTTTGTTTGTGGAAATTTAAGGGGATTTTCCCTCAAAATGGGAAATGCTTAGAATCAGAACAGCGCTTGCTACTGAGTGGCGAGCGGCAGAGACAGAGAGAGAGAGAGAGAAAGAGCGTAGACCGCGAGAATTTGAATTCTCTGGATTTGTTTTTAACCTGCCTAATCTGTCGTGGCATGCCTCAGTCTCTCCCAGCACGCGACGAGCTGCGGATCGTTGCGATCGCCTCTAAAAAAAAAAAAAAAACAAAACAAAACAAATACAAAATTAAAAAAAACGTATTTTTTTTAAGTTTTATTTTTTGTTGTTAAATTTCGATCAGTTTACGCGACGCGTGTGAAGGTTTTTGATTTTTTTTTTTTTAAGTGCAACAAAAATATAAAATAATAATTGATAAAAATTGAATAAAAAAATATTGTGCAACCAATTGATTGATGGATGGCAGTGAAACAATTTCTTGCAAAACAGAAGTAGAAGGCCCTCCAATGATGATGGCAAAAGAAAACGCAAACAAAACGAGCGAAAAATCAAATACAAAATTGTAAAAAGCGAAAAAAGTGAGTGATTTATTTAACTTAGTATGTGCGCATATACGTATGTATGTATGTGTGTGTGTGTATGTATTTTTTTTTTTTAAACGAACTCATGGTTTATGGCAATGCCCGGTTTCGGAAGCAGCAGTTGATGTGATGATGATGCTGATGATCTCGCGACTGTGTATAGTTGGTTGGTTTTGTGCGGGAGGAAGGGAAATATGAAATGGAATTAAATTAAATCAAATGATAAAAAAAAATATAAATCGAGTGTAGAAACAGAGGCAGCCCTCTGTGCCAAACAAAAACAAAAAACGAAAAAACGAAAAAAAAAATCAGAAACCCCCCAAAGTCTGACAAACATAACATCAACTGATGGACAGAAATGCACTGAACTGAACTGAGACTGGGACCATTGTACCACATTGGGGGGCTCCACAGACGACTAATGGATATATATTAACGCACACACACACACACACGACCAGAAGTCAGCGGAAGGAAACAGCCAAAGGGTAGACTCTCTTGCTCTGTTTGTTGAGTTTGTTCCTTTTTGGCTGTTAAACAAATACAAAAATGTTTTGCTTACATCATGAGTTTCCCTTACAGTTTCCGCCACCTTTTTTACTTCCAGGGAAAATGTCAAAATTTGTTTTAAAAATAAATTATAAACGGATGTCTAAACTAAGCCTCAACTGTACTTCGATTGGGATCGAAGATTTTCAGTATATATTTCAGTTGTGGTTCGGCTTTAGAACCGAAACCCAATTCAAAAAAATTACCTTAACTTAATTTCTCTCCAGAACCTAATCAACACAATCACATTTAAGCTTACGAAACCGGTTTATTTTGCTTTGTTACAACAGCTGCGCTGCTACTGCAAAAAGCTTATATTGTCGGTATATTGACTTGGCTGCTCTTAAGGCTTTTGTTGCTGTAAAGTAAGGGATTGAATTTTATCATTTAGAAGCAGAAAGTCATTTGTAATGGCATTAGTTAAAATTTTAATCGCTAGATGGTGCCTTCGGGCCTTATAGCTAAGTATTGTTCAAAAGCCTTAAGTCTAAGCTACTATCGATAAAAAGTTAATGGTCAATCGATAACATTTGAATTAAATATGCAACGTAAATGTGAGCATTTTCGGCATATTTTGCCAGCTCTAATAAAAGCACCGATTTAATAGGTGAAAGACAATCCCAGGTGTTTCACAAATCGCTTTCGACCCAAAAACGACCCAATTCCCATACTATTTGGGATTTGTAGAACACCTGGGAATGTTCTGTTTTGGAAATTTTGAGGTGAAGAACGCACCAGGCACTGACTGGCCTTTCGCGGCGGATTACAATCCAATCGAATCCAGGCAATAATTAACAAAAAACGCCGTTATTTATTATAAAAGATTGCCAAGAAGCTTAATGTATCACATACAATAGTGGCAAACGGGGTAACAACATAGCTCCGACGACATATCTCCGACGAGTTAAAAATGACATATCTCCGAAAGGAGTTATATCGTTTTAAAACATCATTTTTCTAATCGGACTTATGTCGTTTCAAAACGACTTAACTCCGATCGGAGATATGACGCTTCAAAACGACATAAATCCGATCGAAGATATGTCGTTTTCAACTCGTCGGAGCTATGTCGTTTTGAAGCGTCATATCTCCGATCGGAGTTACGTCGTTTTAAAACATCATATCTCTGATCGGAGTTGTATCGTTTTAAAACGTCATATCTCTGATCGGAGTTATGTCGTTCCAAAACGTCATATCTCCGATCGGAGATATTTCGTTTGCAACACGTCGGAGATATGTCGTTTCAAAACGACGTAACTCCTATCGGAGATATGACGCTTCAAAACGAGCTAAACAAACCGTCTTCGAGCGAAACCAAATTTTCACAGTGCTGTAGGATGGTGCTTTATCGCCATACAAAGATTTAAGTTCATCGTTGTACTCTTGTCGTGATAATCCACGTCGAAAGTTGTGAAAAATGATTGCACGAAAATGTTCACGAGTTAATTCCATTTTTCTGCCGAGGTAAGTTTTTGATTAATCGTTAATCGATATCAAACGTGGTCACACTTGAAAGAGTTGTATGGAGCTTTTATCGATAAAAGTCCAAACTTTTTTTGGGAAAAGGTGACCTAGGCCAGAAACTTAAATAGCAACCCACGTAAGAGCTGAAGAGCTCTGCTGAACGCGCCCATTACTCCACTAAAATGGCTATATCTACTAAACGATTTCGAATTTTTGAAAATGGTTTCAAGGGAACAAAAGTGGAATGTCCCAGCTATAATAATAAGGCAAAACAAAATTATTGAAATATATAATTTTTTAAAGGTAAATAAAAGACCCCCCCCTTAAATGGAAATAGCTTTGAAATACTAAAGAATAATGTCGTAGAGGCTGTCACAATAATGCCCTCTCACACTCTTTTTAATGTTTTTTTTTTTAAATTTAAAATAACGTCACACACAAATCTGTTCGTTTCACTGTCTTGCATTTTGCAATTTATATTTTCTTAAAAAAAAAAAAAGAACAAATACTGACAGTAAATTTTTATATATTTCAAAGTCAAAAATACTCTTAAAACGTTGAGCATCAAAAATATTAAAAGATTTTTTTTGCTACGCCCACTTAACAGCAGCAGCAGCAATAACAACAACAACAACAACAACTGTAAGCAGCGACATTTATTAAAATGTCAACTGAATGCTCACGAAATGTTTTTGATTGTTTTTACTTTTAATACCCTGTACACATAAAAATGAATAAAAAGGGGGAATTATGAAGTTGCGCAGAAACATATTTAATTTTTGAACAGCATCAATAGCCCAGACTGTCTATCCATCTGTCTGTTTGAGAGCCTTGATCTCAGAAACTATAAGGGTGCTTTGGCATGTTAGACGGGTTTTACACGATGAAGCTTACTTCATGAAGTTTTCTCAGTAGGCGGGAAAACGACAATTGAATTTATACATTTCGTTTAAAAGGTTTGAAAAATCTACATTAAATTTCAAGCCTACATGGAAAACTTCATGAAGTTTGCTTCATCGTGTAAAGCCCGACTAAGATGGGAGCGGATTTCTCAAATCCCGAACTTAAATGCTTCCTCAGTTAGGTCAAAAATATCTTAAAATCTTTGGGATGTCATTAAATGAATTTATAAATACTAAGTTTTAAAATTTCCAAGTGATTTCGTACTGAAAATAAATCTTTTGGGAGTCGGGAATCCCGTCCCTCGTCCATCTCTAGTGTATACCATAAGCAGATAATTTTTTTCAGATTTTTCCCATAAGTTCGGTTAAAAAACACAGAAGTTTAACCCAACAGGCCGCTGGGGAGGGACCCGCGTTTAAAACTCACACAAAATCAAGGCAACAGGGTATTTCGTAGTCGGGGCTTTCAAGTATAGCTCTCTTATTTTTTTTTTTTTTTTTGTAATATTTTTTTGTTTGCATTTGTTTTCTCTTGTCTTCACTCATTGTGTAAATTCCAAAAGCGCGACAAACCATTAAGCGGTTTGAGAATTGAATAAAACGCCAACAATAACAACAACAACGGCAACAGTAGCAATCAACATAGAACGCAGCCTGATCAGCGGCTTTTAAACAATTAGTTATTATTTTTTTTTTTTTTTAGAGCTTTTCAGTTAGTTTTTGTTTACTCGAAATGTGCAAACACAGGTATGTGGCTGTTAATGCTCCCGCTGTCGTTTTCGACCGACATAACTCCGATCGGAGATATGACGCTTTAAAACGACATAGCTTCGACGAGTTTAAAACGACGTTTTAAAACGACATATCTCCGACGAGTTGCAAACGACATATCTCAGATCGGAGTTGCAACGACATATATACTCCGATCGGAGTTATGTCGTTTTGAAGCGTCATATCTCCGATAGGAGTTACGTCGTGAAGGTCGTCCAAAAACAGTCGTTGTGCCAGAAAACATTGATGCCGTGCGTGAACTGATCGTCATGTGACAAACCGTGAGATAGAGGCATCCTTGGGCATTTCCTCCACCAGCATACATTCGATATTGCATGAACACCTGGGCGTAAAAAAGGTTTGTTCTCGTTGGATCCCGCACAATTTGACAATCGCTCAAAAAAAAAGCTCGTGTGGATTGGTGCAAAGAAATTTTGAAAAAATATAATCGCGGTGTTTCAAAAGACGTTTATAAGATCGTCACAGGTGACGAATCATGGATCTTAGCAATCGACCGTGTGGGTCTTCGAAGACGAGCCAAATCCAACGAAAGTCGTTCGTGGAAGAAGCACTTCGAAGCAAATGGTCGCCTGTTTCTTCGGTAAAACTGGTCATGTGGCGACTGTTCCGCTTGAGCAACGTAGGACGGTCAATTCTGAGTGGTACACCACAATTTGTTTGCCTGAAGTCTTCGGAGAAATTCGGAAAACGAACAAGAGAAGACAGATCATTGTGCACCATGACAATGCGAGCTCTCACACATCAGCTCACACCAGCGCCTTTTTGTCGAATTGATGGGTCATCCGCCGTACAGCCCTGACTTGGCACCCAATGACTTTTATTCCCGCACATCAAGGAAAAATGCGTGGTCAACGATTTTCGTCGCCAGAAGGTATGCTGTTGAAGAGTTGAAAAACCATGTTTTGGAGGTGTCTCAATCGGAGTGGAAAAAGTGCTTCGACAATTGGTTTGAGCGCATGCAAAAGTGTATAAATCTTGCTGGAGAATACTTTGAAAAACAATAAAACCATTTTTGATCATAAATATTCGCGTTTTCATTATTAGGCCAGAAATATATAAAGCAATCAACGTCTAACCTTGTACGACATCAAACCTACAAATAACAAAGTAAAATGTTTGTTTATTTGACACATAGCAGCTATATAGATGATGAGAAATCGGCCCTTAAAGGATTTAAATATTTTGGCTATTGTTTTATTTTTTTGGAGTGTAGCCATGATTCGCCACAAAAAAATGCTCTTAAATGGGGAAAAACTAAATATATATATTTAAATACAATTTCGTATACATTTTTTTACACGACTTTTAAATGTCAGTTCTGTCCATTTTTCTCCTTTCTCATTTCGAGTGACAGAAAAGCGCAATCTGCAAGTGCAACATCAAGTGTTGCTTAGTATTTTTAGCTACCTAGTGGTAGTAAAACCAAAACAGAAGACCCAAAATGGCACAAGACATTGCCAGAAAAGAATGGGGAACAGAAAAAAAAAGGGAACAACTGACGACTGCAAAGACATGGAGAAGGCAACAACAAACATTGTGAGATTATTATGTCAGCGGTTGTGTATCTGGAAGATACATTTTGGTGCCAGCTTGTGTTGTTGCTGCTGCTGCTGTTATTGCTCTTGTTGTCGCCGCTGTCTGACAACAACAAACTGACAGTGACAGCAATTTAAATCATGTTGCATTTTTTGTTCTCTGTTTGGTTTGGTTTTTTTTTTTTTTTTGTATTTTATGTTGCACTAATTGAGGTTGAGGCGACTGCTTGAGACTCTCAGATCTCGAGCCAAAAGAGAAGGGGGTTGTAGAAACAGCAGAAGAATGAGGTGCAAAATGGGTCAGTTAAATGTAGAACTTAACTGATCTTGTGGTTTTAGTTACGTATGGAAGCGATTTGTGGAACACCTGGGAATGATTTGAGTAAAAATCTTTTTTTTTCTCCAGCGGGCATCAAAACCTAATTGCAGCCCTAAAATTTTAGCTTTTTTAGCTTACAAAATAAACAAAAGTCGATTAAAACAATTCAAGTAAAACATAGAAAATAATGTCCTAGGCATGTTTGATACAATTTAGTTTCAGTATGCTTTGTATATGAGCTTTATCCTTTGTTTTGTGTGTTTTTGTTGTGTGCTGTTTTAGGCTAGCCTAACTTCTAATTAATTCTGTTTCGTGAAGTAAAAATTAAGTGGATTATTATGGATTATCAGAACTAATAAAGCCTTATGGTTAATTAAAGTATCTACTATACGAAATTCGAACTGTTTTTTGCGCAATTTTGCCCGAATCCGAAAAATCACGATTTTTGTTCAGACAATTTTGGGTTAGAAATCAGATGTTTCCGATTTTTTATATGGAAAATGTTTAGTGAATTTTCGTAACGGTTTGCATAGTATAGTTCTTCAGTATGTATATGGGGAGCGTAAAATGCGTCAACCAACCAAATTTTAGTTTAATTGTATTAAAAACAACAAAGTTGACGAAAGTCGGTCAGATCGGTTATATGGTAGCTATATGATATAGGGTTGCAAATCGAACCAAAGTTGGAAGAACACCTAAGGAACTTAAAATACGTATTGAAACTGAATTTCATTTCAATTGCTTTAAAAACAACTAAGTCGGTCAGATCGGTTATATGGTAGCTATATGATATAGGGTCGCAAATCGAACCACACTTGGTAGGACACCTAAAGAACTCAAAATATGTATTGAAACCGAATTTCAGCTTGATAGCTTTTAAAACAACAAAGTCGGTCAGATCGGTTATATGGTAGCTATATAATATAATTTTGGAAATCAAAGCAAACTTGGTAGCACACCTTAGGACATTAAAATACGTATTGAAACCGAATTTCAGCTTGATAGCTTTAAAAACAACAAAGTCGGTCAGATCGGCTATATGGTAGCTATATGATATAGTGTCGCAAATCAAACCAAAGTTGGAAGAACACCTAAGGAACTTAAAATACGTATTGAAACCGAATTTCAACTAGATAGCTTCAAAAACAACAAAGTCGGTCAGATCGGTTATATGGTAGCTATATGATATAGGGTCGCAAATCGAACCACACTTGGTAGGACACCTAAAGAACTTAAAATATGTGTTGAAACCGAATTTCAGCTTGATAGCTTTAAAAACAACAAAGTCGGTCAGATCGGTTATATGGCAGCTATATGATATAGGGTTGCAAATCGAACCAAAGTTGGTAGAACACCTAAAGAACTCAAAATACGTATTGAAACCGAATTTCAGCTTGATAGCTTTAAAAACAATAAAGTCGGTCAGATCGGTTATATGGCAGCTATATGATATAGTGTCGCAAATCGAACCAGTCTTGGTAGCACACTTAAGGACATTAAAATACGTATTGAAACCGAATTTCAACTTGATAGCTTTGAAAACAACAAAGTCGGTCAGATCGGTTATATGGTAGCTATATGATATAGGGTCGCAAATTGAACCAAACTTGTTAGGACATCTAAAGAACTCAAAATACGCATTGAAACCAAATTTCATTTTAATTGCTTTAAAAACAACAAAGTCGTTCAGATCGGTTATGTGGTAGCTATATGATATAGGGTTGCAAATCGAACCAAAGTTGGAAGAACAGCTAAGGAACTTAAAATTTTCATTTCAATTGCTTTAAAAACAACAAAGTTGGTGCATATCGACCAGATCAGTTATATGGCAGCTATATATAAAATAATGCTTTAAATTCAGCGAATCTTGGTAAGTCGTTTTGGGGGCGAAAAATATGGGCATAAACCAAGTTTGAGGCAAATATCTCTCATAAATTAACGACTTGATCCTTCTTTTTGAAAGAAGGATAGCAAATCCATCAGCAGTATTTGATAATCCTGATCAAGTATTCATGCTAGATAATCTCCTATAATAGTTTGGTTCAAATTTATGTGAAATTTATTCAGGAACTTCTTACCGAAGACACAAACACACACATGAAAAAAAACATAAAGCGGGAAGCCCATGGCTGGGGCTGGAGCAATGGACAGACACACGCACAATAACTACGACCCGTCACAACGAAATATAATGGAAACCAACAAACAGGAAGAAGAAATATTTAATTAAAATCAACCATAATGGTCACCGGCCGAAGTAAAAAACCCCAGGCAGAGAAGAGAGAGGAGAAAGGGCTGGGGCTGGAAAGTGGGGTTAAGCACTCATATACGACATAAATGCATGGATTATGTATGGGGAGATCTGCTCGCATTTGACTATGGATTCAATTGAATTTGACTCAACTGTAAGTTCTCTACCCCAACCAATCAATCAATCGAGTGAAATTTCGCTAGCATGCCAATCAATTGACCACTTAAACTAGCTTCTAAATGGGTAGAGCAATAGAGGAAACTCATTAGCATGTCCCAGAGACAACAAAAGTGTGCGACTGAATTCGAAATCGGAAACTCCTTATAAAGCAACCAACACATTTGGCATTTCCTTTCCAACTAAAATTTCAACTATTAAAAACGCATTAAATTATGTTTATTTGTTTAGTTTTTTTTTCGCTCACATAGTTCCGGTTGGACTCAACCTAATAGTTCGATTTATTTTCGGTCAGTTGTCGACGACAAAGCAAATGACAATAAATTTAATTTTAATTTCTTTAAAATGTTTTGTTGACATTGTGCCAGGGCAGACTTCATAAATTCTAAGAGACAGACGCATGAAATCCGGACACAAATAAATACGCAAAATATCACTCAAAGTGAAGTAGACCCAAAACGAATTCATCACTAATATTTACGCATAAATGTCGTGAGTGATAAATGATAAAGTGTGAAGTGTCACTTGTAGTAAATATCAAAAAAAAATATTTTAACAATTCTTTTTAGCACTAGAGTCCGATTTCTCATTTACTATATAGCTGGTATGTCACAGATAAACTCAGAATTTACTCTGCAATTTGTAGGTTTATTTGACAGATACTTACCTTAGTTATTTTGAAATATTTATCAGTCTTTGATAACTAGCTATATATGTATCAAGTATATAGCTTGAATAATTTTAGATATATGGAACTGGTCTTTAACCAGTAAAATGTCTATCTAAATGTCTATACATAAATTTCAATTTCATAACTTCAATCATTTCTGAGAATTTCTGGGAATTTTCCACCCCTTGGGAGTGGAATTATGTTCACATTTTCAACACATATGGAAACTTCGGCTCTGCGTTGATTTTTAATAAGTGAATTTAGTCAGTGAGTCATTCAGTCATTCATTGAGTCAGTCATTCAGTCAATCATTCAGTCAGTCAGTCAATCAGTTAGTCATTCAGTCAGTCATTCAGTCAGTCAATCAGTCAGTCATTCAGTCAGTCATTCAGTCAGTCATTCAGTCAGTCATTCAGTCAGTCATTCAGTCAGTCATTCAGTCAGTCATTCAGTCAGTCATTCAGTCAGTCATTCAGTCAGTCATTCAGTCAGTCATTCAGTCAGTCATTCAGTCAGTCATTCAGTCAGTCATTCAGTCAGTCATTCAGTCAGTCATTCAGTCAGTCATTCAGTCAGTCATTCAGTCATTCAGTCAGTCATTCAGTCAGTCATTCAGTCAGTCATTCAGTAGTCGTCATTCAGTCATTCAGTCAGTCATTCAGTCAGTCAGTCAGTCATTCAGTCAGTCATTCAGTCAGTCATTCAGTCAGTCATTCAGTCAGTCATTCAGTCAGTCATTCAGTCAGTCATTCAGTCAGTCATTCAGTCAGTCATTCAGTCAGTCATTCAGTCAGTCATTCAGTCAGTCATTCAGTCAGTCATTCAGTCAGTCATTCAGCATTCAGTCAGTATTCAGTCATTCAGTCAGTCATTCAGTCAGTCATTCAGTCAGTCATTCAGTCAGTCATTCAGTCAGTCATTCATTGAGTCAGTCAGTCATTCAGTCAGTCATTCAGTCAGTCATCGTCAGTCATCAGTCTCCAGTCATTCAGTCAGTCATTCAGTCAGTCATTCAGTCAGTCATTCAGTCAGTCATTCAGTCATTCAGTCAGTCATTCAGTCAGTCATTCAGTCAGTCATTCAGTCAGTCATTCAGTCAGTCATTCAGTCAGTCATTCAGTCAGTCATTCAGTCAGTCATTCAGTCAGTCATTCAGTCAGTCATTCAGTTGGGTTTTTGCTGTGTGCTGTTTTAGACTAGCCTGACCTCAAATTGATTCTGTTTCGTAGAGTAAAAGTTTGGTGGATCACTGTGAATTGTCGTGACTGTTAATGCTTAATGGTTTATTAAAGTATCTTTTATACGATTGTCCAATTGGTTTTTGCCCGATTTTGCGCGAATCCGTAAAATCACTATTTTTTTCAGACAATTTTGGATTAGAAATCAGATGTTTCCGATTTTTTATATGGAAAATGTATAGTAAATTTTCGTTACTTTTCACACTGTATTTCAACACTGTTTTCCAACAATATTTTCCAACACTGTTTTCCAACAATATTTTCCAACACTGTTTTCCAACAATATTTTCCAACACTGTTTTCCAACAAATATTTTCCAACACTGTTTTCCAACACTGTTTATCAACTCTGTTTATTAACACTGTTTTTCAACACAGTTTATCAACACTGTTTATCAACACTGTTTATCAACACTGTTTTTCAACACTGTTAATCAACACTGTTTTCCAGGAATTCGTTTGGGTTTTTTTTGGTTTCTGACCCTTTTCTTTACGTTTGATTAACAATTGGGAAATTTAAATCATTTTCCAAACATTTTATCACTATTTTTCTATGCCTCTTCCTTGGACAAACGGAAGTAAATAGTGGACTCTGTCATTGCCATCCAAGCAATTCTTTTGTACCATTTGTTGGCATTAATAATATTTGCATGCCCATTAATAATAGTTTGTCGTTGATGAGCAGAAGGAATCGAGTACCGGGGGTGAGAGGGGTTGATCATTGAACCGAAGTCGCCGACGCCGTTGTCGCCGCCAGTCGGTAGTCGGAGCACCCCGTTGACATTAAAGTTGATGGCAAACTGTACGCATTATGGCGTCGCATTATCAGCAATAATGACCGTTGGCCGTTTATGGGTTTGCCGTTGTGCGATGATGATAATGCATGGTGGAGGATCAGTGGAAGTCTCCAACTGTGTATCAATAAATGGCCTGGGAAACTGCATAAAAAGTTACAAGAAAACTAAATAAATATCTCATATAAAAACACGAATAACAGATACACTTTCTATTTCTTAAAAATTGCAGAAAATGAAGCCGCAAAGGCTGCCAGGCAGCTCCATCAAAACGAAACTAACCACGAGAAGTAGAAATAGCCACAACTTAACACACACAGCAACAACAGCAAGTCAACCCATACAAATGCTGACAAATCCAACATTTCACAAACGCCGACGAAGGCGACAGTATAGATGGAGTAGCTTAACAGACCTCAGCAAACCGGGTGCCTATCTAACCCTCCTGTTGCTCTCCACTGCCTCAGTTGCCTGCGCCGCCTCCGCCTCCACCACATCAACTGGCAGCTTTTCCAGTTCATCGCCATGCGCCCCACAACATTGGTGGGATCCATTGCAGAATAAGTGTACGCCCTGTACCAGTTGCCAGGGTGAGATGATACCACTGAGACCATGTCAACTGCATACGGATACCATTTGTGGTTCCATATATGATTTGAAAATTGATTGGGTGGTGCTGGCCAAAACCGAACCCAACTGGAAGGAGGTAAATTTGAATTATAATTGTGTACGAAATATCTTTTTTTTTTATACGGCTTCAACTATTCCAGCGCCGAAAGTCCTCGGAATATGAGCATTTCGATCAGCCCCAATCACTGCAGCATTTGACCCATGAGCAATTGCAACAACTGCATGATGAGGCCGCCGCTGCCTGGGCTTTAGATTGGCAGACCAGTGTACTCTATATAGCCGTATTGACCTGTTTGGTCTTCTTTACGGTAGCTGCCTGCATACTCATCCATCATATGCGCCAATGGCGGCGCATGGAGAGGCGCTTAGATCAAGGTGAGTAACGGTGGATAATTTGTTAAGGGGTCTAAGCTAGAAAAAACTTAAAAATAAATATGATATAAGGGAAGAATCTTTCGTGAAAATAATTTTGAAAAAACTCGCAATATCTTCCACAATTTTGGAGATAGATTCTTTGGTCCTTCTACAGATTTAGAGTACTTAACAAACTTTATCAATCCTCCATACAACATTTTTCGATAAGATGAACGATAATCAAGTTATAAGCAATATGATATTGGGGAAGAATCTATGTCATGAAAATAATGCGAAAAATACACGGCATATCTTCCACAATTTTGGAGATAGATTTTTTGGTTCTTCTTTAGATTTATGGTGCTCAATAATCTTTGTCGATCATTTGTACATAATTTTTCGATCAGATGAACGATAATCAAGTTATAAGCAAGGCAAGAATCTATATCCTAAAAATAATTTGAAAAACACCTGATATCTTCCATAATTTTGGAGATAGATTCTTTGGTCCTTCTACAGATTTAGAGTACTTAACATACTTTATCGATCCTCAGTACATAATTTTTCGATCAGATGAACTATAATCAAGTTATACGCAATATGATATAAGGGAAGAATATATATCCTAAAAGTAATTCGAGAAAAACACCTCATATCTTCCACAATTTTGGGGATAGATTCTTTGGTCCTTCTTTAGATTTATGGTGCTCAATAATCCTTGTCGATCCTTTGTACATCATTTTTCGATCAGATGAACGATAATCAAGTTATAAGCAAGGCAAGAATCTATATCCTAAAAATAATTTGAAAAACACCTGATATCTTCCACAATTTTGGGGATATATTCTTTGGTCCTTCTATAGACTAATAGTACTCAATAATCTTTGTCGATCTACTATACAACGTTTTTCGATCAGATGAACAACAATCAAGTTATAAGCAATATGATATAAGGGAAGAATCTATATCCTAAGAATAATTTGAAAAATCACCTGATATCTTCCACAATTTTGGGGATAGATTCTTTGGTCCTACTATACACTTATAGTACTGAATAATCTTTTTCGATCCACCATACAACGTTTTTCGATCAGATGAACGATAATCAAGTTATAAGCAATATGATATAAGGGAAGAATCTATATCCTGAAAGTAATTCGAGAAAAACACCTTATATCTTTCACAATTTTGGAGCTATATTCTTTGGTCCTTCTTTAGACTTATAGTACTCAACCATCTTTATCGATCCTTCGTATATAATTTTATGATCAGACGAACGATAATCAAGTTATAAGATATGTGGCTTATCCTAAAAATAGCGTATCTTCCACAATTTTGGGGATGTTCTTTGGTCCTTCAATAGTTTGAACGATAATCAAGTTATCAGCAATATGATATAAGGGATGAATATATATCCTGAAAGTAATTCTAAAAACTCCTGATATCTTTCTCAATTTTGGAGATAGATCATTTGGTTCTTTTATATAATTATAGTACTCAACCATCTTTATCGATCCTCTGAACATAGTTTTTGGATCAGATGAACGATAATCAAGTTATAAGCAATATGATATAAGGGAAGAATCTATATCCTAAAAGTAATTCGGAAAAACACCTCATATCTTTGACAATTTTGGAGATAGAATATTTGGTCCCTCTAAAGATTTATAGTACTCAACTACCTTTATTGATCCTCCGTACGTAGTTTTTCGATCAGATGAACGATAATCAAGTTATAAGTAATATGATATAAGGGAAGAATCTATATCCTGAAAATAAGTTGAAAAAAAAACTTATGATATCTTCCACAATTTTGAAGATAGATTATTTGGTCCCTCTAAAGATTTAGAGTACTCAACAATCTTTATCGATTCACGATGCAACGTTTTTCGATCAGATGAACGATAATCAAGTTATACGCAATATGATACAAGGGAAGAATCTATATCCTGAAAATAATTTGAAAAAAGAACTCATAATATCTTCCACAATTTTGAAGATAGATTCTTTGGTCCTTCTATAGATTTGAGGTACTCAACAATCTTAATCGATCCACCAAACAACGTTTTTCGATCAGATAAACGATAATCAAGTAATAGTTTGTGTTCAAACTTTGCAGGTACAGAGAATAAAACAGTCGGGCTTGACAGTTAACTCGTCCATTTAAATCCCTCTGTTTTCTTCTGGCCTAATGTTTCTTTTGGGTTCCTTCCAAACACTAAAGTTCTCCAGACGTGGGCCACATGTTGCCTTTGGCAGCAGCAGCAGCAGCCAGACCAGCGGCAAAACGTTTAAACAGCGTGAATTTTCCACACTTTTTGCGCCATTCGGTACGCCCCCAAGAGCTTGTTGGAAAATTTATGCCCTGTTTTGATAGGGTCTCCTTGTTGTTTTTCTTGTAATCATAATTCAGCGCGTGTCGTCGTCCCACGCGGCGAACGAAACGAAACGCTGGAAAAGTGCAGCGTGAAAAATTGATGTAACATCGAAATGCAGCCCAAGGCACTTGCTTACTTCCGGATGTGTTTAATTTCCCAGGTAAAAAGTCACGTCTTTTCTTTCAATCTCAAGGACAAGCGGATGTTCGGGGGAAAAATTTTACCAAAATCATGTCACAAATTTTTCAAAAATGGGAGTGGGAGATGTATTTTATGTATTTTATGTAGTTTCCGCCTTGGACCCCTCCTTCATTCTAAAATAAGATACTTTGATTGAATGTTTGAACCAGCTGCTTGTACAGGAAGTTGCTGCTACAAAGGTAAGATCTCCAGATCTTCAAGCATTCAAGCGCACTATTGACAATTGGCCTACCATCCCGCCCGACCGACTGCAGACCATCAATTCGGCACGCGCTTATGCCTTCCTTCAACTTGGGGCGATAAATTTGCACACGAGGCCAAAACGAGATGAGTTGGGGCTGGGCAAATATTGCAGACATGGGCCTGGTGTTTTACTGCCCCATCCCCTCCTTCAGAATCTGACCAAAAATAACTCGCAGAATGACTAGAGAAGTTGTGGGGCATGAGAAAAGTAAGCAAAAGGAATTGCAGTAAGTGGGAAAATATTGAAAATGATTTTTGAATATAAATATATATATAATTTACTATATATTTAAAAACTATCTATGGTATCGATACTCTGAAGGTCACTGGTTATTTAAGTGCACAGCGGAAAACATTCCAAAATATTGGACTCAAGATAAGCCATAAAAATGATAGCCTGTATATGCGTATTAAAACACACAAAATCAAGTGTTAAGGTTATTTCGAAGTCGTATTGTATTGTTTGGTCAACCTTTCTTAGTCTGGGAATCGAACTTATAAACTTTTGCAATAAACATGAATGAAATAGCGTCTTAAAGCATTGCACCATCGCACACGCTTGTTGCCCTACTTCGAAAATGCTACGTATCGTTATCGACAATGTTTCCATTAAGTTAAAAAATAAAGTTACAGCCTTGAAATGGTTCACATTTTGAAAATAAATGATTTATCTAACTGCCATTAAAATCTGTGTGCGTATCAATACAAAGTCTACACTGACAAAATGGTGGCTTTAGCTTCTATAGTTTCCGAGATTTTTGAATTTTCATGAAGATCGGCTTAGTGGTTTAGACGCCAATTCTCACCAGCTTGTACTTCATTTTACTAATGCTTGAATCACACAACGTTTTTCGGAAGTGCTTACAGCTTCTGTATCACGGTTGTTATTGTCCGAAACATTAAGCTAATTTAACGGGAAACGGGCAAAAACGGGCAAAAACGATTAATAACTAAATAATCTGTACACTTTAAGGAATAACTAGCTGTTTTTTATTTGCTCGCGCAAGCGTGATCAGTTTTAACTTTATATTATTAAGTCCCGATGGGTGTATTTTACTTTTATTTAATGTTAATCAGATATTTTCTGCTGACTTTGAAGGGTTTTTTACCAAGCTTTCGGGAAATTTGTTTAGAATTCAAAATTGTTAAGTCCGAATTTGTTGAATTTATATAAAAAAATCCACTTTTGGACCATAGTGCAAGGCAGATATATAAGCAAGTTAAATTAGTTCGTTTGCCAACAAAGTTTTTAAGCTTACCTTATTTTCGTACGACAAACATATTACCCATATTTAGAGGTAATCGTTTGCTGAAAATTTCCTCCGCTTTTTACTTAAAGCACACAAATCACTTATACAATACCCAAAATGCAATGTTTACGATTTTAAAATATGGTATAAGTGTGTTGATGTGGCATATGCGGTGTTTGCAAATGCTGTGTTAGAATTTGCAGTGTTATAATTTGCGATGTTTGCATATGCGGTGTTTGGAAATGCGGTGTTTGCATATGTGGTGTTTGTATATGCGGTGTTTGCATATGCGGTGTTTGCATATGCGGTGTTTGCATATGCGGTGTTTGCATTTGCGGTGTTTGCATTTAAGTTGTTGATAGTTGTTTACGGTGTTTATGCGGTGTTTGGAATAAATATGCGGTGTTTGTATATGCGGTGTTTGCATATGCGGTGTTTGCATATGCGGTGTTTGCATATGCGGTGTTTGCATATGCGGTGTTTGCATATGCGATGTTTGCATTTAAGGTGCTTGCATATGCGGTGTTTGCATATGCGGTGTTTGCATATGAGGTGTTTGCTATATGCGGTGTTTGCATTTGCGGTGTTTGCATATGCGGTGTTTGCATATGCGGTGTTTGCATATGTGGTGTTTGCATTTGCGGTGTTTGCATATGCGGTGTTTGCATATGCGGTGTTTGTATATGCGGTGTTTGCATATGCGGTGTTTGCATATGCGGTGTTTGCATATGCGGTGTTTGCATATGCGGTGTTTGCATATGCGTTGATAATGCAATAAGAAATGAAATCAATGTAATGGTGCCACAGAATTGTGGAAATACGGGAAATGTTTTGGGTATTGCTCATTATTCTAGTGATATGAATATGTTACTCTCAAGTCTTCTGCTAAATAGTAAAGAATTTGGTACTCCTTTTACGACATGAAGAAATTAAGCAAGTTCAAAGTAATAATAGTGATCAGGAGTACATGACACAAAAGTTTTATTATAGACTCAAATAATTTATGCATAACTTTTTGACGAAATGTAAGATCTATTTCAGTTTTAGAGCAAGATTTTAATGAGCTAAGTGCAATGGGAACTTTAAAATGTTAATGGGCCCAGCTCTCTAATCAATATGCGCTCCCCCACTTTTTCAAAAAGGGGCCCGGCCTGTCATAAAAACTTGAAAGCAAAACTCCGCATCGTCTCATTTAAATTGTATCTTTGCTCGAAACCAAACATCATTGTCAAGGGCAAAGAGTTGAAAGTTAGGGCTGAGCACAACTGTACCAGAGTAAGCCTGCCTTACTTAGCGTACATTTGCGGTCAAGTTTTACACAATGTTATTTTATTTTTCATATGCAAAACGCGTAATTTGCAACCGACGCACATGCGCCAAATATTTTGACGTTTTCGTTCTACTTTGGCGCACTGCGCAGGCGCAAAGACTCTTGGAGCCACAAGTATGGGGGCTATGTGGGATTGTGTGTCCCTCACGTCAATCGCTCTTCGCTAGCTTTTTAATATGCTGACCTCACAGCCTGCAAAGCTCGTGCAGCAATTCGCTGGAAATCTGCGCCAAAACGGGACGAAGTCTTTGGGCGATGCCGATGTTGAGATTTCCCCCCAAGTCGGTGGAGCTCTCATACATCAAAGTGTCGTGTTTGTGTTCGTGTTCTGGGCATATAAATAACTGCGTGTAAAATGTTAAGGGCTTAACCCATGGTTGGCAGGTTGTTGTTTTCACAGCTTTCTATCGCCGAGCTCGTTGGGGGCATGCTAAGTAGGTAAAATGTGCGTTGAGGACAACCTTTGGCAATGGCCATGATGATGATCGTGGTGGCCCGCGGGGGCATGCCGTGCATTTTGATTTGGATTTTTGGGGTGTGAGGTTCAAAAGGTGCGTGTGAAAGTTGAACTACTGTTTGGAAATGAGAAATAAATGAGTAAGAAAACCTAGAAACTAGAGCAAAACCAAAGAAAATTTTATATAGGAAAAAATATTTATAAAATTTTAAGCGATTCCCGCGGGTTCCGAAAAAATCGGTAATTTAAAATTTGGGTATGGTATCGGAACGGTATCGAATTTTCTGTCCCTCGCCCATCTCTAGTATGTATATATATTCTTGATCAGCATCAATAGCCAGTCGATTTTGCCCTGATCTCTGTATATATAAGAGCTAGAGCAACCATAGTTGTTTGTTTCAAATTTGTTGAAAATTTTTCGCTCCCTTTTAACCCCTGAAATTAAAATATGTTGAATAACTTTTACAATTTTTCACATATTTAGCTTAAATTGATTTCATTTCAAACATACATTAAATTATACCAAATTCTTGAGTTGCTGTTTTATGCCTTGCATTCTTTTCACTCAACACGTACGTGTGGCGAAAATTAATTATATTGCACGTAATATTGTCAAGCAATTCTATTCGAGGGATAAACTTTATCTAATAACACTATGTTATGTGGGATTTCTGATGCATTTGGTACTCGAAATCACTGAACCCGGATTTTTACTTCTCAAAATATGAAATTTACAGGGTGTTTCTCGGTTAGGGATTTCGACTGCAGCGCTCTTACTTGTTGTTTATCGATTTTTTTTAGAGTTGCGCTAGCGGGAAGTGTCATCACTTGAGTAACAGTTACTTACGTAGGTTGCTATATATATTTCTGGCCTAATAATGAAAACGCGAATATTTATGATCAAAAATGGTTTTATTGTTTTTTAAAGTATTCTCCAGCAAGATTTATACACTTTTGCATGCGCTCAAACCAATTGTCGAAGCACTTTTTGCAATTCGATTGAGACACCTCCAAAACATGGTTTTTGAACTCTTCAACAGCATCTTCTGGCGACGAAAATCGTTGACCACGCATTTTTCCCTTGATGTGCGGGAATAACCCATCAATTCGATGTTTTGGGCGGTCAAAAAGGCGCTGGTTTGAGCTGATGTGTGAGAGCTCGCATTGTCATGGTGCACAATGATCTGTCTTCTCTTGTTCGTTTTTCGAATTTCTCCAAAGACTTCAGGCAAACAAATTGTGGTGTACCACTCAGAATTGACCGTCCTACGTTGCTCAAGCCGAACAGTCGCCACATGACCTGTTTTACCGAAGAAACAGGCGACCATTTGCTTCGAAGTGCTTCTTCCACAAACGACTTTCGTTGGATTTGGCTCGTCTTCGAAGACCCACACGGTCGATTGCGGTTTTGTTTCGGGCCTATGATTCGTCACCTGTGACGATCTTATAAACGTCTTTTGAAACACCGCGATTAAATTTTTAAAATTTCTTTGCACCAATCCACACGAGCCTTTTTTTGTGCGGGATCCAACGAGAACAAACCTTTTTTACGCCCAGGTGTTCATGCAATATCGAATGTATGCTGGTGGAAGATATGCCCAAGGATACCTCTATCTCACGGTATGTCACATGACGATCTTGCATTATCAGTTCACGCACGGCATCAATGTTTTCTGGCACAACGACTGTTTTTGGACGACTGGTTTTGGAGGTCGTGACCTTCGTCTTCATTAAACCATTTTTTTACAGTGCTCTAGGATGGTGCTTCATCGCCATTTAAAAATTTAAGTTCATCGTTGCACTCTTGTAGTGATAATCCACGTCGAAAGTTGTGAAAAATGATTGCACGAAAATTTTCACGAGTTAATTCCATTTTTCTGCCGAGGTAAGTTTTTGATTAATCGTTAATCGATATCAAACGTGGTCACACATGAAAGAGTTGTATGGAGCTTTTATCGATAAAAGTCCAGACTTTTTTTGGGTAAAGACCAATTGGTCCTAAAATGGCTAGAAGTGACCTAGGCCAGAAACTTAAATAGCAACCCACGTAGTCATTAATTTGCTTTTAATTTTTTTTTTGGGTTTTTCTACCCCAATTAGCAAAATCAAAGATTGTTCTTTGTTTTTTTTTCGAAAATCTTGTGTTGTTTTTGTTTTCAATCTTCCTATTTTTATTCACTAAACAGTTGCCAGAATCTTATATTTTTCTGTGGAAATCCCCGCTGCTGCTGCTGCTGTTGTGCGTTTTCCCAATATTCCAAACAAAAACTCAGACGCACAGACAACTCGGGGTATACGTAGTCCATATATATATATGGACTCATCTTCCTATATGTGTGTGTGTGTGTGTGTGTGCGAGAGAAGGGAAAGCGGGAACAAATTAAAACTAATTGAACTGCGCAAATTCGAAAATTGTTGTTTTGTTTTCTACCAGGCAGCTGCTGCTGGTTTGCGTATCGTGTGAAAAATTTTGCTGCGATTTGTTTATAATAAAAAGCCAAAAAAGAACCAACAACAACAACAACAACAGCAGCAGCAGCAACTCGTCTTCTTGTTGGGCAATGGAACTTAATTTTCGAACAAATTTCCTTGATTTTTTTTTTTTTTTTTGTGTTTTTAGCCCCTGGCTACAGTTTATAAATAAATGATAAATTATCTGCCCAGGGCTAACCCGTACGCTTCTTGTTTACAAGTCGGAAATGCGCCGTGCTGCCGCGCGCTGCGAGTTTTCTCTTGTTTTCCTTTCTTTTTTCGTTTTTTCGTTGATCGGTCGATCGTTTTCCTGCGTTTGGTAAATTTATTCCAACATACATAACAATATCCGGATGAACGCTTAGATCTTAGAGAGGCTCGAAACTTAAGAAATATTAAAACTAATCAACATTATTTATAGATAATTTAAATGAACTCACACATACAGTTTATTATTACATAATTTCAAAGAATCAATTTCATTCAGAACTACAGCTCAAAAAAGTATACTATATGCCAAAAGGTGCTGTTATTCATGCTTTTTCGACTTCACCTTGTTTCACATTTTATATTTTTTTACTTCGTCCGGCATCACATTCACGAATGTGGGAATACAAAAATCGTAAATGTTAAATCCCATGCTTTTCATTTGGTTATTTTCGATCCCAATAACTTCTCCAGGGCGTGTTAACCATGTAGTTTGCGCTTCTACATAAACATTATACTCGGGCAACTTGCGACTACTACCTTGGTCGACTGCCTCATCGGCTAGGTCCGTGCTGTTATTGCGTTTCTGTGTAATGGAAAGTTATTAAATTGTAAAAATAAACAGAAGTTTTTATATACTTACATGGGACATTTTTAGAACTTAACGAATGTGTGAATATTGTGAACGTGTCAAGCAATTCTGGCTAACTAATAATTCCATAGGGTTTTCAATGTTAGTTGTTACCAGGCCTGCTATTTATTTATTTGGGTATATCAAATAAAAAGCAAGTAAAAATGTAGGTAAGGCTATACTATACTTTATATACAGTAAAAGTGCTGCCTTACGAGGGTCTTCTACCTTTGAAAAAAAATAATTTTTTGATTTTTTTGTTTTGCATTATTATTATAGCTGGGACATTCCCCTTTCATCCCCTTCAAACCATTTGCAAAAATTCGTAATAGTTTAGGAGATATTGCCCATTTAGTGGAACAAAATTCATGCTTGAGGAAGCTCTCAATACAACCTTAAGAGGGGGTCATCTACCTTTGAAAAAAAATAATTTTTAGATTTTTTTGTTTTGCATTATTATTATAGCTTGGACATTCCCCTTTCATTCCCTTCAAACCATTTGCAAAAATTCGAAATAGTTTAGAAGATATAGCCATTTTAGTGGAGCAAAGTTCTGACTTGAGGAAGCACTTAATACCAATGCAAATTAAGAGGGTCTTCTACCTTTGAAAAAAAAATAATTTTTTAGATTTTTTTGTTTTGTATTATTATTATAGCTGGGACATTCCCCTTTCATCCCCTTCAAACCATTTGCAAAAATTCGAAATAGTTTAGAAGATATAGCCATTTTAGTGGAGCAAAGTTCTGACTTGAGGAAGCACTCAAAAATTTAAGGGGGTCATCTACCTTTGAAAAAAAATAATTTTTAGATTTTTTTGTTTTGCATTATTATTATAGCTGGGACATTCCCCTTTCATCCCCTTCAAACCATTTGCAAAAATTCGAAATAGTTTAGAAGATATAGCCATTTTAGTGGAGCAAAGTTCATGCTTGAGGAAGCTCTCAATACAACCTTAAGAGGGGGTCATCTACCTTTGAAAAAAAATAATTTTTCGATTTTTTTGTTTTGCATTATTATTATAGCTGGGATATTCCCCTTTCATCCCCTTCAAACCATTTGCAAAAATTCGAAATAGTTTAGAAGATATAGCCATTTTAGTGGAGCAAAGTTCATGCTTGAGGAAGCAGTCAATACAACCTTAAGAGGGGTCGTCTTCCCTTGAAAAAAAAAGTTTACTAAACACCGCTTACTATTTGATAACAGTATAGTAAACACCGCTTACTATATCTTATTAATACTTAAAAACACCGCTAAATATTTCTTAATAATACTCGTGAACACAATTTGATAACTGTATAGTTATCACCGCTTACTATTTCTGATAAATACTTGCAAGCACCGCTTACTATTTCTTATTATTAAACACCGTCTACTCTTTTATAACAGTATAGTTAACACCGCTTACTATTTCTTATTATTAAACACCGTCTTCTCTTTTATAACAGTATAGTAAACACCGCTTATTATATCTTATAAATACGCGTATCCACCGCCTACTATTTGATAACGATATTGTAAACACCGCTGACTTTTTCTTATCAATACTCGTAAACACAGCCAATTATATGATAACAATATTGTAAACGCCGCTTACTATTTTCTATCAACACCGCCTTCTATTTAATAACACTATAGTAAACACCGCTTACAATTTCTTATTAATACTCGTATCCACCGCCTTCTATTTAATAACAAAATAGTAAACACCGCTTACTATTTCTTATTAAAAGTCGTGTAGACCGCCTACTATTTAATAACAATATTGTAAACACAGCTAAAAATTTCTTATTAATACTCGTAAACACCGATTTCTATATGATGACAATATTGTAAACACCGCTTACTATTTTCTATCCATACTGGCAAACACCGCATTCTATTTAATAACAAATTTGTAAACACCGCTTACTATTCTTATTAAAACGCGTATACACCGCCTACTATTTGATAAGAATATTCTAAACACCGCTTACTATTTCTTTATAATACTCATTTACACCGCATATTATTTCCTTTCATATATATTCATATTATTTATCCTATGGCAAACACCAATAACAATATTGTCAGCACCTCTTTGTATTTCTTTTTAATACTCGTATACAACACATATTATTTTCTATCAATACTCGCAAACACCGCCTTCTCTTTGATAACACTATAGTTAACACCGCTTACCTAAACTTATTAAACCTTGTATACACCGCCTACTATTTAATAACAATAATGTAAGCACCGCTTAATATTTCTTTTCAATAACATAAAAACCGCCTAAGATCGTGAATATCGCTTAGCACCTCATTTTATACATTGCTATCTTCTTCTTTTCTTTGGTTTGATAACCTTACTTGCATCACAACTGATTAACGATCAGCCTCGTTTGCAAGTAGGGCACGCTTATGGCCTCTCTTTCGTAATCTAACTCTATGAACAGGCAGGTTCAGTATTCATACTTAGTTTGTCTTCACAAGGGATTGGGTTTTTTTTTGTACAGTTCTCGAGCTTTGAACTAAATTCGAATTTCGTACAATAACTAAAAATGCATGTCACTTGTTGACGATACCATGTTTAAATTTGAGAGATAGTCTTAATTCAGGTTTGCTAGCATATTATGTAAATATTTGGCTTTAAATAACCCTTGGGGCCAAAACCCAGCTTTTTCGCATTCTCTTGGCTTCTAGGCCTTTCATTTTTAGTTAAAGATAGTGGGTTGCATGGTGTAATTATATATGATAAGGTACTCGCTTTCCGTTGTCAACTTAGAGCATTTGCTAGAAGATTATGTGCGCTTACATGGTAAGCAAGCTGACGAGAAGCGTGGAAACAACCTTTTACATCAGCGTTTGTCACTCATAGCGACTGACAGACGAAGACATTCGGGAATTTACACAGACTCAAGCCAAACGCAGGCCAAAGCGCTTAGCCAAGAGAGCAAAAAAATGTTCAATCACTGGACAGCGTTCAAAGAAGTAGGTCAGAGCCGCTTTACTTTGCATTAAATTATATACCTCTCACTTTTTCGACGCGCTTTAGTTGATAAACGCTGTCAACAGCACACTGAAGAAATGACAACTAAGTATTTAGTTTAGTATTTTATTTAGTATTTTATTTAGTATTTTATTTAGTATTTTATTTAGTATTTTTTTGTATTTTTTTAGTATTTTATTTAGTATTTTATTTAGTATTTTATTTAGTATTTTATTTAGTATTTTTTATAATTGAAAATTTTTTTTTTTCTTTTCTTACAGATGTAGAGGAGCTATCCACCAAGCTGATGGCCAAATTGGCTGAGGTGCAGAGTTTAGATGGTGGCACCTTCTTTATAGGCAATGCCGATGCCCTTCGGGGTCTGCCCGCTTCGGCAGCTGCAGCGGCATCGGGGCAGCAGCAGCATCACCATCACCATTCTCATCATGCAGTCTCGGCCACGCAGTCGGGGGGAATCTTTCAGCCACAACATGTGCTGTTGCCTGGTAAGTGTGTTAAAGGTCACAAACCACTTGAGAGGGAGAGAAAGCATGCACCATAGCGGGCGGGCCCAAGTCACAGCGGGCTGGGTAAAGAAAACGAAAGAACAAAACTAACTTAAAGCAAAATTTGCATATAAATCCTCTTGGGCGGCGACAATAGCCTCTTAATGGGGCCATTTCAATGTGACGATGCGATCGGAATTAATGATGATTTTTGACAGCCACGCTTCACTCTCTTTTTTTTTTGTTCTCTTGTTCTCTCGTTGCAGACAAACAGGCCAAACATCATGAGCGGCGCATTCTGCGTGCTTTACAGCCCGGCAATGTCTACATTGAGGAGAATAACAAGGGCTAAACGGAGGAAACTACCTACTATACTTAATACTAGAATTTGGACAGACCAGACCAAGAAATCTTCATATATTTTTTTTTTTCTAATATTTAATTGAAATGTTATGTTGACTTGTTTGTAATGCGAGAGAAGAAACAGACGGGCGCTGGCGAGGAAATTTTAAATTTTTACCTGCGAAATTGACAAAAAAAGAAAATAAACAAAAAAAACGTTTGTATATATAAACAAAAGAAAAAACGATGAAAAAAACAGTAAAAGAGTGGCAACCCATAAAATATTATTATTATTATTATTATGATTAATAAATTTTCTACTTAATGTAAATATTAAGGCAAAACGAACCAAGCAATATCCGCAGCATATCAGCTACTATATAAATATTATATAGAGTCCGTGCATCATCACACACACACACACACACACTCTCACACAGGATTATATAGTCTCTACTTATAACTATATATATACATATTTTTTTTTTCTAATATTTAATTCTAATCATTATGGAAATGGCAAAACAAATGAAAATGTTAATAATGAAATGAAAGAACAACGCGAAATGTTTATATTTTAGGTACTACAAAATGTGTGCAACAATTAAAAGTTTTATGAATTAAATTTTTGACTCGTTTTATTGGGTGGGGCTGTTTTTGACCTTGGTACACAATTCGTAATGAGAGCGCATAAATATGAGAACTACAGCGAAATTTATGGCTCATGATGTTTTTTTTTTGTTTGCTGTTGAGAGAAGCTACAATGAATTAGTTGGCTCCATTAATTTTTAACACATTGCTTCAGTCTATACATTCTCCTAGACAAATTTATTATATTCTGTACCGTAGGTTTAAAGAGTATATTGGGCTTGAGCAAATTTAGATAGCATCTACGTCCCTAAAAACTATAGATATTTTTGTTCAGCATCAATAGCCGAGTCGATATAGCCAGATCTTAGAGATGGTAAGAGATAGACTTCGTATTCTGCAGGCAGATAAAGTTTATATAAAATTTGTATTCATATTTGAAAAAAAACGCCATATCTTCCACAATTTTAGAGTAAGTTTATTCGGACCTTCTAGAAACTTACTCTACTCATTATTGTTTTTTGATTCACCATACATAGTTTTTCGATCAGCTAAACAATAGTAGAGTTACCACCCATTTGAAAAAAAACGCCATATCTCCCTTGATTTTGAAGGTGGATTGTTCGAAAATTTTAGACATATATTTAAATCAACATTAGTTATCGATCCACCATACACTAATTCCCGATCAGATGAACGATAGTAGAGTTACCACCCACGCAATTTGAAAAACCCCATATATCCCATAATTTTAAAGATAAATTGTTCGCACCCTCTAGACATATATTGCACTCATCATTACTTATGGAACCACCATATATCATTTTCCGGTAAGATGAACGATAGAAGAGTTACCACCCCTGCAGTTTAATAAGCCCCCATACTTGGGTTGCTATTTAAGTTTCTGGCCTAGGTCCCTACTAGCCATTTTAGGACCAATTGGTCTTTACCCAACAAAAGTTTGAACTTTTATCGATAAAAGCTCCATACAACTCTTTCATGTGTGACCACGTTTGATATCGATTAACGATTAATCAAAAACTTACCTCGGCAGAAAAATGGAATTAACTCGTGAACATTTTCGTGCAATCATTTTTCACAACTTTCGACGTGGATTATCACGACAAAAGAATCTTTGTATGGCGATGAAGCACCATCCTATAGCACTGTGAAAAATTGGTTTAATGAATTCAATCGCGGGCGACGCTCGCTCGAAGACGAAGGTCGTCCAAAAACAGTCGTTGTGCCAGAAAACATTGATGCCGTGCGTGAACTGATAATGAAAGATCGTCATGTGACATACCGTGAGATAGAGGCATCCTTGGGCATTTCTTCCACCAGCATACATTCGATATTGCATGAACACCTGGGCGTAAAAAAGGTTTGTTCTCGTTCGATCCCGCACAAAAAAAGGCTCGTGTGGATTGGTGCTAAGAAATTTTGAAAAAATATAATCGCGGTGTTTCAAAAGACGTTTATAAGATCGTCACAGGTGACGAATCATGGATCTAAGCAATCGACCGTGTGGGTCTTCGAAGACGAACCAAATCCAACGAAAGTCGTTCGTTCGGAAGAAGCACTTCGAAGCAAATGGTCGCCTGTTTCTTCGGTAAAACTGGTCATGTGGCGACTGTTCCGCTTGAGCAACGTAGGACGGTCAATTCTGAGTGGTACACCACAATTTGTTTGCCTGAAGTCTTTGGAGAAATTCGAAAAACGAACAAAAGAAGACAGATCATTGTGCACCATGATAATGCAGGCTCTCACACATCAGCTCACACCAGCGCCTTTTTGACCGCCCAAAACGTCGAATTGATGGGTCATCCGCCGTACAGCCCTGACTTGGAACCCCATATACATCTTTTTATTCCCGCACATCAAGGGAAAAATGCGTGGTCAACGATTTTCGTCGCCAAAAGATACTGTTTAAGAGTTCAAAAACCATGTTTTGGAGGTGTCTCAATCGGAGTGGAAAAAGTGCTTCGACAATTGGTTTGAGCGCATGCAAAAGTGTATAAATCTTGCTGGAGAATACTTTGAAAAACAATAAAACCATTTTTGATCATAAATATTCGCGTTTTCATTATTAGGCCAGAAATATATATAGCAACCTACGTATAGCTATAGGACCCAGCAAAATTGGGACATGAGAAGATCATTTCCCACAGCAAGATTGCCAAGCGGAGTCTGAAAGCTTCCGAGGCAGCCGTCGCTTAAGGCTTTAATATGTCGATAGGTAACTAAGATCCGGACTGAACTGGGCCCAAAGCAAAGGCTTGCCCAAGTAGGGACCCCATCCCATCTGTAAAAAATTGTAAAATTTATTATTGAATTAAATGTTTAAAAAGAATTTAATTTAACTTTCAGTTCCCATTTTTTGTGTTAAAAGGCCACTTCCGCTCATTCCGGATTCCCTAAGAAATTCATTGGCTAAATGCACTTGTTCAGTCCGCTTGTCCAAAAAACAAAAACCGCTTACGAAACCATTTCGGTTTAATAGTTATCGTTTTTTGTTCAGGGTTTCGTTGCGTTCGATTTGCTAATTTATGCCACGTTTCAGCTAATTAATTTCAGCTGGCCAAACCATTGAGGCGACATTAGCGCAACAGAAAATCAGAAACTCTCGCAGTTTCGTGCCTGGCATGGACAATGGAAATTCAAGTTAAAGTTTTTTGCCTGGCGACTTTTCAAAGCCAAAGTACCCGCTCCAATGTAATAACCCGCCCGAGGAGGGGGGAGGCCCTCCAACAAGCAGTTTAATTGTGTAACTGCGAAATAAGCAAACAAATCAACAAATAAAAGAGAAGAAATTAATCAATTCAAAGGCATTTGTCGTTGTTGTTGTTGTCGTTTGCCATTTTCAATGTTAACTTGGAGACAAATTCTAAAAATGCAAATGCAAAATGCACCCAAGAGTCCCGCACCGGCTGCCTATTTCCATTTTCATTTCCATTGAAAGACGTTTCCTGGCATGCGCGCGCGTTCCCATTAACATTCCCCATCCCCCCAGAGAGATGTTCTCGTACAATTTACAATTTACATTTGTATTTTTGTATGTTTATTATTTATTTATTTATGTACATCGACAATATGACATAAGGCATGGTGGGCGGTCGAGAATAAAAATAAAAAAAAACTAAAACCGCAAACAACAAGAGGCTGGGCGTGGCAGTTGATGGGGCAAATGTTGCACCAGACTTGGTGGTGCCATTTGAATAAATGTCTTCAATGGATGACAGAGAGGCAAAATGTTGCAAAAAATATTTGAACTTGAGATAAGTGCCCGATTAATTGTAGATCTTAGTCAAACTTTGATGTGGAATATCTTTAAATACACGGTATTTGAGGTTATATTGAAATTGGATGAACTTTTCCGTCTTGACAAAGCCGCGACCCTGCACCAATCGATCTCTTCCAATGAAAAGAGGCCTTCTAAGTATTAAAAAGATCACCTACAAGTTGGTCTTAGAGACAAAGAATCATGGCCCTCGTCCCCACGCTGTACTAACTGCCCGTACCGGGGTACAATTGTACCCCAAGGACTTATAGCGTACATTACCGTATTTTCAAAGCTGTAAGCTATTTTTTTGGAGACGAAGATAAAACTGGACCAATTGTCAAGGTGGGTGGGTGTACTCTCTCAGCAAAGAAGAGTTATTGGCGTTCGCAGAGGAAATATTTTGCGAATATTATAAAGGGAAGCGAGTTATTTTTGAATATGGGGCCCAAGGAGCACAGAGGCCTACTTCTAAGTCATCAAAGACGCCTGCGAAACTCGAAGAAGTCGCAACCACGAGGTTCCGTTGGTACCGGGGGAAATACCGAGGGTCAATCCGGTCCATAATGACATATCGGCACCATCTATTCGTATCCCTTCGCCGATTTCAAACCGCTTACCAGACTAACGATCATACGACCACACACGACCGTGAGCGATAAAGTTAGGAAGGGGAACGTCCGTTATGACGGGCATACAGAAGAGCGGGCTATGTCTCGTACGGTCGTGACTTCCCCGTGCTATGACTTGGTCTGTCGTCAGGAATTCCTATTACTTACGAGGAACGGGCCAGCTTATTGGAAAAAAAAAAAAAAAAAAAAAAAAAAAAAAAGTCGAATATAGTCTCACAACTAGGAGAAATAGGTCAACTTATTGAACTAAAAAAAAAAAAAAAAAAAATTTAATTCCAACAAAAACCGAAGAAACTTATTGGACCAAAAAAAAAGGAAAGAAATTTGTAATTCCAATAGTTCCCGAGAAAAATGTTGCCAAAATTTGGTGTATTTCTCAATGCCGTGCTATGACTTGGTCCGTCTTTCGTCAGGAATTCCTCGAATTTACTTACGAGGAACGGGTCATCTTATTAAAGTAAAAAAAAAAAATTTAGTTCCTACAGAAACCGAAGTAAATTTTGGCAATATTTATTGTATTGTACTTATAAAGTCGAATATAGTTTCACAACTAGGAGAAATAGGTCAACTTATGGAACTAAAAAAAAAAAAAAAAAAATTTAATTCCAACAAAAAACCGAATTGTAATTCCAACAGAAACCGAAGTAAATTTTGGCAATATTTAGTGTATTGGACTTATAAAGTCGAATATAGTTCCACAACTTATTGAACTAAAAAAAAAAAAAAAAAAAAAAAAAACAAAATTATTCCAACAAAAACCGAAGAAACTTATTGGACCAAAAAAAAAAAAGAAAAGAAATTTGTAATTCCAATAGATACCGAAAAAACTGTTGCCAAAATTTGGTGTATTTCTCAATGCTAAGTGAAACCCCTTTTGAAATGTTTTCCAAATGGTTCAAGGTGAAATTTCCTGTCAAGAAATTAACCCTAAGCTGATGCCGAGTTTCAGTGCCCTGCCTATGCCTTCTTCCACTCCATGCTGGCGCCCTTTCTGCGCCCCACTTCGCGCTGTATTCTTCATCTTCTTGAGATATCTGTGGCACATGCCAAACTCATTTGGGATATTTTTAACATGTTGCCGTCGCCAACGTTCCCGCCTTCGTCCGGCTGCATTGTCACAGCTGCCTTGGGAATGGGTGCACTTGAAACACTGATAAACATCATCGGGGAGTGCTGGTAGGGGGGCGGGCGGACATTAAAAAACGAAAGCGGAAGGAAGTGAAACACATTAGCATTAAGTGTGAGAGCGAGAGGCAGCTGGTGGAGGTGGCAGCCATAAATCCATTTGGTGTCGAATTAAATTTCGTATTTTTGTTTTGAGGACGTGATTGCCAATTGCTCAATGAATCAAAAATAGCGCCACGAAACGTTGTTGGAATGCTCACGGCATCCCCATTTGGGCTGCCCATTGGCAATTAGCCAATGGACAAACCTGTCGCCCAAAATTGGTCAACTTGGCATTTGATACGATTTGTGTGTGTATTTGGAATTTTGATTTCCGTTGGCCGCGGCAAGCAGCAACGGAAATGCAAAAAAATCGACTAAGGCAACGATCGGGGAATGGGGTCAGCATCATTGAGAACGGATGCGGGAATTCACGGCGGTCATTTCCTTTCGGTTAACCCTTATCTTTGGCAGATCGTTTAAACAAATTGAAATAAATGCAGCTGGACTTTAAGTTGAGATTTTTTTTTATTTTCCCTAAGCTCTCATTAAAATTCTACTTTCTCCATAATCCTGAAAAGTGTTGCATTTCTTTAAGCTTTTCAAAGCTTTTTGAGCACTGGTTTGAAACTCAACTATAAGCGCATCCTGTTGCTATGGCTAAAGACAAAAGAATTGACACATAGAAGTCACTAGTGAAATATGAACAACAGATGGCGACACTTGACTTAAAATGACATCGGATACGGAATACCGGAATACCATATTACAGCCTCAGATGTACAGTAATCCCCTCAAGCGTCTCTGTTCACAGAATTTGTAAATACATATATACATACTTAACTCATCTTTAGACCAATTTTCAACAGGCAGTATTCGGAAATTTTTATACCCTTGCAGAGGGTCCGTCCATCTGTCCGTCCGTCCGTCTGTCCGTTTGTTTCTATGCTTTCTCCTCCCTCATTTTTAAAGCTATCTTGACCAAACTTTGCAAAAAGTCTTTAAATACAAATACGCTGCACATTTGTCGGAAACGGCCGGATCGGATGACTATATCATATAGCTGCCATAGGAACGATCAGTTTAAAAACTAGTTCTAATGAGAAAAACTTTTTTGTTTTCCATCGTAGCGTCACCAATCGTGGTATTTATAAGTTTTATTTACTTCCACACAATTCTCGAAAAATTTATCAAAATCGGATGACTAAAGCATATAGCTGCCATATAAACGTTCGGTCCCAAAACTAGTTCTAGTGAGAAAAACTTTTTTGTTTTCCATCGTAGCGTCACCAATCGTGGTATATATTAATTTTATTTGCTTCCACACAATTCTGGAAAAATTTATCAAAATCGGATAACTAAAGCATATAGCTGCCAATAAACGTTAAAAACTAGTTTGGTGACAAAACTTTTTAGTCGAGTCACTCGTGAGAAAAACTTTTTTGTTTTCCATCGTAGCATCACCAATCGTGGTATATATTAATTTTATATAATTTCACACAATTCTGGAAAAATTTATCAAAATCGGATGACTTTAGCATATAGCTGCCATATAAACGGTCGGTCCAAAAACTAGTTCTAGTGGGAAAAACTTTTTTGTTTTCCATCGTAGCATCACCAATCGTGGTATATATTAGTTTCCTATACTTCCACACAATTCTGGAAAAATTTATCGAAATCGGTTGACTATAGCATATATCTGCCATAGGAACGACCGATCTAAAAACTAATTCTAATGAGAAAAACTTTTTTGTTATCAATGGTAGCGCCTTTCAAAAACTGCAAGGGTATTTAAAACATCGGCGTAGCCTTCTATTTTTTTTTTGCAATATAGTACACTCATTATTTTCGAGCAACCGCTTTTAAATTTCGGTCTGAACTGCTTTAGACTTAGAAGTCATTTATTTTTGTTATTGCTTAGTTTATGGCTTCATAGCTGGTGAAGGAGACCTTATGTGTACAAGTTTTTAATTGTAATTACAAGGCAGGATCGAACCCTCAAAATTTCGCACAGTAGGGACTTTTACCATTTCTAAGTCAATGTATAAAGATTATCCCAACCATAACGCTGATTTCGAAAGAAAGGAAAACTTATTAAAAGAAAGTCTGCTAGACCTCAGGATTCCAATTCATTAACATGAATGTTAACCCCGAAAACTGTTACAGTTTTCAGTTCAGAAATATAATTTCAAGTTATATCAATCTTGAGCAACTTATCTCTCAATTTCACCTGCAGCAACGCACCCAATCTCAGCCTTTATCTCTTTCAACCAAACCACAAACTACCGTTATGTGACCACATAGAACCAGAAGAGTTGTTGTGGGAATACCAAAGCTGAAGTGAGGGTCTAGGCCATTGTCAGGTGGCGAAATTAGCGCGATTTCCGCCACAAAAGCAAATACTCGTACACATTGAGAGAGAGAGTGCGAGAGATGGCCAGGAACTGATGGCCGCATCTTTTAGCATCTTAACGGCCAATTTAGCGCATAGAACAAAAGACACAACAAAAACTGGGGAGACAATAATAAAAGATAATAAAACAAACGAAAAGCAAAAGGACACAGCGCAGGATGAAGTTTTGCTTAGCCAAAAGCTAAATAAAAACACTTTTGGGAGAACAATAGACAAGAGGCCAAAAAACTTTGCGTCTTTGCCACCAACCAAGAGGAAGGCGTGGCTGTTTTTGGCTGTTGGGCGTTTGTCATTCTTTTGTAATTTAGCCAGCCCCTCGAGCCATCACCCGCTTCATTATCTAAGGGTGGAGGAGTGTGTGGACGACGAATGGGGAGAGGGAGAGAGTGGTGGCTTTTTGTTTAATTTCGCGTGCCGCAACGCGCAATTACACCAAGAACACTGGTGGAACCATGGCGACACCAAAACAACCAGGTGAGCAGCCACATTTATGGGATTTGACTAACGGAAATTTAAAGGGCTAGAGCTCAATATTTAAATAATCATAATCAGATTCGTTGTTAGCCTAGTCACATAATGGGAAAACAATTATGGAAATACTTTAAATTATATTCCCAAAATCAAGTAAGAGCGCTGTTATCCAGTGTCCTGCTTTTGTGTGTTTTTATACGCAAATATACAATACATATACACAGACACATAGGACTTAGGATAGCAAAGGTTTATGGATCTGGTACAGAATTTTGGCTTCACTGTGGTCAATGAAAGATCTTCTAATGATGCTATAAGCGATTTTACCTTAATGCGAATCGCAGCTCGGTCACTGATAGATTACACTGTGAAAAAAAGGTATGACCAACTTTAACACATTTTTTTTATCGGGCCCTGGAAATCGAACTGCATCATTAGTTTTATGAGTTATAACGATGGCTTCATACCAAAAATTTTTTTTTTAGTTTTTCAACAAGTTAAAATTTTTTCTAAATTGTACAAAAAATCACAAATTTTTTTTAGATTTTAATCTATATCTTTTGAATGCGTAATGATATCGAAAAAATGTGAATGTATTAAATTAGAGGACATTTAAATCTATTTATTTAGATTTCATGAGAATAAAATATCTCATTTTTGAAATTTACAAAAAAAAATTTAACTTTTAATGTCAGCTATATGCTATAGCCATCCGATTTTGATAAATTTTTCCAGAATTGTGTAGAAGCTTATAAAACTAATGTATACCACGATTGGTGACGCTACGAAAGAAGACAAAAAAGTTTTTCATACTAGAACTCATATTTGGACCGACCTTTCCTATGGCAGCTATATGCTATAGTCATCCGATTTTTATAAATTTTTTCAGAATCATGAGGAAGTATATAAAACTAATATATACCACGATTGGTGACGCTATGATAGAAAACAAAAAAGTTTTTCTCACTAGAACTAGTTTTTGGACCGATCGTTTATATGGCAGCTATATGCTATAGCCATCCGATTTTGATAAATTTTTTTCAGAATTGTATAGAAGCTTTTAAAACTAATGTATACCACGATTGGTGACGCTACAAAAGAAGACAAACAAGTTTTTCTCATTAGAACTAATTTTTGGACCGACCTTTCTACATCGAAATTTTTTCAGAATCATGTGGAAGCATATAAAACTAATATATTAAACGATTGGTGAAGCTCCGATGGAAAACAAAAGAGTTTTTCATACTAGAACTCATTTTTGGACCGATCGTTTCTATGGCAGCTATATGCTATAGTCATCCGATTTTGATCAATTTTTCCAGAATTGTGTAGAAGCTTATAAAACTAATGTATACTACGATTGGTGAGGCTACGAAAGAAGACAAAAAAGTTTTTCATACTAGAACTCATTTTTGGACCGCCTTTTCCTATGGCAGCTATATGCTATAGTCATCCGATTTTTATAAATTTTTTCAGAATCATGTGGAAGCATATAAAACTAATATATACCAAGATTGGTTACACTTAGAAAACAAACAAGTTTTTCCCACTAGAACTAGTTTTTGGACCGATCGTTTATATGACAGCTATATGTTATAGTCATCCGATTTAGATACATTTTTCCAGAATTATGTGAAAGCATATAAAACATATATATACCACGATTGGTGAAGCTCCGATGGAAAACAAAAGAGTTTTTCATACTAGAACTAATTTTTGGACCGCCCGTTCCTATGGCAGCTATATGCTTTAGTCATCCGATTTTTATAAATTTTTTCAGAATCATGTGGAAGCATATAAAACATATATATACTATGATTGGTGACGCTACGATAGAAAACAAAAAAGTTTTTCTTACTAAAACTAGTTTTTGTACCGATCGTTCCAAGGGCAGCTATATGCTATAGTCATCCGATTTTACTCAATTTTACCGGAATTATGTGAAAGCATAGAAAATTAATATATTCCACAATTGGTGACGCTACGATGGAAAACAAAAAAGTTTTTCTCACTAGAACTAGGTTTTTGACCGATCTTTCCTATGGCAGCTAATTGATATAGTCATCCGATCCGGCCGATTCCGACAAATGTGCCGCCTATGTGTATTTAAAGACTTTTTGCAAAGTTTGGTCAAGAAAGCTTTAAAACTGAGGGAGGAGATTGCAAAGAAACAGACGGACAGACGGAAATGAACTTAGCTCGTCCTATTGATCAAGAATATATATAGTTTATAGGGTCGGAGATGCTGCCTTCTATGCGTTATAAACATCGTGACAATCTAAATATATATATATCAGCATATGGTCATGTCCATCTGTCTGCCCGTCTGTATATAGTCGTCTATCTCAGAAACAATAAGTAGGCGTTTACCATACGCAGAGCAAGTTTATTTAAAATTTCAAAAATATTCCCACACAATCACTTTTGCTTAAGTCGCTGTCACTTTCAATTAACCATTTTCAATTTGAGTTCTCCTTCTCCCCTAAAAGGATTGGGATTGGAAATGTGGTGCTTGGCTAAGCGCTTAGGCTTCATTAGCTGCGTTTTTCTGCGGGCTTTCATTTTCGATTTGCAGTTGCGCCTCCTCATGTGACGGTGTTGATTTTCACACAACGCAGCGTGAAATTAGAAATCAACAACATGTCCCCTGTCATGGACACAGCAGCAGCAGCAGCAGGAGCAACAGCCAGAGTTTCAGGTGTCATTTGGGCAAATCAGTTTTGTGTCTCCACTGACTGTGGTGGTCCACGTTTTTGGTTGTCTGCCGTTGACAGACCAAATTAAAATGTCCACATCCAGTGGAGTCTGTGTCTGCACTCTGGTCTCACCATCCCTCCCTCTACTCCTCCGCACTTTTGGTGTGCCGCCAGTTAATGACCAATTTGGCAGGCACTGTCTGGGGTAGATGATGATGCCGCGTCGGGGTCACCAAACAGCTGTCGCAATTCGCGTTTAGGATTTAGCCCATCCAGGCATTCGTCACGCACCAAGCGGCAATAAATCTTAAAGTTACCAAAAAATTGGCAAAGCCAGCCGCGATAAGCACAACAACAACGCGAAAACAAACAACCAACAATCGCTAAGAGAATTACAACATGTCGCATTTTGTACAAAATTTGAATAAATTTCAAATTCGTTTAAACAAAAGTTTCTGCGCTGAGCTACAATTAACTTTTAAGTAGGCCCATTTTACAGATACCGCAAAAAGATATCGTTTGAGATATGTACACACAAAAATAAGTAAGGGAGGGAGAGGAAGAAATAATTTCATGCAATTTATCATGTCACAGTAAAAAAGAGGGGAGGCTAAATTATGGGTTTAAAATGAACGAAGTTGCAATGCTCTTTTCTGAAACATCCCCCAAAACGAGAAAGAGTAAATCGCATTCAAATCAAAAAGTGTGTCCGTTGTGTGAAATTTTGCATGTCGTTATTAAGCGTCCACCATTTATCTTACTTAATGAAATTTTGCACAATGTTAAACATTTTCTTGTTTTTTTTTGTTATTAACCACAAAATGCAATTCCTTTTGGTAGCCTTTTGCCTTGTCAATGTCACGTGGCACATCCCTCTGCTTTTCCAATTCAAGAGCCGCGAGCATCACGTGCCCAATTAAATTGACGCATTCTTGACGGATTCGGCTTGAGTTTCTTTTGACTTTTACTAAAGAGCATCCTGGGAATTACCTAACCATTGTCAAGTGAAGAGCCAATTGCCACAGTCCCAGGCTTCCCGCAGTGTTGACATCATTAATCACTCTAAACATTTAACTGATCTGTCCAGGAGCTTTGAAAAGAGAAAATCATTCAAACAGGGTGCACATTTTTTAGACAATATTACTTCAGGAGCAGTACGAAAGTCGGTCAAACCCGACTGTCAAAGATTTTACATAACTGTGTGTATTGCGATGGTGGCAACTCTGCTATCATTCATTTGATCGGTAAATGATGTGTGGTGGTTCTATAAGTAATGATGATTAAATTATATGTCTAGAAGGTACGAAACGTCTATCTTGAAAATTGTGGGAGATATGAGATATTTTATCAAATTGCGGTGGTGGCAACTCTGCTATTTTTGTCGGTATATTTACTTAGTTGTTTTTCTAGGTACGACATCTTCTTCATAAATTGTTAACTCTGCTATTTTTTATCGTTATTTACTTATTTATATGTCTGGTGAACAATTATTCAAAATTGTGGGAGATGTGAGGATTTTTTCAAATTGCGGTGGTGGCAACTCTACTATCGTTCATCTGATCGAGAAATGATGTACAGTGGATCAAGAGATAATGATGATTGAAATATATGTCTAGAAGGTACGAACAATCTATATTCAAAATTGTGGGAGATATGAGGTTTTTTTCAAATTGCGGTGGTGGCAACTCTACTATCGTTCATCTGATCAAGAAATAAAGTACGGTGGTTCGACTAGTAATGATGATTAAAATATATGTCTAGAAGGTACGAACAATCTATCTTCAAAATTGTGGGAGATATGAGATATTTTATCAAATTGCGGTGGTGGCAACTCTGCTATCATTCATTTGATCGGTAAGTGATGTGTGGTGGATCTATAAGTAATGATGATTAAAATATATGTCTAGAAGGTACGAACAATCTATCTTTAAAATTGTGGGAGATATGAGATATTTTATCAAATTGCGGTGGTGGCAACTCTACTATCGTTCATCTTATCGTAAATGATGTATGGTGGATCGATAAGTAATGATGATTTAAATATTTGTCTAGATGATACGAACAATCTTTCATTAAAATTGTGGAAGATATGAGATTTTTTTTTCAAATTGCGGTGGTGGCAACTCTACTATCGTTCATTTGGTCTAGAAATGATGTACGGTGGATAAATAAGTAATGATGATTAAAATATATGACAAGAAGGTTCCAACAATTTGTCTTCAAAATTCGAGAGAAATATGAGATGTTTTTTCAAATTGCGGTGGTAGCAACTCTACTATCGTTCTTTTGATCGGGAAATGATGTAAGGTGGTTCGATAAGTAATGACGATTAAATTATATGTCTGGAAGGTATGAACAATCTATCTTCAAAATTGTGGAAGATACGAGGATTTTATCAAATTGCGGTGTTAGCAATTTTACTATCGTTCATCTGATCGGAAAGCGATGTATTTGGGCTCGATAAGTAATAATGATTACAATATATGTCTAGAAGGTTTTAAAAATTTATCTTCAAAATTGTGTGAGATATGTGTTTTTTTTTTCAAATTGCGGTGGTAGCAACTCTACTATCGTTCTTCTGATTGGGAAGTGATGTATGGTGGATCGATAAGTAATGACGATTTAATTATATGTCTAGAAGGTACAAACAATCTATCTTTAAAATTGTGGGAGATACGAGGATTTTATCAAATTGCGGTGTTAGCAATTTTACTATTGTTCATCCGATCGGGAAACGATGGCTCGATAAGTAATACTAATTTAAATAGATGTCTCAAAGGTTTGAAAAATGTATCTCCAAAATTGTATGAGATATAAGGTTTTCTCCAAATTGCGGTGGTGGTAACTCTACTATCATACATTTGATCGGGAAATAATGCAGGATGGGTCGATAAATAATGATAAGTAGCATAAATATCTTGAAGGTGTGAATAACTTAACTCCAAAGTTGAGGTTAGATATATGGTTTTCCTCCATATTTTAGAGTTTTTCTGAAATTTTTACAAGCTGGTACTATTACCATATGAAGGAGTATTCAAATGAAGTAGTGTTATTCTTACAATTTATTTATTTTGTTCGAAGCCACAACTTTAGCCAGTATTGTTTGGTAATTTAGGTAACGGTGGTAAAGATAACGTTAACGTTAAAAATGTGTAAATAAAAAGTTGAACAAATTTGTGAACTTCTTCACATTTTTGTAAATTTGCATATGAAGATGTGATTTTTTTGATTTGCAGTATAGAAATGTTTTGTAGGCTAAATCGAAAGCTACAACTTTGCAGAAGTTAACAAAGCTAAATTTCATATAGTTTACGGCCTAAGGGGTACTTAAATCCCTTCATTTTATTATTTTGAATTTCTTCTTTTAATTTTTTTATAAATTCAAAAAAAAATCAAATCTTAGTAGCTTGTGGTTTTAATTTCAAGTGAAAAGTCAAGTACAACATTGTTATTGGATTCACAATCTAACGAAAGTCGGTCGAGTGTAGTTCGAAAAATCAAAATTAAATAATTTATTGTGCGCAAAGTGAAAACCTACCTAAAAAAAAATTCGTGTTTTCTTTGAAATATTGCCGTGTACATCGCTTGAATCATTTTGCAATCAGGTGAGTTTTATTCTGCCCTCTCATTGACCCCCGGACTAAGTCCTAACCGCCGTAACTAAACATTTGCATTAGAGGCAGGCGGCCAAAAACCGCTAAACAGTCGGCAAACAGTTTAAAATTGCCCGATAGAGAGAGAGAGGGAGGCGAAAATAAATTTTCAAACCCCCCCCCAAAATCCACAATTGGCAATCGACGCCACAAATCGCGTTTTAAGCCCTGCGTGCGATTAGTTTAATTGCCTGCGTTGGCTGCACCATGGACAATGCAACATTTGCATAGCTGTGGCCAGCCGCGTGGTCGCGTTGCCCAGCCGGGGTTACGCTTAATGCGAAAATAAGGATTAACCAATGAAATTTATAAATGCACAAGGACTCTACAGGCGCATTGTCCTTGCTTTCGCTCTGTGCAAATTGAGTGCATAAATTGGATCTGGACAGGGCAATCTATTTTGGATTAAATCAAATCGAAATAAACGATTTTTAATGGCCACGGCCACGGCCAGGCGTGGATGCCACAGTGGCAAAAACGAGGTCATTAATTATTTCTTCAAAAGCAAAAGATAAGCCCCGCACACCAGCATATCCTTTTTGGCGTTTTGCGTCATTAGCTTAAAAACCCCAAAAAGCAGAGCAGGATATGTGCAGGACAATGGTCAGTCAGCCGGCGGTGGAGAAGGGGGAGGGAGAGATGCGTATCCTGGGCAACTGTTGTTGTACGTTAGCGGCCGCATGTGGCACCAAAAGATTAATTAATCTTTAAGGACTCATTGTGTGTGAGTGTGCGTGTGTGTGTGTGTGGTTGAGCCTCCGGCTACGTCCTTTCTCATTAGGACATTTTGGACATTTGCATGTGCAGCGATGTTAAATGAATTTATGGGTCGAGACCGTAACAACACTTGTGCCAAGATTTAAAATGAAACTCGAGCACAGATTGGGATATGACCAGGCTGAGAGGGTAAAAACAAATGTCTAACCTACAACATGAAATTCTGCAGCTAATTGAAAGGCTAGAAATTTATTTTTTTTTGACAGAACAGAAAAAACATTGAACAGCCTACTTGGGTCTACAATTTTATCAAGTATTTGAATATATTTTTTGAAGTTAAAATTTAATTGTTTATTATTTTCACATATTTTTGTCTTACTTTTTCACTTTCTTTCCCTTATGCCACACATTTCTAGCTAAGCTTTGCATTTGTCATGCTTTTCCTCACCCACTTGCCACCTTCGGGTATCCAGTTGCTGACCCATCTATTGGCCTGGCCACAGGCATTTATTTTGATTATCCATTGACATTCATTTCTATTTGTTGGTTTCTTATCGTAAGCCTCATCATCATCATCATCATCAACACAGAGACTTTACTCCCCTGATTCCACAGATTTTCCTTAAATTTCTGTGGTGACACACACACACAGGCACACACACAGGCATTTCTCACATATTTTGTGCTGAACTTCTTCAACCCGAAAAATGGTTTGTGAAAGTTTTTGTCGCTTGTTTCATGTATAAAACATTTGCAGCTGATTATTTTTGGCCAGGTTAATGCCTCTCCGTGGCATTAAGTAAAGCGCAAAAGTTATCCTTTGATGCGGAATTTTGTCTAATTTATTAGCTTGGCATATGTGAATTATTGTTGTTCTCCGAGCAAGTTGTTTTAACTCTTTGACTTTGATTGGCAACTGGGAATTGTCTACTGAAATCACAGATGAAACTTTAAGTATTTATTTAGAGATGAGAAATACTTTAAACTCCTTTTGAGAATAGTTAAAATGGGGCTTAAAGCAGTGGTGGGCAGCAAAATATTTGCTATCAGCAGAAGAAAAACGAAATATACATAATTGTGGTGTCGTTGTCACTTGCTTGATTTTTTTTATTTATATAAGCTGAGACGGGTCGCTAGTTTGCAACGGGCCACTACATGCCTGCCCACCGCTGGTTTAAAATTGCAACTCTACGAAAAGCTTTAAAACAAAGAATACAAATAGCAGCAACAGCAGACACTAAGCTGTTGGAAAATAACACTAGCTTGCTGCAAAAATAATCCATTGAAGGCACAATTTCTTTTGGACTAATGAACTCAAAAATCAAGTTTAAAAATTTATGAAAACGATTTTTAAGATATTTTTTAATTTTTTCGGAAGGTGATAACATGTTACATTAGCCTCAGCTCGAGGTAAAAAAGAAATTAATTTATGGTTATTGCTATGAGCAGAAATATTTGGAAAATATACATTCATTTGCTCAATAAAATTTTTTATGATAACTGAACTAGACTTTAATATGGAAAAGAGTAAAAGTTTATTTTTTTGTCAGCCTTACCAGTTTGATACCTAGAACACAGGTAAATGCTTAATATAAATTTAACAGAATTATTTAATAAAAAAGTGCCTGAAAAGAATTCTGTCGTTATCAGTTGCGGCAGATTGTTGCAGACAAAACTGAACATTTCACAAAGATATCTCCTCATATTAACAAAAACAAAAGGTATTAGACCGAATCCAGCCGGATGAAGAAAGTAACATGCCACGAAAGTATAAAAAATAGTTGCTGAATTGTGGTCACTGCGATTGCAAGATTCTGCCACGAATACGCACAGACCCCGGACAATTTTTATTTTATAACTTAATTAAAATCAATAATTACGGTAAAATCAAAATACGGTTCGGTTCAGTGGTTCAATCTCAGTTTTTGAACATTATACTTTCTGTTAAGAAAACGTTGACTTTTATTATTTTCGTATAAACATTTGAAGAACTTTAAGACAAGGCTGCAAACCTCCTAAATTTTGGAAGAGGTTCGGTTTGGAGGTTCGAACCAGTGAGGAATCTTTGGGCTAGGTTCACGGACCGGTACCTGGATCCTCTGAACCCCAGGTTTTGGTCCGAATAATAAGAAACTTGTTTTTAAAATTAGGTTATACGATTCAATTATTTTGATCATCTATTATTATATAAAATAATTTAGGCGACCTTGCCTTGTTTAGTTAATTCAAGTCCCGACCGGATTAAGATTTCAAGTACGAGACAAATCTAATTGTACTTTGATTCAAAAATCTGAATCCACCATTAACTGACATTTATTGGGGTTGATTTTAGTCCAGATATCTTTTTTTCGTCTGTGTAGGCGCTTTATTTTTTCTGGAACTGTTTATTTCTACTAAATCTTAGATTAGAAGGAACAGACTTTAGTGCTGAAAATGCACGACATAACTTAGTCGGGATTTACACGATGAATCAAACTTCATGAAGTTTTCTTAGTAGGCGTGAAATTTAGGGGACTTCATTCAGACCTATAAAAGAAAAAGTAAAGAAGTACATTTAAATCTCTCGCCTACTTAGAAAACTACATGAAGTTTGCTTCATCGTGTAAATTCTTAGGGAGTGGAATATTTTTTAAAAACCTTTTCAAATTTTAATATCATTTTCGAAGAAACTACACTTGATAGATTTTTATAATTGACATCGGTTCATTGCTTTCTATTCTGCTTATAAACCCTTATTTACAGTAAGTCGTAGAGTCATTTAAAGTTAAATTTCTCCCGTCTAAAAAATATATTATATTTACTTAATATTGTGAACCGAATAAATAGTTTGGTTCGGGTTCAGGTTCAAGGGATCAAAAATGTAGATGGTTCGGTTCATGGCCCGGTTCGGCCAATTCAAAAAGCCCGAAATCCTTCGAAAGATTAAAAAAAGTATTTTTGAGGAAAAAGAAAAACAAAGGCGATGCAAGGTTTTTCAAGTAGTTGATTTTTTTTAATATTTGTCTTAGGGTAGGCACGCTTTAGGTAACGTTATAAAACTCGTTGATGAAATCCGGTTCAGTTTACCATTTTGCAACAGACACTAGTTCGGAACGCGGTTCGCTTTGCGAGCAATAATTAGCGGTTCGGTACGATTTATTCAAACTGTTTGTGTTTGTAAAGAACTAAATGATCTTATGATTGAATATGCTCAGGCTCAGACTTGGTACTTTTCACTTTTGTCTTAACTTTGACCTTCTTATGGTTCTGTAAAATATTCAACCATGAACTTAAATTACCCCATTCCGTTTTGCGCAAAAAAAGTTAATAAAATGAATGCTCCGCTTGAATTAAAGAAGTTTTTGGCGTTTCGCAGTTTTTGCTCATTTTTAATGGGCAAAGTTTTTGGGTTTTTAGGGCATAAAGAGTGCAGAAAGGCGCTACGTGAATGGTAACTAAAAACGACGTGGCTGACGCACACGTGAAAACGAGTTTTTGCGGGCTGTTAAAATGATTAATGATGTGTGTGGCAGGCGGCGGCGGCACGTTAACGCCCCAACGGGGAGGCAACTTACCGGGACAGATGTTGTCATAAATAAAAAGAAAGATGAAGATGCTCGCATATATATGTAAATAAACATACTGGGTTGTGAGTTTGGGCCACACATTAATGTCAAATCAGGCGCATAAATTGAGTCAAATGCTCGATTTATTAAATGAAGCATACATTTTGGGGCGCGACAGGGGCGTGGTCCTCTGGCAGTTAATAAATGTCGCAATCACTGCGGGTCTCGAGTGCCTTCACTCTTCTTGCCCCATGCATATTTAAGTGTGATGCCTTTCAACGCCAAATCCAGAATCCTTTCTCGAGCCTTGTTTATTATGCGGCATGGAGTGGCAATTGTTCAAAAGTGGCCAATGCGATTGCCAATTGCCATCAATCGATTTGGATTTGGCTTTGGCTTTGGCTTATTGTGTGCGGCAGACCAATGGAATAGTGACAAAAGCAATCAAAATCATACGCACACACACACACACAGAGGGTATAGGGGGTGGGGAGAAAGGCTCATAAAAATTTTAAAACCATTGTTTGTGTGTGTGTTGAATAAGCCGACTTGGGGCTTACCCTTAACTAGTAGTTTATTCCTATGGAATTTCATTTGCTGCACAAATTTCTTACTTTGAACCAGTATTAAAATTTTGTGTGGTTTGCTCAAATGGGTATATCTCGGGCATTTATTTATGGATTTTAATATACGATAGTTTGTTTGAGGCGTAATTGAAGTATTTCTACGATTAAAACAGATAATAAAGCACTTTATATTTTTTTTAAATTTTCGTGGATTTTTTAAGTCCACATTTGGAAAAAAAAAAACAAAAAAAATTTAATTTTTCAAAGTTTTGAGCTAAATATCTCGAAAACAATTAACTTTAAGTATAAAGCATCCATTAAGCGTCAAACAAACTATTGTGTGTTTAAATCTAAGCTAAAACGACCAAGTTATGTAGATATCAATTTAATTTAGTTTAGTATGGAAACCTACCCTTAGGCAGGTTTGCTCAGTTGGGTATATCTCGGTCATTTATTCACGGATTTTAAGACACGATAGCTTGTTGGACGCGTAATTGAAGTAGTTCTACGATCATAAAAGAAAATTAAGCAATTTTCACTTTTTTTAAATTTTCGTGGAAAAAAATGCAAAAAAATTACTTTTTTCAAAGTTTTGAGCTAAATATCTCGAAAACAATTAGCTTTAAGTATAAAGCGTCCATTAAGCGTCAAACGAACTATTGTGTGTTTAAATCTAAGCTAAAACGGCCAAGTTATGTAGACTTCACTTTAATTTAGTTTGGTATGGAACCCTCCCTGAAGGTACGCTTGCTCAGATGGGTATATCTCGGTCATTTATCTACGCGTATGTATTTCAGAAATAGCACTTTATATTTTTTTCAAATTTTCGTGGATTTTTTAAGTCAACATTTGGAAAAAAATGCAAAAATTATTTTTCAAGTTTAGCTAATTATCTCGAAAACACTCTTAAGTATAAAGCAACCTTAAGCGTCAGCGACTTTGATCTAACGCATTATTAGACTCATTTAGAACCACCCGTAGGCAGGTTTCTTCAGATGGGTATATCTCGGTCCTTTATTCACAGATTTTAAGACACGATAGTTTGTTGGACGCGTAATTGAAGTATTTCTACGATCATAAAAGAAAATTAAGCACTTTTTATTTTTTTTTTAATTTTTGTAGGTTTTTTTAAGACAAAAATTATTGAAAAAAATCTAAAAAAAAAAAAAAATCACTTTTCGAAGTTTTGAGATCTCGAAAACAATTAGCTTTAAGTATAAAAAGTTACTTTGACTTTTTATTAGATTTTTTAAATTGGTGTTACATAAGGGAAGCTTTAGCAAAATTTGTAAATTCAGTGGAATAAAATTCTGAAAATTTGGAAAATTTGGAAATTCTTTAAAAATAAATTTTAAAATTTTTTTTTTTGCATATAAGCAAGGCTTACAATTCTATTGAGAGTATGTCCAATTCGTCTGTGGGTCCACACATTTTGCAAATTCACATAACATGCAGGATATTTGACTTTGCTTGTTTCGCGTTTTGTTTGGCAATTGCACACAGGACGACTACGACGTGCCGGGGCTCTGTCTTCTCTCTGTTAGTATGTGTGTGTGTGTGCGTGTGTAGGTGTCAAGGGTGCTGTGCTGGCCCAGGCAATCTTGCCACTCCCCTTCCCCACAGCAACAGCATCAGCTTCAGCTTCAGCCTCCATCCTTTCCTCACGAACATGAGCGCTCGTTAAACGGATGAGTTAAAAGTCAAAAGCCCTAAAGGATTTTATTTGAATTGCGGTCTGCGCCGTCGTTCGACGTCTCCCCCCCCTGCTACATTCGCGTGCCATGTTTTATTTAAAGTTTATCTCCGCTGCCCTTTTTTTTTTCCTTTTTTTTGGTTGCTTTCATTTCTTCACGCTAATTTCGCGCCAAGGCAAAATAAAATTGTGGAAAAATATTTTGGCGCAAGATGGAAAACAAAAGGGTTTTTTTTTTGTTTGTATGTCGGCACGTCGCAATTTCAAAGCCGCGTTGAAAAATATTTGAAATAATTGCAAAAATGTTTTTATGCGTCTTCATAATGCCAGGCACGTTTCCTTTTTCAGACTTGGCTTATACGAGAATTTTTATTTTTTTTTTTTTGTAGCATGACTGACCCAGCCATTGGTTCTTCCTCACCGCACTGGGCTTGCCTCATCTCGGCGGGACGTATACCCAATGCAAGTAAGTCTCTGAACCTAAGGAAACCACCGCCAATACTTACTTGATTTTTGTTTAGCCTATGATCTACCCGAGGGCGATACGCAGGCTTTAAATGGCTTGGAACTGCTGTCGGAGGCAGCTTTAAATCGTTCTGGTTTGCCGGGGAATGCCAACAGTGCCCAGCAAATGTCACCATATGCACCGGTATTCTATCCCATGGGCTCGTATGCGGCACAATTGTTGGCTCAGGAGCAGGCAGCTCAATTGAATTCACGTGCATTGCCGCCACGCGCTTTGGATCCTCATCAGATGGAGAATGGCGCCCAAATGTTTCCACCCTTAGGTGGCTGTCCTCGACAGCAGCAGCAGGCGCCCCTGTATTTGGGTGGTGAAGTAGTTGATAATAATGCGGAAATGGAACCGAATTGCAATAGCTTTGGTCTGGGCATGGGCATGAAGTCAAGTGCAGGTGGTAAACTAATAAGGCCAACTTTGAATATATTATTACGAAATTAACTTCACCCTTCAACTAGCTAACAATACGGGCGGCGGCGGAACTGGTCATCGTTCCTATCAACACTCACAGCGTTCGCGTGAGAACAGGACACGTGATTCCTGGCGTGATCGTGAGACCAACTGGCGTTGTAATGGCGATTTGTTGCGTAATACTTCATCGCCACCGGCCACCGAATTGACCGATTCAGGTTCAACTTTGAGCGCTACAACGACTACCACCACCACCAACACCATAACCACCACAAGTACCAGCTCCAGCAGCACCACAACCACTGCTGCCTCATCCCTGCCTTGGGTGCCATATTCCTATGCCAATGTGCCAGTGATGACCACCAAGACTGCGACTACAACCACACGCACACCCACACCCCCAACTACACCCACACCCACTGATACACCCACAACCACAGATACTCCTACTCCTACACCCACACCCACAGCTACTCCTACACCCACAGCCTCCGGCTTGACTCCCAATAACACCCCCAGCTCCCACTCAGCGGCCAATCCCCCCCCCGAGGAGTTTCCACCTTTTGAGGAATTTGCCAAGCAATTGGACGGTTGCGGTCTACCGCGCGATGAATTTTTTGCCACATTAAGGAATTTACTGATACGTGCTAATGACATTATGTCGCCACTGTTGCAGGGCCCGTTCGTTCACATGACACCTGGTCAGATAGCCACCTACACCACGGCCATACTCGATACACCGCCGCTGCATCCCAGTTTGTTTGTGCCAGCGGTAACTCTAAATTTTTTATTACTTTAAAAGTTTTCATTTCATATTTTTCTGTTGCCCAGAATGCGCCACGTCCTTGGTTGGGAAATGGTAGGGATTTGCCACCTAGCCATCCAAATTGCCTGACACCTCAGAATTTGGCCAGGAATAATGTGAGTAAGACAAAAAATAGCCATTTTTAGCAGTCAAGCTAATAGACTCAAGTACTCGAAATTTATATACATAAAGAAATCTTTCGAAAACTTTATAAACTTTTTTAGAATTGGTATAATGCTTGCAAAGTGATTAATAATGTGTTTAGCCATCTCTATTCGAAATCAATTCATAAATTCGGTCGGTCTAACACAGACTTAAGGGGGTCTTCTACCTTTGAAAAAAAAAATTTTTTCGTTTTTTTGTTTTGCATTATTATTATAGCTTAGACATTCCCCTTTCATTCCCTTCAAACCATTTGCAAAAATTCGAAATAGTTTAGAAGATATTGCCATTTTAGTGGAGCAAAGTTCGTGCTTGAGGAAGCACTCAATACCAATACAACCTTAAGAGGGGGTAATCTACCTTTGAAAAAAAATCATTTTTTCGATTTTTTTGTTTTGCATTATTATTATAGCTTGGACATTCCCCTTTCATACCCCTCAAATTATTTTAAAAAAATCGAAATAGTTTAGAAGATATTGCCATTTTAGTGGTGCAAAGTTCGTGCTTGAGGAAGCACTCAATACCAATACAACCTTAAGAGGGGTCATCTACCTTTGAAAAAAAAAAATAATTTTTTCGATTTTTTTGTTTTGCATTATTATTATAGCTGGGATATTCCCCTTTCATTCCCTTCAAACCATTTGCAAAAATTCGAAATAGTTTAGAAGATATTGCCATTTTAGTGGAGCAAAGTTCGTGCTTGAGGAAGCACTCAATACCAATACAACCTTAACAGGGGGTCATCTACCTTTGAAAAAAAATAATTTTTTCGATTTTTTTGTTTTGCATTATTATTATAGCTGGGACATTCCCTTTCATTCCCTTCAAACCATTTTCAAATATTCGAAATAGTTTAGAAGATATTGCCATTTTAGTGGAGCAAAGTTCGTGCTTGAGGAAGCACTCAATACCAATAAAACCTTAAGAGGGTGTAATCTACCTTTGAAAAATAATATTTTTTTCGATTTTTTTGTTTTGCATTATTATTATAGCTTGGACATTCCCCTTTCATCCCCTTCAAACCATTTTCAAAAATTCGAAATAGTTTAGAAGATATAGCCATTTTAGTGGAGCAAAGTTCGTGCTTGAGGAAGCACTCAATACAACCTTAAGAGGGGGTCATCTACCTTTGAAAAAAAATAATTTTTTCGATTTTTTTGTTTTGCATTATTATTATAGCTTGGACATTCCCCTTTCATTCCCTTCAAACCATTTTCAAATATTCGAAATAGTTTAGAAGATATAGCCATTTTAGTGGAGCAAAGTTCGTGCTTGAGGAAGCTCTCAATACCAATAAAACCTTAAGAGGGGGTCATCTACCTTTGAAAAAAAAATTTTTTCGATTTTTTTGTTTTGCATTATTATTATAGCTTGGACATTCCCCTTTCATTCCCTTCAAACCATTTTCAAAAATTCGAAATAGTTTAGAAGATATAGCCATTTTAGTGGAGCAAAGTTCGTGCTTGAGGAAGCACTCAATACAACCTTAAGAGGGGGTCATCTACCTTTAAAAAAAAATAATTTTTCGATTTTTTTGTTTTGCATTATTATTATAGCTGGGACATTCCCCTTTCAATCCCTTTAAACCATTTTAAAAAATTCAAAATAGTTTAGAAGATATAGCCATTTTAGTGGAGCAAAGTTCGTGCTGGAGGAAGCACTCAATACAACCTTAAGAGGGGGTCTTCTACCTTTGAAAAAAATTAATTTTTCCGATTTTTTTGTTTTTCATTATTATTATAGCTTGGACATCACCCTTTTCATCCCCTTTAAACCATTTTAAAAAATTCGAAATAGTTCAATAGATATAGCCATCTTAGTGGGTCTATGTTTTTGCTTGTCCAAGTCATTTTCGAAACCACGTTTTTAGAACTGGTTGGAAAGAAACACCGGATGTATGTCTAGGCGTAGTCTCAGCTAGTTCAGAGTCGTCTATTAGAAAATGATAATTGAATTCTGGGACCCTAACAAGAGCTAAGTTGTCCAGGAAGATATTTCGTAAAATAAGCCTGCACGTTGCCATAGGCATACCTACGTGCCCAGCCTGTCCATCTCTTGGAAAGATTTCTGGCAATCGTTTAACGATGTGAAACTGCAGTGTATTGGGGGCTTTCTTAGAACTAAACCTTAAACTAAAACTTAGAACTAAAGCTCAACCAAAGAAAATTTTTTGAAAACGATTCTTATTATTTTCAAGACTTTTACATATTAATTAGTTATTATTCTTACCCCTCCCACTCCTTTATTTATTTTTGTTTTTACTCAAGCCTCGTGCTGAAATGGTGAATGCCTCGACCCAAACGGAATTTCGCTGCTGGTGCATACAAACGGCTGCTGCTGCTAATCAGAATAACCTGAATGGGCCAGCAGCGACAGCGCAGCATCCGATGTATGAAATGACGCCAAATGGACCAAGAATAGCAGCGAATGCGGGTGGAGGGTCGGTGCAACAGGCACCCACTTCGTCCTTTGGCTTTTGGGGTAGGCCCATAAGTAAGTGATATTATTGTTAAAGAGTTTTAGATTTATGCAACTTCAACCAATATCCAGTTCCCTTGCATGCGCATCAGTTGCCACATCAGGTACCGCATCAGGTGTCGCATACCCATCAGCAGCAGCAGCAACAGCAGCAGCAACATCTCCATCAGCAGCAGCAGCAGCAACAGCAGCCGCATGGCCATCTGCAACAGCAGCAACATTCCCATCAACAGCAGCAGCAGCAGCAACAGCAGCAGCGTCCACATACGCATCACCATGCCGTGCCGCTTCAGTATGGCGGTGCTTTGCGCTACCCAGAGCCCTCCACTAGCTCTGCGGCCGCCGCTGGTGGTGGTCGCTATGATTTTCGCATTGGTCACCACAATCCTGTGCCCTGTCGCTTTGGTCCCATTGGCAGTGGTCGTCCTAGCCAGATCAATAACGCTCCAACGCACAGCAGTGCTGAGGTCCTTAATGGACCTGCACCTGCCAATGCGGAGGCCAACATCTTGGAGACACCGTTGGTGGTGAAGCTGCCCACCGAGCAACAGCCACAGAGCGTGGACAATATCAGCAGCGATTTATATGGAGCCGAGGAGCCCTTGCAAGTCGCCCATTCGTCAAGAAGTCGAAGCTCCAGTTCGGCCAGGTACCGAGTGCCCAGTGAGCAGCGCAGCGAAGTAGACAATAATGAGGTGGAGGTAGAGCGGGATCAGGCAGCTACCACACAACAGCTTTTGGAGTCAATTAAACAAACGATTTGTGAACGTGCGGTGGCCTATGTGATGCCTAGCAAAATTAATCCATCCCATCCGAACAGGGAGGAGCTGACAACTGGTCCAGGTAAGATTTGGTCTAAAAAAAAGAAGCCATAATTATTTGGGTCTCTCCATTTTCAGATCGTCGTATTGACGAAAATATATCCATGGCTGCTTTCAACTTAATGGCAACTCCCCGTCCGGATCAGGCCAAACCTTGCGCTCAGGTGTCGCCCATGTTCATGACTCGCGAAGAGCATACGCCATCGTCCACATCGCTGCCACCCAGTTTGCAGGAAGCTGACGTTAGCTTGTCGGATGCCAACTTTGCGCGTGGCTCAGCCAATCAAAGTTTTAAAACATTGATGACAAGCGATAACATATTTATGCGTCCCACTGGGCCCATGATGCCCATGTTGCACGAAAGATCGCCGCTTCCACCCATTTTGTTTGATGTGGGTTCAAATCTGGCTTCATCCATGAGCATGCTGAATATGCCACCAAATATGGCCACCAATATGCATCCATTTAATACCCATATACCGCCGCCAACGGCAAATGTGCTGCCACATCCCATGGTTAATGCCATGAGTATGTCTCATTTGATGATGCCCATTAACATGTTCAATCCCAATATGATGCCACCCAATATGACGACCCAAATGAGTCCAGGCCAGGGACAAACTACTACGGGGCCAACTACAAGTCCAGCAGCAAATGGTTCGTCCCAATCGGAACCAACTACAACTCCAACTCCAAATATGTCGCAACCTCCACCCAACATAGTTGTTCCTGAGAATGTTCCAATCCCTAGCAATGATACTGAAGCCGCCGGCACTAACCAGCCTGACTTGGCATCCGGTAACGAGGAGCCAACTACCTCAACAACTCGATTGAAAAGTCAGCCTTCGTATGCTTCTTTGCTGCACTAGGCCAATGGATTGATGATCTGATTGATCATTCAGATTATACATATTTATACGGGAAAACAACAAAATTTGAAGTTACAAGACGAATGAGACTGAAAATCGGTGCAAAGTTTCGATTATCAATCATTTAACCATACAAACTCTTCAATCATGATTAATCGAATGCAACACTGGAATCTTCAATCAGACATAATCTATACACCAATCAGCATATGGTGTTCATTTTGGTTAAAAGAACCCCAATAATGAATCCTAATGATTGATCAATCAAATTACATACTTCAATCACGATAAACTATAACACTGGAATCTTCAATCAACATGAATTAATCTGAATGATTGATCAATCGAACAACATACTTCAATCTTGATTAACTATAACACTGGAATCTTTAATCAGACATAATCTATATTCATTTTGGTTAAAACCTGAATTAATCTGAATGATTGATCAATCAAACGACACATACTTCAATCATGATTAATTATAACACTGGAATCTTCAATCACACATAATCTGTATTCATTTTGGTTAAAGCAAGCTCAATAATGAATCTGAATGATTGATCAATCAAGCAACAAATACTTCAATCATGATTAACTATAACACTGGAACCTTCAATCAGACATAATCTATACACCAATCAGCAAATGGTATTCATTTTGGTTAAAAGAACCCCAATAATGAATCATAATGATTGATCAATCAAATTACATACTTCAATCACGAGAAACTATAACACTGGAATCTTCAATCAGACATAATCCAAATTCATTTTGGTTAAAACATGAATTAATCTGAATGATTGATCAATCGAACAACATACTTCAATCAGGATTAACTATAACACTGGAATCTTCAATCAGACATAATCTATATTCATTTTGGTTAAAACATGAATTAATCTGAATGATTGATCAATCGAACAACATACTTCAATCAGGATTAATTATAACACTGGAATCTTCAATCAGACATAATCTATGGTATTCATTTTGGTTAAAACATGATTAATCAAAAACACATACTTCAATCAAGTTAATTATAACACTATCTTCAATCAGACTATCTATTTCATTAACATTAACAACACATACTCCAGGTTAATTATAACACTATCTTCAATCAGCATAATCTTTTTAATTGTTAAACATGAATTAATCTGAATGATTGATCAATCAAACAACATACTCAATCAGATTAATTATAACACTGGAATCTTCAATCAGACATAATCCAAATTCATTTTGTTTAAAACATGAATTAATCTGAATGATTGATCAATCGAACAACATACTTCAATCAGGATTAATTATAACACTGGAATCTTCAATCAGACATAATCTATGGTATTCATTTTGGTTAAAACATGAATTAATCTGAAAGATTGATCAATCAAACAACACATACTTCAATCATGATTAATTATAACACTGGAATCTTCAATCAGACATAATCTATATTCATTTTGGTTAAAACATGAATTAATCTGAATGATTGATCAATCGAACAACATACTTCAATCAGGATTAATTATAACACTGGAATCTTCAATCAGACATAATCTATATTCATTTTGGTTAAAACATGATTACACATACTTCAATCATGATTAATTATAACACTGGAATCTTCAATCAAACATAATCTATGGTGTTCAATTTGGCTAAAACATGAATTAATCTGAATGATTGATCAATCGAACAACATACTTCGATCAGGATTAATTATAACACTGGAATCTTCAATCAGCCATAATCTATGGTATTCAATTTGGCTAAAACATGAATTAATCTGAATGATTGATCAATCAAACAACATACTTCAATCATGATTAATTATAACACTGGAATCTTCAATCAGACATAATCAATATTCATTTTGGTTAAAACATGAATTAATCTGAATGATTGATCAATCGAACAACATACTTCAATCAGGATTAATTATAACACTGGAATCTTCAATCGGAAATAATCTATGGTATTCAATTTGGATAAAACATGAATTAATCTGAATGATTGATCAATCAAACAACACATAATTCAATCATGATTAATTATATCACTGGAATCTTCAATCAGTCATAATCTATATTCATTTTGGTTAAAACCTGAATAATTCTGAATGACTGATCAATCAAACATTTAACTTCAATCATGATTAATTATAACACTGGAATCTTCAATCAGCATATATGGTATTCATTTTGGTTAAAACAAGCTCAGAATAATGAATCTAAATGATTGATCAATCAAACAATATACTTCAATCATTTATGATTCAATACACAGCACAGTTTACATATTGATCGATAATCACATCAATCAATATATATTTACTTCAATCAAAACATATGTTTTATGCGTAAGTTTCATTAAGATCAGTCGATATAAACTGATATAACTTGTTAGCTTTCCTTAAGTGGGTAGAATAAAAGTAGTCTGATTTTTGTAACAAATAGAAGAAAGTACTATCAGAATATATGTATATATATATGTAAAACTAGGATATTTATAATTTTGACTGTTCAATCAATTAACTTATATCAATAATATTTTATAATGACTTTTTCAGTCCACAGCTATGCTCAATCAATCAACAACAATCAACTTTAATCAATCAATATACATCAATCAACTGCACTCAATCAACCTCCTTACTCAACTTTAATATCAAGAATATATATATTTTTTAATGCAAAATGGGACCATCATATGATTATGCTGATTATTGATCAACTAATGGCACACTCCAACACATTGAAATTTTTCCATATTTATACAAACCAAACTTGCCAATAAAACGCACACTAACATTTTTACACTTACCGCAAGACAAAGTCTAGTCTTTTAATGGTTTGGCATATTTCATATTCATATAACGATGTGTAAATTGCAAATCGTAGCATTGGATTTCGAATTTATTTGTATGCACAACGAAAAGCGTAAAAAAAAACCAAAACCCTTTGAACTCTTGAACTTGTGTGTGTGTGTGCAAAAAGTTAAACGCCTTCAAGCTGAAATAATCGGGCTAATCTTTTACGCTGCTTGCATTTTAAAGCGCAACCCTTAAGAGGACGACGGGGGGAGGTGGTGATGGTGGTGGTCCGATGGCATTTTGCATGCATGCTTACGCCTTCTCTCATGTGTGAGCTGCATTTTCTGTAAATGTAATTAAAATGCACCAAAGTAAATGCAAATAAAAATATTATATTTGCAAGCAAACAAATTGTTAAAATGCAAATATAAATTAAAGCAACATTTTTGATATATGTTTAAATTAATTTTTGTTTAAGAGCAACTTTAAGGGACTTTTTTTAATTTCAATAGATTTCACTCAGATTCGGATATTAATATCTGAGATAAGTTAGTCCGCATTTACACGATGAAGTTTCCTTCATGAAGTTCTTCATGAAGTTTTTGTTTGTGGGGAAGAGGTAAAGAGGGGCAGGCGGATCAGGCAAAGCTTCATGACCTACCGCAGCGTGAAGCTTTTCGATCATTCTCCTTTGCTTTATTCCGATAGAACTGATGCAGAAGCTCGAAGAGAGCTTCATGAAGCAAACTTCATCGTGCAAACGCGGACTTAAAGGCTAATTTATAAGCTATGTAGCCAGCTAGATGGTCCATCTCTTGTATATTAAATCCATATATTTAAATGAATCCATGATCAGATTTTGGGATTACAAATTATAGAAAATTTTTCTAGAATATCATGATTTAGTTAAGAGTAGTAAGAGCGCTGCAGTCAAAAATTCCCTGTAACCTTGATTTAGTGTCTCTGTATACGACGCCGCAGCCGCGACGCTGTACCCTGTATTCCTCTCTTGATTTTATCGTCAAAACAAATTATTTTAAACAATTCTGCGATTTTTTTTAACCTATTTATAACATTTTGAAATTTAAGTTAGAGAGCAGTCCAACAACAACAAGAGAAAAAAAGGTTTAATTGCTCCAAAAATGACTTTTGTTATTGATAGATAATACTTCATGATTTAGTTAAGAGTAGTAAGAGCGCTTCAGTCAAAAATTCCCTGTAACCTTGATTTAGTGTCTCTGTATACGACGCCGCAGCCGCGACGCTGGACCCTGTATTCTCTCCTTGATTTTATCGTCAAGAAATCTTAGTTAGCTTTAAAACAAATTATTTTAAACAATTCTGCGATTTTTTTTAACCTAGATATAACATTTTGAAATTTAAGTTAGAGAGCAGTCCAACAACAACAAGAGAAAAATAAGGTTTAATTGCTACAAAATGACTTTTGTTATTGATAGATAATACTTTAAACTAGTTTATTAATAATTTTTTAAATTTTTTCAACCATAAAATCGAACAAAATAAATACTAAATATTTTCTATTTCAAAAAATTAATGTTATTTAACTACTGTGTTGAATTGCTGCTCTCTTAAACAATTTTCACTGTATAGCGTAAATTTTATTGTTAAATTTATATGTATTTGTTGATTGTAGTTTGAACAGTGATTTAATGGTTGCCTGCATATCTACCAGATACATTCATACAGTTGCAACCGCATTTGGCTACATTTTTAATCCACAATTAACCGCAACTGCGGCAGGTTAAGGAGCGAGAGAGTGGGATCCGCTCTCTCTCTCTCTGCCCGGCCAATGTCAATATTGATTCTATTAATTATAAAAACATTAAGTGCCAGCCAACAAATGTAATTAAACGCATTAAACAATTGCAATGTGCGAGTAATGGCAGAAAAATGCAATCCCCAATCCTGGCATTGTCCGGGCGCATTGCTGATGCAGGACGATAAGCACGTTTTCAATTCGCACAGCAGGTGGCAGCAGCAGCAGCAGCGGCAGCAGCGGTGGAGGATTGTCGGCACATTAATGACGAAATTATTGTTTCAATTGCTTTCAACTGTTGTCAATGCAAATTTTATGCAAAATACTTTTTTGGCCAACCCCCTGGCCCCAAATGCCATTGCTGGCCAATAAGTCAATAATAATTATTGCGCCACCCGCCTGTCCGTCTGTCCCGTGACCATTTTCAAATAGGCGTTAATTACATTTATCTGCCCGGGACCATAGACATATACATATTGTACATTGGATTGGGTTATAAATAATTATGATCATTGTTTTAGCTGCGCATAAATTTCAAACACACAATTTTTTCTAATTTAATAAAACGGCGCATAATTTTGCATTTGAAATAATTTTGTAGAAAAAAACATTCGTTAAATTTCTCACGCTTCTTAAGTGGCGCCAAACAAATTAGCAGAGCTTCAAGCTTTCAGGGAAAGGATTTAAATGTTCAAGTGGCAAAAGAAAAGTTAACTTGAAAGACTTTGAGATTTATTTGCATGCCCTGGCAGCAGAGGGTGGAATTAAAATATATAGGAGGTATGTCCAATTTACTTACACATCAGCCCAATCATCAGCCGCTTAAACTAGAGATATATACCGAACCGAAACCGAGGAGCAGTAAATACGGGAACTGAAATTAATTTCGAGATTTATTCCTGCTTTTAAATTAAAATTTTATTTATAAGACGAAGGACAAAATTTAATTTATAAGCCCACACGACAGTCTGTTTCTACGCGAACTAGTCTCTCAGTTTTAATGCTTAAATTTTGCACAGAGTCTTTTTACTGCACGCAACTAATATTTCGGAACCGGTCGGATCGAAATCATTGCAATCGTCTAGAACTAGTTCTAGTTAAAAAAACTTTTTGTTTTCCATGTCACTAATCTTTATATGATAGTTTTATATGCTCCACATAATTCTGGAAAATGTACAAAACATCTATAGTTAATACTTTGTGAAAAAATTTTTGATTTCATTCCTTTTATATTTGTATTATATGATTTCACACATTCCGATAAATCTGACTATGATATGATATAAATATCAACTTAGTGAGAAAACTTTTTTTTTACAGCTCACATCTATTTATTTTATATGCTTCACATAACGAAAATTTATCAAATCGGATACATAGCATAGCTTGACCGATCGTGAAAGTGTTTATTAGAAAAGTTTTTTTATGATATCAATTTTTTTATCATGAGTTAATTTAACGATATCTAATCCTTATATTTTCATTAAACAGTTGATAATTGTAAAACTTTTAGTCATTATTTTCTCGTTTAAAGTCAGTTAGGCAGCTTCTTACATTTTGCATTTACATATACTACGTTTATACACAAAAATCTATCAGGGTAAATGTAGACCCTAAAAGTATGCAAACATTAAAATAAATGTCCTAATATATTAATGAAAAATTTTCATCATTTCTATTCATGAACATAGCATACTTTAAAGGGCATTTATTCTTAAACGTAATAAGGGCGTTTTCATCTTAATGGTTTTAAAAATAAATATCCGTATTCAGGTCCTTAAGATATATCCTTATATCCTTAATTATATATATATTTTTGAACATAGCATACTTTGAAGGGCAAAAATCATGATTTTTTTTATTTGTGCATAAACGTAGTATAAGGGCCATTTCTCATCTTCATGGTTTTCAAATATAGATGCTTAATAGAAAAATTTGTATTGCCTACTTTTTGGCCGCTCTTAAAATTTTTATGCTTATGCTTACTACGACTCGCTTATGATTTTTAACGCGTCCTGAAAGTAGGCAACATTAATTGTCTCAAAAAGCACCTAGATTTAAAAGCCATGAAAATGAGAAAACGGCCCTAAGCATATCTTTTAATAAACGCCAGACCAGGCGTGGCTTGAGTCTAAGCATGGCCACTTTTAATCAACTTCCGTGAGAATAACTGAGTGCAATTGTTGTTCTCTTTCCTTTTCAACAGAAAACGCAATCGAAAAGTTTCGTTGCTGCATATAGTTGTTGTTGTAAATTACACAGTGAACGTTCTTTCAAAAAAGAAAGGCATGAAATAGCGGACATTGATTTAATAAAAGTCTTATTTCCCACGGTCAACCATATGTAGCGTGATTAAAGGAAAGCTCTCCAGTCTGTCTGATTATTCACCACAAACATATTGTCCAATGACCTGTTAAGCTAAGAAAAAAGTAATAATTAACAGAGGCCATAGCAGCCAGCGCTACATATTTCCTAATAGCCATAAGTTTACTTAGATGTAAATAAGAATTAATAAAAATTAAAAAATAAAATTTTGTTAGTTTGCTTCACAATCTCATTACATTTTTTTTTGAAAATAAATGCTAATTTCCCATCTTCTACGCTCAGACAGACAACTACTCTTGAGCTGTAGCCGCATAACCATCTATCTACACCGTATCCTTGCCTAATCCTCATCCTCAACCTTCTTCAACAATCCCTGGCCACCTCCTCCGTGGGTCGTATAATATAATTAATGCCATGAATTACTTGAGAGCTTTCGGCTTAGTAAAATGAAGTTTATACGTTGCCTCATTTCAAGAATAAGGCTGACCAAATGTTATGTTATTATTCCGTTTTGCACTGGCTAGTCGTGACACATGCCAGCTCTCTGCAGAAATTGTTGAAACAAGAAGGAAAGTGGAGTCTACTTATATTGTTACTGTTCCAGTCGTTGCATAAATTCCAATTGCCTACGACCTTAAGTGGAGCAATGTTCTTGCTAAAGTGAGTATTTTATACGTTGCTCAAAACTATAAGCGAAACCACGTTTTTTGACCTGGTAACCATGATTGCGCCAGTTCCACTGAACCAATTTTGATCAGCCATGTTGCAATCGACGCAGAATTGATGTAATTCTGGACTGTAACTTAATCAAGAGGCAAAACATTTTTTTTACAATTTTTTTACACTAAACAAATAAAATGGACAATTTTTTTTTTAAATTGCCGCCAATTTTTCAAAAACGAATTTTAAAAAAATATGATTGAGGTACGGGATAGAATTAAATCAACTCTGATCATAACCTTATTTACCGTTTTTATTTTTATTTTTTTTATTGATAAATAACACAAACCAAAAAAACTATATTAAATAAGGGACTAAATTAAGCGAATCTTGATAAGTCGTCTGGGTTTAAACCAAAGAGTTTTTGGAACAAAATTTTTACTATTATAGCTATGTAACAGCTAGTAGGAAGCAACTGCGACCCTATAAATTATATATATATTCTTGACCTGCATCAATAGCCAAGTTGGTATAGCCATTTGCTTCTGTCTGTACCTCTGTTTGACCGTATGATGACACATTGTCGTTCACTTCTTTCCTTTTCAAAAGTAATATTGCAACATATGGGCATTTCCGTAGTTTCAAACGCGGACGTTCGTAACACATTCAAAGTGAAAAAGTGAAAATAAAATGATATTTCAATTCGGTTTTTACTTTATAATATAGCTATTAGGTAGCACTATAATTAGTGCTAAAGCGAATGGCAAGTGAAATCCTGACTCCACAAAAACAGAAGTTGTGTACATAAAAGCAGAACTCAGCGAAACCTGACGCAATTCTTAAGCCCAAAATTCTGTAAAATCTTAAGCATTTACTAGGCATGCTTATTGAAGTGATTTTGGTTGGTTAAAAAATCTTCAGTTCTTTTTTTTTAATAATTATCGGAGTCGAAACGAGACAAACAAAGTGAACTTTTAATATTTTTAGCATCGGTTGACATTTTTGCCCAACGCCCATATGCCGAAAATTGTCCCTGTTACTCTTCATTTTAAATTTACTGTAGCTTCTTCAAATGGTATCAATTTCTCATCTATATATCGATCGATATTTTTAAAATTTAAAATATAATAAGTATAAGTACCAACTTCGTCTTGGAGGTCGCTCACCCAGATTGTAGAAAATATCTGCTTAATTGGTTGATATCTTTCAGGTCATTCCCTCATTTGTGACTCGTATGAACAATAAGCTGGCCAAAGCTAAAACAAGAACAGAGACTCTAGTTCCCAGCCCAAATGGCCCAAATGGTCTGTCCCGGCTCCTGCTGTCGGTTCGTGTTTTTTTTTTGTTGTTTGGGCATATTCCAACACGTTGCTGCTTGGTCAGCCACATGCACTTAATTGCTTTATGAGGCGGTCAGTCGCTTGTTATAGACTTCAATTTGATTTTCCGTCGAGGCTCGAGTGTGGGTGTGGGTGTGGGTGTGAGTGTGTTAGTGTGGCTAAATGAGACATTGGGGATCAATTTTTGGTTTTTGCGACGCATTGCCGCTGGCCAGAGACGCCGAAGCCGTTGACCCCAAATCATATTTTAAATGCAGTCCAAAAAGTTTTTTAATCATTTTGATGGCTTCTGGATGATAATGATAATGATTATGATGATTGGGGGGAAGTGGGAGGGGATTGGAGGACACATTGTCACGTTGCAAGTGCACAAGTTTTTAAGGTAAGTTCTGTGCACTTTTTTCGCAAACAAAAAAATCGACTAAGCGTATGCCCCGTAATTTGAAAAAATTGTGCTTTCCCATGGAAAATTAATTTAAATTAAATTATTTAAGCAAGCTGCAAAATTTTTTATAAATTTATTTTGGTTCGAGAACTTTTACTTAATTATATCATAAACTTAATCAAATGTCAAGAATCTTAGAAAGTAATCAAAATGATATTTGTAAAGACTTCTTCTCATTCTCCCTTCAAGCTTTGTCTTCGTCCGATATACCTTTTCTTTGTAGTCTCAGGTAAAGCAAGAGAAAAAAAAAAAACTACAACTTTTTCGTTCGCAGGAAGTTGAAGTTTTGTAATGGCTTTTTGTTTGCGACGCAGGCCCACAAATCATTGCCACCTTCCGCCGCCCCCCCTCGGTCAGGCCAAAAGTTGCTATGGCAAAATGTTGTTTGATATAACTTAAGTATTTGGGCAACATTTCTTTCCTTTCTTTCTTTTTTTTTGTTACACATGTGGCACACTGCATTCCAGTGAGTGGGGGGGGGCAAACACTTAACATAATTTGACCAGTGTCCGGCGTAGCCAGGACAACTGCAGACACACGCATTCTGTTTATATTAAAAAATGCTTGCACATCATTTTTATTTGATTTGAATGAAATTCCTCATAAAATTATCCACAAAGTGTGCGTCTTTTCTTCAACTATTGCCATGGAGTAGAGTTTTTTTTTAATATTATACGAATATTTGCCTGGGGGTAGGCTTTACGTGTGTGTGTGTGTGTGCGTGGGTGTATGTAAATTTCTCAATATTAAAAGCTACATGAAATTCCCATTTTTGGCACTTAAGTCAGCCAAAGTCAATTATAATCAACGCGTTCGCTCCACCTTTCCCACCCTAATCCTGGGGAAGACAATTGCTTAAGTCCTTGCCAGCTGCTTTGACGCAAAAAGGATTAAAAAGCAGCCAAGTGAAGAAAGGCAGGGGAAGGCAGCAGCAACATGTGTGAGTGCGTGTGTGTGTGTGTGACTTAAGTTATGCCAAAGTGTTTCAAGACTTTTTGCCTGATTGGCAAGCAAAGTTAGACTTGAAGTTGTGAGTTGAAGGACTTAACAGACGCGGGCAAAATGGGGAATAAAAAATATTTTAACAAATATTATGAAAAAGGTATAAAAACAACAAGACATTTAGACACGATTTCTCACCTTCTACATGGCACTATCTGTCACATAATCTTACAAATAGCAGTATAAATTTCAAGTTTATCTGATTCATAGCAGCTATATAGTAGATGAGAAATCGACCCTTAAACCTACAAAATCCATTAAATAGGAAAAAAAAAAAAAAAAAATAAAAAGGCTTTTTTTTTTAACTATTATTGGGTCTCAAATTGCCAAATGCCAGAAAAAGACAGAAATTTGAGATTATTAATAATTATAAATAATAATAATAATAATATGTTAATTTGTTTACAATGAGTCACAAACAGTTTTTAAGTTTAAGAATATACAATATATTTTTTAAATAATGCGATAATTATTTTAAATTTTCTGTTGGGTAAAAAGGTATTTGAAGATATGTATTCTAAAAATTGATTTCAATTACCTTAAGATTAGTGTTGATTTTATGAGGGAACGATTTGTAGAGGCAGCTATTTAAGTAGAACTAATTTTAAACGAGCTGAGTAATGTTACATTTTCTGTATGATAAAGCGCTTCTGACTTTGTAGTTAGCAAAATTTTCTTTCCTATTTAATATTTTAAGACCATGATCTTAATATCGAAAGAATCTAATTGCGATACTCAAGGATCTGTCTCTCTTAGTTTGGTAGTCTTGAGTTTGTAGCAGGTTCTTAAGCCCTTGTGCTTTATTCTGCCATTCCAACGAAGATCATTTAGATTTTTTATTTTTTATTTTTTTGTTATTTTTTAATTGTCAAGAAAAACTTATAGATAAAAGAGTATTATGTAAGCCAACACTCAAAAGCCAAGACTCAACAATTATCATCACATCGGGACCAAAAAAATTTGAAAGCTTTTGATGATATTAAAAAAATATTAAAACCCTGGCTGGGTTTGTTCTGGTTAGCTGCCGTTTTCAGACCAAACCCAGTCAGGGTTTTTATACTACCATCATCAGCGGATGGAAGAGAAGGGGAAAGTTTATCCAATGCATAAGAATATTGTCCTATGTTGTATACTAAATCACTCGGATCTAAGGACAGTCGTTCCTATGATAAAAAAAATCAGATTGCCTTCCGAGTCGTGAATAATACCTAATTCTTTGACGCGATCTTATGATTCAGCATGTGATGGTGCACAGAGTAGTTGGCTGACAATCTACTCTAAGCAACAGCATCTGAAATCAGCTGATTTGGGCTATTGATATTATTTTCTAAAAACTTTTTTAAAATTTGATATATTAATTGTGTCCACTAGAGCGTTCTTTTTAATGCAAAAATGGGAACCACAGCCGACCCCTTAAAGGATTATTTTTGTTATATAATTAATACAATGTCAAACAGAGAAATTGAATTTTCAGTTTTAGGGGGCGCGACGAGGATATTTAGTTTTAACTAAAAATACTTATACGCCTCGTAAGCAACATAAATAATTTCAGCAGTCAAGGCATTACTACATTGTTCTGTTTGTCAATTTTTAAAATCAGTCAAAATATTTCCATTTTGTTTAGAGAATTTGTTCAAATATGAATTTAAGCTGAGTTTTAATTACTGAATCTGAATCGGGTAGAGCGGCATGTCAGACCTAAACGTTCGCATACGGGAGACAATGATTCGAATCCAAATTTTTTTTTTGTATCATACCCTATTTTTCTCAAACTATAGGAATAGTTGAAATCAGAGTTTCCTTTTGGAAGTGGAAGAACAATGAAACCAGTACTGCGTAGTAAATCAGAGTAACCTTTGAAAGTTTAATATCATTTTTTTTTGTAAATCAATGCGAACTACAAAAATATATATAATTGAAAGACAACACTACGCATGAGTGATAACAAAAACTTTAGAGCTTTGTCGCGCCCATTCAAACTTAATTTTTACCACGTAAAGTACACACCGTAATCTTATGAATAAAGGGGTGGCTCATACTTGATCTGTGTATGATATGAAGAATCATCTTATTTTCTTCAATCCCATATGAGACATAGGGCATCGACCACTCCTCTTTTCCAACGGACTCTGTTGTTAGCCATCGCTTTAAGTTCTCCCCAGCTTTTCCCGATGCTTTCCGCTTCTCTACCGACTGTCCTTCTCCAAGTTTCTTTGGATCTGCGTATGGTATACAACTACTTATATACCCAAGTACACTGACTGTATCTCTAACAGTTTCTGAAATCGACGCATTCATACTGACGGACATGGCTATATCGACTCGTCTTTGGATGCTCATCAAGAATCAGCGCGGAATCTCTTCAATATTCAAGTTTCTCCAGGTGACTAGAATTTAGCAGACACTCATTTCGATATTGAAAACTTTCAATCTTCTGTATAATTTTTGCCTTTGCCAATGGCTGATTGTCTGGTCGTAACCATGAAAACTAATTGCCTTACATTTCCCCCCTAGAATTTTCCATCGATGGAACAACCTTCTTATCAATAACCAAACTTGATGACTCGCAGTGGCTTCTTTTGCTCTAACGAGCCGCCGTCTAAACGGCGCGTGCAATTTCCCGAAACCATTAAAAAGTGTAAAATGTTAGATACGAAAGTATAAAAAATTGGCAACACGAACATTAGGCAAGGCCAAGGGGGTTGGGGGGTGAAATTAAATTGAACAACTTTTGACAGCTAATCTTGGAGAACGCAACTCGACTTGATCTCTTCTACAAGCATTAAATTTTAATGGCGCACTCAAAAAGTCTGACACAAGAAACGCGTTAGGGGGTGAGGAAGGGGGAGGGTTGTCTAATGAAGCCAGCTGCCAGCCAGCCAGCCAGCCTGGTGGTGGCAAAAACCGCAGATGCAAATCAGAGTAAAACCAAAAAAGAGCAAAGATTGGACCAGCACAGACTTTGTCTGAGTGTGGCAAAAATCGAACCCATGTCCAAAACTAATCCGCTCTTAATTAAAGATGGCCTCCACTCACTACTTAAAATTGTTTGCCTGCAGTGGCGAATCGCTGCAGCCGTTGCCTAACCTCAAGAAATAAATCTTTGACAAAGCTGAGAGCCGCAAAACTTGTTTGTCCAACCGGGCAGCCGGCAAGCCCAGCCATCCCGGAAGGTGTTATTATAATGTACCAATATGTCTGGGGCTGACTGCCTGTTGGGCACGTGATAAGATCATAATCCCATTTATGTCTTTACTTGGTCTCCGCAAGCGCCGCAGCAAACTTTTTGGCCAAAGACGCGCCTGTTTATATTTAAACTGAGGTCAGGAGAGCACTAAATCAAGTTGCCCCCTGTCCGAACACACACAAAACTTTCGCATGCAAAGAAGCTGTTAAGCAGCTTAAAACTATTCCTTGGTCTCCTTCCTACGGGCAATTGTTGATAAGGCCCCAGCCAAGCGACAGTTTGCATTTGGGGGGGGTTACAAATTTGAGACTTTTGTTCAACGAAGAAAACGCAAAAGTTTTGTGGGCGCCAATGTGTGCTGGGAATTGAATGGGACAAGCGAAAGGGTCTTCTTCCACTGATGTTATCAGTCGACCACGTACGGTAAATACTCGGTACCAGGACCAAACAAAATGGTGCCCCCCCCCCCCCAATACTGCCTAGAAAAGGGAAAAGTTCCAGCTAAACCAGCTGCGGCAGAGCATATACTGTGGCAGTCGGAAGTCTTCAAGAATTATCTATCATTTTGAAGGCAATAGCTTAATGAATCTGGAATGAAATTCCTTTGTTCAATTGATTCTATGATGCAATATTTTCAATAATTCCAATATGGCCATTGAAGCAAAGTTTATGGTCAAAACGAACACATAGGTCAATCATAGTTTGGATGCATTCAAGGTTATTTTGACAAATAAAATAATTGAAATTGAATTTTTGATCAAAAACATTTTATTTCCAGTTTATATTTCCCATTTTCTGCATTCCATTTGCTTTGGTATAATGAACTTTAAAATATATTGCCTACTTTTTAGCGCTAGGTGTTCTAAGGCATAACGAACCACAATTTTTATTGCATCTTCCAGGGGCTAGCTGTCCTTAGGCATAAGGAACTGTAATTTGTATTGCCTACTTTTTCGGGCAGTCGTGTGATTGGACGATTTAGCCTTGCAAAAATCATAACTTTGGAACGGAAAGAGATATTTGAAAAATTTAAAAGCGACAATCAAAGAGAATTTATGTAGCTTTCGAATAAGCGGAAGTATGTCTTTATAGGTGTACAGGGTGACTCAGGATCGGCTGCTACGTAGGTTGCTATATATATTTCTGGCCTAATAATGAAAACGCGAATATTTATGATCAAAAATGGTTTTATTGTTTTTCAAAGTATTCTTTAGCAAGATTTATACATTTTTGCATGCGCTCAAACCAATTGTCGAAGCACTTTTTCCACTCCGATTGAGACACCTCCAAAACATGGTTTTGGAACACCTTCAACAGCATCTTCTGGCGACGAAAATCGTTGAACACGCATTTTTCCCTTGATGTGCGGGAATAAAAAGAAGTTATTGGGTGCCAAGTCAGGGCTGTACGGCGGATGACCCATCAATTCCAAAAAGCGCTGGTGTGAGCTGATGTGTGAGAGTTCGCATTGTCATGGTGCACAATGATCTGTCTTCTCTTGTTCGTTTTTCGAATTTCTCTGAAGACTTCAGGCAAACAAATTGTGGTGTACCACTCAGAATTGACCGTCCTACGTTGCTTAAGCGGAACAGTCGCCACATGACGAGTTTTACCGAAGAAACAGGCAATCATTTGCTTCGAAGTGCTTCTTCCACGCACGACTTTCGTTGGATTTGGCTCGTCTTCGAAGACCCACACGGTCGTTTGCTGTTTTGTTTCGGGCTCATAAGCATAGATCCATGATTCGTCAACTGTGACGATCTTATAAACGTCTTTTAAAACACCGCGATTATATTTTTTCAAAATTTTTTTTTTGCACCAATCCACACGAGCCTTTTTTTTTGAGCGATTGAACGAGAACAACCTTTTTTACGCCCAGGTGTTCATGCAATATCGAATGTATGCTGGTGGACGAAATGCCCAAGAATGCCTATATCTCACGGTATGTCACATGACGATCTTGCTTTATCAGTTCACACGATCTTCGCCTTCGAGCGAGCGTCGCCCGCGATTGAATTCATTAAACCAATTTTTCACAGTGCTATAGGATGGTGCTTCATCGCCATACAAAGATTTAAGTACATCGTTGCACTCTTGTCGTGATAATCCACGTCGAAAGTTGTGAAAAATGATTGCACGAAAATGTTCACGAGTTGATTCCATTTTTCTGCCGAGGTAAGTTTTTGATTAATCGTTAATCGATATCAAACGTGGTCACACATAAAAGAGTTGTATGGAGCTTTTATCGATAAAAGTCCAAACTTTTTTTGGAAAAAGGCCAATTGGTCCTAAAATAGCTAGAAGTGACCTAGGCCAGGAACTTAAATAGCAACCCACATAGAAGAAAATGTGTCTGTAGCCCTAAGTGTCCTTACACATATAGGTATATCTTCGAAAATATTTACAGGATTTTTTTGAAATTTTCAGAGAATACACTTAAATATATGTACATTCCGAAAATGTCAAAAAAATTTTTTGGATTTTTTGGAAATACCAACTGTGTAGAGCATCAAATCTGCGTCATTTTACTTGAGTTTTTCTAGCCTTTTGTCTATGCTGTTGTTGTTATTGTTGTTGTTATTGTTGTTCCACTAGTTTCCGCTTCCTTCATCGCCATCTCGGATAGACTGTGCTGGCTACTACAGCTGACAAAACAAATGAGCCCTAATGCGATTTGCTTGAATGGACTTTGGATGTGCGGGTGCCTGGTCTGGTCTGGTCACAGACTGAAGTCGAGACTCGAACCCACTAAAGTGTAACTAATTTGTTTCACCAAAGTTGGCCCAAATACCAAGGGCAAAAGCAAAGGCAAAGGCAAAGCCACACAGGCCACATCCATGCTGCAGTTTGCAGTTTATGCATTTTTGGGCCCCGTAAATACACGCAACTCAATTAGTTCGATGGCTTCCAAATGACTGGCAGATAAAGATGCTGACTTGCAGACTCACTTAAGTGGCTTTAAAAGGGGCCAGGTGACAATGAAGTAAAATCAGATTGGACATAATGTCAAGACAATTCAAAACAATAAGGCAAACTGTAGGGCAAAAAGGGAAATTGATAATTGAAGTCTGCCCTGAAGTAGGCAATAGAAAATAAAATAGTTATTAATAGGGCCGTTTTCTCATGTTCCGGCTTTTCAAATCCAGGTGTTTTTTTGATTAAATATGTGTTGCCTACTTTTAGCTATGCTTGTGTCTACAACGACCCTCGTAAGATTTTAAACGCGGCATAAAAGTAGGCCACATATATTTGATTAAAAACCACCTGAATTTGAAAAACAGGAACATGAGAAAACGGCCCTATTAATAGCTATTTTACTTTCTATTGCCTACTTTAGGGCAGACAGGAACATGAGAAAACGGCCCTCAGTCAAAGAAAACATACTAAGGTCCGTTTTCTCATCTTCTAAACTTCAGATAAACATTTTACTCTGTTATTTGTGAGTTTATGTGACAGATAGTGCTAGTTTGTGTGTACTTTTTGTAACCAAATATAATAATTCTCATTCCCTTTTGTTTTCCCTGTTCCATCTCTCATTACCGCCCATAAATATGCCACAGAAAGTGTCAGTTTTCGCACTAACCAAACGCAACCAATTTTCAGCCTCAATTACAATGGTCCGGGGGCCAACAAAAGTAAAATGGGGACAAAACCTCTAGCCTCCACATCCACCGCAAAACTTAATTGCTTTACTGGCTCTTCTTAATGTCCTCTTCTTCTGCTCTCTGGCCTTATCGCGGCCAGCCCAAAAGTGCCCCGTCAAGAGCATCAACTGCAATGACTTCTGTTCACTGTTTCAGTTTCAGTTTCAGATTTCATTCAGATTTTGTTCTCGGTTTCTGCAACGCAAATTATATGCAAACGAGCTTAATATCCGGCCAAACAGACGCACATACGCATCGCACTTGTTTTACTCCTCCTCCTCCTTCTCCTCCTCCAGCCTTCTTCTTGGGCCAAATGCCACAGGGTTGGCAAAGAATTCAAAAGGGGTAACGAGCATGATTATTAACGATAAATATCGAAATTGTAACCAGGTTGACATATAAAAATGATATGTATAGAAATCATTCAATTGAAAATGATGTATTAAGATTTCGATCCGTTAATAATATAGTATTAGCTCCAGCTAGTACAGGCAATGATAATAACAATAATAAAGCTGTAATTGCTACTGATCAGACAAATAAAGGTATTCGATCTTAAGTAATTCCTGTAGATCGTATATTAATAACAGTTGCACCTAATATTCTTGAAATTCCAGCTAAAAAAACCCCAAAAAATGGATCTCAAAATCGTGCGGTTTGCTCGAGGTATGGACACAGAGACAGGGTAATCATGCACTTCTGGTCTGCATATTCCATTGGTACCTTCACGCGGCCTATAATCGAACGATCAAGACCTGACGCTGACCTTTCTGTCGAGTCTCTTCTACCAGCTCTCTGCAGAAAAAACGAGTAAATCAATCCTAAATCCTTAAAACATCCTTGAGATCGTTTGAACTGAAATGTCCCTTGTTTAAGTACGGAATTTTTTGATTTTTTTCTAAGTGCAGACATCTGTCTTCTCGGGTTTCGCTGTCGAACGTGTCTTTACCACTTTTCGCAGACAGCTGACGGTTGGCTTGAATATAGTCCTCGCAGCTCTCCGTAGACAATTGCTTTCTCTGGAGACGTACATGACTGATTCCAGGAGGATGTCACGTAAAACGCAGTATTGATCTTTATTTTTTGTAAATCCAGGTGCTTATTGTCTAGATAATCATACGTGGATCATCGTAGACACAAGCAAAGATATTTCAAAATCGTCCTAAAAGTAGGCAATCTATATTTTCTCAATATGCACCTGAATTTACAAAGAGAGAACATTAGAAAATGGCCGTTTTCTCATCTTCATGGCTTTTTATACACTTGAAAAGTGTATATTAATTTTGCCCAGAAGTTTGTAACGCATAGAAATATTCATTTCCGACCCCATAAACTATATATATTCTTGATCAGGACGACGAGCCAAGTTCAGTTCCGCTTGTCCGTCCGTCCGTCCGTCTGTCCGTCTGTCTGTCTGTTTCTACGCGACTAGTCTCTCAGTTTTAAAGCTATCGAGCTGAAATTTTGCACAGAGTCTTCTTTTTACTGCACGCAACTAATATGTCGGAACCGGCCGGATCGGATGACTATATCATATAGCTGCCATAGGAACGATCGGTCGAAAACTAAGTCTTTGTGAGAAAAACTTTTTTGATTTCTATCGTAGCGTCTCCAATCGTAGTATATATTAGTTTTATATGTTTCCACACAATTCCGAAAAAATTTATCAAAATCGGATCACTATAGCATATAGCTGCCATATAAACGATCGGTCAAAAAAATACAGCGTCACTAATCTTAGAATATGTTAGTAATATATGCTTCCCCATATTTCTGGAAAAATTTATCAAAATCGGATCACTATAGCATATAGCTGCCATATAAACGGTCGGTCAAAAAACTAGTTCTAGTGAAAAAAACTTGTTTGTTTTTCATCGTAGCGTCACTAATCTTGGTATATGTTAGTTTTATATGCTTCCACATAATTCTTGAAAAATAAATTAAAATCGGATCACTATAGCATATAGCTGCCATAGGAACGATCGTTCGAAAAATAAGTCTTTGTGAGAAAAACTTTTTTGATTTCCATCGTAGCGTCTCCAATCGTAGTATATATTTGTTTTATGTGTTTCCACACAACTCTGAAAAATTTATCGAAATCGGATGACTATAGCATATAGCTGCCATAAGAACGGTCGGTCAAAAAACAAGTTCTAGTGAGAAAAACTTTTTTGTTTTTTATCGTAGCGTCCCCAATCTTGGTATATATTAGTCTTATATGCTTTCATACAATTCAGAAAAAATTTATAAAAATCGGATGACTATAGCGTATAGCTGCCATAGGACCGATCGGTCGGAAAATGTGTTTTACTAAGAAAAGTTTTTTTTATGGTATTAAATTTTTATTATCAATGATTTAAAAATTTTAAATATTTGATATCTATACCCTATATATATTTTACCGGTTAAATCAGTTGGAGTAAAGTTTTTCAAGTGTATTAAAACTTCGGCACAGTCGAAGTTAGCTTTGCCTTCTCGTTTTAATTTATGTTGCCTACTCTTAGGACGCGCTTAAGCCCACGCGAGTCGTTTAAAGCACAAGCACAAATATTTTAAAGCGATTTGAAAAGCATGAAGATGAGAAAACGGTCCTTAACGTTTTTTCAAAGAAAGGAGGTACGATTTGGGTTCAGGTTCGGAAAATCATACATAGATTATGCTTTGGTTTGAGGCACCCTGATAAACCCAAACCGAAGCGGATCAATGAGGTTCTGAGGTCCTGGAGAAGCAAGCGCTCTTTAAAGAAAGCAAAAACAAAGGCAATAATGCTTTACCGTTTTCTCGCTGTGTTTCGATAAAGCTAAAAATCCACCCTGTTCTTCTGTTGATGTTGTGCTCGGATTTGCTTTCTACTTGCTTTTGGTAATTTCAGTAACATTTGAAATATTTTAAATGCAATTTTTTGGTAGCCCTGGCCTAATGTTAGCTGTAGCTTTTAGTTTTGGGTTTTTTTTCGGGATTTTCTTGGTTTTTTGGGGCAGCCATTTTACATCAAGTTTCAGCGCATATAACTCACTTCCACACACACACACACACAGAGTTGTGTCGTCCTTCCGCCTGGTGACTCGGTGGGGCAGCTGGACTGATAATTTCTCTGCACTCGACTGATAACAACATTTAATTTAATGCCCGAGGTCAGCAATATTCCATTTATTATTGGATTAAATTCGGCAGCAAAAGTTTTTTTTACAGCCAGGATGTGGAGGATGTGTCCACTATCAGAGCTGTCCTTTTGTTCGGGATATAAATTGCGCACACACACACACACACATATGTATATGCATATGCATATGTATACTTTATATGGCGGAGAGAGTGGTGGGGGTATGGCACACACTTGTCGCACTTGTCGTCGTCGTCGTCGACGTAGTCGTTGTCCTGGCGGCTGTTGCTCTCGCTCTGTCTCTGGGTACATTTCGTCCTGACTTGTGACTAGACGACAGGAAATGTATTTCACATTTTTTATGTGTCGCTTTTTTCTGCGTTTGCCCCATCAAATTTGCATGAGATCCAGGCTGATGCCAACAGCAGCAGCAGCAGGACCAAGGACCCAGGACCAGCCGGCCTGCAGTCAAGGTTTTTTTTTTTTTTTTATTTTGGGCGTGGGTTAAACAAAATGCCCATAAGGGATTAGCTGCAAATCGCAGGCACGTCTTTATTTTTTTTGTCGTCCTTCGTCCTGCATCCTGTCGGAATTTGTTGCAAAACTCATTTAAGCCAAGTTATGCTCAGTATGTAAATTGTTTTGGCCGCTTCACGATTTTTTCCCAGCTTTTTAAATGAAACTTAATTGTTTTAGATGCAAAGTCATCAACGTTACACAAAACGCCCCGGGGGGAGGAGGGCGTGGCGGGGCAGTAAACAAACAAACCTAACGGAAGGAAGTATCTCACTCGAATCTCAGTCAGGCATAAAGCCCAAACACACGATGAATTTATGCATGAAATTGTCGACGCCCGCGTCCTGTCGCCCTCTCCCTCGTCCCACCAACCAACCGGTTCGGGATGTCTGTGGCCTATCGAAAGGAAATTGAAACAAAACCTCATTGCAAACAGAGAAAGAGCGCCGAGCGCACAATTTCAACTTCCGTGTGTGTGTGTGTGTGTTTGGAAAATGCTCTTCTCACTTGCAGGACACACTTTTTGCCGCAGCTGATAACCAGTTCTGGCTCCTGCCTGCTAATGTGTCATATGAAATGCGGGTGCCAGGATTCAGTTGCAGTCCTCACAATTCTCATCTCTGTCTCTGCTCTCGTGTCATGTTCTGTTTGTCTTCTGTTTGAGTTCGTCCGTCCATCCGTCTACCTCGTAAATAGAGCATAAATGCTTAATTCAATCATTACACAACACAACAACAAATAACTCAACTTTAAAATGAAAGGCGAAACAAGTGAAGGAAAGTAATTGCCGATTGTTTGAATGAATTTTTAATGACAAAAAAGTGCTTAAGTAACACTCACAGTTTTATGGGCAGTCCAAGTATGACAGGACCTCAATACTTTCTTCCGAATGCTCTTGGTCCCTTATCATTGGAACCAGAAGATTGGCTTACACGCCTGGCCAAGGAAGCAACTTACAGTTTTACAAACAGCTCAAAGATGGACCTAGAAGTCGCAGCGGCCATATACTGCGTAGAGCCAGAAATGTAGTTCTCCTACAAACTGTCAAACTACTGCACCATACTTCAAGCACTAGATTCTCTAAGCATCTCTAGAAAGGTGCAGATCAACTGGATCCCAAGCCACCAAGCCACAGCAATACAAAGCACACAAATTCCCACAACAAAGCTGTCAAAAATCCACAAGACCGCTTTGTGTTATTGAAGAAAACTCAAAGAGGCGCAAATTCGCGCAGCTACAATAAACAGTAGAAGAATTTTATAACATTAACTAATATTATAAAAAAAGTTTCATTCCGGGGAATGGCGGGCAACACAACTTTTATTTTATGTGAAATTTAACTATTTGGCTGGGTACAACACTCACAATGGCACTGAGAAAAAAAACATTTTATAACAAAACCACAAGATGTTATAACATGATAACAACTTAAATATATAGTTAATACCCCTTTTTTCAATAGTCATTTTAATGCGCGGCGATACCAAATGATTTAATATTTTAATTAAATTTTTTTCAGAAAGAGCTCACTTTCATGCGTTTCAAAAAGCAAAGTCGACGTGTTTTTATTCTTTCTCTTATGTATGTATTCGTAAAGGATATGATTGAAATAGAACAAAAGCAACTATACTTTTAATTTTCATGTTGTCTTAAGAAATAGTGATGACACATTTGGGGACAAATTTTTTACTTTGACTTTTTTATTTTTGACCTATGAAATCGACCACTGTGCGCCGGTCGATCACTGCTTCCCAACTTCTTCTTACACTTGACTGCCCAGGTCTTCCCAGGTCTTCCCCAGATATCAGTTCGTTCAACTACGTTGCTATGAACCCATTTAGCGGTGTTGCCTATTTATTTTTTTCAAATGTCCTTCAACACTTTGCTTTCTAAATCCGAAAGCCTGACTTGTAAATTTATTGAGTGCCTTTCGGTTTTTGCCGTTGAAGATCTGCCTCTGCTCTATGAGTAACAAACGATGCTCTCTCAAAATAGGATAGACAACAATGAAGTGTCTTTTATTTTACTTTTCCCTTAAATTGCAGAGCGAGCATTAGTGATAAATAGTTCTGAAAATGGTTTGAATTTGATTCACCGAATGTAATTCCTTTCTTCTAGATCATAGATCAATTCTTTATAAAAGAGCCGCTCAGTGATTTCCTGCGATTCCCAATATAAGTAAGCTTGTATATAAGCTGCATTCATTTTAGCACAGAGTCCCCAGGTGGAATTGTCATCTAGGAATAACTAAAGGCCATGGGTTCAGGCTAAGTTTTTCCATTGAGTGAAAATTTGCTGTCGCAGTAAGAACCGGGCCAATATATTGGGCAGTCGGTGTTCGGGCATGCTAAAAACTTTGTAAACATAAAAATAAATGCAACTTAGACAGTCCAGTTTCCTGCAGGCGAAAAAGTTTTTTTTTTTAAATATCGCAGCAGACTCTCTACCTCTTCGTATTCCATAACACCCCAGACTCGCGCATCGTAACACATAAATGACCTCACTGAAGCCTCAAAAAGTTTTAAATGGAACTTCTATTTCCATCGTTTTCGCCAACATTTCGGCCGGAATAGCGGCTATTTCTTCACGAATGTTGTCCTTGAGCTCTTCTACGGTCCTTGGCTTGTTAACGTAAACCTTTGACTTCAAATATCCCCACAAGAAGAAGTCAGGCGGCGTCAAATCGGGCGAACGCGGTGGCCAGTCCAAATCACCACTTTTCGACATCAAACGGCCCGGAAACAATTTCTTCAGAAAATCGATTGTTATGCGACTTGTGTGCGGTGGAGCGCCGTCTTGTTGAAACCAGAACTGCCTCATACGCTTTCGACGAATAATTGGCATCACAAAATTGGTCATCATGTCGCGATAACGCTCCTGGTTGATGGTAACAGCATGGCCATTTTCATTTTGGAAGAAAAACGGCCCAATGACCGTTTTCGCACTAACGCCGCACCAAACTGTGACTTTTTCGTCATGAAGAGGCACTTCTTGAATCTCCTGAGGATTTTCAGTGGCGTAAATACGGCAATTTTGCTTATTTACGGTCCCATTCAATGTGAAATGGGCTTCATCGGACATGATAATTTTGACTTGATAATTGACTTGTTCTGTTGAATGTAAATTTCAACTATTTCAGAGCGCTTGCGTGGCGTGTATTGTTCCATGGTAAAAATCTGCTTGGACTGACGCTTCAAACGCGGTATGTCATTAAGCGATCTGACATCTCTGTCAAAAGTTATGGCGTTGCCAGATGGGTCCGTCGAATATGGGCAACCCTGTACTTGTATATTTTACCCACATCCAAATCGATCTCTCTTAAGTGCCACATTTCTAGCCTTTAATGAAAGGTGGCACTTAAGAGAGGTCGAAACACTAAAAGTAAACATTGAAATTACAAAGTCCGATGTGGTCTAGACGGCAAGATCGATGTCTTTAAATGCCGAGGTCGCGAGTTTGAATCCTGTTGGAGGCTAATGTTTGACACCGACTCGGTGCGCAATCTTGGTACCCATTTTAGTACTTGTACTTTAGTACCCTTGGATCGCTTTACTGGAAAAGGCAGCTTAGTGATCCCCTACGAATATACTGGCATTCGGCAAAACGTCAAGGATCCTGGTGGAATACTAAGGTCTCACAAAGGACCAAAAAGGTTTATGTGTGCCGAAACTACCTACCTACATGAATAGGCTTTCTGAGCTCTTTTGTATCGACTTCTGAACTGTCAGATTCAAAGCTCTTCCAATAAAAGTCTGACAGCTTTTAGAAGTTTGATCCATTTAATGGAGCTACTTAGTTTAGTTAGGTTGGAATCCACTTCCCTTGTGATTTGACAGAGTTTTTTCTAAATCTGTCCAATTCGATGCATAACAAATTGTTGAAGCCATGGCAAAACCGTCTTTGAATCCGACCGGTAAGTGACTTTAATGTCTCCTATTGGCTAAGCGAACGGCCTGGAGTTCCATACAGGTTATAGACAAATGTATGCAGCTCAATCCTTATCGCCCTTGGTAGATCATAGGAATAGCATCTTGGAATGTCAGTCGTCATAAAGGGACTCTGACAGCACTTCATTCCATCCTATGTCCTCTCTACAAAACTCACTGAAGCAAAATTTGTTGTCTAATGTTTTGATATGAGAATAGTCCGAGTGGATCAAAAATAAACATTAGTAAGTACTTAAAGAACCTCTCTCCAAACACATCATTGCTTGGCTGCCAATACATACCTAACAATTTTTCTATATCTCCGAATTGAAAAGGGAACTGTGTAGCAGCTGTTTCAGGACTTTAATTGAATTTGATGCCCAATTGCGGATCTCAAATCCGCTCGTTTAATAGGCATTACATACTTCAATTGTTACTGCAACAGCTGCCTCTTCGCTGTCATTGCTATTAATGTAGTCATCAACATATTGAGCCCTCAGGACGATCCTCATATGCTTGAGGGTACTCCTGACGATGTAATTTAGCTTACCTTTTGCGTATGTATATGTTCATCATATGAAAAATTTCTGCAATATCGCCACAGACTCCCACTTGATCAACTCTGAATGCCAACAGTATGTCTATAAGTGGATTTAGGAGGTTTGGTCCCCTTAACATGAAATTGTTATAGTTTTCAAAACATTTGAACTTAACCAGAAAGTGTTGCCTACTTTTGCGCTTTAACATGTTTTCGTTCCCTTTTTTGCTTTTGTCACAAAACTGTATCCAGTTTCTTGCTTAATTTTTTTGAATTTATACAATTCTAATTATGCAGTCGCGTCTACCGCCAAATTACAAAACAAAAACCAGCCAGAATGTTGATGATGACGAGCACTTGGCATAATTAAGAGCGAGTGTGTGAGCTGAGATTGTTCTTAACATGCATAAAAAATAAGCAACGACGGCAACGGCATTTTAAAACTTTTACAAATTAAGACTGAAGACAACAGGGAAAGGGGAAAGGGGGCGGAGAGTGGGGTAGTGGGGGAGACGACTATTTCCGTCTGGGACAACCATCCCCCGCCCCACTTGGCTGGCTGGGCTCATGTTAATCAGGTTATGATAATTATTTGTAACAAATTGTTCCTCTCACTGAGGGTTGGGTGGCGCGCAATTAAAATGTGGAAACAACTTCTATGAAAATGACAAGGCACAAAGCGACATTTTCATTTAAACAATTAAAATTTAAAATGCCGTTAAATTATACAAGGATTAACAGGCAAATGGGTTGGAAGGAGCGGAAGTGAAGTTAGGTTCCTAACTCCCGTCAATTATTCAGTGGCCTCGTGTCACTCTGTCAGTTTTCTAAGTTTTCCCCCAAAGCAACTAGAAATTAACTCTCACAAAAGTTGCCCAAAAAGCCAAACCAAACCGCAGGTAGGAAATTTCATTCAAAGAAGTTGACATTCTTTGGTGAGATAGTTTTCCCCATCCCCAAGGGGTAGGGGAGGGGGTGGGGGGAAGGATGAGATGTAGCATAAGTTACAGGCAGGTGCCCGCCCGATAAAAGTTTTGAGTTGACAATTAAGAAATTAAGTTGCCACTTAGGCAAGCTGTCAGTGTCAGTTTGACAAGCAGCAGTCACATTTATAAGTACAACCAGAAAGTGAGAAAGTGAGTAAGAGAGAAAGTTCAGATACCAGACATCAAATAAGTATGTGAGTACGGACTGCCCTGCCCTGCCAAGGGTATGCTGACTATGACAGGAAGTTTGAATACGGAAAATCGGTCAAGCCCGACTACAAACTATGTAAGTGCTGCCCATCACGATTGCGAATGGTGCTGCTGACTATTATTTATGTGATTGGAAAATAATGTAGGGTGGATGGATAAATAAAGATATAAACTATATATGCCTAATAACTTCTTAAAATCTATCTTCCAAATTGTGTAAGATATGCGTTTTTTTTTTTTAGATTTTTATTTAATTTGTATTGGTATTAAGTGCTTCCTCAAGTCAGAACTTTGCTCCACTAAAATGGCTATATCTTCTAAACTATTTCGAATTTTTGCAAATGGTTTGAAGGGAATGAAAGCAGCTATAATAATAATGCAAAACAAAAATATCGAAAAAAATGTTTAAAGGGCGTTTTTGATATATATTTACTATTGTCTACGAAGACCCGCGTAACTAGGCTTGGGAAATAAATTGAGCTAAGTGGAAAGTAAGCGGGATAATATATATATCAACATCTTATTAAAAGTACTCAACATACCTTCTTTTAATATCTACATAGATTTCAAAAACATGAACATGATTAACAGGGCCCAAAGATATAATTTGATGGCGTTTTTATACACTTGAAAAGTGTATATTAATTTTGCCCAGAAGTTTGTAACGCATAGAAATATTCATTTCCGACCCCATAAACTATATATATTCTTGATCAGGACGACGAGCTGAGTTCATTTCCGTCTGTCCGTCCGTCCGTCTGTCCGTCTGTCCGTCTGTCCGTCTGTCCGTCTGTCTGTCTGTTTCTACGCGAACTAGTCCCTCAGTTTTAAAGCTATCGAGCTAACCACAACACCGCGCGTATATCACCATAAACGATCGCAAATATCTATAAAAACTCCACGAGCCACAATCTTGTTATTTAGTAATCATCCCTAAGCCCAATTCAAACTATTTAGTTTTAAATCGACTGAAATTTTGCACAGAGTCTTCTTTTTACTGCACGCAACTAATATGTCGGAACCCGCCGGATCGGATGACTATATCATATAGCTGCCATAGGAACGATCGGTCGGAAAATAAGTTTTAGTGAAAAAAACTTTTTTGTTTTCCATCGTAGCGTCACTAATCTTGGTATATAATAGTTTTATATGGTTTCACATAATTCTGGAAAAATGTATAAAAATCGGATCACTATAGCATATAGCTGCCATAGAAACGGTCGGACAAAAAACAAGTTCTAGTGAGAAAAACTTTTTTGTTTTCCATCGTATCTTCACCAATCTTGGTAGATATTAGTTTTATATGCTTTTACAAATTTTTTAAAAATTTATAAAAATCGGATGACTATAGCATATAGCTGCCATAGGACCGATCGGTCGGAAAATGTGTTTTACTAAGAAAAGTTTTTTTATGGTATCCTATTTTTATTATCAATGATTTAAAATTTTTTAATATCTGATATCTATATCCTATATATATTTTACTGGTTAAATCAGTTGGAGTAAAGTTTTTCAAGTGTATTAAAACTTCGGCACAGTCGAAGTTAGCTTTGCCTTCTCGTTAAAGTGTTATCTGTCTTCTTTAAAAAGTTCTATCGCACTCTGAATATTATATTTTTTTTTTGCAGCCTTTTTTTCATTCATTATTGTATTTTAGTGTATTCTTACTTCGTTAAACTAATCGTTAAGTGTTGAATAACTTTTTCCCTCATTTTATGTGGCTGAGGCTTCGTTTACATTATCAACAGACTAACACCTTGCCAAGTGCTCATATGTGTCTGTGTGTGTGTGTGTTACCTGATAGCTCTGTGTTGCTGCTTTTAGCAATAAATGCCACTCATAATTAAATCAAATGTTTCGTCTGTCTTCTCCAAAGGCATAACAAACTTTTTGCGTGAGGCTTAAACATTAATTTCCTCCTTGTGTGCACACTCTATCATTGGCAAAAGGTAAATAGAAAGTGGAAAAGTTGTTCCCTTGGGGCGAAACGTTTCATATGGATATAGTAGTTTCCTCTAATGAGCATCAATGGCAACCGTATCAGTTTTTGCCCATGAGATGCGAATGCGGCATCAGGAGTTGGAGTTGTTATAAATTTTTAGTCTGATGTCTTCATATGTTCCTCCTCCCCCCATCCTGTTGCGTGTTTGTGTGCGTTTGGCATGCCAAAATCACATTAGTCACACAGTGAAAGCAATTGGGGGGAAAGGGAGAGCGACATATGCATGCAGCCCAGTACCATTTAGCATCCTCCTACCATAGTTGCTGTTGGCCTCTCTCTGTTCCAGTATTGTTATCATTTTTAATACCCATTTCTTTGACATTTTGTTGGCACATTTTTGGTCTGCCGTTTGCAAACGAAATTTTTATTGTATTTCTCTATTAGTCTCAGGGAAAAGGCCAACAATGTTGGGAATTTGCAGTGAAACATTAAGTTACTGAATTCATACGGAAGCTCAATCGACTTAGCTCGTCGTTCTGAATATTGAATGATTATTTCTACATGCTTCTGGGCAAAATTAATATACACTTTGCAAGTGTATAACAAGTAAGATCGCTGCAATCAAGTGCAATTTCGAAATACCTTTGAACACTTGTTTTTATACGTTTTTATACATATATATAAAGTCGACGCTGGCCCCCCGCTGCCGGTTGAATGGCTGAGAAGCATACATTTTTTAATGTGAAACATCTTTGATTTTGGTACGGAAGATTTTTTGTGGTAAAGGTATAATTTAATTTCAAAATAACGCGTAACACATTACGCTCACACGGTCACATCATACATTTCAAGCAATCGCCAGGTAAACCGAGGCATTTCAATTTATGTTTTAAAACACTGTTTGGGGAGTTTACAACTCTGTTTTCCAACACTGTTCTCTACATTGTTTTCCAACACTCTTTTTGCAACATTGTTTTCAACGTCTTTTCAACACTGTTTTTTAGCAGTATTTTCCAACACTTTGTCCAACACTATTTTCCAACACTGCTTTTCAACATTGTTTTCCCACAACTCTTTTTGGAACATTGTTTCCCAACATTGTTTCCAACACTGTTTTTTGACACTGTTTATCAACATTGTTTTCCATATACTGTACTCCAACACAGTTATGAACTTTGTTTTCCAATACTGTTTTTCAACACTGTTTTCCTACACAGTTTACCAACACTGTTTTTCTACTTTTTCCAGCTTTTAAACATTGTTTTCCAACACTCTTTTTTGAACATTGCTTCCGAACATTGTTTCCAACGTCTTTTCAACGCTGTTTTCCAACCACACTGTTTTTCAACACTTTTTTTCCAACACAGTTTACCAACACTGTTTTCCAACACTTTTTTCCAACACAGCTTTTAAACATTGTTTTCCCACACTCTTTTTTGAACATTGTTTTCCAACATTTTTTCCAACACTGTTTTTTTTTAACTGTTTATCAACATTGTTTTCCAATACTGTTTTCCAACATTGTTTTCCAACACTATTTTCTAACACTGTTTTCAATTATTGTTTTCAAACACTGTTTTCCTACCAATCGACTGGGCAAGCATACAATTTTTTACTAATTTTTTTAGTGTTGCACAGCTTTAAAAAAAAACTGCATATGCAATATGCATGCGCATGTATGTATGTATGTAACAGTCAGTAACATAAAGTACATACTTGATCAGCATCCATGGCTTTTCCATTCCCTTACAACTACCTATAGTCTTTAAGTCCATCATTTATGCCAGTGGAAATGATAATTTTCCCTCAAAGTGCTTAAGTCGTTAGCTTAAATAGACCCACCCCAATTATTATACACACCCACACACACACACACACATGTTTACACAATAAAAAATTAATCACAACGAGTCGTTCACCGACATTTCGTGGGGACCTTCCTGGGGGTCTAATGTGCTAATGTGCAATTTCGAAAGGTGCTTACGTTGTCAAGTAGTGTGAAGATGAGCTTCTCCATCCACTCGAACCATTCACGCCAATTGGCCATTTTCTTCATGAATCACAAGAAGGACACAGCATATGGCGACCTCCGACCGTACGACCGACCTCCCGTTGGGGCAGAAAGCAAACTGCAATTAATTCCCAAGCTTAGAATGAAATCTAATTGCTCGTTAGCGTACAGCCAGCCCCCCTTGGTATTGTCCTTTTTTTTTGGGTATTTTCTGTTGTTTTTATATTTTGTTAACTGCTGATTACAGCAGTTGTTGCTTCAGGATAAAGGCCACCGGGGCCCCCAGGATGTTTATCTCGAGTATAAGTTTTATTTTCTTAATTTTTGTTTTCTTCTCGGTTCGGCCCTGTCGAAATGTTTCCCAGCTGGTTCATAAAAAGAAATTAACGGCTCTTTTTCTGCCTTTGCTTTTGCTTTGGCCGCCGTGCCTTGCGGCGGGAATCGTTTAATGAGCTTGTTACTTACAAAATGTATGCGAATGTTGAGGCTATAGTGAAATGCTGACACAGCCGAAAAGTATGCTATGACAGGGCAACATTTTCGTTTGGTCCATTGATGTATCATTTTGGTATATGAGCCGGAGGAGTCGGAGAAACGTAAGAAGTAGATAGATAAAGATAATCAAATGCATTAAGTAAAAGATAAACTGAGCTTGGACAAATGTATGTACCCTTTAGGGCATATATATTCCTGATCAGCATCAACAGCCGAGTTGATATGTGGCCACTCGATGCTAAAGCAGCAATACGACATAGTTATTCGATCAAATTTGGCATTCTTATGTGGAAAAAACGACTTTTAGGAGCCGAATTTCGTGAACTAGTTCAAATGAACTAGTCATTTAAGTGATCTAATGAACTAGGTCTCAGTGTTTTTTCAACTTTAGTTCATTTTTTTTAATTTAAGTAATATTTTCATAGTTCATTTTTGGAACTAGTCTCTAAAATGACCTAATGAACTAGTTCACAGTGTTTGTGAACTATAGTTCATTTTTAAACTATTCACTTTTTGACCTTTTGTGCATTTTTTAAACTGAATTTCACTTTTTAATAATTCATTTAGTTCATTTTATGAACTAGTCATTAAAATGAGCTAATGAACTATGTCACACTGTTTTTTGAACTTAAGTTAACTTTTTGAACTATTTACTTTAGGACCTATTGTTCATTTTTTTAAACTATAGTTCACTTATTGATAATTCACATAGTTCATTTTATGAACTAGTCATTAAAATGAGCTAAAAAACTAGCTCACAATGTTTTTTTTACTATAGTTCATTTTTTAACAACTCGCTTTTTGACCATTTGTTTATTTTTTAAAAAGTTTTTTAAAAGTTCACATAGTTCAATTTATAAACTAGTCATTAAAATGAGCTAATGAACTAGTTCACAGTGTGTTTTGAACTATAGTTAATTTTAAGAACAATTCACTTTACGACCTATTTTTCATTTTTTGAACTATAGTTTACTTATTCATAATTCACATAGTTCATTCTATGAACTAGTCATTAAAATGACCTAATGAACCAGGTCTCAATGTTTTTTGAACTATAGTTCATTATTCGATCTATTCATTTTTAGAACCTCTCTTAATTTTTTGAACTAAAGTTCACTTTTTGATAGTTCACATAGTTCATTTTATGAACTCATTGAATGAGCTAGCTCACAGTGTTTTTCGAACCTTAGTTCACCTTTTGATCATGTGTTTATTTTGTGAACTATAGTTCACTTTTTAATAGTTCATTTTATGAACTAGTCATTAAAATGTCCTAATGAATTAGGTCTCTATGTTTTTTGAACTAAAGTATATTTATGATCTATTCACTTTTGAGCTTTTGTTAGTTTTTTTTTAGGTAATCAAATAGTTCATTTTTTGAACAAGTCATTTAAATGACCTGATGATCTAGGTCACAGTGTTTTTGGAACTATAGTTCACCTTTTGTCCATGTGTTTATTTTGTGAACTATATTTCACTTCTTAATAGTTCACATAGTTCATTTTATGAACTAGACATTAAAATTATCTAATGAACAAGGTCTCTGTGTTTTTTTTAACTATAGTTCATTTTTTGATCTTTTCACTTTTTGACCTATTTTTAATTTGTTTGAACTATAGTTCATTTTTGGAACTAGTTCAAATGAACTAGTTCATTTTTTGAAGTTAATTTTTGAACTATAATTAATTGAACTATAACTAATTAATTGAACTATAAAAAATGAACTAGTTCAAAAATGAACTATAGTTCAAAAAATGAACTATAGTTAACTAAATGAAGTATAGTTAGAACTATAGTAAACTATTCAAAAGTGTTCATTTTTTTATGAACTAGCTCATTAAAATGAACTAGTATCTCCTTCTCTATAACAGATTCAAGATAAAATATATAAATATATATATTTCTCGTACTAGAAATGGGCAGGTTTAAACAAATTGTCCGTGGTCTGCGAGGGTTGGTTTCAAATTAATTGACTTGTTTTCTGCTTAAATATTTAACTTTGCCTTTTGTGTGTGACATGGCCTGGGTCCTTGGCCATTCTATTTCGACTCGTTCTGCTGCTCGTTTTGTGGTGGATCCTTTTTAGTTGGTCACTTGGGAGCAAACACACACTTACCCCGCTGTTCCTGCCTTCCTGTCCTTCACCTGTGCGGTAAACATATAAAAAAAAAAAAAAAACTTTTCCTGGCATTTTGTGTATTTATGGCTCATGTGGCGCAGTTGCATAAATCACTGACAATGTAAACATACATACGGGTAACTCCCAACCCTGCTTCATCGTGTGAGTGTGTCTGGGTTAAATGGCCAAAAGTGTTGACCACAATTAATGTTATGAGATAAGTTTATAAAAGCTCACGGCTGGCTGCTCACGCTGCTTGTCCAGCTTGCTCGCTGATGTTAATAAAATGCAAGACACGAAGGTGGGCCCCAAGTCAAGAGGATGGGGGTGCATTGCAACGGAAATTAGGTATCGTTTACATGGCATTCCCTGCTTGACTACGCAGGCTTTTATCGCCACATCCATTATGCAGCTTGCCACCTTCGCCTCGGACCTGTCGCTCTCTACTTGGGTCTGCTTACAAAGGCGCATAATAACTGTTGTAGATTTGTCAAAAAAAAAAAAAAAAAGGTTGCTCTGGGGATGGCCATTTTAAACCGGAAGTTGAAAAACATTTGCCAGGTTTTTCAATTTTTTTTTGTTCTGAAATGTTGTCAATATTTGTGGGAAGAGAGAGAGAGAGAGAGAGAGGACCCAGGGCTAATGGACTTTGCCAGAGGGTTGGAGGGCAAAGACACGAAATTTATAACCAACCTGGAATCAAGATTTAAAGTGGAATTTAAAGTAAATAACTTGCGTCAATATTTTAGATAATTTTTTTAATAATCTGAAGGACTAAATTGATGCCTTTTGACCTGCTTCTTGACTAAGTCCGACTGTGAGATCATATAGTTCGAATTACAAGCTAAAACAATCCCGAGTGTTGTTGACCTCAAAATGGGCTCAAGACAAGAATTTCTGGATTGGAAAAATCCTTACTCAAATCATTCCTTGCGTTCCTGCTTCCTCTGTACTTTCTTTCTGTGCATTTAAAATGTCAGCTTTTAACTCTGGTCCCTGTTCTTAACTTCTTCCTTTACTTTTTTTTTGTTTATTTGTGTTTGTGTTTCTCCCATTTTTGCTGCTTATGCAACAAGTAACGGGCACATCCCGAATGTCCTGCAGGACACTCGCTGTCGTCCGTGCGTTGCGGAAATAATTTTTATTTTGCCAGACAATTTGCTTATTTTGTGATTTCCGTTTGCCCCCCCCTCCCACCCAACCATCATCCCCCTCAATATTTCCGGCTTTTGACTTTTTCTTTCTCTTCCTCCGTTTTCTTTAGTTCTGAAATCCTTTGGGCGCATTTAGTTGCTTTTCTCTTAAATTTTGTGTGCGTTACGAAATTAATTTTTATGCAGATTTTAACTGTATTTTCATAGCCAATTGTTATTGTTATTTTGTGCATTTGACAGACGAACATTTGCATGAGGCGTGTCATAACGCTTCATTTGCTTTACAATAATAAATTGCGGCGAAGTCATTTAACAATAATCGCGTGCATATGAAATGGTGGCTCTTCCCCCCCCCCGCGCGTTAACGGTATGCCAGGCTCATAAATTGCAAATGGCCAAATACCGTTTAATGGTCGTTGGTCGTTGCCCAACAGCAGTGGAAAAGAGGTTCGAGAGGCTGCGCCCTGGCACATATCCCCGACGGCATCATCATCGTCAGCATCATCAGGGACATATACTCGGTCGTTGTGATTCTTGGTTGACTGGTTGGCTATGCACTGTATTTTTGTTTCCACCAAAATGTTGCAGCTGTGAAAGGGTATCAACTGTTTTCCATAAGGAACAAGGGGTCTGGCATCTAATGCCTTGTTTATAGATCTTTAAGATAGGTAATTTTATTTTACCACTTTTTATCGGGTTTGAACCAGCGAAATGTTAATCTTCATTTAACTAACCTTCAAACCAAATTTCAAGTTCTTAGCTTCAATAGTTTCTGAGATATGGCTCTGAACCACTTTTGAACCGGAGGTTCGGAACCGGTTTTGAAACAGTGAAATGTTTATTTTGTTTATTTTATATATCTTACATTCACATCAAGTTTCATATGAATAGCTTGAATAGTTTCAGACATTAGCTCTGAACCACTGTTGAACCGGTTCAGCAGATCGAAACCGGTTTTGAAACAGTCAAATGTCTATCTTTATATAACTAACCTTTACATCAAATTTCAAGTTCATAGCTTCATTAGTTTCTGAGATATGGCTCTGAACCACTTTGGAACCGGTTCAGCAGGTTCGGAACCGGTTTTGAAACAGTCAAATGTTTATTTTTATATAACTTACCTTCACATCAAGGTTCATATGAATAGCTTCAGTAAATTCAGACATTAGCTCTGAACCACTTTTGAACCGGTTCAGCGGAAAGGAACCAATTTTGAACTAGTGAAATTTCTATCTTCATTTAACTAACCTACACGCCAAATTTCAAGTTCATAGCTTCATTAGTTTTTGAGATATGGCTCTGAACCACTTTGGAACCGGTTCAGCAGGTACGGAACCAGTTTTATAACAGTGAAATGTTCATCTTTATATAAATGTAAGTTATATTCAAGTTTCATATTAATAGCTTCAATAATTTCAGACATTAGCTCTGAACCAGTTTTGAACCGGTTCAGCAGGTTCGGAACCGGTTTTGAAACATTGAAAAATCTATCTTTATTTGAATTATTTACACACCAAATTTCAAGTTCTTAGCCTCAATAAATTCAATGTGTCTGAATCACTATTGAACCGGTTCAGTGGGTTCGGAACCGGTATTGAACCAGCCTAATGAAATGAAATGTAAAATGTCTATCTTTAAATTACTTACATAGACATCAAATTTCGAGATCATAGCTTCAATAGTTTCTGAGATATGGCTCTGAACCATTTATGAACCGGTTCGGAACTGGTCTTGAAACAGTGAAATGTTTATCTTTATATAACTAACCTATATATCAAATTTTAAGTTCATAGCTTCAATAACTTCTGAGATATGGCTTTGAACCACTTTTGAACCTGGTTCGGCAGGTTCGGAACAGGTCTTGAAACATTGAAATATCTATCTTTATTTGAATTATTTACACACCAAATTTTAAGTTCATAGCCTCAATAAATTCAATGGGTCTGAATCACTATTGAACCGGTTCAGCGGGTTCGGAACCGGTATTGAACCAGCGTAATGAAATGAATTTAGAAATGTTCATCTTTATATTACTTGCATAGACATCAAATTTCTAGTTCATAGCTTCAATAACTTCTGAGTTATGGCTCTGAACCACTTTTGAACCGGTTCAGCAGGTTCGGAACCGGTCTTGAAACATTGAAATATGTATCTTAATTTAAATTAGCAGCACATCAAATTCAAAGTTCTTAGCCTCAATAAATTCTGTGTCACTGAATCTCTATTGAACCGGTTCAGCTTGTTCGGAACCAGTATTGAATCAACGTAATTCCAGTCTTCATAAATTGTTACCAAATTTTAAGTTCATAGCTTCAATTAATTCAGAGATATGGCTCTGAATCACTTTTGAACTGGTTTAAACCACTTTTGAACTGGTTCACAGACTTTGGACAAAACCTACGACTCTTTCCTGATCAACTTGAACATACTTATACAGAACATTTCTTGAATTATGGCTTACAGGTTCCAGAGATATGACTCTAAAGATATGACTCGAACCTGGGTCATATACTACGTTTACGCACAAATAAAAAAAACATGATTTTTGCCCTTCCAAGTATGCTATGTTTATTAATATAATTAAGGAAAATATTTATTTTTTAGTAGCCTCATCACTAAGGCTTTAACTGATCCGACAATCTGAGTAATTGTGTGATTATGTGTGATACTGCCATAACTGACTATTAATAATCTCGTTAAAATAAATAATTCTTTAAGAAAATAAATTTTGCATACTTCGAGGGGCAAAAACCATGATTTTTTATAAGCATAAACGTAGTAATAGTCTATAACTCTTTTCTGATCGACATGAAAATAATATGAAAATCATCGAGCTAAAATCAAATAATTGTCTCGTTTTATTAGAAATGAGAACGGAAATTCTGAAACGCAACTTATTGCAGATTGCAGCGTCGCGGCTGCGGCGTCGTAAGCCTTGGCAGCGTGTGTATATGTACAAGGTATTTCGCAGTCGAGTTACTCGACTGCAGCTCTCTTACTTGTTTTTTTAAATTTTTGTTGGTCTTTTTTGCTATACGACGTTTGATACGGCGGCCGTTACTTTTATTGCCGCCTCCCTGGTCCACCGTTCACTGGTCACTGTCACACATGGCCGGAAATCGGCTCCGACACTGCATGTGGCCAAACATTTGCATAAAATGCCAACAAGACTCCAAAGGGAGTTGGAGTTGGTTATGGAGCCGGCGGCAGCAGCAGCAGCAGCAGCAGCGGTCTGGTCATTGGCCAAAAACCAAACCCGCGTTGCCCAAGCGGCTCGATTTTCGATTTTTCTCACTGATTTTGCACATTTTTCAATGTCCAGAGTTTTGGTTTTTCTTTTGGCGGGCCCGGGCATGTTGTTTATGTGTTTATAGATTAATCGCTTTTTGGTTAAATGACTTCGATAGTCGTTGTCGGCGATAGGGACCAAGTGGGTGGATGTGTGTGGTATGCTGCTGGTTGCTGTGGTGGTGGGGGGGCGGGGGAGGGGAGCTTTAAAGTTGGCTGTGTGCAAATTGCTGGCGACAGCTGCGAAAAAACAGAAATGTAGCCGGAATCTGGTTTATAAATCAGTCGCTACAAATCGGGGCTAAGTCCACGTTAAGAATCTTACAAATAATTTGACTAATTGGAGTTCACTTTGCGAGGATATTTTGAAGTTAATGTAAATGATAAGGATAAGTTTGAGAAATTGTTATTAAAAGATATTTTGTGTTCTTTTCTTAGTCACTTTCTAAGTCCAAACTGAAAAGTTTAGCAATTTTTTTTTTTTTTTTATATATTTTTTTTTTTAAGACAAAATTGCTTTATGAAGAGTAAATGATTTTAAATCTCTCATTCATTTTGCATATTTGATATACTAGCATATAACTCGGCGCGCTTCGCTTCGCCACCATCAGTATAGCCGCCAAAATGATGAAAAAAAAAAAAAACGTTTGGCAATGATCCCACCCCCCCCCCCCATTTTCCGACCATCAGAAATGAGAAAATTATTTTCCACCTATTTGGCCCATTGAGCGTACAAACCCTGAAACCACCCCCGGCACCCATTATCCGACCTTGAAAATAGTAAGCGCAAAGCTAAAAACTTTATCCCATTGAATTTGCCCAGAGAGCTTTCAAACCAAATTTAAGACATATCGGCTAAAAATCCACTTCACCCATATTCCGACCTTTCATTCCGAGACCTTAAAAAAAAAAACTTGTTTACAATTATTCTGACCCTAGAGCTTACAAAACGAATTTTATTCAGATCGGCTCACAAAAAGCCATTGTCACTGAACCGAAATACGCCCACCATTATTCTTGCCTGTGGGCGGAAATTCCACCTACGAGAAATCAAATGTCTAATTATTTTCTATAATGTGTTTACAAACCGATTTTGAAGCCAATCGGATTAAAAATAGGTTTTACCATATAGAATTTTCCTGGAATTTCCCGACTTTTCGGGCGGGTTTTCCATTATTTGAAAATCTCATGTCCAATTACTTTGCATAGTATACTTACAAACCGATTTTGAAGCCAATCGGATGAAAAATAGTGTTTTCCATATAGAATTTTCCGGAAATTTCCCGACTTTTCGGGCATATTTTCCAAAATCAGAAAATCTTAAGTCTAATTATTTTGCATACTATCCTCACAAACCGAGTTTGAAGTCAATCGGATGAAAAATAGATATTCCAAGAAGAATTTTCCGGCAATTTTCCTTGTGGGCGGATTTTCCGAAATATGGGAAACAGGTGTCCAATTATTTCGCTTACTTTACTTAGAAACCAAATTTCAAGTCAATCGGATGAAAAACAAAATTTTTCCCATATTAGCTTTTCCGGGAGTTTTCCACCCCTTGGGGGTGGAATTTTCCAAAACCCCGCCTTAGTGCCCACTTTCAACTCAAAAGGAAACTTTTACGAAAATTTCAGCTTTCTATCTCTTACCGTTCAGGCTCTGCGTTGATTGCCAATCAGTGAATCAGTCAGTCAGTCAGTTAGGACAAACTCTTTTACATGTAGAGAGATTAGCATTTCTTCCACCTAAATACATATTTGAGAATATGCTAACCTACGTGTATATCGTCTTTTGGCTTGGTCATTCAAATGGTTACAGAAAGTAATGCCCTCAGTTGGGGTTCCATTATGACTGAAATGAATTCGATTTGATACCTTTTTGTTTATTTAGAAAATTGTTGACAATGTTGACTATGTAATTATCACAATTCTTCTTCTTTTTTTTTTAGCACTGACAATGGAAACCCTAGGACTGTGCTTTGATCTAACAAACCAATTGGGGCTTGTACTCGTACTCGCAGGTGAATCAAACAAATGAAACGACTGACAACCCACAAAAAACAAACGCCTCCAATTATGCTTGGGGTGGGGACTATTAGCGCCCTTCCATTTAGCTGAGGGAAGCCAACATTCTAATGAGTTGCCTAGCAGCCGCTTGAAATCTAAGAGCGCTGAAAACATTTTCCTCTTGTGTTATTTTGACGCCTTGGAGGGAGGAATGTGTGTGTGTGTGTTTGTCTTGTTTTTCTGGTTTATTGGGCTAATTCAATAACCAACAAAGGCAGGCTGTATAAAAAAAAGAAGGCATCATGGGTATGTGGGCTGTACACATGGCAGCTATCTGGCCACAGGATTTCCGTTTTAGATCATCACACAAAATACAAATTTACACACACACATGCTAGCCCTATCCTGGCCGAGCTGTTCGCACTCAATCAGATAACTTTTTGGCAACTCTCTCTCTCGGCTTGGGCTCTGCTAAGGGCAAAAGGAATTTAGGTGGCCACAAGCCACAAATATGATAAATACCAGCAGGGCAGCAAAATATGATGTGAAATTATTTCAAATCGTTTTTTTCAAGGGAATGGAAACATTTTTGAATGGAGAATGAGGGAACTATTGGGCGAAAAGTTAGAATGAATGACTCGAGGAGAGTCATGGCTAAAAGAGGTATCATCAAGTTGAGCAATTGAATGTTATTGGTAAAAGATAATGTAGTGCCTTGTTCTTAATAAAAAAAGGCTCGTGTGGATTGGTGCAAAGAAATTTTGAAAAAATATAATCGCGGTTTTTTAAAAGACGTTTATAAGATCGTCACAGATGACGAATAATGGATCTAAGCAATCGACCGTGTGGGTTTTCGAAGACAAGCCAAATCCAACGAAAGTCGTTCGTTCGGAAGAAGCACTTCGAAGCAAATGGTCGCCTGTTTCTTCGGTAAAACTAGTAGTACGGTCAATTCTGAGTGGAACACCACAATTTGTTTGCCTGAAGTCTTCGGACAAATTCGAAAAACGAACAAGAGAAGACAGATCATTGTGCACCATGACAATGCGAGCTCTCATACATCAGCTACATGGATCTTCTGTGTAACAAAAAAGAAGAAAAAAATCTTTATAAAAACTGCGCATCAGAATTGGTCATCAGTTGAAAAACTCTCATCATCTCATCATCTGCCTGACGACCCCTAACACCATTTGTGCGAATCCCCCGTTTACAGACTCTCAGCCAGAGTTCCTAGTACATTAGCCTAATGGTTTTGGCGTATAAAAATGGCTGGGCCATGTTTTTGCGCTGCTTTTCCACCAATGTTACGCAGCACATTTCATAATTCCCGCGCCATGATTAAGTGTCAGACGTTTGGTGGGGGGGGGAGAGACTTCAGTTTTTCTTTGGCAAAAGTTTTGCCAAGTTGTTGCAAGTTGTTGCCCCCTCGCTGTCTCTTTCCACAATTGGCGCTCGAATAATTAAGTAGCTTCAAACGGGCAGGAAGGTGGGGAAAGTGTGGAAGTGTGAAGTTTCTTAAATAAGCAGAGTAAAAATTTGATGATGCACTATTCCGCTTTAGATATCTCTGTCTTTTGTCATTTGCATTTCGGTTTTGCGAAAATCAAAACTAATGAAGTGAAAACGGCACTAAAACGTCTTAATATGTTTCACTCTCTCCCACACACACACACAGACAAAATGGGGCGAAATCAACCTGCAAAATGGCCAGGACAACAGGCACATAATATCCTTGTTGATTTCTTTTCAGGCGATTTACTGCCTACACACGATGCCTCGTTGGTTTTTGGGCTTTGGGCTTTGTGCTTGTGCGTTGTGCGCTTATCTACCAACTGGGATCAGCAACAGGAATCCCTTGCCCCCTTACCCTGTTGTGTGTGTTTGGCTATGCCTGATCGATAAATTTTCCATTAGAGTTATTTTTAAATGCCGCAACAAAAACACAACCAGGAGCTAAGGACGTGTGCCAGCCTGTGCCAGGGCCAGGATAATGTACTCGTTATGCCCGATAAAGTTATAAACTCATGTGTGTGTGTGTGGCAGCAGCAGCCATGCGGGGGGTGAATTGACTGGGGTTTTTCGAATTGATTTAGTGCCTGACAAAATTAAACACAGGCCAGCAATAGCAACACAAAAATATAGCAAAAATTTTGAAACTCAAATCGATTCAAAAATTTTAAAAATTTTATATAATTGACAAAAAAATAATTTAAAAAACCAAAATAAAGAGAATTGCCAAAAAGGGGGAAAAAAAATGAAAATTAGAAAATAATAAAGAACAAATTTTAAAAAAAATATAATAAGTAAATCCAATATTTGAAAAGCAAAAAATAGGAAATCAAAATTTGGGAAAAAGAAAAACTTGGGAAATTTAAAGCAAGAAATTAAAGAAATTGAAAATTTGTAAATGCATGGCAGGCATTTGGGCATTTCCCCAGAAAGGTCACACCGTGGGCGAAAAATAATATGTTAATAAATAAATTATTATTTATTCTTTATTTGACAATATTGAAACACAATTACAAATTGTGTCCAATTGGAATACCATAGCATCTTAGGCCTTAGGCTGTAATATATAATTTTATTTTAATATTATATAAGAAATATATCCAAATTTTAGCTTTTTAAAAAAATTACTGCTTAATTCCGTTGCCAAGAGAAGAAAAGTCCTCTAAAAAAATTTAATTTAGGTCTTTTCCGTTTTGATAGCTTTTAAGATAATTTTCTCTATATTATTTACTTTATTACGAGAGATGTTACAATTGCTTCCATTGCTCTTAAATCTGTTTTAAATTATAATTTGTGGTTATTATAATTTGTGGTTTTTGTTTTCAATATTTTATGCCATGCTGCAGGAATACTTTTAAATTTGTCCTATTACACAAAGTTGACATGGTCAACTTTAACGGTTTTCCCCTATTTTGGGCCCTAGGAATCAAACTGTATCTTTAGTTTTATGAGTTATAACAATGGCTTGATACAAATTATTTTTTTTTAAGTTTTTCATCAAGTTAAATTTTTTTCTAAATTGTAAAAAAATTATATCTGATTCTTGTGAAATCTGAATAAATTGATTTAAATATCCTCTAATTTACTACATTTACAGTTTTTCGATATCATTGCGCTTTCAAAAGTTTAAAATAATTGCAACCTTTTTTACAATAAAATTTTGTACAACTAATTATTTAAAATTTTCAAATATTAAGTAAAATCGCAATAAAATCATTTTTTAATGTCTTCCCTTTTGTTCTCCAACAATAACTTGATTTCTAATTAAATATTTCCTAATTTAATGTAATTTTGGTAATAAAAATTATGTAAACAAAATTTTAGTTTTTTTTAGATTTTATTCTATAACTTTTGAATGTGCAATGATATCGAAAAACTGTAAATGTAGTAAATTAGAGGACATTTAAAACTATTTATTTAGATTTTTCAAGAATAATCTATCATATCATTGGAATTTACAAAAATATGATAACTTCTTAAAAAACTAAAAAAAAATTTTTCGTATGAAACCATCATTACAACTCAAAAAATAGAGGGCTAACATCGGCTACGCCGATGTTTTAAATACCTTTGCAGTTTTTGAAAGTCGCTACCATTGATAGCAAAATAAGTTTTTCTCCCCCACAACTAGTTTTTTGACCGACCGTTTATATGGCAGCTATATGCTATAGTCATCCGATTTTGATAAATTTTTCCAGAATTGTGTGGTATAAAACTATATACCAAATGGTGACGTTTCGATGGAAAACAAAAAGTTTTTCTCACTAGAACGAGTTTTTGACAGACGTTTATATGGCAGCTATATGTATAGTCATCCGATTTTGATAATTTTGAAGTTACGAACTAGGGTATAAAACATAATCATTTTGATAAATTTTTGCAGATTTGTTTATTATACAAGTTTGGTGACGATTCAAAAGAAAACAAAAAAGTTTTTCTCACTAGAACTAGTTTTTTGGACCGATCGTTCCTATGGCAGCTATATGATATAGTCATCCGGCTCCGCCCAATTCCGACAAATGTGCAGCCTATGTGTATTTAAAGACTTTTTTGCAAAGTTTGGTCAAGATAGCTTCAAAACTGAGGGGAGGAGATAGCATAGAAACAGACGGACGGACAGACGGACAGACGGACATGGCTATATAGACTCAGCTCGTCATGCTGATCAAGAATATATATAGTTTATGGGGTCGGAGATGCTTCCTTCTATGCGTTACAAACATCGTGACAATTTTAATATACCCTCTGCAAGGGTATAAAAAGTAATGATGCAGTTCGATACCTAGGACCCGAAATAGGGGGAAACCGTCGAGTTCTGTCATGTCTTTTTTTTTTGAAAAAAACTATCACAGTGTAATAAAATATGTGCGCCGCGGGCAAATTGTTATTCCGATAATAAAAATAAAATAGTTTCCAGCGCAAAAATTTTTTCAAAATAATCTTGATTTATACATAAATAATATGCGCCACCTTATTTAAAAAGGGGGAAAGAAAAAACCATTCAATATTGACAGAAATACCACTGTCGGCTTATTAACACCATTGCACGCCTTGAGAATCAATTCACAAGCATTTTCTTTGCCGGTTTGGCAGCATTCTTGATTGTATCCATTACTTTAAATGCGACTTGCTCTCAATATACTTCTCGTTCTTCTTTATAAGGCGTCCGCACAAGTAATAGAAGCTAGCATCATACTGTTTGTCAAAGACTTGGGAGAAACCATTATAAAATAGTGCTTAAAATTTTTTGCCAGTTTTGAATTGAAATGCAATTTTTGTTGAGAAAGTTGAGGATGATACAAAAATCAATGCCTAATACTTGCTTATAAAAAATTTATTTAAAAAGATATGTGATATATAAATGAAAGAATGAAATAATGATGATGTGTGGGTGGCTTAAGTTATGTGATTTTTTTTATGATGGGCGTACGTTCCACACCAATACTGGGCGAACGTGGATCATATTGGTTTTGTTTCTGCATGGGTGTACTCTGTAGCTTGGCCTGGCAGGGCAAGGAAACTATCTTCAGGGAACCATTGTTGTTGTGGCTCAAAGGGGTGCCAAAGCTTGCCAAAGACTTATCGTTATCGGGTGTGGGAGTTTCGGTGGGGCTTGTCGAGGCCGCAGCGGGTGCGGGATCCGCAAAAGTGTCATCCAATATTAAGGGCGTGCGATTCAGTTGGGGCGAACGTGGATCATTTAAACGCTTTCTAAACTCGCCAGCAGAGATGGCAACATCCAGCTGTTGATGCTTCTGCTCCGGCCATTGCTGTAGAAAATTAAGTGGGGTGCGACAACCTTTGGGAGAGCGTGGATCTAGCAGATTTGACTCTTGAGTTGGCGTGGTGGCTGCCATTTCCATCTGCTCCTGTTCCTGTTCCTGGTTTTGGCTTGCCAGACGTAATTTGTTTAGTGTGGGAGTATCGGGCAAGCAGCTGCCCTCCATTTTTGTTGCTTTGGCACCCATTCCAAATTTTCTTAGTTCTGCTCAGCTGTTTGCCTTCTTTTTGTTTCCCCTTATATTATTTCTTTCAATTTTTTTTATTTATTTAAATTCGTATTCTGAAATTTAAATCTTTTTGATGTTCCTATTTATTGCTTTAAATTTCAAATTCATGGTTTTTATTTCTTCATAAAATTTTGAAATTTTATGTTATTGTTAAACAAATTTTTTAACCGTTTCATACATTCTTGAATTTTTGCCCAAAACATTTTATTTCGAATTTATTTGAACTATTTTCTGCGTTCCATTTGCTTTGGTATAATGAACTTTAATATTGCCTACTTTTTAGCGTTATGTGCTCTAAGGAATAGCGAACAATTATTTATATTGCATCTTCTGGAAGGCATAAGGAACTGTCACTTGTATTGCCTACTTATTAGGGCAGTCATGTGAGGCAACGGCTCAGCAAGCTGGGAAGATGTGGCCATGACTCTAAAAATGTCTTTGGAAAGTTTTTAAAGAAATTGGCAAAGAGTGAAAAAATCAACACAATAAATGAAGGTTTTATTACAAATCGCTTGTATGCAAAAATATTACCAATATTCACTGTAATGCTTTCAATACTTTCAAATCATACATAAACTTGACGTGTCATGTATTGGATTTTAGGCCTATCCTTTGAAATATCCTAATGTCTTCTAAATGAAAAACCTAAATCAATTTAATATTATTAAATATCACAAAAATGATATGTTAATGGATTGCTTAAATAAAATTAATCATAAAAATAAATATGTCAGAAACACCGTAACAAATAACTATGTTATAGAGCTACAATAGGTACAATCGGACAAACAATATTGGTCTAGGTGAGCTAAGATTTTTATACTCTGTACTAGAGTTTGGCGCGGGACGCAATTAACGCGAAACCCGCATTGAAATGCTTCCTCTGGCAGGTCAGAAATAATTTCTTAATTTCTTCATGTGATTTTTTACAGAAAATAAATCCTTTAAGGTTCGGGCTTCGAAAAATTCAAATTTCAACGTTTTTCTGACCTCTTATCGTCATAGATATGGGCTCCAAATGGAAGAACAATTTTTTTTGCAAATTTTTGTGGTAAAAAATATTTAGAAAGATTTTTTTACATTTTCCGTAGTTCATTTAGTCGATTTTTGGCGGTCTTACATATTTTGGCATAATTTCTCTAATCCTAAGCCGATCTAGAAATGTAATATACGAACTTACTGCTTATAAATAGGCCTTTAAAAAAACTCCTGGGCACTCTCTACTTAAAGGCAATTGTTTTCAAGTTATTTAGCACAAAACTGAGAAAACCGATTTTTATTTTTTAGATTTTTCTCTACAATATTTTGTCTTAAAAAATGGACGAAAATACGAAAAGAACTAAAAAGTGGTTCATTTTCTTTTTATGAACGAAATAATACATTAATGGCTATTGCCTCAATCAAGCTATTGTGTACTAAAATCTGTGAATAAATGGCCAAGATATAACCATGCGAGCAAGCCTGTTTTTGGGCAGGGCTGGACTTTAGATGATAGTGTTTTCTTGGTGTATACGGTATGATAGCCAATTGATGAATTATTATAGAGAAGCATGTATAAAAAAAAATAATTACTCCCTTTTGAAGTGATACCCCTGCTGGTACTGTTATAATATATCGATAGGCTTGTTATCGATAACATTAGGCGAATTATTGTGCACTGATTACAAATATAAGTATTTCAACGCTGTAAATAATTATAATAAATATATGCAATGAAACGCCCCATAAGAGCGGTTAAAAAACACAGAAGTTTTGGAGAAGAAAAATGTTAAGCAAACACGTTGCGTTCTTTTTTGACTTTCGGCATTAAGCCCTATCTCTTGATACTTCATAAACAAACAACTTAGACAGCGATGTGATTTAACCTTTCCACACCTTTTCCTTTTCCTAACCAACACCAACCAACCGCATCCGACCAACAAAAGGCCAGCTCTCGCTCCCTCTCTCTTTCTTTTTCTGTTCCGTACTAAGGACCAGGCACTTAACCTAATAACAAGCTGGACGGCCAATGCGAAAGATGACAGAACGTTAAGTAAACGCCATTTGAGACTCGGCAAAAGTTTTGAAGAACTCGCATAAAAATGACAGACACTGCCGGCAGGACTCGCGACTCCTTTCCTGGTCGACTGTGTCTAATTTGATGAAGACGTTCGAGCAGCTGAAGAAGAGACAAAAAAAAATGCCGCGACAATGACAACAAACAAGACAAAAGGAGCACCAGTAAGGAGTAAGGACACCAAACAAAGATGCAAATCCTCTTAAGTATCTTGCAATGATTGAGGCACACAAAAAAAAAAACGTCCTCGCGAACCACTTAAAGTGATCAAGAAGGATTCACAGTTTGTAAAATGGAATTTTATGGCTTAGTTAAGGAAACAAGAAGAGGGCAAAAAAAAAAAATATTTTCGCAATGCCAACCCGGGGGGGAGAAAGTGAACAAATCACACCCCATTACAGATTGGGCTGCCTCGCGGCCCAGCACACGCACGGGGCGAAGTTTTTTCCACAGATTTGGAGCGGCTTATCGCGCGACTTCATTTGAATATTTCGCCTGCGTCTTTGGTTGTGTCCTTAAGGAGGAATTTTTTGGTTTTTTTTGTTTATGCATTTGTTAATGTTGTAACGGAGATTTTTACGAGTGAACGAAGAGGCCCAGGCTGGCATCATAACAATAATGAAAAGCTATTATGAGCCAAGAGGATAAGGCTAACAAGGACACGAGCGCAAAAAATCCCGTTTGACACGCCCACACCACCGGCAGCAGCAGCAGCAGGACTCGTGTCATTTGGCCATATTAAGCGAATTAGAACACAACACAAGAAATGGGATAAGGACGATAAAGGACCAACTGGGGAGGAGAAGGCAACTTCATAATTCGCCTTTATAGCCGCTAATGGCAAATTAGGCGACACATTTAAGGATTTGTTGTATTGAAAAAAAAGAACAGAAAGACGTGAAACATTTGGAAGTAAATGATTTTTTAATGGCTTAGAGGGAATGAAGTGAAGACATATATGACTTTAGTTCACCGATTTTCGGTTAGGATTACCACCTTCACCAGCTATTGGCGACAGCTAATCAAACATTGCCGTTCGGCCTTAACCCTTTCCCCTTGAAAAAGAAGAGAGAGATTAAAAGAAGCTAGGATTTTATTTTCATATCTTATCTACTCTCACACTTTTCCCTGTTTATGCCTGAGCTTTCAGGTGAGTCAGGAGAGTTCTGCTTTTCTGTTTTGCCTAGCTCAGGTGTTGTCCTGGCCATTGTTTTATCTCTGCGCATAAATAAAATTAAGTTCATGGCGTTTTTCTGCCATTCCGTTTCCATTTCCGCTTCCTGGAGCATACTCAAGGGTCTGGGTCTGGGGCGAAGTGAAGTGCGCATAAAAAGCCACTTCAATTGCCATAAGAATCATCAAAAAACGTTTGTTTTCTCTCTGTTTATTTTTCACGAGTGGATTTTGTGGTAATGAAAACAACAGCACAAACAAGTGCCAAAGAAAAGGAAACAAAACAAAAATACAAAAATAAAAAAACGAATTAGACAACTTAATTATAAATGAACTGGAGGGGAAGTCTTTGCCTACAGGCCAGACAAAAGGATTTTCACTTGAAAAAAAAAAACAAAACAAAACAAAAATCTACCGAAAATTGTGTTTACTCACTCATTAAGGCGGCGGTCGCGACGTCTCGCTCGGCTCAAGAAGAACAACAACAGAATTAACAAGTTAAATAGTCAGCGAGCAGCATTCCAAATGACGAATGCAATTATCCAAATAGGCAAAACGGGCAAAAAGCAGGAAAAAGCTGGAAAATTGGCAAATAAAATAACTGGCTCGAGTGGTTTCGCCCTCTTTTGTCTTTAATTGAGTTTCTTCGATTGTCTCTTATGAGCCGGAAAATGCATTAACAATTGGCTGAAAATTCTATCAACTTTGGTAAAAGTGGTGGGAGAATTTGCGAAATGATTAAAACTTATCGAATTGAAAATGCAGGAAATTGTGGAAAATTTATAGGGGGAGAATGAAATTATGGCCAAAAAAATAATGGTTTGTGTGGAAGAAAAGTCTTTTAAAAAATAAATTGGTACAGGAACACATACGATAGACCCCTGCAACCACTTTGTTTATAATTAAACATATTATTTATTAAAATGTATGCTTAATTTTGAATTTAGGAATATTTTGTTAAGATTGCTCCACTAAAATGGGTATATCTGATAAACTATTTGGGATTTTTAAAAATGGTTTAAAGGGGATGAAATGGGAATGTCTAAGCTGTAGTTATAATGCAAAACAAAAAAACCAATACATATTTTTTTAAAGGTAGAAGACACCCCTTAAAGGTGCTCCTAGGTCAGCTTGCCCTCTTTCCTTGGCATCATTTTTCACCAGAAAAAAACATTAATCTTAAATATTTTTATGTTTATTATAAATTGAATTTGTCATATAAAACAGCCAAATTATTGCCGCGAGATCAGAAACATATTTTTCGAAATGAAAAATGGATTTCCTGCTAATCAAAAAATTACTCATTTTAATTTATTATCTGAAAGTGTCATTATACTCAATTTAATTAGTGACCTAAGCCTGCATTGGGTTTATTATAACATCATTTTGCAAACCAACCAGTCGAGATGCTGTATGGTTCAGAAGGTTCTTAAGCTTTTGCATCTGAAAAGAGGATGCCTGATGTTCTGCAATGGCTAATCCTTTACATCACTTCCATATATATCGGATATATATCACAGTTTTTGTTCCTGCAGTCCTCTCTATTGCTCTTTTGTAAGTTCATGATCCAATATTAATGTCAAGGCATCATCTGAGAATACGCGAACGGGCTTTATATTTGGGTGAGACATTATATTCCTTATCATTTTCGCCTTTAGTGGACATATAGAACTGCTGCAAGGTCAGCTTGCCCTCTTTTTCGAGCAACCATGCTTGCTGCTGGTATAATGTATTAAAACGCACATTATTCTTCACAAATAAATAAAGAGTGGAAGCTTATTTCCTCCAACCTCTAATGCTCTCTTTTTTTGTTTAAATATCTTTTCGATGCGATAATGGCCCTTCCCTGTGTAAAACAGTCCGCTGCGTACGAAAATCAAATCCAAAAAGTTTTCGAGTAATCGCGAAATAGCTAGATTTTTAAAAGAAGAAGTAGGAAATTTTGGAAGAGGTTCGGTTCGGATGTTCGAACATTTACATTTGGTTTCACGAGTCCCAATTTGTTCATGTGCTATTTATTTCAAAATCCATGCGCGCTGCTTTCTGCCGAGGGTTTAAATAAGGAATCCTTTTTTAAGCACTTTTCGCACAATGTGTGCAGATTAATTTCATGTTAGATAATTTTTTTCTTTCATTTCCGGAAAGTTGGGAACAGGACGATATTAAATGTATGCGTCTTTTGCGTCAGTCTCTTTTTTTTTCTTCCTGAACTGCGATTTTTGTCATCATTTTGAGGATTCTTAGAAAAATTGGCTTTAACAGTACGACTGCGACCAATTTCTGTCGATATTTGGCTCTCATTCAATCCGGACTTTGAAAATGAAAGATTTCAACTATTTTCCACGTCCCGAAGCAAAGTTGAGCGTGTTTAATAAGTTTTTCAAATTTTATTTTAGAATGTGTCTTATAATTGTGATAGACGAACAAACGACGCGAAACACTCAAAAAATATTCTGAGCGTGAATCGTGCGTTATAATCCTACATACTTCATTGAAATTTATAGACTAATACAGAAGTTATTAGCATTTTGAAATGCGCTTAAACCGTTTCACCTACTTGGGTCTTCTGAACTACAGAAAGACTCTTTTCCGATCGACATTAACATATTGTGAAGCCTTCATGAAGATAAGTTAATTATTTTAGACGCATGTAAGCTAAGCGAATTATAGTGTATTCGGAAATTGTGGTACAATACCGTTTTAACTATTCAGATATGTACAAATATTTCTACCAATAACATATATATGTACTATATAGAATTCTAGAAAACCAATACAATTGATCGCGAAATCAAATCAAAGTTTCGATATCTCCTTTTCTAGGTGAACCTTTGCATCCAGCATAGTGGCCTCTATCTCTCTGAAAATCACAATTGTACTATTTTTAACTAAATCTTCAAGAAAATATTTTACAAATCAGATAAAAATACACAAATTCGATTTTTTGCTTATATTGAATGCAAATTGGCTCAAAAATAATACAAATAAATTTGTAAGCATACTTTTGCTTAATTAACACAAACAAACCGAGTTTTGAAAAGCAACTGAAGTTTCTAACACATAAATAAAACTAATACATATTAAAGCTATATAAATTTTAATTTAAATCTAAAACCCAACATTGGCTTTTTTCTGTCATTTGTTAAGGAAAATGATGCGATTTAATACATAAAAAAAAAGAGTGAGTCGCAAAATACATAAACGCGAGACCAATGAACCCAACGAGCAGCACTAGCCTGAGCTTATGTTAAATACATATTTTTTTTGTACTATTATATACCCTATAGCATTATATTATATACATAAATCGTGGGAGGAGCCAAATCTGAAATGTTAACGCCTCCTCCATAAAAATCCCTAAAACGTGACAACAAAACGCCGCACGACATAAATGGGAGGAGCTTTCATACGGCCAGCGTGAGAGAAAGAGAAAGCTTTCTGGGAGAGAGTCAACACTTGTCCAGAGAGCAAAACTATATATATATATATATAAAATGCAATTTTCTTTCTTTTTCTTGTTTTTCTCCAGAGTGATGGAAAACTTTTGCAACTGACATTTGGAGAGGCGGCAGACAAAGAGACACAAGTTGGTCGGTTGGAAAGCAAATAAACACATCACTTACAGAACGAGGGGGAGGCAAGTGTTTGTCATTCGGCGACATGTGTGCAAACTCGGTCTCATCATCATCTTCAGATTTTAGGATGGGAGGAGAGTGAAGACAGGCCTATGTCCTGGCAGCTGTCTCACAAGGAGCGCAACACGTTGTCCGTACCAAAAGACGTTGGCAAAGGTGCCTTTACGGTCCAAGGTCCTTTCGGTTGTAGTAAATTACTTTTTGTTTATCAACCAACACACACACACACACACACGATTTGCATAAGGATGTGCTTATGATGTGCTCGGATTATGGGCACAATGGACTCGAAGACTACTGGCTGAATCCTCCTCTGCTGCTGCTGCCTGGCTATCTAGAGACATCTACATAATATTAAGACAAAGCTCGTTGAGCCGTAAGACGATTTAATCGAGCTGAAATAATAGACTAAGGCACAAGAATAAACACACACACACTCCTACAGTTGTACTTGTCTATTAGCAACTTGTGCAGGTGAAAGTTAAATAAATATTCAAAAGGTAGAGAACGTTAATTAAGATGCTCATAATATAATAAATAATGAATTATTAAAAAAAAAAAAATTCTGTATAGCAATTCTAAGAAATTTCCTAGGCACGTGTACGGTCACACTATAAGTTAGAAATGAGACATACCGTCGTATCTGTGATTGAGCATAATAAAACTGTTACTTAAAAAATATCCAGTTCCAGTTACTTAATCACGGTTACTCCAATATAGCTCATCATTTATTTATAGGCCAAATGTGACCGTATTTTCTGCAAAGAAAACACGACTAACTACTGTGAAAGAATAATGAATTTCGCTGTGATTGGAAGTTACCAGTATTGCTTAACGTTACTAAACATACATACAATGCCCAGCATAAGACACAATCTGGACAGATACAGATCATTTAGGTGCTTGACTTGCAGCAGTCATTTCCTCTTCGAATTCAATTAAATTATAAGGAATCAACATCTCCCATTAGAATGTACATAAATATATGAAATGCCATCTGCAACCTAAATTGAGAGGAACTAGTTGTAGAACCGAATCCCTAGCGTTGGGTAAGGGTTTGAACCCCGAACCGCCTTAGGCTACTGAAAAAGCTGATTGAATTTCCATGGGCATAAGCAAACAATTTAGATTATCTGAAAACTGGAGCGTAGAGACAAGTCGGAAATTTCCGACTCGAGTGAGTATCATGCTTAAAATCTTAGATATTTTTGGATTTAATTTTGCTTTCTAGTGTGACAGTATTCAAAGAAAATTATTCGTAGAACAGCTCTTCCCAGCACAAAAATGGTAAGGAAAGATTTAACGAAATTACCTAAAAGGCTGATTTCGATTTGATTTAATTTTGCTTTCTAGTGTGACCGTATTCAAAGAAAATTATTCGTAGAACAGCTCTTCCCAGCACAAAAATGGTAAGGAAAGATTTAGCGAAATTGCCAAGAGGCTGATTTTGATTTGATTTAATTTTGCTTTCTAGTGTGACCGTATTCAAAGAAAATTATTCGTAGAACAGCTCTTCCCAGCACAAAAATGGTAAGGAAAGATTTAACGAAATTACCTAAGAGGCTGATTTCGATTTGATTTAATTTTGCTTTCTAGTGTGACCGTATACAAAGAAAATTATGCAACCAAACTTGTGTTTGTTTACAATCTGCTTTGTAAAACATGCTGAAACTTTATTCCCAGCAATCAAAAATATTTTGACACTTTCTTTCGGTATTTTGTGATTTCTGCGCCAATTGTCAATCTGCTTTTGACGAAATCTAAATCAGATCAGGGCGCAAAAAATGTCGTTCCGCCAACTTTTTTCAAATCTGTATCAAGCTCGATAGGCCTGCAACGAGCAGCTCGCTCATTTAACAGACTTCTTTGCTCGTTTTCATGGGCGCAATAATTCTTAAAAGTTATGTAAACAATTGTGTCGTATGAGTAAGGACAATCGTTGTCATTTTTCATACCAAAACAAACAAATTAAAAAGCCAACACTGCGTATACTTAATTTAGAGCAGTCGTTCCATTTTCATTGCCTACTTTAATGGGCATTATGGCATTGTGAACTTCCCAAATTTTGCATTGCCTGCAGTTTGGGGCATTCTGTTCAATTTTGATTGCCTACTTTTTGGGGTAATATTTTTTGGTTTTTTGAGTGTTTTATTGAAAAAATTCTGGAGAGAAAACCATGGGAGATTTTTCAATTTGGTTTTTTGTTTTGTGTTATTTATTAATTATATAAAAAAAACAAAAATTAAAAAATTTTGGAATTCGAGGGCTGTTCAAAAAGTTATCGGCCCAAATAAAGGTGTAGAGGTGTAGCCATGATTCCGGCACTCCAGGTTATCGGAAATGAAAACGGTAAATGAGGTTATGATCAGAATTGATGTAATTCTGGCCCGTATCTTAATAATATTTTTCAAAGGTCGAAGTCCTCTTAAGTGTAAAAGACCTTTTTAGGAGTGTATTCAGTTCTTCCTCAAGCACGAACTTTGCTCCACTAAAATGGCTATATCTTCTAAACTATTTCGAGATTTTGAAAATGGTTTAAAGGGGATGAAAGGGGAATGTCCAAGCTATACTAATAATGCAAAACAAAAAAATCGAAAAAATTATTTTTTTTCAAAGGTAAAATACCCCCTTTTAAGGTTGTATTGAGTGTTTCCTCAAGCACGAACTTTGCTCTACTAAAATGGCAATATCTTCTAAACTATTTTGAATTTTTGCAAATGGTTTGAAGCGGATGAAAGGGGAATTTCCCAGATATAATAATAAGGCAAAACAAAAAAATCGAAAAAATTATTTTTTTTTCAAAGGTAGAAGACCCCCTCTTAAGGTTGTATTGAGTGCTTCCTCAAGCACGAACTTTGCTTCACTAAAATGGCTATATTTTCTAAACTATTTCGAATTTTTGCAAATGGTTTGAAGCGGATGAAAGGGGAATGTCCCATATATAATAATAAGGTAAAACAAAAAAATCGAAAAACAATTTTTTAAAGGCCTCCAGTCCTTTGCCTTTGTTATGCTTTAGCTTATCGAATCCCCACTGTACTTGGTCACAACTTGAGTACATAAAATTGTATGCCCCTATCGAATTTATGGCTTATCTGATTTCTGACAATTAAAAACAAAAAAAAAAAGTCCACGGCAAAGTAAACTCACCTCGGCAAAAACCCTTTACCCACCCCTCCCACCCCCACCCAGCGAACAGTTTGTCTCGCTTGGCAGCGCTTTAATGCAATCAAAACATTTATAAAGCTTTAGACGCCGCTCGAACGAAAGACAAAAATCGGTGGTTGTTGTTTTAATTAGATTTTCAAGGCTGAGGCCCAGGAGCCAGGCCAGAAGGACGACAGCGCGACGACGACGACGACGACGATTGTCTAAATTGCCACAGCTGTAAGGGGTTAAGGTTAACGTTAACGCTAACGCTAACTCGTTCAAAAAAGCGCGAGTGAACCAACGCAGCCACCCCCAACCCTTATTCTTTTACAAATCAAAGAGGTAAGCAAGTCGAAGTTTGAATGCTCTTAAGCGGAACTAAGGGAGGTTTCTTGAATTGACAATACCAGCAACTTGTTCATATTTCTAAAATTTCTAAGCCCTTCACCATATCACATATACCCTCTCTCCGTCTTTTATAGAGCATTCACAAAAATACAAATAATCTGCCTTTGGCAATCAGTTAGTGAAGGGCAAGGGGGGGTATGGGTGGAGAGAGAGAGGAAAGCTGAAGTGCGTTGCCGCTTAAATTAATGAAGAAATAAAGACGCACGAGATTTACGCGCTGAAGGGGGGGACGGGAGGGGCGGGGTGGGCGCTGGAGCTATGTGTGGAGGGTTGACGGAAATATTCGTGAAATTCATGAAATGCCGCACAATGGCTCCCAGGGGTACGATAAAAATCGAATTAATAAGAGTTCAACATAAATGAGCCTGGAAAATGTCAAAGCCAAGGTCCTTTCTATACACACACACACACACACATACACATATATACAGTATAAATATCCATTTTGTATACATTATTATTTTTATTTTAATTGCCCGAGATTTTGCGTTTGAGCGCGTCTAATTAGCCTTTAATGCAAATATGTTTGAAGGGGTTGATGGGGGGTGGAGGTTGGAGGGAGAAACAAAACAATGTTATGGCCCAAAAATAAATTAAACAATGACAAAAAGGCTTTTCTTTGATTAGGCACAAAGCAGTTAAAGTCACAGAAATGAATGATTAGAAAGGTGCACGGAATAAGCATTAATAAAAAACGGAATTTTATGCCATAACTTGAATTAATGTATTAAATTTCATTAAAATACCAATTCAACTTTCACTCCACCTTGCTCATCTGTTTGCCGCATCATCATCATCATCATCATTTGGGGGGGATAATTAATGCATGACGTGAGTGTTTGTGACAATTTCGTGTATGTTGTCCCGCCTATGCCACAGGTGTTTAGGACTAATAACCGAACCGGGAGCTGTGTTGCACAAGCCATTTAAGCCAATGAACACAAATCACGCACACATGCATCACACACACACACACAACTAAATTATGACAAATGTCCTTGACAGCATCGTTTGGACAGTTGTAACCCTTTACGGTATGATTACAAACTCTAAGGATTTCTGTATGGAGTGACAGTGGGGTGGTTAGGAGGCGGCTCTGGACATATTTTGTGGCAGCTGTAACTAACAACAACACGAACCAAAACAAATTAGCCATTTAACACAACAACAACTGAGGGGGACAAACAGCAGACAAATTTAAGCTTAACCAATCCAACTAAGGTACGTTTCACAATCATTTGACACTTTATTTTTGAAGACGTTACCATAAAAAATTCTAAAAATTATGTGAGCGTGCCTAACACTCCCTTGAAGTTTAAAGGCCTATTCTCAGATGACATCAAAATTATTTTCGGCACTATGCTTCATATAAAAAGCTCTACAAAAGTGTTTCTATTCAAATGAAGCATTGTAACGCAAAATAATTTTAATATCATCTGAGAATAGGACTTTAATGTGAAACATGTGAATAATTTTGAAATGAACGACGATTTTCATTGCATTAGGGTTACACTATTTAAAAACCAAACTAATAAAAAGACTAATGCATTAACAGAAAAAAAAAAAAAAAAATTTGCAAAATGTATTAATTTTCCATTCTTTTAACAGAGAAGTCCATTAATCGATGATAGCCAAATATGTATCATTCTGAAGTTGTGTCATATAGCTCTCATCTTAGATATTTTGCCCGAATAACTAGGAAAAATAAATAAATTAAGAGTTATTCAATTCCACTTAAGTTTGAAAAAAATGTGTTCCAACGTAGATTGAACATTTTAGTTTTGAGACAAGGTTGGAATTATTACGACTTGTATTCAAAATTACAGCATTTCGTAGAAAAACGTCAATTCAAGTCATTTTCCTACTAAATAAAGACATCTTGTGGATAACTTTACCAAGTTTAGCAGTTCTATCGAGAATATAATGAAATTAATATATCAAACTGGGCGTACAACCCTGAGGACTTTGGTGGACTGCGTGCTCTCAATTCATACTGGGTAGCGCAAGATGCTTCTTACAAATACTTTGAGGTGATATTGGTCGATACATACCACAATTAAACAACTGGACATGCAAGCACGTCTACAAGCACCGTGAAAGGATATGTACATATCCTTTTGTTATTTTTCAGCTCCATTTTAACATCCTTTGTATATTTTTTAAATCCATTGGATAAAAAACTAAGATCAATTTAATATTATTCAATCTCAAATGGATGATAAAAATGGATAGAGACATATTCAGTCCAAATGGATATGAAAAATATCCAATATCTATTTTTTTTGTGCACGGGAAGATCCATGAACATTTGGATTCTTTTTGAAGTGGTCTTGCTTCTTCATCATCAGTCATACTTCCCAATTTTTCGTGCTTTGACAAGTGTAAATCAATGACTTTTTATAGTAGACCCACGCATACAAATCCTTATATTTTGAACTTACAATAGCTTGAGTAGGTTGTAACTTTTGTCAATCTGGGTATTTCCTTAGATCATAAACTATTATTCAGTACGCATATCGAACTATCTGTTAATAAAACAATGGGCACTCTACTTCAAGTACGTAGGGGTATGTTATCTTTAATACCACTTAACAAAGTAAGGACTAGAATAAATTTAGAATTCGTCAGAAGAAGTTCACTCATCGTGTTTCTCTTCTTTTATAAAAATACTTTGAAAACTGTAAGAAGTGTGCCCAAAAATTATGATGAATTTATTTTTGTCTATTAACCAAAAATTGTGACAATAATTGTCTCTAAAAAATGAAAGTGGCATTCCAGTCTAAGGATTAAATAAAAAATAAGCTACACCAAATAACAACAATAAAATATATTTTCTTATTACGCTTGGTTTATTCACTACTTTATAAATTTCGAAACACTTTTTATTTCCATAGCTTATCTCCAGGGAAAAAAATCGTTTTATTTTACCCAGAAGGAAGGGATTTCTTATTTTTTAGAATCGCTTTCGTATCCCCGAAAAATCATTTTTTTTGGCAGCAGGAAAAACCACTTGGTTATCTTCGGTAAGACAAAAATTCATATCCCACAAAAGGTACTATTTCTTTACTCGCAGAAGTGAATTTTTATTATCCCCAGAATGAAACTCATTTGATGTGAAACATTTTTAGTTTCAGTAAAAAGTGTCTAATCACCCAAACAATCTTGCGAAAAGGCTTCTCAGAAGACAAAGTATAAATGAAATCAGAGCTAGAAAGCAACTCAAGAGGTTCCATCCCACAAAACTGGGTAACCGGAGGATTTAGCAATAGAAAAGACTTCACACATCTCAATATATAAATCTAGAAATTGAAATCTCTACAACAAGATCCACATAAATAATACTCAACCATAATACTTGTCCACTTAATTAAATTAACATACACTACATTATAAGTTATTATTAGGGTTACAGAAAAATGTAAAAAATTTAGTATAATCATTAGGGTTACTAAATTTTATAAATAATCTATTTAGATTAAAAAAAAAAAACAAAACGAAAATTCGGTACGGATGATTATTTTGGTTGGGGTAAAATTCAATTTTAAAATAACGCACAGCCAAACGCGGCATTTAATTAAACCTAGTATGATTAAGAACACTGGACCTTTGGACTTTCTGGAATTTTTCAACACTGTTTTCCAAGACTGTTTTACAAAATTGCTTTTTAACATTGTTTTCCAACACTATTTTCCAGCAAACTTTTTGGAACATTGTTTTCTAACACTGCCTTACAACTTTCTTTGCCAACATTTTTTCAAAAACTGTTTTTCAGCATTGTTTTTCAGCACTAATTTAAAACAGTACTTTCCAACACTGTTTTTTAACTTAGTTCTCCAATACAGTTTTTATTATTTCCAACTGTGATTTCCAAGCAAACGCCTGACCAACCGTGATATTTCTCACGGTATACACACTCCTTTCAAAGGCACCTGAGTGTTAACAACAGTCACACATTTTTTTTTATTCCCAAGAAGAGACTTTTCCTGTCTCCCAGAAAAAATCCTTTCTTAGAGTCCCAGAGTGACACATTTCTTCGCGAAGGGTAATGAGAATGTGATAGGATTGCGATATCGCTAAAATTAATAGTGGTTGAGAGACATAACTCAGAAATTATTGAAGCTATAGAATTGGAATTTGGTGTGTAGCTTAAATAGCTTGAGTAAATGGAACTACCTGACCTCGAGTCGGCAAATTGTCTAATAATAAGTAAAATGAAGATAGACATTTGGATTTGATTTGCAAATACACCGGATTCTCTGGCTTACATAGTTCGGTACCTGTTTGCAGTCCCAATGATGAGCGTATATTCTTGTTTAAAGAATTTTGCTTCTCTTTCAACACTTTTGTTCTCTTTAATTTGTAATTTGCTTTATGACCTTATTTTTTTAAAGTTATCATCATTGGCCTTCTTTCAGCTAGAACACACACACACACACACAGAGAAAACCCCATCCTTAGGTGAAATGCCGTATAACATTGACTTTGTGGAACGTTTGTCTGTCTGTAATTATTCAATTCAATTAATCCCATTTATGTGTGTTTTGGGCTAACTGGCCAACTCGAGCTCTTTGTGTTCCGTTTTGCAGTTTCAGCACTTGGCTGAGAAGATTGTGTCCATGCTCGGTTCGACTTGTTGTCCAGCAGTCATTTCCGTTTCCGTTTTCCGTCCTGTCTCTTTATCTGTCCCATTCTCTGGATGTGAATGGGGGGGGGGGAGTAAGGCAACCTTTGCCTTTGGCCAACAATTTCAACTATCCATAACACGAACGCACAAAGGTCTAGGCCTAGGACGGTGGACCCCTGAAATTCCTGGCATAGTTTTTGGCTGTGCAAAATCCTTTTGATACCAACCAGCAGCAACAAAGCAGCGGCAGCAAACAAACAAATTTCATTTATTTTTTAATAAAGTTATATTTGTTGTTAGCATTAATCCTCCGACTGTTTGTCCATGTCCAACAATGTCCAACTTCCGTTTCCGAAAAATATTTTTGAACAAAAAACCAGAAACTGCAAATAGAAAAAAGTTGTGCGTATCTTGTGTGTGTGTGTGTGTGTGTATCCTTATCATTTCCGTCATAAATTTCATTTTGCTTTTATTTTTCTATTAAAAACTAGTCGGGGAGTCCTTGAGTTTGTTTTTTTTCCACTCTGCTCATAAATCAAAAGCAAAACCCACCGAAAGCAGGAAAAAAAAACTAAATCGCAATAATATGGAAAAAAGGAGCAGAGCCCAGGCTTCTTCTTCTACTCTCTCCCCTCCAGAGACCAAAATGCAATCTGCCACGTGCTACGTGATCTCTCCACTCACACTCGCCCACACACACACACGCATGCAAATGTGGCAACATTAGAATTTTCCCAACCGCAATAAAATCGTTCGTTTTCTTGTTTTTTTTTTTATCTTTGGCTGCGGTTTTGCCTAGGTTTTGCTCATCTTTGACTTGCATCGTTTGTCATTATTTAAATTCCTTTTGACAACGCACGTAAAGTCTTCTATGAAGTTGTCTCATGAGTTTTGGGTCGTGATACTGTCAGCGATAGTCCCCAACAACAACAATAACAACAAGAACAACTGTCAAGACAGTTTTATAATGTGACATGTGTGTGGGCAACTTCAAATTAAATTAAATGGTAAACTCAACGGCTTCCCTTTGGGTTCTTTTTTTTTTTTTTGGTTTGCCTACTTTTCTAGCATATTAATAGTTGTTGAGCTGGGCACATTAAAAATAGAGACAAGTCTTTTCAAAGATTGTTCCACAAAATTAGTTCTAGTAAAACAAAACTTTTTTGAGTGAAACAGCTTTAAGGGGAAAGTCTACTTTAACATTTTTACAAAAATCAAAAATACTTTGAACCCTCTAAAATAAGGTACAATAGGTGTTATAGACGGCTGAATTTTATTTCATTAAAATTTCGACCTTTTACCGAAGCGATCCGAAAGGCGTTCCTGCAAATGCCGAAACTTTGAACGCGTTTTTGTCCATTTGAAAAAAATTTTACTTAAACAGAAATACACTAAAAATTTTGAAAGGCATTTCATTAAGTTGTCTCTCTTTTTTCAATTCTTTCCGTCCATATACCCTGTAAGGTATATTGAAGGGGTACAGTCGGGCTTTACGTTTCAACTTTAAGGTGATCAAGTGTCTCTCGTCATTTTTGCTTATATTGTATTCCATGAAATGAAATTTCTTCTTGTAACATGCTCTCCCTCCTGGCACATTAATGTTATCCCGCTCACCACACACCAACCAAAACCGAACACACACAATTACACAACACAAACGTAATGGCCATGTCTCAGTTAACGCGAGTTGGGGACCAAAAGAAGAAAGTTGCAACATAAAAAAGATAAGAGAGTACACCACCACCGCGTACTGCCCGCAACCCAAACGCAATGCCCCCATGAATATGCAACAATAAAAAGCGACAGCAGGAAAAAATTAAATATGGCACTTATCTGAGCTACAAACTTCAAACACATTACACACAGACAGACAGACAGACGATAGCTGCTAGGCTAGGCATGATGATGTGAGTGGGAGAACAGACAATGCTCAGGTATCATAAGCGCAATCAGCATAGCGTCCTCTGAGAAGAGCACGAAAGCAGCACGAAAAATGTTTGAATTGCTGTCATTAAAATGTTGACAAAAGGGCGCAAAAGGTGTAAAAACCGCAGGAGAAGGAAGAAAGATGCCAAACTGCCACACGCAAACAGAAGCCACAGCATTTGGGGGTCTGTAATGAGTTTTGTTAATGTGGCGGCCACAAATGTGAGTGTTTATACATATTATTATTATACAACCATTTATACATATACAATAAATTTCACAAACTGCAACTGACAGCAGAAGAATGAGAAGAGCAAAATATGTACATATTCATATGAAAAGGGTAAATATGAGATGTGAATACGACCAGGGAATACCCTGCGTTACTTTAGGTATGTGATTGTGTATTTTGAAGGTGAGCTTTACAAAAGTAGTTAAGTTTCGTGGAATAAAACTTTTGCATGCTTAAAGATCAAAATGCACAGTTATTAAAAAATATGTGTAGATTAATGAATAATTAACACTTTTTGCCCCAACTTGCCCCGTTTTGAAAAATCGTCAAATTCAAAAAATTTGTGAAATTTTAAGCCTTAAATTAGTAGTGGAGTTTAATCGTGGATATAACTTTTCATTGCCTGAAACGCATTTAAGCGACAGTTATTAAAAAATTGTAGATTAATGAATAATTAACCTTTTGCCCCACGTGCCCCGTTTTGAAAAATCGTCAAATTTAAGAAAATTTGTAAAAGTTTTTGAAGGCGAGCCATACAAAAGTAGTTAAGTTTTGTGGAATATAACTTTTGCATGCTTAAAGATTAAAGTGCAGAGTTATTAACAAAAGTGTGTAGATTAATGAATAATTAACACTTTTTGCCCCAACTTGCGCCGTTTTGAAAAATCGTCAAATTTAAGAAAATTTGTGAAAGTTTTTGAAGGCGAGCCTTACAAAAGTAGTTCAGTTTCGTGGAATATTACTTTTGCATGCCTATAGCTTTAAGCGCAAAGTTATTAACAATAATGTGTAGATTAATGAATTATTAACACTTTTTGCCCCAACGTGCGCCGTTTTGAAAAATCGTCAAATTTAACAAAATTGGTGATATTCGGCTAGTTCCGTAATATGGCAGCTATATGAAATAATTGTCTAAGCCAAACTAAATTTTGTAAGTCCTCTTAGGAGCTGAAAATATGAGCATAAACCGAATTTAAGAAGAATAGCTCAAAAAATAACCAAGTTGGTGCAAGTCCCTATAAACCACTATATGGCAGCTATATAAAATAGTGATGCAAATCGAACCAAATTTTTTAAGTTATCTTAGGAGCTTAAAATATGAGTACAAACTGAATTTCAGTTGAATAGCTTAAAAAACAACAAAGTTGGTGCAAGTTGTCCCAAACCATTATATGGCAGCTTTATAACAAAGTGATCCAAATCGAACCAAATTTTGTAAGTCGTCTTAGAAGCTAGAAATATGTGTACAAACTGAATTTCAGTTCAATAGCTTAAAAAACAACAAAGTTGGTGCAAGTCGTTATAAACCACTATATGGCAGCTATATGAAATAGTGATCCAAATTTACCCAAATTTTCTAAGTCGTCTTAGGGGCTTAAAATATGTGTACAAACTGAATTTCAGTTCAAAAGCTTAAAAATCAACAAAGTTGGTGCAAGTCAGTTTGATCCTTTATATGGCAGCTATATAAAATAATGATCTAAGCCCAGCGAATCTTGTTAAGTCGACTGAGAGGCTCAAAATATGCCTAAAAACCAAATAAATTCATAATTAGAGTTTATGACAAAAATAAAAGGTAAAAAAAAACACTGAGCTATAGGATATAGTCAACCGATTTTGACCAAATTTTATATAACTGTTTGACAGCTCATAATGTTCTTAATAGCTGAGTTTAGAAACGCTGTCATGAAAAGCAAAAAACGTTTTTCTTACTCAGACCTATTTTCCGACCTTTGAATACTATGGCAGCTATAGGATATAGTCATACGATTTTCTCCAAATTTTGTAGAACTGTTTGATAGCTTATAATATTCATAATTGCTGATTTTAAGAAGGCAATCATGGAAAACAAAAATGTTTTTCTTACTAAGACCATTTTTTCGACCTATGATTGGTAAGATAATGTCAACCGATTTTGACTAAATTTTGTAGAACTGTTTGATAGCATAAAATATTCATAAATGCTGGGTTGAGAAACGGTATGGAAAACAATAAAGTTTTTCTAATTAAAATCTATTTTCCGACTTATGAGTACTATGACAGCTATAAGATATAGTCATACGATTTTAACCAAATTTTGTAGAACTGTTTGACAGCCCATAATATTTTTAAATGTTAAGTTTAAGAATGATATTTTGCTAAACAAAAAAGTTTTTCTCAAATTTTACGACCGATCGTTTCGACATTTTCTCGGATTTTTTTTCACACAAAAATTCTGTTTTCTAGCACCATCAAACCGCTTTGAGAAGTCCTGATACCCTTTACAGAGCCACAATCAAACATTCCTGCCTGGCACATTTCAAGTGCTTCCCCCCCGCAAAAGGGTTGACCCTTGAAAGCGCCAATCAAGTAGCTGGGCTACATGCGTAATTTGCACGCCAAGTGGTCGACCTCTCGCCTCCATTTTTGGTAATTAAATTTCGCATCCCGGCAGAGTGTGAAAATCATAAAAAAGTAAACGTGTCGAATACGCCGCCGTGTGGTCCCAAAAATGTTGAACAATTCACACGCCGGGGCTAATTAAGCGCTCGACTAGCACTTGAGCAGCCCGAAAAACCCCTTCACATTTGCGAGTGTGTGTGTGTGTGTGTTTGTTTTTGATAAATTTTGATGATGTGCAACGGCAGCGACAGCATACAAAAGTCCAGAGAAGAAAGAGTCAACTTTTTAGAGAGGCATTAGGCAAAACCGGAAATTAAGTTAATAATGAGTTGTTTATGCAAAAGTGTGTGTGAGTTGAAAGATTGCCCCAAAAATGGGCAAAAGCATTAGCATGCCCATAAGTATGCTATAGATAAAATAGAGCGAGTGAACCCAAAAGTTCTGTGTAGCCTGTTCGTAAGATGAATCGAAGGACTGTTGATTATTTTCGCCTATGGCATATTGGTTCGCTGTCTGTTGTACACAAAACGTATTATGATAAATGCCCTTAAAAGTATGCACCATTTATTTGCTTTAATAATAATCTATTTCAACGATTCGGTTATGGTAGCGTCTCATATAAAGGGTGATTTTTTAAGAGCTATAGAAAAGTTTTTCAAAAAAAAATACATAAAAATCAGAAAAATGCATGAAATCTTTATTTTAATCGATAGTACGGTCCATATAATGTATTGTTTAAAGATTATTTCATGCAAATGTTGACCGTGACTGCGTCTCAAATGGTCCATCCGCTTAGTCCAATTTTGGCATACTCTTTCCAACATTTCGGAATTTCGGAATTTCTCACGAATAAATTCTTCAATTGAAGCGGGCTTGTCTGTATAGACATGAGCTTTAACTTAGCTCCACAAAAAATAGTCTAAAGGCGTTAAATCGCACGATCGAATGTGAAATAATATGTTCACCCAACTCGCCTCTCAATAAGACCATTGTTGCGCATGCTGTGTGGCATGTGGCACCGTCTTGTTGAAACCACATGTCATGCAAGTCAAGCTCTTGCATTTTGGGCAAAAAAACAGGTGGATATCATCTCACAGTAGCGCTCAACATTCACAGTAACGTTGCGATTCGCATCATCTTTGAAAAAGTACGGTTCAATGATGCCACCAGCCCATAAACCGCACCAAACTGTGCGTGTTGGTGGTTTAAAGTCCAACAATCTAAATTTGGTGCGAAATTTAGTCACAATAGCCCGAATAGCCGCTTTAGTGACCGTAAAATGGAAGAAGCGCGCGCGATGAACTTTCTTAACACAGCACGCATTTTGATAATAAAATTAAAAAATTTGCAAGCGTTGTTCGTTTGTAAGACAATTCATGGTTAAATTATAGACCAAACTGAACATGTTTGACAGTGAAACAAAACACGAAACGTGCGTGAGCTATTTAAACCAGTGTTGCCAACAAAGATAATAGCTAAACAAGTAAGAAAGTCGGTCAAGCCCGACTATAATATACTCTGTACCTGTTTGTATGTAACTGATAACTGAGAGCGGCGCAAGCAAGGTCCAAATGGGGCCCAGCACCTCCTCTCTAAATCTGCGCTCTTTTCCGTCCCTCGACCCCCCCCCCTCTTCCCCCCCCTTTTTTTTTTTTGACTCTTTTTTTGCGTCCCTCTCTTCTTTCTCTTCTGCTTCTTCTTTTTTTTTTTCTCTCGGCTTTGTCTTTCTCCGCGCTGTACAGCCTCTTTTAAAATAATTGATATTTACTTTCAGTTAGCCCTTCCCGCCTCGGAATGCCCCTCTGCTCGTCTTTTTCTCGTAAGTTCTACCAATCAAGCTCAGTGATTTTAAGCTGCTGGGATTGTTGTTGTCGTTGGTTGTGTTGTCGTTGGTTTTTATTTTCTTTTACGTATAGCTTTAATATCGTTCATCTGATCGAAAAACTTTGTATGGCGGGTCGATTCAAAATAAGTAGTAGAATATATGTCTAGAATGTTCGAACTATCTATCTTGAAAATTGTGGGAGTTATTTCTTTTTTTTTAATTTGCGGGATCTGCCTGCAAGTATAAGAATTATATGTTCCATACACCTCAAACCTCTATCTCTTACCATCTTTGAGATCTCTTCGTTCATACGGACAGACGGACGGACAGACGGACATGGCTATATCGACTCGGCTGTTGATGCTGATCAAGAATAAATATACTTTATAGGGTCGGAGATGCCTCCTTCTGGCTGTTACATACATTTGCACAAACCCAATATACTCTGTGTACCTTCGGTACAGAGTATAAAAATCACCCTTTACTACGTTAATACACACAAAACGTATTATGATAAATGCCCTTAAAAGTATGCACCATTTAATTGCTTTAATAATTATCTATTTGAACGATTCGGTTATGTATGTATTCGGTCTTATATATTTTACATGGAGTATTAAATCATATAGTCAAAGCAGTTAGAATTATTCGAAATAAAATAAGGTGTTAAGGTAAAATATAAAAGAAAAATGTTGTATAATTATTCCTATTCAAGAATATAGCATACTTTGAAGGGCATTTATCATGATTAATTTTGTGTGTATAAACGAGGTATTAAATAAATAAATAAATGTTAATATTAACCTTAAATGTAACTATTAACATAAAGTTGTTCCCTTTCAGACGGTTGAAACTTAATAGTTAAGAAATTTCGCCTAAAACTATGCTTCACTTTTAAAATCACAACCAACTACTCCAAACCCCTAATCACGTCCTAATCATGTGGCCATTTAGCACTCACATGCACCATGCCATTAACCCTTTACCACCCCCAAATCATCATTGGCCGGCCACATACTCCCCCGGCCACATGGCAAGGCAATATTTAAAATTAATGACATCATAAATTAGCCTTAATTATTATAATGAGCCCGAAGTAACATTAATGAGCCAGTTACACCCACATCCTCCTCTCACATGCTTACCTTCAAGACAATTAAACTTAAAATTCTGTATTAATTTATGGCCATGTTGGACCATGTGTTTGGGGCCAATTAGTTGAGGCTTGGCAAGTCGCGTTTTGTGTGTTTGTGTTTGTAGTGGGCGCGAAATTCGCGCAATTAAATGCACCTGATGACAGGAGAGGGAGAGGAGCTGGAAATGGATTTAGTCTGCACACATTAATCACAAATTTTAAGGGATGCTGCTCGTAAATCTCCTGCCTAAATGCCTAATCAGTTCTTATATATTTTTGTAACCTTGTTTAATCATTGGGCAAACAGTCGAAAAATAAATTACGTGGGTCAAGAGGGAAAGTAAATAGCCATAAATTAAATTTACATCAATGAAAAGCGACCAAGGAAAACAGCAAAAACCGTCAAGAAATTGTTTTCATTTGGATCGACACGGTGTGTTCGTTGGGTGGGGGGGGGGGGGGAGGTATTAAGTAAACAAACAAACAACAATGAAACCAAGCAAACAAACAGACAGCCAAGCAAACAAACAAACAACAGCAGCAAGAAAAAGGCAACGGCCGCAGCCGGCACCATCGCACCAAGAAAGGCAGGCAGGACCCCAGCAACAGGAGCTCAAGCCCCTGAAAATGAAATTTTTACTTATTTTTCGCCCCTTTTTTTCCTCTGCGTATTTTTTAATTTTTCTTCTCTTACAGCGGGGGGGGGGGGAAGGACTGCGACCACTCAAGATGCGGGCGAGTGGCGATTATGCACGGTAAATCATTTCGACATTTTCCCGTTCATAAGCACGTAATTTGACTTGATTTTTTTTTTTCTTCTTTATTTTTTTTTTTTAGCCGCTGCCGCCGGCCATTTGCTTTATTGACTGCCACCAAAGATGTTTGGGTCCACGACTCCGCATATAATTGCGGTTAATTAAAGCGTGATTTTTTATACCCTGTAATGAAGGTTGCCAGGGTATATTATACCTTGAAATGTTACCCAAAATTTTAAAAATAAATTTCAAAAACCAAGTAAAATTTTTTTTTTTTTTAAATTTTTAATTTTACGTTTTTAATTTTTGACTAGGGTTGGGCAATGTGTACAAACACTTCGCCTAATTTTTTTTGTGGTGGGTAAAAAAAGAGCTTTTGAAAGCAAAAATCCTGAGCAAATTTTCTTAGTCGAGATTTACACGATGAAACAAACTTCGTGAAGTTTTCTAAAAAGCTCTAGCTCATAGAAAAGAGGTTGGAGGGGAAAGCTACCCCACCACACCCCTTTCCCACAAACAAAAGCTTTTTGAGAAACTTCATGAAGTTTGCTTCATCGTGTAAATCCAGTCTTAGTCGAGATTTACACGATGGAACAAATTTTGTGAAGTTTTCTAAAAAGCTCTTGCTTGTAGAAAAGAGGTGTAGAGAGGAAAACTACCCCACCACACCTCTTTTCCACAAACAAAAGCTTCTTGAGAAACTTCATAAAGTTTTCTTCATCGTGTAAATCCGGTCTTAGTTTCGTTTCTAAACCGAATCGAACACATTGAGCTTCCCTAATATTTGTATAGCCATGATCAGCATCAATAGCCGTCCATCTCTCCGTTTCAATAAATAGTTATTAGATCTGATTGGAGATAGGGGGCACCCAATAGACGAAATTCGAGGAATGCTACACCCTTCAGTTCGCCACATTGCGAAATCTGTTCTGAAATCAATCATTCCACCACATGCATCTTAAATAACAGTCTACAAATATCAACGAACCGCTCTAAACACAGCAAAGACCAAAAACAGGAAATTGAACCGGTTTCCCTCATTTGCAATACAAATTTTCCAAAGCAAGTATTAAGTTATATTTGTTATATACAACTGAGAACTCGTTTATCAGACTTGTTTGTGCTCATCGCTCTCAATGCTCGTTTGGACATTAACTCAAAACGAGCAAAACCTTTGGCTAGCACGAGTATTCATTGTTCAAGCTCATTTAAGCATTTGAGGAATAAGAGCGAGTAAGCTCATTTTACTAAAATGACGACGAAATGCCGTTTGATTTAAACTAAAATCGTAGCTGCACGTTTTTCCGAGAAACACTTAAAATCATATTATCATGAAAATGGGCATCGATCTCATGGACTATATAGGCAAGAGACTCCTATTTTGTTGTGTACGGTGACTCACTGCGTTGAGACGCCATTCCATTCGTGTAAAGTGCAAGGTCCCCGGGTTCGGTCCTAAAAATATCGTTCTCATAACTTTATAAATTCTCTGTAAATCGACTTTTGGCTAAAAAGTGTAGGCAATGTTACATATGTTTTAAAAGCACATACATTTTAAAGGTTTATGAATCCCCTGTACCTTTAACAGTTTTGATATATGATGTATGTCCAATTCACTCACTGCCACTTAATATATCGCTTTAAGAGCTCAAATTCTAAAACCTAAAGATGAATTGCCATCAAAAATCTCTCTAAAATATTTTTTTGGATTGAGTTCCAGTTTTATTTTGACCACAATGGAGTTTTCTCTCTCCCGAAGAAAATTATTACAGAATACATTTCGAGAAACGGTTCAGGTATATTTTTTCCGAAAACGATTCTTTTAGCTAATTAAGGATTGCCACATTTTGACATCGTTATATAAGTTAGCACGCTGACTTTAAACCCGAAAATAGACCCAAGACAGGAGGCGTGGCAGCCAACTTGATCTACGTACAATATCCAGGAACCCACTCAACAAAAAATAAGATTCTCCATGAGATCAAAGCCCATATCCAATATATCCAATATACCCGTGTGCTGTACAAATTGCTTTCGATACCAAAAACGACTCAAATCGTATGGTAAGAGGATAATATCGAATTGGATAATTTCTTAAAAAATCGAGCATCTACGATCAATCCAATGATCAAGCACTAAACAATCTGCGTTCTCAGTTTTTGTCATTATTTTAGTCAAACCAAAACAGGTTGGCTCCTTTGGCCGCGAGCTGATTAGGTATTTCAGAACAAGCGCTCGTTGTAACTCGTGCACAACGAGCGACAAGCTAAACAAGCTATTACACAAAAAATGTGCTCGTTGTGACTCGTGCAAATTTATTGATGCGTTCATGCACCAGCGTTTGTCAACCAGAGAGTAAAGCTAGGTACTCAGACACGAATAACATTCTCGCTGCCTATCTAATTACATGGCTCTTAGAACGCGCTCTTCGAATTTTCTCAAGGCATTCTAAGAGGCCGTTCTTAGACGCCTAGAATGCGCTCTCATAATGTGCATGGGCTGCCAGATCGTTTTTCAAAAACAGCTGATACATTCTCATGGGGGTCTTCGAATTAGAAACAGGTTTGATAATTCGAAGAGATACCTCTTAGAATCGAGCACACAATTTGAAAAAATGGATTCAAAAAGACCAAAAGGCAAAACAAAAACAATTTGGAGAACTTTGCGGAGGATGAACAAGTTGTGCCCAAACGGTCAGGATGATACCTATTGAAAGGGATTTGGCCAACAATTTGCCGCCGAGGTTATTGCATCCTCTTCAGTGATACGCGAAATACACACAAGAAGACAACCTTGCAATGCCCGTGACCGGCATTTCACATAGAGCCATCCATTTTCAATTTTATAAACATTTTTTACAATCTCTGTTGCCCGCTTATTTTGTAAACAAAGAACAGCTGACAAAACCAGAGTGACCATTTCGGATTCAGTGACTGTTTACTGCCTTTTCGCTGTGGTTTGGTCACCCTACACTCAAGAGGCCGCTCTTCGAATTATGAAACAATTCTAGCAGCGAGAATGTTATTCGTGTCTGAGTACCTAGCTTTAGAGTGCAATGGTGTTCGAATATAATGCAACGCGAAGCCACCTAGACTGCTCGTTTGCTCAGTTCCTCTTCTCTGCTAACGATCTTGGCAGAAAAGAGGGCGGTGAACGGTAAAGGTTCGACTTTGAATCGTATATATGTATTCGTTGGTGGACACTAATTTGAAGGACGCCAGTTTTGCTCTCTCGATCCTTAGAACTTCAGCGCCGCAATCCCAAAAAAGCAGCGTAAACATTCAGTTAAGGTTTCCCTACTCTATGCTCTTACCTTATTCATCGAACGCTGGCCAGCGACTCAAGGGTTCGGCATGCTTAAAAAGGCTGTAAGCTTTTGATCGTTGAGCTTGATTGTATCGCATTTTGAGAAAGGCTAAGCGAGCAAGTCATAGCTCTCCATTTTTTTCTGTAAACAGACTGACAGACTTGGCCATATCGACTCGGCTGCTTTCATACACTTGCCCAAACTTATTATACCCTTTTACAAGTATCTTCAATACACAGTATTAAAATAGTCCTACACCCTCCTCTTGTTGTTGTTGTTATTTGTCTGTGAAGACTTTTCATTTAGCATTCTGGCACTTTTTTTCACGTGCATTTTTCCTACCCCCAAAAATTGATTAATAATGATGCTTCATGAGGTTTGAGCTAAAAGAAAAAATACATATATATATATACATAAACCGGAAAAAAGGTGGCAAAAGAAAAATGCGCAAAAGAAATTAATTATGGAAATTACTTCTACTCTAATCGGCTTGCGGTTTGATTTATTTAAAAAATATTTCTCCTCGTTTTTTTTTTTTCAACTTTCTTGCCCACTTTTAAGCGGACTTGAAGCAAATAACAATTTATTTTCATTAATTTGTGCGCTAACCCCTTGACATTGGGCGTTCATTAAGAATGCACGGTGCATGGCCAGGGACAAGTTAACCCTTCCTGGACGTCCCCCCCCCCGTAATTATTACAATCTGTTCGATTTTGGGACATGGTTAAATGTTAATGGTGATGATGCCACCGGAACGCGACCATTTTGGGGCAATTTAAAAATGCAAATTAATTGCCACATGGCCCGGTTGAGAATGCGAGGAAAGTGTTATGGCGGCGGATCATTAAAGTAAATTGTAATTGGTGCAGGAGGAGTTGATGCCTGTTTAGCATCATCATCATCATCAACCCCAACCTTAACAAATGTTCTTTCTGTTGTTGTTTCTTCTCTCTCTCTCTTTGCCAATATTAAAAGTCATAATTCAATTTTATTGCAAATGTTTCAGGTGCCTTAATCATCTCTAATATCCTGGCTGCCTTCCCAGGACGCCTATTCCTGTGCCCTGACTTCCGTTGCTCCACTCATAAATACTAATTTCACAGGCAATAAAGGCGAAAACATTTGCCAGGCCTTTCGAAAATCGCACAACTCCTCACGTAGTCCTGCCATTTTGATTGCTTGCAGACATTTAACAGATAACAAAAAAAAAAAATGAAAAAGAAAAAATGTTTTGCAATTTTTAATGGATTACACGGCAAAGGCGAGTGCCAGCAGCTGGCACTTTTACTTGGTGGGTTGGTTTGATTTTGGTTGGGGGCTTTGTCAAGTTCAAACATAGTTGCTTGGCCACTAATTAGCAATAAGATTTCCCACACTTCCCGTCCCAAATACCCACATCAATTGCAGTCAACCAGTTGGAGTCAGTTCAAAGGCACAAACGCTTTCAACCCTCACCCTCAAATAGCCAATGGTCAAGCAAACTAAATTCATGTGTACGATAGATGATGTGAGAGATAAGAGAGATAAGCGGAATTTCTAAAGGGGGACTGCCGAAGCGAAGATACTCTGTAAAAAATACAATTTACCCGCCTTGAACTTTAATTTAGCCCAAGTTTTACCCACTTAGAAATGAAATCAATGAAATTGTTTAAAATAAACTGGACAACTAAATTGAACGAGTTTATGTGTGATTATTCATAAACTATGCCAACTGTCTGAACAATTCATCATACCCTTTTTTTATTATATAGAATTGTTGCGGTTAGGGTTAAGCCCAAGGGGTTGGGTGGTGTGCTGTGTGTGTGTGTGTTTGGTTATGCATAACGGTTCATTGCCTGGCTAGGCAGCAACAACTCTCCGTCTAATCACTGTCAAATGCAGGCGTCGCTTACGCATTCAAAAGCGAGACAAAGGCCAACAACAACAACAGCAACAAAGGCACAAGGAGGAGTGAAAGGAGCCGGATCAGCAACATGCTGGACAATGCATTCGCCACACGGACAGGATGAGGCACTGGGGTATGGGGCCATTGGACTGCTGTTAATTCGATTAATTACAACAATCAGCGGCATGTTTCATGTGGCAGCGACAGTTCAGGGCGGAGGCGCAGGAGCTTAACAAATTGCCCAATGCTAATGATCCTTCTTCCTTCCACTCTGTGTGGGTGGGTGGCAACAATCGAAGCATAATGACAATGATAGATTTGCCAATATCTGTCATGTTTATGAGCAAAACAAAAAAAGGGGGCGGGGGGAGCGGCAGCCGAAGGAGCATAAACAAGAACAACGCAACATAATTGGATATAACATTTATACGCAATCATCGACAGATTGCAAAACGATTAAGACAACCCTCGACTGTCGGATAGGTGAAGGGAGGGTTGAGCGCAAAATTAACTGACAACCAAGTTCAGGAAGAAAAGGCGCAAGGGTAAGAAAAAAAGAAAAGACAACTGCTATATAACCGGATTAGCATTTTCTTATAAAATAAAATTAAATAAAAGAAAAAGAAAAAAACAAATAAAATTAAAAAAAAAAAATATAAAAAAATTAAAATAATTAAAATAATATAAAATAAAAAAAAATTAAATAAACTAAAATAAATTAAAATATAATAAAATAAAATAAAAGATGGGAAAAGAAAAGAAAATTAAATAAAATAAATATATAAAATTAAATAAAATTTAATAAAATTATAAAATAAAATAAAAGAAAGGAAAATAAAATAAAATAAAATAAAATAAAATAAAATAAAATAAAATAAAATAAAATAAAATAAAATAAAATAAAATAAAATAAAATAAAATAAAATAAAATAAAATAAAATAAAATAAAATAAAATAAAATAAAATAAAATAAAATAAAATAAAATAAAATAAAATAAAATAAAATAAAATAAAATAAAATGAAATAAAATAAAATATAATAAAAGAAATATAATAAAAGAAATGAAAAGAAAAAAAGAAAAGAAAAAAAAAAAGATAAAATTATATACAATAAAATTTTATAAAATATAATAAAAAGAAAAGAAAATTAAATAAAAAAATATAAAATAAAAGAAAATAATATAAAATAAAAGAAAAGAAAATTAAAAAAAAAAAAAATTAAATAAAATAAAATAAATATGGGCATTTCCGCCAAATGGTCCACCGAGACAAGAAAATAAAATGTTAATAATCAATTGATTTGTTTTAACATTATATTAATAAAATGTCTCAAATTTGATAATATAATGTATTTACAGATTTTCTTAAATCATACTATGAAAAAATTGGCCTGAAAACTGAAAATATTATATTTTTTAGCTTAGCTACATTCGTGGTCATTTTTTGTTTAATTGTTTTTCTTGATTTATTTACAATAATGGTATGACTCATCTTTTGAATTATTTTAACCTACAATAAATAAATACAAAAAAAAAACTAAAAGAGATCAAGCTTAGCTCGATTAACGGTAAATTTTCTATATTACTTTCATTGTTATTTCAATGTCGCGTTCATCATCATAAATCATCATTAGTTATCAGAACTGTGTACTCTTTTTATGCAAGTGTCTGTAAATTTCAATCCAAATCGAATTTAGTGTTCTTAACTTAAAAAGAAAGTTGTTGCGTACAAAAATCATAATAAACATTTTATTTGGATTTTTAAAGTGTGTCGCGTTCGCTATCGTCAATGCAAATTTATCCAAAATCAAATCAATCTAAACGATATCTTTATCTGAATTTAATTCAGCTTGACAAAATTGTCTTAAGAGCTGATAATTCTTTTAGCTGGCAAGTCTAAAGACATTGAAAACAAACAAAATTTTCTTGCTAAGACAGATTTTTTGACCGACCGCACCTATGGCGGTTGGGCGATATAGTAATCGGACTCTAATCATCCATCTAATGGACAGATGGACATGGATATTAATAGTCAGCTTGTCATGCTGACCAAGAATATATATAGTTTATACGGTCAAAATGCTTTCTTCTATACGTTTAATTAAACAAATTCATAAAACAAAGATGTCGGAAAATATGTCTCGTGCTAAATGTCGCGTTCTAAATAATTCTTAGGCTTATAAAAAAAAACTAGTGCAAATATTTGATCATGAAATGTATCAATTGAAAGCTACATTATTCCCATTTATTAAAAAAAAAAATTAGCTTACAATTATTTTTTAACATTTCGCAGATTTATGCATTTTTCTAGATGCAGTCGAAAACTACTTCCATTTTTGTCGCGTTCTAAATCTCGTGGTTTTTTGGTGATATATTATTCGCATCAAATCGACTGAACTTACCTTTTGCACAATGCCTTTTAAAAATAAAATTAAAAAAAAAAAGTTTTAGTTTTTTTAAGTTTGCTTTTTTTTTTTGGTACGAATGTCGCGTTCGTGACCGCGGAAATGCCCAATATAAAATCAATATAATTAAAATAACTATATAAATTAATTTTTTTTCATATTTTTAACATCTCAGTTGGCCCTTTAGAAATGTCAGTATGTGTTATGTTAGGAATTTTAGTTTTTCGTCAGTCTCTACTTACATTTCAAAGAATAAACATCTCAAAGAATCAACTCGGGAAAAGAAAAAGATGAAAGATTCAACAATCCTCGTTCTAGTAATAATCTGCAGCCTGATTGTTACTGTGTATCAATTCAGCGGAGCTGATGCTGGTTACGAATTGACTAAAATGCGTTTGGCAGTTTGGAAGAAATTATATGACCTGATCTTTGAACAGGAGGCCCCTTCCAGCTGGTGGAGGAAACTACTTAATGGATGGAATTTTTTACCCGATTTACCATTCTTCTGAAATGGGAAACTTTTAAACATCTGACCGCTTTCGGTTTCATGAAGTTATCTACAAGTGTTGCGGATGGCTGATTAATGTTTTCTTTTTTTCCAAATTGTTTGATTGTACATTCGTCTTAAGGTTCATTAAAAATATTATCAGGCTATATCTTCTTTTTGTTTGTTCAGTGACTCAATAAGAATCTGAGGCCATCCAGAAGATGAGAAATTGACCATAACTAAACTGAAATCGTGCAAAGACCCTGGCTAATAGTATGAGCCAACACAAATGCGGGCTATGGTAGTAGTTCGTCATAGAGTCGGCGCCCGGAGTGGGGTGGAAGTTCATTTACTTTTGGGTATTTTTTTTTTCGGCAAACAGAAACAATCAACTTAATTTGGCGCCCGCTGAAAGCCCTGTGGCAGATAAATTAAGTCATTAGTTGAAGCTTGGGCATGTTTTGGTAGGGGTTGGAGAAAGTTCCCAGCTAAAGTGGAAAATAAATTGGCAAACGTTTGTTTTGAGATTAACCGCGATTAGAGAGACAGAACCAGAGTGAGGGTGTTGGGGTTTGGGGGAATTGTAGCAAATGTTGCCATTATTTGATAAGCTCAAACATAGAGACACCCACTCCATCTGCTGCTGCCTCTGCTGCTGCTGCTGCTTCCATGTGTTTGTGTAAACAAATGGCAAATGCGAGAATAATCGTAGGAGATTAAAAAGTTTCAGTCATCCGGGTGGAGGAGTGCGGACCTGACAGTAGACAAATGAGTGGCGCACGTGAAGCGTCTGGCCGTGTCTCCCATGTCCATATAACAACAACCAAGTCAACTTCCCTGCCTAAGCTAATTTATGGCTCCGGCATACAAATTGGTTTTGGTTTTTTGTTTTGGGGGGGGAAACATGGTTAACTATGAATGGATTAGCCATGCGAAGAAACTTCCAACAATTGGAATTAAGTGAGAAATGAAAAGCAATTAGAGAGAGAGAGAACGCACTGCCAGTGCGAGATAATTGTGGAAAATAAATAAATAAATTATCAATGGAACAAAAAAGTGGCAAAAGTTTAGGTTGGATTAAAGAAAGTAACTCTTAGCATAGGAAAAACTAAGATACATATTTATATTCAAGTTAATAGAATTGTCTAAAGGGGAAATACCTGCAAATGAAATACCTGAAAAATGTAATAAAATGTAAAAAAAATTCGGAACTTTGAACAAGTCCTTACTCTTGTCAATGAATACATAGGTTGCTATATATATTTCTGGCCTACTAATGAAAACGCTAATATTTATGATCAAAAATGGTTTTATTTCTTTTCAAAGAATTCCCCAGCAAGATTTATACACTTTTGCATGCGCTCAAACCAATTGTCGAAGCACTTTTCCACTCCGATTGAGACACCTCCAAAACATGGTTTTTGAACTCTTCAACAGCATCTTCTGGCGACGAAAATCAACAAATTGTGATTTACCACTCAGAATTGACCGTCCTACGTTGCTCAAGCGGAACAGTCGCCACATGACCAGTTTTACCGAAGAAACAGGCGACCATTTGCTTCGAAGTGCTTTTTCCACAAACGACTTTCGTTGGATTTGGCTCGTCTTCGAAGACCCACACGGTCGATTGCTTAGATCCATGATTCGTCATAGAGACCTGCACGAGTGATTACACGATGCCGGAATCATGAGTAAAAATACTCATTTTTACGATTACAGTTACTTTTTTTTGTAACAGGTAATCATTTTCATGATTACGAGTAGTAATCGGCATCGTGGCACCGTACGATTATAATCGTGGAATCGTCTGAGAATAATCTAGCAAAAAAACAATAATTAATATCAATCTGTTGGTAATAAATAGTTTTAGGCATATTTTGCACTGAACATGTCCAACAAATTCCAGTGTATTGGCATCCGCTATTTTGCCAAAAAATTCCAGACGTCGCTGGATCCATTTGCTTCAACTCGCTTGTATTGTCCTAATCGCAGCTTTTGAGTTATTTCCATTTTATTTAAAAAAAATTTTAAACGAACCGTACAATTCGGAATAAAAACTGACAAAAATAAAAACGAGTAAAATGATTAAAACGGTGCGGTTCCTACGATGCTACGGTGCCACGGTGCCAATTTGACAGCTAGGTAATCATACTCGTCTGTAATCATACTCGGTGAGTATAACTCGATTACTATTTTACCTGTGACGATCTTATAAACGTCTTTTGAAACACCGCGATTATATTTTTTCAAAATTTCTTTGCACCAATCCACACGAGCCTTTTTTTTGAGCGATTGTGAAATTGTGCGGGATCCAACGAGAACAAACCTTTTTTAAGAATATATATACTTAATAGGGTCGGAGATGCTTTCCTTCTGATGTGACTTTTCACCTTTTAAACAAATATTTCTAAATTTTGGTTTATAAATTCTCGGGTATTAAATAAGATAAAAATTAACTATTACGAAAACCATCAATACCGATGTTCCACAGGAATATGTGTGGCATTGGCTTAGCTCATGGCATACAAGACAATGGGCTAAAGAGCTGAGAAAAAAAATAAAGAAAAAATAAAATGGAATTGATGTTGACTCGAAGGCGAGTCAACTTCAACTGAATTAGATTGTTCGTATTTGGACCAGGTATATTTGCCAGGCCTACTGACGTTCATTAAAAATATTTTATTAAATTTTCCAGGCCTGCAAAGCCTACTAAAAACTAAAATTTCGTAATTGAAAAGTGAGAGCTGTGAGGTTGTGGACGGCAACCCTATAATGTTCATCTGATCGGGAAATGTTGTATGGTGAATTAATAAGTAATGATGATTGAAATATATGTCTAGAATGTTCAAACAATCTATCTTTATAATTTTAGAAGTTATTACGATTTTTCAAATTGCGGGAGTGGCAACTCTACTTTGGTTCATCTGATCGGGAAATGATGTATAGAGGATCGTTAACTAATGATGATTAAAATATATGTCTAGAAGATACGAACAATTTTTCTTCAAAATTAAGGGAGATATGAGGTTTTTTCGAATTGCCGGGGTGGTAACTCTACTATGGTTCTTCTGATCGGGAAATGATGTAAGAAGGATAGATAAGTAATGATGATTTAAATATATATCTAGAAGGTTCAAACAATCTATCTTCAAAATTGTGGGAGTTAGGGGAAATTTTTTCGAATTTCCGGGGTGACAACTCTACACTGGTTCATCTGATCGGGAAATGATGTATGGTGGACTAATAGGTAATGATGATTTAAATATATGTCTAGAAGGTCTTAGGTGTTCATGCAATATCGAATGTATGCTGGTGGAAGACATGCCCAAGGATGGCTCTATCTCACGGTATGTCACATGACGATCTTGCATTATCAGTTCACGCACGGCATCAATGTTTTCTGGCACAACGACTGTTTTTGGACGACCTTCACGACCTTCGTGGCCTTCACGACCTTCATCTATCTTATAGGATGGTGCTTCATCGCCATACAAAGATTTAAGTTCATCGTTGCACTCTTGTAGTGATAATCCACGTCAAAAGTTGTGAAAAATTATTGCACGAAGATGTTCACGAGTTAATTCCATTTTTCTGCCGAGGTAAGTTTTTGATTAATCGTTAATCGATATCAAACGTGGTCACACATGAAAGAGTTGTATGGAGCTTTTATCGATAAAAGTCCAAACTTTTTTTGGGAAAAGGCCAACTGGTCCTAAAATGGCTAGAAGTGACCTAGGTCAGAAACTTAAAAAGCAACCCACGTATGTAGAGGAACTAAAGTACATTTTCTTCGTACTTCAAGTAAGTAAAAAAATGATGAAAATCGCGTCCTTAGTTTAGCTACAAAATGTGAAGCAGATTCACTATGACAGCCCAAAAAAGTATGCTACGATTTTTATTTTACAAGGTTCGGTTCGGGGAAACCCCGAAAAAAATCCAAACCAAAACGGTTCTATAGTGTTTGATTCGGGGCAGGTGTGAACAATTTTTCAAAACTAAATTGATATTGGCTTAAGAAGTAAAACAGATCAAATAAATACTTTATAAAAATTCTGAAAATGTTTGAAATTTATATATAAATTTTTTTGTTTCTAAAATTAATGTTTCCTTCGTTTTTATCCTGCTATAAATAATTGATTTTGTTTTCTGGGTGTATTTCGTAAACCTAAACGAATCCATTTTTTTCGAATTCAGGAAAAAATTTGAATACCTTAGACAAAGAGTATTGATTAAAATAAGAAGATTGTATTGATAAATTCAGTGATTCCACACCAATTAGTAGAATTTTTTAGGTTCAACTGACGGAAAGGTCCCCACCCATTTCAAAACTCAAAATAATGACCTTATAAATAAGTGCCTTAACTTAGTCTAGCCGTATCATTTGCAGCAATTTCATGCCAGGCACTAGTTTTAGCATTGACCCTAAAAGCAGGCAACAATTTGTTTGTTTAACTTTAGTTCAATTAACTTACGTTTATCTAAATGACGATATATATACCGACTCTTTATATCTATGACCACATCAAACCGGGTTCCAACCCTCTGCTGATTGTCCTTTTTTTTTTGTTATTTGCTTGCACATGCCAAAGTTTTAATTAAATCATGAAAATTACCACACAATATTAATAGGTAAGGAAAGGGTTAAAAAAAAACTGCAATTGCAAGTCAAAATAAAGAGAGAGAGAGAGAGGGAGGAGAGAAAGGCAGCTGACTGCAGCTGCAGGGGGTAGCTCATTGCTTTGGCTTGGTTTGTCTGCATCAGATAGCAAAACTAAAAAGCGCAACGGGCGCCGCCTACTAACAGTACCCAGTGCACTTAACAGAGCTCTGTTAGCCGAGTAAGCTCTGTTAACAATTGCCTTGGAGCTGAAGCTCAAGGTTTTTTCTTGTGTTCTGGCATGGTGGTGGGTTGGGGACCATCAAAGGGGCGTGTACCATTTCATTTGGCACGCGCCTCTCTCGCTCTCAAGACGTTTTGGAGGACGACAACGATAGATATTTGACATTTGGCCACTCCTACAACCTGGCACTCGCGCTTCCCCCCGCCACCAAGACCCATTCCATCCCCAACTTGACATGTGGGTCAGAGAAACTGCTGCTGCTGCTGCTGATGTTGTTGTTGTTGTTGTTATTATTGCTTACTGGTAGAACTGGTGGTGGTAGGGATTGGAGTGTCTTGATTGGCGTTTTGTAAGTTTATGGGCAAAGAGTGGGAGATAAGAACGAACGATTTTTAAGTTTACTAATAAAACCAGGCATCAAAATAACAAATCAGTTTTAAGGTCGTTTTCTCATTTTCATGTTTTTCAAATTGAGGTGATTGTAAAGAAAAATAATGTTGCCTACTTTTAGACAGCCTTTAAGCCATATTGACCAAATATGGGCCAGCGTTCTTGTAGGCTCTGTTTTGTTCTTTTTACGCCTTGGTTAAGGTTTTTCCTCGACCCATTTTAGTTATTTTTTAAATTATATAATTTAAAATAATTAAAAAGTTCAATCAAAGAAAAATCTGCGTCCACGTGCCGAGGAAAACGATCTAACTAGAAGCATGTTCTATTCAAGTGGCACAAAATTAGGTCCCCGAATTTGTTCGGCTTTTGGTAAATAATTTTTTCTTAGTACTTAAAACATTGGCGAAAAGTTTTTCATCTGGTTATATTACAACAATTGAATGACCTTTATTTTAAAAAATAAAAATTAAGTCTCTAGCATGCTTGGTTTGAAAGCAGTGATCAATATAAAACACACCTATTCTATTGGCGGGGAGTGTATATACTTTATTGGGTCGCAAATGTTTATTTCTATCTGTTACATAATTTTTTCCACATATTTTATCCATTTTTATGGGTACAGGGTATACAAAATTATTAAGAGTTTCCGAGCCATGCATTCAAACCATTATCTCTTACCATCTTTGAGACAGACAGAGGAACAAGACTATTATTATGTTTATACACAAATAAAAAAAGATGACTTTTGCCCTAAAAAGTATGCTATGTTTATGAATATAAATAATTAAGGAAAATATTTATAATTCCGTAGACTTAACAATCTAAGTGAAAGCACAATATGGATTTTGACTATTACTGACTATAAATTATCTCGTTCAAACAGATAAATCTTGAATAATATAATGGTTGCATACTTTGAAGGTCAGAAAAGCATGATTTTTGTAGCATAAACGTGGTATGCATATTTTGAATCGACCAAGGGCGCAGCCAGGGTCTTGTCAAAGGGCCTGTACTCAGATGAGATAAATATTTAATTCGGCACAATACTTCATATGAATAGAAACATTTACAAAAAGACTTAAATAGTTGAATGCTTTTGTATAACTTCCTTATTTATATAAAGTACTGTGACGAACTAAATTTTTATTTCATTTAAGGTCAAGACTTCAATTTTAAATAAATTACGTTTAAACGAAAATTACCAAATCAATACTTGATTCGTTATAATAAGGATAAAGCATATTTTACTTTGAAAACAAGCTGAACTGGTAAAACGCATGCCATTGTATCCAATCCGGGTGGTTCCGGCATATATGACATATTTCAAGCGAGTTTCTCGACCGCTAAAGGACACAAAATGCAAAAAATTAAACTATCAACATTTGTCCTTGCAAAGGGATGCAGAAATCAATGACGTGACGTGACAAAACTAAGATTTTCATTTTTTCAGCTCACAATTTTTTACGCATTAAATAAACACATTTCCATTTGAATTTTCAATCTCTTAAATTCGATTTTGATTTGATTTTGAGTAAAGTAAATTGAAAAATAGTAACGTAACGGCTGATCCTTGGTCGTTCCCCTTAACTTTTTTAGATAATTGTTCTTGTAAGAAGTAAGAAAAGTAATCAATAAGGAAAACTTTTAAATTTACCAAAACGAAAAAGACATTAATTATATTTCTCAGTGGAGTTTTCTTCTTATGGCAACCCGAGTAAAGGCGCAAATTCTTTTAAAACATAAAATTTCTGTGGAAATGACCATATGTACTACCTTCGACCATCCTCAGTACCAAAATTAGATCACACTTTTAAATAAACAAACTTTATGCTTTCTAAAGGGTTATATGTTTTCAGGGTCTGAAAAAGACTATATTCTTTCACTTTCTTTTTAATTTTAATCAACGAAGTTATTCATTCACACTTTTTTTTTGCAAAAAGAAAAAGCTACCTTCAAAATTTATTTGGACAAAAGTTTCATTCAGGAATATTAAAAAATTCAGCCACTAAGAGCTGGTTTCCGAAGACATCTCAAAAAATGTTTAGTTTAACCATTAGCATATCCTATCTTGAAGTAGGGATCAAATTTTAAGAAAGATCGGTTCACAAGTTTTTATGAAAACGTGTCCAAAGTTCTAAAAAAGCCAGACCTGATAAGCCAATTTAAGAAAGAACCTCTATCATCCAAATTTTTATTCCAATTGACTTGAAACTTAGGGAAAATATTTTTAACATTTGTATTGTTATATTGTATCTCAAAATCCATGTTACCCCATAAGCCTAGTGCTCAGATCTATAAAAAAACTTTACTTTGTCACAATACATCACAAATAGAATACAAACAGAAACACTTTGACATTGCTTTGATACTCATGAGCTGTTCAAAAGCGATTCTTTATATATAAATTATTGTGACAAAATGTAAAAATATATTAAAAACTTTTTTGAAAGGTAACTTATGCACCATGAGTAAGGCAAGTGAGAAAAATGTTATCAAAAGTTAGAATCGTTGAATAATCTTCCTGTTCTATTCTTTTTTCATAAAATTTTTTTTATTTTACTAAAAAAAGCTTGAAAATAATGAAAATGCATTTTAATTACGAGAACAACTTTCCTTTAGTGAAACAAATGAAGGCAAGCAATAATCTTGTAGTATTTTGAAACATTTATGTTTAGTTTCGTTTGATCAAAATTTGCCTCTTTATTGCCAACACGGATTCTTTTGATCCATCCTCTTAATAAAGGTGGTTTACTGAGTGAAAGATGTATGGTTTAAAATCCATATATCGTTTTCTCATCTTCATGGTTTTCAAACCTAGTTGCTTTTTAAATATGTATACAGCTTTAAAAATATGTGTTGCATACTTTTAGGCCGCGTTTTTAAACGCGTCCGAAAAGTAGGCAACATAAATTTTTCCAAAAAGCACCTAGACTTAAAAACCATGAAGATGAGAAAACGTGCCTTAATCTGTTCAGCTTTTTGACTAAAAAATACTTTGTAGAAACTTGAAATCATAAAATTTCTACTTTGCTTTGCGCTTGAACCAACCCAAAACCTTTGGCAGACTTTGTTTAACCTGGAGGCATTTGAAATATTTTTAGATCTTTGGATTCGCTAATCTGAACTAATTTACACAAAGGTGAGAATTTTGGAATTTGTGCTTTGAAGTTGACACAGAACAGTTGACAGTTGGTTGGATTACAACCCGAAAGGGGGGAGGGCGGGGGGCGGAGGCAAAGACAAATTGTTTCTTATGCATATTTGGGGCTCTTGTTGTTGTTGTTGTTGTCATAGCAGCTGGGCACAAAGGTATGTCGAATATTTGTGTAATTAAAAACATGAAAAAGAGTTGTGTGTGTGTGTGTGTGCGGCAAACTGATTTAATTAGGCGGGCGGCAAAATTTTTCGAAAATATTTTGATTAATTTTGTCAAGTCAGATTCAAAAAAATAAATGCTGAATGTCAACATTTCTGTGATTGACAATCCTCCTCCCCGCCCCCGCCCCTTCCCCATAGCATACCAAATTGAAACATTATTTTTATAGATTTTCATGGAGACGACAACGGGACATTTGCGCTGATAAGCAAACCGTCCCCTGCCCCTCCCCCAGGCATTTAGACAAAGGACATTTTCATAAGCATTATACTGATTATGACACTAACCGAAAAACAAAAGGCGCACCCACCCTTCGGCCACCCTCAGCTGCGTATGAAACAAAAGTGCTGATAAGCAGCCTAAAACTATGCAACGTCAAACTTATGCCTCAGATAGTATATAGAGAGCCCCAGGGAGGGGTAGGGTGGCGGGCTACTTCACATGTGCACAAAATCGAAATCTATAAATGACTTTTATTGTTATGGCCTGCAGCGGCGTCGTCGTCGTCGTTGTCGTCGTCTTGGCTCCTTTTTGCCAATTTACCAATCTCACAAGGAAGACGGCAAAGTTTGGCTCGTAATATTGAAAAGATCTCTTATCTCTATGGCAAAGTTTTTGCGGTCGCCTTGGCAGACAAAAGACGCGCGTGTTCCCTTTTAAAGTTTCATTAATCAATGGGCCAGGCAGGGAGAGTTGGGGGGTTGAGGGTAAGGGGTGGGGTGCGGTATACATTTGATTATTTCAATTGCGAGTGAACGCTCAAAAATATGAAGCATCATTTATCAGCTTTTGTCTCCACGCCAAAAACCACCTCCTCCACCATCCCGCTGTTCCACAGTGGATTGCCTGTCTGGATGTGGATTTGGTAAATTGGCAACAACAATGTCGTGATTAATGGCTGTCAAAGCAAAAGAGTCAACAAATGTCAAGCGACAATGCGAATTGACGACCATTAGAGCGAGAGAGAGAGAGAGAGAGAGCGATACAGAGAATGAAAGAGAGAGGGCACCGAGTTTAGGTTCAATTTCAAAATCATAATTTAGTTTGATGTCACCATTCGAAATTCTATTTAGCTAGGATTTTGTTGGATTTCATTGACCTATTTTAAATTTTGCACTTACCTACAATATTTTCCACATTTGAAAAGGACTGGAAAATGTTCAATGATTTTCCAAGACTAAGCCCAGTACTCAAATTGATGACTTAGAAACCTTCCGTTCATTTTTTAAATTTCATTACCCCCACCAAACAGAAAGCACTCAATACTCACTTTTTTTCACCCCCTCTCCCCCCTTTGATTTGGTCCTTATGCATTCCTGCCCACCACCTTAAGGGGTCTCTACCTTTGAAATTTTTTTGATTTTTTTGCATTATATCTCCCCCCCCCCTCCCTTACCTTTAGCCATCAGCGTTTCTCTTAATATTTTTTTTTTTTTGCATATTATTATAGCTTAACATTCCCTTTCATCCCCTCAAACCATTTTAAAAATTCAATATTTGAGATTGCCTTTGGAGCAAAGTTCGTGCTTGAGGAAGCACTCAATACCAATACAGCCTTAATAGGGGGTCTTCTACCTTTGAAAAAATTTTTTTTCGATTATTTTTGTTTTGCATTATTATCATAGCTGGGACATTCGCCTTTCATCCCCTTTAAACCATTTTAAAAAATTCGAAATAGTTTAGAAGATATGGCCATTTTAGTGGAGCAAAGTTCGTGCTTGAGGAAGCACTCAATACCAATACAGCCTTAATAGGGGGTCATCTACCTTTGAAAAATAATAATTTTTTTCGATTTTTTTGTTTTGCATTATTATCATAGCTTAGACATTCCCCTTTCATCCCCTTCAAACCATTTTAAAAAATTCGAAATAGTTTAGAAGATATGGCCATTTTAGTGGAGCAAAGTTCGTGCTTGAGGAAGCACTCAATACCAATACAACCTTAAGAGGGGGTCATCTACCTTTGAAAAAAATTATTTTTTCGATTTTTTTGTTTTGCATTATTATTATAGCTTAGACATTCCCCTTTCATCCCCTTCAAACCATTTTCAAAAATTCGAAATAGTTTAGAAGATATGGCCATTTTAGTGGAGCAAAGTTCGTGCTTGAGGAAGCACTCAATACCAATACAACCTTAAGAGGGGGTCATCTACCTTTGAAAAAAATTTTTTTTTCGATTTTTTTGTTTTGCATTATTATTATAGCTGAGATATTCCCCTTTCATCCCCTTCAAACCATTTTAAAAAATTCGAAATAGTTTAGAAGATATGGCCATTTTAGTGGAGCAAAGTTCGTGCTTGAGGAAGCACTCAATACCAATACAACCTTAAGAGGGGGTCATCTACCTTTGAAAAATATTTTTTTTTTCGATTTTTTTGTTTTGCATTATTATTATAGCTGAGATATTCTCCTTTCATCCCCGTCAAACCATTTTAAAAAATTCGAAATAGTTTAGAAGATATGGCCATTTTAGTGGAGCAAAGTTCGTGCTTGAGGAAGCACTCAATACCAATACAACCTTAAGAGGGGGTCATCTACCTTTGAAAAATATTTTTTTTTTCGATTTTTTTGTTTTGCATTATTATTATAGCTGGGATATTCTATATTCATCTCCTTCAAACCATTTTCAAATATTCGAAATAGATTAGCAGATATTGCCATTTTAGTGGGTATATTTTACGTTGCACAAAACTTTAAGCGCGTTTTTCTCGAAACCACGTTTTTTGACCTGAGCTCATAAGGTTTTCGCTCCAATATTTTTAAAAAAACTCTCAAAAAACCATGTGCAAACAAAATATATGACCCCAAAAAGTAGGCAATCAAAATTGAACAGAATGCCCCAAACTGCAGGCAATGCAAATGGAAGTTCACAATGCCATAATGCCCAGTAAAGTAGGCAATGAAGATGGAACGAATGCTCTAAATTAAGAAAACGCAGTGTTGGCTTTTTAATTTGTTTGTTTTGGTATGAAAAATGACAATGATTGTCATTACTCATGCGACACAATTGTTTGCAAAACAAAGAAAACAAAAATAAAAATAAAACTTAAAAAATCGATTTATTTTTTAAATTGCCGCCAATCTTTAAAAACAAAATATTGAAAAATATGATTGAATTACGGGCCAGAATAACATCAATTCTGATCAAAACCTCACTTACCGTTTTCATTTCCGATAATCTGGAGTCCCGGAATCATGACTACCTCCTCTATAACTTTTTTGGGAGACCTTTATTAGCAAGCCGAGAAGTTTTTGAACAGCTCTCGAATTACAGAAATGATTTTTTATTTTATTTTTAAGAAATAATAAATAACACAATTCAAAAAACCAAATAAAAAAATCTCCTATGGTTTTCTCTACAGAATTTTTATAAAAAAACAACTCAAAAAACTCTGAGCAAAGGCAGAAGACCAAATCGAGTATGACCCATGTGCTCTACAAATAGCTTCCGTCCCAAAAACGACCCAATTAACATACGAATTTGGTCGTTTTTGGAGTCGAAAGCGATTTGATGAAGGCTGGGTTCAGAGATATGACAATCTAGTAGGCCCTTATGTTGTCTTGCTTTCATTGTGAATAGCTTACGATTCAACTCTACCTTAGATCAGTGGTCGGCAATCAATACAATCCCATTCCAGCTTATGTATGTGTGAGTGGCAATCGTTTATAGTGTCGGTGTGCTGACGTCGCTATTGCTGATTTTGCAATGCACACGACACCATGCAAGTCTCATCAGCATCAGCGCTTAAGTAACATTTTGTTACAGTTCCGCACAAAAATAAACTCCTGTAATTTTCCCCTCCAACTATAAATCAAGGCACACACACACACTCGTTATTTGTTTTGTAATTACATTTATATAATTTTTTGTTTGTTTATTTTTTGTATTTTTATTTTCTTGAGTTTTTTGATTTCCTCCATTTTGTAGCAACCTCCTGCCATACAGTTTTACAAGGTTTCTACATCTATATAGTAGTATAGTACGATAGTATGTAGTAGTAGCGGGTTCCTATATCATTATCTTACATGGGTAGATAGTTTTGATTTCTCTTTTTTGTTGTTGTTGTTGTATGGTAAGCAGTTTGCGAAAAAAAAAATAGTTTTACATTTATATATATATATTTACGATATCTGGTATATGTACGTGTATTTGTATTTTTATATTTAAATAGTTGTTAAGTATAATATCGTTTGTTTTTTTTTGTTTTGTTTACACATTAATGAATAGTTTCCTTATGTTTTGCTTATACACACTTTGGTAAATATTTTTGCTAGTTTTAGTTTTTAAATGGAATTCGCATTTGACATTTATCATAAATATTGAATAATTAATAAAAAAAAAAACACACACTTTATGAATAAATACATTTATATTTGTAACTAGTATTGGTTTATCATATATATGTGAATTTTTATATATATATTTATATATATAATTTATACATTAATATTCATATTTTATGTATATTTTGTAGTTTACAGTTTGAGTTTATTTGTTTTTTCTTGTATAATAGTTAAAAATTTATTTCCTTCAGCATTAACTTTACAATCAAGGGATTGTCTGATAAGTAATTGTAATATTTCTAAGAAACAGCGCTGGTAATAAAATTTGAGTTTTGGGAGCAGTCCAACAATAACAGAAAGAAAGAAAAACAACTTGTATAATCGAGCTAAGAATCGAACAACCGTCTGTCTGCCCAAGTTGCGATCGTAATTAATTTTTGCTGTCCACTGATTGTGCGAGCTGTTTCAATTCTCAATTTTGGGCGCTGTTAAGCGATAGTACGCTTGTGAGACTTTACGCAAAATTTTAATACGCATACGAAAACACGGTGGTTAGAGCGAGACGGACATTGTGATAAAATATCTCAGAAAGTCTTTAATAACAACAAACAGCTAATTTCTCTGTTAAAAGATGTCGACCAAGCAATCGTTGAGTCAATTTTTCAGGGTTTGTGGTTTCACTCTACTTTAAACTTCGAGTAAAAAATTCCATTTCATATTGTTATATGAAAGTTGACAAGTATATTTACGGCTACTAGATTAGATTTAAGTAACTTCGATGGCTTAATGCAAAGTGGATTCATCATTTCGAGCAAACAGGAATACTGGATCTAATAAGAACATATATATCATAGAATTTTATAAAATTTTATTTCTCTATAAGAAAGTTGACACCAAAATCGACTCGGAATTTGGAACAGCTCCGTTTATACAAAATAATTTTAAAAAAATTTATTTTTCGAGTTCGAAAAATTTCCGCCCTTAGGCTCGGAAAATGTGTATCTAAAGTGGGTTTTCGGTGTGTAAGCGTAATACATGTAACAACCAATTTTTGGAATTTGGCAAATTTCACTCCAAAATATATTTTTGAGCCAATTAAACAGGAAAAGAACTCTTAACTTTGAGCAAAATCCAATCTCTGGCTTGGAAAATGAGTGGCATGAGTTGATTCTAGGCCAATTGTTATTTGTCAGGTAAACTTAGAGCTGTGAGTTGAAATTACCTTTACCATTACAATTAAAAATTTTTGTATGTATTTATAAACTTTACTTACCATTACAATTGCGATTCTTTTGTAATTAAAAATTGCATTACCATTACAATTGCGATTCTTTTTTTAATTACCATTACAATTACAATTTTTTTTACCATTACAATTACTGTATTTTAGTAATTAAAAATTGCATTACCATTACAATAAAAAAAATTTTTTGTAATTAAAAATTTCTTTTCCATTATTATTATCATTATTTTTTCAATATTTAAATTTTTTTTGTAAATCAAAATAATTTTAGTGATTTTGATGGATGTTTTAACTACTTAAATAAATTGTAAAAAAAAAAATTTAAAACATTGTTATGGTAATGCAATTTTTAATTACTAAAATACAGTAATTGTAAGGTAATTAAATTTTTAATTATCCAAAAAATTGTAATTGTAATGGTAATTAAATTTTTACGATTTGCTTGTAATTAAAAATTTCTTTACCATTATCATTACAATTTATTTCAATATTTTAATTTTTTTATGAAAATAATTGTAGTGATTTCGATGGATGTTTTAATTACTTAAATAAATTGTAAAAAAAATTTAAAACATTGTAATGGTAATGCAATTGTTAATTACTAAAATGCAGTAATTGTAATGGTAATTAAATTTTTTGAATACCCAAAAAATTGTAATGGTAATTAAATTTTTAAATATCCAATTAAACTTTAATTACAATTACGATTTGCTTGTAATTAAAAATTTCTTTACCATTATCATTACAATTATTTTTTTTATATTTTAATTTTTTTTATAAAATAATTGTAGTGATTTCGATGGATGTTTTAATTACTCAAATAAATTGTAAAAAAAAATTTTTTTAATTGTAATGGTAATGCAATTGTTAATTACTAAAATGCAGTAATTGTAATGGTAATTAAATTTTTAAATACCAAAAAAATTGTTATTGTAATGGTAATTAAATTTTTAAATATCCAATTAAACTTAATTACAATTACAATTACGATTTGCTTGTAATTAAAAATTTCTTTAGCATTATCATTAAAATTTTTTTCAATCTTTTAATTTTTATATAAATCAAAATAATTGTAGTGATTTCGATGGATGTTTTAATTACTTAAATAAATTGTAAAAAAAAAATTTTTTTTAATTGTAATGGTAATGCAATTGTTAATTACTAAAATGCAGTAATTGTAATGGTAATTAAATTGTAATTGTAATGGTAATTAAATTTTTAAATATCCAAAAAATTGTTATTCTAAGGGTTAATGGTTTACAGCTCTAGCCGATCTGAATGAAATTGGGTTTATAAGCTGGAAAAATAAGTGTTCAATTTTGGAAAACCAACCCAAGTTGGGAAAACCTAAGGTTCAATGTAAAAGTGCGGAAGGGTTTTTAGACTAGAGCCCAAATTGATTTCCACTTCCGATTCAGTATATAACAAAATTTGAAATATCTCTCCTTTCAATCAATTTCTTTTGCGTCCTTCAACTTGCATCCCTGAAATACCTCAATTACTTATCAGACGTCCCCCCTTTAGTAACACAAAAAAAATATATATCGTTTTTTCGAATTTTAGCCTCACACTAAACTAAACTTAAATAATAATCAACAATTGTGTTTCTAACAGACTTAAAAATGGAATAAGTTTAAAAAAAAATTGTGGTGATGATTGTTTTATTTACACATAAAATATATGGAGAAAAAAAAAATGATATGCCAAGAATTGTATGACAAAATTGCGGCCCAATTTGAAAAAAAAAAAAAAAAACAAAAACGAGTACAGATCGGTCGGTGGGGATGTTTAATATTTCTTTATATCAATTTTGGATAAAACAAACAATTGAATGCCGCTTTTTATAAATATTCTTATTTGGCACTGCATTGAAGTTATTTTGGCACCGCACGCTTCGAGCGTGAAAATTAAAATAGTATTTTTTTTTTGTTTTTTGTTAAAAAAGTCAACAGTAAAAAAAAACTATGTACAGGTTTAAAAATTAGGAAATGAACCAAAAAAATATAAAAAAAAACACACTAGTGTAAGAATATTGTCACTTAAATGTTTTAAAAGTTCGACGCTTCGATATCTGAGGACGGGCGCTATCGTTAATCGATAGCATCTTGAAACTTCAGCAATTTGAATTTTAAAACTAAAAACTATTCAAAACTTTAACTCAGTCAAAGCAAAACAAAATGATTTGCAATATCGTTTCGAGGTGACGATATTCTGCTCAGTTGCGATTGTAGAACTTTCTTTGGTAGCGCTTACAGTTGCTGCCCATGCTGCCAACGCCTCCGCCTCCTCCTCCACCACCACCTCCTGGTCCTAAGCCCAAGCCCATGAGCTGCTGCTGCTGCTGTTGCTGCTGTTGCATGCCAAAGCCCGACGCAGTTCCATAGAACTGTTGGCCCGGATTTGTACCTCCAGCATTGCCGCTCATGCCCAGGGCTTTATTTTAGCTGGACGCACCCAATTGATTCTTCATATGGGCAGCAGCGGCAGCAGCTGCCGCCGCCGCAGCAAATGGTGAGCCCACACCACCAGCCCCGGCTCCGGTGGGCGTCTGTGGGCCATTATTGTTGTTATTGTGATCGCCCGGTGTGCGCGGTCCATTGACCATGCCGACACCAGCATTGCCATTGCCATTGGCCGGACCACCGCCCAATAGGCCACCAGCTCCAGCTCCGGGCGCTCCGGCACCACCGCCAGTGGGTGAGCCCTGACCCAGGGAGGAGACATGACGCTTCAGCATGGGATGATTGGCCATTGAGGCAAACACCAAACGCTCCTCGTAATCATATTCGCAAAGTATTTTATTTTCACACAAATAAAATCGATCACCAACGCAGAATCTGAAATACAAAAAATAAAAAAAAAAAAATTCAATTTCATATTCATAATTAATTTCACTTATATTTAACTTAAATTTGCCCATCCACTCTAAATTACAAGTTTCTAGCTTAAATAATGACTGACAAATGGCTCCGAACCACTTTTTTGAACTGGTTCAGAACCGGTTTTAATTCGGGAAAAATACAAAATTTTACATTTTCAAACCAAACATCAAATTATAAGTTCAAAGTCTAAATAATTTTTGAGAAATGGCTCTAAGCCAATTTTGAACTAGTTCAATCTGGTTTCGAACCGATCTTGAATCGATAAAATGTTTTACACACTAAATTTCAAGTTCCTAGCTTAAATAATGTCTGAGATGTGGATCCGAACCACTTTTGAACCGGTTTTTCTGAGCTGGTTCAGAACCGGTTTTTATTCGGAGAAAATAAATAATTTCATATTATCAAACCAAACACCAAATTGAAAGTTCAAAGCTTATAATATTTCTAAGAAATGGCTCTAAGCCAATTTGGAACTAGTTCAACCTGGTTCCGAACCGTTTTTGAATCAATAAAATATTTTACACACTAAATTTCAAATTCCTAGCTTAAATAATGTTTGAGATATGGCTCCGAACCACTTTTGAACCACTTTTTTGAACTGGTTCAGAACCGGTTTTTATTCGGGAAAATAAATAACTTCATATTTTCAAACCAAACACCAAATTGTAAGTTCAAAGCTTATATTATTTCTAAGAAATGGCTCTAAGCCAATTTGGAACTAGTTCAACCTGGTTCCGAACCGATTTTGAATCAATAAAATGTTTTACACACTAAATTTCAAATTCCTAGCTTAAATAATGTCTGAGATATGGCTCCGAACCACTTTTGAACCACTTTTTTGAACTGGTTCAGAACCGGTTTTTATTCGGGGAAAATAAATAACTTCAAATTTTCAAACCAAACATCAAATCTTAAGTTCAAAGCTTATATTATTTCTAAGAAATGGCTCTAAACCAATTTTGAACTAGTTCAACCTAGTTCCGAACCGATCTTGAATCGATCAAATGTTTTACACACTAAATTTCAAATTCAAATTTGAACTGGTTCAGAACCGGTTTTTATTCGGGAAAAATATGTAACTTCATATTTTCAACCCAAACACCAAATTGCAAGTTCAAAGCTTAAATAATTTTTATGAAATTGCTCTAAGCCAATTTTGAACCAGTTCCGATTCGGTCTTGAACTCTAAATTTCAAGTTCCTAGCATAAATATTGTCAGAGATCTGGATCCGAACCACTTTTGAACCACTTTTTTGAACTGGTTCCGAACCAGTTTTTATATCTTCACATTATCAAAACCAAATTCAAATTCAAAGTTCAGAGCTTAAATAATTTCCGAAAGTTAATTTTGAACTGGATCAATTTGGTTCGGAACCGGTTCAAAGAAGTGAAATAATAATAATAAGAAATAATGATGTTAGAGGTTCGCCTATGCCCTAGCAGCACAATTGTTGTTGTAAAGCAACTATACATAGGCCGGACATACGAAAACACACACACACGTTCATCTATTTCTTGAGGTTGTTGTTGTTTGACAAATGATTTTCTTCCCATCCCACAAACTGTTTTCCAACTATTTAAAGCCCAAGTTGATCAGTTTCAGTTTCACTAAAAAGTTGTCATTCATCTCATCTTTAAGTTTACCCCCCTCCCCCCAAGAAGAGGTTCCCTGAACTCGCAACAAACAGGAACTGGAAACGATTTTTCCACATGCTTAAACACACCAAACCAAGAGCAGCTTTTCCTTTACGCAAATGACAATTGACAGCGGTTCAAAAAACAACAACAACAACAAGATGTTTACGGCAACTGTTCCTGAATTTGAGTGAAACAAAAGAGCAAATGATGGCAAAACAGGAGAAGAAGGACGACAATGACAACGACAACGACAACCAAAGGAAGTCAGATAAGCATTTGAAACTGTCAAGCCAGCCACCGATGGGTGCATCCATCCATCCAGCCAACTGCAAATGAAGTGGCCGACCGTTCCACTCCAGGCAGACCTGTGTCAAAATATTTATGTTAGCACCTGTACCTACTCTCGCAGTTGTATGTTAAATATCTAAAGAAAAAAAAAAAAAAAGAAACATTTAAACTTTTGTGGGGGGGGGGGGGCTGCGCCTCTAGGTCTGGTTAAAGCAGCTTACAGCCGACTTACAGCGGATATGAAATTTTGGCTTTTGATTTACGTCAACATTTTTTGGGCTGCTGGTTGAACACACTCACACACACACACACATACAAATCGATTGACGGACCTGGACCAGGACTACAATATATGTGGGCGTTTGCTGTTTGGGTAGAGATGGGCGTGTCTACATAAAAAACGCTTTGTTTATCTACCAAAACAACAAAAAAAAAAAAAAGTATGTAAAAGTGAAGAGTCAACACAAAGTGAAAAAGTTTTCTGGCATTGAACGCACCTGTGACATGGACACACAAACAAGTTGATAAGTGAGTGTGTGTGTGTGTGTGTGTGTGTGGGGGGATTCGCCCACCATCATAACAAAAATTGTCAACAGGAAACACAAAAATTGTAAAAAATTTCGCCTTGGCTTTGGCGGCTACTCCTTCTCGTAACAGGGAGGAGGATGACGTTGTTCCATGTTGACGACAGGAAATTATGCAAACTTCACCAACTCCAATGCACTTTTTCAAACACAACATTTTTGCAACTGGAAAAAGTCAAATTCTTTTTTTTTGTATTTTTGTCCGAATTTTAAATCTGTAACCAGTTGTTGGTTGGGGGCGGTTGACTGATGCCCGCTAGCCAGTCGGCGGCCGCACGCCTCAATGAGTTTTTTGGCAATTGAATTAATTTACGTAAAAAATTGATTAGCTGGCAGAAACAAGAGCAGGTGGGAGAAGGATAAAGATTCGACTAGTTTTCTTTGAACGGAGTCTAATTTTACTTTAATTCATTAAAATGTTTGATATTTTGTACCAAGAAATTGCTCTGCACTTTTGTAGTACGGTCACTCTATTCTCGGTTCGTGGAATAAAAGTTTGATGTATCGTTGTGTATTGTCTTCACTGATCGTGCATTGTGGTTCATTGAAGTGACCTCTTTTATGATAGTCTAATTGGGTTTTGCCCCATTTTGCCCGAATCCGTAAAATCGTGAATTTTTTCAGACCATTTTGAGTTTGAGCAACAAGAAATGCTTAAAGTGTAAAACATCAGCTGATTCAGATTTTTTATATGAAAATGTTTAAAAAATTGTTCTTTAATGTGTTTAAATTTTTTTTTTACATTTTTGCACGTTTCCGACCAGAACGGTTATATGGTAGCTATAAGAAAAAGTGTTGCAAAACGAGCCAAATTTGGTAGGATACCTAAGGAGCTTAAAATACTCGTACAAATCGAATTTCATTGACTTTGTTGATAAAACATGAAAGTTATTGAAAGTCGGTCAGATCGGTTATATGGTGGCTATATAAAATAGTGTTGCAAATTGAACCAAATTTGGTAGGATAGCTAAGGAGCCTTAAATACATGTACAAACTGAATTTCAGTTCATTTGTTAAAAAAAAAACATGAAAGTTATTGAAGGTCGGTCAAATCGGTTATATGGTGGCTATAAGCACAAGTTTTTTAAATCTAACGAAAATTGGTAGGATACCTAAGGAGCTTAAAATACTCGTACAAATCGAATTTAAGTTTTATAGTTTTAAAAACAACAACGAAAATCGGTCGAATTCGTTATATATGGTAGCTATAAGAAATAGCGTTTTAAATTGAGTGAAATTTGTAAGGACACCTAATAAGCTTTAAATACGTGTACAAACCAAATTCCAAGTCCAACACCTGAAAGTTATTGAAAATCGGCCAGTTCAGTAATATGGCAGCTATATAAAATAATGGTCCAAATTGAGCGAATCATCTTGGGGGCCAAAAAATCATCAAATGTCAAGCAAATAACGACAAAAAATCGGCAAGTGCATTGATTTGAAAAAAGTATCTCGACTAAAATATGAAATCAGCTCGAGAAAATATTCGTGCAATGATTTATTACGATTTTCAAAGTGTATTATTAAGAAAGAAGTTAAGCTACATTAAGTTAAATCGTTAACGTACTCGCGAAGGTTGTCCAAAAAACAGTTGTTGTGATAAAAACAATCAACAAACCGTGAGTAAGAGGCATCCTTAAGCATTAGTGCTTTAAAGGAAAGGCAACGAAGCTATTTACAACCTAGGTTGCACTCAGAAAAAAAAATGACGTTCTAAAAGGCAGCACAAAATTCTTACTTTTATTCCCAATCCGTTCCCACTTTTACCGTTCTTAAAATAAGCCCACGTTCTCAAAAGTATACCATCCGTTCTAAACCGACGAACGAACTGAGTAAATACGTTCTTGAAATGGTTCTTGGAAAAATTACCGAATTTCTTTAACACTGAGCTTAGCACGACATATTAATTCGGTACGGTGGTGGAACTGTTAAAAGATGCGTGTCATATATAAAAATGTGCAGAAGGCCGAGGTTCAAGTCCCAGGGCCAGCGAAAAAAAAAAAATGCAACATTAAAGCTTAACTTGCTTACTGCGAAATTCTGATTTATTTGAGAATTATAAAAATAAGTGAGAGAGAGTTTTGTGTTGTATGGTGGTGGGGGGGCGGGGAGGGGGGTTTACGGAGGAGGTCCGGAATACATTTTTTTCCGTTCCGAATTCAAGACCGGATTTGAAACGCAGAACGTCCGGTCTCAAAAAAGCGTTCTTAACTTAAGCCCGCCGTTCTCGGTTTTTTGAAAAAAAAATGATTATACCCAGAACGAAAAATTACGGTTTTCGGTACATTTAGAACGGATTTTTTCTGAGTGTGGAGTCCTGACATTTTACTTCCCCTTTAGTTATTCATTACTGGGTCGAAAGTTTTGCAAGTAAAACCACATATTGGCTTATGTGTAGCGTCGCCATTGGCGCGGTTTTTTTGTATGACAAGACAAAATTAAGTGTAAAGAGCATTTCATAGTCGGTGCGCTCCTTTTTATGTTTCTACTAACTTGCACGCGTAAGTCAAATACGTGCATTGCATAAAAATGCAATAGATGAGCAAACAATAGTCCCAAAAATAACATATGCATAGCATATGTATGTCTGTATATACATATATCCAAAACCCAATCCAATGTGTTAACTGTGCCCAGATGGGCACCAAAGACCAGGCCTCTCAGTGTTGCATTTTTAAAGTCAATTTTTCTTCTTTCTTTTTTTTGGACAATACGCAACAAAAGCTGGAACAAAACCCATTGAACTGAAGGAGTTTGGGGTGGCGGCGGCCAATATGCCAATTATGTTTTAACATTTATTTCAATATTTTTTCCATCGATGCCGTGTGGCGGCATTTTTAATATTTAATGTTCCCACTGTTGTTGCACAAAACCCCATTTTGCTTGGCGACGACTGGAGTGAGATCCGGGCATGTGTGTGTGTGTGTGTGCGCCCTCATTATTAATGCAGAAACCCCGAAACAGAGGCAAGAAGCAAGCCAGTTGTTGAAGAATTCCGCTTTAAAACTCTCTAGAGTGGCATTTCATGAATTGGCCAAATACAATAAATATCTAAAACAAAGAACGTGAAGGAATTGAATATAGATGACACCCAAAAGGGTAAAAAAAAAACAAACAAAAAAGAAGCATGTGAAATTTATGCGATTTTCATAGAAAATATATGGCACTAAAGGGCAGGTCTAAGCAGGTAAATGAGACCAATTCGCTGTGAATAATAATCATAAAAAAAAGTGCTTCAAGTGCCCTTTTGGGTTGGCTAATATTGGTCGAAGATTAAAACCAAAAACAAAAAAAGGATTGTGCCAGAAATGTGTTGATAGGAAAATAGCCCCATAAAAATGTTAGAGTGAGATTTTGAATTCACGTCCTCTTCTCTGAAACGACCTGTACAACGGAGTAATTAGAACAGAAATGATTGGCTATGCGGTTGCCATTGCAGTTGTCTAAGTGGCCAAGCGAAATTTGCCTCAAAGCTAATCAGTAGGTTCAGAAAATCAACAATTAATGAAGGCTCTACTCATATCTAGCAGAAAAGGTGTGAAAAAGATGGGCTTTACTAACGGAACATCATAAAGTACTTAAGGATAATGCTCGATAAGCGGATCACATTTAAAGAGTATAGAAAAATCAGGACTGCAAATCGGTTTTGAACCGAACCGGTTCGAACCCAGAATAACGGCACTTCTATTGCTTTGAACCGATCCGTGAACTATCGAGCCACTTGTGAAAAAAGTAGTTGAACCACAACTTCTGGTTCGGTTCAACAAAACTTACAAGATAAGCAGGCTTTAACAACATTTTTTTTTATTTTTAACAAATAATTGAATTTTCTATACTTTGGTAAAACTTGAAACGAACAGCCCGCATTTACACGATGAAGTTTTCCTTCATGAAGTTCTTCATGAAGTTTTTGTTTCTGGGAAAGAGGTGAAGAGGGGCAGCCGAAGCAGGCAAAGCTTCATGACCTACCGCAGCGTGAAGCTTTTCGATCATTCTCCTTTGCTTTGTTCCGATAGATTTAGGGTTATTTGCTTATCGATAACTCGGGTTGTCAGGCAAGTTGAAAAGAACTTCACGAAGCAACCTGCATCATGTAAATGCGCTTGAAGTTTTGAAGATGCTTCAAAACAAAATCGAAGAGAGCTTCATGAAGCAAACTTCATCGTGTAAACGCAGACTTACTCATTATACTCTTTGTACTAGGGAGTCCGGAAATAGTATCGATATATAGAATGTCGATCATTTTATCGGATATTTTACTAACGCGATATATCGCATATCGAATATTTTTTTGGGATATTTTCGGCGATATTTTTAGGTTTTGGATGGAAGAGAAGGACAAATTGCCCGCTCTTTTCGAATTGGCATTGGCATATGCTATTTCACCAGAAAGCTCAGTACCACCAGAGCGATTGGCTTCGACTATAAAAAGTGTGGTTTCCAACAACAGAAGCCGAATTACTCAACACGTCTTCCAAAACCTAACCGATTCGAACCCGGAATTCCGACTTTAATTTTGCTGTAAACCTAACCATAAACCGAAACTTTTGTAAAAAAAACGAGAAGGCAAAGCTAACTTCGACCGTGCCGAAGTTTTAATACACTTGAAAAACTTTACTCCAATTGATTTAACTGGAAAAATATATGTAGGATATAGATATCAGATATTTAAAATTTTAAAATCATTGATAATAAAAATTTGATACCATAGAAAAACTTTTCTTAATTAAACAAATTTTCCGACCGATCGGTCCTATGGCAGCTATATGCTATAGTCATCCGATTTTGATAATTTTTTTCATAATTATGTGAAAGCATATAAAACTAATATATACCAAGATTGGGGACGCTACGATAAAAAACAAAAAAGTTTTTCTCACTAGAAGTAGTTGTTTGACCGACCGTTTATATGGCAGCTATATGCTATAGTCATCCGATTTTGATAAATTTTTTCCAGAATTGTGTGGAAACATATAAAACAAATATATACTACGATTGGAGACGCTACGATGGAAATCAAAAAAGTTTTTCTCACAAAGACTTATTTTTCGACCGATCGTTCCAATGGCAGCTATATGCTATAGTAATCCGATGTTGATACATTTTTCCAGAATTATGTGGAAGCATATAAAACTAACATATACCAAGATTAGTGACGCTACGATGGAAAACAAAAAAGTTTTTCTCACTAGAACTAGTTCTTAGACCGATCGTTCCTATGGCAGCTATATGATATAGTCAACCGATCCGGCCGGTTCCGACATATTAGTTGCGTGCAGTAAAAGAAGACTTTGTGCAAAATTTCAGCTCAAGATAGCTTTAAAACTGAGAGACTAGTTCGCGTAAAAAACGACGACAGACAGACGGACAGACGGACGGACGGACAGACGGAATTGAACTCAGCTCGTCGTCCTGATCAAGAATATATATAGTTTATGGGGTCGGAAATGCATCTTTCTATGCGTTACAAACTTCTGGGCAAAATTAATATACACTCTTCAAGTGTAAAAAAGGTGAACCTGTTCCAAAGAACTTTCTCTCATTACGAAATCGTACTTAGCGGGTTTTTCAACCCTTAATTGTATTTTGTCTGATCAAATAAGAATAGACCAACATTACTTGATGAAATACTAATAATAAATTTAATTGAAAAAAATTAAATTGATGTTCAAGTAAACGAAATGAATTCTGAATATTTTTTAAAATATTTAATCTTGATTTCTTTTCATAAACATTTGTAAACTTAGACGAAACAACTTCGAACAAAAACTTACTCTTTAAAACCATTTTTTTGTTAAAAAATATCGATAATACAGATTATTTTGTAAAGATATTTCCGATATCCCCAAAATTATCTTTGATATTTTTAAAATATTCGACATCCCTACTTTGTACCATTGGTACAGAGTATAAAAAGTTTTTGCTCACAAATACCTATTTTAATACCGATTGGTTGTCCATATAGTCGTCCGATTATGATCAAATTTGGAAAAATTATATGGACGTTGTCTCACTACGACTCGTTTTGGAAAGTTGACAGATCGTTACCATAGAAAACAAAATGTTTTTCTCACTAGAACAAGTTTTACCGATTTTTATTCAACTTTTTCGTTCGATTTTGATCAACGTTGCCAGAATTGCGAATTAATATTTTGATATATATTATTAACTCAGATTTTATTCTCACCTATGATTGCATTGTTGGCATGCAAAGCATTCCAGATGATAGACATTGGTGCGGGCACGCATTACCATCTCGAAGGCGGGTATTATTTTGCTGCAGGCGGCACAATAACCCGTATTGCCAAACAATCTGAAAGATGGTGGGAAAAATGCTTTATATATACTCTCTACCTCCCCTCACCATCTTCTAACTCACCTCAAATAGTCGCGCTTGCAGAGCATCAGATTGCCCTTCGTATACAGAGTGGAGCCAACTTCGCCCAGTCGACAATCACAGCAGCCACATTTGAGGCAATCCTCATGCCAGAGCATATCCAGGGCGCGTAATAGATACCGATCCTGTATGTGTTTGCCGCAACCGGCGCAAAGTTGGCTGCCATTGTTGTTGTTGTTATTGTTGTTATTGGCTGCGGCGGCGATGCTCTGCACATTGTTGTTGTTGTTGTTGCCATTGCTATGGCCATTGTTGTTATTGTTGTTGTTGGGATTGGGTCCCGAGTTGTTGTTGTTATTATTGTTGCTGTTCATATTGGCGTTTTGCTGCTGCGCCGCTTGCTGTTGTTGTTGTTGATTCGATGAAAGCCCGACCAGACCGGGTTCCGTTTTAGTTATGTCCATAGTCATCATCTGGGGGGGAGGGGGGAAATTATATTAGTTAAGATTTCTAACTGATTTCGTTTAATCTCTCTACATTTGGGGTGCTTATCTCTAGCCAATAACGGGAAAAAGGTGACAATTCCTGCGAAGCTTTAAACCCGCTACTTTTAGAGCAGCGACTGTTGTTGTTGTTGTTGTTGCTGCTGCTGCTGCAGTAACCGACTCTGGGCACTATGAATTTGTCTATGTTGTAATAATTAATGCGTTCTTCATCCTCAGCGAAGGAAAAAGTAAAGCCACTCGTATAATAAGCCATTTTTTGGCAATTTCTTCTTTTCATAAACGTGTTCGCCGCTATTTAAACTGATCACCCAAAATAAGCACAGCAGCCAGTGTTGTATAGAACCGTTATGTGATCGACAGAGCGCCTGCTGTAACGGCATTTCGCAGCTGACAAAAGGCTAGGTGATCTTTGGTACAACGTTTATACGTTGCGATTGTAATTCACGAATTTGAAAGATCGTGAAATTAATTTTATAAAATTCCTTTTACATATGGGCATTCTCAATCTGATGTGACGTGACATTCGTATAACAAAATATTTAAAAAAATTTAAAAAACAATTTACAAGTTTTTTTTATATTTCAATAGCACTTTCTTTTGGTAAATTACAAATCTACCAAGTTCAAAGAATAATAAATATACTGACGAAGTTAAAAAACTTTCACGAAACTTTTTTTAACTTGAAAATTATATTAATTTGCCCGAAGTTTGTAACCATAGAAATATTCGACCCCAAACTTATATTCTTGATCAGGCGTCGGTCTGTCGTCTGTCGTCTGTCTCCGTCTGTCTGTCTGTCTGTCCGTCTGTCTGTCCGTCTGTCTGTCCGTCTGTCTGTCCGTCTGTCTGTCCGTCTGTCTGTCCGTCTGTCTGTCCGTCTGTCGTCTGTCTGTCCGTCTGTCTGTCCGTCTGTCTGTCCGTCTGTTTGTCTGTCTGTTTCTAAGCAAACTAGTCTCTCAGTTTTAAAGCTATCGAGCTGAAATTTTGCACAGAGTCTTATTTTTACTGCACGCAACTAATATGTCGGAACCGACCGGATCGGATGACTATATCATATAGCTGCCATAGGAACGATCGGTCTAAGAACTAGTTCTAGTCAGAAAAACTTTTTTGTTTTCTATCGAATCGTCACTAATCTTGGTATATGTTAGTTTTATATGCTTTTACATAATACAGGAAAAATTTATCAAAATCGGATGACTATATTATATAGCTCGCATAGAAACGCTCGGTCAAAAAAATTGTTCTAGTGAGAAAAGCTTTTTTGTTTTCTATCGTAGCATCCCCAATTTTGGTGTATATTAGTTTTATATCCTTTCACATAACTTACGAAAAATATATCAAAATCGGATGACTATAGCATATAGCTGCCATAGGACCGATCGGTCGGAAAATGTGTTTTACTAAGAAAGGCTTTTTTTTTGGTATCAAATTTTTATTATCAATGATTTTATATTTTTAAATATCTGATATCTATATCCTATATATATTTTACCGGTTAAATCAGTTGGAGAAAAGTTTTTCAAGTGTATTAAAACTTCGGCACAGTCGAAGTTAGCTTTGCCTTCTCGTTTTTTATTTAGAACTATTGTTTTTAATCAGTTAAGCAATTATTTTCATGATTTCAGTTTAAAAACAAATATATATTAAAAACTGGCCCAGTAGGCACGCACTGTACCATAAAAACTGTTTCCAAAATGTTGCTGGACCTTTAAAAAGGGAAGCATACTTTTAGGCTGTATTCGATTAAAAATTTAATGCAGCTAGCGGCTAAAGTCTTCTATCAAATCCTTATGTAAAATCGCATATAAGTGATATAAATACTATTAGCTAAAGTATAAACAAAAAAAATAAAAATTAAACAAAATAAATTGAACTAAAATATAAATATATTACGTTGTGTAAAATGTGTGGTATTAAAATGTATGTAAAGTGTCATGTAGATAATAATCGTTATATACACAAAAACTACTTATGTGACATTAGTTAGAAGAAGAAAACAAAATTAAATGATAAAAAAAACAGATTTTCTTTTAAACTTTAAGGCCTATACTCAGATGAGATAACAATGTAGGTTTTTACAATATTTTTTAAATTCGAGCATATATAATAACATACATTCTCTCTTAATATCCAACTAGATTTCAAAAACATGGATATAAGAAAACGACCCGGAGAGAAATAAGACTTGTTTAGCTTACTATCCAACTTCCTCTTCATATAACTTGACCTGGCTCAGTGCTAGAGCTCTCATAAAGCTTTGTTTTTGCAACAATTTTGTGCTGACTGCAGTTTGTTCTGATAACGCATACAAAATCCAACAAATCAATGCAAACAAAAGAGGCCAACGATTTAAAATAACGAGATTTATGACAAATTGGCATTGAACTCTCGACTTCCTCCCTCTAGCTAAATAGTTGCAAATTTCCCTGGCAGGGAAACCCTAAAAATATGCATGCCACAACCACACACACACACACACACACCTCCCCCATTTAGTGTGCGTTGTCTGGCTCGTTGTCATGGCCCCATTTGGCTGGGCATTAGGCGCATGTAGCACCAACTGTGACCCCGAGAGCCGGGCCCATACACTGACTTGCAGCTGCTGCTGCTGCTGCTGGCAATGGACTTTAATTAGGATGCAGCAGCAGCAGCAGCAGCGTTCCACAAAAATTCAATCAAATCAATTTATGCAAATTTAACGCAACGACTTGCTCCGCTTAGAGTTTTCCATATTAGATTTTCATTGGCATTTCAAATATGCAATTTTTATCTGAAGAGTTTTCTGGCCGTTTCTGTGCAATTAATTTATGCATTACGATTTTGTTGTGGCCAATGTGAAAAAGCCGCCATCCGCCCCAATTTAAATGCAATTTTTGGTAAATGGAAATGCAAACGTTTGCGCTTTGATTGATTGATGGGTAATTAGTTTAGTTGACAAAAACAACAACAACAACAACAGCCAAGTGAGATCTTTATTTGGCAATTTAAAGCTATACAGGGAGAAGCAGCAGTTTCGAGAAACTGTGTAAGTGCTGCCCATCATAATTCCTTAATTTGCTTATATCTCGACTAACGTTCATCTGATCGGTAAATTATATATGGGAGATCTATAATTAATGATGATTAAAATATATGTTTAGTAGGTTCGATTAAACTATTTTTAAAACTGTGCGAGATATAAGGTGTTTTTTTTTTCTAATTTCAGGGGGCGGTAACTCTACCATTGTTCTTCTGATCAGGAAATAATGTATGGAGGATCAATAGGAAATAATGTTTTAAATATTTGTTTAGAAGGTTCGAACAATCTATCTGCAAAATTGTGGGAGTTATTACGGGTTTCCAAATTGCGGGAGTGGCAACTCTACTCTGGTTTATCTGATTGGGAAATAATGTACGAAGGATCAATAGAAAATGATGTTTTAAATATTTGTTTAGAAGGTTCGAACTATCTATCTGCAAAATTGTGGGAGTTATTACGGGTTTCCAAATTGCGGGAGTGGCAACTCTACTCTGATTTATCTGATTGGAAAATAATGATGATTAAAATATTTGTTTAGAAGGTTCGAACAATCTAACTCCACAATTGTGGGAGATATGGCGTTTTTTATTTTCAAATTGCGGGGGTGGCAACTCTACTATCGTTCATCTGATCGGGAAATAATGTATGGAATATCAATAAGAAATGATGATTAAAATATTTGTTTAGAAGGTTCGAACAATCTAACTCCAAAATTGTGGAAGATATGGCGTTATTTTTAAATTGCGGGGGCGGCAACTCTACTATCGCTTATCTGATCAGGAAATAATGTACACAGAATCAATAGGAAATCATGATTAAAATATTTGTTTAGAAGGTTCGAACAATTTTACCCCCAAAATGTAGGAGATATGGCGTTTTTTACAAATTTCGGGGGTGGCAACTCTACTCTGGTTTATCTGATCGGGAAATAATGTATGCAGGATCAATAGGAAATTATGAATAAAATGTTTGTGTAGAAGGTTCAAAGAATCCATTTTCAAAATTGTGGGAGATATGAGGTTTTTTATATAGCGGGGGTGGCAACTCTACTATAGTTCATCTGATCGGGAAATAATGTATGGAGTATCAATAGAAAATGATGATTAAAATATTTGTTTAGAAGGTTCGAACAATCTAACTCCAAAATTGTGGGAGATATGGCGTTTTTATTTTCAAATTGGGGGGGTGACAACTCTACTATCGTTCATCTGATCGGGAAATAATGTATGGAGAATCAATAGGAAATGATGATTAAAATATTTGTTTAGAAGGTTTAAACAATTTTACGCCCAAAATGTGGGAGATATGGCGTTTTTACAAATTTCGGGGGGGTGGCAACTCTACTATCGTTCATCTGATCGGAAAATTTTGTATGGTGGATCGATATGATTTTTGATCTGGCTTTCAAAAAAAAAGAAACACAAATCCAATGACCAAATAAGACAAGTTATGGCCACCACTCCAAATGCAAACCCTTTTGTTCAAACATTTTGGACTCCTCCCCGTCGTATACTTAAACTTCCTGTCTGCCTCTTTGACACTATTTTTAGGCAATGGTAAACCCAACGATGCCAACACGCGCGCACACTCCGGTATTTCCGTTTCCGATACCACCCTCGTAGGTACGCCCCACTCCGACCCGTCGTCCAGTAAACTAATTGTGCGACCAACGACAACGACGCTCATTAAACCCAATCAATATTCAAATTTCACGTGCCCAACGGACTCGACGCGTATGCCGGTTAAAATGTTAGGCTCCCCCGCCGCACGTCCCCGCCCGTTGGCGTTTTCACAGTTTACCAGAGTACCACAGCACCGTTCCGTTCCGGAGGCCAAAGTCTATAATTATGCATATGCATGTGGTATGGAGTTCAACTCATTCCATCGTCAACTTTGTCGCAACTTAAACCCTTTTTAACCCCAATTTGAAAAGTAACGGAGGGAAATTACAGGTTTGCACGCAAGTAAACGGAAGTAACTCGGTCTCGCCGCTCTAAGCCCTTCTCCATCCTTCGTCTTGACTTGAAGAAAATTAAGTTGATTTTGCGGTCAGTTATGTTTATGGTTTATTTATTTGGTTTACGAGTGCAATTTTTGTGTCATTTTCGAAGCACTTTGCACAAAAACACTGAGCGAAATTGACGAGAATTCTAAAAAGAAAAAAATATTGCAGGTATTTTTGCTTCCAACACCAAAAATAGTTGGTTGATCATACAGCACTGTTTCAAGAGTACTAACAAAAAGTTCTTTACCATACAGCATTTGTTTCAAGACCTCCCCCGCTTTAATATTAGTAGAATCGTTTGCAATCAAAACTATATGCAGTTGGGAATTACAACAAAATAAAGGCAAAATCTGTAATGCTTAAGTTTTTACACTGACTTTTACTTAAGGACAGCCCCGTAAGAGCGTTTACGTTATTTTTTTAAACTTGTATATTTAGTTAAAGCCAAAATATTTCGGTTTTCGGTTCCGAATACCAGGGACTAGATACGAAATGAATGTAGGTTTTGGTACGTACCGAAATGAGTGTTTCGGTTCCAGTTTATTTCGGGTTTCGGTCTCGAATATCAGAGAACTAGATCCAAAAAGAATTTAGGTTCTGGTACGTCAGAAATAAGTGTTTTGGTTTCGAATACAAGGGAACTAGATTCCAAAATGAATTTAGGTTCTGGTGTGTTCCGAAATCAGTGATTGGATTCCCATTTATTTCGGTTTCGAATATCAGGAAACTAGATCCAAAATGCATTTAGGATCTGGTACATTCCGAAATGAGTGTTTCAGTTCCAATTTATTTCGTTTTTCGGTTTCCAATATCAGGGAACTAGATCCGAAAAGAATTTATGTTCTGGTAAGTTCCAAAATGAGTGTTTCGGTTTCGTATACAAGGGAACTGGATCCGAAATGAATTTAGGATCTGGTATGTCTTGAAATGAGTGTTTCATTTCCAATTTATTTTGGAATGAATTTAGGTTCTGGTAGTGTTTCGGTTCCAATTTATTTGGGTTTTCGGTTACGAATATTAGGAAACTAGATCCAAAATGAATTTAGGTTTTCAACTTTGGTCATTATTTCGGTTCCAGAATATTAGGAAACTAATCCAAAATGTATTTGCTGGTAAATTCGAAATGAGTGTTTCGGTTCCAATTTGTTTTTCGGTTTCGAATATCAGGGAACTAGATCCAAAATGAATTTAGTTTCAGGTATGTCCGGAAATGAGTGTTTCGGTTACAATTTACTTTGGTTTTCGGTTTTGAATACCAGGGACTAGTTCCAAATGAATTTTGGTTCTGGTACATTCCGAAATGGGAGTTTCGGTTACAAATTAGTTTGGTTTTCAGTTCTGAATATAAGAGAACCGGATCCGAAATGAATTTCGATTTTCGGTTCAAATACCGAAACTAGTCATAATTTTTAGGTTCTCGAATTGAGTGTTTCAGTTCCAATTTATTTCGATTTTCGGTTTCGAATACACAACGGATCAACTAGATCCGAAAAGAGTTTAGGTTCTGGTAAGTTCTGAAATAAGTGTTTCGGTTCTGGTATGTCCCGAAATGAGTGTTTCGGTTCTGGTATGTCCCGAAATGAGTGTTTCAGTTCCAATTTATTTCGATTTCCGGTTTCAAATACCAGGAAACTAGATCCAATATTTATTAAGGTTCTGGTACGTTCCGAAATGAGTGTTTCAGTTCCAATTTATTTCGATTTTCGGTTTCGAATATCAGCAAACTGGATCCGAAAAGAGTTTAGGTTCTGGTAAGTTCCGAAGTGTTTCGGTTCTGGTATGTCCCGAAATGAGTGTTTCAGTTCCAATTTATTTCGATTTCCGGTTTCGAATACCAGGGAACTAGATTCGAAAAGAATTAAGGATCTCGTATGTTCCGAAATGAGTGTTTCAGTTTCGAATATGGAATTGGCTCCGGTTTAGTTTAGGTTCTGGTATGTCCCGAAATAAGTGTTTCAGTTCCAATATATTTCGCTTTCGAATACCAGGGAACTGGCTCCGAAAAGAGTTTAGGCTCTGGTAGGTTCCGAAATGGGTGTTTCGGATCCAATTCATTTTGGTTTTCGGTTTCGAATATCACGGAACGAAATCCGAAATGAATTTAGGTTCTGTTTGAATGTTTCGGTTCCATTTTAATTTCAAACGATTTCCAGCACCAAACTTTTTGAAAATTTCTTATTTTTGCACCAACACATTTCTCTCTGAAAATTTCTTCAACTTTGTTTTTTCCAACACTATTTCTCTCTGTTTTAAGGTCTTTTCGGTAAGTAGCCGTCAGTTGCATGCCATTGTCGTTCATATGGAGCGCATTTAATGACACTAATTAGTGGCCGGTGGCCGAGGCCTCGGCTCATGTGACAAACGTGCACAATTTTGCAACCCCCAATTTGACATATAAACCTTTACCACCAAACCAGCCCCCCCAACCCCCAACCCCCAAGCCTGGGGAAAATCACAGAAATTCTGCAAAATCCCATAACAACAGCTGCTGCTGCTGTTGTCGCTGCAACCCAACCCCAACCCCTAATTGGTAATTAATTTATTTTGCATAATTTTTCGGGCAATGCGTGTGTGTGAGTGTGTGTGTGTGTGCAACATTGCACATTATGTTGCTGACAGCCCCTGCAGGGGGGGGGAGCGAGCAGGGGGCGAGCGAAGCGGCGACTTTGTTTATTTGGTTTTCGAACGAAAAAAGGTGTCAAAAAGTGCGAATTAAGTGCGAATAAACGTGCTGAGCGTGCAATGGCGGATGCGCGCGCGTCCAGTCCATCCACCCACCTGTCTCGCATATTGCGTAAATTTGCATTACGTCACGAAAAATAAATGTAAATTAAATTTGCACACGCAGCGCAAAAAAAAAAAAAAAAAAAAAAATGTTGTAATCAAATTATGGCGAAAATTATGAAGTGGGTGGGCAAACAAAAAGGCGGGGTTACCGATCAGAGTGTTTGCGTTGGTCGCTGACAAGCCAGCCGACACCTAGACGTTGGTTAATTTCTTGAGCTGAGACGAGAGAGAGACCACGGGTTGGTGTAAACAGGAGCCAGCACACTCGATATTAAGGCGGCTTGCGGCCGAGAACCTTTATAGGGTTTTCTATCGGAACAAAATTAGAAGATTTTATATTGTAAGGTTTTTTTTTTTTTTAATTTTTTTTTTTTTTTTTAATTTTTGAAAAATCAAGCGTCTTCCTTTAATCAATTTTTAAATGATCTATATAATTTATAGTCCAATATAAAGGCGGCTTGCGGCTGAGAACCTTAAAAGTTTTCTCGATTTTTTTTTTATTTTTAAATCTTTTTTTTTTTAAATGATCTATATAATTATAGATCCAATATAAAGGCTTGGCTGAGAACCTTAAATTTTTCTATTCTATTTTTTTTTTTTTTTTTTTTTTTATAATCAAGCTCCAACATTTAAATCTATATATTTATAGCCGACCTTAAAAGTTTTTTTATTTTTTTTTTTTGATTTTTTTTTTTAATTTTTGAAAAATCAAGCGTCTTCCTTTAATCAATTTTTTAAATGATCTATATAATATATAGATCCAATATAAAGGCGGCTTGCGGCTGAGAACCTTAAAAGATTTTTCTATTCTAATTTTTTTAGGATTTTTTTTTTTTTTTTTTTTAATTTTTGAAAAATTAAGTGTCATCCTTTAATCAATTTTTAAATGATCTAAGGACATTTTTGAACAAAACCTTTTACAAAAAGAGGCGGTCCGAATAGGATTCAGTTTTAAAAGGCATTTTTTTAATTTTTTTTATTTTTTTTTTTTTTTTTTTAACAAAATTAAATCTAGTATACAATACTAAACTTAATAATAGTTTAACGAGCACTAGTTACCAGGACCTTCGACTCGGATTAAAAAGGCATTAATTTTGAAGATTCGCTTAAAAATGCAAATTTTGTGCATTTTTTTAAAGTTTTGTTAAAAAATTCCTTTAAAAAAATATGATTCAACTTTAAGTTTAAGTCTCCAGAACAATGTCCAACCAATGTCCTTTGACCATGCAAGGCTTCGCCCACCTCAATGGCACAAATTAAAACAAACAACAACAACAACCAACAAAAAAAAGTCAAGTGCGCGACATGAAAACTAAAACAATGCCAAAAACAAGAACAAAAAAAAAAAAAAAAAAAGAAAAATAAAAATGAAAATAAAGAAAACAATCAAAATTCATTTTTAATTTTTATGCCATAAAAATGCAAACGAAGACGACAACAACAAGAACAAAAAGCCAAGCACGAACCGTCCCCTACCCCTTGGCTAACGTCACGTAACGGTTGGGCCCATGTTTTATGCTATTTGATATACAACCTTTTTTTTTTTTGCCATACAAAACGAGTTTTCCAAGTGGCCCCCAGGACCTTAACAATTAAATGAAAATATTTTGCCATTTTTTTTTTTTTTTTTCTTTCTGGTTGTTGTTTGCTAACTATTTTGTTGTAATTATATTACATTTCTCAAACTGTCGACGGCATGTGTTGCCGTCTGCACTTAAACTGCCATAAATACCCATCAAAATCAACGTGAGCGGTGGAGAGAAGGGTGGGTACGCAGAAATCTTATTTGACACTTGGCCAATGCCATTGACAGCAATTGAGGTTCGTTTCCGCCCACCCCAGCCCGTACAAAACGCCACCACTTACAGCATCGGCAGCTCTTGTTATGATGTGTGTGTGTGCTTTTTTTTATTGCATACGTGTATGCAAGGCTACAAAAAAATACAAATCGTTTTGCCCTGTACATATATATATGTTTAGGGTGGCTGATGAAAGCTGCTACCAAAACAAAAAAATGCAATAACTTTTTTTCTATTTAAGCGATTTACTTAATTTTTTTTTATTTTGTAGATTGATCTTTAAATTTAAAAAAAAGCATTGTCCGCCGTTCTAACGCAGTGAAGTTCGTATTTTTGGTTAAAAGAGGCGATCCTTCAAGCAGATGGATTGATAATGTGGCTAGTAAACTATTTTTCCGATACCCTCCAGTTCGGACGAAGGAAACAATCCGAAAGTTTTGACAAGGAGCTAATCTGCTCAACTATGCACAAAGACTTGAGCTAAAAGAGCAAGGTTGATGCTTGAGGTTGCTATATATATTTCTGGCCTAATAATGAAAACGCGAATATTTATGATCACAGAATGGTTTTATCGTTTTTCAAAGTATTCTCCAGCAAGATTTATACACTTTTGCATGCGCTCAAACCAATTGTCGAAGCACTTTTTCCACTCCGATTGAGACACCTCCAAAACATCGGTTTTTGAACACCTTCAACAGCATCTTCTGGCGACGAAAATCGTTGACCACGCAATAAAAAGAAGTCATTGGGTGCCAAGTCAGGGCTGTACGGCGCATGACCCATCAATTCGACGTTTTGGGCGGTCAAAAAGGCGCTGGTGTGAGCTGATGTGTGAGAGAACAATGATCTGTCTTCTCTTGTTCGTTTTTCGAATTTCTCCGAAGACTTCAGGCAAACAAATTGTGGTGTACCACTCAGAATTGACCGTCCTACGTTGCTCAAGCGGAACAGTCGCCACATGACCAGTTTTACCGAAGAAACAGGCGACCATTTGCTTCGAAGTGCTTCTTCCACGAACGACTTTCGTTGGATTTGGCTCGTCTTTGAAGACCCACACGGTCGATTGCTTTTGGTAGATCCATGATTCGTCACCTGTGACGATCTTATAAACGTCTTTTGAAACACCGCGATTATATTTTTTAAAAATTTCTTTGCACCAATCCACACGAGCCTTTTTTTTGAGCGATTGTCAACGAGAACAAACCTTTTTTACGCCCAGGTGTTCATGCAATATCGAATGTATGCTGGTGGAAGAAATGCCCAAGGATGCCTCTATCTCACGGTATGTCACATGACGATCTTGCATTATCAGTTCACGCACGGCATCAATGTTTTCTGGCACAACGACTGTTTTTGGACGACCTTTACGACCTTCGTGGCCTTGACGACCTTCATCCATCTTATAGGATGGTGCTTCATCGCCCTACAAAGATTTAAGTACATCGTTGCACTCTTGTCGTGATAATCCACGTCGAACGTTGTGAAAAATGATTGCACGAAAATGTTCACGAGTTAATTCCATTTTTGTGCCGAGGTAAGTTTTTGATTAATCGTTAATCGATATCAAACGTGGTCACACATGAAAGAGTTGAATGGAGCTTTTATCGATAAAAGTCCAAACTTTTTTTTGGGAAAAGGCCAATTGGTCCTAAAATGGCTAGAATTGATCTAGGTTAATATGGAGTAAGATATTTTACTGTTCCAAAGCAGATTCAAGCGGATCAAAAGTGACCTTAGACCTTTATTTTTTAAGCTTTTAATGAAATGTTTAGGTTGATAATATGAAATGAGTTATTTCACTGGTTTACGACCCAGTCCGAATCAGTAAGTAATTCCAAGCCATATCTAATTAAATCCGAACCAATTTGAACCGGTTCAAGTTTTTATCTAGAAACTTGAAAATTTTGCCCTTCCATTTTTGTCGCCCGCACCACAGAGCGTCCGTAAGCTGTCTATTTGGTTTTCGTGGGGTGTGTTTAAAAGTGTTTTTACACCCAATTCAGAAACCAAGTGGCCATGGGTGCTCCATCAGCCAACTCACTGGACAAAAAACTAACCAAAGAAAAGAAAAAACACGTACCAAATGCTGCCACATGCAGCGATATGTATGGTCGTTCCCCCCCCATTCCCTTCCGTCCTTTGTTGCTTCCACCCGCACATTGCTTGTTTGATTTATGTATTGTTGTTGTTGTTGTTGCTGTTGATACGGTGTTTATTATTGTGGCAACATATGGAGGAGCATTTTGTTGTTGTAGTAGTTTATTGTTGCTATTTGTTAATCTATTTGCACAGATTTTTATATATGTTTTTTTTTTTTTGTTATTTCGTTGCTTAAGTGAGATTTATGCCACGCCCCAACAACGACACATTTCCCCCCCTTCCAGCATGGCATCATCTTGTTGTACGACATAGCTGAGGAATTTTTATTAAGTTGTTTTATGCTTTGTGTCGTTTTGCTGTTATTTCTTTCTGCTTAAACAATTACGACAAATTGCGCTTTTATGGACTTGAGAAGAGCAGAAAGAAGGAGCCACGCAACATCGTCATGTGCAAAGCCCACAGCGCTAATATATCCGATCCATCATGACTCTCTAGCGAGATCGCCAAACTCCTCTTGGACTCCTCAGTTTTCAACTTTAAATGGTGTCTTAATTGGCTTTGGCCCAAAACCAATACAAACAATTGAACAAATGCAGCTTAATTAGGTGAAAGCATCGTGTACTGAGGCGAGGATTGGTAAGACAAAGATATATTTAATTTTGGTATTTTTCCTAGTATTGACACTGACTTTTATAGATGTTGCCAAGCTGGCCAGAATTAGAAGACATTATACAAATTAATTCTTAAAATTTGGATTTGTAAGAAAAAAACAAATTTTCTACGTGGGTTCCTATTTAAGTTTCTGGCCTAGGTCACTTCTAGCCATTTTAGGACCAATTGGCCTTTTCCCAAAAAAAGTTTGGACTTTTATCGATAAAAGCTCCATACGACTCTTTCATGTGTGACCACGTTTGATATCGATTAACGATTAATCAAAAACTTACCTCGGCAGAAAAATGGAATTTAACTCGTGAACATTTTCGTGCAATCATTTTTCACAACTTTCGACGTGGATTATCACGACAAGAGTGCAACGATGTACTTAAATCTTTGTATGGCGATGAAGCACTATCCTATAAGATGGATGAAGGTCGTGAAGGCCACGAAGGTCGTAAAGGTCGTCCAAAAACAGTCGTTGTGCCAGAAAACATTGATGCCGTGCGTGAACTGATAATGCAAGATCGTCATGTGACATACCGTGAGATAGAGGCATCCTTGGGCATTTCTTCCACCAGCATACATTCGATATTCCATGAACACCTGGCGTAAAAAGGGTTGTTCTCGTTCAATCGCTCAAAAAAAAAAGGCTCGTGTGGATTGGTGCAAAGAAATTTTGAAAAAATATAATCGCGGTGTTTCATAAGACGTTTATAAGATCGTCACAGGTGACGAATCATGAATCTAAGCAATCGACCGTGTGGGTCTTCGAAGACGAGCCAAATCCAACGAAAGTCGTTCGTGGAAGAAGCACTTCGAAGCAAATGGTCGCCTGTTTCTTCGGTAAAACTGGTCAAGTGGCGACTGTTCCGCTTGAGCAACGTAGAACGGTCAATTCTGAGTGGTACACCACAATTTATTTGCCTGAAGTTTTCGGATAAATTCGAAAAACGAACAAGAGAAGACAGATCATTGTGCTCTCACACATCAGCTCACACCAGCGCCTTTTTGACCGCCCAAAACGTCGAATTAATGGGTCATCCGCCGTACAGTCCTGACTTGGCACTCAATGACTTCTTTTTATTACCGCACATCAAGGGAAAAATGCGTGTTGAACGATTTTCGTCGCCAGAAGATGCTGTTGAAGAGTTTAAAAACCATGTTTTGGAGGTGTCTCTATCGAAGTGGAAAAAGTGCTTCGACAATTAGTTTGAGCGCATGCAAAAGTGTATAAATCTTGCTGGAGAATACTTTGAAAAACAATAAAACCCTTCTTTGATCATAAATATTCGCGTTTTCATTATTAGGCCAGAAATATATATAGCAACCTACTTATATGGACTGTAGCTGCTCATCAACACAAGCACATTTTTCTGTTTTGAAGTAGAAGTTTGCAAGTTGAAATCTTTTTGTTGAACAAATTGCCAGGGCATTTCTTTTCTATTTTAGGCATTTTGTGAGTGTTCATTATTAAAATGATTAAAAAATATTTACCCCCCTCCCCCCCAACCACTGCATTTTGCTCACCTTAAGTAGATGATCATGATCACAAACCAAATAACTCGACTCCGCGCAGTCGCTTATTTTGCGCTAATTAATGTGTTTTCCACAAAATTAGCAATTTACGCGCAAATAGAAATTGCAACGATCGGATTGAATTGCAACAACAAAAACAACAACAACACAAATAAAAACTAGTTTGTACGCCGGACGCACAATTAATTAAGTTGACGTTGGTCAAAGCTGGAAACGAGACGAGTCGAGTGGAGCCGTAGCCGAACCGAGTCATTGCCAATTGCAATCGTCTAAGAATCAATGTAATTAGTGGCCTGGAGCAGGTGCGCTCCCAGCTAGCTCTGCTGTTTGAAAAGCATTTCCTTTTGGTATCATTTATGATTAGGTGGCATGCCGGCAGTTGGGCCAATGGCGACTCGAGTCAGCATCGTTTAATTACCAACTGGCCAGCTCTTGCATCCGTTACCAACTTGACCAAGTTAATTGAACGTAATTGCCAGCCACTTGAGAGACAAAGAAGAGGAGTCGTCGTCGATGTCGTCCCGCGGTGCACAGAGCCCAGAGAGTGTTAAAGCCTAATTGAAACTGTCAGACATACAAACATTTATATATTTATGAAATGTGTAAAATGGCACAGGCCTGTGGTCAAAATGTACACCCGCCCCAGAGATCAGGTGTCTAGAGTACATATTGAGTTTGCTTAAACATAAATTGGTCCTTCGAGCCGGATATGCCATGATTAAAAATGAGCAAAATCAAGGTAATAGGATAATATAAATTGGTCCTTCGAGCCGGATCTGCCTTGAATTGCTTTACAAGTTTCAAAGTGCATAAACTCAAGGCTATTAGGAGCCAAGTGTATAACAAGCTTATTTTTTCCAAATATAAATTGGTCCTTCGAGCCGGATATTTTATGAAGTGCTGTACATGTTTCTAAATGAGCCAACTCAAGGATATTAGGAGCCAAGTGTATGACCGGTTTATTTTTTCCAAATATTTATTGGTCCTTCGAGCCGGATATGTCTTAAATTGGTGTACATGGGTCAAAATGCAAAAAAGTCAAGGCTGTAAGAAGCCAAGTGTATAACAAGCTTATTTTTTTCCAAATATAAATTGGTCCTTCGAGCCGGATTTGTCTTGAATTGGTGTACAAGGGTCAAAATGGAGAAACTCGAGGCTATTAGGACCTAAGTGTATAACAAAAGCATATTATTTCCAAACATAAATTGGTCCTTCGAGCCGGATCTGTCTTTAATTGGTGTACAAGGGTCAAAATGCAAAAAAGTCAAGCCTATAAGAAGCCAAGTGTATAAAAAACTTATTTTTCCAAAAATATATCGGTCCTTCGAGCCGGATCTGTCATGAATTGGTGTACAAGGGTCAAAATGCAAAAAAAAAAGTCAAGGCTATAAGAAGCCAAGTGTAAAACAAGCTTATTTTACCAAATACATATCGGTCCTTCGAGCCGGATATGTCTTGATTTGGTGTAAAAGGGTCAAAATGGAGAAACTCAAGGTTATAAAAAGCAAAGTGTACAACAAGCTGATTATAAAAATCATAAATTGGTCCTTCGAGCCGGATCTGTCATGAGTTGGTGTACAAGGGTCAAAAAATGGAGAAACTCAGGGCTATAAAAAACCAAATATAAATTGGTCCTTCGAGCCCGATCTGTCTTAAATTGCTTTAAAAGTTTCAAAATGGAGAATCTCAGAGAAACTCAGGGCTATTAGGAGCCAAGTGTATAACAAGCTTATTTTTTCCAAATATATATCGGTTCTTCGAGCCGGATCTGTCATGAATTGGTGTACAAGGGTCAAAATGCAAAAAAGTCAAGGCTATAAGAAGCCAAGTGTATAACAAGCTTATTATTTCCAAACAAAAGTTGGTCCTTCGAGCCGGATCTGTCTTAAATTGGTGTGCTGCGATTTTGATAAGTCACTTAATCATGTCCGGAGTTATTCCACATTTTCTATAGCCAGCAAAACTATGTTTTTTAAGCTTCTTTGTGTATAAATGATTTTTTTGCAATTGTATCATTAATTAAGTAAAACAAATATATAGGAACAAATCACATAAAGTCAACTGGTTTTGTTAGTTTGTTGAATTTATGTCAATTGTTTGTTTGTTCAACACTTAAACTTTCTGTCAATCGCGTGCGTCTGGGGTAAAGAAAAAAAGAAGCAATTTGATGATAATAATTGATGATTTAATTTGCTTGTTTGAAGACGAACCCAAGCCATGGCCGGACCCAGACCCAGACCCGGGCCAGACCCAGATAAAGGGAACCACCACTTGAACGACCACACAGAGTATTACAGTTAATTACATTTACAGAGTCGAAATCGAAAATTACAGACACATTAAATAACGGTTAACTGGTCAGGCATCAGCAGCATCATCAGCCTCATCAGCATCATTATCATCATCCTTCCTTCTCGGTAGCAACACAACAACGGTCTCTTAACATTTTTGCGACGTCATTAATAACAGAGCAACGTGCACTGACCACAACAATGCACACACACACACACACACACACACACACTGCACTGCACATACGCAGATGTGAAGGCATATTTACATAAGCGATTTTATGCTGTGCCGCCTCACAGCAACTCTGACATACACAAACGACTTTTGTATGCGCTACCCGCATAAATTGAAAGCGAGCGAAGGAGAGAAAGAGAGAGAGAGAGAGAACTGACCTTAAATTCTGATATAATTTTGATTATGGAAATTCGTATGTTACTCAAATTGATGAAATAATTGATGTTATTTTTAATATCTTTACACATTTCGTGTTTGTTTTGGTTTTCTGGCTTACCTCACCTTCAGCATTTCGCTATCACACTGGACTGTTAAAACCTCTGTCTACATACATATGTGCATATGTGTGTGTATTTATCTAACTAGGTAATTGTTATCGATTTCCAATTGTAAGTTTAAACAATAGTTGGTTGGCAAATATAAGTTGTACGAGAGCAGGTGCTGTGGTAAGAAATGCTAATTGACAAATAGAAATCCGTTGAAAAGCTACTTCTTCTGTTAAATCTGCGATAGATCAAAGTACTTGATTGCATGCAAAATCAAAAAACCAACCGATATTCAGCTTTTTGATAGTGATAAGATTCTTACCAAAAAAAATAAAAATAAAATAACGCAAGGGCGCAGCAACAACAAGTCTTGGGCATGAAATGAACTTAAGTTCAAAAAGTGAAAAGTTCAAATAGTTTTAATGATCCAGTTCAATAGTTCATTTATTAAAGAACTGTTCACAAAAATTAACGATAGTTCAAAAAGTAAATAGTTAAAATAGTTTAAATGATCTAGTTCATTTATAAAACTGTTCACTAGTTAAAAAAGTGAAATATACTTCGAAAAAAATTAACGATACTTCTATAAAAAAAATAGTTCAAGCAATGAACTATAGTTCAAATAGTTTTAATGATCCAGTTCATTAGTTCATTTATTAAAGAACTGTTCACTAGTTCAAAACGAGAAATATAGTTCGAAAAAATTAACGATACTTTAAAAAGTAAATAGTTAAAATTGTTTAAATGATCTAGTTCATTTATTAAACTGTTCACTAGTTTAAAAAGTAAAATATACTTCGAAAAAAATTAACGATAGTTTTTTAAAAAAAAATTCAAATAATGAACTATAGTTCAAATAGTTTTAATGATCTAGTTCATTAGTTCATTTATTAAAGAACTGTTCACTAGTTCAAAACGAGAAATATAGTTCGAAAAAAATTAACGATAGTTCAAAAAGTAAATAGTTTAAATATATAAATGATCTAGATCATTTGTTAAACTGTTCACTAGTTAAAAAAGTGAAATATAGTTCGAAAAAAATTAACGATAGTTCTTAAAAAAAAAATGAACTATAGTTCAAATAGTTTTAATGATCTAGTTCATTTATTGATGAACTTTTCACTAGTTCAAAAAAAGAACTTTAGTTAAAAAATGAACTAAAGTTAAAAAAAAGAACCATGGTTGAAACACTAAGACCCAGTTGATTTGTTCATTTGAACTAGTTCACGAAATTCGGTAGAACGCTAATGTAAAGTTAGACATATCAAAAAATGTTTCAGAGCCAAATCATTGTACTGTTTTAAGACCGGTTCGGAACCAGATTGAAAGCTTTAAAGCCATATCCTAGCCGTACCGCACTATATCGTTCACTGTACCGTTCCTTTTTTTTTGTTTGCTTTTGTTCCCGTTGCTTCCTGGTTCGCAGTTTCGTTTCTACATAGCTGAGCACGAAACGTTTTATCGGCACGTTTACACCATATTTACTTCATTTTAATAAAATTTCATGTGATTTTAAACGACGACGACGACGGCGCCAATGTCTGCAAATGAAAAGCACAGCTACAGAAATGCAGTATGCAACTGTCTGCGTGTGTGTGTGTGTGTGTTAAAATGCACAATTGCTCATTCAAATGGAAATTATTTACACATTGGACACTGATTTACTTGTGTGCGTGTCTGTGTGTGGGGTTTATGTCGGTTTATTAATATCCTTTCTGCTTGGTTATGTTTTATATGAAATTACTCAAGTGCAATCGACTGTATTTACGCCGGGGTATATTTTTTTTTACTTTTGTTTTTTTTTGGTTGTTTTTTAATTATCATATGCACAGTTTTTTTTTGCATTTTTTGTATTTTTTTCATTTGCAATTATTTGCCATGACATTTAATCGAATTTTCATTATTTATTTGAGCATAAAAAATATGCCAAAAGCAATTGCCTGGTTATGTTAAGTTAACAGTGAAGGGGCGGAGAGGGAGAGGGTGGAGGGGGGCGCTGATCGTATGTTAATCATGTCAAAAACAAATAACAAAATCTAAACAGAATTGTGCATAGCAAATTGTCAAGCAATTTAATTTTTAATTGCATTGAATACAAATTAAGTGTATAGATTGTTGATAATTAATGAATGAACGAATCGCGCCGCACATTGCCTGTGATGCAAGCAAGCCATATAAATGTGTATGTGTGTGTGAGTGTGTGTGTGTAAATGAAAAGGTCGTTAAACAATCAACAAAACGGCTACAACGACAACAAAATGACAATTAATTGAATATCATTTTTGAAATTAAAATGACAACAACAACAGCAACAGCAACAGCAACTGCTCTGCGCCTAGTTAAATGCCGTGGGAGAGAGCTTTACTTCACTCAAAGTCGACTAGGCGCTTGCTCTTGCTCATTTTGTACAGATGTGTATGTAGACAAAGGCTCTTAGCATAGAATAGCAATGCATAATCTTTACATATAAACTCCGCTGGAACCAATTTTTTCAGTGTCCTATTACTCAAAGAGGGAAGAGCAACAATTGGTAAATGCACATAAAAAGAGAATCAAAAAGGTTGCTCATATGGGTTACAAACTCCGGTGCATAACTATAGCCGCACCCAATTTTTTCAGTGTACGATTACTCCGAGAGGGGAGAGCAACAATTGGTAAATCTAGATAAAAAGAGAATCAAAAAGGTTGCTCATATTGGTTACAAACTCCGGTGCATAACTATAGCCGCACCCAATTTTTTCAGTATACGATTACTCAGAGAGGGGAGAGCAACAATTGGTAAATGCACATAAAAAGAGAATCAAAAAGGTTGCTCATATGGGTTACAAACTCCGGTGCATAACTAAAGCCGCACTCAATTTTTTCAGTGTACTATTACTCAGAAAGGGGAGAGCAACAATTGGTTAATGCAGATAAAAAGAGAATCAAAAAAGTTCCTCATATTGGTTACAAACTCCGGTGCATAATTATGGCCGCACCCAAATTTTTCAGTATACTATTACTCAGAAAGGGGAGAGTAACAACTGGTAAATGCACATAAAAAGAGAATCAAAAAGGTTGCTCATATGGGTTACAAACTCCGGTGCATAACTACGGCCACACCCAATTTTTTCAGTATACGATTACTCCCGAGAGGGAGAGCAACAATTGGTAAATGCACATAAAAAGAGAATCAAAAAGCTTCATCTTAATGGTTACAAACTCTGGTGCATAACTATAGCCGCACCCAATTTTTTCAGTATAAGAGTATTTTCTACCCGATCGTTAGTCAACCGATCTCCGTACCGTATTTCACTTTCGTAGAACTTCTCGTTCTTATTGTCACATTTTAACAGCCTCAAAAGAAACGAATGTTTTTCGATTTAAAGAATTTTGAAGAGTTATTTGATAGTCCACATGCCCCCCTTATTATCTGCATTATTATCAACTTAATCATCATTAACATCCATAGACGCCTTCACTGTCGGTCAATTGAATTTGAACAAAAACGAAATAAATAAATAATTGGCAATCAAAATGCAATTTGCACGATCATACACACATATATACATATACATACGTATGTGATTTTGTCATATAATTGAAAAATGTTGCGCGCAACATGTTGCACACTGTTGATGATTTTTAATTAGCTGTTTTGTACGTTACGTTAATTAAATTTGATTTTCGTGGCTTCCGCTCTCGCTCTGTCCCTGTCTTTTCTATCTTCCCCTCCATTTAATTTGCTGGCTTTATGCTTTTGTTCTTGATATGCGCTTAATTGGCTGCCAATTTATTTTATTTGCGCAAAATTGCAGGCACACAACAAAAGGCTAACAATCGAACTACTTACTAGGCAACATGTTGCGCTCCCACATGTTGCTAGGCAATGCTGCGGCTGCTGCTGCTACTGCTTGGGGGCTGTTGTTGTTGCTGTTTTTTTTTTTTTTTTTGTAGCCAATTAATACGCCGTTCTAATTTTTATGACATTATTAAGCAGGAGAGGCATCACCATCATCAACCACATGACCATGATATGTCCACAAAACTCCAACTGCGACATCTTCGTTGCCTTTTATGTGCAGTTTTATAAACTTAATTGTCGCACACACACACACACATACACAATGACAGAGCATGAAACGACAATAAAACAGGGGCACAGCATGTTGCCGGGAGAGGGTTAAGCAAAGAGTTTTGTTGTCAAGACTGCAGCGTCGCGTCTGCGTCGTCGTAAGCCTGAAGGTATATATATTCATTCATTCATTCAAAACTCACCCAAATCTAGGCGTAGAGGGTATTTCGTACTCAACAGCAGCGCTTTTACTTTTTTTTTTTTTTTTTTTTTTTTTTTCTTTTTTGGAGAAAATTAAACCGAAACCGTACACCGAAAATAACCGATTAGAACTTAGAACCAAAAAACAATGTTTAAAAATCGAATCATCGTTTCAAATCGTTTAAATATATATTTTTTTTTTTTCAGAAATTTAAACTGGAGTTTGAACCGAAAACCATATACCGAAAATTACCGATTAAAACGCATAACTGTAATCAATACTTAAAGAATCAAATCATCGTATCGATCTCATTTTTATATTTTTCCGCAGAAAAACCGAAATCCGAACTGGAACCCGAACAGAAACTCGAACCGGAACCAGAACTAGAACTCGAACCGAAACCATATACCGTAAAGAATCGATTACAACTTATAACCAATATTTTCGATTTTTTGAAATACCGTGTCCATAATCAATATATTAAGAATCAATTCATCGTATTGATTTTTTTTTTTTTTTTTTTGCACAAAATCAACCTGGAAACCTTGCTGATAAGGAAACAGCGCTGCACGAGGAGAACCTGCTAGCTTTGGTGTTGGAACACCTGTTGTTTCTACATAGTTACATGAACTCAAGCAGGCTAAACTCATTATCTAAACAATAAAAAGGTCGCTTTTTACAAGGAATAATGAAACATATGGGTTGTCTACTGTCAATAATACCTAAATAAACTCGAACCTAAACATAACATTATTTTTTTTATAATTTTCGTCATATTTTATTGTTTTTTATATTTATTTTTTTTTATTTTTTTTGTTTTTATGTTTTTTTTAATTTTTTTATTTTTTATTTTTATTAATTTTTTTTAGTTCATTATTGCTTATGTGAAGCTAAATGGTGACCCTATAATTTAATTCATCATTTTTTTATTTTTTTTTATGTGTTTATGATTATTGCTTATGTGAAGCTAAATTATGGGCTTTTAATTTAATTTATAATTTATTTTTATTTTTATTAATTTTTTTAGTTGATTATGGCTTATGTGAAGCTAAATTATGGCCCTATAATTTAATTTATCATTTTTTTCTATTTCGTTTATTTTTTATATTTTTTATGTTTTTTTATTTTTTATGTTTTTTTATTTTTTATTTTTTTATTTAAATAAATTTTTTTAGTTGATTATTGCTTATGTGAAGCTAAATTATGGCCTTTTAATTTAATTTATAATTTATTTTTATTTTTTTTTATTAATTTTTTTATTTTTTATTTTTATTTATTTTTTTAGTTGATTATTGCTTATGTAAAGCTAAATTAAGGTCCTATAATTTAATTTATAATTTTTTTTTTTTTTTTTTTTTTTTTTTATATTTTTTTAATATTTTTTTTTTTTTTTTTTTTTTTTTTTTTTTTTGTTTTTTTTTTTTTTTTATTTTTTTTTTTATTAAACTGTGACCCTTTCGTATCGAAATCAAAGTTGTTACTCTTATAAGCATTTTCATAATTCCTTTGCCAACTCTCGCCGGCTGTTCGTTTGGCAACTTAGCAACATGTTGCTCCCATTTATGTGTGAAGTTTGCGCGCGCTCAACCTCAACCTCAACAAACATACACACGCCCAGTGGCAGTGGCCACCAGTTCTTCTCTTTCGTTGTCGTTCATCGTCGTCTGCATTCCTTGGCAGCTTCATTAACAATGTTTGCTGCTGTTGTTGTTGTTGCCCTTTTTGCCACATGTATTTATTTTTACTTTTTTTTTTTTTGTATTTTGCTACTGTACCACACAGTCAGGTAAAGCAGAGAGAAGCCCCCCAATAGAGGCCTGCCAGTTGTTGTTGTTTTTTTTTTTTTTTTTTTTGTGGCTGGCCACTTGTTGCTGCTTCGCTGCTGCTGCTGCTGCTGTTTTTACTAATAATTGGCTTCAATGAGTTCCATAATTGTTTTGCCTTTGGTCTTTTAATGATGTCGTCGTCGTTGCTGTTGTTATTGTTGCTGTTGTTGCAAGTGCTAGTCATCATTTTTGCAGCCTTGTCATTGTCCAAGGCAACAATTGTCGGCAAAATTGTTGAAGAAGAGACCGAGGTAGGTGGAGGTTTCTTTACTTAATTGTTTGCTTAAAATTGCTTATTAAATGTCTCTATTAGGGATGGTATGGGGTGTGGGGGCCAAGCGGAAAAGTGGCAACCAAAAATTTAAATAATTTGAAATAAGAAAATCCAAAAGATTGGTCAAAGATTTATCAAGCTAAAAAAAAAATGGTCAATTGGCAAAATTTTGAAATTAACGAGCTTAATTCGCATTGCCCTCGATTTCTGCATTACTGTATTTTATCCAAATATGCAAGCATTTTCCTATTTCTTAAAAAAAAAAAAACACTAACTGAATTCAAATGTCAACAAACCACAGCAACAAAGCAGTGTGACCGTTTGAGATTTGGTGGTATTTTTGGTTTTGAAGGGTCACACTGGAAATTTATCTAAGAAATTGCTCACTTTGGCTAAGCTGAATTAAGCTGGTCTAAGGTTTATGCCTAAATTACGATATCAACAAAGTCATATTAAACAAGAAGATAATATGACATAACGCCCAAGGGCTTTAAGTCACTTTTTATGGGCTTTACAACACTAGGAGAAGTTATTTACGCCCGAAATGAAAATATTCTGATGGAATACATAAGTTCAACCCTTCAATCTTATTCAAACTTTCAGTACATATGTATTTTTATAATTTTGGGCGTTATAACAAGCACCCATATAATGAATATAGATGTCAAATATTTATTAATTCTATATTATTCAAAATTTGATTGTTGATTTTAAAATTTGATTACATTACCATGAAAAACAAATAAGTTTTTTGAGTAAGACACATTTTCCCACCAATCAGTTCTATGACAGCTATAGGATATAGTCTCCTGATTCCGACCAAATTTTGCAAATCTCTAAAAAAGCAATTAATTTTCGTTATAACTGAGTTTAAGCACGCTAACATGAAAAACAAAAAAGTTTTTCTCACTAAGACCCATTTTTCGACCGATCGTTCCTATGGCAGATATATGAAATAGTCTTCCAATTATAACCAAAATTTGTAAAACTGTTAAAAAGCATATACTATTTATAATTCCTGAGTTTAAGCACGCTATCATGGAAAACAAAAAAAATTTTCTTACTAAGACGCATTTTTCGACCGATCGTTCCTTTGGCAGATATAAGATATAGTCATCCGACATTATCCAGATTTTCTAGTAATGTTTAAAAGCATTTAATAGTCATAATTGCCGAGTTTAAGAACGTTATCATCGAAAACAAAAAGTATTTCTTACTAAGACCCTTTTTACGACCGATCGTTCCTATGGCAGATATTGGATATAGTCATCAGATATTATCCAGATTTTTTAGTAATGTTTAAAAGCATATAATATTCATATTTCCTGAGTTTAAGCACGCTATCATGGAATACAAAAAAGTTTTTCTTTCTAAGACCCATTATCTGACCGATCGTTCCTATGGCAGCTATAGGATATAGTCATCCAATTTTGACCAAATTTTGTAAAATCGTTTAAATCCATATAATATTCATAGTTTCTGAGTTAAATAACGCTATCATGGAAAACAAAAAAGTATTTCTTGCTATAACCCATTTTAGGACCGATCGTTCCTATGGCAGCCAAAGGATAAGGTCATCCGATTTTAATCAAATTTTGTAGAACTGTTTGACAGCATATGATACTGATAATTCCTAAGTTTAAGCTGGCTATCATGAAAAACACAAAAGTTTTTCCTACTAAGACCCATTTTTCGACCGATCGTTCCGATGGCAGCTATAAGATATAGTCATACGAATTTAACCAGATTTTGTAGAACTGTTGGAAAGCATATAATATTCATAATTCCTAGGTTTAGGAAAGCTATCATGAAAAACAAAAAGTATTTCTTACTATCACCCATTTTAAGACCGATCGTTCCAATGGCAGCTATAAGATATAGTCATTCGACTTTATTCAGATTTTCTGGTAATGTTTAAAAACATATAATATTCATAATTCCTGAGTTTAAGCACGCTATCATGAAAAACAAAAAAAGTATTACTTACTAAGATCCATTTTCCGACCGATATTTCCTATGTATATGTAAGATAAAGTCATCGGATTTTAATCAAATTTTGCGGAACTGTTTGACAGCTTATGATACTCATAATTCCTAAGTTTAAGCTCGCTATCATGAAAACCAAAAAAGTTTTTCCTACTAAGACCCATTTTCCGACCTATCGTTCCGATGGCAGCTATAAGATATAGTCATACGATTTTAACCAGATTTTGTACAACTGTTTAATAGCATATAATATTCATAATTTCCAAGTTTAAGCACGCTATCATGAAAAACAAAAAAAGTATTTCTTACTAAGATCCATTTTCCGACCGATCTTTCCTATGTATATGTAAGATAAAGTCATCGGATTTTAATCAAATTTTGCGGAACTGTTTGACAGCATATAATTTTCATTATTGCTGAGTTTAAGAACGTTATCATTGAAAACAAAAAAGTTTTTCGCTCCAAGACCCATTATCCGACCTATTGGTTCTAAGACAGCTATAGAAAATAGTCATACGATTTTATCCAGATTTTGTAGAACTATTTGAAAGCATATAATATTCATAATTCCTAGGTTTAGAAAAGCTATCATGAAAAACAAAAAAGTATTTCCTACTATAACCCATTTTAAGACCGATCGTTCCTATGGCAGCTATAAGATATAGTCATCCGACTTTAACCAGATTTTCTGGTAATGTTTAAAAGCATATAATATCCATAATTCCTAAGTTTAAGCACGCTATCGTGGAAAACAAAACAGTATTTCTTACTAAGACCTATTTTAAGACCAAGGTTCAAACCAAAATCTTTACTTAAAAGCCTTGATTCCCAAATTTCTATATATTACAATACATTTCGGGTTGAAAAATTTCTCAGCTTTCATTTTTAGGGTTGATAAATGATATTCATAGGCTTTGATAAGCCCATCTCTATTAAGTTTCTCCCCCTTTTTTCTGGTTCCACACAATTGGCCGTTGGCAACATGTTGCTTGTTGCCAATTGCTACTGTGTAGCCGCTACTCAATGTTGCTGGGCCCAAAGCTTCGTTGTTGTTATTATTTTGTACAAGCAATTAAATGCCTGCTGCGCCGCTGCCCCCTCCCCCCTCTACCTTACCCCACCGCCTCTCTTTGGCCAATGCCCGTCGCGTTTTGTGGCGTGTTAATTAACTCAATTACGATTGCTTCGTCGACGCTGCGACAGACGGTGACTGAAGACGGGGACGGACGGACGGACGGGCGGACGGACGTTTGTTGGCTGCACTTTTTGATAATTATAATATTTATAGCTCTTTGGCTCTCTTCGGAACGCGGCTCCTCCGAACAAGGAAATTTTCTTCGGCATTTGCGTGTGTGTGCCATAAAAAACAACGCGGCTGGAAAAACTCTAATTAAAGCAACAACAACAAGTGTGGCCATTTAATTTTATGACATTATCATGTGCAGTTATGTATGTACAAGTCGTGTAATATATATATATATATATATACACATATACACATTGCGTGTTCCAAAGTCAAAGGGGTGGCCAACGTTGCATTTAATTGCATTTTAGGGTGGCCAGCATTAAACGAAATTATAGCAGCTTAAGCTAAATTTATGACCACCCAAACAGAGCCTGTGAAAAACCCACCCGTCACCCTTAACCCCCTTTGTTTTCTCCTTTTTTTTTTTGAAATGCCCAAAACGGGGGTTGATTTAATTACGAAACCCAGATTTGTGCAGAAGAAAAGTCACATGTGTAGGGGAAAAATTTTACAAAAATGTATGTCTCAAATTTGTCAGCGCAACTTGCTCACCCGTTCCGCTCAAGTGTCATTCACCATATAGCCCAGACTCATCAACGTCAACAACATATTTCGCAGCAGCAGCAGCAGCAGCAGCCACTTCTTCTCTCCGGCAACACGCTCCAAGTTGTCATGTTTTAGACAGTTTGTTTGCTAAATTGTTTTGTAACATGATTCGGCGGAGCATAGACCATAGACCCACCCCTTCCCCTCCACACCCCCCTTGTAAAGTGGATAAAGAGATGAGCGGTAGATATGCATATGAATAATTACTCTATGGCACAGCCCAAAAACTAAGACTTGAAAAAGCTCGCTCCAACTGATTATACCAATACAATATATATAGGATATAGCTATCCGATATTTAGAAATTCAAAATCATTAAGAATCTGATTGTGGACTTCAAAATTTGAGCACGTTATTGTAAAAAACAAATTAGTTTTCTAAGTAAAACACATTTTTCGACCTATCGTTCCTATGTTAGCTATAGGATATAGTCATACGATCTTAACCCAATTTGGTAGAACTGTTTAAAAGCAAATAATATTCATAATTCCTGAGTTTAGGAACGCTAGCATGGAAAATAAATAAGTTTTTCCTACTAAGACCCATTTTTCGACCTATCGTTCCTATGTCAGCTATAGGATATAGTACTTTCGATTCCGATTAAATTTTAGAATTATCTTATAAACGTTTTTCTTACTAAGACCCATTTTTCGACCATTTCCTATGTCAGCTATAGGATATAGTCAATGATTTGACCAAATTTTTAGAACTGTTTAAAAACATATAATATTCATAATTCCTGAGCATAAGAACGCTATGGTGAAAAAAAAAAAAAGTTTTTCTTACTAAGACCCATTTTTCGACCTATCGTTCCTATGGAGCTATAAATATAGTCATCCGATTTGAACAAATTAAATAGAATATATAATTGGGTTCAGAACGCAACACAAGTTTTTCCTACTAAGACCCATTTTCCGACCTATCGTTCCTATGTTAGCTATAGGATATAGTCATACGATCTGTCCAAAATTTTATAGAACTGTTTAAAAACACATAATATACATAATTCCTGAGTTTAAGAACGCTATCATACAAAACAAAGAAGTTTTTCCAACTAAGACCCATTTTCCAAGCTATCGTTCCTATGGCAGCTATATAATATAGTCAAACGATCTTAACCAAATTTAAAAGAACTGTTAAAAAGCATATAATATTCAAAATTATGGAGTTTTAGAACGCTAGCAGGGACAACAAAAATGTTTTTTTCTACTAAGACCCGTTTTTCTATCGATCGGTGCTATGGTAGCTATAGGATATAGTCATACGATCTTTACCAAATTTTATAGAACTGTTTAAAAACACATAATATACATAATTCCTGAGCTTAAGAACGCTATCATACAAAACAAAGAAGTTTTTCCTACTAAGACCCATTTTCCGAGCTATCGTTCCTATGTTAGCTATAGGATATAGTCATACGATCTTAACCAAATTTAAAAGAACTGTTAAAAAGCATATAATATTCAAAATTATGGAGTTTCAGAACGCTAGCAGGGACAACCAAAAATGTTTTTTCCTACTAAGACCCGTTTTTCTATCGATCGGTGCTATAGGATATAGTCTTCCGATTCCGATTAAATTTTGCAGAACTGCTTGTAAACATAAAAATTCGTTATTTCTGAGTATTAGAACGTTTTTCTTACTAAGACCCGTTTTCCGACCTATCGTTCCTATGTTAGCTATAGGATATAGTCATACCATCTTTATCAAATTTTATAGAACTGTTTAAAAACATTTTATATTAAAAACTCTTGATTTTAAGAACGCTTTCATAGAAACCAAAAAAGTTTTCCTACTTTTAGGAAAAATAGGACTTACTTTCCGACCTATTCTTCCTATCGTATGTATAGGATATATTCTTTCGATTCCGTTAAAATTTTGCTGAACTGTTTGTAGGCATATAATTTTCATAATTTCTGAGTATAAAAACGCTATCGTGGTACACAAAAAAGTTTTTCTTACTAAGACCTATTTTTTCGACGATCGGTTCTATGTTCTAGCTTTTAGAAAAAGTCTTCGGAATTATACAAAATTTTACAGAACTGCTTAAAAGCATATATTATTAATAATTTCTGAGTTTAAGAATGCTTTCAAGGGAAACAAAAAAGTTTTTCCTATAAAGACCTATTTTACGACCGTTCGTTTAAGCTACAAGATATAGTCATTCGATCCAGACGTATACAACATAAAAGCAGCTTGTACTGAAAAGAGGACTCTGTGCCAAACTAAGGGACTAGTTTGCTTAAATATATTGAATAAAATAAAACACGAACATAAAATTTTTAAATCTTTACTCAGTTAGTAAGGCTCTGAACCACTTTTGCACCGGTTCATTCGGGTTCCGATTCCATTTTATTAACCCACTCACCGATTTTCATAATTGGAACCATTTTAACACATTAAATTTCTGACACATGGCTCTAAACCACTTTTTAACCGGTTCAGCGGATTAGGAACTGGTTCTAAAACGTTTAAGTTGAAAAATTTCTCGATTTAAGTATTTTCTACTTGATTTAAGAATTTTGTTCTTATTTTAGAACAATTTTGGGTAAATTTTAAACTTAAGACGGTTTCATACTTAATTTAAGTGCAAACAAATACGAATTATACTTGAAATTTTAAGTACAGAACGGTATAAATTCTATTCCGTTCGTTCTAGAACGTTGGCAGTCGGTTTTTTTTCTTTTTCTAAATGTACCTAAGCTTAAAACAAACGCCACACCTTATTAGGATACACCTTCAGCTGCATAAGGTAATAACAAACAATATAAATCAAGTTCTTTCTCAATTCTGCCTTATATACTCCTTTAATTTCTCTCTGTGTAGTATCTTTGTATGCCCCTTGGTTTATTATGACCAGAAGTGTAGTCATAAAAATGCGACTGCCGACTAAATAAAAAAAAAAAAAAAACAAGAGAAAAATAAAATAAAACACCAGACAACAAATACTTTAAGCATTAGTCAAGACATTTTGCTTTTTGTTCTTGAATTTGTTTTTTGTTTTAATTTTAATCAGCCAGCAAATGAAACTTTGTGCATATTTTAAATGCTAATTAAGCTGCAAATTATGAAGCATATTGTCGGCGCGGGTTTTCGGAGAGTCTTAAAGGCAGTTACCGTTTCGTTTTTGTTGAGACAATAAAAGTTGGTCTAAGTATACGAAGGGGCGAGGGGGGTGACAGTGGGGCATAAACAATTGATAAGTTTCAAGACAATGTTTCATAGTTGGATTAATCGAGCCATTAAGTTTTGGACACTTTTATGATTTGCTTTATATATGTTTACTATTGACTTAAGTTTATGGGTTTAGATCAGCGGTGGGCAAGACCTTGTCAAAATCAAAATGCAAGCATTTTTTTGGAGCCGGATGAAAGATTTTCTTTTGTGGTTGTTGGACTGCTCCCAAACTCAAGTTTCAATGAGTGAGGTAAGACAGTAAAGGGTTTATGCGTCTTTCCTCATATTGCAACAATTAATTCTTTGGGTGGGAACAGTTAATATTGGACAACGTTAAGCTGTTCCCACCAGATGCTTGTCTTTCTCTTTAAAATTAATTTAAATTTCCAGGTTGATTCTGAATTGGCTTTCAAGTGCATTTAATGCCTCTAAGTGGGAGTTTTCTTCAAATGAAAACCAAACGAATTGTGATACGAAAAAGCTAACTCTGAAATTTTTAATGTAAAATTCTAAATTGGCTGTTACAGTCTCAAAGAGCCAAGTCAAGCTTCTCTCATTCCCTTGGCTCGTGTGTCTTTAAATTTTAATTTTTTATACACTGTAAAAAATTTTTTTTTTCAATTTCAAGTTATTTTTGTCAAGTCAAGCTTCTCTCATTCCCTTGGCTCTTGTGTCTTTTAATTTTAATTTTTAATACACTGGAAAACAAATTTTTTTTTTCAATTTCAAGTAATTTTTGTCAAGTCAAGCTTCTCTCTTTCCCTTGGCTCGTGTGTCTTTAAATTTTAATTTTTAATACACTGGAAAAAAAATTTTTTTTTCAATTTCAAGTAATTTTTGTCAAGTCAAGCTTCTCTCATTCCCTTGGCTCGTGTGTCTTTAAATTTTAATTTTTAATACACTGGAAAAAATTTTTTTTTTTCAATTTCAAGTAATTTTTGTCAAGTCAAGCTTCTCTCATTCCCTTGGCTCGTGTGTCTTTAAATTTTAATTTTTTATACACTGGAAAAAAATTTTTTTTCAATTTCAAGTAATTTTTATCAAAAAAATTGTTTAACCAAATTTTTAATTTATTTTTGAATTAAACTTTTCACTTACTTCCATTTACTCAATTGACTAAGTAACTCTTAGACAATTAGCATTAATTTCGCTAGCAACAACTTCCTTTCGAATGTGAATTGTGGGTCAACTAATCGCAAAAACTGTTGCATCTGTTAGAGACATTTTCAATCTTTCTCTTTCATTTCCTCCACAAATTTTTGCCAACGAACTTCCGACGACAGGCGTATGCTAATTTGCTATGCAAGCAGTGTCACACGCCCCCTCCTCCCCCCTTTTTCGCTCTCTGCACTCCACAAACCACATTTGATTTTCTTTTTTCTCGTCGTCGTCTTCTTGACATTTTCGTTTGTAGCACTGCCAAATGCGAAAAAGTGGCAATTAATTTTGTCAGTGTTGCATTTAATGGGCCTGCCAAACGGCCAACGGCAACGGCATTTGCCTCCTGCCTCCCTCCCTCTCTCTCTCTCTCTCTCTTAATATATTTAATTAATTTTAATTGAAATTATCAGTAAATGGCGACTAAAGCTGCGTAATTTACACATTTCACATACATAGAGAAGTGGCTTTGCTTATCACAAAAAAAAGTTTATTGCAAGCAAAAACACATCTAATAGAACCATAAAAACTCACGCATTTGGTTATCAAAACAAGGGCAGAGCTTTGTTTTGGTTTTGAAATTTTTTTATAATCAACGCCTAAGAAATGTCACTGCAAAAGCCAGAAACGCCCCCCACTAAACGTAAACATGACGAATGAATTGACACAAAAATGAGGAGGGTAAAGTTTGATATCATTTGGGCAAAGCTAATTTGGACTATGCGGAAGTTTTAATACACTTGCAAATGAGTCAACTGATTTAAACAATAGAATAATAATATTATCTAATAATTAATAGAAAATTAAAAAAAAGTTTTCTCAGTAAGGCACATTTTACATATATATGATATAGTTATCTGATTCCAACCAAATTTTGCAAATCTTTTTAAAAGTATTTTTTTCTCGTTATAACTGAGTTTAAGAACGCTTTTATAGAAATCAAAAAGGTTTTTCTTGGTAAGACTCATTTTTTACCATATCGGTTCTATGACAGCTATAGGATATAGTCATCCGATTTGGACCAAATTTTGCAGAACAATTTGACAGCATATAATTTGTATATTTCCTGAGTTTAAGAACGCTAGCATGAAAAACAAAACAGTTTTTCTTACTAAGAACCATTTTCCGACCGATCGGTCCTATGGCAGCTATAAGATATAGTCATCCGATTTGGACAAAATTTTGTAAATCCGTTTGATAGCATATAATATGCATAATTCCTGATTTTAAGAACGTTTTTCTTACTAAGACCATTTTCCGACCGATTGGTCCTATGACAGCTATAGGATATAGTCATCCGATTTGGACTAAATTTTGTAAATCCGTTTGATAGCATATAATATTCATAATTCCTGATTTCAAGAACGTTTTTCTTACCAAGACCTTTTTTTCCGACCGATCGGTCCTATGACAGCTATAGGATATAGTCATCCGATTTGGACTAAATTTTGAAAATCCATTTAACAGCATATAATATGCATAATTCCTGAGTTAAAGAACGTTTTTCTTACTAAGAACCATTTTCCGACCGATCGGTCCTATGGCAGCTATAAGATATAGTCATCCGATTTGGACTAAATTTTGTAAATCCGTTTGATAGCATATAATATTCATAATTCCTGAGTTATAGAACGTTTTTCTTACTAAGAACCATTTTCCGACCGATCGGTCCTATGGCAGCTATAGGATATAGTCATCCGATTTGGACCAAATTTTGTTGAACAATTTGACAGCATATAATTTTCATATTTCCTGAGTTTAAGAACGCTAACATGAAAAACAAAACAGTTTTTCTTACTAAAAATTATTTTCCGACCGATCGGTCCTATGACAGCTATAAGATATAGTCATCCGATGTGGACTAAATTTTGTAAATCCGTTTGATAGCATATAATATGCATAATTCCTGAGTTAAAGAACGATTTTCTTACTAAGAACCATTTTCCGACCGATCGGTCCTATGGCAGCTATAGGATATAGTCATCCGATTTTGACCAAATTTTGCAAAACTGTTTGACAACATATAATATTCATATTTCCTGAGTTTAAGAACAATTTTCTTACTAAGACTAAATTATGTCAATTATGTCAAAATACTTATATTTCCTGAGTTTAAAAACTTTATCGATCTTGGAAGTTGGAGTCATATAGCTTTATATTAGGTCTTATAATGCAATTTTTAAAAGTTAAGTTATAACTTTTTCCACTTTGTTCGGTAGACTTACAATCCTTATTTTAAGCTGGATCAATGGTAGAACTTTGGTTTTTGGAAACTTACCTGGAAAGAGAGAGAGAATGGAAAACATTTGAATGAAAATAAAGGCAATTCATATTAATATCTTATCTTATCTTAGATTATTTGAATATTTAAAGGTTCAAAATTCCTACACATAATACTCGCGTGTGTATTGCAAATGTAGCCTCCCATGTTAATCTCCTTGTCCAACACAACTTTGACACATCCATCAACACCACTGGCAATGTAAAGTGGTCCACCATACCCCCACATATACGTACACATACATATATATGCATGTAAGTAGTACGAGTAGTACTTAATTCAAATTGGCAAATTGCCCAGAGCGTTCATTCATTCACATTCAAAACACTCACGATCAATCAATCACAAGCCAAAGCAAAATCTTTGCATTTATCTCTCTCCCTCTCTCTCTCTCTCTCTCTTTGGTTTGGCTAAAAATAAATCAGTTTATTAATTTTAAAACAAGTACCAAAGAGACACAGCAACAACAACAACAACAACAAAAAAATGCTTTTTGTGTATAATTAAAAATAAACGCAGTTGACCGAAATAAATTTTCAAAATCGAAACAAAGTTGTCGTTTTAGCTGCTAGACGGCTAATTGGCAAACTGCTGGGGAATATGTGTATGTGTGTGTGTGTGTTTGTGTGCTGTATGGGCATCTCTTTCTGGCCTAATTGCTTGGCGTTTTGCGTTTGCGCGCGCATTGCCATTTAAATTGGCTTTTTATTAAAGTTGGTTAAAGGTTGTTTACAAGCTCTTTTTCTCAAAGTGAGTCAAACTCACTCAAAATGCTCAGTTGTACAGTTGATCGATGAATAAGAGTCACTGAACAAGAGTCACTAAACAGAGTAACTTTACAAGAGTCACTAAACAAGAGTCTCTAAACAAAAGAAACTTTACGAGAGTCACTGAACAAGAATTGCTGAACAAAAATAGCCGAACCAGAGTCACTGAACAAGAGTAACTATACAGGAGTGACTGACCAAGAGAAACTAATCAAAAGTCTCTGAACAAGAGTCACAGAAAAAGAGTCACTAAACAAGAGTCGCAGAACAAGACTAACTTAACAAGAGTCACTGAACAAGAGTCACTGAACAAGAGTCACTGAACAAGAGTCACTGAACAAAAAAGAACAGTTGAAGTAGAACATGTTTACTTGTACGTAGGTTGCTATATATATTTCTGGCCTACTAATGAAAACGCCAATATTTATGATCAAAAATGGTTTTATTGTTTTTCAAAGTATTCTTCAGCAAGATTTATACACTATTGCATGCGCTCAAACCAATTGTCGAAGCACTTTTTCCACTCCGATTGAGTAACCTCCAAAACATCGGTTTTTGAACTCTTCAACAGCATCTTCTGGCGACGAAAATCGTTGACCACGCATTTTTCCCTTGATGTGCGGGAATAAAAAGAAGTCATTGGGTGCCAAGTCAGGGCTGTAAGGCGGATGACCCATCAATTTGAGATGTGTGGATGCTCGCATTGTCATGGTGCACAATGATCTGTCTTCTCTTGTTCGTTTTTCGAATTTCTCCGAAGACTTCAGGCAAACAAATTGTGGTGTACCACTCAGAATTGACCGTCCTCCGTTGCTTAAGCGGAACAGTTGCCACATGACCAGTTTTACCTAAGAAACAGGCGACCATTTGCTTTGAAGTGCTTCTTCCACGAACGACTTTCGTTGGATTTGGCTCGTCTTCGAAGACCCACACGGTCTATTGCTGTTTTGTTTCGGGCGCATAAGCATAGATCCACATGATTCGTCACCTGTGACGATCTTATAAACGTCTTTTGAAACACCGCGATGATATTTTTTTAAAATTTCTTTGCACCAATCCACACGAGCCTTTTTTTGAGCGATTGTCAACGAGAACAAATCTTTTTTACGCCCAGGTGTTTATGCAATATCGAATGTATGCTGGTGGAAGAAATGCCCAAGGATGCCTCTATCTTACGGTATGTCACATGACGATCTTGCATTATCAGTTCACGCACGGCATCAATGTTTTCTGGCACAACGACTGTTTTTGGACAACCTTCACGACCTTCGTCTTCGAGCGAGCGTCGCCCGCGATTTTTCACAGTGCTATAGGATGGTGCTTCATCGCCATACAAAGATTTAAGTACATCGTTGCACTCTTGTCGTGATAATCCACGTCGAAAGTTGTGAAAAATGATTGCACGAAAATGTTCACGAGTTAAATACATTTTTTTGCCGAGGTAAGTTTTTGATTAATCGTTAATCGATATCAAACGTGGTCACACATGAACGAGTTGTATGGAGCTTTTAAAGTCCAAGCTTTTTTTGGGAAAAGGCTAATTGGTCCTAAAACGTCTAGTAGTGAACTAGGCCAGAATCCTAAATAGCAACCCACGTATATTTTAAAAAGAGAATTTGATTCTGTTTATTTATTAAGGGCTATAGCTATTTTACCAGTAGAAATATATATTCGAAATAATCATATATCAATCAAATAAATTGTAAGAAACCGAAACAATAACGGTATTGGCGTTTCGGTATGGTTGTGGGTCCTATTTTAAGGGTTAAAGGTTTTCGGTTCTCAAAAAACTTTTAATATGGGTTCCGGTTTCGATACCGGTACCGGTTTACTGTACCGGTTACGGTATTATTCCTTGATCAACCTCTAATAGCCTTAACGATAGAACGCGGCCAAAAGTGTATTTTCTGAGTAAAGTTTCGACTTGGCCCACATCTCATTGATTGTGTCTACAAGTTTAAATAATATACAATATATATATATATATATATATATGAGTGCATTTACTTTTAAAATATATTTTAATTAAATTTTCCGCACTCGTCCACATTGTTTTTATTGTTGTTGTTGTTGTTCTTCTCATCATCATCATCATCGTCGTCGCTCGTTCGTCGCAGACTTTTAATATATTTTTTAATTAATGCCTTTTTCTTTGGCTTGCTTTCTTTTCACGCGACTGCAAAACTGCAGTTGGTTGCATTAATTGTTAATTAATATTTCTAGTTATTGTTGCAATTAAACTGAAACAACAACAAACTTAAAACAAATGCCAAGCGTACAATTAAATTATATATACTCGTATACATGCATTTCCATTCCTAATTCGATTTGTTTCGTTCTGTGTCTCTAATTTAAATAGAATAACAAAAACTAATTAGTGTTGAGTTTCTGGGCAAATCACGTTTTCTTTTCTAGCCATTTATTTGTTTTCTTATAATTAAAATGCCTTTCCCGGCAAAAAGGCAATTGATTTATTAATAAGCATTTATAACGAAATGGAAAAAAATAATTATGTAAATGCCGGTTGACTTGACTTGCATAATAAAAAGCCAACAACAACAACCAATTGAATATTAATTTTAAAGCAATTTTTCAAATCGTTAAACACCAAAATTGGCAACATATTGGGGAGGAGGGAGGGAGGGGGGTCAATCAAGTCAATCAAAACGAAGGCGGAATGCTTTTTTTTTAAATGGATGCAATTGGCTCATTTCAATTAAACTTTCGTGAGAACAACTGAGAGCGATTGAGCAATAATTGTAGCCACTGCTTGCTGGTCATAGAAAACAGAACTCTTGTGAGAACAGTTGTGCAGAAGGAGAGACTAAGAGAAAAAATAGAAGGCTAACATTTTAAATACCCTTGCAGTTTTTGAAAGGCGCTACCATTGATAACAAAAAAGTTTTTCTCACTAGAATTAGTTTTTAGACCGATCGTTCCTATGGCAGCTATATGCTATAGTCATCCGATTTTGATAAATTTTTCCAGAATTGTGTGAAAGCATATAAAACTGATATATACCACGATTGGTGACGCTACGATGGAAAACAAAAAAGTTTTTCTCACTAGAACTAGTTTTTGGACCGACCGTTTATATGGCAGCTATATGCTATAGTTATCCGATTTTGATAAATTTTTCCAGATGTGTGAAAGCATATAAAACTATATTACCGCTACGGAAACAAAAGTTTTCTCACTAGAACTAGTTACCGAGTTTATGGCGCATACATATCATCCGTTTTGATAATTTCCAATAACCACGATTGGTGACGCTACGATGGAAAACAAAAAAGTTTTTCTCCACAAAACTATTTTTGGACCGACCGTTTATATGGCAGCTATATGCTATAGTTATCCGATTTTGATAAATTTTTCCAGAAATGTGTGGAAGCATATAAAACTAATATATACCACGATTGGTGACGCTACGATGGAAAACAAAAAAGTTTTTCTCACTAGAACTAGTTTTTGGACCGACCGTTTATATGGCAGCTATATGCTATAGTTATCCGATTTTGATAAATTTTTCCAGAATTGTGTGAAGCATATAAAACTAATATATACCACGATTGGTGACGCTACGATGGAAAACAAAAAAGTTTTTCTCACTAGAACTAGTTTTTGGACCGACCGTTTATATGGCAGCTATATGCTATAGTCATCCGATTTTGATAAATTTTTCCAGAAATGTGTGAAAGCATATAAAACTAATATATACCACGATTGGTGACGCTACGATGGAAAACAAAAAAGTTTTTCTCACTAGAACTAGTTTTTGGACCGATCGTTCCTATGGCAGCTATATGATATAGTCATCCGATCCGGCCGATTCCGACAAATGTGCAGCGTATTTGTATTTAAAGGCATTTTGCAAAGTTTGGTCAAGATAGCTTTAAAACTGAGGGAGGAGATAGCATAAAAACAGACGGACGGACAGACGGACAAACGGAAATGAACTCAGCTCGTCATGCTGATCAAGAATATATATACTTTATGTGGTCGGAAATGCTTCCTTCTATGCGTTACAAACTTCGTGACAATTTTAATATACCCTCTGCAAGGGTATAAAAAGGAGAAGGTGCGTTCTCTTTTTTATAAGACTAAGTAATTCCACTTCCTAGACAATAACTTCTTTTGATTTACTCTCCAGTTTGTACTTCTTATAAAAACCATTTGTGTCAGCAAATCATCCAGTTGTTTAGGTATTAAGACAAAACTGTCCCAGGTAAGGTAGGTATTCCTTCCAATTGGAGTTTAGTTCAAATAATTAGCCTCACTTGTGTCACTTGAGTTGTTGTTGGGCTCTTGCCGGGAACTGGCGATGCTAATTAGAGAGGTGGAAGACGCCCACACACTTCTTGGATGTGGCGTGGCCATAAATCTAAAGCCTCCTGCCTGACTGCCTGCCTGCCTGCCTGTTGTTGTTGTTGACTCATTAAGATGTGGGCTACGAAGTTGTTGCAGCAGTTTCAGCTTCATTTCTCAGTTACATCCAAGTGCATTTTTTTTTTTTTTCATAACATAATTAACGAAAATTGAAACAAGAGCTATGGCTCTCCATTGTGTTGTGGTCGCTCTTTGGGCCGCCCAGTTGGGGATTTCGTTCGTGTGTGTGTGTGTGTGTAAGTTTGGTTGGCCATTGTCGCAGTTGGCGCGGAGTCCGAGTCCCCCTTGTGTTTCAGTGTGTGTCACTGTAGGAATTTTAATGATGACTACTTTTAGACATACACGCCTATCCATTGAGTGGTGCACCTCCACTTCCCCTCCCCCTTCCCCCTTCTTGTGTCAGCTTTTTGCTTCCTATACTCGAGCTGTGTAGGCTTCCTTCTAAATAATAACACTGAACTACAGGGACTTTACAAAGGGCATAGCAGAATAAGCATAGGAAAACTGCCCCCGCAGTTATCAGCACCAAATTTAAAAGTTTGATAAAAATCTATAAGAAACTCACTCTCCCAAAATTGTAGTCTCCTAATCGCAATTGGACGGGAGTTATGAGGCTGGAAGGTTAAACAGAAAAACAGTTTTTTCTTAAGAACCGCTTGACCGATTTTGATGGGTTAAATATATGTTCTAAATGTTCAAAATACAATTCTAAAAATATTTTTTGCAGATCTTTATTACTAAAACTTTGGTCCAAAAATGATGATTAAATTTTTCAAATAATTTTTTGGCGGTGATAATCTTTTTCTACACCTCCAGTTTATTTCCTATATTTTACATTAGGATATCCCTAATAACATATAATTTTTGCAATCAGATCGCAATTGGGCCTCATGGTGAAAAACAATTAAACATGCAAAATAGAATTTTACATATGGGATATTCCATATCAACTCAGTAAATTTTTTTGATGTCTCCTCAAGCAAGAACCTTACTCCACTAAAATGGCAATATCTCCTAAACTATTTCGAATTTTTGAAAATGGTTTGAAGTGGATGAAAGAGGAATGTCCAAGTTATAATAATAATGCAAAACAAAAAAATCGAAAAAAAAATATTTTTTCAAAGGTAAAGGTTGTATTGAGTGCTTCCTCAAGAGCAGAACCTTGCTCCACTAAAATGGCAATATCTCCTAAACTATTTCGAATTTTTGAAAATGGTTTGAAGTGGATGAAAGAGGAATGTCCAAGTTATAATAATAATGCAAAACAAAAAAATCGAAAAAAAAATATTTTTCAAAGGTAGAAGACCCTTTTAAGGTTGTATTGAGTGCTTCCTCAAGCAAAAACCTTGCTCCACTAAAATGGCAATATCACCTAAACTATTTCGAATTTTTAAAAATGGTTTGAAGTGGATGAAAGTGGAATGTCCCAGCTATAATAATAGGGCAAAACAAAAAAATCGAAAAAAAAATATTTTTCAAAGGTAAAAGGTTGTATTGAGTGCTTCCTCAAGCAAAGAACCTTGCTCCACTAAAATGGCAATATCTCCTAAACTATTTCGAATTTTTGAAAATGGTTTGAAGTGGATGAAAGAGGAATGTCCAAGTTATAATAATAATGCAAAACAAAAAAATCGAAAAAAAAAAATTTTTCAAAGGTAAAAGACCCCTCTTAAGGTTGTATTGAGTGCTTCCTCAAGCAAGATACTTGCTCCACTAAAATGGCAATATCTCCTAAACTATTTCGAATTTTTAAAAATGGTTTGAAGTGGATGAAAGTGGAATGTCCAAGTTATAATAATAATGCAAAACAAAAAAATCGAAAACAAAAAAATTTTTCAAAGGTAAAAGACCCCTCTTAAGGTTGTATTGAGTGCTTCCTCAAGCAAAGAACCTTGCTCCACTAAAATGGCAATATCTCCTAAACTATTTCGAATTTTTGAATTTGATGAAAGTGGAATGTCCAAGCTATAATAATAATGCAAAACAAAAAAATCAAAAAAAATATATTTTTCAAAGGTTGAAGAGTGGTTGAGTGGTTATGGTTGTACTGAGTGCTTCCTCAAGCATGAACCTTGCTCCACTAAAATGGCAATATCTCCTAAACTATTTCGAATTTTTGAAAATGTGTTTGGAGTTGAAGTGGAATGTCAGCTATAATGATAATGCAAAAAAAAAAAATCGAAAAAAAAATATTTTTCAAAGGTGACGATGTAGTGGTTAAGCTTGTACTGGTGCTTCCTCAAGCAAGAATCTTGCTCCATTAAAATGACAATATCTCCTAAACTATTTCGAATATTTGAAAATGGTTTGAAGTGGATGAAAGTGGAATGTCCCAGCTATAATAATAATGCAAAACAAAAAAATCGAAAAAAATATATTTTTCAAAGGTTGAAGAGTGGTTGAGTGGTTATGGTTGTACTGAGTGCTTCCTCAAGCATGAACCTTGCTCCACTAAAATGGCAATATCTCCTAAACTATTTCGAATTATTGAAAATGGTTTGAAGTGGATGAAAGTGGAATGTCCAAGCTATAATAATAATAATGCAAAACAAAAAAATCGAAAAAAAAATATTTTTCAAAGGTTGAAGAGTGGTTGAGTGGTTAAGGTTGTACTGAGTGCTTCCTCAAGCAAGAACCTTGCTCCACTAAAATGGCAATATCTCCGAAACTATTTCGAATTTTTGAAAATGGTTTGAAGTGGATGAAAGTGGAATGTCCAAGCTATAATAATAATAATGCAAAACAAAAAAATCGAAAAAAAAATATTTTTTAAAGGTTGAAGAGTGGTTGAGTGGTTAAGGTTGTACTGAGTGCTTCCTCAAGCAAGAATCTTGCTCCATTAAAATGACAATATCTCCTAAACTATTTCGAATATTTGAAAATGGTTTGAAGTGGATGAAAGTGGAATGTCCCAGCTATAATAATAATGCAAAACAAAAAAATCTAAAAAAAATTTTTTCATAGGTTAGGTTAGGTTAGGGCGGTTGCTGAAGGGGGAGACCCTTCAATACGCTTAGGCCATTGAGTTGGCCCGTTGTGATACCGCTTGCGGACTTTTTTCGTACTATTGAATCAATAAAAGTCAGCGTGGGTCGTGTTTTTTTTCATATTAAGGTCTCAAACTTGACACGCTCGTTGTTTCGTGCATATCGAAAAAATGATAAATATCGATATTTTTCAAATAATTTTGATTTCTTCATCTTTTTTTCTTCTGTTTATGTTTGACAAATGATTTACTTCACATCTATTGGTGTCTGTTGGGCGAATTACCAAATCTGTTTCCTCATTTAACATCATTTGTGTTGCTTAGTGTAAGTGATTAAAAAGTGTTAATACATTGGGGTCCGTCCACCCTTTTTTTTTGTTCTTTCTTATCCAGCTTGGCCGTTTGTTGTTGTTGTTGTCGTTACTTTACAACTCAGTTTGTTGAGCACAAATATTGACTTAATTGTAGTAATGATGCATGCATGCTGCTCCGCATCCATCTCCTTCCATCAAAGCACTATCTCACTCTCTCTCTCTCACACACATAGTATACGTGTGGCTACAATAAATGCTAATGACTGCACTAAATGGGCCATTTGCGTTGCATTGTTTTGCTGCCTTTTGGCATTCATTCATTGCAATTATCGAGTCCGAGTTCGAGTTGACGCAATGCTACACCACCAGAGACTGTGACTGAGACGGGGTGGGAGTCGGAGACGGAGATAGAGGCACAGAGAGCTCGCTTCGCAGATGTAATTAAAAAAACAAACGTTGCGAATAAAGCCAAGTCAAGCTAATTGGCAGCTGGGTGCCTCTGGTTACTCGATAATTGGCTAAAACTCAGCTCTCTGGATGATCATCATGATGATGATGATGATCACACACACACACACACATACACATGTGATCATGGGGTAAGCCGGGCTTACAGTTGGAGTTTAGAGTAAGTAAGTGTGTCAGATTTTACATACATATGCATGGACAGTGGCGTATATATATAAAAAAACAAAGGGATTATGGAGATCTGTTGATTTAAAACTTAGTGGGAAAAACTTTTTTCAAGATAACCTTCTTAAACTCAGCAATTATGAATATTATATGCTGTCAAACAGTTCTGCAAAATTTGGTCAGAATCGAATGACTATATCCTATAGCTGCCATAAGAAAAACGTTCTTGAAATCAGGAATTATGAATATTATATGCTATCGAACGGATTTTCAAAATTTGGTCCAAATCGGATGACTATATCTTATAGCTGCCATATTACCAATCGGTCGAAAAATGGTTCTTAGTAGGAAAACCTTTTTTGTTTTTCATGATAGCCTCAGCAATTATGAATATTATGTGCTTATAAATATTTCTCCAAAATTTGGTTAAAGTCGGATCGGACTATATCTTATAGCTGCCATAGAACTGATCGGTGGGAAAATGTGTCTTACAGAGAAAACTTATTTGGTTTTTTGATGGTTACGTGCCCAAAATTTGAAGTCAACAATCAGATTTGAATAATTTTTCAATTTATATATATTTAACATTTATTGCCGATATACATTCTATCGGTTAAATCAGTCGAAGTAAGCTTTTGTGAGTGTATAAAACTACGGCATGGTCGAAGTAAGCTTTAGGATAAAGATATAGAACTTACACGGGTATATAAACTTTAGCTTTAATTTTGAACTAATATTTTCAAAATTTTCTAAATATTTTAAATTTTTCAAAATTTTTTAAAATTTTCGAAATTTTTCAAATTTTTCAAATTTTTCAAATTTTTAAAAATTTTTCGAAATTTTATAATTTTCTTATTTTCAAATTTTCTAACTTTTTCAAACTTCTAAATTTCAAATTCTAAATATCCAAATTGATAAAAAATTTAAAAATATTATAAACTTTGCCCAAGTTTATAAAACCAACATGTTCGAAATTTAGTATAAAATATAAACTAACAAAATTTGAAATTTTGTTGAACTTTTTCAAAGTTCTAAAAATTTTGAAATTTTTTTTTAAATTTTCAAAATTTCTCAAATTTTTAAAATTTTATAATTTTCTTAATTTTCAAAATTTTTCAAATTTTTTTTCAAACTTCTAAATTTCCAAATTTTTAAAAATGTTCAATTTTCTAAATACCCAAATTTATAAAAAAATTTCAAATTTTATAATTTTTCTAAATTTCAAATTTTTTTCACTATTTCAAACTTCTAAAAATATCGAAATTTTTTTAAATTTCAAAATTTCTCAAATTTTAAATTTTAAATTCAAATTTAAAATGTTCAATTTTTAACTTCAAATTTTAAAATCCAAATTTATAAAAAAAATTTCAAATTTTATAACTTTTCAAAATTTCAAATTTTTTCACTTTTTCAAACTTCTAAAAATTTCGAAATTTTTTTTAAATTTTCAAAATTTCTCAAATTTTTAAAATTTTATAATTTTCTTAATTTCAAATTTTCTAACTTTTTTCAAACTTCTAAATTTCCAAATTTTTAAAAATGTTCAATTTTCTAAATACCCAAATTTATAAAAAAAAATTTCAAATTTAATAACTTATCTAAATTTCAAATTTTTTTCACTATTTCAAACTTCTAAAATTTCGAAATTTTTTTATTCAAAATTTCTCAAATTTTTAAAATTTTAAACTTCCAATTTCAAATTTTTACTTGTTCAAACTTCTAAAAATTTCCAAATTTTTAAAAATTTTCTCAAATTTCAAAAAATTTTAAATTTTATAACTTTTCAAATTTTGAAATTTGTCACTTTTTCAAAGTTCTAAAAATTTCGAAATTTTTAAAATTTTATAATTTTTTCTTAATTTCAAATTTTCTAACTTTTTCAAACTTCTAAATTTCCAAATTTTTAAAAATGTTCAATTTTATAAATACCCAAATTTATAAAAAAAAAATTTCAAATTTAATAATTTATCTAAACTTCAAATTTTTTCACTATTTCAAACTTCTAAAAATATCGAAATTTTTTTTTAAATTTTCAAAATTTCTCAAATTTTTAAAATTTTCTTAATTCCAAATTTTTAAAAATGTTCAATTTTCTAAATACCCAAATTTATAAAAAAAAATTTCAAATTTTATAACTTTTCTAAATTTCAAATTTTTTTCACTTTTTCACACTTCTAAAAATTTCGAAATTTTTTTTTAAATTTTCAAAATTTCTCAAATTTTTAAAATTTTCTTAATTTCAAATTTTCTAACTTTTTTCAAACTTTTAAATTTCCAAATTTTTAAAAATGTTCAATTTTCTGAATACCCAAATTTATTTTTATAACTTATCTAAATTTTCTAAATTTCAAATTTTTTTACTTTTTCAAACTTCTAAATTGCCAAATTTTTTAAATTATTAAATTTTTTAAGTTTTGTAAATTTTCAAAACTTTTCCAATTTTTCAAATTTTCAAAAATTTTTAAACTTTCGAAATTTTTTTCAAATTTTCAAAGAATTGTTATACTCTAATGGTTTTCCATGCTCAGATCCATTCAATCAATTTTTTGATAAATTAAATTCACCTGTGACCTTAATTGGCAACAATTTATGTTTAAAGCTGGAGCCAGTTGCTCCAGTGTATTACATACAAAAATTTCAGGTCAAACACTTGACACCTCTCCAACCCCCCCACTCACTCACTCACTCAATCTCGTACACTTTTCAAATGAATCGCCTTGATTTGTGATGTGATTAAAACAAATGTGAGGCGTTAGAATTTGTTTTGGATTTTTAATTGGCAAGAAAATCGAAAATAAATGTAAATGCAAATTGACATGATTTATATTAGAATAAACAAACTATTAAATTGTCGGGGCATGTGCAAAAAAAAAAAACAAGAAACAACAAAAAAAAAAATGAATTTGAATACTAAATTGTTGCATAGTTTTTTTTTGTATGCAGCGTTGGCTGGGAAATCGAATTGATTTGCATGCAGTGCTTGTTCTAAGCGTGCGCTAACATTGCTTTACACTTAAGTCGGGGAATTCCGACACATTTTTTTTTCGCTTTTTTTTTTTTGAGTAGTCTCAAAATATCAACGAGCAAAAAAAAATGCCTCACACACAACTTTGTCGCGCGCTTTAATTAGGCTTAATTAAAATACACATTTTGTAGTTGTTGTTGTTGTTGTTGTACAGCTGCTGCATTGAATTCTGGTTGTTTGGTTGCAACGCCTAGAAATGGTCTAATTAAAATGGTCGCTGACGTGTTTGCTGCTGTCGCACATCAAACAGAATACCCCTAATGACAATGTAGTTTTATTTCTATTTTTTTTTTGCTGTTTAATTAAAGCAATCAAATTTAACAGCGGCCGTCGGTGCGTTAAACAATTTGTGCCAATTGTTGTTGTTGTTGCGTAAATAAAATTGAATTACGCGCTTGGCTAAATGCATTTTCACTAAATTTATGTTGGCCATGCATAACATTTTTTTGTTGTTGTTGTTTTAAGTCAAGACACCGAAAACCTGCCCACCCACATAAATTGTATAAGATGATTCCCCCCCTAGTTGTTGTTGTTGTTGCTATGCTAATGCGTGTAAAAAACCAATTAAAATTGCTGTGAATAAAAAAAATACTCTCCTCGCTCCCTCAACCTTTTTGCTTAAAGTTAGCAAATGAAATGCAATTTATTTGCATTTTCGTTTCATTTTAAGCGCATTTAATGCGCCTAATATAAAAAAAAGAAAAACACACACAGCAAAAGAAAAAGCGAATTGTTAAGATAGACAAGCCGAAGTGGAAATGCTCTTGCCATAACTTAAACTTAACCGAAAAGCAAGATTTCTACACATATCCTTCAATTCGATATCAGAAATCTAGGTAGAGGAGGTTCACAAGACCAAAACAGACAAGTTCGCCAATCTCCTCTCCAATAGCAAGAATGTAGGTATGCCTATGGCAACGTGCCGGCTCATTTAACGAAATATCTTCAAGCTCAAAGCAAACTTTAAATGGCAAACACTTTTTACCTGAAGCATTGCAAGGCCAACTCGATGCTCATTAACCTATACAGACTCAGCAGACCTCCCATCCTGTAGATGAGAGAAGAGTTCGTCTCCCAGTTCTTCAGTTTCTACCCAGAGTCGACTGAGACGCATAATAAACGTTTATGAACTTGCTGAGTCTACGCCTAGACATACAACTGGTTTCATCCAAGTCTCCTGAATGTCTCACATATGAGACACATTTGAAACTGAAATGTAGGAGGTATGGACAGAAGGGGATCTGGGGCCATATGGCCATGTATGTTGTCTTGAACCATTTTTGAAGGAATCTATAACATTGTTGACAGCTCATATATTTGTTCATTGCTTTCTATTCTTCTTATGGTATTTTATACGAATTAAGAATTTTTTCAAGAATAACAGAAAATTCGAAAAAAATGTTGATAGAAATAAGAATCACGATCTTGAAATTTAGAACCATAAATTGAGAAATATAAATTAGGAATATCAATGAGATACAAATTTATGAATACTAAATTTGGAATTTCCTTATTTTATTTTTTTTTTTCTACTTAATTTGTCCTTATTTTAGTTTCCTATTTTTTTTCCTTTTTTTTTTTTTTTTTTTTTTTTTTTTTTTTTTCTTTTTTCCTTTTTTTCTTTTTTTTTTTTTTTTTCTTTTTTTCTTTTTTTTTTTTTTTTCTTTTTTTTTCTTTTTTTCTTTTTTTCTTTTTTTTTTTTTTTTTTTTTTTTTTTTTTTTTTATTTTGGCAATTTCTGATTTGTTTTGTCCCAATTCGTATGGGGAACCCTTCTAATACCTCAGAAAAAAGTCAAGAACTTTGTACTTTGGAATTTGGAATTTCCTTATTTTTTTTTTTTTCCTACTTAATTTGTCCTTATTTTAGTTTCCTATTTTTTTCTTTTTTCTTTTTTTTATTTTCTTTCTTTTTTTTTTTTTTTTTTTTTTTTTTTTTCTTTTTTTTTTTTTTTCTTTTTTCTTTTTTTCTTTTTTTTTTTTCTTTTTTCTTTTTTTTTTTTTTTATTTTGGCAATTTCTGATTTTTTTGTCCCAATTCGTATGGTGAACTTCTAATACACTCAGAAAAAATACTAAAGAATTTTTATTTGGAATTTCCTTATTTTATTTTTTTTTCCTACTTAATTTGTCCTTATTTTAGTTATCTTTTTTTTCTTTTTTTTTCTTTTTTTTTCTTTCTTTTTTATTTTTTTTTTTTCTTTTTTTTTTTTTTTTTTTTTTTCTTTTTTCTTTTTTTTTTTTTTTTTTTTTTTTTTTCTTTTTTTTTTTTTTTTTCTTTTTTTCTTTTTTTTTTTTTTTTTTTTTTATTTTGGCAATTTCTGATTTGTTTTGTCCCAATTCGTATGGGGAACCCTTCTAATACACTCAGAAAAAAAGTCAAGAACTTTGTACTTGAATCAAGTACAAACGGTGTCAATAGTACGGTAAGTACGAAAATACTTGATTCAAGTACAAAGTTCTTATATCAAGTACGACTTTTTTCTATCCCGAAATACTTGATTCTAGACCGTTTCGAGATGTTTTAAGTACATTTCGAACTATATTAAAAACTTTTTGATCTAACTTTTAGGTCGTAAAAGTCTTAAGTAAATACCGATTAATTCTTTAAAAAAGAATTTGAGTACTTAAAATAATCAAGGCTGCAAACCTCAAAAATTGTGATGGCTTCAAACTTGTCATTATGTAATTTCATATGCATTCACATTATTATGCCAAATTTGATCAAGATCGGACGATCTTGTCATACAAGTGATCAGTTTGAACATAGCTCTCTCAGTAGGAAAAAACTTTTTTATATTGAATGGTAGCGTCTTTATACTTGTTAATCGCGATAAAAACTTTGCTGAGTTTGATCAAAGTCGAATAAATATATCGTATAGCTGCCATACAGAAAGTGTCGCCATCTGTTGTTCAGCTTAGGAAATTATTGATCAATCATGATAATTCTACTACCAGAAGCTTTCTAAAACTCAATGGTTAACGATATCCTTCGCTTTAAAATGTTGTAGTAAATTGATGATTAATATCGGATCGATTAGCTAAAATAGGTAACGATCAGAAATTAAGATCGATTGAAAGGTGGGAGCTGATTCAACCAAATCATGTTGATAACAGAATCTCAGTTTAATTTTTATATAAAAGATTTAGTACTTCTAATAAACCCTAGTTATATCTATAGGGTATATGCCAACACCAACTAATAATTACCAAGAACCACAAGGTGCAAGTAGCAGCGGCAGCAGCAGCAGCAGCGTCAGGTAGGCAGTTTTAGTTGCTGTTGCGCCGGTGTTGCTGTTGTCGTTGGCGTCGTCAACGCCACCGCATTGTTTTCTCAATTATGGAAAGTCAATTAATTCTAATGAGTGTGTGTATGTATATGTGTGTTTTGTGTGTGTGTGCATTGCATGTAATTTCCATTTTTTGTGCGCTTTGGCAACTTAATTTAATGCGTTGCAACAACAACAACAACCACAAACAACCAGCAATTGCATCCGCATTGCGTGGCTTTGGATGTTTTTTTGTTTTGTATTTCTTTCTTTCTTTTATGTGTGTGTGTGTGTTTGTGTTTTTTGCATAATTGCCTCTTGGCTTTATAATTATTGTTGCATACGCTTTTAATTTGCTAATTAATTACGGCGCATGTCGACTGTTGCTTATACACATTAAGCATACGCCTGCGTGGCCTTTTAGCTGTTAGCTAACAGAGAGTTAACAGATTCATCGAGACCTTCGTTCGCTTCTACCTCAAAATTTATGAACATGAAAACATATCATATCCTTCGCCTTGGAATTTTAACAAGTTTGCCATAACAACAAAAGCAGTGCTAATTCCCCAAAGGCAAGCCACACAGTCAACATTAACAATTTAAATACAACAGAAGAAAAAAAAAACGGCGAAATTTGCACTTTTGCTTGGGTCCATCATACCAAAAACCAGAAACCCATTCGGTATGGAGTTCTTAACACACACACACACACACACACACTTACAGGACAGTCCAGAGAGTCTGGAGACGAAGATGCTGCCGCTGCTGTAGCTTGAGAATCCCCGAGAGCTCATTAAAAAATACCAAAATCTTTGTACTGAAAATGTGACAAAATTTTTAAATCACCTTCACTCAGTGAAGAGCAAAGCAAAGACAACGTAGCGTCTTCGGTGTGTAAGGATCGTTCAACTGGCACAGTGGGCTGAGGGTAAATATAATTACATTGTATTTTATGTATTAATGTTATATTATAGACCACTTGATCTTTGTCCTTTGGGGTGTTGTCCAACACTGTATTCCAAAACTTTTTCTACACTATTTTTCAACACTATTTAACATCACTGTTTTCCAATACTGTTTTCCAACTTTTTTTTTAACTCTATTTCCCAACACTATTTTCCCACATTGTTTTCCAAAGCTGTTTTCTAACATTGGTTTTCTACATTGTTTACCAACACTAATTTCCAACATTGTGTTTCAACCATGTTTTCCAATTCTGTTTTCATAAACTGTTTTCCAACATTGTTTTTCAACCTTGTTTTCCAATTCAGTTTCCAACACTGTTTCCCAAATGTGTTTTACAACACTGTTTTTAACATTGTTTCCCAACACTATTTTCCAAAATTGTTTTACAACCTTGTTTTCCAATTTTGTTTTTCAACATTGTTTTTCAAAAAAAAATTTCTAACATTGTTTTTCAACATAGTTTTTCAACCTTTTTTTCGAATTTTGTTTCCCAAAACTGTTTTCCAACAATTGTTTTTCTACATTGTTTCCCAACACTAACTTCCAACATTGTATTTCAACCATGTTTTCCAATTCTGTTTTTATAAACTGTTTTCCAACATTGTTTTTCAACCTTGTTCTCCAATTCTGTTACCCAAAACTGTTTCCCCAAATGTGTTTTACAACACTGTTATTAACATTGTTTCCCAACACTATATTCCAAAATTGATTTTCAACATTGTTTTCCAATTTTGTTTCCCAAAACTGTTTTCCAACATTAATTTCAACATTTTTAACAACATTGTTTTTCTACATTGTTTCCCAAAACTTATTTCCAACATTGTTTTCACCTGTTTTCCTTCTTTTTATAAACTGTTTTCCAACATCGTTTTTCAACCTTGTTCTCCAATTCTGTTTCCCAAAACTGTTTCCCCAAATGTGTCTTACAACACTGTTATTAACCTTGTTTCCCAACACTATATTACAAAATTGATTTTCAACATTGTTTTCCAGTTTTGTTTCCCAAAACTATTTTCCAACATTGTTTTCAACATTTTTAACAACATTGTTTTTCTACATTCTTTCCCAACACTATTTTACAACATTGTTTTCCAATTCTGTTTCCAAAAACTGTTTTCCAAATGTGTTTTACAACACTGTTATCAACATTGTTTCCTAACACTATATTCCAAAATTGATTTTCAACATTGTTTTCCAATTTTGTTTCCCAAAACTGTTTTCCAACATTGTTTTCAACATTTTTAACAACATTGTTTTTCTACATTCTTTCCCAACACTATTTTACAACATTATTTTCCAATTCTGTTTCCAAAAACTGTTTTCCAAATGTGTTTTACAACACTGTTATCAACATTGTTTCCCAACACTATATTCCAAAATTGATTTTCAACCTTGTCTTCCAATTTTGTTTCCCAAAACTGTTTTCCAACATTGTTTTTAACATTGTTAACAACATTGTTTTTCTACATTCTTATCCAACACTATTTTCCAACTTTATTTTCCAATTCTGTTTCTCAAACACTATTTTCCAATACTGTTTTCCGAAATTTATTCATTCTAAAATCACAAAGGCTATATTCAGGCTGATCAAGAATATATATAATTTTAAGGGTCGGAAATGTTTTCTTCTCTCTGTTACAAACAATAGCACAACTTTATGATACACTCAGAGAAAAAATAGAGATCGTCATAGTTGGAGGAAGCAGTTGCTTTGTCAAAAGGAACAATAAGAATGCAAATTTTAGATTGAAAAGGGATTCAAGTATGAATTTTTATGATATATATATATATATCTTCAACCACGGTGCCAGCGTTCCTTCTCTACCCTGGAATGCGGCACAGAGAAGAAAAAAAAAAAAATCAGAGCCTTCCACTCTGGCAGAACCTCACACTGTCCCGCGGCCACTCCGCCTCAAACAAAAGTGCAAGTGATGCTCATGTACGAAATCAAGTCAAGAAGAGAATTGGAAACTCAGTCACTAGACCGGGAACCCGAGAACGGGATTGGAAGCTTTTGTGCACATTTTTTTTAATGAGGCTCTAATTGACATCTGCATTTATTTGCGACAGCCTCCGCGCATCCTCATCGATCACCAAGCAAACAAAAAAAAAAAATATTTTAATTGGCATTTTAACTAAAAGTGTTTAGGCTTTAGTTAAAATTGTTGGCAAGAATCACAAAAACGGGTTTGCTCCACCGGCAAGCCAATTAATCCTCGCGGAGGAGCAAGAAGTCGTAACCCTAATGGCATTATGCAAAAAATGCATATTGCAGAATTGATAAGCCGGCCAAAGAGTGGAGAATCCTTTCCTTTTGTCGGCACATAAAGCGAATGTCGCACGCACTGTTTGCCTCATTTACTCAAATTGAAAGCGACAATGTTTGAGGCAGTCAGGCAAGGCAAGGCAAGGCAAGGAGGAGACCTGCTAATGATGATGTTGCCCAGCATCATCATCATCATGATCATCATGATCAACCTAAAAAAGGGCACAAAAGCAAGCAGAAAGAGTCGCGCTGTACGCACCACCAAAAGACCTGCCTCGGCCCCTGCCCCTGGCCCCTGGCCACTGCCTGCTCTTTGCCCGCGGAGTAAGCCAATTAAATGTGAGATCGTGTAATTGGCAAATTAATTTCAAACCAATTATAAAGAAAACGACCACAAAAAAAAAAAAAAAAAAAAAAACAAAATAAAATCAAGCCAAAGGATCCCGTGAAGTAAGTGGGAACAGAAATGGTGACTGGACTGTGGCTGGGGCTATTGGGTTTTTGGATGCGTAATGTTCCAAAATCTTTGGTGTAAATTAGAGAAAGGCAGTTAAGTGAGAGAATGAGATGAGAGAGAGAGAGAGAAAGAGAAATGACAGAAATGGATTTTTTGTATTTTGAAAAGAACTGAACTCCAACTCCTTTGAAATGTTGAAAACTGTGTTGGAAAACGGTGTTGGAAATCAGTGTTGGAAAACAGTGTTAGCAAATAGTGTTGGAAATCTATGTTGAAAACAATGTTAAAAACAATTTTGGGAAAAAAATGGTGGGAAAACAATGTGTAAGAAACCAATGTTAAAAATCAGCGTAGAAAAGCAGTGTTGGAAAACAATGTTAAAAAACAGTGTTGAAAAACACTTTTGGGAAACAGTGTTGGTTAATGGTAATGGAAAACAGAGTTGGGAAACAGTGTTAGCAAATAGTGTTGAAAAATAATGGTAAAAACTGTTTTGGGAAATAGTGTTGGAAAACAATGTGTTAAGCTAAGGTCCCACAGGCAAATAATTTGCAAAAATTTTGTTGAAAATTTTTCTAAAAAGCCATTACTTTGGATTTTTCAGGACTGAAAACTAAAGCTATGGATTCACACGCAAAAAAGTTGCTCCAATAGTGCCGAAAAATGACGTATTTTGGCCTATTTAGTCAAATTATCATTAAAATTTTGGGCAAATTATATGCCTTAGCTTTAGAAACAAGTATTGAAAAGCAGTGTTCAAAAGCAGTGTTAGAAAACAATGTTCAAAAACAGTGTTGGAAAACAGAGTAGAAAACAGTGTTGGGAAACAGTGTTGGTTAATGGTAACAGTGTTGGGAAACTGTGTTGGTTAATGGTAACAGTGTTCGAAAACAGTATTAGCAAATAGTGTTGGAAAACAATGTTTAAAACAGTTTTATAGGAAATAGAGGTGGAAAACAACGTTTGAAACAATGTGTTAGAAACCAATATTAAAATGCAGTGTTGGAAAACAATGTTCAAAAACAGTGTTGGAAAACAATGTTCAAAAACAATTTTCAAAAACAGTGTTGGAAAACAATGTTCAAAAACAGTGTTGGTAAATAGTATTAGGGAATAGTGTTGGAAAACACCCCAAAGATCAAAGTCAAGTGGCTGTCAGTATTCTATAACGAATGGGATAGAATTATACCGTTTAATACTTAAAATTCTAAGTCTGATTCGTACTTGGGTGTACCTAAACTAAGTACGAATCAGTCTTAAGTTTAAAAAGGTAGCCAAAATGTTCCTGAAATGAGCACAAAATTCTTAAATCAGGTACGAAATACTTATATCAAGAACATTTTGGGCTTATTTTGAGTACGCAAGTTCTTGGTTTAAGCACATATTGTTCTCTTTTCAATTCTAGCATAAAAACTAATCGGGATTGGTTCAAGACCATTTCGTACCAAGAATAAGGTTTAAAACATCCTTGGAATAGCCCAAAATGTGCCTAGTGTATCCTGAAACGGTCTAAAATCAAGTATTTCGGGATTGAAGAAATCGTACTTGTATTAAGTATTTTCGTACTTGTATCAAGTATTTTCGTACTTGTATTAAGTATTTTTGTACTTGTATCAAGTATTTTCGTACTTGTATTAAGTATTTTCGTACTTGTATCAAGTATTTTCATATTTGTATCAAGTATTTTTGTACTTGTATCAAGTATTTTCGTACTTGTATCAAGTATTTTCGTACTATTGACACCGTTTGTATTTGATTTAAGTACAAAGTTCTCGGTTTTTTTTTCTGAGTGTAGGAACGGCAGGTAGTACTGTTCGGATTGGGTCGGAAAAATATAATCGATACACTTTAAACCGATTTTGATATCTAGTAAAGCGGCTTTACGAATGCCAAAGTATATCCTGCTTTGATTGTGAAAACACGCAACTCCTAATCAATGACAACCTCAACAAAATCTCTCACTCACTCTTACTTTTTTTTTGGGCTTATTTGTTATTAAATGAAATTATAATGAAAACACTTTATATGCAGGACAGGGGCGGGGCAGGGGAAGAGCGAAGGCAATAGGCAGGCCGTGTGCGCACTTCATTTTTCATTTTGGCGCGACGCACTTCCTTTTGACAAACAACAACAAGAACAACCCAGCACGGGGACTGGGACTGGTTTACTTGGTATCGGCCCTGTTGCGTGTGTGTCCCGTTCCGTTCCATTCCCTGTCCAGAAAAAAAAAAAAAATAAATCGCTGAGGCGCATCGACCACGATGTTGTTGCTTGATGATGATGATGATGATGATGACGACGATGGGCTCTTAATTATTAATAAAACCAATTGCAAGCAAAAGTTGCCGCTTGAACGCCCCAACTGGTGCTGGACGGGATCGGGATCGGGTTCGGTCAACATGTTAACTTTTTAATTAACGAGTTTTCTTTTTCGATTTCAATTTGCCCAGGCCAAGTCTGCCCACAAAACTGGCCTGCAGCAGCGTTTCTCTCTCTCTCTCTGTTTCTCTCTCTCTCCCTCTCTCTACTTCTCTCAAGTATGCAGTTTGGGGCGCAACCTTAGCGCACTTTTATTTTAATTTAATTTAAGCTCGCCAACTCTCCAGGTCTCTGATACCCGAACTCGATTCGGCATGTGGTCAGGCGGCAGTTGGGCAATGCCATTTATTAATAAAATATTTGCAAATTGTTGTCATGTTCCTCAGTTTGCGCCCCCCCCTTTGTGACGCAGCGTGGCCAGGCCAGTTTGGACCGTTCTAGTTGACTGCCAGAGTGTCATAAATAAAAAAAAAAAAAAAAAGGATTATGAACGGAGGAAGAGAACCGGCGTGGAGGAGAAGGCCTAAGCAAGTTGTTAGCATTAAAAAGTCCCAAGCACAATCACTATGTGTGGCAATTACACTGGACTACAAAATGGTGAAAGGAAGGGCGGAATTCACTTGCATGCTAAGATATATCTATCAATCTATATATCTATCTAAAACTGACTGATCAAAATAAAAATAACGAGATTTTTAAAAATCCAACAAAATGGAGGGTACAAAAAATTGTTTGGTTTCCATGTCCATGTCGAAAACCAAAAAAAAATTGGAGAAAAAAAATAAAAAAAAAATATAAAAAAAAATATACAAGAAAAATAGAAAAAAAAATAGAAATTTTGGTTCCCATATTCACGTTAAGAGGCCATTATCTGATAATTCAAATTTTCGAAAAGCCAAAATAAAAAAATAAATAAAAAAAAAAAAAAATTTAAATACAAAATTTTAAAATACAAGAAAAATAGAAAAAAAAAAGATAAATTGTGGTTCCCATATTCACGTTAGGAGGCCATTTTCTGATAATTCAAATTTTCAAAAATCCAAAAAAAGGAAAATTGAAAAAAAAAAAATTAAAACTTAACTTAAATAAAAATAACGAGATTTTTAAAAATCCAACTAATTGAGGGTACAAAACATTGTTTGGTTTTCATGTCCATGTCGAAAATCAAAAAAAAAAATTAGAGAAAAAAAAAAAAAATTTTAAATAAGAAAAAATACAAAAAAAAATACACCGAAAATTTTGGTTCCCATATTCACGTAAAGAAGCCATTTTCTGTTAATTTAAATTTTCAAAAAGCCAAAAAATTAAAAAAAAAAAAAATACAGAAAAAAAATTACAAAATTTTAAAATACAAGAAAAATAGAAAAAGAAAAGAGAAATTTTGGTTCCCATATTCACGTTAAGAGGCCATTTTCTGATAATTCAAATTTTTGAAATGCAAAAAAAAAATGGTAAAAAAAAATAAAAAAAAATTACAAAATTTTAAAATACAAGAAAAATAGAAAAGAAAAGAGAAATTTTGGTTCCCATATTCACGTTAAGAGGCCATTTTCTGATAATTCAAATTTTCGAAAAACCAAAAAATTTGTAAAAAAAAGAAAAAAATTTTGAGAAAAAAAATTTTAAATACAAAATTTTAAAATAAAAGAAAAAAGAGAAATTTTGGTTCCAATATTTACGTTAGGAGGCCATTATCTGATAATTCAAATTTTCAAAAAGCCAAAAAAAAAAAAAAAAAAAAAATTTAAATACAAAATTTTAAAATACAAGAAAAATAGAAAAAAATATATATATAATTTGGTTCCCATATTCACGTTACGAGGCCATTTTCTGATAATTCAAATTTTCGAAAATACCACAAAAAAAAAAATTGAGAAAAAAATTAAAAGAAACAAAAAATTATTCCCATGTCCATATCAAGAAGCTTTCGAAAATCCAATATTTGCAGAAAAAAATAATACAAAAGTTGTTAGGTTCCTCTTGACATGGACAGAGCCAATTTTCGGACCTTATAAAATTTTCAAAATTCCCAGAAATTGGAGAAAAAGAAACTTGTTCACTCAAGTGACACGTTTAAATTCGCAAAACGCGCGCAACCTTTAGTATGAATGAAAAAGGAAGTATATTCCTGATCGAGTTTATATATTACCGCTTTATTTATATCCTGATTCTTTAAATAACCTTAGAGTAGGTTGTCTAAGCCAAGGTCTGAACTAGAAATTAGTTGACCCCAAAAAGTATGCTACTAATTTCAAAACTTGGATTAATTGCAACTTAAAGAAGTCTGTTTCTATCACATTTGCAAAATAATGAACATTAAATCAAATGGCAAATGTTTGCTCATCTGGTTTTTGCAGCCAGATCGTATTCTTCGAAAAAAAAAAAAACAAAAAAAACTATTTACCTAACTCAGCTGTTTGAATCGTTTTTAATGGACATTCCGAGACATCAGAAAATTGCATAACCACCAACTAACTAACAAAACAGCAGGTTCTAGGGAATTGCAACAAAAACTTTAACTTTGCTGCCGAGTGTGACATGGAGAGGGAGTTGCATGCATGTTTGTGTAGTAGGTGCGTCGTCATCATCATCATCATCATCATCTACCCGTCTGCATTTAGTGCTACTGTATGCCAAACTGCCTCCGAGTTGCGCGTGCGCGCCCTGACGGCGATAAGATCGAAGCAAGGCTCTGTGTGTGTGTTGTTGTCGGGTCGGTAGCCAGGCAATAAGCCATACTAATAGGCTGCTGCTCCACCTCCTCCTCCTGCTTCTGCATCCATCTCACATTTGTATGAATAATTTAATTATTGTTTAAATGTTAATTAATGCAACGTGAGTTTGCAACTGCGTGGCAAATGCACTTCGCTGTATTTTTGTTTTTGCACCTCCAGTTTTTACACGCTCCTAAAACTGACTCCAAGTTTATAACTTGACAGACACGCATTTGGCATTAATGGGTTGGGTTGACTGACAACCACCACCAACGCACTGAGCACAAAAAAAAGAAGGAACAAAAATAAGGGGGAGCAAAATTGTGAATGGGAAAAATGGAATGTGAATGTGTTTGCGAATTGGGCATTGGCCAAATGCAAATGTGTGAAATATACAATTAGTTATTAAGCGAATGAAAACGATAGGAGAGGCTTGAGATAGTATAATATATACTTTGTCTACCTGTCAAAGTTTGTATATAACTGAGAACTTTTAAGCGTGGCATCACACAAACTGTTTAAGTAGGGCAAATTGCTTATAACTCGGTTATCGTTCATCTGATAGGAAAATGATATATGGTGAATCGATAAATAATGATGAGTAGTACAAATCTCTAGAAGGTACGAACAATCTAACTTCAAAACTGTGGAAGATATATGCAGCTAAAACCATCTCTGAAATCTGTTTGTTCATACGGACAGAACTGGTCTGGTCTGGTCTGAACTGATCGGTCTTTGGAGGCTGATGACAATCATATGGACAAAACGACGGACAGACAGAAGGACATGACTATATTGACTCGGCTGTTAATGCCTATCATGAGGAGAAGAGAAACTTCCCTCTGGCCGTTACCTACTTTTGCACAAGACCATTATACACTTTGTACCTTCGGTACTTCTGAGGGAAAATTTCGCGGACCAGTTCCAAAAACAAAATACATTTACCAACATAAGTGAATGTATGTTCACTTGATAAATGCTCGAAGGAATCTTTAACATCATTGACAGTTATTGATATGTGTTCATTGCTCTTTTAATGCTCTTTAAAATCAGACGTAGAATCATTCAAAGTCTTTTTTTACATACATATTCTTTAAGGGCCAATTTCTCATCTTCTAGACAGCAGTATTTGTCAAATAAACTATCAAATAAGAGAGTAAACTGTAAGTTTATCTGACACATAGCAATAATTTAGTTCGCGGGCAGTCCAACAACAACAACCCTTATAATCGTGGTACGAATCGAGCTTCGAATCGAGCATTGCTCTGTCTGTATTTTGTTTTTGCTGCCTACTGCTGGTGCGAGCAGGCGTCGACCCTCGAAAATCAGGTCCCGAAACTTGGCACATGGACTTCTTTCCCATATAGGCTTCACATTTGTTGAAACAAGCCGAATCTGACGGCTAGATCAATGATCTAGATAAAATAACTTCTTAACCACAGATCGAACTAAGCTTTTTACTGTTGATTAGCAGGACCATATTCACCATATTCATCAAAAGTCAGTATGCGTTTTCTTTGATGATTTGAAATGAATTTGAAATTGTATATGTAAAAGGAAACTGATTAACATGGGTTCCTGTTTCGTTAGTGCTGTCCACTTGTATCTTACATAAAACACAAAATCCACAATTACAAATCATTCCACATTTACAATTCGGATGATGACGGTTTAAAATTAATATCATTGTCTTTGTATATTTGTGCTTAAGTGTGACCATACAATTAGTTCGATAAAGAACTTTTTTTAAAAACGGGGTACAAAAAATAGACCGGGATCCGTGGAATATATGGTAATAGTAATGGTTCATGTAATATACCAATGATACATAAATCATTGGTCACAAAAGGTGTTTACAAGGGATGTTCATATTATCATAAGCTTATTGTAAATATACAATTTTATATGAGGATTTTGTGTTTTATATAATTGTGATATTATTTTCAGATCTATTTAGAAAATAATTAAATTAATTGGAACCCAAAATATTTTGGTATCAAGAATTAATCCCCTGTCGATGCCGACCCGTACCAAACCCAACGCTAAATTTTAAATTCAATCCCGTCCCGTACCGATCTTGAAGATTTTTTTCGGGACCCGCGGGAAACCCGAACATTCCCGTTCCGCGCCCATCTCTAGCTCAAACATTGTACTCTTTCTCTTGGTTTTTTTCTCATATCATTTGAATTGTGCAGCAAATGTTCTTATTTTGTAGTGGGGAGAAAAAAATGAGTTCCACACAGAAAAAATTAAGATCCATTTGGAATGAATATGATAATATCCTTTTTAAGGGATATTAAAATATCAATTTTCATATTCTTTGGACATTTTTCAGCTCCATTGGATCCAAAACTAAGATTTTTTTTTTTTTGCTTTTTATTAAAAAATTAAGATCAATTTAGAATTATTTCATATCAAATGGATGAAAAAAAGGTTGTAATTAATATACAGTCCAAATATCCAATTGATCATCAAAAAATATCCTTTTTTCACTGTGCAGTGAATCAAACTAGAACCAAAACTAATGTTTTGAATTTTTTTCCGAGAACCGAAAAGAACTAAAACTGTTGAACCGGTACAATTTTGGTTTTAAGTTTAAAAAAAAAAAATAAAGATTTTTTCTTAGCGTCAATCGCTTACAACATTAAGCAGATGTACATAAATGGTGGTCGATATAGTTCCCAGAACTGCGTACAGTGTGTATTCAATATTCCATAAAATATCAAAAGATTCAGGTAAATTTTTTTTATGTCGAACAGATACGTGCATAGGTATGGCTAGGTGGCTTATACACTCTGTCAAGTCTTTGATTTTATCAGTAAATACCGATACGTACCGGTATATTACCAAAAATGCAAGGTACCGATTTCCAACCGAATACCGAAATTAACTAAAATCTTAACAGAACCTTTTACGAAAACCTTAGTTTCGGTACTAGCCAGAACCGAAACTGAAATACATATTATTTATCCTACAAGTCAGGAGAGACTAAAAACATATCGGTATGATACCCTGATTTTAACACATGATATATCACTTTTTGGATGCAACTGGCTTACAAATCAGGAATTAAAACCGAAACGATTAATGGGTATGCTATCGCTAACTGATTTAGTTCATTTAAAATATTTCGGTTAAGATTTTACTTGGGATATGGAAAATCGGTTACGTAACGGTTAAATATAGCTATACGATTACGTTATACGTATGAATCCGTGCGTACATAGAAACATAAATAGAAAGAAAAAGAAGGATAAAGATGAGGAGGGTCTTAAAACTATTTCAGATCCCAATCGAGGAAACAAGCTTTTGCTTCGGTGTTAAATCTCTGTTACAAATACATTATAGGATATGGGTCATATTAATTTAGAACCACGATAGGCACATAGAGGCCCGTTAAGCCCTCAAATTCCGACCCATTATTCCACTCATTACGAAATTAAACACATTTTGTTGTTGCTGCGCCCTTCAGTTATATTCAGCCGGGCTCCCATATTCACTTTCGCAAACATTTTGCGATTTAGAGACCTAATTTGCTCCTAAAACAGGTTTGAAATCGCAAAATTTTTGCGAAAGTGAAAATGGGAGCATGTCTGATTATGTTGCCCACCGCTGATTTAAAATGTAATAAATTTGTACTTTATGGGCTGCTATAAGTTGGTATAAAATGCCTTCTGTGAAATATCTGGATCTAACTTTTATAAACAAATATATATGGTAAAATTATGGCCATTTTCCTCTTTTTTATTTTAAAATTCCCAACCTGTTTAGGTGATTTGCAAATTTTATTAACGTAATTTTGTACTTACATATGCAGAAAATAAATTAATCGGCTTTGTGGCAGGAAGGATGATACAATTTATTTGGTGTAGAGGAATGTGTTTTTGTTTTGTTTACACACACACACACAGAGAGACACACTTTAGCACAGAGATCGAGATCGAGTGATGTACCGTTAATTGAATTAGTACTGAAAGATCAGTTGAGAGTGTTAAGGAGGAGAACACCTGCAACAACACGAGCAAACAATAAGACGCCACACACACGCACGCAAACAAACACACACACACACACGAACTGAACTCGGACTCAATTAGTTAGCTCGTAAATTTGCATATTTTAAAATTTAAATTATTGCTCACACAGAGGGGGGTCTGGGGGGGTTGTTGTTGTTGTTGTTGCTGCCGTGTTTGCTGCTGCTGTGGCATGTGTTTTTTTTTTGTTGCACACACACACACCGGCACAGAAAAAAAATAATAATAAACAATTCGCTTGAGCAAAATATTAGAAAAATTATTTTCGTTCGTTTTTAATTTTCTGCGCGCTCCGCTCACTTAACACACACGACCGCCAGCGCCGAAGTTCACTTGACGAATGCCGCAACGATGAATGAAAACACCAAAACCGACCAAAGTAGGTGGTTGGCCTCTCTCTCTCTCTCTCTGTCGCTCGCTCTCTCTCTCTCTCTCTCTGTTACACGCGCGCGTTGTCTTTGTCAGCTGATGGAGACCGGCGAGGGTTGTTTTTCAGCTTTTGGGGGTTTGGAGCCGCCACAGCGAGGTGAGCTGCCATTGGATGCTAGTTGGGCCGCCTATCACAGGTGCTGGGCTGGTATTTTGTTAAGGGTTCGCTTAACAGTGCGCCCACTATAACAGTGCCCTGTTAAGGCACACACCTGTGCGTAGGCGCGCAAAGCTGTTAAGTAGGTGGAGCCTGGTCATAGTTTTAGACCCCATAATGAGTTGTCTGTCTAAATAATGGGCTAAAAAAAAAAAAAAAAACTACTACTTACAGCCAGGACAGGCATAAGAGGACAGGCGAAAGAGACACCAACCCCCCCCAGCCACTGCTGCCCCCTTTGGCCTATGCTCGTCTGTTTTTGTGGTGCATCCCTTTTTCCTGCTTTTGCTCTGGTAAACTGGTGAAACAACTTCGCTTCGCTCAAAGGACGCATTATTCATACATAAAAAGCCAATTAAAAATTTATAATAAACCCCGCGCCAAATGCATCAACCCCCAAAAGAAAGAAAGAAAAAAATGAAAATAAATAAATTTGGTAAGCAATGCGTTGAGCAAGCACAAGGCACAGTGGGAGAAAAGTCATTAACATTTTTATATATAAAGATTTCACTGAACTCCGGCTTTAAACCGTTTCAAAGGCTGGTTCAGAGTCAAAGATCTCAAAAACTATTTATATGGAGTTAAACATTTTAATATTTCCAGACCGGTTTCGAACCAGTTTGAACCGGTTCAAATGTGCTTAAGAGACATAATTAACTTAAAATTTGGTTTTTGGGTTGATATTATTGAGTTGTTTTTTTTCCCGGTTACAACCCGATTCCGAACCGGTTCGAAAAACTGTTTCAAAAGTGGTTCGGAGCCATAACTCTGTAATGGTTTAAGCTAGTAACTTAAAATTTGGGTTGATAATATGAAGTTAGATATTTAACTGTTTCAAGATCGGCTCCGAACCGGATTGAACCGGTTAGAATATGGTTCAGAGGCATATCTTACTTAAAATTTGTTTTTTGGGTTGATATTATAAGGTTTTAATTTCCCCGGTAACAAACCTGTTCTTAACTGGTTCCAAAAAACTGGTTCAAAGTGGTTTGGAGCCCTAACTTAAAACTTTTTGAGGCTGGGAACCTACAATTTGGGGTGTAGGTTGATAATATGAAGTAAGACATTTTTCTGCTTCAAGATCGGTTACGAACCGGATTGAACCGGTTCAAAATAAAAATTAATTAAGCTAAAGACTGAAACTTTGGTTTTTGGGTTGATATTATAACGTTATTTATTTTCCCGGTTACAAACCGTTACTGTTCCGAACCGGTTCAAAAACTGGTTAAAAGTGGTTTTTGGGTTGCTTGTTAAGTTGTTTATTTTCCCGGTTACAACCCGAGTCCGAACCGTTTCCAAAAAACTGTTTCAAAAGTGGTTCGGAGCCATAACTCTGAAATGGTTTAAGTTAGTAACTTAAAATTTGGTGTGTAGGTTTATAATAAGAAGTAAGATATTTAACAGTTTCAATGTCGGTTCCGTACCAGTTTGAACTGGTTCAAAATAAAATTTAATTAAGCAATGAAATGAAATTTTGGTATTTGGGTTGATATTATGAGGTTATTTATTTTCCCGGTTACAAACCGGTTCGGAACTAGTTCCAAAAACTGGTTCAAAAGTGGTTCGGAGCCATAACTCGGAAATTATTTAAGCTAGGAACTTAAAATTTGGTGTGTGGGTTAATAATATGAAGTAAGACAATTAACTGTTTCAAGCGCAGTTCAGAACCAGTTTGAACCGGTTCAAAACTGATTCAGAGCCACTATTTTTTAAGCTTTGAACCTAAAAATGCTTTTTGGGTTAAAATAATAAAGTTATTTATTTTCCCGATATTTTTTTTAAGACATTTTACTGTTTAAAGTCCTGTTCCGAATCAGTTTCAATCGGTTCAAATATAACTCAAAGCCATATCTCACAAATAGATTAAGCTATGAACTTGAAATTTGCTTTTCGGGTTGATATTATAAAGGTATTTATTTTTCCGGTTCTGAACCGGTTCCAAAAAATTTGGTTCAAAAGTGGTTCGGAGACATAACTCAGAAATAACTTAAGCTTTGAACTTGAAATTTGGTGTGTGGGTTGATAATATGAAGTAAGACATTTAACTGTTTAAAAACCAGTTCCGAACTGGTTCAAAATGTTGCGCAATTTAAAAAAAATCCTAATAACTCCCACAACTTTGAAGACAGATTGTTTGAACCTTCTAGACATGTGTTCAACTCATTATTATTTATCGATTCACCATACATCATTTTCTGATCAGATGAACGATAGTAGAGTTGACACCCCGGCAATTTAAAAAAAAAACCCATATCTCCCACAACTTTTTAGATAGCTTTTTCGAATCCTAGGCATATATTTAAATCACCATTACTTATCGATCCACCATACATCATTTTCTGATCAGATGAACGATACTAGAGTTGTCACCCCGCAATTTAAAAAATCCCCATATCTTCCACAATTTTAAAGATAGATTTTTCGAACCTTCTAGACATATATTTTAATCATCATTACTTATCGAACCACCATACAACGTTTCCCGATCAGATGAACGATTGTGGAGTTGCCACTCCGGTAATTTGAAAAAATCCCCATATTTCCCACAATTTTGAAGACAGATTGTTCGAACCTTCTAGACATATATTTTAATCATCATTACTTATCGATCCATCGTACATTATTTCCTGATCAGATGAACAATTGAGTAGTCGCCCCCGCAATTTGAAAAAAAAAACAGCATATCTCCCACAATTTTAAAGATAGATTGTCCGAACCTTCTAGACATATACTTTAATCATCTTTACTTATCGATCCACCATACACCGTTTCCCGATCAGATGAATGATAGTAGAGTTGCCACCCCGGCAATTTGAAAAGACCCCATATCTCCCACAATTTTAAAGATAGATTGTTCGAACCTTCTAGACATATTTTATACTCATTATGACCTATCGATCCACCATACAACATTTCCTGATCAGATAAATGATAGTAGAGTTATAAGCAAAATAAATAATTAAGCTGGGCAGCACTGGCCGAAATCGTGATGGGCAGCACTTACGCAAGTTGTGTGATTCCATACTAGTACAGAGTATATTACAGTCAGGCTTGACCGACTTTCTTACTTATTTTAAATCACCGGAAAAAATAATAATCAAGTATTTTCTTTAGATTAATAAATTTATTGTTGGTTTATTTGGATTTGTCCAACTTCTTCTTACTTTCCAGCCACTGTGCACGCCCAAATAGAAAACCATGTGAGCAATGTAAGCTAAACAGGACAAAGCCTATGACCAATGGAGCTAAACACGGGTGGACGGGGGTGGTGGTAAGGATGGATGGTTGAATGTGGAGCAGAGGAGAGCGCAACAGGGGGAAGGTTGGATGCGGCGGCACACGCATCTAGCGCTAAATTAGATGTAAAATAATGAACATTTCAATTAAAATAATTAATATTATGGAGTGCAGCACAGGGCTGATGCTGGATGGCCAGGACACTAAGCACTCAATTAACCATTTTAATGTTTATGGATTCAGGTTAGCTTCGAAGCAGAAGAAAGACGGCCTCATGGATGCTTTTTAATTATAATTAAACATGCGAGTGGAGTGGAGAGAGAGTACGGAATTTGGGTGGATGTTCGCTCTGTCTCCGACTCTGTCTGTGGCGCTTTAATCACTTAGACGCGTGCAGGAGCAGGCATTTAAAATTAATTCTACTCAAGTGCGCAAAAAAAAAAGCACGTGGCAGACCACCACCCCAAAGTGGGTGAGAATCCAACAGAGAGAGAGAGAGAGAGAGAAATTGCACGCTAATTGCTCATGTTCAATTAAAAACGCAAAAACTGAAAACGGAATTTTGGTATCCAGGAATATCACACACTGCGAGTGTGTGTGTGTGTGTGTGTGCTTTTCCCACAAAAGTGGTGCGAGAGCGTTGCTTTCTGTTTTGGTTTTGATCCTTTACGCAAATAATTGCCTAATTGTCTCTGGTTCTGGTTCCCTGGACCAGGGCTCTGGGTCGCTCGCATGCAAATGCCAACTCTCTCGCATATTTCTTACACAAAATCCATTTCCATCTATTAATTGGGCCAGAGCTCACCAACAGCTGCTGCTGCTGCTGCTGCTGCCGCTGCTTCTGCTCCTGTTGCTGCAGGACACAATTAAGCGCTTAAGCAAACAAAACTGAGGTAGTATGGCGCACCGCTTTCAGGGGTGGGGGCAATCAATTTTTGGTACCACTTGAATTTTTACCATTCTTGAAGTAACTGAAACCCAATTGAGCTAGCCAATGAATTCATTGTGCAAGTGACTGACCGATTTTCGGTTAGATTTTGTGAGGGGCCGCCATAGAAATTATTTTTAGCAATCATGTAAGGTTAGGTATAAACAGTTTTGTAAAGTAGTGTTGAAAAACAGTTTTGAAAAACAGTGTTGAAAAACAGTGTTGAAAAACAGTGTTGAAAAACAGTGTTGAAAAACAGTGTTGAAAAACAGTGTTGAAAAACAGTGTTGAAAAATTTGAAAACAGTGTTGAAAAAAGTTAAACAAAAACAGTGTTAAAAACAGTGTTGAAAAACAGTGTTGAAAAACAGTGTTGAAAAACAGTGTTGAAAAACAGTGTTGAGAAACAGTGTTGAGAAACAGTGTTGAGAAACAGTGTTGAAAAACAGTGTTGAAAAACAGTGTTGAAAAACAGTGTTGAGAGACAGTGATGAAAAACGGTGTTGAAAAAAAGTGTTGAAAAAAAGTGTTGGAAAACAGATTCGGAAAATAGTGTGGAAGAATATTGCTGCAACACATAGGATGAAAACAATGTTGGAAAACAGTGTTGAAAAACTGTGTTGAGAAACAATGTCGAGAAACAGTGTTGAGAAACAGTGTTGAAAAACAGTGTTGAGAGACAGTGATGAAAAACGGTGTTGAGAAACAGTGTTGAAAAACAGTGTTTGAGAACAGATTCGGAAAACAGTGTGGAAGAATATTGCTGCAAAACATAGTTTGAAAACAATGTTGGAAAACAGTGTTGAAAAACTGTGTTGAGAAACAGTGTTCAAAAACTGTGTTAAAAAATAGTGTTGAAAAAAAGTGTTGAAAAATGCTGTTGAAAAACCCTGTTGAAAGACACTGTTGAATAACACTGTTGGAGAACAGTTTTGAAAAACAGTTTTGAAAAATAGTGCTGGAAAACAGAGTTTGAAAACAGTGTTGTATTTCAGAGCTTTGTCCAAAGATTGAGCCAGATAGCTTTAAAACTGAGGGAGGAGATAGCATAGAAACAGACACACTGACGGACAGACATGGCTATATCGACTCGGCTCAATATGCTGTCAAGAATATATACTTTATGGGGTCAGAGATATTTTCTTCTGCACTATTTTAAGATACCCTCTGCAAGGGTATACAAATTTTTTTTACAACTACTATTACTTTTCGGTACCGGTTCTGGTAAGTACCGATTTGAGAATTTCGGTTAAAGGTTATATTTCGGTTTTCAGTTTATTTTCAGTTTTCGGATCCGGTACAAGTATAATTTTTGTTAAATATTCAAAATTTAAATTATTTCAAGATTTCCAAAAAATTAATGGACAAAAAAATGGTGTTTCAAGAATATAACGAATTCTTGAGGGGTGAATTTTCAAAATGTAAGCCTTTTTTTTTTGAGTGTACATATATTTGAAATAATTAAAATAATCCGGTTTCAATACCGGTACCGGGCTTTTAAACGGTTTATTTCGGTTAAAGGTTCCGATTCCGGTTACGGTTTTATTCCCTGGTTATATACAAACTTTGTCTGGTACAAAGTATATTACAGTTGACCCACTTTCTAACTTGTTTTGATTTTTTTTGGTAATCACGAGTCCGAAATCCATATATGGGCATTTCCTGAGTAGGGAATCTCGTCCATCTAATTGACTACACTGGAAAACCTTGCAGGAACAGTTATGGTAAAGGGCAGGGGCTTGTACCTGTGGCTAGGGTTTGCCTGAATACAAGTTCTTTAAATGAAGGAACATGTATTTATACCGCTTCAGAAAAAAAATCCAGAATTCCGTACTTAAACAGGGGAAATTCAGAAACAAACAATCTCAAAAGCTGACTAAGTTCGGAGTTTCCGAATCTGAGAATAAAATTCTCATTTCAAGTTGGTTTTTGGATTCTTAAGTCTTTTGAAATCAAATATTTTCTATGACATTATTATTGTTCAAATGAAAGACTGATTTCTGTGTGATTCAAGAAAAAAATAATAAAAATGTCTTTAAATTTGAAACACAAAACGGTCTAAATTCAAATATGGTCATACTAAAATTAAGAAAGACATTTTTTACGGGATGTGGTACCTCAAAAAATCTACATGAAGAGTCTTAACTATTTTTATACACTTGAAAAGTGTATATTAATTTTGCCCAGAAGTTTGTAACGCATAGAAATATTCATTTCCGACCCCATAAACTATATTCTGATCAGGACGACGGCCGAGTTCATTTCCTTCCTCCGTCCGTCTTGCGCGCCGTCTGTTTCTACGCAAACTAGTCTCTCAGTTTTAAAGCTATCGAGCTGAAATTTTGCACAGAGCCCTTTTTTCTGCACGCAACTAATATGTCGGAACCGGCCGGATCGGATGACTATATCGTATAGCTGCCATAGGAACGATCGGTCGGAAAATAAGTCTTAGTGAGAAGAACTTTTTATTTTCTATTGTAGCGTCACCAATCTTGGATATATTAGTTTTTGATGATTTTACATATTTGTGGAAAAATTGATCAAAATCTGATGAATATAGCATATAGCTGCCATATAAACGGTTGGTCAAAAAACTAGTTCTAGTGGGAAAAACTTTTTATTTTTCATCGTAGCATCACCAATCTTGGATATATTAGTTTTATATGCGTTAACACAATTCTGGAAGATTTTATCAAAATCGGAGACAAGCATATAGCGCCTAGGACCGATCGGTCGAAAAATGTGTTTTACTAAGAAAAGTTTTTTTATGTTATCAAATTTTATTATCAATGATTTAAAAATTTAAAATATCTGATATCTATATCCTCTATAATTTTACCGGTTAAATCACTGATAAAGTTTTTAGGTATTAAAACTGCACATCGAAGTTAGCTTTGCCTTCTCGTTAAATTCTTAAGATTATCTGCGTAGAGTTTATCAATAGCAGGTATGCCCACAGCGGCGTACATAACAAAGTAGGTGAACATTTGTGCTGATATTGGGACTTAGGAAGGTCGTAGAAAAATTTCCTTTACATATTCTTAAAGGTACAAATGTAGCCTAATTTATGTATATTTTAGCGATTGAGTTGGCCTACTTTTTTGGAAATACTGAAAGTTTTTCAAAGATAAATATATCTAATTTATTTTCTCTTCAAAAACCCCCGCCTACCCACCCACTTTTTAATGGTTTAATGGGTTAATTTAAAATATGTAATTTATTTTACTTTTGCTTTGACGTCGTCCCCTGTCGCCGTATTTCCCCCGTTATATTTGAGAGAACCCATATCCCCAGTCTCGGCTAATGAAAACTAAAAACTTCAATTACCCGAGAAAAAGCAACAATAATGCGTTTTTAAAACCCCAAAAAAAAAAACAGAAACAGGACAAAAAGTAAGAAAAAGCCAAACAAGAAATTGTGATAGATGAGGGTATATGGCAATGTTTTTTACGGGCCACTTGTTTGTTGTCCTTGCCGGGGCCCAGTCCCAGTCCCTTGCTGCTTATAAACAAAAGAGTTGACCAGAGAGAAAAGGCACAGCAACAACCAAACCAAGAAAATGGCAATAAATCAGTGTAAATAACACACACACACACACACACACACAGAAACGAAAGGGTTTGCTGGGCTGGAAATTTCCCAATGGGGTGATTATTTAAAATTGTGCAGCTGTAAGAGACCCACATTGTGTTTGTAATTGTTGTTGTTGCTGAGGGGGGAAAGGGAAAGTTTGAAAGGAGCAGATGAGCAGCTGATCAGCTGGCTTACTCGATAGTTTGTCAAAGCTTAAGACGTTACTCGTTACTTTATCGATAACAAAGCTTTTGATGTGCAAAACAATCGATACTCACAGTCACAGCTGATCCTGCACTCGTTTTAGATGTCTCAACCAACCGCTCCTGTGCCCGAGGCTGAAGCCTTAAAAACCCAACGCCTGCTCAATGTGATCACCGCCATGGGTTATGCCGAAACTGAGGCAAGTCAGGCACTCGCTCGTGCCAAAAATAATGTGGAGCAAGCCATTCAATATTTGGTCGAAGGTGATCCCAGTGGAGAAGCTGAATGTCGCATCTATAAATCGCTACGTGAATGCCTCAAGGAACCACCAAATGTGCACGGTCATACCATAGCACAATTAATGCAGGATCCGCCGGAAGTCATACGCGAATTGGTCAACACTCGCAGTGTGGAATTCATGGAAAATCTATTGGCGTCTTCCTCCGATGAGGAATAGGAAGATGTACTTAATAAATAGACATTAAAAGCCTAAGTCTTGTTTAAGTGTGGAGTGGTGGTAGGAGGGAGGGGGGAGGGGAGTTGGCTGCCTATTATTGGGTGTTTTTTAGTCGCCGGTCAAGCAGCCACCCCTAGTGCACCTTTTTGCCTAGCATTGCCTTTCAGCTTGTTTTTTTGTTTTTGGTTTTTTTTTCTTTCCTTTTGCTTTTGGGCACTGTCAAGCGTGTCAACCCTTTTGGCCTGATGATTAATGATCGTTTTTTTACGGCTGTGTTTTGTACTGATTTCAATTTAGTGCTACCTTTTAAAATACTCTGCCTGGGGCAGGGTATGAAGAAGTTGACACTCAGCGAGGAATCAATCTATCGGCCTTTCATATACATGCCGAGCAAACCATTTTTCAGTCGCTGGCCGGCGTTCGATGAAGTAGGTCGGAGCAGCTTTACATCGCCTTTTCTTCGCTCACCAATACACTCTCGCTTTTTCGCCTCGCTCTTCTTGACAAACGCTGTTTTACAGTGAGCTAAAATGTCAATGAATATGAATATATCTTTTTCAAATCTGAAAAAAACTTGATCTGATTCTTCTCTTATAGTTTCTGAGATCAATCCATTCATACAGACGGATATGGCTATATCGACTCAAATATATAAATATACTAGTCTTCAATAGAGCCGCCAAAAAGATATCAAAATCGGATGGATTCTATACTATTTTTAAATTTATATCCCATCGGCTTTATATTTCACAAACATCGGCTCAAAATACGGTTTATCTCAGAGATTTAAAAAAAACGAGAAGGCAAATCTAACTTCGACTGTGCCGAAGTTTTAATACACTTGAAAAACTTTACTCCAACTGATTTAACTGGAAAAATATATATAGGATATAGATATCAGATATTTAAAAATTTTAAAACATTGATAATAAAAATTTGATACCATAAAAAAAAACTTTTCTTAGTAAAACACATTTTCCGAACGATCGTTCCTATGGCAGCTATATGCTATAGTCATCCGATTTTAATAATTTTTTTCGAAATAATGTGAAAGCATATAAAACTAATATATACCAAGATTGGGGACGCTACGATAAAAAACAAAAAAGTTTTTCTCACTAGAAGTAGTTTTTTGACCGCTCGTTCCTATGGCAGCTATATTATATAGTCATCCGATTTTGATAAATTTTATCTGTATTATGTGAAAACATGTAAAACAAATATATACTACGATTGGAGACGCTACGATGGAAATCAAAAAAGTTTTTCTCACAAAGACTTATTTTTCGACCGATCGTTCCTATGGCAGCTATATGCTATAGTGATCCGATTTTAATACATTTTTCCAGAATTATGTGAAAGCATTTAAAACTAACATATACCAAGATTAGTGACGCTACGATGGAAAACAAAAAAGTTTTTCTAACTAGAACTAGTTCTTAGACCGATCGTTCCTATGGCAGCTATATGATATAGTTATCCGATCCGGCCGGTTCCGACATATTAGTTGCGTGCAGTAAAAAGAAGACTCTGTGCAAAATTTCAGCTCGATAGCTTTAAAACTGAGAGACTAGTTCGCGTAGAAACAGACAGACGGACAGACAGACGGACAGACGGACAAGCGGAAATGAACTCAGCTTGTCGTCCTGATCAAGAATATATATAGTTTATGGGGTCGGAAATGAATATTTCTATGCGTTACAAACTTCTGGGCAAAATTAATATACACTTTTCAAGTGTATAAAAAAAATCGCATAGTTTAAAATCAATGGGATGAAAAATAGTTTTTGTCAAATAGAATTTTCCGGGCATTTCCCCCGACCTTTTAGTCGGATTTTCCAACATCGGAAAATCACGTGTCTAATTATCGGGTTCCTAGTTCATAGCTTAAATTATTTTTGAACCGGTTACATATTTACACAGCAAATCTTAGTTTCTCTCAAATTTTGAGTGGGTTTGAACTAGTTCGGAACCAGATTGAAACTGGTATAACCACAATACCTTATTTCTGATGTTTGGCTCTGAACAATTTTTTATATATTTATTTAAACTGCTTCGAAACCGGGCCTTAACCACGAACAACAAATATTCAAATCGCAACTCAAATAATTAGACTCAGAAACGCTATTGAACCGGTTTAATTGGGTTTGGAACCAGTCTTGAACCGGTAAAATGTCTCACTTCATATTATAAACCTACACACCAATTTTCAAGTTCATAAATTCAATCATTTTTGAGATAAGGCTCCATATCTTTGGCCTTGAAATGGGTATCTCCAAATACCAAAATCATGGGGTCAATAATTTCTGAGATGAGGCTCCATTGAACCGGTTCAGCGAGACCGGATACGGTCTTGAAATAGTAAAATAATAGCACATCTCAGCTATGACTCTGAACCACTTTTGAACCAGTTAAGCTAGTTCGAAACTGTTATTAAACCAGTGGGTATCTGTCTTCATATATAATTAACCCATACACAAACCACTTTTGAACTGGCTGAGCGAATTCGAACCGGTCTTGAACCAGTGAAATAACTGTTTCCTCATAACTTAACGACATACCAAATTTCAAGTTCATAGTTTAAATAATATCTGGAATATAGCTCTGAACCACTTTTGAAAGTGTTTAAACCGCTTTAGACTTGAAATATAGACTAAGTCGAGATTTACACGATGAAGCAAACTTCATGAAGTTTTCTAAAAAGCTCTTGCTTGTAGGAAAGAGGTGTAGAGGTGAAAAAAAGCTTTTTGAGAAACTTCATGAAGTTTCCTTCATCGTGTAAATGCGGTCTAAGACTCTTTTCTAATCGACATAAATATATATTGTGAAAATGTTATGATGATCAATTCAGTTCAGAGATATGTTCTCAGATTTATGACTCTGAACCACTTTTGAACCGGTTCACAGCCTATCCAAGGTGTTCCAAATCGTATGGGAATTGGGTTGTTTTTGGGTCGAAAGCGATTTGTAAATAGAACACCTGGGGCATAACTTTTCTTGAAAATTTCGTGAAGATCGGTTTAGTATTTTCAAGATATGCTCTGAACCACTTTTGAACCGGTTCACAGCCTATCCAAGGTGTTCCAAATCGTATGGGAATTGGGTTGTTTTTGGGTCGAAAGCGATTTGTAAATAGAACACCTGGGGCATAACTTTTTCTTGAAAATTTCGTGAAGATCGGTTTAGTATTTTCAAAGATATGGCTCTGAACCATTTTTTGAACCGGTTTAAACCGCTTATAAACAAATTATGATTAAAAGTTTTTTTTAACTATTTTAGTTTGTTAATTTTTAGACTCCATTGTTTGGCAATCATATGCTGCATTTCGTCTACTAACCGCTAAAAAAGTGACCCTGGTGTTTTTTCTTTGCCAAAAATAATAGAGTATTTCCCCATTCGTTGTTAACACTTTGCTTTGACTAATGCTTTCTTGTTGAAAATTCTAATTAATTTTGACTTGCAACCGTTTGCAGTGTCAACCGCAGCCACGTAGCCGTCATCCACCCCTCCCCCACCCCCTTTTCCGAGCTCACACAACGTTTATCGCATTTGATCGGCGTTGCGGCGTACCGCAAAATGCGGCAATGTCAACCCTTGGACGCACGCGTAGGCGGCGCCGTATCATTTATCACAACTGAGAAAGAGAGAGAGAGAGAGAGAGCAAGAGTTCTTGCTTGCTGCAGACTTTAAAGTGCAGCACAAGTCACAGGCCATAAATTAGGCATTGAAATTTGATATTGTGTGCGCTGCCTTTTCTTGTTGAACAGTGTGCCGACGTACACGTACAATGCACTGCAATTAGATTGAAAATTGCGGCAACTTGAGCTCCTTAGCGCGCTGTCATCTCGTTTGCATATTATGCATTAAACAAAAGGGGGCAATCAATATGTTGACAAGAAGCGAACCACCAATAATAATTAATCATAATTGCAATAACAACAGCGTGCGAAAATATGACAAAAAAAAAAAAAAAAAATTAAGATGATATAAGGGGAAGGGCTAGCAATTTATGCAAATTAAGGCCATGCGTTGTGAAATGCGGTTGGCCATCTTTAAACTCAAAACGCACAACTTGACTTGGACAGGAGTTTGTAGCCCCGATTAAAACAATTATATTCTGAGGTCGGAACCGCCCGGAACGGTTAACTTTTTTATTTTCCAAGATAACGTTTTCAAATTCAGGAATTATGCATATTTTATGCTTTCAAACAGTTTTGCAAGTTTTGATTATAATCGCATGACTATATCTTATAGCTGTCATAGGAACGATCGGCCGAAAAACAGGTCTTAGTAAGAAAACCTTTTTTATTTTCCATGATACCGATCTTAGACTCAGAAACTATAAATATTTCATGCTTTTAAACAGTTTGACAAGATTTGATTATAATCGGACGACTATATCTTATAGCTGTCATAGGAACGATCGGTCGTTAAATAGATCTTTGTGAGAAAAACTTTTTTGTTAACGTTCTTTATCTCAGGAATAATGAATAATATATGCTTCTTAACAGTTCTACCAAAATTTGGTTAAAATCACATGACTGTATACTCTAGCCATGTTTTTATAAGAAAAGTTTTTTTTTGAAAAAGATAAAAATAAATTATTAAGAAGAGCAGCAATTCAGATATACGACGCCGAAAAGTGTAGCATTGGCTTAGCACATGGCACATAAAACAATGGGCTCAGGAGCTGAGAAAAAATAAAGAAAAAATTAAACTGGAGCTGTTGTTGACTCGAAGGCAAGTCAGCACCAACTGAATTAGATTGTTCGTATTTGGACCAGGTATGTTTTCCAGGCCTACTGACATCCATAAAAAATATTTCTCAAATTTTCCTAACCTGCAACGCCTACTAAAAACTACAATTTCATAATTCAAAAGAAAAACAAAGGCAAAAAGCATTAAAATTAAATATAGAAATGTTTAAGAAAAAAAATAAAGAAAAAATTAAACTGGAGCTGATGTTGACTCGAAGGCGAGTCAGCACCAACTGAATGAGATTGTTCGTATTTGGATCAGGTATGTTTTCCAGGCCTACTGACATCCATAAAAAATATTTCTCAAATTTTCCTAACCTGCAACGCCTACTAAAAACTACAATTTCATAATTCAAAAGAAAAACAAAGGCAAAAAGCATTAAAATTAAATATAGAAATGTTTAAGAAAAAAATAAAGAAAAAATTAAACTGGAGCTGATGTTGACTCGAAGGCGAGTCAGCACCAACTGAATGAGATTGTTCGTATTTGGATCAGGTATGTTTTCCAGGCCTACTGACATGCATAAAAAATATTTTATTAAATTTTCCTAGTCTGCAACGCCTACTAAAAACTAAAATTTCGCAATTGAAAAGTGAGTGCCATACTTCACAAACTTTTTATCATATCTTTTTGCTATGCCATTAAGAAAATTGGTCATCTAAATCCTCTTTATAATTTCATAGTCTAAAATCTGTCGTATTTCAGTTAAAAATTGAGATCTTTAGCGATTTGTATAGATTTAAACACATACTATAAGACTACGGTCCAATATAGTTCATAATACGTCATAAGTCGGTCAAGCCCGACTGTAATATACTCTGTGTACCTGTTCGTATGTAACTGATAACTGAGAGCGGCGCAGTCCCATTAGATCCTGCCGTCACGCAAGGTCCAATTGGGAAATTACCAGTTAGCTATTGCCCTCTCGCTCTCTCTTTCTCGTAAGTTTTACCAATCGCTGTGGTGTTGTTGTTGTCGTTGGTTTTTATTTTCTTCTACTTATAGCTCTAATATCGTTCATCTGATCGAAAAACGATGTATGGCGGGTCGATTCAAAATAAGTAGTAGAATATATGTCTAGAATGTTCGAACTATCTATCTTGAAAATTGTGGGAGTTATTTCGTTTTTTTTAATTTGCGGAGGAGGCAAAAATCCAAAATAAACTTGATCTGCCTGCAGGTATAAGAACTATATGTCCCGTACACTTCAAACCTCTATCTCTTACCATCTCTGAGATCTCTTCGTTCATACGGACAGACGGACATGGCTATATCGACTCGGCTGTTGATGCTGATCAAGAATATATATACTTTATAGGGTCGGAGATGCTTCCTTCTGGCTGTTACATACATTTGCACAAACCCAATATACTCTGTGTACCTTCGGTACAGAGTATAAAAACACAAAAACGGATGAAAACATAAAATCTGCGTTAGCTTTTCCTTACATTACATTTTTTGAAATATTAAAACTGAGTGTTTTTAGGGCGAAATTTTTCATTTTTCTAACATTTCTATATTCAAGGGAGGATTTTTTCAAGACTTAGAAATCCTTTACATTTAATTAAATGGATAATATTTACCAAAGAAAAGTTTTTCCGTTTTTTAGAAATTTTTTTTTCTATATCTTTAAGCCCTATACGGACCTGCGAAGTAAGTAATTTAGCTTACTTCACCATATATTACGTCAAGGTGGAACGTAAGTCTAGTGTGCCCAGATTTATTAAGAAATTACACCAAATCTTGAGTTTATTGGTATTATTCAATTACCATAGCGATGGTCACACTAATTGACTAGAAATGTAGTTGCTTTTTTTATAAAGATAAGCAACTTCTCGACCAGCCTTGCTGACTAAGAACAACTTTGAAAAAGTTGCTATGAAAACTGTTTTAAAATGCTACATCGATGTAGTGCATACCGAGCAAATGCAATATCGACTATATAGTTTGCATAATCAACCATTGCTACGATTATTTAAATTCTTTAGCGCATTAAAATAAGTGTATGATTAGTCAACTTTTTGGATTTTGCAATTTTTGTTAGTAAGTTATTCAAACCCTTGTTAAATCGAGCATTTACGACTGTATTAAAACAATTGACTTCGAGTATTAAATTTAATTTTAGCTGTTTGCTGTTGGCGTCAAGGCAGAAGTAGGGTAAAGTAACATTGTTTCCAACAATGTTTCTTCAGCTGTTCGAAGTAAAATCAAATCTACAGGCTTAACATAGGTTCCATTCGTGTGCTGTTAAGCGCAACAGTACTTCATAGCTCCGTATGAGCCAAAGTAAAGGGTGAAGGAATCATTACTTCTGCTTCTTCTTCCCACAAATTTTGTATGAAACTTCGCGTTACTTCGCAGGTCCGTAAAGGGCTTTAAGATATAAAAGAGAATATGATTTTGGATCTTCTTTAAGGGAGAATTTCTAAAATGTAAGACTTTTTTCTAAGTGTATATATTGCTATTTTACCAGTTGAAATATATATTTGAAATAATCATAAATCAATATAGTAAATAATAAGAAACCGAACCAATACCGGTATTAGCGTTACGGTATGGTTCCGATTTTTCGGTTCCTATTATAACGGTTAACGGGTTTTGGTTCTCAAAAAAATTTTAATATCGGTTCCGATTTCGATACCGGTACGTGGTTTAAAATGTTTTATTTCGGTTAAAGGTTCCGGTTCCGGTTAGAGTATTATTCCCTGTATTACGAAAATCAGCGTACTATGAAAAATGTTTTTCGTAGACTTCGAGCTACATATGTATGGGCGCATTAACGACCTTCCGAGAACACTAATTGAGTATCAGTGTACGTTATTGGATGATAGACAGTAGTGAGTAGGGACCTATCTAGCTTTACCTACTATCTTTTTCTAATGGAACAGTTTCGACGTGAACAGTTTTTTTTTTTTTCGAAAAAAACCAGGGAGCACATTTGGGTTCATAATGCCTTCAGTCTGCTAAGCTTATGTTAATGTTAAAATAAATGTAAATGACTAAGGTTCTGTTAATTGTTATAAGTGAATGGTTTTTTCCTATATCAATGTCTGTTTTTACTTAGGGTTTGGTACGAACTGGTCTTAAACGAAAAAATATTCTTTAAAATCCTTTTTCAGCAAATCAAACATCATGGTAAGACGATACTTTTTTATTTTTCTTTTTCCGCATTTTAAAACGGAAATCGAAAATTTTTATAACCATTTTGAAATATGTGAAAAACGTGCGATATTTATCTGAGCTGGCTTTGGGCTTTGGGCGATTGTTCGATTTCGTTACAATAAATGGCAAAATCACTTAACACACCGTTAACACCCACATTAGTTAGACTTGAACGCACACACACACACACGCAGGCACACACAAAGGATATTTATTTTTGGCCTGGGAAATGTGCCGCAGTGCACTCCACTTACAGTTTCGTTTCAATTACTTTAGGAAGACCACCCTCCTCCTCCTCCTCCTCCACCTCGCCCATCCTCATAATCGAATTAAATGCAATGCCGAAAAAAGTCATTAAAAACGCACGCAAATTTGCTGGTCGTGCCAAAAACTAGTGGCTATGAATGGGAATTGGCAAAGGAACAATGCACGTGGCACACTTGGTCACCCGAGATAAGCAACTGCCGGCGCGTGTGCTTCGAGGCTAAAGGAAGATACAATCGAATGTCAGGGCTAGTGGGGCTGAGGTGGCGGGGGGGTTATTCATATCCATCAAGCGATAATCGTTATTAATATTATTAGTGGTATTGTGTGCGTGTGTGTGTAGTGGAAAAATAGCCAGTCAAGTGACAGTTTTTTTTGGTACTGAAGGGCGCTAAATTGTAAATTGAAAAATTGAAGCTTAAATGATCAATGATATGAAATTAATCAATGATGAAAATCAAAGGAAGTGGAAATATCCCAAAAAGTAGAATAGAACGGGTGATTTGTAAGTTTTGCCTTTTTACCAAACGAATAGCGCTTGAAAATCAAAAGGACTTGTGATTTAGCTCAAGAAATGCACAGCAAGTGGTAAAGAGAGGAGAGTTTCCATCTTAAGAAGTGGAAATATCTCAAAAAGTAGAATATAATGGGTGATTTGTAAGTTTTGCCTTTTTACCAAACGAATAGCGCTTGAAAATCAAAAGGACTTGCGATTTAGCTCAAGAAATGCACAGCAAGTGGTTAAGAAAGGAGAGTTTCCATCTTAAGAAGTGGAAATATCCCAAAAAGTAGAATATAATGGGTGATTTGTAAGTTTTGCCTTTTTACCAAACGAATAGCGCTTGAAAATCAAAAGGACTTGTGATTTAGCTCAAGAAATGCACAGCAAGTGGTTAAGAAAGGAGAGTTTCTATCTAAATAAGTTTAAATATCCCAAAAAGTAGAATAAAACGTGTGATTTTTAAGTTTTGCAATTTTACCAAACGAATAGCGCTTGAAAATCATTTAATTTTATTGTTAAAATTATGTTCAAAATAGTTTTCAGCCACGAAGCTCAAAGAGCTGCCAATACATCCTAAAAAATTCTCTTTTTGGTGCGGTTTGTGGGCCGGCGGCATCATGGAACCTTAGTTTTATTAAAATTTTATTTTATTGTTAAAATTATGTTCAAAATAGTTTTCAGCCACGAAGCTTAAAGAGCTGCCAATACATCCTAAAAAATTCACTTTTTTGGTGCGGTTTGTGGTCCGGCGGCATCATGGAACCTTAGTTTTATTAAAATTTTATTTTATTGTTAAAATTATGTTTAAAATAGTCTTCAGCCACGAAGCTTAAAGAGCTGCCAATACATCCTAAAAAAATTCACATTTTTGGTGCGGTTTGTGGTCCGGCGGCATCATGGAACCTTAGTTTTATTAAAATTTTATTTTATTGTTAAAATTATGTTTAAAATAGTCTTCAGCCACGAAGCTTAAAGAGCTGCCAATACATCCTAAAAAATTCACATTTTTGGTGCGGTTTGTGGTCCGGCGGCATCATGGAACCTTAGTTTTTTTAAAACGTCAAAGTCTGTGCCTGCGTTTTTTTCTAATAGTTATACTATTTGCATTTAATTTGTTTCAAAACTGATTCCCCTCAGCAAACCCCTCTTTAATTTGGTAGAAGAATTCATCATCATTTTTTTTTTTTTCGTTCTCTTCGCGCACGCATTATATAATTTAATTATGCACAACGAAAAATGTCAAACGGTCTAGGGCTACGTTTTTACACTTGAATTGAGACCAGCTTCCTGGCCGCCCCCCCTGCCCTGCCCTCTGCTCCTCTCGGTTTCTGTTTCAGCTTCTGTGGTCGACGCATTTTTCATGCTTCAGTGCGTGCAATTTGTTGACAGAGCTAGGGGTAGCAAAAATGATGGAGGAGGGGGGTGGGATGGTGCCTTCAAATTCAAATGACCTAACCCAGGATGCGCCGGCAACATTTTCTGATTTTGACAGCCACAAGCGACCGTCAAACTGGGATGATGATGATGATGATGCCACACGCAAATGTCAGTCGCTCGGGCTAATACAGTTTTAATACAAATTTCATTTCATTTTCAATGTCGGGGACAACGACTGTCCAACATTTTGTGCTGTTGTCTTTTGCCGTTGACATGTCACTGCTACTGATGATAATGATGACGATTATAATAATGATGATGGTGAGACGACGAGCACTACTATATACTATGGTACGAAAGGTCGCACTACAGTGGTTTGAGTGGGAAAGAATATGGCGTGAAATTTGTTTGTTCGTTTTTCGAATTTCTCCGAAGACTTCAGGCAAACAAATTGTGGTGTACCACTCAGAATTGACCGTTCTAGCGGAACAGTCGCCATATGACCAGTTTTACCGAAGAAACAGGCGACCATTTGCTTCGAAGTGCTTCTTCCACGAACGACTTTCGTTGGATTTGGCTCGTCTAAGAATACCCACACGGTCGATTGCTGTTTTTCCTTGATTCCTCACCTATGACGATCTTATAAACGTCTTTTGAAACACCGCGATTATATTTTTTCAAAATTTCTTTGCACCAATCCACACGAGCCTTTTTTTTGAGCGATTGTCAACGAGAACAAATCTTTTTTACGCTTAGGTGTTCATGCAATATCGAATGTATGCTGGTGGAAGAAATGCCCAAGGATGCCTCTATCTCACGGTATGCCACATGACGATCTTACATTATCAGTTCATGCACGGCATCAATAATTTCTGGCACAACGACTGTTTTTGGACGACCTTCGTCTTCGATCGAGCGTCGCCCGCTATTGAATTCATTAAACCAATTTTTCACAGTGCTATAGGATGGTGCTTCATCGCCATACAAAGATCTTGATGTGATAATCCACGTCGAAAGTTGTGAAAAATGATTGCACGAAAATGTTCACGAGTTAATTCCATTTTTCTGTCGAGGTAAGTTTTTGATTAATCGTTAATCGATATCAAATGTGGTCACACCTGAAAGAGTTGTATGGTGCTTTTATCGATCAAAGTCCAAACTTTTTTTGGAAAAAGGCCAATTGGTCCTAAAATGGACCAATAACTTAAATAGCGACCCACGTATTCACGACAAACTAATTGAAAACGAATTATTTAATCGAAAGAACATTAGGCAAAATTTGATTGATCATCTCTGTATAATACATACATATATCAAGCCTGAACCACTAAACTAAAGCCGAACCGTTGGTTTTACCTCTCTGTAAACCACTGAACCGAACCAGTCCACATTTTATTCAAATGGTTTTAAATCCAATTTTTAACGGTTTTTTTGGGTACGCTGATATTCCCAGAAGATCTAAAGAAGGTACGGTATACGGACCAGTTTTTAGAGACATGGCAGTCAAGGTTCTGGTTGGAAACTTAGGTTATAACATATTGGATCGCAAATTCTTTCTAATACCAAATAAGTCAACGATCTGAAACTTTGAAATTGAATTTGAAGCTGATAATTCTTAAGAACGAACGCCTACAATTTCACACTGAAATTTACGCTCATGGTTTCTGAACCCTTTTTCTGTAATGTCAACAATCATTACCATTTTAGCCCTTACCCAAACCACTGTGCTAAAGCGCTATTTCAGTGCCTGGTGGTGGTTTATAGTGTTTATGTGTATGCGCAGTGATTTCAGTTCAGTTTTCAGGGTGCACTTCAAAAAACGCGACTCTTGTTTGTCACCAGCAGTCAGAGCTGGGTTAGGGCACAGCCTGATATCATTCAATGCTTCTAATTTACGGATTAATGAAGGCGGCGCAATTTTACATATTGAAAATGCACGCCGATCGTGGGAAGCGATTAGGTGGCCATGACGATAGAATGCTCCCTTTTTGTGTGTGTGTGTGGTGAGTATGTTGGCATGGGATTGATGGATTGCCTCATAAATTTGTGATTTGCTAAGCTCGACTGTTCATTTTTGAAAGAAGTCAGAAAGTCGCGTAATTTCGACTGTAATATACCCCGTACCTTAATCCTTTATAAAGATGTTCTTTTAAATGAAAGTTATCTGTCCCAGTTTGTGGTAAGAAAAACAGGGCTAAATTATTCGTTAAAAACGGTGTACTTTATCCTGTACCTGTTGGAGGGCTTTTTGGGTTTTTATAAAAAAAAATGGTTTTTCTCCAAACCAAGTAGGCCTTGTTAAGGGCCTATCAACTGTCATTTGTTTAGTAGCTCAGCGTGTTCAACTATTCAGTCAGTATTAATTCTAACCTGCTAGCGATAGGATCACAAAATTTCCGTAAACAACAAAAAAATTCTTAGTCCAACAATTTTGAATTTTATACATTATTTTTTTTTAAACAAAATTTTGAATCGTTTAAATAATGGAGAGTAAATATTTTAACTGGGAAATACTAGAGAGTTTGGAGTTGCGTGCCATGGTTGGTAACACGGCGGACTATTACCGAAAAGTGCGTTCCGGCGGGAAGTATGTGCTGTTTCTCTCTACGCATGAGAACAAACGTATGCATCCCTCTGATGTTAAAAGACATTTGCAAAGGCTTTTTCATGACGAGTCCCTGGGTAGAGAATTCAGTTTGAGCATCCAGGAATTCGACGAGAAGGCAAATTTGGAACAAACTCTTAAGCAGAATAGTCGCAAGGCGAAGAAACTCAAAGAAGCGGCATCGAAACAGCTGGAAGAGGAGAACCTCAACGAAGATGACGAGAAGGTGGAGGAGAAACTGGAGGACAAGGGTAAGAAAGTGTGAATTTTAAGGTACAAACCAAAAGAAGGAAGCATTTATATTTTGGATCAGCATCTACAGTCGAGTCGTTATTGCCTTTTCTGTCTGTCTGTTCCTCGGTTTGTCCCTATGTTTGTCATCAGCCTCCAAAGACCGACCAGTGCGTGGTGCGTTCTTTAACTCAAAATTTTCGGTACAATATTTGGCGAACTAAAGCTGAGATTATCGTTTACTTATTGTATTGGTACCGTTAACCATCTACCATCTGTCCGTTATCGGAGCTAGAGGTTTTAAAATTTCGAAAAATGCCGAAAATTTGAAATAATGAATGAAATATTTATTTGAAGCGGTGTATCATTGTTCCTAAGATTATTTTAAAGTAAGTTTTGTCCGCGGCTATGCCTGAGGTGGTCCATCCGTAGGCTTCAATTTTGGCATAGATTTCGGCTGGTTAGGCACCATATCGAACCGAACCGTTTTTATTTTCGTTTACCGGTTCGGTTTTTCAAACAGTTTGGTTCGCGTTTCGGATTTCGAGCATGAATTAGCGGTTCGTTTCGGTACGGTTTGGTTCGTTTCGGTTCACGAACCGGTTTACATCCCTGACAAAAAAAATTGCATAATCATCGCAATGTAACTTGCAGCTTTGACTAGCGATTTTGTAAAAAATACGGTCCAATGATGCCGCCGGCGCACAAACCGCACTACAAAGTGCATTGTGCAATGATTTGCAAAAAGCTATTCGCTTGTTAGTCTATTTAAGGTGTAATTGGCAAACCCTAATGAAAATTTTTGGCGTTGCCAAAAATTTGCACTGAAAAATCAAATAGCATAAAAATGAGAAATACTCCGAAATAAGGAGTGGTTCGGTTCTGTGGTTCACGAACACTTTAAACCTTCAGTTTATAGTATAGTTTTTGTTGCAATTTATATCGCGGTTTTGGTTCGGTTCAGAGGTTCACGGTTAATAATATAATAGCGCCTGATTTCGTTTTTAAATTTTCGATCTTTTTAAAATGAAACCTTCAACATTTGGCATTTAGTTTTGAAATGGGTTTTCATTTCAGATTCTTCTGCCACGCCCCCTGCCTCAACTGCAATTTGAAAAAACGACATATCTTCCACAATTTTTTGAGTTAAATTGTTCGAATCTTCTAGACTATATATATAAATCATCATTACACTTCGGGCACCCAAACATCGTTTTCCGATCAGTTGAATGATAGTAGAGTTTGAAACAACGTCATATCTTCCACAATTTTGAAGATAGATTATTCGAACCGCTTAGACATGTATGTAAATCTTCATTACTTATAAGCACCCAAACTTCGTTTCCCGATCAGATGAATGATTGTAGAGTTGTCACCCCCAATGTGAAAACGTCATATCTTCCACAATTTTTAAAATAGGTAGTTTGTTCCTTCTAGACATTTATTCTAATCAATATTACTTATCAAGCCCCCATACATCATTTTCCGATCAGATGAATGATTGTAGAGTTGCCACCCCCCAATTTGAAAACGTCATATCTTCCACAATTTTTAAAATAGGTAGTTTGTTCCTTCTAGACATTTATTCTAATCAATATTACTTATCAAGCCCCCATACATCATTTTCCGATCAGATGAACAATAGTGGAGTTATGGGAAAAACAAAATTCTGAGCAGCGCTGCGGTGGCAAAAAGTGGCACTTTACATTCGCTGCGGCAACAAAGGGCAGCACTTTGCAATCGCGCTGCGGCGGCGAAGGGCAGCACTTTATATTCGCTGCGGCAGCTAAAGGCAGCACTTAACATTTGCCTTTTGCAGCTGCAGCGCTACTTTGAATGTTGTTAGTTATATACAAACTTTAACTGGTACTTTCTAACTTGTTATTTCTAACTTTAATTGCTAGATGATGTTACAACTGGGACTCCCTTAAGAACTTTACCGAAACCGGAGGACACTGACATGGTTAAGCAAACTAGATCAGATCCAATTGAAGGGAAGCTGACAAAAATCAAATCGGATCCAAAATTGGTTGGAGTTAGCGAGAAGCGAGAGCCACTAAAGAATAGCAAGCTGATGGGAGAGCCCACCAGACAAGAATCCTTGCAGGCAAATGCTGAGAAGAAGAAATCGCAAAACCGTTCAAGATCTGAACAGCGTCAAGACCCCGAACAGCTGCAAGAGCCCGCCAAGCGAGCCAAGTCCGAACAGCGGAATCAAGCAGGTCCAAATTCTGAGGAGCTTAAGCGTACACAGAATCGTAAAGCCTTCGAGGAGCGACAAAAGATTGCGCAGCAAAAAATTATTGAAAGGCGGCGCGGGACTCAAGAGCGCGATGAGCCCCAGGAAGGTCAAGATGTCACAAATCTTAAAAAGCAGCAAGATCGCTTAGAATTTGAGCAGCGTCAGAAGTTAGCGCAGCAAAAACTATTTGAAAGACGGCGACTGCCTGAGGAGTCCCAACCGAATCAAGAGCGTCCCAGGTCACTGGATCGCCCACAGTGTGAGGAGACTCAAAAGCGTGAAAAGTCGCAGGATCGTCTAAATTTTGAACAGCGTCAAAATGCAGCGCATCAAAAAATAATTGAAAGGCGAAAGTCACCAGAGCCTACAACAAAACCTGTAGATTGTCCAAAGTCAGGGGAACGTACAAAGTCCAAGGATCGTCTAGACTTTGAAAAGCGTCAAGATGAGGCGCTTCAAAGAAAAATTGATAGGCGGCGAATATCTGTCGAAAATAAAAAGCGTAAAAACTCTTCCGATAGGCTAGCTTTTCAGGAGAAGCGTCAAAAGTCACAGGATCGCGAAGAATTCGAGAAGCGTCAAAATGCGGCGCATGAAAAAATAATTGCCAGGCGCCGAACACCGAAAGCCAACCCCGAATCTCATAAATCACATGATCGTGCAAAGTCACAGGAACGCCAAGATTTTGAAGATCGTCAAAATGCGGCACAACAAAAAATCATTGAAAGGCGACGTCAGAACTGTGAAGAGTGTACAAAATCATGTAAACGTCAAAAGTCACAGGATTCACTAGAAGAATATGACTTAAGTCACAAGTTTCCAGAACGGCGCAAGCAACGAAAAGATCAAAATGCACGAGAGAAGTCACGCGATCGTCAAGACTTTGAAGACCGTCAAAACTGTTTACATCAAAAAATAGTTGAAAGACGTCGTACGCCTCAGGAGAGTCCAAAAACTGACAGACGACGAAAATCACATGATCGTGCCAAGTCTCAGGATCGCTTGGATTTTGAGGATCGACAATTTGTTGCACTACAAAAAAAAATTAAAAGGCGCCAAAAACCGGAAGAAAGTTCCGAATCTTGCGAGTGCCAAAAGTATCGAAAATCACATAAACGTGCCAAGTCACAGGATCGCTTGGATTTTGAAGATCGCCAATTTGTTGCGCTACAAAAAAACATTAAAAGGCGCCAAAAACCGGAAGAAAGTTCCGAATCTTGCGAGTGTGAAAAGTATCGAAAATCACATAAACGTGCCAAGTCACAGGATCGCATAGATTTTGAAGATCGCCAGTTTGCTGCTCTACAAAAAATCATTCAAAGACGTGGAAAGCCTGAAGAAAGTTCAGAATCTTGCGATTGTGAAAAGTATCGAAAATCACATAAACGCGCCAAGTCACAGGATCGCATAGATTTTGAAGATCGCCAATTTGCTGCTCTACAAAAAATCATTAAAAGACGTGGAAAGCCTGACGAAAGTTCAGAATCTTGCGATTGTGAAAAGTATCGAAAGCCACATAAACGTGCCAAGTCACAGGATCGCATAGATTTCGAAGATCGCCAGTTTGCTGCACTACAAAAAATCATTGAAAGACGGGGAAAGCCTGAAGAAAGTTCAGAGTCTAGGGAGGAGCGTCAAGAGATACAAAAGTATCGAAAATCACATGATCAACGGCGTATAAGGTTTGAAGAGTGTTTAAAGACACAGGATTCACAAGAATCAACGGATTATTATGACTGTGAGTCAAGTCTCAAGTTTGAAGATCGGCGCAAGCATCATAAAATAGATTCACCCTTGGAAGGTCAGAACTGTGAAAAGACTGAACAGCCGGAAAAATCAGAAAAATCGGAAAATCAGCCCGAGTCCGATAAGCAGGCTGAAGCCTCAAACCCCCCGGAACAGCCGGTTGCAGATCAACAAGTCGACAATTCTCAAACTTCCGTGCTGAATTTTATGAAGCACTTCGGAGCCGGTGACTTTCGCTCTTTGGACAGGCCCATTTCGTCCACTTCCCGACACTTGCTTCGCTTCAAGGCTCAGCTGGCTGCCACATGTGCACGTGATCGTTATTTGCTACGTTGCCATAAACGTGGTGGTCCCAAACCCAGTCTGGGTAGTCGCGTGGGCTCCGAAATTCTGTGCTATCTGGCCGAATTGGAGAATCACAAGTTTCATGCCGCAGCCCAACCCGTTACTTGGCGGGATTTGATTGGTTCGGAGGCACGTTTCCGCTTCCGTCAACATCTGATTGACTGCGTGCTGGGCGCTTTCGACAAGCTGAGTCCTGTGGATGCATTGCATCATTTTCGCACTGCCGTCCGGTTTTGTCTGAAGCAGCTGCAGGGATTTTTCCATGAGGAGATACCTGGCAAACCGCGCGCCTATATCAATGAGGGCGACATGTCACCCACCCTATTGGGTCCCAGCTTGGATGAACCACTGATAATGGTGGCCGATCGTATTTACTATGCCTTCTGCTGGCTATTTCAGGACGAGGCTCAGCCCCAACTGGTAGAATCAAAGCCGCTGGAATCACTGGAACTAATAGACGATTCGGAGCATTTGCCTCCCTACCCCCCATTTCCTGATTACAGCAGTAATACAGAAGGATTTGGGGAGGTACATTCCAGCCCCCTATACATGATTACCCAGAGCAAAGAGCGAACGTCCAAGAAATGTGCCAAGCAGCATGGTAGCAGTCTCATTACCATACTTCCACCCCAAAACGTGGAAAGTGTAATATTGTAAATCATTTTCCCCCAACTCACCTTAAATCCGGATGTGCTGGCCGCTGGATTCAGCTCGATATTTATATTATTGGGCTCCATTATGAGGCCCAAACTCTGAAGATTGCACATTTGTGGCATCTGCATGGTGGGTGTAGGTACCTTAAGTACCGCCACAGTACAATCAATGCTCGAGGCACTCACCGTTGCTGTGGCGGGCAAAGTTTCTGGCATTTTGAATTATTTCTGGTGAAGATTCAAGTAGAGCTGAAATCAAGATAAATTTTTTTTGGAATAAACTCAAATATTTCAAGCTTTAGTTATAAAAGTTTAAATTGTTTTGGGATTTGGCTACTTTAAGTGTGACCAGGTAAACATTTTAACATTTTTTTGTAGTTCTACCATATTGTTGTACGGTTACTTTGCCTATTATTTTACCACGGTACCTTTAAAACCGGATTTTTTTCAGGCTTCAATAGCCTGTACTAGCGTCGAAAAACGATATTTAAGGTGCCTCAAACCGTGGTACGACTATTTTCAGACTTTCATGGAGCGCAACTGTCTTCATCCGGCTGGTATTCGATCTAATTCTTTTAGTTTTTGTTAATATGATGTGTTATCTTTGTGAAATGTTTAGACTTGTCTGCCACAATTTGCCACTGCGAACTTTAAGTGTGACCAGGTAAAAAGATTCGACATTTTTTGTAGTTCAACCATTTTGTTGTACGGTTACTTTGCCTATTATTTTACCACGGTACCTTTAAAACCGGATTTTTTTCAGGCTTCAATAGCCTGTACTGGCGTCGAAAAACGATATTTAAGGGCTTGCCCGTGGTAACCGTGGTAAAATCTTTCATGGAGTGCAACTGTCTTCATCCGGCTGGATTCGATCTAATTCTTTTAGTTTTTGTTAATATGATGTGTTATCTTTGTGAAATGTTTAGACTTGTCTGCCACAATCTGCCACTAAGAACTTTAAGTGTGACCAGGTAAAAAGATAGACATTTGTTTAGTGCAACCTTTTTGTTGTACGGTTACTTTGCCTATTATTTTACCACGGTACCTTTAAAATCGGATTTTTTTCAGGCTTCAATAGCCTGTACTGGCGTCGAAAAACGATATTTAAGGAGCCTTAAACCGTGGTACAACAACTATTTTCAAACTTTCGTGGAATGCAACTGTCTTCATCCGGCTGGATTCGATCTAATTCTTTTAGTTTTTGTTAATATGATGTGTTATCTTTGTGAAATGTTTAGACTTGTCTGCCACAATCTGCCACTAAGAACTTTAAGTGTGACCAGGTAAAAAGATAGACATTTCTTTAGTGCAACCTTTTTGTTGTACGGTTACTTTGCCTATTATTTTACCACGGTACCTTTAAAATCGGATTTTTTCAGGCTTCAATATTCTGTACTGGCGTCGAAAAACGATATTTAAGGTGCCCTTAACCGTGGTAAAATCTTTCATGGAGTGCAACTGTCTTCATCCGGCTGGATTCGATCTAATTCTTTTAGTTTTTGTTAGTATGATGTGTTATCTTTGTGAAATGTTTAGACTTGTCTGCCACAATCTGCCACTAAGAACTTTAAGTGTGACCAGGTAAAATAATTGACATTTGTTTAGTGCAACCATTTTGTTGTACTATTATTTTACCACGATACCTTTAAAACCGGAGTTTTTCAGGCTTCAATAGCCTGTGCTGGCGTCGAAAAACGATATTTAAGGAACCTTAAACCGTGGTACAACAACTATTTTCAAACTTTCGTGGAATGCAACTGTCTTCATCCGGCTGGATTCGATCTAATTCTTTTAGTTTTTGTTAATATGATGTGTTATCTTTGTGAAATGTTTAGACTTGTCTGCCACAATCTGCCACTGCGAACTTTAAGTGTGACCAGGTAAAAAGATTGACTTTTTTTGTAGTTCAATATTGCATGAACCCTGGGCGTAAGGTTTGTTCTCGTTGGATCCCGCACAATTTGACAAATGCTCAAAAAAAAGGCTCGTGTGGATTGGTGCAAAGAAATTTTGAAAAAATAAAATCGCGTTGTTTCAAAAGACGTTTATAAGATCGTCACAGGTGACGAATCATGTGGATCTATGCTTATGAGCCCGAAACAAAACAAAGACGAGCCAAATCCAACGAAAGTCGTTCGTGGAAGAAGCACTTCGAAGCAAATGGTCGCCTGTTTTTTCGGCCGAACGGGTCAGGTGGCCACTGTTCCGCTTGAGCAACGTTGCAGGGTCAATTCTGAGTGGTACACCACAATTTGTTTGCCTGAAGTCTTCGGAGAAATTCGAAAAACGAACAAGAGAAGACAGATCATTGTGCACCATGACAATAAGAGCTCACACCAGCGCCTTTTTGACGTCGAATTGATGGGTCATCCGCCGTACAGCCCTGACTTTGGCACCCAATGACTTCTTTTTATACCCGCATATCAAGGAAAAAATGCTTGGTCAACGATTTTCGTCGCCAAAAGATGCTGTTGAAGAGTTCAAAAACCGATGTTTTGGAGGTGTCTCAATCGGAGTGGAAAAAGTGCTTCGACAATTGGTTTGAGCGCATGCAAAAGTGTATAAATCTAGCTGGAAAATACTTTGAAAAACAATAAAACCATTTTTGATCATAAATATTCGCGTTTTCATTATTAGGCCAGAAAAATATATATAGCAACCTACGTACGAGACAATTAGGAGGCTTGAATGCAACCATATCGATATCAAGGCATAGTCTGAGATAGATTTGACACGTTTATTAGAAATTAAGAGCCGATATAATTCTTTCTTCGTCGACAAAAACTGAAAAAGTGGAAGACGGACTCCTTTACTCCCAGCCAGAGCTCTTGCTCTTGCGGTTTTCACAGATTAAGAGCGCATACCCTTTTTTGGTTTGCGTTAAGCTTGAAGATATTTCATAAAATGAGCCTGCACGTTGCCATAGGCATACCTACATTCTATCTATAGTGAGATTATCGAGCCAAGCGACTTCTTTACAGACTGGCTGTCGGAAAAATGTGCTGTATTGAGTGCTTTCTTATTTGCAACTTAAACTAAGCAGATAAGTGGGCCGAGGCTCGAACCAAAATCGAGTAACCAGTCCACGAATCGAACCCATAGACGTTCATTTTAAGTATTTTAAAAACTATTCTTAAAAACAACAAAAATTAAGCAACCAAGTTTTTGTGTTTAAATGCGAATGCTTGTGTTTTGCAGTTTATTTTTTTCAAGTCTCCAGTTTTGGTCTAAGTTGTCTATAAACTTATTCGTACACATTAGATGGTAACTTTTCTCATTTAATTTAATAATACAATATTAAAAAAATAAAAAAAAAAATTGTATGTAATATCCAAATGTAGCGCGAGGAGGAGCTAAAAAAAGCTAAGCATCTAGTTCTGTAGGCGACGACGTATTTCCTGAGCCAGATCATCCAATTTAATGTTTGATTCCTGCCTTGAGGTAACCTCACGTAGTTTAACCAAACCCTGGGCCAGTTCAGCATCGCCCAGGACAACGGCTAAAGGAATTTGATGCTCCTCACAGTGCTGGAGTTGGGCCAATAGCTTGGGATTCAACTTGTAGGAGTGCTCCGCCTTTAAGTAAAACAAAAAAACCATGACCAACTATTGTCATTACCTTGACCTGACCCTCACTCACCTTGATGCCCGCCTGCCACAGCTGATTGAGCACACTTAAACGCTGCTCATGCAAGCCCTTGTGAGCTGAAGCCACATACACCTCCACCTCATTGGTGCGCAATTTGGTTTTGCTGGCTGCAAATTTGGCTTCCAGAACAGCAAAGATGCGCTCCACACCTATAGACACGCCCACACAAGGCACCGCTTTGCCGCGTGCATCGAACATGCCCACCAGATTGTCATAGCGTCCACCGCCAGCCACTGAACCCACTGTACCCTGATCCGCTGGCTCGCTGCCATTTGGTTGAGCAGCGGTGGCCAACGTTGGCTCTGCCTTGAGCACACCCTCATAGATAACGCCCGTATAGTAGTCCAGGCCACGGGCCAGACTCAAATCAAATTTGACACGTTTCTCCAGGCCAAACAGGTTGCAATATTTCAAAAGTAATTGCATGCCTTCGAGTCCTTTGACCGCATTGGGTACTGCCTTGAGCTTGGCATCGTTTAGGAGTTGCTCCACCAGCTCAGTGCCGCCACTAAGACGCACATATTCGCCTATTTTATCAGCGGTAGGTTCAGCCAGACCCTTCTCGTCCACCATTTCTTTGCGCACATCCGCCCAAGGCGACTGGAAGAGACATTTAATATAATTAATATATTTTTTTTTTTAATTAATTAAATTTCCAACCTTATCCAGTTTATCCACCGCCGAGCAAATGGCCCGGAAATTATCTGCCGGCACACCACAAGCCTCAAACATGCCATCCAACAGCTGGCGATGATTCAGTTTAATCACATACTCTCCTATATCCAAAGTATCCAAAATTTCCGACACTATTTTAACACATTCCGCATCCGCCAGCATGGGATCATAGGTACCGGCTATATCGAAATCACATTGATAGAATTCACGATATCGACCCCGTGTCATGGCCGGATTATCACGACGATAGACTTTGGCTATGTGATAACGCTTGAGGCTGGATATCTTATTCATGGCCAGATAGCGTGCCAGTGGAACGGTTAGATCGTAGCGCATTGATAGAATTTCACCGCCCTGATCTTTCAGATCGTAAATTAGCTTAGAGTCTTCACCATATTTGCCCGTGAGCACTTCCTGGAAAGGAGAAAAGAAAATTTTAGATATATCTATATTAAGAGAGGATTTACTATAAATTCGTTTCGGCTGTCCGAACCCCCGAACCTGAACCCTAACCGATTCTCAACTGTTCGATTCAAAAAATGTCTTTAGAACATCCCCTCCTTAATTCCACTTACTTAAAAATTTTTGTAATTTAGAGACCAAATCTGTTCACAAAATATTTATGAAATTGGAATTAATAATAAGACCGATCATTTTCGGAGCATTATTTAGTAAGGTTGCGTTTCGAAAATGATATCCAAAATTTTGTAAATTACAAAAAAGCAATTGAGTCAATAAAATTGTAATAAAACGAGAAGGCAAGGCTAACTTCGACTGTGCCGAAGTTTTAATACACTTGAAAAACTTTACTCCAACTGATTTAACTGGAAAAATATATATAGGATATAGATACCAGATATTTAAAATTTTTAAAACATTGATAATAAAAATTTGATACCATAAAAAAAAATTTTCTTAGTAAAACACATTTTCCGACCGATCGTTTCTATGGCAGCTATATGCTATAGTCATCCGATTTTGATAATTTTTGTCAAAACTATGTGAAAGCATATAAAACTAATATATACCAAGATTGGGAACGCTACGATAAAAAACAAAAAAGTTTTTCTCACTAGAAGTAGTTTTTTGACCGACAGTATATATGGCAGCTATATGCTATAGTCATCCGATTTTGATAAATTTTTTTCAGAATTGTGTGGAAACATATGAAACAAATATATACTACGAGTGGAGACGCTACGATGGAAATCAAAAAAGTTTTTCTCACAAAGACTTATTTTTCGACCGATCGTTCCTATGGCACCTATATGCTATAGTGATCCGATTTTGATACATTTTTCCAGAATTATGTGGAAGCATATAAAACTAACATATACCAAGATTAGTGACGCTACGATGGAAAACAAAAAAGTTTTTCTAACTAGAACTAGTTCTTAGACCGATCGTTCCTATGGCAGCTATATGATATAGTCATCCGATCCGGCCGGTTCCGACATATTAGTTGAGTGCAGTAAAAAGAAGACTCTGTGCAAAATTTCAGCTCGATAGCTTTAAAACTGAGGGACAGACGGACGGACGGACGGACAAGCGGAAATGAACTCAGCTCGTCGTCCTGATCAAGAATATATATAGTTTATGGGGTCGGAAATGAATATTTCTATGCGTTACAAACTTCTGGGCAAAATTAATATACACTTTTCAAGTGTATAAAAAATTTAGTGTTGGAAAATAATGTTAAAGACAGTGTTATAAAATAGTGTTTAAAAAAGTGTTTAAAAAAAAGTGTTGGAAAACAGCATTAGAAAACAAATTTCAAAAATAATGTTAGAGAACAGTGTTGGAAAATAGTGTTGGAAGACAATGTTGGAAAACAGTGTTGGAAAACATTGTTGAAAAACACTGATGAAAAACAGGGTTCAAAGCAGAGTGTTGGAAAACAGTATTGGAATACAGAGTTGGTAAACTCCCCATCACAGGATGAAAGAAAATACTGCTCGGCAGTACTTTTAGAAGTTCGAACAGAGTATAGCATGAGTGCTTGATTTATAACTTAATGCCGATCTTACCGGAGAGTCTGTGGAGGCTTCTTGTCTCATTTTTTTTTTTTTTTTTCAACAATATAAAAAGCTATGCAGCATAATTTGAACCAATACTTTAGGTACGACAAGTTTTGGAACTTTTCTGCACAATTTTAGAGGTTAGAAGAATTCCATAAAAAGTTCTGACAAACCACAGAAAGAAAGTCGACTTCAAACGCGCGTTTTTTTTTGACCAGTAACGTGTCAACCCCTTGCAGAATCAACGATATCAAGAATCTTTTAGACAAATCTGCCCACCTACATAACATTGGTCCTTCGAGCCGGATCCCCGTAGGCTGTTTCTTGCTAACATTAGTAGAAGTTTTTCCTTTCCCTTGTAATAGAAAACTATTACCAAAAATTTGTTTGCGCATTTTACGAAGACTTTTGTCGATAAAAGGCCACACTATTTGCACACAGTCTGGTAATATGTCCGAAACGCGGGGATCAAATGACTATATCTTATAGTTTCCTTAGGAACGATCGTTTGGAAAATGGGTTGTAGTAAACAGAACTCCTCGTTTTGCATAAAATCGCTCTTAAACTCAGGAATTATGAATAATTTATGATGTCACACAGTTCTGCAAAGTTTGTTTAAAATCGGAAAACTATATCCTTTAGCTTTCTTAGACACGATCGGTCGATAAATGCTTCGTAGTGGGAAAAAACTTGTTTGTTTCCATGATAACATTCTTAAACTCGGGAATTAGGAATATTTTATGATTTTAAAGAGTTCTACAAAATTTGGTTAAAATCGGATGACTATAAGCTATAGCTGTCATAGAAACGATAGGTCGGAAAATGGTTGGTAGTAGAAAAAACTGTTTTGGTTTCTCTGATAGCGTTCTTAAACTCGGGAATTAGGAATATTATATGCTTTCAAACAGTTCTACAAACTTTGTTCAAAATCGGAGGACTATATCCTATAGCTTTCATAGAAACGATCGGTCCGAAAATGCTTCGTGGAGGAAAAAACTGTTTTGTTTCCATGATTACATTCTTAAACTCGGGAATTAGTAATATTATATGCTTTCAAACAGTTCTACAAAGTTTGGTTAAAATCGGATGACTATAAGCTATAGCTGCCATAGGAACGATAGGTCGGAAAATGGTTGGTAGTAAGAAAAAGTGTTTGGTTTCTCTGAAAGAGTTCTTAAACTCTGGAATTAGGAATATTATATGCTTTCAAACAGTTCTACAAACTTTGTTCAAAATCGGAGGACTATATCCTATAGCTGACATAGGACAGATCGTAAACGTAAACGTACCTTTAGCTCAAAGACGGGTGTATCGATGGCCTCGCCACCATGACGCTTAAACACCTGCACAATCTTATCCAATACTCCTTGGCGCAGGGTCATTTGCTGTGGCGCATAATCCCGCGTGCCTTTGGGTGTTTTCAGTATAAACTTTTGATTCGCTGGCGCAGCATCGCCACCAAGTTTGGCCTTTAGGGCCAATAGACGTGCCACTTCCTCATCGATCTGTAAAATAATAAAAAAACGAAAGAAAGTTGTAATTTTAATTGAACATTTGGCAAAATTGCACTTAGATGCTAACCTTATGCATTTGTTGTTGTTGTTGTTGCTCATGTGGTTGTTGTTGTTGTTGTTGTGCTTTGCTTGTGGTTGACATCTCGCGAACAGCGCCAGAGGGCGCCAACAGCGGCTGGAACTTGGCACACTGAAACGCAGCACTATAGCGCCACTGGCGGCCAATTGAACGCAACATTTTCTTATACAAATTTTAACTTTTTCTCTTTTTTTTTGTTTGTTTTTTTTTTGTTTTTGCAACAACTTTGCTTTTCAAACCTAATAAACAACAACAACAATAATGAAACTGATTATTAGGATGCTTATATTTTAATTTCTAGTTAAAAAATGAAAGCGAAATTTGTTTATTATGTACAAAACAAACTAAATGCAAATGTGTGTGTAAGTGTGTGTGATTAGAATAATTAAATTAATAATTGTACATAATTTTGCGTTCTATTGACCGCCAGAGCGTTTTTAATGTTGCGGCGTTTTTTACACTTTGTTTTTATTTAGACACTTTATACACTTGAAAAAAACATTTAATAAATTGGTGAGTTTTTGACACCCAATTCAAAACAAGTCAACATGCACCCAATAACTTATCAACCGCCCCACGTATATGCTCAGCTGATCTTGGCACATGAAATTTCCAAATTTGAGACAAAATGTGGTCTAGCCGGTTTGATTTGCCACTGGAACCACCATGTGCCACAGTCCCAGCAGCGCGCAACGACAACAAACAATAAAAAAGGCTGAGAGAGCAGCAATGTGAAAGTTTGCTCTGAGAGCGCAATTGGATTTGCCTTCTAATTACGGTTAAAATTCAATAATTGGTGAATTGCCAACACAGCAAAGCTGACGAAATGTTGCATAGAAAATTGCAAGACAGCAACAGGGCTCACACACACACACAGGCACATACACGCACACGCACTAGAGTTTGGCAAGGACAATTAGAAGGTATAATAGGCCATGCAAATGTTTATATGTATATATATATATATATATGTATGCAACCCACTGACCTTCTCTTTAGACTCCTTGGCTCCCTTCAATTGACGCACGAGATCGCCTTGCACTTTAATTTGTTCCAAAATTTGTTCACGCGTATCACTCATCACTACGGCAGGTGTTAACCAAACAAACCTTTAATTATATTTATGTATATATATGTATGAACAGAACAGCAAACCAACAATGCGCTCTTTTTTTTATGTAGGAACAACACTTAATAAATATTTGTCACAACTGTGTGACATACGTAAAAGTACTCGTTACAAGTAACAGGTACTGCAGGCGCATAAGTATCGGCTATCGATTAATCGATAACGAGGAGTACCTCTAATGAATCGTTACTGTAAAACCATCGATAGATTTGCAGCTCTAGGCTATCGATAGTTTTCTTAGCTTACCTCTCTTTCCCTTTTTGACTTGAAAACACTGGCTAGGATAATTGCCTACGAAATATTTTTGCTTCTAACTTTCAAACTACAAAACCGATTGGAAAATGTTTTTGAACTAGATTATTAGGAATTGCATACCCTTTTGTTTAATCCCTTGCTTGACTCTATCTGATGTTTGTAACTCGAGATATGGCTTAAAAGGTATGGGCACCTACCGAAAAACAAAAAATCACCTCTCAAAAATTTGAAATTTAATCAGCATTCAAAATAGGTCTTTTTCGTCTTTTTCGATGTAAACTAGTGTTATTTCTGGATCAAACAAATAAATATCATAAATAGGAGTTATTTAAGAATTTTTAAATATAACACACAAAATAACTATTTTTTTGAGCATTAAAATAAAAATTACAAATAAAAGTTAATTAATGATTTTTAAATAAAGCTTAAAAAAAATCGATTATTTTTTGAGTAATAAAATAAAAATCGAATATAAAAGTTTTAAAATGATTTTTAAATAAATCTAAAAAAATAACGATTATTTTGTTGATTAAAAAAATAAAAATCTAAAATAAAATATATAAAATGATTTGTATATTTTTACTTAAAATAAAAATCAATTTCAAATAACGGCTTTTGTATGGGGGATATATGTGGGCCTTGTTGCATTAGGGTATAAACTGAAACCGTATAATTTTTTTTTAAATTTCTATTACAATTTTAACCAACCTGCCTTTCGCATAAGTAAATTCGCACTAATGATTTGTTTTAAAATTCTAGAGTGACTTTACTTACATACATTTATCACAATTTTTTTAAAATAATTTTTATTTCAAGTTTAAAAAAATTAAAATCATTTTATAACTTTTATTTAAGATTTTTATTTTTTTAATCAACAAAATAATCGTTATTTTTTAAATTTTATTTCAATATCATTAAATAACTCTTATATTAGATTTTCATGTTTTTACTCAAATATTAATCGATTTTTTGTAAGCATAATTTAATGCTACATTTATACTACGCTGAGTTTGCTATCGAAATCGTTATCGACGCAATAACTCTGAATTGCCGTTTATACTGGCACAAGGTTGCGTCCTGCGTCCATCGTCAACGAAACAGCTGATGTTTGTTTTGGTTTTGTTGAAAGCAAAAAAAAATTTAAAAAAACAGAATGAATACAAGTGAACTTTATTTATTATCTGCCATGGAGAAAAATGATGCTATGATGATGCAATTTATGGATTTGGCGGGGATGTCTGCAGCAACATTTGATTTTCTGCAATGGTAGCCACAACTCAATGTGTTCAAATTCTCGAGCCTACAATGTGTTCAAAGTTAATTTGAGAAGAGAATAAAACACTTGCTTACCTTTCTTTTCAGCCATAATTCCAAATTTTTCCAATTTAACTTGACAACTTTTTTTTATTTATTCCCGGCAAAACTTTCACAGCTGTTTTTTGATGTGCTAGTGGTGATAGTTGAAAACGATTGTCGAATGATAGGCAGAAATGGTCTAAAATTATCGAATATACCCCAAAAAATCGAATAAACTCTGCAATCGAAACCGACGTCCGTACAAGACGCCACTTTTTGTCACCACTAGGGCCCTATACTTTTTACATGGGAACCCCGGGCAAGACGCCAAAACGCAAGACGCAACCCCTAGTATAAACAGGATATAAAAATCATTTAATAACTGTTATTTGTTATTTACATGTTAATGCTCAAAAAATAATAGTTTAATAATAGTTTTTGTTATATTTAAAAATCCTTAAATAACTCTTGTTTATGATTTTTTATTTGTATTTCTTGAGTTTTATTTTAAAATCCATATATAACTCTGATTTTAGATTTTTATTTTTATGATTAATTTCTTAAGTTTTTAAATAATGTTCAAAATTAATCGTTATTTCATGAGCAAATATATATATATAAATTATATAATATAAATTATAATCGTTACGGTCCCTGGAATTATCCACATTTAATTTTGAATGTTGCAGCGCCCTCTATGATTTTATAATTGAACTAGCCCATATTGCCCAGCTTTTGAGCGCCCTCTTTGATTTTACCATCTCTATGATTTCAATTAGAGATGAGCGGATTACCGCACCAAGTAAACCGTTTGGCTTGAATTTAAATTTTTGTAGCATGCCTTGACTTTAGCTTAGCCATAAAATTGACTCGACTATATAAACCAAATTCACATTTACACAAGAGTAAAGCAATCACAAAGCACAAGGAATATTTTTATAGGAAAAATAAACACGCAAACAATAAAAAACTAACCATGAGCTTTTCGGGCCACAAAGTTTTGAAAACCCTTAACAGAATGAAACGCGAAACAATTACAAATATGCAGACACGACAACAAGCACGAAACTTGGTGCCAACAGCAGCAGCAGCAGCACCAACAGCACCAACAGCAGCACAGCGTCCGGACAGTGTGGAGGCGGATGTGGAGAATGCACGCAAAGCGGTTGAGCGTAAGCTGATTTATTTATCGGAATCAAATCATATGGCGGGTCCCTCACGGGCGGTGCGTCGGCGTGCCCAGCGTTGCAATAACGAAACGGCCAGTGCCACTGCCGGCGGCGTTACGGGAAATGTCGTGCCTCGTCGTAAGCCAACACCAACACCTGCCAAGCGACATGTACAGGAGGAAATCATAGACAAGACACGCAACAAGGGAGGCCATAACTGTAAGTAATTTAATTGAATTTAATTAAATTTAATTAATCCCTTTTCCAGCCTTAATCCTGGACACTTCACCGCGTCGCAATGGCCTGACACCACGCGATCCTCAAGCTGAATTGGAAATGGTCAGCTCCCTGGAGAGTGCTGCCAATGTCAAAATGTCACGACGCATGCGCGATGTGGTTTTGGAGGCCGAACAGCAGGAGCTACGTCTGGGCAACACCTATGGCCGGAGTCATTTACACAGCAAGCCGCTGAGTTCGTATGCCCAGGAGCGTATACCCCCCTCATATACGTGCAGCTTCTGTGGTGCCAAATTTCCAATTAAATCCCTATTGGGTGCCCATCGTCACACCCATGACGATGACTTCAAGACCCGTTTCAATGGTCGCCGTCCCCGGGATAGCAATACCACCCTGACGGCTGGCAATTTGTGCAAGTTTTGTGATCGCACATTTGAGTTGGAACGCACTTTGCACATACATCAGATGTGCCATTGCAGGAAGATAACACCGCATCAGCGACGCAAGCTGTGCTTCACAGAGCTGGCCCATGAGAAGAAGGCACCGCTGCCCAATTTCCAGCGTCAGGCCAAGGAATCGATACAGCCCACGGGCCCCTCCGTGGCCTTGGGACCGAATGCCCTTAAGCATCAGCAAATGCAAATTCAGCAGAAGCCGCCGCAGCAGAAGGTCCTGCTGCCAACGGTGGCTCAGCCGGAACGCTGGCGTTAAACCAAACCACAAAGATTGCTGCTTCCCCCATTCACTGCAATTGGAGACAGAGAATTATTTAATTGTATTTTAGTTTTTAAGTATTTTTTGGTTTTTGATATTCGTTCAACTTGGTAGAGATGCCTCAAATTGACGTTTTTAAAAACCTTTCCAAAACGTATTAAAGCAAAATTTTTAGTGTCGAAACGGTTAAAGGAACTTTTTTTTCGTCGAATTGGTGAAACGGGGTCGAAAATATCTAGCCGGGCTGGTTGACTATACAGCTGTTTCGAAGAAGGCGATAGCAGCGCACTCTGGCGGTCAAGCAGGTTACCTTTCACCCAGCCTCTTATACTCTACGATAAACGGAAATTAAAATTCGGCTAATGTATATATTAGAGGTGCGCGCGTGAGCGATTTTTCCATCACGTAACGCACGATTCACGAAATAAAAATATCTTGACGCACGATTGACGCACGGAATTTTTTCAGCAATTCGCGCATTCAACAGTCACGCACGATTTACTCACGATTTACGAGACGTCACGAATGATCACGCACGATAAAAATGCTTCCCTATAAAAAATGTATGTGGGTGAGTGCTGCAGTCGACAGCCTAATCGTAAAATCAAGTTTTCTGTGCTCACCCATTCACCCAGCTATGACTTCGTTTCGTGTATGTGTGAAAAACACGAATGCGCTCGTCTACTGGTAGCTAGCTAGACCCTCATTCCATTGTGGGTTTCACGGCCACACTGCGCCCTCTGTATGTATCATCTGCGAGCAGCGGATTCACAAAATCAAAAGGAAATAGAAAAAAAAATCGTAAATAATGCATAATTCACGAAGTAAAACTTTAACACGCACGAATCACGCACGGATCACGAATGCACACGCACGAAAGTCTGAGTAAAATCACGTCACGTGCGCACCTCTAGTATATATTCAAGGTGAAGTTGAATTTGTAAATGAATTGGCGCTAATTCAAAAGCTTTCATTACACTTAGACCGCATTTACACGATGAAGCAAACTTCATGAAGTTTTTTTAAAAAGCTTTTGTTTGTGGGAAAGAGGTGCGGTGGGGTGGCTTACCCTCTACGCCTCTTTCCTACAAGCAGAAGCTTTTCAAAAACATCATGAAGTTTGCTTCATCGTGTAAATCCGCTAGACCGCATTTACAGATGAAGCAAACTTCCGGACGGGATTTACGATGAAGCAAACTTCTGATGTTTGTGAAAAAGCTGCTTGTAGGAAAGAGGCGTAGAAGGCAAGCCCCCACCACACCCTTCCTTAAAAAGCTTTTGAAACTTCATGAAGTTTGCTTCATCGTAACTGGTCTTAGTCCGTGTTTACACGATGAAGTTTCCTTCATGAAGCTCTCTTCGATTTCGCTTTGAAGCATCTTCAAAACTTTGTGCACATTGGCATGAAGAAGTTTGCTTCATGAAGTTTGCTTTCAATTCGCCTGAGAACACGAGTTATCGATGAGCAAATAACACACAAATCAACCCTGCATCAGTTCTATCGGAACAAAGCAAAGGAGAATGATCGGAAAGCTTCACGCCGCGGTAGGTCATGAAGCTTTGCCTGCTCGGCTGCCCCTCTTCACCTCTTCCCCACAAACAAAAACTTCATGAAGAACTTCATGAAGGAAACTTCATCGTGTAAATGCGGACTTAGTCGGGATTTACACGATGAAGCAAACTGCATGATTTTTGTAAAAGGCTCTTGCTTGTAGGAGAAGAGGCCGTAGCGTTTACCCCACCACACCTCTTTCCCACAAACAAAAGCTTTTTTTGAAAACTTCATGAAGAAAACTTCATCGTGTAAATGTGGACTTAGTCGGGTTTACGATGAAACCTCATGTTGTTTAAAGCTCTTGCAAGAAGAGGCGTAGGGGGCAAGCCACCCACCACACCTCTTTTCTAAAAGCAAGAGCTTTTTGAGACACTTCGTGAAGTTGCTTCATCGTGTAAATGCGGTCTAAGTCGATGAAGCAAACTTCATGAAGTTTTTGAAAAAAGCTCGCTTGTAGGAAAGGGGCGTAGAGGGGCAAGCCACCCCTCTACACCTCTTTCCCACAAACAAAAGCTTTTTGAGAAACTTCATGAAGTTTACTTCATCGTGTAAATGCGGTCTTAGACTGGATTTACACGATGTTTTTGAAAAAGCTCTCGGTTGTAGGAAAGAGGCGTAGAGGGGCAAGTTACCCCACCACACCTCTTTCCCACAAACAAAAGCTTCTATAAAAACTTCATAAAGTTTGCTTCATCGTGTAAATCCGGTCTCAGTAGGCGTGGAATTTTTTTTTTTTTTTTTCGTTTGGACGTTGATGTACAATGCGCAGTACATTCAAGTGGCCCAAGCGACACCAAGCCGAAGCTTGTTACGCGCGAACCCCAGGCAAAATAGCAGCCCACCTCCCGCCCAACCGACCGGGGGGCGCTGCCACAAACGAGTGACACGAAAACGCGTAGAAAAACACGAAATTAAAGCAAACTACGGGCTAAATACGTTAATATAGAGGTTTTTATAGCAAAAATAGAATCTTCTAAACTAATTACCTCAAAGATTTTATTGTAGTCAGCACAAAGGACACGAAACGGCTCATGCAAAGCATAGTTAGTAGTACAACGTTTTAGAGATAAGGGGATAAAGTTACGTGTCTGTCTAACAGGAACACTAAGATTAATTTGACTAAGCAACTCTGATGAGTCGATTTCACCATTTATTAGTCTATGTATAAAGATTACACCAAGCATAACTCTTCGGTTAATTAAGGAGGGAAGGTTTATTAAAAGAAGTCTACTAGAATACGATGGTAACCGGACCTCAGGATTCCAATTCAAACCACGAAGAGCAAACAATAGGAATTGTTTTTGCACCGATTCAATTCTATCTTGATGGATCGAATATTGTGGAGACCACACACATGAACCATACTCAAGAATTGGACGGACAAGAGAAGTATAAAGAATTTTGGTCGTATAAGGATCATCAAATTCCTTAGACCAACGCTTAATAAACCCAAGAACACTTCTGGCCTTACTAACAGTAGCAGTTACATGAGAGTCAAATTTAAGATTATGATCAAGAATTACCCCCAGATCATTTACTTCATTGGCAGGAAATCTTTCAGACCTTTTAAACAAATAGTAAAAAATACTGGGAAAACTTCATGAAGTTTGCTTCATCGTGTAAATCCGTCTCGTATATATTCAAGGTGAAGTTGAATTTGTAAATGAATTGGCGCTAATTCAAAAGCTTTCATTACACTAACACTTGAACTAGAAGAAAAGCTCTAAACTTATGCATTTCAGTCATAAATTCACCTTGTACATACAAACATATTCACCTTTGATCCTCTTTCCGTTCAGTTAAATATGTATTTGCCTATAACTGGAAAGCTTTAAAAAAAAAAAACACCAACTGTCCATTAGTCACGGCTCAAATAAAATCAAATTTAATTCTCAAAAAAAAAAAAAAAAAAAAAAAAAGCAAATCGAATTCTTAACTTTGATACAAACAAACACAGTCGCAGTCCAAGCGACGCCTTCACCTTCGTTTGTAAGCTTTCGTGAGCGGACTCACTTTTGTGTGTGTGTGTGTGTGTTAGTTGGTGGGCCCATACATAAATAAAGTTGAAAAAATAGATGACAATACAAATTGGAATTGAAACAAAGTTGTAAAGTGGCAGCGTATGTCTCGTTGCTGCATCAGTTGCCGGCCAGAGCTGCTCAGTTGAGGGTGTTCACCTACCCCACCACACACACCATCAAAGGCGCGAAAAACAAAATATAATTTGAAACTTGAAGTGATTGACGCGATATTAGCATAATTTTTGTATTGTTTTGTTGTTGCAAATGTAAATAGAAGGTGTAAATAAATAGGCAAGAGAACAACAACAACAACAACAAATATGAGGTAAGGTGGCCAGTTAACGGTTGGTCTCGCTCTCCACTCTCCGTGGAGAGTTAAGCTTTTTATCGGTACTTGTCGAAAGTCTGCAAAATTAAAAAAACATTTTAGTGCCCCAATTAGTTAACTTTATATATGTGGGGGGATTTTTATCTTGGCGAAATATAAAATATATATATCTTTGGACAGCTTTATGGATTTAGATAAGATTAAGCTGAAAGATAAGCGCATTTAAGAAGAATTCACAAATTGATGAAACTGAAATGAAACCTTGAATCAATAATTATCAAAATCAATTATTAAAAAATAATTAATACATTACACACACACACACACAGACACAGCTCACTCAACGGTGGAAAACCGGCTTTGTTTATATACGGGAAAAAAAAAATAAAAAGTACCGCACAATTGGAAAACTATAAAAAAAAACAAAACTATTGCTATGACAGATGTTTGTGTGCCTTATCTATTAGTAAATGCCCAAACAAGCGACTGTTTTTCACTTTAAATCAATTCAAGTTCAAGATTGTGGCTAAGCCATACTTTGTTTATACAGTCGTGGCTGGATTTAGTGAACACCTTAATCAGGGCAAATCCCTTAACAAAAGCACGTAAAAAAAGCCATTCGACTATCAAAATTAGTTAACAAAAACGATCTGGCATCCTCTAAACCCGAAGTGCCCAATTGTTGTTGCAATGCGCGCAGCTATAGACACACACACACAGCTCACGGTAATAAACGCTTTCTCTCCATCTGTTTCAAGTGGTTGATGTTCCTTTTCAAATGTTTCTTCTCATATGTATGGGTGTCTGCTCTGTCGTAAGCGGGCTATGGGCAACCCTGCTCTAAACCCAACCGAAAACTTTCTAAGAAAACGGTTCAATTTTTGTTCATCATAAAAATGTTTGTAAAAATTGTAAAACGAAATATAATAGTTATTTTCCAGGGTGTCAAACCGAAACCCGAACCGGAACCGTATACCGAAAAGAACCGATTGAAACTCAGAAACAGAACCGTAACCGGAACCGTTATTAATTATTTTTTGAGAACCGGTATTTCGGAACCTTTATTTTTGGAACCGAAATGACCGAAAAGAACCGAAACATTGTACCGTACATTGTACATTGAACCGGTATTTCGGAACCTTTATTTTTGGAACCGAAATGACCGAAAAGAACCGAAACATTGTACCGGTACGGTTTCGGTTCAGAAATGAAAACCAAGGTACCGATACGGAACCGAATACCAAAATAAACTAGAACCTAAACAGAACCTTTTACCGAAACATTAGTTTTGGTACGTACCAGAACCGGAACCGGAACCGAAATTCGATTCGGTTTGATTCCCTGTTATTTTCATAAAACTCTTATAGGAATAAAACAATGAAAATTATTTGAAATGCACCATTGATTATTTTTTGAGAACCGGTATATCGGAACCTTTATTTTGGAACCGAAAAAGAACCGAAACATTGTACCGGTACAGTTTCGGTTCCGAAATGAAAACCAAGGTACCGATACGGAACCGAATACCAAAATAAACTAGAACCTAAACAGAACCTTTTACCGAAACATTAGTTTTGGTACGTACCAGAACCGGAACCGGAACCGAAATTCTATTCGGTTTGATTCCCTGTTATTTTCATAAAACTCTTATAGGAAAACAGTGAAAATTATTCGAAATACACCAAAACGTGTGTTTTCCTTTCCGCTATCGATATCCACAATAAACTTCTTTTTTTTGCTGACTTTTATTGTTATGGTCAAAAATAGGAGTTATTTTTTGATCGTTTTAATCATACTCAGTTAATAACAGTTATTGGAAGACTTGTATAAATTAAACTCATGTAAAGGCTGTTTTTTTCAAGACTTTTATTGAAAAGTTATTAAATAACAGTTACTAAAGACTTTTATTTTTTTACTCAATAAATAATTATTATGAAAGTCTTTTATTTTATTACTCAGAAAAAATAGTTATCGAAAGACTTTTATTCAGGGAATAATACCGTAACCAGAATCGTTAACCGAAATAAACCGTTTCAAGCCACGTACCGGTATCGAAACCGGAACCGTTAAAATAGGAACCGAAAAAACCGAAACCATACCGAAACGCTTAAACCGATACTGATTCGGTTAATTGTTGAAATAGCAATAATTACACTGAGAAGAAAGTCTTACATTTCAGAAATTCGCACCTTAGAGAATAACCAGAATCAAATTCTTTTTTTAAGATATAGGAAAAAATGTCTTAAAAAGTGTTAAAACTTTTATTTGGTAAAAAAAAAGCGCTCCAATTAAATGTAAAGGATTTTTTAGTCTTAGAAAAATGCTTGCTTTAAAATAGAAATTTTAGAAATGAAATTTCTGGATTTTATTCAAATTTCGCTCTTCAAAAAATGTGGTTCAATATTTCGGAAAATTTTATGACAGGCAGATTTTATGTTTCAAACTGTTTTTGTATTTTTTAGAGTTGATTTGAATATTTTACCAGCCTTTTATGAGCTATTTTGGACCGTAGTCTTATATAATAAGTTCAAATCTATCCAAATTACTAATGATCTCTATTTTTGGTGGAGATACGGCGACATAAGAATAGAGAATTCCTTAATTCTAGGTTGTAGGGATACCACTGAAAGCCTGGACAGAAAACGTTTAACGAAATTGTTCGTCCAATAATAAAAAAAGGCTAGAAAAAGAAAAACGTTTTTTATTAGGAATATTCTTAGAACCCGTTTGTACATCTATTATATCCATTATCTTTTGGGATATCTCGAAATAATTTAAATTTTTGAATATTATAAAAAATAAACCTGGTACCGGTACGAACCGGTATACCGAAATATAAAAATTTGAGTACCGTATCGGAACCGAAAACCGAAATAGAACCTTTAACCGTTATTCTCATTTCGGTACGTACCAGAACCGATATTCGTTTCGGGCTTAATCCCTGCTTTAAATTTTTAGAACAAAACGGTCTTAATTCAATCACGAACATACTTAAATTAAGAATGACATTTTTATACTCTGTACCGAAGGTACACAGAGTATATTGGGTTTGTGCAAATGTATGTAACAGCCAGAAGGAAGCATCTCCGACCCTATAAAGTATATATATTCTTGATCAGCATCAACAGCCGAGTCGATATAGCCATGTCCGTCTGTCTGTCTGTCCGTATGAACGAAGAGATCTCAGAAATGGTAAGAGCTAGAGGTTTGAAGTGTATGGAACATATAATTCTTATACCTGCAGGCAGATCAAGTTTATTTTTAATTTTTGGCACGCCCCCTGCCTCCCCCGAAAAAAAAAAAAATAATAACTCCCACAATTTTCAAGATAGATAGTTCGAACATTCTAGACATATATTCTACTACTTATTATGAATCGACCCGCCATACATCGTTTTTCGATCAGATGAACGATATAAGAGCTATACGTAAAAGAAAATAAAAACCAACGACAACAACAATACCACAGCGATTGGTAGAACTTACGAGAAAGAGAGAGCGAGAGGGGAATAGCTTACTGGTAATTTTCCAATTGGACCTTGCTTGCGTCGCTCTCAGTTATCAGTTACATACAAACAGGTACAGAGTATATTACAGTCGGGCTTGACCGACTTTCTTACTTGTTTTCTGTGTGTAGGTGTATAATACATATATTCTCTATTTATATAATATATATTTTCACTTTTCATCCAATGACTGTGTAAATTATGCCCATATTATGTGGTCATTGTCACCCTTTCCATTTCTAGTTGAAAGCAAAGCGTGGCCTTATCTCATCCCATAAATATTCCAAAACACTTTTCTATAGTGTGTGTTAAGCTGTCCAATTAAACTCTAGAGTGCTATTATCAAGCACTTTTGTATAATTAAAGGCGATTTTTAACACACACACACACTGCCGTGTCATGGTATTAAGCGCATCCTGGGCGATACGCGATCGTCTGTAGATAAAGCCAATTTTATGACCCATTTTTTTTTTTGGCTGCTTAATCCATTCAAAATTAGTTAGAGGTTTATGGATATTGTAAAAAAAAAAAAAAAATTATTAGTGCTTTTATGGCCGCTCCATCCAATTGAAGTGAAAATGCCGACGACATACTTGTACGTACTCAGGGTAGTAAATATCGTACAAATAAGTAGCACCATATTAATTAGGGTTGGCATTTCATAGATAAAGGCCAAGTTCAAAACATTTTGCCACATTTTCAAGTGTGAGACAACAAATTGCGCCAAGATGACGAATGAGTTTTATGTCTCTAACATTTTTACAGATAATACAAGTCAAACAATTCAATAAAAGGTACGAAATGTACGAGAGTATGTACAAAAAAATGATTGGGAGAAGGAAGCAACTACGACCCTAAAAAATATACTAAAGCTAACTTCGACTGTGCCGAAGTTTTAATACACTTGAAAAACTTTACTCCAACTGATTTAACCGGTAAAATATATATATAGGATATAGATATCAGATAAATCATTTAATCTCTTTAAAATCATTGATAATACAAATTTGATACCATAAAATAAAACTTTTCTTAGTACAACACAAATTACTATACTTCGAATTACGAAACAGTGAAGCTTTTGAGAGAAGTATATACTTATATACTTTGTATACAAACATCGTAACAGGGGTATAAAAAACATCACAAGATTATGCAACGAACCAAAACTAAGGAATACCAATACGCTCTACCAAGTCGTAGCTCTATCTAAGTTATTAATGAATGGGGCGATAAAGTCTACAATAGATGTATCGATATTGACATTAATTGCCAATGTACGTTTACTCCATGAAGATAATTTCTATTTACTGTTGTCACAACATTATCTTTGTTATAACATTTGAAATACGTAAGTATTAATGGAGTTACGTCACACTTTTGATACCCTGTAGACATTATATAAAATGGGTATAAGGGTTGATGGTAATGTATGAAGAAGAGTTTTCTCCCTATGCTTCATATAAATAAGACAGCTGTTCAAAAGCGTTTCTGATTTCAAAGCGTTTCTATTCATATGAAGCATTGTGACAAAAATAATTTTTATGTCATCTGAGAGTACGAAGACTTCAGGCAAACAAATTGTGGTGTACCACTTAGAATTGACCGTCCTACGTTGCTCAAGCGGAACAGTCGCCATATGAACAGTTTTACCGAAGAAACAGGCGACCATTTGCTTCGAAGTGCTTCTTCCACGAACGACTTTCGTTGGATTTGGCTCGTCTTCGAAGACCCACACGGTCGATTCTTCTTTGTTTTGATCCCATGATTCGTCACCTGTGACGATCTTATAAACGTCTTTTGAAACACCGCGATTATATTTTTTCAAAATTTCTTTGCACCAATCCACACGAGCCTTTTTTTTAGCCAATCCAACGAGAACAAACCTTTTTAACGCCCAGATGTTCATGCAATATCGAATGTATGCTGGTGAAAGAAATGCCCAAGGATGCCTCTTTCTCACGGTATGTCACATTACGATCTTGCACTATCAGTTCACGCACGGCATCAATATTTTCTGGCACAACGACTGTTTTTGGACGACTGTTTTTGGAGGTCGTGACCTTCGTCTTCATTAAACCAATTTTTCACAGTGCTATAGGATGGTGCTTCACCGCCATACAAAGATTTAAGTTCATCGTTGCACTCTTGTAGTGATAATCCACGTTAAAAGTTGTAAAAAATAATTGCACGAAAATGTTCACGAGTTAAGTTTTTGATTAATCGTTAATCGATATCAAACGCGGTCACACATGAAAAAGTTGTATGGAGCTTTTATCGATAAAAGTACAAACTTTTTTTGGGAAAAGGCGAATTGGTCCTAAAATGGCTAGAAGTGACCTAGACCAGAAACTTAAATAGCAAACCCACGTAGGCTTTTAGGCGGATATTCTGATATTCTAGTAGGCCTTCATGTTGTCTTGTTTTGAATGTCAAATGACAAGCTATTCACAATGAAAAAAAGACAACATAAGGGCCGAATATATTTACTGACATTTCCGGAACTGTATAGGATATTCCCATATTCTGGACAGCCGAACCTTCTGCCAGTTCCCCCCCTCCCCACCGATAGCGTCGCAATCGTAAACTGTCGTAGATCTTGAGTGTGTGGTGATAGCGTGGCGCGGATTTGCTTAGCCACTCCAATTAAATCCAACCCTCGAGATTTTGACGCAAACCACCTGATGACTCTTCCTCTTCTTCTTCTTCTTCTCTCTTTGTCATATTTCACAGATTTGTATGGAACAAAAAGACCTTCATATGGCTGGTGATAGCCGCCCTTATAATCACCGGACTGACTTTAGGTCTGGTGTTTGGTTTACGGAATCGAGAGACGCGTTATATCACTGGAGCGGTGGTATCCAATGGCATTGGCTGTGCCGATGTGGGTGGCAATATGCTCAATGATGGCGGCTCGGCGGTGGATGCGGCCATAGCGACGCTGCTTTGCGAGGGCATTATGTTGCCACACTCCATGGGCATTGGTGGGGGATTTGTGGCCACCATTTATACGCGTAGTACGCGTCAAATAGAGACCGTTATTGCACGCGAATCGGCACCAGCGGCCGCCCATAAGGATATGTTTGTGGGTCAGACGGTCATCACCGGCGCTCTGGCTGGGGCAGTGCCCGGCGAGATATTGGGTTACTGGGAGATGCATCGTAAATATGGTCGCTTACCCTGGAAGAAACTGTTTCAGCCTTCAATTAAGTTGGCACGTGAGGGTCATGTGGTATCCAGATATTTGGCTGCGGCCATTAAATCCAAATTGACACAAATCCAAAATGAACCCTCGCTAGCGGAGATGTTTCTCAATGAGCAGGGTGAACCGTATGTGGAGCATGATTATATGAAGAGAGTTACACTGGCGGACACATTGGAGAGAATAGCCGAGAATGGAGCAGGCGAGCTGTACGATGGCGGCGAGACGGGCAAGAAATTTGTGGAGGATATACAGAAATTGGGTGGCATCATAACCGAAGAGGATCTCAGGAAGTACAAGTGAGTCTAAAGGGTGGATTAAGTGGGTAAACCTTTTTATAAAAAAATTGTCACGATGTTTGTAAAGCATAGAAGAAAGCATCTTCAACTTCATAAAGTATATATATATATATATATTCCTGATCAGCATGACGAGCTGCGTCGATATAGCCATATCCGTCTGTCCTTCCGTCTGTTTCTATGCTATCTCCTACCAAACTTGGCAAAAAGTCATTAAATACACATAGGCTGCATATTTGTCAAGATCGGCTGGATCGGTTGACTATAGCATATAGCTGCCATAGGAACGATCGGTCTAAATATTAGTTCTCGAGAGAAAAACTTCACCAATCGTGGTATATATAAGTTTTATATGCTTTTACATAATTCTGGAAAAATTTATCAAAATCGGATGACTATATCATATGGCTGTCATAGGAACGATCGGTCAAAAACTAGATCTAGTGAGAAAAACTTCTTTGTTTTCCATTGTAGCGTCACCAATCGTGGTTTATATTAGTTTTATATGCTTTCACATAATTGTGGAAAAATTTATCAAAATCGGTTGACTATAGCATATGGCTGTCATAGGAACGATCGGTCTAAAAACTAGTTCTAGTGGAAAAAACTTTTTTGTTTTCCATTGTAGCGTTACCAATCTTGTTAAATATTAGTTTAATATGCTTTTACATAATTCTGGAAAAATTGATCAAAATCGGATGAGTATAGCATATAGCTACCATATAAACGATCGGTCTAAAAACTAGTTCTAGAGAGAAAAACTTAACCAATCGTGGTATCTATTAGTTTTAAATGCTTTCACACAATTCTGAAAAAATTTATCAAAATCGGTTGACTATAGCATATAGCTGCCATATAAACGATCGGTCTAAAAACTTGTTCTAGAGAGAAAAACTTCACCAATCGTGGTAGATATTAGTTTTAAATGCTTCCACATAATACTGAAAAAAATTATCAAAATCGGATGACTATAGCATATAGTTGCCATAGGAACGATCGGTCTAAAAACTAGTTCCTGAGAGAAAAACTTTTTGTTTTCCATTGTAGCGTCACTAATCGTGGTATATATTAGTTTAATATGCTTCCACATAATTCTGGAAAAATTGATCAAAATCGGATGACTATATCATATAGCTGCCATAGAAACGATCGGTCCAAAAACTAGTTCTAGTGAGAAAAACTTTTTTTGTTTTCCATTGTAGCGTCACCAATCGTGGTATATATTAGTTTTATATGCTCTAAAAATTATCAAATCGACTTAGATAGCCAAAACGTCGTCCAAAACACTCTAGTGAGAAAACTTTTTTTTTCCAACCCACTAATCGATATACTTTTACATAATTTCGAAAAAATTGATCAAAATCGGATGACTATAGCATATAGCTGCCATATAAACGGTCGGTCCAAAAACTAGTTTTAGTGAGAAAAACTTTTTTGTTTTTCATCGTAGCGTCACTAATCTTGGTATATGTTAGTTTTATATGCTTTCACACAATTCCGAAAAAATTTATTAAAATCGGATGACTATAGCATATAGCTGCCATATAAACGATCAGTAAAAAAACTAGTTCTAGTGAGAAAAACTTTTTTGTTTTCTATCGTAGCGTTACCAATCTTGGTATATATTAGTTTAATATGCTTCCACATAATTCTGGAAAAATTGATCAAAATCGGATGACTATATCATATAGCTGCCATAGAAACGATCGGTCTAAAACTAGTTCTAGTGAGAAAAACTTTTTTGTTTTCCATTGTAGCGTCACCAATCGTGGTATATATTAGTTTTATATGCTTCCACATAATTCCGGAAAAATTGATCAAAATCGGTTGACTATAGCATATAGCTGCCATAGGAACGTTTGGTCAAAAAACTAGTTCTAGTGGGGAAAAACTTTTTTTATCAATTTTAGCGTCTTTAAAACATTTTTGATTCTATTTCTATATTTTTAGGGTAAATTGGGAGAGTGATGGTCATATACAGGCCCATGTCACGGGTGGTTATACACTATATACCACACCCTTACCCTCCAGTGGACCCATACTCACCTTTATACTCAATATCATGGATGAGCTGTATACCACCAATAAGGATATCTATTGGCAACGTGCCATCGAGGCCTTTAAGCATGCCTATGGTCAACGCACCAATTTGGGTGACTATGAAAGTGATCCGGTTAGCGGGGAGACCATACAGCAGGACTTGAAGAAGCTGCTAAGTGATGAATTGGTGCAGAGTGTCAAGGCATTGATATATGATGATCATACCTCACAGGATTATTTGTATTATGGAGCAAATTTCACCGTGGAACCAGATCATGGCACTGCGCATATGAATGTGCTGGCACCCAATGGTGATGCCATTTCTATAACCAGCACCATTAATAACTAGTGAGTGGCCTTTTAATAAAATTGAAGGTTTTTTCTTATATATAACTTCTTCTTCAGTTTTGGCTCCAAGGTGGCTTCTACACAAACGGGCATTATACTCAACGATGAAATGGACGATTTCTCTACACCTGGGGTTATTAATAGCTTTGGAGTGCCCGCCTCACCTGCCAATTACATTTATCCCGGCAAACGTCCCATGTCCTCGATGAGTCCCTGCATTATAGTGGATGGCAATGGGAATGTACGTCTATTGGTGGGTGCTGCAGGCGGCACCAAAATTACCACCAGTGTGGCCTCGGTGAGTAACCCAGTAGACCCTTATATGGTCATGTTTTCACTGTGAATAGCTTGTCATTTGTCATTTTTTTTTTTTTCCAGGTTATTATGAAATATTTAATACGAAACGATACCATGGCAGAATCTGTAGACGGTGGACGTTTGCATCATCAATTGATACCCATGCGAGTGGATTTTGAATCCGAGGTGGAAAATGACATAACGGATTATCTATCCAAGGTGGGTCACTCCATGAATAAACTGCCAGTTGGCTCGGGCTTTGCCGCTGTTACGGCCATTGGTGCTTTGGCTCAACCGGAACCCTACTATGATCGTCGTCGTGTGGGCAGTTCACTCACCATCGCCAATCGCAACAAAATGCAGCATTAGTTTCAATTATTCTTACTCGCATTTTTTTTTTTTTTTGTGTGATTTTATTTATTGAATTTTAGTATTTTAAGTTGATTTTATTCAAACATCTGCATATGTATATATATATCAAGAATCGAGAATTGTGCGTGATTTTTAATGTAAATAAATGTATTGTATGTATTGTATATATACATGTGTCATTTTTTTTTCTTTCTTTTTTAAGATTTAGGACTCAATATGTCATATGAACGGGATTAATCCCGAAACGAATATCGGTTCCGGTACCGGTTCCGGTACGTACCGTTATGAGAATTTCGGTTAAAGGTTCTATTATGGTTTTGAGTGAATTTCGGTTTTCGGTTCCGATACAATACCCAGATTTTTTTATTTTCAAAATATAATTAATATTTTTGAGCTTTATTTTCAAAAATTATAATTTTTTTTATTTTTATGTAATATTAAAAAATAATAACTATTTTTTGGAGTTTTATTTATTACTACAATTGATTTTTATAGTTATAACTTATAAGCGTTACACAAATTTAAAATTAATTCTTTGATCTGGTTCCAATATCAAATTCAAAACTGTTCCCGCTCTCTGCACTAACGAAATAAGCACAAGCACGAGACTCACGCTAGAACTATCGATAGGTTTGCCACATTCAGAGTAGAAACCAATTTTAGAACAATAACAAAATAATGTTTTTATTTAGACTAAACAGCGTAATATGAACAGTTAAAGTTGACACCGAGCTGGAGCTGTTCCTCAATTGCGCACATCCAAATGACAAAGTAAACCTGGACCCAAACTTCATTTAAAATACGCCAGATGGCTCTGCCTTATATCGATATACTTATCAAGTATATCGATTACCATTTGACTACTCTAATTTTTTTTGTTTACGTTTACACCGCAAAAATTAGTGTGCAAAAAAAAGAAAAGAGAACTGCAGCTGACCGAGCTGTCTAATAATTGCATTTGTCAGTGTGTTTAATATAAAAAAGAAATTTAGTTTGTCATTATCGGTGAGTGCGTTTTGCTCACCTGGTTCTCGCTCACTCACACACACACACACAAACGCACAGCAAGTTGGCCTAATCAAAAGAGCGGCTTTCATTGTTGCTGCTGCTGCTTGCTTAGACACGTCAACAAGAAAGAATCTTGAGGGGATTGCACGCATTGCAAGATGCGCGTCAGCAATATACGCAGCGGCCGCATTTGCCGGCTGGCCCTCTGCCTGCTGGTCATCTTGCCATTGCTTTATCTATTGGCCAATTGGAGCGATCATCACAAACGTGTCCAGGAGGCATATCACACACGTTTCGGCGGTGCCAAGTTCAGTCATCAGCGCTTGGAGAGTCGACCGCGTGAGGTGCCCAAACTGGTTGATGGTGACTAACAACATATTAAATTAAACGCATTTATCTTAACTGAAACCAAAAACAAATATTTCAGGTCTGGGCAACTTTGAGCCCAAAGATCTAAAGCCACGTAGCGGACCGGGCGAAAATGGTGATGCTCACACCCTGACGGCCGATCAGAAAAACAAAGCCGATGCCTCCGAAATGGAATATGGCATGAATATCGCTTGCTCCGATGAGATTTCCATGCATCGTTCGGTGCGCGAAACACGACTGGAGGAGTGCAAACACTGGGATTATCCGTACGATTTGCCACGTACCAGTGTCATCATTGTCTTCCACAATGAAGGGTTCTCCGTGCTAATGCGTACGGTCCATTCGGTGGTTGATCGTTCACCCGCTCATATGCTGCAGGAGATTATCCTGGTTGATGATTTCTCCGATAAGGAGAATTTGAAAACAAAACTGGATGAATATGTGGGACAATTTAATGGTCTGGTCAAGGTCATTAGGAATAAGGAGCGAGAGGGTTTGATACGGACACGTTCGAGGGGCGCCATGGAAGCTACAGGTAAGTTGAAAGAAAGACGCCCCCGACTCCCCCGCAAATTGAAAAAAAACCTCATATCTTTCACAATTTTGGAGTTAGGTTTTCGAACCTTTTAGACATATATTCTACTCATCATTACATATCGAACACCCATACATTGTTTTCCGATCAGATGAATGATGGTAGAGTTGCCACCCCCACAATTTGAAAAAAATCAAATATCTTCCACAATTTTAAAGACAGATTGTTTGAACCTTTTGGGCATATATTTTAATCGTCATTACTTATCGATCCACCATACACCGTTTCCAGATCAGATGAACGATATTCGAGTTATAAGCAAATCAAATAATTACGCTGGGCAGCACTGCCCCTAATAGTGATGGGCAGCACTTGCACAGTTTGTGTGACCCTAATCTAATCTAATCAATTTTTGTATACACTTGAAAAGTGTATATTAATTTTGCCAAGAAGTTTGTAATGCATAGAAATATTTATTTCCGACCCCATAAACTATATATATTCTTGATCAGGACGACGAAATGAGTTCATTTCCGTCTGTCCGTCCGTCTAGTCCCTCAGTTTTAAAGCCATCGAGCTGAAATTTTGCGCAGAGTCTTCTATTTACTGCACGCAACTAATATGTCGGAACCGGCCGGATCGGATGACTATATCTTATAGCTGCCATAGGAACGGTCGCTCAAAAAACTAGTTCTAGTGAGAAAAACTTTTTTGTTTTCCATCGTAGCGTCACTAATCTTGGTATATGTTAGTTTCATATGCTTTTACATAATATAGGAAAAATTTATCAAAATCGGATGACTATATCTTATAGCTGCCATAGAAACGGTCGGTCCAAAAACTAGTTCTAGTGAGAAAAACTTTTTTGTTTTCCATCGTAGCGTCACTAATCTTGGTATATGTTAGTTTTATTGCTTTACATAATATAAAAATTGATCAAAATCGGATGACTATTCTTATAGCTGCCATAGAAACGGTCGGTCCAAAAAACTAGTTCTAGTGAGAAAAACTTTTTTTGTTTTCCATCGTAGCGTCACAATCTTGGTATATTAGTTTTATATGCTTTTACATAATATGGAAAAATTTATCAAAACGGATGACTATATTATAGCTGCCATAGGAACGGTCGCTCAAAAAACTAGTTCTAGTGAGAAAAACTTTTTTGTTTTCCATCGTAGCGTCACTAATCTTGGTATATGTAAGTTTCATATGTTTTTACATAATATAGGAAAAATTTATCAAAATCGGATGACTATATTATATAGCTGCCATAGAAACGGTCGGTCCAAAAACTAGTTCTAGTGAGAAAAACCTTTTTGTTTTCCATCGTAGCGTCACCAATCTTGGTATATGTTAGTTTTATATGCTTTTACATAATATAGGAAAAATTTATCAAAATCGGATGACTATATTATATAGCTGCCATAGAAACGGTCGGTCCAAAAAACTAGTTCTAGTGAGAAAAACTTTTTTGTTTTCCATCGTAGCGTCACCAATCGTGGTATATGTTAGTTTCATATGCTTTTACATAATATAGGAATTTTCAATCGGACTTATTATAGCTCTGAACGTCGCTCAAAAACTATTCTAGTAGAAAAACTTTTTGTTTTCACGTAGCCCTTGGTTTATGTTATATATAGAAGCGACGCGTCACTTCTATGAAACTTTTTATTAGTTTTATATGCTTTTACATGATTTTGGAAAAATTTATCAAAATCGGATGACTATAGCATATAGCTGCCATAGGACCGATCGGTCGGAAAATGTGTTTTACTAAGAAAAGTTTTTTTTTATGGTATCAAATTTTTATTAACAATGATTTAAAAATTTTAAATATCTGATATCTATATATTCTATATATATTTTACCGGTTAAATCAGTTGGATTAAGGTTTTTCAAGTGTATTAAAACTTCGGCACAGTCGAAGTTAGCTTTGCCTTCTCGTTTTTTTTAACTCCCAGCTTTCTCTTGCTTTTCTTTTCATCATGTACATCAAGAATTCTTGTAAGCGAGGCTCGAGTTAAGCAGATGTCTATCTGCCCAAGTGCCCGTTTCATTTTCAGTTGTCTTTTTGAAACGTCGCAATTGCCTGTGCGACTGAGTGGCGTCAATATAGAGAATATCTTGAATTTTTGCTTTTGCTTTCCTTAATAATTTCTATAACTAATTCTGTTTTTTGTTTCCTTCTTTTCAGGCGAAGTAATTGTTTTTCTGGATGCCCACTGTGAGGTGAATCTAAATTGGCTGCCACCACTGCTGGCGCCCATCTATCGGGATCGCACTGTAATGACCGTGCCCATTATCGATGGCATCGATCACAAAAACTTCGAATATCGTCCTGTCTATGGCACGGACAATCATTTCCGTGGCATTTTCGAATGGGGCATGTTGTACAAGGAGAATGAAGTGCCGCGTCGTGAACAGCGGCGACGTGCCCACAATTCGGAACCCTATCGCAGTCCCACCCATGCCGGCGGTTTGTTTGCCATCAATCGGGAGTATTTCCTTGAGCTGGGTGCCTATGATCCGGGTCTCTTGGTCTGGGGTGGAGAGAATTTCGAATTGAGCTTCAAGATTTGGCAGTGTGGCGGCAGCATTGAATGGGTGCCCTGCTCCCGTGTGGGTCATGTCTATCGCGGTTTTATGCCATACAATTTTGGTAAATTGGCCAGCAAGAAGAAGGGCCCATTGATTACCATCAATTATAAGCGTGTGATTGAGACCTGGTTCGATGAGACGCACAAGGAGTATTTCTATACGCGCGAGCCGTTGGCACGTTATCTGGATATGGGCGATATAACCGACCAGTTGGCCCTGAAGAAGCGTTTGAATTGTAAATCCTTCCAATGGTTTATGGATCACATAGCCTACGATGTGTATGACAAATTTCCCGGATTGCCGGCCAATTTGCATTGGGGTGAACTGAGATCGGTGGCCTCGGATGGTTGCCTGGACTCGATGGGTCATCAACCGCCGGCCATAATGGGTCTAACCTATTGTCATGGCGGTGGCAATAATCAGCTGGTGCGACTCAATGCCGCCGGCCAGCTGGGTGTGGGTGAACGTTGTGTGGAGGCGGATCGTCAGGGCATTAAATTGGCTGTCTGTCGTTTGGGCACCGTCGACGGACCCTGGCAATATAATGAGCATACCAAACATTTGATGCATCGTGTGCATAAAAAATGCATGGCCTTGCATCCCACCACGCAGCAATTGTCGTTGGGTCGCTGTGATGTCAACGATAGCTATCAGCAATGGTGGTTTAAGGAAATACGACCACGTTGGTAAAAAACGAGAGACGAGAGAGAGAAAAAAAGGAGTACCAGGGTTTCAAAGGATTTTTAGACAAAAGGAATTTAGTAAAAATGAAAAAAAAAAACGACGAAGGCATACAAAAACCATTTTAAAATTGTTGTTGGTTTTTGTAATGAATATGAATATATATGTGTATGTGTGTGTATGTATGTATGTACTCCAAGGATATATACAAATTAAAAAAAAAAAAAGGAAGCACTAAAGTAGAGAAAAGCAGGGAAATCTTTTTCAGTTGTAACAAATTGCAAGCATTTAATGCTTCACAGATTCTGAATGACTTCTAGTTACAATCAATGAAGGAAAAATTCATTTCGGTCCTTTGCTTCATATAAATAGACAGCTTTCAAAGCTTTTAAAAGTGTTTCTATTCATATGAATCATAGTGCCAAAATAAATTTGGATGCAGGCCTTTAAAGTCTAAAGATTTCCCCGCTTTACCTCTCCTGTGTTAATATTTATTTAGTGCGTGTGAGAGTGAGAAGGAAGCGAGCGAAAGTGAAACAGAGCGAGAGCGAGCATCATCTGTGTGCAATATCTAACACATAAACTAACGAATCGGTCGCAAAAATTTTGTTTTACCTATAATTATTATTATATAAACTTTATTCCTTGAACATTTTGTGTTTGCTTTGTGATTGCCAATTTTTATAAAAAACAAAAAAAAAACCTGTAAACTATACAACTAAGATTCCTAATTAGGAAGTTTTTCTTCCGTATCTGCCACACTTGCATTCCATTTTCTTTTTTCTTCCATTTTTCTGCTAAGATTTTTATACTGTATTTTGTTTTCGTTAAGGAAACTCATGTTAGGAATTTCTCGCAAATCGTTGTACGTTTTTTTTTTTTCCATTTCAACATTTTTTTACATTCAAATGTAACTCTAGAGTTATAAGTCTGAATAATGAATAGAAATAATAATTATTTAAAATAAAGAAAAAAGTTTTCTAAATACTTGAAATGAAATGGTGTTTGGAAATCATGTTGGTTTAAAGCTCAAACTGTAAGTTTAATTGCTTAGAATTAGGCCATATAACGAATTTTTGGTCATAGCCATAGGAACGATCGGTCCAAAAACTAGTTCTAGTTAGAGAAAATTTTTTAGTTTTCCATCGTAGCTTCACCAATCGTGGAATATATATGTTTTATATGCTTCCACATAATTCCGAAAAAAATTATCAAAATCGGTTGACTATAGCATATAGCTGCCATAGAAACGGTCGGTCCAAAAACTAGTTCTAGTAAGAAAAACTTTTTTGTTTTCCATCGTAGCGTCACTTATTTTGGTATATATTAGTTTTATATGCTTTCACATAATATAGGAAAAATTTATCAAAATCGGATCACTATAGCATATAGCTCCCATAGAAACAGTCCCTCAAAAAACTAGTTCTAGTGAGAAAAACTTTTTTGTTTTCCATCGTAGCGTCACCAATCGTAAAATATATATGACTTATATGCTTCCACATAATTCTGAAAAAAGTGATCAAAATCGGATGAGTATATTATATAGCTCCCATAGAAATAGTCGGTCAAAAAACTACTTCTAGTGAGAAAAACTTTTTTGTTTTCCATCGTAGCGTCATTTATCTTGGTATTTGTTAGTTTTATATGCTTTCACATAATATAGGAAAAATTTATCAAAATCGGATGACTATATCATATAGCTACCATAGGAACGATCGGTCCAAAAACTAGTTCTAGTAAGAAAAACTGTTTGGTTTTCCATCGTAGCGTCACCAATCGTGGAATATATATGTTTTATATGCTTCCGAAAAAAATTATCAAAATCGGTTGACTATATCTTATAGCTGCCATAGAAACGATCGGTCCAAAAACTAGTTCTAGTAAGAAAAACCTTTTTGTTTTCCATCGTAGCGTCACCAATCGTGGTATATATTAGTTTTACATGCTTCCACATAATTCTGAAAAAATTGATCAAAATCGGATGACTATAGCATATAGCTGCCATAGAAACGATCGGTCCAAAAACTAGTTCTAGTAAGAAAAACTTTTTGTTTTCCATCGTAGCTTCACCAATCGTGGTATATATTAGTTTTACATGCTTCCACATAATTCTGAAAAAATTGATCAAAATCGGATGACTAAAGCATATAGCTGCCATAGAAACGGTCGGTCAAAAAACTAGTTCTAGTGAGAAAAACTTTTTTGTTTTCCATCGTAGCGTCACTTATCTTGGTATATGTTAGTTTAATAGGCCTTCACATAATATAGGAAAAATTGATCAAAAACGGATGACTATATCATATAGCTCCCATAGAAACGGTGGGTCAAAAAACTAATTCTAGTGAGAAAAACTTTTTTGTTTTCTATCGTAGCATCCCCAATCTTGGTATATATTAGTTTTATATGCTTTCACATGATTTTGAAAAAATTTATCAAAATCTTATGACTATAGCATATAGCTGCCATAGGAAAATGTATTATCAATGATTTAAAATTATGATTAAATGATTTATCTGATATCTATATCCTTTATATACATATATTCTACCGGTTAAATCAGCTGGAGTGAACTCTTGCAAGTGCATTAATGCGTGGGCTCAGTCGAAGCTAGCTTTGCCTACTCGGGGCAAAATTATATTTTTCATGTAACTAACACGAGCATTTTTGACACGATGGTTTTTTACAGGCATGTAAATAATTTGAGCTGCCTTCTGGACGCCTGTAAAAAACAGTCGTGTCAACAGTCCTCGTGTCAGTTATAAGAAAAAAAATTTTTTTTTCCATATGTACAATTTTTTATTTTCATGTCTGAAAATAATTATTTATTACTTTGATGTTATTTTACTTTGTGTTAATATCTTGCGTGTAAAAAAAAAATGTGTGTTTTTTACGAACCCTGAAATATGTCCTATTATGTGCTACTCTGCTTTAGTATGAGGCGTTATGAAGACGTAATAAAACTTCTAAGATTTTATAGAAAACAAGTATTTCGCCTACCATAATACTCTCCCCCACAATTCAATACATCTAGAAACAAATACAACCTACTTTTAGGCTGCGAATATTGACCAGCACTGTCGCTGTTAGACTTACCAGTTGAACCATCTAAAGTTCATAACCCCAAGGTACTTTATGTATGGCATCACCTTTCCCTTATCGTAGACATCTTGACCACATTTCGTTTGCTTATTAGCACCGCCTCTGTACCAGGACCATCTTTTCAAGCCACTATTTCACCATCACAAAAAGAACTTCGTCGAAGCTTCTTGTGCCCATTATAAGGATAAAAATCAGTTGTTTTTTTGAGATTAACTTCAATCTTGAAAACTTTCGTATCACACCAAAATTCCTCTTAATTACTTAATTAAAATGATAAAAAAAAAAAAATTGCTCAAACTAACTAACAAAACACTTGACTTGAGCAAATGTTGAATCAGAATTGATTCTTGTAGCTTTTGTTATCATTTGGTCATTGCTTAAACAGGGATTGCTTATTCTTGATGAAATGGCGCCACTTCACTCAAAGTTTGCCCAGTTCCAGAGAAGTCCGCAACAGTTGGGGTCTTTCAATGATAAAGTTCTGGGAAAATGTTTTGAAAATAAATTAGATAACGAAGAAAACAAAAATTCTTCTTGGCAAATTTAGGTGGCAATGTGTGTGTTTTTTGATATTGGTTTTTATCTAGCCGGCTAAACTGTCTATAAAAATATATAGAAATAAATACTAGACAAAACAGATAATTAGATCTGTTATGAAACGCAATAAGGCCGAATTGTTCAACTTAATTGAGTGAAGTGGGCTGGGTTGGGCTGATGGATGGTATGGTATGGTATGGGGCTCCGGGAACCCTTCTTATCAATTGTTATTGTTTCAATACGAGAAATACTCTACTAACCAAACAGAGTTTAGGCAACTATGTGATGGAGAAAGTTTCATTAATTTGATACGAAATATTGCTTAAAAAACCGTTAAATTTTCTTTTGAAATATAAGCCAACGTTTTGAAAGCGTTTCAGAGCCATAGCTCTAGTACTTCGTGAAATTTTCACAATATTTTCGTTGATCAGTAAAAAGTCATTGACTATGTCTCAAGTCTGTGAACCGGTTCAAAAGCAGCTTTAACCGTTTTAAAAGTGGTTCAGAGCCATATTTTTGGAACCACTTAACCGATCTTTATGAAATTTCCACAATATTCAGCAGAAGAACTCCCTGATCAGTGATAAATATTTTTGGTAATTTACGATCAGTGATCAAGTGTCTATGTCCCAAGTCTGTGAACCGGTTCAAAAATGTTTCAGCGACTTATCTCAAAAATGATTGAAGTTATGAACTTGAAAATTGGTGTGTAGGTCATTAAGACATTTTACCGTTTCCGAACCCGGTGGAACTGTTTTTCAAGATTCTTTTCTTTTCTTCTGCTTTCAACATTGTTTTTCATCATTGTTTTACTACACTCTTTTTTGAACACTGTTTCCCAACACTGTTTCCCAACATTGTTTCCCAACACTGTTTCCCAACATTGTTTCCCAACATTGTTTCCCAACACTGTTTCCCAACATTGTTTCCCAACATTATTTCTGAACATTGTTTTTGAACACTGCTTTCAACATTGTTATCCAGCATTGTTTTCTATCATAGTTTTTCAACACTGTCTTGCAACACTCTTTTTGTTTTCCTTTCTTTTTTGAACGTTGTTTTCCAACACTGTTTTCCAACACTGTTTTCCAACACTGCTCTTCAACATTGTTTTCCAACACTGTTTTTCAACATTGTCTTTCAACACTGCTTTCCAACCAGGGCTGCAAACCGGTTTTGAACCAAACCGGTTCGAATCCGGAATTCCGACTTTTCTTTTACTCTGAACCGAACCTCTTTTGAAGAAAATAGCTGAACCTGAACCTGTTCCGAGAGAAGTAGTATTGACCAAAAATTGCTAGAAGAAATAATACTTATAAAATTTAGTTTAAATATATTGAACTCGTATTTTCGAGTATGCAAAAATTCAGAAAATCTGTAATTTTGTTGTATATTTTTAACAATTTATTTTTTCTCCTCTATACAAATTTGGAAAAACTTCGGACGAACGAAGATTCGAACCAAAACCTTATCACAAAAACCCTGAACCTTAAATTTCTGAACCTTAACCATTGGTACATTTTGGTTCGAACCTGCGAACCGGACCGCCGACAAAATAGTTTGGGTTTGCAGCCCTGTTTCCAACATTATTTTTCAACATTGTTTTCCAACACTGTATTTAGAAGTGTATCCAACACTATTTTTTAAACATTGTTTTTCAACACTGTTTCTCAACATTGTTTTTAAAAACTGCTTTTTAACATTGTTTTTTTCCAACATTGTTATCCAACACTGCTTTTCAACATTGTTTCCAACACTGTTTTTCATCATAGTTATACAACACACATACACACTGTTTTTCAACATTGTTTTCCAACACTGTTTTTTAACATTGTTTTCCAACACTATTTTTAGAAGTGTATCCAACACTATTTTTTAAACATTGTTTTTCAACACTGTTGCTCAACATTGATTTTCAACACTGCTTTTTAACATTGTTTTTCAACACTGTTTCTCAACATTGTTTTTCAACACTGTTTCTCAACATTGTTTTTCAACACTGCTTTTAACATTGTTTTCCAACACTATTTTCCAAAACTGCTTTTCAACATTGTTTCCAACACTGTTTTTCATCATATTTATACAACACACATACACACTGTTTTTCAACATTGTTTTCCAACACTGTTTTTTAACATTGTTTTTTTAATACTGTTTCCAACACTGTATTCCAACTCTGTTTTCCCAGCAATCGCCTGGCCAATTGTTACGATTTCGAAACAGTTTAAATAATATAAAGCCAGATATTTTCCCAGATTCAATTGTTAGAGTATTCGCAGCCTTCGCCCACACCCTTCCGAGTTCCAATTTTGTTTGTCTTTTCGTTTGTTGGATTAAACGTTGTGTGGTTGTCAATGAAAATTGACAATTTGCGGCAAACTGATAAGAAAGTCAACCGCCAGTTAGTCAATTAGTCAGTCCGAGCTGCGCAGACACAACCGGAACCGGGGTGTGGAGGTGTGGCCCTCCAATCAGTTATTTCCATTTAGTGGCTCCTACTATAAATATCAAAACAATTTGTGACTCTGGAGTTCATTTCGTGTTGTCTACTCCAAGCAGTTGGGAATCATGTGCAAGTTGTATTTGTGTTTGTTTGTGCTGACCATTTTGGGTGCCAGTCAGGCGGCTGTATCGCGTCCACGTGATGTCCAGGTGTTGAATGCCAGTTTGCGTGACATAACGGTGGTCAAGGATGTGCGCGCCTTTGCCGCCCAGCATCCTGGCTTGAAAATGCAGCGTCTGGCCAAGCAGCCGGAGGAACGTGCCGACAGGCAGTCGGTGCGTTACACATTGGGTGGCCGTGTGACGGGTGAGTTGTGTTGAAAGGATGCTAGCTAGCGCTTAAAAGTAGGCCACATTTTCATACCAACTTTTGCATACTTTAAGGCGACACTCTGGTCGCTCAAGCTGCCGATGTCTTCAGCTATCCCTCAAATCGTGATGTCAGCCTTCAGGTCACTTATCCCGAATCCGGCACCGGCGCCATTGTCACCTATGTGGAATTCATTTGCACTCAGGATAACAATCGGGGCAATGCCTATGTGGTGGCCGGCGGTATTGGACAACGTTTCATTTCCATTGTCTTGGAGGCCAATGACACCAAGAATTTTGCCTACCAGGCGCAATATTATGGCGTGAATTAAATGATAAGTCGCTTAAGTAGTTATTTTGTTTATTGATTGATTGTACAGGTCAGAATCTATATCTATTGAAAAACTGACACTATTATAAATATATATATGTACATTAGAGTGTGCGCCTGATGCATTGTAAATCAAGTGTGTGGGGTGAGAGGGGTAATGGAAAATAAATTCACCTGATCTACTCACGCGCCTTTTCTACCACTTGAACGACAGGCAAAGCTTCATAAATCTGAAGAACCCACATACAAGTATACTTGTCGTCAGGTTGATGACGCGCAGTGATTCTGGAGCGGATATTCCCATCATCAGATAGTATTAAGTAAAAGTCAGTAGTGGAGAACGAGCTGGCCTTATATACCGACGAAAAGAAGGAATCTTCTCAGAAGAACTGACGACACAATTCACCAACTCCTACACTTTAGCCAGAACAGGATTAGGACTATATGATAGGAGTCCTAACGGGGCACAGTACAATAAGTCACTTGGCCTTCCCACAACGACTTCTGTCGTACCTGTGGGAAGATAGAAAACATCCATCATATTCTATGCAACAGCCCTGCACTTCTTAGGAAAAACCTCTCCACGAAGATCTGGACTGTCTGGAAAATTGGTCACTAGGCGACCTGGCTCTTTGTACAGACTTCTTAAAAATGGTTTTCTTAGAGATTTTGTTTAGGCATTGCAATGGAAGAATTGTAAAAGTTTCAAGTTGAGGTTCCAAAATGTTTAAGTTCCGAGATCATGAACCTTGTACGTGGGTTGCTATTCAAAATTTCTGGCCTAGGTCACTTCTAGCCATTTTAGGACCAATTGGCCTTTTCCCAAAAAAAAAGTTTGAACTTTTATCGATAAAAGCTCCATACAACTCTTTTGATATGACCACGTTTGATATCGATTAACGATTAATCAAAAATTTACCTCGGCAGAAAAATGGAATTAACTCGTGAACATTTTCGTGCAATCATTTTTCCCACCTTTGAAACGTGGATGATCCGACGAGGCAACGAACTTAAATCTTTGTATGGCGATGAAGCACCATTCTATAGCACTGTGAAAATTTGGTTTAATGAATTCAATCGCGGGCGACGCTCGCTCGAAGACAAAGGTCGTGAAGGTCGTCCAAAAACAGTCGCCATGCTTGAACTGATTTTGCAAGATCGTCGTGAGATAGAGGCATACTTGGGCATTTCTTCCACCAGCATACATTCGATATTGCATGAACACCTGGGCGTAAAAAGGTTTGTTCTCGTTGCATTTGACAATCGCTCAAAAAAAAGGCTCGTGTGGATTGGTGCAAAGAAATTTTGAAAAAATATAATCGCGGTGTTTCAAAAGACGTTTATAAGATCGTCACAGGCGACGAATCATGTGGATCTATGCTTATGAGCCCGAAACAAAACAGCAATCGACCGTGCGGGTCTTCAAAGACGAGCCAAATCCAACGAAAGTCGTTCGTGGAAGAAGCACTTCGAAGCAAATGGTCGCCTGTTTCTTCGGTAAAACTGGTCATGTGGCGACTGTTCCGCTTGAGCAACGTAGGACGGTCAATTCTGAGTGGTACACCACAATTTGTTTGCCTAAAGTTTTCGGAGAAATTCGAAAAACGAACAAGAGAAGACAGATCATTGTATACCATGACAATGCGAGCTCTCACACATCAGCTCGACTTGGCACCCAATGACTTCTTTTTATTCCCGCACATCAAGGGAAAAATGCGTGGTCAACGATTTTCGTCGCCAGAAGATGCTGTTGAAGAGTTCAAAAACCGATGTTTTGGAGGTGTCTCAATTGGAGTGGAAAAAGTGCTTCGACAATTGCTTTGAGCGCATGCAAAAGTGTATAAATCTTGCTGGAGAATACTTTGAAAAACAATAAAACCATTTTTGATCATAAATATTCGCGTTTTCATTATTAGGCCAGAAATATATATAGCAACCTACGTACTGACTGCATACGAGTACTAGGGAATAGTCTGCTATCATTTTTAGGTGAAAATAGGAAAAGGCCCTATATTTTCATGCCGAATATTATCCGAATTCGCAGAGGCGACAAATAAAGGCGTTAATACAGGACTACTCTGTCAATATAAACAACTGCCCGGCTTGCTCACCGGATCTTATCCCGATTGAAAATGTTTGTGGCAAACTGGAATGTAAAAAAGGTGTTTACCATACGCAGATCAAGTTTGTTATAGATTGCAGCGTCGCGTCTGCGGAGTCGTTAGCGTTGACCAGCGTATGTATATGTATATATGCGTATGAAAACACACAAAATCAAGAGTTATGTTATGTTATGTATCTCCATTATCTCTTTACAACCTATAATTTGAAAATAAATACATTTGATTGTATACTCCAAATTGATTGCTTAACGTTTAAATGTCCGCAATTAAAAATTGAACTTCCTCGTCTATTTAATAAAAAATAATAATAACTGTCTACAAACGATATCGTCCATGGTTATTTTTTGCGTAGTCTGTCAATTGTGCCCTGAAATGTTTATTTGTTTATTAGATTGTTTGCTATTGTGCGCAATTATGCATATCAAGGCTAAGATTGCAAAAATAACAACAACACGCGCCACGTAAAATCACTAAAAGCTAAGGTAAACATAAAATATAGTGAGCGAGAATTGTCGATCAACAAATGAAACTAGAGATGGGCGCGGTAGGGGATTTCTGCGGGAATTCCCGAATTTATACGAATTTCTCGAATTGTGAAACTTAAAAGATTTCTATGGAAAGCATTTCTATTCAGGTATTTCGGGTCGAAACCTATGTTTTTGATAGAGAAGGACTTCTCAATAGACGAAGAAATTTGTAGGAAGCCTGAAGGAAGCATCTTCGACCCTATAAAGTATATATATGCTTGATCAGCATCAATAGCCGCTACTTTATCCTCTTCTTTTCATACATTTTAGTTTTTAGTGTTGTTAATGCTTTTTGCCTTTCTTTTTTTTTTTCTTTATTTTTTTCTTAACATTATTAAAATTTTAGTTTTTTAGTTTTTAGTAGGCGTTGCAGGTTAGGAAAATTTGAGAAATATTTTTATGGATGTCAGTAGGCCTGGAAAACATACCTGGTCCAAATACGAACAATCTAATTCAGTTGGTGCTGACTTGCCTTCGAGTCAACATCAGCTCCAGTTTAATTTTTTCTTTATTTTTTTTTCTCAGCTCCTTAGCCCATTGTCTTATGTGCCATGTGCTAAGCCAATGCTATGCTTAACGTCGTGGTATAACCATTTCTGTTTACCTGTCACTTGCTGAGTTCTTTTAAGAATTTGTCGTGCATGGAGTATATATTCAGGTATAGGGCATTTCCGATTGATGATTAAAGTAGAAGTGAAGAAGTCTTCTGAAGTTCCACAAAATGATTTAATTTAATAAAATTAAGAAATAACTTAATCAAGTTCCACCTGTACCTTCCATGGCTTCCTCAAATGTGAACCGGTATACGATTAAGAATTTGATTAGATTCTTCCACAATTATGTTACATACCCATAAAAATTCCATATCTGAATAGCTCACCTCTCTCTGCTTGTCTTTAATCCGATTAGATCTAGTTTCGAGATGTCTTATTCCATGAGTAACAAATGAAAATAGCCATACCCATATCTTTCTGTGAAACAAGTGTCCAAAAAACGGCCAATGCCAAAAATAGAAATTGCAAACACCAATTATTTTTATTGTTTCATTGCTTGGCAATTATAATGAAAAACAATTAACCCGCCGAAGCCATAAAAAAAAACACGTCATAGAGTGGCTTGTGGATAATACGTATAGCGTATTTTGACCTCATTAATTAGTGACAGAAGAAGAAGCACCAGTGAGCCCATGAGGTTATATGTACTTATATAAATGATGTTTGCCAAATCAATTTGTCTTTCTGTATTAATGATAGCCAAATGTTCATAGATTCTGAAACTAGTCTATCAAAGTTGATCAAAAAGTATCATATTAATTTTCGTGTTTTTCTTCGTGACACTAACATGCACGACTCCACACGACGTGTTCGTGTGGCAACATTTTGAAGCCCTTAAAACAACCACAGAGCCCAACCACTCCTTATTTCCGAGACTTTTGCATTCCTGATTCTAACACATGTATTCAAAGTTGTTTATCTTCGTTTAAAAAAACCGCAAAATTATAGGGGAAAATTTATTTTAAAGCTAATGAAATATACAAACTGTAAAAAATGTTCACATTTCTTTATTTACAGAAGGTAGCACAAATTATTTACACGCATGTAAAAAACAAGTGTGTCTAACATGAAACAAATCATGAAAAAAGGGGTTCGTAAAATGCCCAAAAATTATTTTCACGCCATAATAAATAGCATCAATGTAAAAAATAATTATTTTCAGACATGAAAATAAAAGTATTTTACATAAGGAAAAAATTATTTTTTCAGTCGTGTGAAATTTTTTTTAATATATAAAAAGTAATAAATTAAAGTATTTTACCTAAGAAAAAAATTATTTTTTTTTAGTCGTGTCAAATTTTTTTTTTATCTTTATAAAAGTAATAAAAAAAGTATTTTACATAAGAAAAAAATATTTTTTTCAGTCGTGTCAAAATTTTTTTTATAAAATTATTTTACATAAGAAAAAAAATTTTTTTTTCAGTCGTGTCAAAAAATTATTTGTATTTTACATAAAATGCCCAAAAATTATTTTCACGCCATAATAAATAACATCAATGTAAAAAATAATTATTTTCAGACATGAAAATAAAAGTATTTTACATAAGAAAAAAATTTTTTTACGTAACTGACACGAGCATTTTTGACACGACTGTTATTTACAGGCATGTGAATAATTTGAGCTGCCTTCTTTACGCTTGTAAATAACAGTCGTCTTAAAAGATATTATCATAAAATATACACGCTGTAAAAAATTATTATTTTTAGACATGAAAACAAAAGTATTTTACATAATTTAGAAAAATTTATAATTTTTCAGTCGTGTCAAATTTTTTATTTTTATATATAAAAGTAATAAATAAAATTATTTTACTAAGAAAAAATAATTTTTTTCAGTCGTGTCAAAATTTTTTTTACCTTTATAAAAGTAATAAACAAAAGTATTTTACATAAGAAAAAAATATTTTTTTCAGTCGTGTCAAATTTTATAAAGTATAAATTTTTTAAAAATTATTTTACATAAGAAAAAAATATTTTTTTTCAGTCGTGGCAAAAATTATTTGTATTTTACATAAAAAAAATTATTTTCACGCCATAATAAATAACATCAATGTAAAAATAATTATTTTCATACATGAAAATAAAAGTATTTTACATAAGAAAAAATTATTTTTTTCAGTCGTGTCAAATTTTTTTTTAACTATATAAAAGTAATAAACAAAAGTATTTTACATAAGAAAAAAATATTTTTTTCAGTCGTGTCAAATTTTTTTTATCTTTATAAAAGTAATAAACAAAAGTATTTTACATAAGAAAAAAAATATTTTTTTCAGTCGTGTCAAATTTTTTTTTTTTAAAGTAATAAAATATTTTACATAAGAAAAAAATATTTTTTTCAGTCGTGTCAAATTTTTTTTTTTAAAGTTTTTACAAGAAAAAATTTTTTTTCAGTCGTGTCAAAAATTATTTGTATTTTACATAAAAAAAATATTTTTTTCAGTCGTGTCAAAAATTATTTTTGTTATGTAAAATACTTTTATTTTCATGTCTGAAAATAATTATTTTTTTACAGCGTGTATATTTTACTTTCTGATATTATTTTGCGTGTAAAGAAAAACGTCTTATTTTACGAACCCTGGTCAATAAGGATTAAGGAAATGAAGTGTACTTCTCTCTCTCGCACTCACTATGCAAAACGTTCCACTGATAAGTGCGATTAACAAAATTGCTAACAACAACAACAACAACGTTTGTCAAACAAATAATTATTGATAATAATATTAAAGAAATTTTATAATCAATTTGTGATTATAAATCGCCCCATCCACTTATTTATGGGAAGCACTGTGTGGAGTGGCGGCTACTACCAAGTGTTAAGTGCTCCTGAACATAATGTTAAAAGCAAATTAGACATTGCATTTGTTGGTGCAATAATTAACCGTTAGAGAGGGTCTTTACAAGATAACAACGCAAAATACTTGAAGAGACGGAAATAAGGCTGATGCTTCCCCATGTACACACACACACACATACACTGGGAATTATGGCCCATAAGTGTGGCTACCATCAACTAACAATAAACCAAGCAATTTTGGTTATTTCATTTTTTTTTTTTTTTTTTTGCTATTCTTGTTGTTGTTTTTTTGTTTCTGATGGACTTATCGTACAGAGTTGCTTACCTTATCACCAACTCAATGGCTGACCGGCGATAAGGTACGTATAAAAGCCAACGACAGTAGAAGAAAACGTTGAAACAGATTGCTAAGGGCTCTCAAACGGAAGTGTCTCTCTATTAACCATAGAGTTTTTTTGCCAATATATTTTATTTTATTTTTTTTTTGTGTATTTTGTAAACAATGTGGCAAGTTTTCGTTTTCTGTCTGGCCGTAATGTGTTTAGTGCAATCCCAACCAAATGCCCGGAATAGTGATATTTTGTATACGGATATAACGCCCGTAACTAATGACACCAGGTATACATATCTAAATCCGAATGTGGAACTAACCGCCTTTGACAAGGTAAAGCACTCCAAGGGGAATATTGTTTTTACCGCCGGCGAGCGAATTTCAGGTAAGGTAAGGCTAAAATGGAGACCTGATCTTTTTTAAAGTTTCATTTTTTTTTATAGGCGATCGTTGGATTGTCAAACACTATGACGATGAAAGCTTCACCACCGTTGTGGATATTGAGGTTTTTATGAGCTATCCGGCTGGCAGTAGCTCTGGCGTTACCATAACCTACATTGAGATCTATGTGGATATGTCAGCCAATGATGCGGGTGCCTTTATGACGGATGGTGGCATTGGTAAAGCGAATGCCAAGATTTTGCTCACTTGCAATCAAACTCGCAGTTTCGTGTACGAAACCTTCATCTATGGTTACTAGAAAGAAATTCAAGAGAAAGAAAAAAAACCAAAAAAAAAAAAAAATAAAACTTCAACTGTGATCCTTGCCGCTAGTATTATAGTCTTAAAACATTTATAATTAAACAAAACCCCCAAAATGAAGAACAAAATTTCCATTCTTTTTATCGTTTTGGCTTAAGTACTTCTTCTTCTACATACATACAAATTGAGTTTATTGTGCTTATCGTTTTGTTACTGGGTTTTTCTTCCCCACCGGAGCCAACTGCGTCACATTCGCCAATACCCTACGACATACCTGGCCAAGAGCGTGTGTGTGTCAAGTGATCTAATAGATAAGATGTTGTCTAGGAAAAGAAAAACATCATTCATTGATCAAAAAAAAGAACGTGCAAAACAAATAAAGGAAAAACTAGAAATTACCGCATCGCACAGTGTGGTCTAATCTTCATATATAATATATATATATATATATATATAGTGTTTATTGCGCAATTTATTTGACGAAATTTGAAACTTTGATCCTAGGATCATAAGCGCAAATGGTCGTAATAAAGTGCTTTACTCGGGGAGTTAAAATTATCAAGCCAAATATAAACAAAAATGTTTACGGGTGCATATTAAAAAGCTTAAGATAATTTTCCTTTTGAGACGAGCGTTTTTTGTTTGTTTTAACTGGGACTATTATTCCCATGTGTTCCTGGGATTATCAGGAATGCAAACCGCTCGAGAATTCAAACTGGTTTGTTTCAATTGTTCTGAAAAGTTTTAAGCCACCGGTTCGGTTCATATCATGGTTTTTTACTTATACGTAGGTTGCTATTTCAGTTTTTTGGCCTAGGTCACTTCTAGCCATTTATACGACCAACTTTTGGGCATTCTTTTACAACAAGGCACGACAAGCAACTTACTAAATTCGATGGCACCATTACACTGAACCCGGGCGCCGTCAGAAACAGTGTGCTCGCTGGCATTTCTTCCACCAGCATACATTCGATATTGCATGAACACCTGGGCGTAAAAAGGTTTGTTCTCGTTGACAATCGCTCAAAAAAAGGCTCGTGTGGATTGGTGCAAAGAAATTTTTTAAAAAATATAATCGCGGTGTTTCAAAAGACGTTTATAAGATCGTCACAGGTGACGAATCATGTGGATCTATGCTTAGGAGCCCGAAACAAAACAGCAATCGACCGTGTGGGTCTTCAAAGACGAGCCAAATCCAACGAAAGTCGTTCGTGGAAGAAGCACTTCTAAGCAAATGGTCGCCTGTTTCTTCGGTAAAACTGGTCATGTGGCGACTGTTCCGCTTGAGCAACGTAGGACGGTCAATTCTGAGTGGTAAACCACAATTTGTTTGCCTGAAGTCTTCGGAGAAATTCGAAAAATGAACAAGAGAAGACAGATCATTGTGCACCATGACAATGCGAGCTCTCACACATAAGCTCGTCGAATTAATGGGTCATCCGCCGTACAGCCCTGACTTGGCACCCCATAGACTTCTTTTTATTCCCGCACATCAAGGGAAAATTGCGTGGTCAACGATTTTCGTGGCCAGAAGATGCTGTTGAAGTGTTTAAAAAACCATGTTTTGTAGGTGTCTCAATCGGAGTGGAAAAAGTGCTTCGACTATTGGTTTGAGCGCATGCAAAAGTGTATAAATCTTGCTGGAGAATACTTTGAAGAATAAAACCATTTTTGATCATAAATATTCGCGTTTTCATTATTAGGCCAGAAATATATATAGCAACCTACGTACTGTTTTCATTTCCTATAACCTGGAGTTCCGGAATCATGGCTACCACCTCTACACCTTTTTTTAGACCGATAACTTTTTGAACAGCCCTCAAAATCCAACATTTTTTTTACTTTTTTATTTAATTAATAAATAACACAAAACAAAAAACCAAATTGAAAAAGCTCTTATGGTTTTCTCTCCAGAATTTTTGTAAGAAACACTCATAAAAACCTGTTCAAAGGTAGAAGACGTTATGTATTAGAGATGAGCGATAGTCAGCAACCTGTTACTTGCCGCTAGTAACGAGTCAGGAGAAGTGACCAAAATAGCTAAAAAAAAAAGCTAACAGGGTGAATAAATATATATATATTAAATTAACTAGCCTTTTTCGAGCCAAAATGCATTTGGTCTATCGATAACCAAACAGCCGTGCTAGAGATGCGTGAAATTCCACTTTTTTTTGGACCAGCACTAACTCGTCTTGGAAGTCAGAAGTTGAACTTCCAATCAGAATTGTTGGAAGCTTTTGCCATATTGATTAGTTATGTCGCTTTTGTTGTTTACTCGCTGCAACCGCTTTGGGTGGCTATTTGTTTAATTGTGCTGCAAACGCCCGACGAAATTCGCTTTTAAGTCCACACACAAAACCCGGCCAGCAGTCGCCAGCCAGCGCACAAATAAAAAAACCCTCAATGTCCGCGGGAGTGGGAGGCGGAGGGAGCATAACCACAGATCATCATAGCCGTTTGTATTTCCTCAATTCGCCAACGGCGGCGCCGCTCACCGCACGGGATCCCTTCTTCATTAAGCCGGAATACCTCAGCTATGAGAGTCCCATGCACCATCTGTACCCCAGCAATCGGGGCCTCATAGAATACACCACCAACAATTATACGACAACAACAACCACAGCAGCAGCAGCAGCAGCGGCAGCAGCAGCTGCCGCCGCCGTAGCCAGTGGCGGTACCAACGGAAGCGGAAGCGGTGGTGGTGCCACAGCGGTAGCGAATAGTGCCACAGTTGCGGCCGTTTTGAATTTGGAGCAAACCTTTCAGCAGCAGCAACAACAGCCGGGCAATCCCCCCCAACAGCAACAGCATCCCCAGCAGCAGCAGCTGCAGCAGCAGCCACATCCACAGGATAGCCAGCATCCCCTGCATCATCATCTCTCCACGGGCCTTGTTGTTGTCGGTGGAGCAGGCGGCGGCGGTGGTAGCGTTGGACATCATTCATCCTCATCGCGTGCCCAAAAGGCGGCACGGCGTCGCAGCAACGAATCTGTCGAGGCACGCGAACGCCGCCTGGAAAGGAACGCAGCACGGATGCGCGACAAACGGTCCAAAGAGTCGGAGGCGGAGTATCGGCTGCGTTTGGCCAAGAATGCCGAGGCGAATCGCGTCCGCCGCCAGAACGAAAACGAAGTACAAAGAACCCTAAGACTGATGAAGAATGCGGCTAGGCAGCGATTACGCAGGGCCAGTGAGTCATCCGAGGAGCGTAAGAAGCGGCTGTCCAAGGCGGCGGAACGTATGCGAGTGGCCAGGGCCAGTGCACCCAAGGTAATCAAACCGCCGCTGGCGGATCGCCTTAAGGGCTACTGAGTAAGAGCAGCAGCAATAGGAGGAGTAGGATCTGGGAGCTGGGCTCCACAGTCGAGGTGGGTTGGTTGAGAGAAGCGGCGTCGTTTTAGACAGCAGAAAGAAATCTATAAATAATATATATATATATATATAAATATATATATATCAAGCAGGAGCAGTAGGTGAGGGATCAGGAGTCACACAGCAGGCACTTTAGCTTTTAGGGCCCGGCAATTTTTTTTAAGTTAACATTTAACAAAAGATGAAAAAGTAACGTAAAGTAAAGTAAAGTATTTTTATAATGCATGCATTATATTCGTACGATATGTAGAATATATACATATATATATATATATGCATAGTTATGTATACACATCACACACACATACAAACACACACACACCCACTCGTACATATTAGGAGAATAGTCATGTGTAAATGTATGCACGCCCCAAAATGTGGGAAAGGCAACTTCATCCCCAGTCCCCCACCACTCCCTCCCTTTATCCATCATTACCCACCAAGCCCTCTCATACACATGCACACACACATGTGAACTTTGATTAGGGTGCCTCACTGTAGAGCAAAAAAAAATTATTTTGAGACTTGAAATTCAAACGAAATTCTAAAGTTTTCCAGTTTTCCAACTAAGGCTGTAGATAATCCCAATTAAATGGTCGGAAAGAGAGAAATTTACGAGGCTTTGATGTGAAACATGTTAATTGAAAAGATTTTTTATACCTTCAGAAATGTCACGGTTGTCCAGGCGATTTCTTGGAAAAAAGTGTTAGAAAACAGTGTTGGAAAACAATTTTTAAAAATAATGTGGGTAAAACAGTGTTGGAATATAGTGTTAGAAAACAAATTTTCAAAATAGAGTTAGAAAACACTGTTAAAAACAGTGTTGGAAAATAGTGTTAGAAACCCAAATTTTAAAAAAAGAGTTGGAAAACACTGTTAAAAACAGTGTTAAAAATACTATTGGAAAATAGTGTTGGAAAACAATGTTGATAGACAGTGTTGGAAAATAATGTTGACAAAAGAAATGTTGGAAAACCGTGTTGGAAAATGATGTTGGAAAACAATGTTGATAGACAGTGTTGAAAAAGAAATGTTAGAAAACCGTGTTGGAAAATGGTGTTGGAAAACAATGTTGATAGACAGTGTTAGAAAATAATGTTAAAAAAGACATGTTAGAAAACAGTGTTGGAAAACAATGTTTGAACGAAAAGTTGGGAAACAATGTTGAAAAACAGTGCTGGAAAATTTTTTTAAACAAAAGTGTTGGAAAACATTGTTGGAAAATAGTGTTGGAAAACAATGTTGATAGACAGTGCTGGAAAACAATGTTGAAAATCAGTAGTGGAAAACAGTGTTGGAAAATAGTGTTATAATAGAGTTGGAAAGCAGTATTGTAAAACAAAGTTCAATAACAGTGTTGGAAAATAGTTTTGGAAAACAATATTTAAAAATGTTGGAACATAGTGTTGGCAAACACATTAAAAAAAACTCTTTTTTGCTGTAATTTCCATTTTATAACTTGATAAACACCCTAGCGTGAGCTCAGTACTCCATACTTAACTTGTCTTTCAATTCGAAATTCGTTTTTTTTAACCAACCGATAGAATTTCAATTCAAAAATTTCAGAAAATACTAAAAAAAAAAAACATTTCAATACCTTTTGAAAACGTTATGACATTTAAACCAGCAGGGAATCGCTGGTTCGAAACCAGTTTAGAACCTGAAACATATTGAATTTTATATTTTCAATCTATAGACCAAATTTCAAGCTTAATTTATTTCTATGATATGACTCTGAGTCACTTTTTGAGCCAGTTCTAGCTGATTCGGAAACAATTTGAAACCTGGTAAATGTTTAACTTCATATAACCAACCTTCAAACTGTTTCAGATCTGGCCTTAAACCGGAATAACAAAATCGGCCCTTGGACTTATTAATTTAGTTATTTATTCATTAAATTCGCTATAATACAGGCATAAATGGATAAAAGATCTTCTAAAAAACCGTACTCAGATCTAAAAATCATTTCATATTAGTTCAATTAAGGTCAAGATGGTATTTAAGAACATATCATTATCCAGGCTTCAAATCACTGACATTTGGGTGGTGTAGTATCTTGACCCTCTACTCCTCTTTCCTAACAGCAAAAATCTTTTTAGAAAACTTCATGAAGTTCGCTTCATCGTGTAAATCCCGACTAACTCTTTCTTGTGGTTGTTGTTCTTTGACAAATAATTTTCTTCATATGTATTGGTGTCTGCACTGCCCTAAGCAGGCTGTGGGCATTCCTGATGTATAGCTTATTTTCGAAGAATTGTAGATATGATATGATTTCCAATTATATGCGTATTTCAATCAAATAGTGCACTATTATTAACCTAACAAAAGTAAATGGTTGTAGGGATTCTCGACGGTAAATAAAGCTTGTAAGCGGGGTACAATTGTACCCCAAAGACGTATAGTAAACGTTAAAACTATTTAATTCGACCATCATGCTAGTATAGTAAACGGGGTACAATTGTACCCCAAAGACGTATAGTAAACGTTTCCATATTTCGTTAATATACTGCACTTTAACCCCTTTCTCTAGATTTGGGTAAGTTCCCCTTGGTTTGTAGACATAAACTGTTTTAATTCGCATTAGTAGCAAAAATGTTGGTAATCAGTTGACCATCATACTGTACTTACTGCCTATACACTGGGGTACAAGTGTACCCCAAAGACGTATTTTGATTGCTGTATTTTTAAATCTCGCGTTCTAGGGTTAAACAAAATGTTCACTGAACCATTTTTTAACTAAGCTTGTTCTCATCTGTAATAAGTTGATAATTTTGAAAAATTTAGTGAGGTCAAGACAACTTAATTAAAATGCTCCCCAACTGTACATATTTATTATTTTGTTATGTTGTTTTTCAATTTGTTGTCTTGTGGCACCCTAACGTTAGTGTAAAATCAACCCCAAATGTTTTGGGGGGACAACACATATGTGTGTATTCGAAAAGGATATGTGTGTATACAGGCAAAGGATACGGCACGCCATACACCCTCTCCCCACATCCCCTCCCCCTACACACACATCGTCATCATCATCATCACCATCCACACCCAAGCCCTCAAGGAAAACTTAATAAATATATATATATATATTTATATGATTATGATTAAAGATAACACTTAAGTTCTAGTCGAAATTTCAAATTGTTTTTTTTTTAATTTAATATTTTTATAAACTAAACTCATTTTATCAATTGTTTTTGATGTAAAATTATATTAAACAAAAAAAGAGAAAAAAAAGGAACAACAAACACACACAACAAAACAAACCAAGAAAATGAATATACTTGAATAAAGTTGAATTCACCAATTTTTAAAAAACCAAAAAACTTTTCAAATTCCATTTCTTTGTAGCGCGCTTCTTACTTGTTATCGACTTATCGATAGACTGCAACTGGAAGGTCTGTATACATACACACACGCACACGCACAAATAACAAGCCAAATCAAGTGTTGAATCATCTCTAGAGGGGAGACACTCATTCTCTTGTTTTCCCGCGCTTTTTATTGTGAGACTTTAAATTGATGTGGCTTGGAAGATTTTCTTTATTCTCCTTTTGAAAAGATTGAAATAAAAGGCTACTAAAATTTATGACAATGACATTTATTACATTTATGTAAAGTTTAGAAAGATATGAAAATATTTTTCTAAAAGATATTGATAAAGATATTTTAAAATGTCCAAGACTTAGTTCGGTAATAACTTCAAATCAACAACGAAATTACTTTTGTCAGCAGTTCTCCATTATTTTTGCACGAATACTGTCTTTGCACCGCTAGCTGAAATTTTCAAATCGCTAAGGCAAATGCTGGCTCATCTCTAGTTATTAAGGCATAAGCTCAGTTCCTCTGGATGTCTTGGCCATTGCACAGAGCATCGAAAATACAAAAAAAGCTAGATGCAGCTGCATTTATTTTGCACATAACTCACTCTTCAAATAATTGACTTATGAAAATATTTTTCTTAGTTCAAAACTTAGCTCAGTAGGGAATAAATATAAGATCTTAACAAATAAATTAATATTATCAGCAATTCTTCATTCTTTTTGCGCGAGTATCATCATGTATTTTTTTGCCATCGCTAACTCAGCTATAAAGCCAACAAAAAAAGCCAAGCCAAATGCAAATGCCGGCTCATCTCTAGTTTTCAAAGCAGAGGGAAACCCAAACACAAACAATAAACTGTTAAAAACAAATAAAACAATTCAGTTATGGTAAAAGCCACAAGTAAATTAACAGCAAAAGCCTCGAGTTTTCGTGTCTAAACAACCTTTAACCTTTTAAGGGGCCAATAAAATGTGAAACGAATTTCTATGCCGAAAATGCGGCTAGATTTATCTTAATGCTTCTTCTTCTTCTTTGTGTCTGCGAGTAGTGACATTTTTTGTGTTGGAGTGCAAATATATTATTTTAATAAATATAAAAATATAAAAAAAAATACTACACAATTCACACATATGCCTTCTGTATATATGTGTGTGTGTGTGTGCGTGCATATACATACTTACATACCATCATGTGAAAAATCGATTCGATTGGAAGTGCCCTGGAAGACTCGTGGGAAGTAAGCGCGGGCCGCCAATTGTCATTTGTGCTATCGAAGAAGAAGAAGAAGAGGAACAAGCACAACACGGCAAAACGCACGAAACGAATAAAAATAAATAAATAACTAACTACAAGAACAACAACAATTATTAGCCCCGGCCCACTCCCACCCACAGGTGATGTGTGATGTGACATTTGTATGAAAATTCTGGAATGACATTTGCATGTGCAATCAGAGAGCGACCGAGCGAGTGAGAGAGAGAGAGAGAGAGGAGGGGGTGCAGCAGCAGCAGCAGGCGGAGTGTAGGCGTCAGCGGGGGAAGCAATATTTAGAAACTTACTGTAAATTGATGGACAACCAAAGCGAAAGCAAAGCAAATGCGCAAAAACAACAACTAAATGAGTGAGCGAGAGGGAGCCAACGACGAGTGCAAGCGAGAGCGAGAGAGTGGCTAAAAACGCGGGCAGCAGGCAGCAGCACACACATATTTTTTTATATAACTAAACCGAAAGTGGAGAGCGAAGCGGAAACGGAAACAACAAAACAAAACACAAAACAAGAAAAAGGAGTATGTATAGTGGAACACACGGTACGAGCGAAGCTCTTTATGAATAAAAATTCAGAATCAATTTTATATAAAATAGTGTGAAATAGTGTACCTGTACCGTCCCAGTTCCCTGATCCCAGATCCCTAATAAATGATCCCAGGCCCCTGATCCCCGATCCCAGACCCCTGATTCCAGATACCTGATCCCAGTTCCCTTATCCCAGATCCTAGATCACTGATCCATCCCAGATCCCTGACCCCAAAAACCAGATCCATGATCCCAGATCCCTAATCAATGATCCCAGACCCCTGATTCCAGATACCTGATCCCAGTTCCCTTATCTCAGATCACAGATCCATCCCAGATCCCTGACCCCAAAGACCATATCCCTGTTCCTTCATCCCAGATCCATAATCAGTGATCCCAGATTCTAGATCACAGATCCGAGATCCATCCCTGATCCCCGATTCCAGATCTCTGATCTCAGATCCCTGATCCCAAATTACTGATCCCACATCCCTGATCCCTGTATGTGTCTGTGTGTGCATGGTTGCGCTTGCTTGTGCTTTTTCAATGCAAACGAATATCAGCACAAATAAAAACAAAGTTAATCTCACGCAAAAAAGCTGTCGCAAAGAAATCAAAGTCAAAATTTTTCTCGTTTTAGTCCCCCAGTCGAACGTCCGTTAAAGAGCTGCGCTCTAAAAACCCCCAATGAAGGATTGACGACAATTTCGATTGTTGTTCACAGGCCCTGGCCGAATAATGGAACCAGATCCCAATGGGATAAAAATAGAGCCGACACTTGACCACCAACAGCAGCAGCAGCAGCAATACGCCACCCATGTATTGGCTATCAATGGATCCAATGCCCGCCTACTCATTGAGCATCCCTCAGCGCTGTTGGTACCCCTGTCGACGCATCATCAGCAACAGTTGCAGTTACACCAGCAGCAGCAGCAGCAACAACAACAGCAGCAGCAGCAGCAACAACATCACCAGCAGCAGCAGCAACACTATCATCTCCAACAGCAGCAGGAGCAGCTTCAGTTTCAGCATCAGCAATTGCAACTCACCCTACCCGCCGCTTACACTACCCCACAGCAGCAGCAGCAGCCGCCGCTGCTCTCCCTGAAGCAGCCACCGCCGCCCACTCCCTTGGCCTCCAACTCCTCGGCCTCCACCTCGCTTAGCCATCAGCAGCAGCGCTGGAACGAGAGTCCCGAGGCCCGCCAGCGCCGTTTGGCCAGAAATGCTGAAAGGATGCGCGAGCGACGTCAGCGTGAGAGCGAGGATGAGTATCGCAAGCGATTGCTGCGCAATGCCGAAGCGAATCGCCAGCGGCGCCAAAATGAATCCGAAATCGAGCGGGCGATGCGCCTGGTGCGCAACGCCGCCCGCCAGCGATTACGACGCGCCATGGAGTCGCCCGATCAGCGTGCCAAACGCCTGGCCAAGCTGGCCGAGCGTATGCGCATGTACCGGGCCAGTGAGTCAGTCGATCAGCGTAAGATACGGCTGGCCGAGATGGCCGCCCGGGCCAGACAGCGCATAGCCAACGAGTCGGTTGAGGATCGCAAGGAAAGACTGAGAAAGCTGAACGATTATGCCAAAAAGGTCAGAGAAAAGAAGAAGATCACGAAGCATGGCGGCAATGGTGGTGCTGGTGCAGCGGCAACCACAACAACAACCGCCGCCCAGCAGCAGGTGTTGGCGGTGGCCGCCGCCGCAGCTGCTGCCGCTGCGGCAGCCAATTGTAATAATGAGCATAATAATTTAAATTTAAATCAGGCAACGATGAACCAGGCCACGCCGCCGCCCCCGCCAGACGAACAGCAGCAGCAGCATTTGGTCAGCACAGCCGCCGCCGCAGCAGCAGCCGCCTATCAACAGCAGCAGCAGCAGCACCAGACGCTGACCAGTGTGGAATACATGGGTCAGAATATGTTTATAGCTCCCGGCGGTGCTCTGCGAGCAGCGCCCATGCAGCTGAAACAGGAGCCACAGACACAGCCCAGTCAGCAACAGCAGCAGCAGCAACAACAACAACAACAACTGCAGCAGCAACTCCAGCAGCAGCAGCAACAGCAACGCTACCAACAGCAACAGGTGGCCCTGCTCGAAGGCTCGCCCAATGCCGGCGAGCCGGGCAGCATTTTCGTCCAGCAAATCTATGGCGAAGAGCCGGGTATTGTTGGCAAAACAACCAAATTGCTGCAGGCCCATGTGCCGCACTTTAGCTTGGCCAGTCCGCTCGAGTTGTATCAGCAGCACAAATACACCGCCAAGAAGCAGGACCTTCAGGTGCGTATCCAGCCAGAGCAACAACAGCCACAGCAACAGCCACCGTAAAATCAAAAAAAAAAAAAAAACAAAAAACAAAACCATCATCAACCGAAACCGTACCGCACCGAAGCACTCAATGGAATTTTAGGCCTTTGGCCAGCTCCGCCACATGCCCCAAGAAATGAAAGAAAAAACTAAACCCAAAATCCAAAAATAATTAACATAAAGGGTGCTCTTTTTCAAAGACCAAGCTATACATACACACACATCCAAAACTGTAGAGAATTTCGAGGTAAACAAAGATTAGAGTTTGACAACTATAGGAAAGCTTTTTGATATATTTTTTTTGAATACACCTGCAAAGTGTAGACTATACTAATTTTGCCCAGAAGTCAGTTTTGAGTCCATTAAGTATATATATTGTATTGTTATATGTCTCAAACCGGATCGGATGGGCTGTTTGGACAAAATCGGTTGACTATATCTAGGTCCGATCGGTCGGAAAATTTATTTTAGTGAGGAAAAACTTTTTCTTTTCAATGTTAGCGTTCTTAAACTCCGTTATTATGAATATTATATGCTTTCAAACAGATTTGGTCAAAATCGGTTGACTATATCTAGGACCGATCGGTCGGAAAATATATTTTAGTGAGGAAAAACGCTTTTTCTCTAAGCAATTATCAATATTATATTATATTACTAACAGATTTTCAAAATTAGGTCAAAATCGGTTGACTATATCTAGGACCGATCGGTCGAAAACTACATTTCAGTGAGAAAAAAACTTCTTCTTTTCAATGTAATCATTCTAAAACTCAGTAAAGTTGAATATTATATGATTTCAAACAGATTTGTTCAAAATCGGAAGACTATATCTATTACCGATCGGTCAGAAAATACATCTTAGTAAGAAAAAACTTTTTCTTTTCAATGTTATCATTCTAAAACTCAGTAATTATGAATATTATATGCTTTCAAACAGATTTGTTCAAAATCGGAAGACTATATCTATTACCGATCGGTCAGAAAATATATTTTAGTGAGGAAAAACTTCTTCTTTTCAATACTAGCGTTCTTTAACTCAGTACTTATGAATATTATATGATTTCAAATAGATTTTTTCAAAATCGGTTGACTATATCTAGAACCGATCGGTCGGAAAATACATTTTAGTGAGAAACAGCTTTTTCTTTTCAATGTTATCATTCTAAAACTTAGTAATTATGAATATTATATGCTTTCAAACTGATTTTTTCAAAATCGGTTGACTATATCTAGGACCGATCGGTCGGAAAATACATTTTAGTAAGAAAAAAACTTTCTTTTCAATGTAAGCATTCTTAAACTCAGTAATTATAAACATTATTTGCTTTCAAACAGATTTGTTCAAAATCGGCTGACTATATCTAGGACCGATCGGTCAGAAAATATATTTTAGTAAGAAAAAACTTTTTCTTTTCAATGTTAGCGTTCTTAAACTCAGTAATTATGATTATTAAATGCTTTCCAACAGATTTGTTAAAAATCGGATGACTATATCTAGGGCCGATCGGTGGGAAAATATAGTTTAGTGTAAAAAAACTTTTTCTTTTCAATGTTATCATGCTAAAACTCATTAATTATGAATATTATATGGTTTCAAACAGATTTTTTCAAAATCGGATGACTATATCTAGGACCGATCGGTCGGAAAATATTTATTAGTGAGAAAAAACTTTTTGTTTTCAGTGTAAGCTTTCTTAATCTCTGCATTTATGAATATTATATGCCTTCCAACTGATTTGCAAAATTTTATCAAAATCGAGGGACCATATCCTATAGCTGTCATACAAGCGAACGGTTAGAAAATGTGTTTTAGTGAGAAAACTTTTTCGTTTTCGATAAAATTCTTTATAATTCGGAGTCTATTAACATACTATATATATAATTTAGCGGCAAAATTAGTTGAAGCTTTTGCAAGTGTATTACAACTTCGGCACAGACGAAGTTAGCTTTACCTTATATATTTTTTTTTTTCAAAACACCCTTTTATGATGATGAGAATGGGGACTAGTTAATTGTTGAACGATTAAAATCAGGAAACAAAAATTAGTTAAAGAAATTTGAGAACTATTCTGTCGAACCATTATTTTCTATAGGAAATATAGAGTGTGCTTTTTTTGGTTGGAAAGCTAAAAATATTGTCAGAAAAGAGAGTCTAAGCATTGCTTAATGGTTCAGCTTCTACTATTTTGGAATTGGAATATTCTCAAGCACGACTGTGTATACTCCGTGCTACCCCGCAAGGTAACTTGGCTATCGTACATCTGATTGAAAAACGGTGTATGGTGGATCGAAAAGTAAGGCCAATTACTATAAATGTCTAGAAGGTCCGAACAATCTATCTATCACATTGTGGAAGATATGAGAAGTTAAACATACACTTGAACTGCCTGCAAGTATAAGGAGTTTTCGTTCCTTACACTTCAAATCTCTGAGTTCTCTTTGGTTATACGGACAGATATGGTTGTTGATGCAGATCATAGAATATATATATTTTCTTCGTTGGGTCGGAGAAGCTTCCTTCTGCCAGTTACATACATTTGCAGGAACGGGTTATGACTTACCCAAAACTGAAATTGAATCTATTCAATAATCTTTATATAATAATCTTCTTGGAAAAAGTCACACGGTTCAGAATCAGGCATTTACGGTGGTTGTGTAGGTATAGCGGCTTATTAGGTCCTTTTTTATGTTAAACAAATTGGGGGATAACGAACTTTTTGCGCGAAATTATGTCGTTTTCCTGTCGAAGCAACATAATTTCGCTTGAAATTGGGTAAATGTATTTGTGTGCTGTTTACTGCTCGAAAAGTTTTGGCAACCAATATTGGATACAGAAAATGAAGATAACTGAAGAGAGAAGAGGTCATTAACATACATAATTATATATGGTGAGGTGTCCGCTTAGCGTTGTCAACTGAGAGCGTGAGAATGAGAGCCTACAAAATTTTGTATACAAGCTGACGAGGAGCGTAGAAACAACCTTTCGCAACAAGAATAATAAACATAGAATTTGAGAGAGAGCTATTAATGTCATGTAGATACTGCTGTTATTTACATTTCTCCTAGTGTCATGTAGATACTTTACTTTAATTACTTTATTTATTTATGTCTATAGGAAATGACTGAGGTTAGAGCGAGACGGACATAGTCATAAAAAGAATTCAGAGCGCGATACTGACAACGAACAGCTAACTAATTTCTAGTGAGGGATTTCATTAGTACTCGAAAAGAGGTAAATGGAAATCGACCCTTTGTGATTCATGGTAGTAACTTTTGTAGTAAACCAAAGTAAAGTCAAGGCTTAATATAACGGATTAAGTCTGTATTTACACGTTGAAACTTCATGAAGTTGTTTTTGGAAATAAGTGTAGAGCGAAAATGACACTGCTACATCTTTTTCTCATGGTGGAATTATACATGGTGAGGCGGCTATGGAAATTTGTAAATTAAGAGCTTTTGCTAAATGCACGAGAGCGAGAGTGACACTTGACACTTGATATGTGTAGTATGAAGAGGAAGTTTTGAGTGACCGCTGTGCCAGTAATATTTTCACGATTCTTTTTCCTGCAACGCAAGGAAACCTTTGTCTTTGTCTTATCACCCATAGCTCCGGACGGACGTACAAATTAATGTCAAATGCCTAAAAAATGGCAAATTTTCCTAGGTGTTCTACAAATCGCTTTTGATCCACAAACGACCCAATTCTTATACGATTTGGGTCGTTTTTGAGTTGAAAACGATTTGTAGATCACAGGGGGTATATTTTAAAAATAGCGACTTCGGCAAAACTGAATAACTTTCGGTTTATGAACTTAAAAAATAGTTCGATTTGGCAGAAAAATCGCTAAATTGGTAACACTGCTCGAAGATAATTTCGTTATATGATTAAAGTGTGACCTTAATTTCGTTATATCATTAAAGTGTGACCTTAATTTCGTTATATCATTAAAGTGTGACCTTAATTTCGTTATATGGTTAAAGTGTGACCTTAATTTCGTTATATCATTAAAGTGTGACCTTAATTTCGTTATATCAGTAAAGTGTGACCTTAATTTTCTTACTTTCGAGACACACTGCACATTTTGTATGGAGTAGCTGTAAACAAAGGCAAATCAGTTTCAGAAATCACACTTATATGTGAAGTATAAGGCTTATCTTACACTATTCGACTCTTGAGACATTAATCCAGTTTTAAATCTCCAATTCTCACTTTGAGAATTTGTTTAGCTGTTTAAACAAATCAAGTTGGCAGGTCGACGCATAAGACATGATAATCTAGTAATCCTTCATGTTGTATTGTTTTAAATGTCAAATGACAAGCTATTCACATTGAAAATAAGACAATATAAGGGCCTCTCATGCGTCGAACAGTGTGAACTCAGCCTAATTCTTAGAATGAGCTGTAAGAATATGCTTAGGGCCAAGTAATTAGAGTGTTTTCAGTGTCTGCTAGTCTAGATTAATTTTTTTAAAAAGTTTAAAGCGGGTTAAGCTCGATATTTTCTGTCTTTGCTGTGTGCTGTTTGTGTTGACTGTACTTTAGTTAAGGTCTCCCATCCAAGCAAATTCAAAAATAAAATGTTTGATTAATATTTGCTTGGATGGTGGCTCTACCTATATATAAAGTATCTATATTATTTCGTTAGTTTTAGTTTAAAAAAAAAATTTTAAAAATTCCTTAACTTCCTTAAAGGAATCTATTGGTATAATTCTTTCTCTCTCATAAAGTAATTATAGGTGAACCGTTATACAGCAAGTAGTAAAAAGTGTGGAGCTTAACTTATACAAACTCATAGCCTTAAGTTGACCAAGAATATGCATACTTTTTGGGTAGAATTCAAACCCCCAGCACAAAAACACGAGAAAGCGCACCCTGTATGTGTACGTTAAATGAATTTCATTTGTATTTTGTACTTGTAGTTTGTTTTTGTTGTTTGTTGCTTTATGATTTTAACTAACTAATACATTTAACTTGGATTGACCAATAGGCTTAGAGCAAACTTATAGGAGGATAATTATTATCCACTCTCTCTCTCTCTCTGTCTCACTCTCACTCAGATTGTAACTTAAATTAATTTAACCATTAGACCGTAGACTTAAAGAACTTAAATGCCAAATTTGTTGTAAACCAAAATTCGAATTAAAATGCAGGATAATGTCGTCTGTCTCCAAGTGTGTTCAAATTCATTGCGGTGTTTTTTTTTTGTGTGTTAGTGTGTTGGGTTGTTGTGCGTGCATGAGAGAGAGTGAACAAAAATGAGTAAGTGCTCCTTTTTGTTCAGTTGTTAAGTTAACAAGCTGCCCTAACCTCACTTTCTCTCTCTCTCTCTCTCTCTCTTCCTCCTCTCAGTCGGGAAATGACAGCAACGAGACGTCCTCGACCACAACAACGCCGAATGACCAAAACAGCGGATCCCTTAGTCTGGGCCCAAATGAGACCAAGGTCATTGTTACCTCCACGGCCAGTGATCAGCATCAGAAAGTACTCAAAGCCGGCAGTCAAGGCGGTGGTACAACTCCCTTATACAATCAATTCCCCTATTTGGCCACATTTCCGGCCAATACCAGCAGCACGGTGGGCTCCACTGCCTCAACGGTGAGTGTGGGCAGCACAGGAGTTGTTGGTGGCACCACCACCGCCTACTATCCCATGTATCATAATGGCTTCCAATTGGGTGTGCCGCCACCATTCACGCCCGTACACTTTACCAGCGCCAGTGGTGGGAGCAGTCCCACAGGTGTGGCAGCAGCAGCTGCCGCTGCCACTCAGCAGTACAACATCCTAACGGCGGCAGCCACCAATCCCACTCTGACGGTCAGCGGTCTGGGCCAGCAGGAGCAGCAGCAGCAGCAGGTGCAGCAACAGCAGCAGCACCAGCTGATACAGGTCACGAGCGGACGTGGTCGTCCCCGGAAAAGCAGTTTGGGCGATGATCAGCTCAAGGTCAACACTTTGCTCGAACAGGAGTTGAATCAAATGTTAGCTGGTGCTCCCCAGCTGGCTGGCCGACGTAGTCGGGTTCAGGAGCTGGACATACATACGGTACATTCCACGGCGGACGGCGAAACGGGCCCGGCCACGCCCAGACGCAGCGGTGCCAACAAATATGAGACGGAGGATGAGAAACGCCTGCGACTGGACAAAATGGCCGCACATCAGCGTGCCGTACGGGCCAATGAAACACCCGAGCAGCGAGCCGCACGTCTACAAAAGTTAAGCGAAAGAGCCCGTCTGAAGCGTGCCCAAATCCGGGCCACCGAGAACAATGATGAGCGCAAGGAACGTCTATCCAAGCAGGCGGAATACGCACGTATGCGACGCATGCGCAGCCATACGCCACGCAGCACCAGCAGCACGGCCAGCGCCGAATTTCGGGCCAAGACCGAGGAGGAGGTGACGCAGGAGCAGCTGTATGAGAGCGAAACGGGTGGCGAAAGTTTTGTCACCGTAGTCAAGTCAGACTCCCAGCTGGACGGGGATGGCTCTTCCAATGATCAGCAACTGGCCGCCTCGCTGCAGCTGCAACAGCATGAACTGCAACAGTTGCAGCCGCACGAGGCAATTGTGCTCAATCAGCAGCATCGTCTGGTGGCGCTCAGTAGCCAGCATCAGCCGTACAGTAAGCTACAGACGATAACAGCGGCACCACCCGGCGGAGGAGGAGGAGGAGGCGGAGGCAATGCCACAACAGCACCGGAGAACAACGATATGCTTAAGATACTCGAGCCAATAATTGTAATGAAGACCAAATGAGAATCGAGAAGGCGTCACAGCCGCCATACGAATCGCTAGACGCCATTGTTACATCCTTAAAAAGGGCAGATCAGATCAGATTGCACCCAGAGAGCAAGGCTTGAAAGGAAGACATTAGAGTTGGGGTAAATGTGTCACGAAGAGGAGGGTATTATTTAGAAAATTCACCAGATTCTTCCAAAAAAGTTCCAGAATCATTGTGAAGTAAAATTTGTTCTAGTCTCATCTCAAATTACACTAGTTTACAGCGAAAAAAAGCCATTGAAGTCATTATTTTTTTATTGAGGTATTTTGGAATGCTAAACTCAAAAAAGAATTTCAAAAAATTTTTGGGAATTTTTTTTAGTTTTTCGTTAGGTACCCATACCTTTTAAGCCACATCTCGAGTTACAAACTTTAGATAAAGTCAAGCAAGGGATTAATCAAAAGGGCTTGCAATTCCTTATAATCTAGTTGAAGAACATTTTCCAATCGGTTAAGTAGTTTAAAAGTTAGAAGCAAAAATATTTCGAAAAAAAACTATTTTTTCTCAAAAACGTGAAAAATTTGATTTCCTAAGATTTGTAAAAGTTGAAACTGATCAAAATAAATTGTTTTTTTCTTTTGTTCTTACGATTTCTATTTCGATATATGTCATGAAATGTAAGGGAACCCACCGAAAAAAACTAAAAAAAAAATTCTAACTCAAAAACGTATCCATTCAAAAAAAATTTTTGAATTTCATTTTTGAGTTCAGCAAAGTACATAAGAAAAAAATAACAGCTTCAATGGGTATTTTTATTTTTGTAAACTAGTGTTATTAAAAGATTTTCAAAATTCTCCAAAATTTCAAAATTTTGAAATTAATTTTCGAAAATTTTTTTTACATTCCTAAGTAATTTTCTAAAATTTCAAAAATTTTTAAAATTTTCAAAATTTTCAAAATTTTCTAAAATTTTCAAAATTTTTCAAAATTTCGAAAATTTTCCCAAAATTTTAAAAATTTTCAAAATTTCAAAATTTCAAAAATATTGAAAAATTTTCCAAAAAAGATGTTTTTTAAATTGTTGTTTTAATTTGTATTCTGAGACTTTAATTTTCATCCACCACGGAGTAACAGAGTAATGTAGAAGATGAGAAATCGGCCCTAAGTATATCCGTTGACAGAAAACCAATGTTTCAATTTCCATTTAAATTGATTTGAATTTCCTAATCATTTGTGGAGAAAAAGATACTTAATCAACTTTCAAAGAATTTTCAAAATTTCCAAAATTTGCAAAACTTTTAAAAATTTCAAAATTTTCCAAAAAAAAAAAAAAAATTCAAAATTTCAAAAAATTTTCCAAAATTTTTCAAAAATTTTCGAAAATTTTGCAAAAAAAACATCTTTTTTAACGGAGTAACAGAGTAATGTAGAAGATGAGAAATCGGCCCTAAGTATATCCGTGGCAGAAAACCAATGTTTCAATTTCCATTTAAATGGATTTAAATTTTCTAATCATTTGTGGAAAATAAGATACTTAATCAACTTTTAAAGGATTTTCAAAATTTCCAAAATTTGCAAAACTTTTAAAAATTTCAAAATTTTTCCAAGAAATCAAAAAAATTCAAAATTTCAAAAATTTTCAAAAAATTTTCAAAAATTTGGAAAAATTTGCAAAAAACATCTTTTTTATATTTTTGTTTTTATTCTGTGACTTAAATTTTCGTGCCACATTTGACCCATCTCTAATTTGTATAGAAGGAAAGCTGCTGAGTTATTAATTTTGAAAGGCAATGTTATTATATAGTTATAAATAATCTTAAACTTTTTTTTTTGTTTGTTATTTTTGTACAAAAATTTCCCAGTAATCCTTAAAAAGAAAATTACCTCAATTAAGCAAGAGAGAGAGAGAGAGAGGTATTAATAAGAAAAACATAATTTTTTATTGGTTAGTTTAAGTGCAATACACAATGGATGGGCCCAGAGCGATATCACAAGAGGCAGTGGCGTGACGCCAATCCTTATTCTTCTTCCATTTCCACCTCGCTCCCTCCCTCCCCCCACCCCCTCCATCACCACCACCACTTCAGTTGAGTGAGAGAAACAACAACAGCAGCAGCTAACAACAACGGTTTAATATTTTTTTTTTTTTATATATATATCGTCAAGTAACCGATTTATCGATAACACTGTGTAATGTATTAAGAAGAGATCAACAACCTAAACCTAATCGAGAATATTGTAGACCGTAAAAACAGAGCACTAAGTAGTTGTATGTATTAATGATTAATTTTTTAAAGTAGCAAAACAACAACAAAATAAATCTAATAAGACAAAAGAATTAAAAAAAAAAAAAAAAGAAATATTTAATTTGAAATTTATCGATAAGCTCTCTTCAGAGCTTGTCAAGCCAAGAGAGTAAACAAATCATTGAAACCAATCAGTCGCTGGCCAGCGTTTGATGAAGTAGAGCAGAGTCGTATTATATCTCTTAAACAGAGGTAAGTGGAAATTTGTTTGAAATTCACTAATATTCCTTCTTATTATACACTTGCAAAGTGTATATTAATTTTGCCGAGAAGTTTGTAACGCATAGAAATACTCAGTTCAGACCCCATAAACTATATATATTCTTGATCAGGACGACGAGCTGAGTTCAATTCCGTCTGTCCGTCCGTCCGTCTGTTTCTACGCGAACTAGTCTCTCAGTTTTAAAGCTATCGACCTGAAATTTTGCACACAGTCTTCTTTTTACTGCACGCAACTAATATTTTGGAACCGGCCGGATCGGATGACTATATCTTATAGCTGCCATAGGAACGATCGGTCGGAAAATATGTCTTAGTGAGACAATCTTTTTTGTTTTTCATCGTAGCGTCACCAAACTTGGTTTATATTAGTATCAGATGCTTTCAAATAATTCTGGAAAAGTTGATCAAAATCGGATAACTATAGCATATAGCTGCCATATAAAAGATCGGTCCAAAAACTAGTTCTAGTAAAAAAAACTTTTTTGTTTTCCAACGTAACGTCGCCAATCTTGGTATATATTCGTTTCACATGCTTTTACACAATTCTGGAAAAATGTATCAAAATCGGTTGACTATAGCATATAGCTGCCATATAAAAGATCGGTCCAAAAACTAGTTCTAGTAAGAAAAACTTTTTTGTTTTCCCACGTAACGTCACCAATCTTGGTATATATTCGTTTCATATGCTTCCACACAATTCTGAAAAAATGTATCAAAATCGGTTGACTATAGCATATAGCTGCCATATAAAAGATCGGTCCAAAAACTAGTTCTAGTAAGAAAAACTTTTTTGTTTTCCAACGTAACGTCACCAATCTTGGTATATATTCGTTTCACATGCTTCCACACAATTCTAGAAAAATTTATCAAAATCGGATGACTATAGCATATAGCTACCATAGGAAAGATCAGACGGAAAATGTGTTTTACTAAGAAAAGATTTTTTTTGTATGATAACGCAATCAAATTTTGAATTTATGAATATCTGATATCTATATCCTATATTTATATATATATATTTATTATTTATTTTTTGGGATATCTAAGGGATTTCGTGTATCTTACATTTAATGATCTTTCAATTTAATTCCTCAATTTCTCCATCATTTGTTGGGTATAAACAGCCACCAGATTAGCCATCTCTGCATACACCTGATAGGGATGTCTTAAGGGGGCGAGAGGAGGGGCTGGCGGTGGCACCGTCACCTGTGGTGGTTCCCTGGGCACCAATGAGAGACAAATGTCGCCCACCTGCAATTGCTGGCACTTTAACTCGTAAAGCTCAAACGACAATTGAGGCTGACAGGAGGCCCAGCCCTGACCATAAACAAAGATCGGTTGACCCGGCGGCAATTCCATAAGAACCTGTGGACATGGAATAGAAGAAAATAAAGTGAGAGTGAGAGAGACTCAAAATATATGAAGTGCATGGTGTAATAATAATAAGGTAGAGCCTGCTTACCTTGCTGTGCTGCGTATCATAGCTGAAGGTGACATTCATCCAGTTTCCATTCACAGCTGATCCATCAATTTTGACCACTGTGGCCTCGCGAAGATCAAATAGTTGACTCCTTAGAGCCGATTGTATAAAATCCTCTGTACGTATATCCTCAACGCGACGCATGGCACCCGTGGATAACTCAATGTAGGAGCCTCTTTTAAAACAGGCACTGGAGGACTCCTCGTCGTTATTAGACTGAAAATTTCGATAGAATGGCTTTTCCATTTGCATGATCACAACCAGCTCGTTCGAGTGGAATCCGTAAACTGATGCCTTGTTTATTCATTCAATTTCGCTGCGTGTTTTTCCCGTGGACTTTCCTGGAATCGCACTCAATGTGTTACCTGTTTTATGACAACAGCCCAAGGTTATGCGCCCACCACCCATGGTGTCTACCTGGCTGTGTGTTTCAAGAGGATTCTGCTTAAAAGTGGCCTTTTGTGTTGTTGTGAGGCCCGGCTGGGTGGAAATGCGGCGCCGGACTGACTGTTGCGCCAGGCGCCTTCAAATGCCACGGCAAACAAAACGTAAATAATACAAAGGTTGTTAGGTACATACATACATACACATATGCAGAAATATATGTACGGGGGGAGGGCGGAAGTTCTACAATACTGGTGAATGAGAAGGGTTATACGTATAGCTGCTATGTGTGAGTTAAACTCTGTAAGTTCATGTATCAGATAGTGCTATATAGAAGATGAGAAATCGAACCTTAAGAAATTTGTATGCTTTATGCTTTTAACAGCCTGAAGGAAGCATCTTCGATCCTATAAAGTATATATAATTTAGTTGCTTTTTGCCTTTCTTTTTCTTTTCAATCACTTTTCAATTACAAAATTTTAGTTTTTAGTAGGCGTTGCAGGCTAGGAAAATTTGAGAAATTTTTTTATGGATGTCAGTAGGCCTGGAAAACATGCCTGGTCCAAGTACGAACAATCTAATTCAGTTGGTGCTGACTCGCCTTCGAGTCAACATCAGCTCCAGTTTAATTTTTTCTTTATTTTTTCTCAGCTCCTTAGCCCATTGTCTTATGTGCCATGTGCTAAGCCAATGCTACGCTTAACGTCTTGGTATCTAGTGGGTCCAAAGTAAATCCAGATCCCTTCCAAAAGTGGAAATGCTTTTATTTATGCTATTTATTAATTAAATAAAAAAATTATTTTTTAAATGTTAGAATTCGAGGGCAGTTCAACAAGTTATCAGGCCTACCAATTAAAACCCAAAAAAAAAAGGTCTAGAGCTGGTGGCCATGATTCCGGGACTCCAGTTTATCGGAAATTAAAACGGTAAATGAGGTTATGATCAGAATTGATGTAATTTTGGACCGTATCCCTCCATTATATTTTTAAATATTTTTTTAGAAATTGGCGGCGATTTAAAATTCGAATTAAAAATTTTTTTTTTAAGTTTATTTTTTTTTAGTTTTATATGTGTAAAAAAAAAATAGTAAAAACGAGAAGGCAAAGCTAACTTCGACTGTGCCGAAGTTTTAATACACTTGAAAAACTTTACTCCAGCTGATTTAACCGGTAAAATATATATAGGATATAGATATCAGATATTTTAAATTTTTAAATCATTGATAATAAAAATTTGATACCATAAAAAAACTTTTCTTCGTAAAACACATTTTTCGACCGATCGGTCCTATGGCAGCTATATGCTATAGTCATCCGATTTTGATAAAATCTTCCAGAATTGTGTTAGCATATAAAACTAATATATACCAAGATTTGTGACGCTACGATAGAAAATAAAAAGTTTTCCCCCACTATAAGTAGTTTTTTGACCGACCGTTTATATGGCAGCTATATGCTATATTCATCCGATTTTGATAAATTTTTCCACAAATATGTAAAATCATCTAAAACTAATATATACTAAGATTGGTGACGCTACAATAGAAAATGAAAAAGCTTTTCTCACTAAGACTTATTTTCCGACCGATCGTTCCTATGGCAGCTATAAGATATAGTCATCCGATCCGGCCGGTTCCGACATATTAGTTGCGTGCAGTAAAAAGAAGACACTGTGCAAAATTTCAGCTCGATAGCTTTAAAACTGAGAGACTAGTTCGCGTAGAAACAGACGGACAGACGGACAGACAGACGGACGGACGGACAAGCGGAAATGAACTCGGCTCGTCGTCCTGATCAAGAATAAATATAGTTTATGGGGACGGAAATGAATATTCTATGCGTTACAAACTTCTGGGCAAAATTAATATACACTTTTCAAGTGTATAAAAAATGTTTTTCCTCTTGATTGAGGTACGTGCCAGAATTACATTAATTCTGCGTCGATTGCAATACGGGTGATCAAAATCGGTTCAGTAGAACTGGCGCAATCAAGGCTACCAGGTCAAATAACGTGGTTTCCGAGAAAAACGCGCTTAAAGTTTTTTAGCAAGAACATTGCTCCACTAAAATGGCTATATCTGCTAAACTATTTCGAATTTTTGCAAATGGTTTGAAGGGAATAAAAGGGGAATGTCCAAGCTATAATAATAATGCAAAACAAAAAAATCGAAAAAATAATTTTTTTCAAAGGTAGATGACCCCCTCTTAAGGTTGTATTGGTATTGAGTGCTTCCTCAAGCACGAACTTTGCTCCACTAAAATGGCAATATCTTTTAAACTATTTCGAATTTTTGAAAATGGTTTGAAATGGATGAAAGTGGAATGCCCAAGCTATAATAATAATGGAAAAAAATTTTCAAAGGTAGAAGACCCCCTTAATCTATACCCTGCGCCCCTTGACTTTGAATCAGGGATTAATCCAGAAACGAATATCGGTTTCTGTACCAGTTCCGGTACGTACCGAAATGAGAATATCGGTTAGACGGGATTAACATGATGAAGCAAACTTTATGAAGTTTTCTTAGTAGGCGAGAGATTTATATGTATTTCTTTAGGATTCGCTTAAAAGGTCTGAAAGATTTCCTTTAAATTCCACGCCTACTTAGTCGGGATTTACACGATGAAGCAAACTTCATGATGTTTTTGAAAAAGCTCTTGCTTGTAGGAAAGAGACGTAAAGTGGCAAGCCACCCCACCACATCTCTTTCCCACAAACAAAAGCTTTTGAGAAACTTCATGAAGTTTCAGTTTGTGGGGAAGAGGTGAAGAGGGGCAGCCGAAGCCGAAGCCGATTGAACTGATGACACTAAAATGGCTATATCTGCTAAACTATTTCGATTTTGCAAATGGTTTGAAGGGAATAAAAAGGGGAATGCCCAAGCTATAATAATAATGCAAAAAAAAAATCGAAAAAAATTATTTTTTTTTCAAAGGTAAAGACCCTCTTAATTTGTATTGGTATTGAGTGCTTCCTCAAGCACGAACTTTGCTCCACTAAAATGGCAATATCTTATAAACTATTTCGAATTTTTGAAAATGGTTTAAATTGGATGAAAGTGGAATGCCCAAGCTATAATAATAATGCAAGACAAAAAAATCGAAAAAATGATTTTTTTTCAAAGGTAGAAGACCCGCTTAATTTGTATTGGTATGGAGTGCTTCCTCAAGCACGAACTTTGCTCCACTAAAATGGCTATATCTTCTAAACTATTTTGAATATTTGAAAATGGTTTAAAGGGAATAAAAGAGGAATGTCCAAGCTATAATAATAATGCAAACAAATTTTCGAAGGTAGAAGACTCCCTTAATCTATACCCTGTGCCTTGACTTTGAATCTGGGATTAATCCCGAAACGAATATCGGTTTCGGCACCAGTTCCGGTACGTACCGAAATGAGAATATCGGTGAAGGGTTCCTTTTTGGTTTTCAGTTTATTTCGGTTTTCGGTTCCAATACCGTACTCTGACTTTATTTCGATATAATTTTTTTTACTATTCAAAAATTTAAATTATTTCCACATATCCAAAGAATTAATGAATGTAATAGAACTAAAAAATTGTTTTCTTAGAATATGCTATTAAAAAAAGTGTTTTTTTTTTTAATATACCGATTTTTAGCCTTTTTTTTTATTTTTGGACGAACAATTTCGTTTCTGTCCATGCTCAGTGGTACCCCTACACACTCAGAAAACATTTTTCAGAAAGCTGACAAATATTTCTTAATAAAAGGTCGAAATAATTCGCTCTACGATCCGCCGTATCTCCCTTAAAAATAGAGATCTTTAGCGATTTAGATAGATTTGAAGTTCAAAACTTCTTCAAATTTTGAACCGATCCTATAAGACTACGGTCCAATATAGCTCATAATACGCTAGTAAAATACCCAAAGAGCTGATATACTCAGCTCTAAAAAACAATATTAATATTATTTTGGAATATTAAAACGGAGTTTTTTTTTAGGGCGAAAATTGATTAAAATCCAGAAACTTCATTTCTTAAATTTATATTATCATTTTACTAACATTTTCATATATTTAAGGTAGGATTTTTTTAAGACATAGAAATCCTAAACATTTAATAAGAGGGTTAATATATACCAAAGAAAAGTTTTTCCGCTTTTTAGACATTTTTTTTTCTATATTTTATAAATCGTGAAAAGAGAATATGATTCGGGATATTCTTTAAGGGAGAATTTCTAAACTGTAAGACGCTTTTCTGAGTGATATTTTACCAGTTGGAATATATATATTAGTATATAATCATAAATCAATAAAAGATACCAAAACAATACCGTTATTAGCGTTTCGGTATGGTTTTCGGTTTTTTAGGTTCCTATTATAAAGGTTAACGGTTCTCAAATAATTTTAAAATCGGTTCCGGTTTCGATACCGGTACCTGTCTTTAAACGGTTAACGGTTCTGGTTACGGTATTATTCCCTGGTCAATCCTTCTTTTTAATGTGGTTGCTTCTTAATGGAACAAATAAATCAAATGAAGAACTACTAAAAATTCACCACAACGAAGTGCTTGGCAGCACTTTACACAGTTTCAAAAATAATCAGTTATTCTCCGTGTTTTTTTTTTGTTATTTTTATGTTTTTGTTTTTTTTTTTTATTAGACGTGATATAAAAAACGAACAATCCATTATCAACATTTCACAATTTGACATATTCATTTTTTTTTTTTCATGCTTATTACAAAATCGGGAATACATATTTCAGCATATATTTTTTGGGAGGGGGCGGGGGGTGGGTAAAGAGTTTAAAAAAAGTTTAACTTCTAGGGATTTCTCCTCTTCTCGGCGAATTTTTACTTACATTTTATTTTCTTCTTAAAATAAAAAAAAAAAAAAAGAAGGAAAATATATGTATATATTTATATGTATGTGTGTGTGTGTGTATGTATATCCACATTCAACGCATCAGTCCATCAGCCCATTGGCCAAGGGTGAATCAAGATCGGGACGTGGCTCGCGATATTTACTAAACAAACCGCGCATTTTGTTTAGCGGCGTTTGGAATGTTTGCGTCACAGTGGCAGCGGCAACAGCTGCAAACGCCGGCACGGGTGAGGCAAAGGCGGTGTCCAAGCCATTCTGGTCAGCTGGCGGCGGCGGCGGCTGCAGTCGTATGGGTTTTGGTGGCGAGCCACGCGTGGTGGCCACCATCGCATTCAGTTTGGGTGTGGCAAACAAACGTTTGGGATATGTTTTAGGCGTGCCCACAGATCCGGTAGACGCCGCATACACGGGCTTGTGTGTTTTCTTCACATTCTTGGGCGAGGGAAAGCTAAAAGGGAGACGACAAAGAAGTTGATTTCGGATAATTGTATAATTTCTGGGGATTACTTACAGATCCATTTCAGCTGAGGAAAAACTTTCCATGGCCAATTTCCAGTTAAAGACATAAGGCAATGCCTCCTTCTCCACATCCATATGGAAAATGGCATTGAGCACATCCAAATCACGTTTGGTGGGCTCTTTCCTGCAAAAGGACAAGTTTTTAGAGTGAAGTTTTGGATTGGAGTTAGGGTTGACTTACCCAAAAATGAAAAGCTCATAGCGCGGTTCCAGATCCACAGAACGGCGTGGTGAATTACTTTCCGGTGGCGTCAGAAACAACTCCTCATCCTCATCGCCGCTGCTGCCACTGTCTTGTGGGGAAGTGCAATCAAACTGTAATGAGGGTGGGGAATGGAATCAACTGTCATATTAAAGCTTAACCAAGACTTACAAAGAAGGCCTCATCATCTTCGCTGTCCTCCTCCTCATCGTCACGGCGCCACAGGGCCTTGGCCACGGGTGCCACTACGGCAATACTGCTGCCGGCACGCAGCACAGCTGTTACCGCCACCTGGGCGCTAGCATCCTGCGACTGAGCCTGAGCTCTCAAGGATTCCGTACGCTTGCGTCGACTGGTTTTCCGACTGAGATTCGCATCCCAAGTGCAGGCACAGCTTTGTTCCGCCTCCCAGGCGGCTGAGCATAGCTCTTCGGTCTTCAGGGCATCCGGCAATTGTATTGTAGACGCCGATGGACCCGACTCCAGCATCACTCTCAGGCTAGAGCACACACAATCCAAGTGTTCACGTCGCTCGCCATGCAATTGCAGCAATTTGCGCAGCATCTGCAGCAATTGGAGTCGCATGGCCACACTAACCTCCTGGGAATGGGCTATATAGCTGGCCACCAGATGGGCAATGCGTGTATGCACTTTAGTAAAGTCCACGCTAACGAAACGTGCATCATCCTTGAAGCTGACAATCAAGGATTTCAGTCTTTTCAGTTCGGATAGCAATGTATCATTAATTGACACCATGTTGCCAATATTATTGATGAGTGTCTTGGTGATGCGTTTGGCGAACACCTGCAGGGATTTCTCCACACAGGTGTACGGGGTCATCACTTGGGTGGTGTTCGCCGTTCCACTGGAGATTATCTTCTGTTCATTGCTGGTCAAACGATCGGCCACCATTTCGAGATATTGATGCATTTGCGCAAAATTCCATGCCTGATCCGATTTCTCGACCAGATTTTGATTTTGCTCAGCCTGCTCCTGCAAATAGTTGTCCAAGCGCTGCAAACCCTCAACTGTGGCAATGTCCACAAAGGCATCCAGGAAATCCCAATATTCACGCCACTCCAAATGCTCCTGACGTGCCAATTGTCGCCCCACCACCTCCAGACCCTTCTCAATATCCGAATTCTTAATGTGTCGCTCACGGAAACTATCGTTGAGCGAGACATTTAAACTTATATCGCCACGCGAGACATCCATCAGGGAGATCATGGATATGTCATCCGTCAAGACAGGCGATTCAAGATTACGATAGTTCTGGAACAATTCCGGTTTCATGTTGCGCAGGGGAGTGGTGGGCATGTTCATGGTGCCGCCGCCGACGCCGCCGCTGTTACCTTTCAGCAGGCAATTGTTGTTATTGTTCGATTCCAAGGCTAACTCCTGGCTATTCATTGGTTTGGGCGAACTGGTTCTTGGTCTGAAGAGGACACGACGACCCGAGGGCGTGGAATTGCCATAATGTTGGCTGTTGCTTTGATTGAAAATGGATTTATTTGGTGTCGTCTTAATGGGCGAACTGAAGGGGGATTGGGCAGCGGCCAATGGTGACATCACATTGTTACCCACACGCGGTGGCGTCTTCCAGCGGCGATAGAAATTTAAGGCCTTTTCTCGTGGCATGGGACCAGCCAAAGCGCTAATGGTCAGATCCACACTAAGACCTTCGCTCTCATCGGTTTTCTGTTGCATCAGCTGGAGGAGGGGAAAGTGGAGAAATTGGAAACAAAGGATTAATAATTATATTTTTCATAATACTTCAAATTAGAATTCATTTAGGATTTGAAACTCTACTTTTAATCACTTTTCTCCTAGGGGTACATTTGTACCCCAAGAAATTTTGTATGCCATTATATGACTCGGATTCATGATTTAAGGGTTTTTATCTCTTCATTTTATCATTCTTTTTTTTTTTGCTAGGGGTACATTTGTACCCCAAGAAACTTTTTCAACATTATATGACTCTGAACCAAGTTTTAAGCTTAGACAAATCTTTGTATAATTTTCTCTTGATTTTATAATTTTTTTCCCAGGGGTACATTTGTACCCCAAGAAACTTTTTCAACATTTTTATGACTCAGAATCAAGTTTTAAGCTTAGACAAATCTTTGTATTATTTTCTCTTGATTTTATCATTTTTTTTCCCAGGGGTACATTTGTACCCCAAGAAATTTTTCATGCCATTAGAATTTTTAAACATTATATAACCCGGAATCATGATTTAAAAATTTTGATCACTTTATTTTATTCTTTTTTTTTTTTTGCTAGGGGTACATTTGTACACCAAGAAACTTTTTCAACATTTTTATGACTCAGAATCAAGTTTTAAGCTTAGACAATTATTTATTATTTCTCTCTTCATTTATCATTTTTCTCCTAGGGGTACCTTTGTACCCCAAGAAATTTTTCATGTCAGAAGAATATTCAAACATTTAATGATTCAGAAGAAACTTTTTCAACATTTTTATGACTCAGAATCAAGTTTTAAGCTTAGACAAATCTTTGTATTATTTTGATCTCTTCATTTTATTTTTTTTTTTTTTAGGGTACATTTGTACCCCAAGAAATTTTTAATGCCAGAAGAATATTCAAACATTTAATGATTCAGAATCATGTATAATGGATTTTGATCTCTTCATTTTATTTTTTTTCTTTTTCCTAGGGCTACATTTGTACCCCAAGAAACTTTTCATGCCAGTTTTAAGAGTATTTAAACATTATATGACTCAAAATCAAGTTTTAAGCTAATTCAATTCTTTGTAGGATTTCGAACTCTTCATTTTATCATTTTTTTTTTTGCTAGGGGTACATTTGTACCCTAAGAAACTTTTTATGATAATTTTAAGAGTATTCAAACATTATATGACCCAAAATCAAGTTTTAAGCTTAGTCAATTCATTGTATATGTAACAAGTACCTTTAGGTTAACTCGAAAGGACCTCTAGGGGTCACACTTAAAAAAAAAAAGAAGAAGTTTCTACAGACAAAACATAGATTTTGTTTAGTGAGTCTATTCTAATGACCATTTTTCATTTTTTTCATATTTTTAAGTAACTTTAGGAAGACTTTTGAACGTTGTACAAGTAGCTTATCTTTTCGATCCTTTAAAAAATATTTTGAAATAATTATGGACCTTTAAAGGCTGGCAAAACTCTCCAATTTGTATACTCACAGGCGGTTCGTTGGGTGTAAAGGGTTGACCCACTTGGGGTGGCAGTTCATTGCCGACAGCCCGCAATACCGGTACATAATGCGGATCGGCTAAAAGTAGCTCCAGTTTTTTGATTAACTCTGGCGAAGCATTTTGTGCGCGCAGACAAACAATCTACAAAAAAATACAAATTTATTAATCAAAAACTACACTTAATTATTCTTCACCCTTTTTCAACTTACATCCTTGGGCTGTTTGTTCTCATAATTGGCCAACGATTTGCATTGTGGATATGAGGTCAACACCTCCACCATGGCCACATGTCCATTTTTGACAGCAAAATGCAAGGGCGTCTCGCCACGACTTTTATCGGGCATATTGAGATAATAGTCCAGGAGATTATCATTGAGGGCGGCACACATTTCGCCGCTGCCCTTCTTGCCGGCATAAAGTTGTGTAAACTCACGATCTGAGAGTATTTTTAATAGCAGCTCGGCCACACGTGCCTGATTGCCCTGGGCACAGATATGCATGGCATTGTAGCGGCAACCCTCCTTAAGGCTGGTGGGCGTATCGCCGCTGCTGATGAGATAACGTGGATTATCCCAGACAATGCGTTTAACACGTTCCGTGTTGCCAGCTTCGATTTGTTTGCGAAATTCAACAAGTTCCTGTTTGGTGGGTGCACGGAATGGTTGACGTTCGGCATTTAAAGACAAGGAGGAGCTGCTGCTGCTATTGGCAGTGGGAGCTGTCAGACTGCTAAGCAGATTCGACATGGAGGAGAGCGGTGAAGAGCTGCCGCTGGTGGGCGATGATGAGAACGACGAACTGGTGTCCATGGAGTTCTTATTGCTACTGCTGCTGCTGGTAATGGGAATAACCTCTGTAAGGGAAATAAAACAAGTGAATGAAAGTGAAAAGGAAATGTTTAAAGGGACACACTTACTGCTCACCGGTTTGTTGGATTTACTAAACCGTTTCAATGATTCAATACTCTCGAAACCAAATTGTACATAACTCTCCGCCTGCTCACGATTGGGAAATTCGCGCAATCGTCCCTCCTTATAGATGCGCAGCACATCCAAAGCCTTGGATTTTTCCGTAAAGATAAGCCACAGCGGTGAGTCGGCTAAAAATGGAAGAAAATTTTAGCTATCGAATTGAGGCATTGAAAGCAGAGCTGGGCAAAAAATGTGTTAGGCAAAATAAAAACAATACAACACAGACACAAGAAGCCAGGCGGCTGTGGTCAGAGAGGGGCAACCAGGGGGGAAGGTAAATGCGTATGACGCAGTTCTTGGCACAATGCCGGCTATGTGGCTGGGGCTATTGTTTGCATCGAATGTTTCGACTTGTTGACTTGGGGCTGCCAGTAATAGGGGGCTGGGGCTGGTGGGAGAGGTAAGGGAGCAGGCAACCACTCTCACTCTTCAGGGTTGGGTAACTTGCAAATCTTTAGGCAAAAATTGTCATTTGGCAGACAGCAGCTGTTAAATTTGTCAATTTGTACCGGGGTACAAATGTACCCCAAAGACTTATAGTAAATATTTTAGTATTTTGATATCTTAGGACTAAATTCAGGCTCTTAGGTTTAATTTTTGAGTGACTAACAGACTTTTTGTACCGGGGTACAAATGTACCCCAAAGACGCTTAGTGAATATTTTAGTATTTTGATATCTTAGGGCAAATTTAGGCTCTTAGGCTCAATTTTTGAGTGACTAACCGACTTTTTGTACCGGGGTACAAATGTACCCCAAAGACTCATAGTGAATATTTTAGTATTTTGATATCTTAGGGCTACTTCTGACCTATGTGAGGTCCATTTGGGCTAATCTAAACGTACTTAACTCTAATATGTACTTTAAGAGCAGGTTTGCAGAATCTATAGACAAATTTACATACACCTCTTGTCGATGTCCATTTTCTAGTTTGGCAGTTCCATCAAGAATATGAAGAAAATAACATAATAAACTGGAAGTAGTACCAATATGACAGCATATTTGAACCCAGATATATACAAACTAAAGATGTTTTACATAAAAACATATTGCTTTTTCAGTTTACAACATGTTCCGTTCGCAGACTCCTGGTAAGGGCCTCAAGAATTTAGAATAAGATTCGTTGTTTACCAAACAATAATTTTAATCAGATATTCGCTTTAACAATTTATGATATCCAAGTGTTTTCTCGCTTTTTTCGTTATCTACGCGATAAGTTTATAAAAATTCAATATCTTTACAACATTCACATATGTCAGAATTCACATTAAATTGTTGTTTCATCGAAACAAGGTCAACTGTACCTAGGGGACGGTAATTTATATATCATTCAGTATGTAAAAGAATGCCAACTCCATTGATAAGCTTACGAAGAAAAATATTATTGCTAGCCGTTTTGAAATATATGGATAAATCGCTAACATAATTGAAGGTACTTACAACTATTTCGAGAATGAAAAATATCAATGGGCAAGCCCTTGCTACCATAGGTTCAAGCGTTATTTTTGGACAACTGCCGCCACTTTGTCGCACAATTAATTGCGTCGTTTCGAAATGAATAACAAAAGGCTGACAGAAATAAACTTATTGCTTACAGACTCAATTTTTGGACTCGAATATTCGAATTCCCAACTTGAGGGATTTGCAGGTGTGAGTTAAAATACTAGGGATAAAAGTAAAAATTCAAATTTGTTAAAAAGTGAAAGAGAAGTTTTTAGTAGTGAACAAATTCAAATTTTAGAAGAACTTCAGAGAACTAGTTCTTATGTAAATTATTCTGAAAGAAGCTTTCACACACTTTAAAAGGAACTAGTTCACTTATTTAGTGTCAAAACTATGAACTAACATATGGCTGAGAGGAAGTAGTTCGTCTCTACAGTTCCCTGCAAAATGAAGTAGCATTTGACTTAAAAGAACTAGTTCATTAGTTTCAAATTGTTTGACAATTTCATAAAATGTTGAAATTCTGTTAAGTATGACTAAGGGGAACTAGTTTGCCTCTGCAGTTCCCCACAAAATGAACTAGCATTTGGCTTAAAAGAACTAGATCATTAGTTTCAAATTCTTTTTAATTTTCATAAAATGTTGAAATTCTGACTAAGGGGAACTAGTTTGCCTCTGCAGTCGCCCCACAAAATGAACTAGTTCATTATTTTCATAAGCTATTGAAATACAAAATTTGCATTTTGTGCATCCCTGGCCAGGTCAGACCAAAGAGGCTGTGTTGACATAAATCTGAGGGATATAAATATGTTTCCGGGGGTAACAACTCGCAATTTGCCAATCGAGTTTTTTTTGCGTATGCCTTGGCATATTATAAATAAACATTCAACTAAAATTATGTGTGTCGACAGATGTGTGGAAGAGGAGTGGGGGGGAGAGGAGGGGGTGGCTGACAGGTCAAGGTTCTCAAATGAACTGAAGCGGAAAAGCACATTTAATTGGCTTTAGATCTTAATTAATTTGCCAATTGCCATTTCATTAGCCCCACCTTCACAGTCAGTTCCAGGTATGGTAGCGCCAGGGGGGGCGGGGGCGAGTGCAAGCAAGATGGCTGCGAGCATAACAAACGGTAGATTGTTGCGGTTTGTCAACACACGCACCACACACACACACAAAGTTGAAACTGTTCTAAATGTATATGTGACTAGAGTCGCAATGTGGACTTACGTGGATATTCGGGATCCTCATATTGGTAACCATTCTGGCTTGCCGACGACTGGTCATCTGCTAATCCGGCTCCCGCCGCCTCGGGTATTATTCGAATGTTGATAGCCGCTATGGAGCCCGCACATTTGTTCACTGTGCCCTCGAAGCCACCGTTGGATGGCGGAATGTAGACCCCAAAATAGGACATCTGATGTGTGATGAATGTTGAATGATGGATGCAGATTGCTGGCAAAAGAATTACAAACAAATTTATATAGAACACAACAACAACAAAACACACACACACACAAATGACGCGCTAAAATCGGCCATTTTTGTGCGGCCCAATGCCGAAAATGGCGTCTCAGCTGGGCCAGTGGCATTTACTTGTCCTTTACCTTAAATAAATTTAGTTCGCTCTATATATAAGTACATTGAAATTTTTGTTGTTGTCTGCTTTTGTAAATGGATAGAAAATTAGTAATTTCTCTTCCAGCGGGCTATTGTCAATTTGTGTTTGTGTTCAGCGATAAATTCTACTTGGGCTAAGTTATCGAAAACTCAATTAATCGCAATCGATGTGACCAGAATGAGATGATATCGAACCAGTTGGATTGAACTAGCCGAACTATTAAAATACCAAAAACGGCCACACTAAATTACACAAAACTGGTCACCCCATTTTTTGGTATTTTTATTTTGCCGTTTCAACACTGACTGTGAGATTTCTGTCTGAATTTCATATGTACACACTGTGCCTCGTTTGTCGTACTAAAAAAATAATTTTGTAGCGTAATTTACAAAATTATTACCGAAATACAAAAAAATAAGTGTATTTGTTATATTTCTACCTTTTTTTTTTTTGTAATCCACACAAATAACCAACAAGATTCGACACGATATCGAAGGCAACAAAAAGTGCGTCCCGTTGTTGTTGTTGTTGTTGGAAGAGCAAAAAGTAAGGCAAAACGCATAAGAAAAAAAGCTTGCCAGCCAAATTTGGGTGAAAAGCAAAATTGATGGTCAGGTCAGAGGCAGCAGCAGCGGGACAAAGTGAATGTTATTAAATCATAGGCAGAGAGCAGGAGCAGGTCATAGTTCTTTTTTGCGACAACACCTTGCAAAGCTGCTGCTGCAGCTGCCTGTGCCCGTGCCCCCGCCCCTGTGCCAACTCTTCTACATCAAGTTCAATTTTTTTAGGAAGCTAACAACAACCAGAAATGGCTTTGGACAGCGCGCTGACATCATCCTTTACCACCAAAAAGAAGGATGCCTCTACGGAAAAGGAGAATCTTTGGTAAGTTCACACACAGAGAGAAGATAAACAAAAGTGGCTCTCTCGCCCTCCACTCTCTCTCTCTCTCTTACTCTCTTTTTGCAAACTTTCTTTCGCTGACGTTTGCAAATAAATTAACTGTTAACTCTGTGCTACCTTAGCCGGCTGTTAAACACACCACGCCCACCAACCCAACCCTCCCCCCCTCTGGCCCACAACTAAACCCACCAGCTGATGTCAGGTTGTGTGTCTATTTAACCTCAAAATTTGGAAATATATTTTATTAAAACATTTATACTTCCTAAAATAGAGAGAGCAAGAGAGAGAGAGAGGGAGAGTGAAAGAGCAACAAATGTGTAAGCGGATGATTCATTAAACAAAACCTACAAAAAAATTGTCTGGCAGCGCAGTTGGCAGCGACGCCGGCAGCATGGTGCCTACCTTTTTGCTTTATCAATTTTGTGGTTGTTGTTGTTGTTAATATTGCTTTGCATTTTTAGCCCAATCAGGCAGCCAAGCTAAGCTTTAAGCCTTGGTCTATGGCTGCCTCTAAGTGTGTGTGTGTGTGTGCGATGTTGTCATCGCTTAAATATGTCGCTCGGCTTAGATTACACTGTTTAACAAATGAAATTGATTGATTATAGATTCTTTAGAATTTTCAAGCAAATTGTTTTTGCTTAAAATGTGCACACACATTTGTATGACTCTCAGAGAGACTCTCATTGTGTCCACAAAGCCAATCAGTCGCTGGCCAGCGTTCAATGAAGTAGGTCAGAGCCGCTTTTCATCGTTGCTCAAATTACTGGTTTCAATTGATTGCTTGTTTTTAGTGTAGCTAACGATTATTATTGGATATAGATATAAATATATAAATAATTGTTGATAATCTACGATTACATTTCCTCGATAAAGACATCGTCGTTATCATTATCCTCATCATGGTCGATTTGTGCCGCTAACACCGCTTGCTGCTTATCGATATTATTTTGTATACGTTCCAACAAATCGGTGGCCACCAAAGCGAAATCCTCCCACAAGGCATCCGCCTGCTGCTGTTCATCCGTTTCCGTTCCGTCTTCCTCCTCCTCCTCCTCCTCATCGTGCTCCTCATCCTCAACGGCCGGCAAACGTTCTTCATCCAAATAATCGGCCAGCAAATCACTCACCTCATCCAGTATATTACCACTCTGGCACAGGGACACAGCACACTGTCCATCAATTAGTAAATTCCACAGAGCCTGACACACCAGATTGGCCAGAAACCAATCCTCCTGCTCCAATGCTCCCCTTAATAGCAGAGACAACAATTCCGCTCCTCTCAATTGCAAAAATGGATCCCTCTGCTCACCATCACCCAAGAGATTGACTAGAACACCAATGGCACAGGTGCGCAATTCATAATCCTGACCAGCTGCCTGCCTGGTTAATTGTTGGACCATCAATGGTAAACCATCAGCCTGACAGAAACAACGACGAGCCAACTCATTGCGCGTGAGATTACCCAAAACACGGCACAGCTCCACTTTGGTGGAGGTTAAAGGACACTTGGCCAACGCTTGGGCCAAAGCGGATGATAGCTCATCGATGAGAGTTTGTAGGGAACCCTTTGAAGGTGTGCCCGATTGCTTGTCCTGGTAAAAGCAAAGATTATGTAAAGCTCCCAAGGTGGCATGCAACAGTTCCTGCTGCTCTGAAGTCTGGAGAATAAAGTAAACAAAAGAATATGATTGGAAAAAGCAAAAGACTTTTAAATTAAACTCACCTGTTTCTGACCCAATCTGGAGCTGGCTTCGCCCAACAATTGCAGCAAAACAGAGCCCAAAGCACGCACATTGCCCAAACCGGCACCCACCTCGGAATTGACACTCATATTGGCCACAACTCGAATGAGTTTGATTTGAGCATCCAGCAGAGCTTCCGAACTGGTGGGCAAATGTTGTTGGCTCAGCTGTTCGAGGCAATTGAGCAGATACTCCATGGCAACATCGTTGTGAAAGTACTGAGGAGGGGAAGAGATAAATGTAAAGGGGGGGAGAGGTCAAGCAGTTCCCAAGTCCCTCATTATTATTTCGCATATAAATCGCACTGAAAAACTTCTCCTTATCTGGTATACTTGAATTTCTGACCATAATCAGTTACTGAGCATATTTTACTCACACAAGTTGGCAGTCCTAATTGACAAAATATTATATACATTCTTTAAATTGATTTAAAATACTTTATATTTGATTTTAGGTTTATAAAATCAAGTTGGCAGTCTCGCTTGCTTAGTTAAACGCCTGAAAAGCTGTAAATTTGGACAATTTATTAGTAAATTCCAGATCTTTTTATGGCTTTACAGTCTCAAAGGGCCAAGCCGAGTTTCTTTCAATTTCTTGGCTTTTGTAATGATTTAAATTCTTTATAAAACAAGTTGACAGTTCTATTTGGTACATAAATTCCCTGAAACAAGTGGGCAAACCTACCCGCAAAGCTAAACAGCTGTAAAGCTCTCTGATACATGACAATTTTTGTATAAATTTTTTGATATAAATTCTTTATAAAACAAGTTGGCAGCTCTATACGCAGAAATATTATGCAAGTGCATAGAAAATCTCTTGTTTGTTTATATTTTCGATTAACTAATTTATTATGATCCTGAAATATGGTAAAAAATAACATTTTTAAGCAAAGTTGGCAGCCCCAATTGTGAAAATTAACGTGTATAAGGTTCTGTTTAGCTATTTAAGTCCTAAGATTTATGTAAAATATTTTGACATAATTTTCAACAAGTTGGCAGTCCTTCTCGCAAAAGTCAAACAGCTATAAAGGTCTGATACATGACAATTTTTGATATAAATTCTTTATAAAACAAGTTGGCAGCTTTATACGCAGAAATATTATGCAGGTGCATAGAAAATCTCTTGTTTGTTTAAATGTTTGATTAACTAATTTGTTATGATCCTGAAATAAGTTAAAAAATAAAAATTTTAAGCAAAGTTGGCAGCTCCACTTGTAAAAATTAACGTGTGTAGGATTCTGTTTAGCTATTAAAGTCCAAAGATTTATGGAATATGGTTTTGAAATTTGTTTTTCAACAAGTTGGCAGTCCTAATCTTATGTAAAATATTTTGACATTATTTTCAACAAGTTGGCAGTCCTACTCGCAAAGCTAAACAGCTATAAAGCTCTGATACATGATAATTTTTGGTATTATTTCTTTATAAAACAAGTTGGCAGCTTTATGCGCAGATATATTATGCAGGTGCATGGAAAATCTCTTGTTTGTTCATATTTTTCGATTGATTAAATTATTATGGTCCTGAAATATGTTAAAAAAATAACATTTTTAAGCGAAGTTGGCAGCCCTACTTGTAAAAATTAACGTGTGTACGATTCTGTTTAGCTATTTAAGTCCTAAGATTTATGGAAAACGGTTTGAAATTTGTTTTTCAACAAGTTGGCAGTCCTAATCATATGTAAAATATTTGTACATTATTTTCAACAAGTTGGCAGTCCTAATCTTATGTAAAATATTTTGACATTATTTTCAACAAGTTGGCAGTCCTACTCGCAAAGCTATAAAGGTCTGATACATGATAATTTTTGATATTAATTCTTTATAAAACAAGTTGGCAGCTTGATACGCAAAAATATTATGCAGGTGCATAGAAAATCTCTTGTTTGTTTATATTTTCGATTGATTAAATTATTATGGTCCTGAAATATGTTAAAAAATAACATTTTTAAGCAAAGTTGGCAGCCCCACTTGTAAAAATTAACGTGTATAAGGTTCTGTTTAGCTATTTAAGTCCTAAGATTTATGGAAAATGTTTGGAAATTTGTTTTTCAACAAGTTGGCAGTCCTAATCTTAAAGTCTAGTTTTTCTTGTCCACTCACCTGTATGCGTGCCGTCTCGTGTTTGGCCAGAATATTGCCCAGCATATAACCCAAGCGACTGAGTACGGCCAATAGGCGTTCACTCCACTGACCCTCCATACCATTGATGCCACACATTGGACCCAAAAGTAAACCAATGCGTGCCGCATAATTCAAAAGTGTCTCACAGCAATCCGCATCCTCAGACAATACACTGGAGAGTCAAAAGAACCCAAGCATTCGTTATGGGGAATCCTTTTTTTTCATTTCCTCCAACCAAACTCACCTCAGTGTACGCACCACATTGGCCTGCACCTCGAGCTCACCCATGGACACTTCAGCGGCTCGTATCAAATGCGGACAGGCCAATTGGAGTTGCAATTGAAGACGCTGTTGTTGCTGGCTAACATCCGCCAGGGCACGCAGGGCAGCCGACAATTGATAGAGTGTATGCAACGGTGGCCCAGTCAATCGCTTGGTGGCTCCCGCCTCGTTTAGCATTTGCAAATGGAGTATCATTAGCTCCACGGCCCCATGACGAGCCAGGCGAGCCACCAGCGTTTGTTGGCCCGTCAATTTGCGTGGACAGATGGTGGTGGTGACCAAAGCGGCTGCTACTGCGGTGGTTGGAATTGTTGTGGCAGCCAGCTCCAAATTGGGCCAGTTACGATTGAAGGCATCATCTCGCTCCTGGGCACTGCTGGCGGTGAGGAAACGTATACAGCCATAGGCATAGATACAAGCTTCGGGCTCATCTAGAGGTGAGGCATGACCCAAACCATCTATAAGTAGCTCCAATACATCGTGTTCATGAAATAGTCCATCGTTTTGCTCATGACGAGCCACTTTGAAGATCAGTTTGCAGGCACCCGTCAAATTGCTGCCGGTGACGCGAAGCTAAATAGGAAAAAAGGCAAGAAGGAAATAGTTCCAATTGTCAGTGGTTTATATCCCACAAAAGTAAGCTGTTCGTTTGTATAGCTATTATATAGGGCCTCCCCTTTAAACAGAGTTCTTAGGGAATTCCCCTGAATATTTATTTATAATTATAGAAAAATTGCTTAGAAGATTCCTAAAATAGTTTGTAAAAATGGTTCTGAGAAGTTTTTGAAAATATTTTACCTATGAAGGTTGTAAGAGAACTCCAACAAATTGAAAATAAGTTTGAAAAACGATATTTTAATTTCCTGAGAAGTTACTTAAAAGTTTTTAAGAAATATTTCTAAAGATTCCGAATTTTATTTATGAATAATTCTCCAAAAAAAAAAAACTTCCTAAAAGAGTTTTTTTAAAGTTTTTAAAAATATTGCCTAAAAGATTAATCCCGGGTGTTCCACAAAATTACTAGAACTATTCATAGGAACGTTCTTTCAATCCTTTTTTATTATTTCAAAAGCGATTTGTGGATCTGAAAAAGTTCGAAAAATACGAATAAATAAGTAGCAAATGAGCTTTCAAAAGCTTTTTCAGCAGGGTGTCACAAACCGGAATCCGAATCGGAACCGTTTACCGAAAAGAACCGATTAAAACTTAGAACCGGAACCGTTATTGTTAATTTTTTGAGAACCGGTATTTGAGAACCTTTATATTTGGAACCTAAATGACCGAAAAGAACCGAAACATTGTACCGGTACCGTTTCGGTTCTTAGTTTTTTTTTTTTCTTATTTCAGTCATTATTGCTTCATATCTATCCATCAGATATTAAAAATACTTCTTGCACTTCCAGTTATACATGTGAGATTACCTACTTAATAACTCCATCCGTTATGTCATATGTTCGGTTTTAAAGGATTTTTAAATTATACCGGTACATTCCGGTATACCGAAATAATAACTAAGGTACCAATACAGAACCGAATACCGAACCTTTTAACGAAACATAAGTTTCGGTACGTACCAGAACCGAAACCGAAATACGATTCGGTTTGATTTCCTGGTTTTCGGGAAATGTTTTTCGAGAAGTTTTTAAAGAATACTACTAAGTCATAAGTAGGGCAACAAAATGATCAAATTTGTGAGGTACAGCCTTTAAAATGATGATAATTATACAACACCGGTTTGGTTTTATCAGCTCTTGTTTCCCAGATATGGCGAAAAAATGAATTTCTAGTCCATTTTTTGCACCCCAGAATTGCTTGTGGCCACAGTAGGCACCAAAAGTTCTGGATTTATTTGGCTTATATAAATGATTCTGTAAAAAATCAAACGCTCAATATGCGTGCAGGGTCTTAAGGGTCCAAATTGGCCTGTGAAGTCAAACATTTCTCTTTTAAGCTAGAGCGGTTGGTGGATTTCAATTTAAGCCTGTAGCCAATTATATGATCTCACCTTGAGGTGCATGGCAGCAAAAACAAAATACATGCAGTCTCAGCTACCGAGACTTGAGCTGACAGACGGCTGCTTGACTCAAGCCTCGCTTATAAGGGTTGGTTTGCTTTTTTCTGTTGTTGTTGGACTGCTTCCAAAGTCAAATTTCATGAAATTGAAAGGGAAAAAGCAACATTTACCAATTCCAATTCCGCATAATTTGATCGAAAACGTATACAGGTTTGAATAACATTTTTATCGGGCACAATTCGACGGTAAATTTCGGTATAGATGACAAATACAATACTATGGCTTAATAGGGTTAGTTTGGGATGAAATCTCATTGCTTCACTTAGGCCAATTAAGGCCCATTGTGTTACGATATAATCGTAGAGAAGGGAGGGTCTTCCCTTAGAAACCCAATTGAGGCAACATTCATTTCAAAGATTTCCGAAAGATCTTGTACTACGACTGCTAGTCAAAGAAATGCTTTTTTGAGGGCTGAACAGCATTGGATTCATTTTGCTTTGCCCAAGCGAACTGTCGGTGTACCGACGTCGCTGTCTCTGAGCAGTTTTATAGTCACAGAAGATGGTGACGCGCCGAATGCTTAAGAAAAGAAACGTTTTAAAAGTTTTCTAGAACATTTTTTGAGATTATTGTTTCAAGCAAAGGAGTTTTCCAAATGGATTTCTAGAACAGTTTCCCACAAAAGTTGTTCACACTCATAATATCATATTTAGTTGTACTTACCGCCAGGACCACACGTGCCACAGCTAATAGAACGCGCGGTGAGGTGCATTCTACCAAACCATAAAGTCCACCCAAGATGAAACCACGTTTAAAATTGCGCTCCTGTTTGCGTACACGCGTGTACAATTCTTGAAGAATCTGCAAAAAACAAATTGGATTGGATTAGTACAAAAAAAATGACACCAATCTCTCTTCTCCCTACCGCATTTATATGCTGCACCGTTTCGGTACTGCAATCCTTGAGACCCGCATGCTGTTTCAGCAATTCGATGAGAGTCTCTGTGCTAGACTGACCCAATAACGCACCATTCCTGGTGGGTGGCGGCATGGTGGTTGGTGGTGCACCTGCCAGGGCAGGCAATTTTGTGGGCGGCGTCAGGGGTGGCTTTTCATTTTGCAAATAGCGCAGGCTAAAAGGAAACACAAGGGTGATTAGTGCTGCTTGCTTCTCCTTCGCTTTGGGTAATACCTACGAAAAGGCACTCGGTGGTCGGCCAGCTAAAGCCACTTTGCCATACAGAACTCGGCCCGGTTCGCGTGGTGTTATGGGTCGACGGGTACTGACCAAACGTGCTCCGCCTGCGGTCATCATTTGAGGTGGTGGTACTGCACCCGATTGCTGCTTTTCACCCAGAAATAATTTCGCCTCGCTGATCAACTCGGCCGAGGTTTTGCGTCTTCCCATGCCTAAACCCAGGCTTAATCCTCCCAATTTATTTAAATGCTGTTCACTGGCTATGGCCAGGGCATTGATGGCGATTGGCGGCTGCTGCTGCTGCTGCTGATGTTTCTCTGGCTGTTGTCTAGTCTTCTCCTGCTTTTGGGCTTCTTTGGGTCGCGTTTCGCTACGCGAGCGACGCTTTAGCAGCAAACTCATTTCACTTGTACCTTCTTCTGTGTGCACAGCCAACTGCTGCTGCTGCCGCTGCTGCTTGCCTTGCTCCAACTTTCAAATTCTGGGGAAAAACTATTTTTTCGTTTGGCCCTTTCGTGCACCATGCCAACCGGCTCAAGAGAGGGAGATAGAATGCGAAAGAGAGAAGGCGAGAGTGAGAGGTGAAGATGAGGGGGGCGACTTACTTTGCATGACTTGCAAGTGTGAAGCTACCCACAAAACCCAGCAAGGAGCAAACGAGTCACCACCAAAATGGTAATAAACATTATACAGCACAGTGGGTCGAAAATATCTCAAATTATGCAGATGTCTAAAGTTCGGCTTACCGACCGGTTACCTAATTTATCGAACTTAAGGCCAGAAGAAAGCATCTCTGACCCCTATAAACTATATATATATTCTTGATCAGCATTAACAGCCGAGTCGATATAACCATGTCCGTCTGTCCGTATTAACGCTGAGATCTCAGAGATGATAAGAGCTAGAGCTTTGAAGTGTATGAAACATATAATTCTTATATTTGCAGGCAGATCAAGTTTAGTTTTGATTTTTGCCACGCCCCCTGCCTCCCTCGCAAATTGAAAAAAAACGTAATATCTTCCACAATTTTGGAGTTAGGTTGCTCGAACCTTCTAGACATATATTCTACTCATCATTTCTTATCAAGCCCCCATACATCGTTTTTTGATCAGACGAACAATTGTAGAGTTACCGCCAAAATTTGAAAAAATCTCATATTTTCCACAATTTTGGAGTTAGGTTATTCGAACCTTTTAGACATAAATTCTACTTATCATTACTAATCGAGCCCCTATACATCGTTTTTCGATCAGATGAACGATAGTAGAGTTACCACCTACACAATTTGAAAAAACCGCTAAACTCCCAAAATTGTACAGATAGATTGTTCGAACCTTTGGGCATTTGTTCTACTTGTCAATACTTATTGAGCACCCATTCGACGTTTTTCGATCAGACGAACAATTGTAGAGTTGCCACCGAAAAAATTTGAAAAAATCGCATATCTTCCACAATTTTGGAGTTAGGTTATTCGAACCTTCTAGACATATGTTCTGCTTGTCAATACTTATCGAGCACCTATACATCGTTTTTTGATCAGACGAACAATTGTAGAGTTGCCGCCAAAATTAAAAAAAATCCCATATCTTTCACAATTTTGAAGTTAGGTTATTCGAACCTTCTAAACATATGTTCTACTTGTCAATACTTATCGAGCACCCATACATCGTTTTCCGAACAGTTAAACGATAGTAGAGTTGCCATAATTTGAAAAAATCGTATATCTCCCACAATTTTACAGATAGATTGTTCAAACCTTCAAAAGATATATTCTACTCATCATTACTTATTGAGCCCTCATACATTGTTTTCCGATCCGATGAACGGTAGTAGAGTTGCCACCCCCACAATTTTGGAAACCCCAAATCTCCCACAATTTTGGAGTTAGGTTGTTTGAACCTTTTAGGCATATATTCTACCCATCATTACTCATCGAGCCGCCTTACATCTTTTTTCGATCAGATGAACGATAGTAGAGTTGCCGCCAAAATTTGGAAAAATCGCATATCTTCCACAATTTTGGAGTTAGGTTATTCGAACCTTCTAGACATATGTTCTTCTTGTCAATACTTATCGAGCACCCATACATCGTTTTTCGATCAGATAAGCGATAGTAGAGTTACCACCTTTACAATTTTAAAAAAATCTCTAAACTTCCACACTTTTAAAGATAGATTGTTTGAACCTTTTAGGCATATATTTAAATCATCATTACTTATCGATCCACCATTTAACATCCAAAAATCCTGCTGGTCTCGCACTTTCTTAAAGTCTTCGCAAAACAATTTTGCATACATTCACTTTAGTATCAAGTTTGTACCACTGTGCCGTAGGGGGGTGTGAGAATTAACAAAAAAAAAAAAAACACCTCAGCACAGGAACCACACACAAGCAAATGGCTAGAGTGGCAATCGATATTTAGAGCTCGCGCAATTTTTACGGCCGGCCAATCATGAAGGAGCCGCCACAGTGTCCAGTTCCAACAGTTTGGCCCGGATCACACGGTCTTGGCTATGGACAGGAGGGGTCATCATTTGCATGTCAATCAGTTAAATGGTAAAGTGCCTCCCCCCTCCCCCCCCTTCCATTTAATTGAAAATATTTAATTGGATTAATTCTCAATCCGTCGCGGGGCCTATAAAATATTGAAGATGGAAACGGCAACAACTAACTACACTCTGACCTCAATTTAATCTTTTATAATTTTTTTGCAGGTCGGCTATATTGAATGAAGTACAAACACAGGGCAGCACAAAACTTCCATCAAATAAATCTGTACTAGTATTAGGCGATAATGCCACCGGCAAAACGACCCTCATTGCCAAACTGCAAGGCGTGGAGGATCCCAAGAAGGGATCCGGTCTGGAATATGCCTATATTGATGTCAAAGATGAGTACAGAGACGGTAAGTAGGAGGAGGTTCCAATTCCTTGCTTTGGTTTTGTTAACTAATTTTTGCTGCTTCTTTTCAGACATGACGCGCCTGGGCGTTTGGGTCTTGGATGGTGATCCAGGACACACAAATCTCCTGCATTATGCGCTCAACGAAACGAACTATGCACACACCCTCGTCATACTCACAGTGTCAATGACACAACCCTGGGGCTGGCTAGAGCAGCTCAATCATTGGATTAAGGTATTGGCCCAGCATATTGAGAGTCTACAGCTGGAACCCAAAGAGAAGGAGGCGGCACGTCAACGTTTAACGACCACATGGCAGAGCTATTGTGAGGTGGGTGATGACCTGGATCCGGGTTCGCCAGTGAAACGTAATATGCGCAACAATTCAATAGATGAAGATGATCTATTGCCGCTGACAGAGGACGCACTTATAACCAATCTGGGACTGGATATTGTGGTGGTGGTGACAAAGGTGAAACTGAACAGCAATTCAAGACTCACATATTAATATATTCTTCACTCCAGACCGACTACATGACCACCCTGGAGAAGGAGTACGAGTATCGTGATGAGCATTTCGATTTCATACAACAATGGATACGAAACTTTTGCCTTAGACACGGCACCTCACTGTTCTATACCAGCGTCAAAGAAGATAAAAACTGTGATCTCCTCTACAAATATTTAACGCATCGAATTTATGGTCTACCATTCCGTACACCAGCGCTAGTCGTTGAAAAGGATGCGGTACTCATGTAAGGCACAAACCCGGCAATGCTTTGTCCTTATTTACACATATATATTTTCCATTTTCCAGTCCGGCTGGCTGGGAAAGCTTAAAGAAAATAAGTATTCTGTATGAGAATATGCATGGCGTTAAAGCTGAGAATCTATATACTGATATTATCAAGGCTCCACCCACCCGAAAGGTAAGACCAAATCTCTTTTACTTTAACTTTATTAAAAACCTAAATTATTTCAGGCGGTTTCCAATCGCGAGGCTGAAGTGCAAACCGAGGATGAACAGGCATTTTTGGCACGCCAACAGGAGATACTCAAACAGGGTGGTCAAGTGCGTGGTGAGTCACCCTTACGCTCTCAGGGTGCCAGTTCGGGTGGCCAGAAAACTGGTGTGCCACGTACACCCGGCAGTGCGGGCCAGAGTTCACCCAAAAAGGTAAGTAAAAATACAAGAATTTGTGTACCTTTTTTTTTTCATATATTCTATTCGACAGATTGATCCCAAGCTCACACCCGCCACACCCGGCGGTGAGGGTGTTTTGGCCAATTTCTTTAATTCGCTGTTACATAAAAAATCCGGCGGTCCAGCCGGTGGTCCCGCCGGTCCTGGTAGTCCAGCTGGTCCTGGTAGTTTGGGTACACCACGCTCAGCCAATGGCACGGATGGCCTTCTGATGACGCCCGAAAAGTTGGCTGTACGCACCGATGCGGCTGCTGAATTGGATCGTTTGTCGCGTAGCGTTAAAAAGGATATCGATCTATCGCAAAGTGAGTGTTGAAGTGACGCCACACACACACACACACACTCACACACACACACACACATACCGAATGTTTGGCACTCGTAGAAACTCTAAGGGAAACTCTCAATTTTTTTTAGGGCAGCTTTTTAAAGGTGATTACCCCAAGTATTTAATTTAATTTTTCTGGAGTGAAACTCAACTCAAGTTTTAAACAATTATTTAGGTTTCTTTATTTTTTTTATTTTTTTTTTTTGCTGGTAAATTATGCACATGGTTTACAGTTTGGTTGAATGAGTCAGTCATTGATTAATACTTTTTGAGTCACTTAACAGGAAAAGATTAAAACCGTGTTGAAACAGGTACAGGTACATTCTCGATGATGTTGATGATACTCGCTAGTTTTGCAACGGGTTTTCAATGTTGTTTTAACACTAGTTTTAACACTGTTTTCAAACATTGTATCCCCACATCTATTTTGAACTTTGTTTTCCAACAAAACAAAGTTTTTCAACATGATTTTCCAACACTGTTTTCTAACACTATTTTACAACATTGTTTTTAACTTCGTTTTCCAACACTGTTTCCCAACTCTGTTGTTGAACAATGTTTTCCTAACACTATTTTCTAACACTGTTGTTGAACATTGTTTTCAGTCATTGTTTTTCAACACCGTTTTCCAACTCTGTTGTTCCAACACTATTTTCAAACAATATTTTCCTACACTGTTGTTGAACATTGTTTACAGTCATTTGTTGAAAGTTGTTTTTCTAACACTATTGTTGAACATTGTTTTCAGTCATTGTTTTCCAACACTGTTTCCCAACTCTGTTGTTGAACAATGTTTTCCTAACACTATTTTCCAACATTGTTGTTGAACATTGTTTTCAGTCATTGTTTTGCAACACCGTTTTCCAACTCTGTTTTATAACACAATACTGTGTTCCAACAATATTTTCCAACACTGTTGTTGAACATTGTTTTCAGTCATTTTTTCAGTCATTTGTTGAAAGTTGTTTTCCTAACACTATTTTCCAACACTGTTGTTGAACATTGTTTTCAGTCATTGTTTTCCAACACTGTTTCCCAACTCTGTTGTTGAAAAATGTTTTCCTAACACTATTTTCCAACACTGTTGTTGAACATTGTTCAATCATTGTTTTCTAACACTGTTTTCTAACTCTGTTGTTGAACATTGTTTTTAACTTCGTTTTCCAACGCGGTTTCCCAACTCTGTTGTTGAACAATGCTTTCCTAACACTATTTTTCAACACTGTTGTTGAACATTGTTTTCAGTCATTGTTTTCCAACACTGTTTCCCAACTCTGTTGTTGAAAAATGTTTTCCTAACACTATTTTCCAACACTATTGTTGAACATTGTTTTCATCTTGTTTTTCTAACACTGTTTCAACCTGTTTTAAAACAATTAACAACTTTTTCAAACATATTTTCCAACACTGTTGTTGAAAAATGTTTTCATCACCTGTTGTTGAACATTGTTTTTCAACACTGTTTTCCAACTCTGTTTAATAACACAATACTGTGTTCCAACACTATTTACAAACACTGTTGTTGAACATTGTTTTCCTAACACTATTTTCCAACACTGTTGTTGAACATTGTTTTCAGTCATTGTTTTCCAACACTGTTTTTCAACACTGTTGTTGAACATTGTTTTTCAAAACTGTTTTCCAACTCTGTTTAATAACACAATACTGTTTTCCAACACTATTTACCAACACTGTTGTTGAACATTGTTTTCCCAACACTGTTTTCTAAGCAATCGCCTGGTCAAACTGTTTTCAATCAACAGGTTTCACAAGAAAGCCATTTCTTACGGTATTTTATGTAGAGTTCATCTCTTTTCAGTTAACATATGTTTTACATCAGAGCCTCGTGAGTGTTAACCACCACACTCACTTTTTTTTACAAAATGAAATGGAAAAAGAAAATAGTGTTAAAACTCGTCTAGAAAATACGGATTAATGTGCTGAACAGGCAATATAAAACTCGCTCAATTTCATCTACAAAGAAGGAATGTTGTGGGAGTTGGTGAAAAGTGCAGAAAATGTACAGAATCAGATGCTGCGAGTAGTCGGGAACATCTGATCTTATCAACCCAACGGTTCTTTTCCTTCGTGATTCAAATTACAAAATTTTAAAGTAATTTCTTTTTTTAGGCTTTTACTTTGGTATTCAACAGGAACCGAACCCTTTTTTGTTGGTGTTTTCGGGTTGTTTCAGCATTTTTTCGCTGTTCGAAGTGCTTCTGTTCAGAACCGGTTTGCAGCCCTGAAATATTCAGGCATGTTACCATTTTCGATCACTAGAGCTTTGATATAATCCAACAACCTGGTTGTAAACCTTATTCCCTAACTGTTTGCATTTGACAGGATAAAAAACTGGTAAAAGAGAAATATTTTCAAAAAATCCAATCAATGATTTGATTCATTTAAAGAACTGAAGAACAAAATTTACTTAGTAACAAAACAACAAAAAATTCCACTCATGTGATGAGTTTTTCTTTAAGTTTGAGTCAGATGTTTCCCTTAACGATTTTACGAGTTCTTTTTAGCATTCTGGGCAACAACTTTAGCTTAAATATATATATATATATTAACAAAACAAAAATTTAACAATTAAAAAAAGGCTTAGCTTAGCGAAACAAAAAAAAAAAAAAATTAAAAATAAATACAGTTGGCAAATTGAATTACTATAATATATATATATATAAACCCAATCCACACAATTTGTATAAAAAATAAATTATTTCATTTATGTAAGAACGTAATAATACAAACAAACAAACAAACAAGCTGCGCAGCAAAAGATTCTAAAATCCTGCTTCACACACACACACACACACACGTAGTCCTTAGTCTAAATGTATTTTTTAAATTTTGCTGTTTGGATTTTAATGTAGCCTTACACACACACACACACACAGAGTTACTTTACCTATTTTAAATCAATTGTTTTTTAAGCCACATGAAAAACTAACTCTGAAAATATGTAACTATTTTTATTTATATGAAAAGTCAAGCGCAGGAATTTACATTTATTTCGCAAATTCTAAGAAAAATTCAAGCACGAAAGACCCTTACAAACATATATATATATATAAAAGAAATCAAGCTAACCCCAAAATTGAGAGCTCATCATGGCCGGCAAAAGCAAAAGAGCGAGTTGGCAGCGCCAATGTTAACAGAACCTCGCTATACTCTATACTCCAATATCGAAACACACTATACACCTTCTTCTTCTTTTTTTTTGCCATATATATAAACAAATATTGTTGTAATTTTTGTACTTATTTTTCAAAACACCGAGATTAACTTTAACTCTTTGACTTTCTGTCTTGCCTCTCGCTCTTTGTCGTGCTACACACAACAACTAACACTATTTTTTTTATATGTATAAACAAATTTATGATTATAATAAATATATATATAAAATTGTACCACAAATTATTTAAACAAACAAGAAAACACAGAACAAAATTGAAATGTAAATTCATAAAAATATAAAACAACCTTCGTCTCTATACAAATGTGTGTCTGTATAAAAAAATCCCCCAAAATCAAACGAAAAGAAGTGGAGAGAAAATGCAAGAAACAAAAACTAATTTAAATAAAAATTTCCAAAAAAAAAATAAAAAAACAATGAAAATAAATTTAAAATGTGGTTGTTTATTTTTGTATATTGTGCTATATCAGCTATTCGCAGGATAAAAGTCCTTTGGAGTTCAATCATTTTGACACCAATTTGGTCCTGATCCTGGCAAGGATGCGGAAGCTATACTGTATTTGCACTAAATCCTGATTATCACAGCTATGCGCAGGACTATTTGCATGTCCTTTAGCCAGCTGTTAGTCCTTTGACACCAATTTGGTCCTGATCCTGGCAAGGATGCGGGAGTTATGCTGCATTTGCTAGAAATTGGCAAAAAACACTAAATCCCGATTATCACAGCTAGCCGCGGGACTATTCGCATATCCTTTGGCCAGCTGTTAGTCCTTTGACATAGCATCATTTTGGCTTCAATTTAGTCCTGATCCTGGCCAGGATACGGCCGCTGTGAGCTGTTTTAGTTTTACAGAAATTTTTTATTTCATGCCTGTTTAAAGGATAATTCAGGATCTATTGATGCCAACGCATGCTACTTCACCAGGACTATCTGCTGACCAAAGCACATCCTTGTAGTCCTTCAAATGGCTAAGAAATAACAACTTTTGTATTTCAAGGATAATATTTATTTTGCTCATATCGGGCGCATATCCTGCCGCAGGACATTGGGACTTGGTTTCCCCGCATCCTGGCAACGATTCTGATCGATTGGCTTCAAAGGATATGAAATTTTTGCAAAGGGTTTGCTCAGCAAAAATGTCCTAAAACCACAAAATGCACTTTTTCTCAGCCATTTGAAGGACTACAAGGATGCGCTTTGGCCAGGATACATTTCTCACTGATTAATAACGAATGGCATCGAGACATCCTGGATTATCCTGCCAGGAACCGAGTTTTTATGGCATTTTCCTTAAACTAAAATAGGCCCTAGCGGCCGTATCCTGGCCAGGATCAGGACCAAACTGGTGGCAAAATGATTCTATGTCAAAGGACTATCATCTGACCAAAGGACATGCCAAACGTCCTGCAGGGAGCCGAGAAAATAGGGATTTTGTGTTTTTGGCCTATTTCTAGCGCTGCCGAGGCTGAAAAATGCCAAGTCCTGGATTCCTAGATGACCCACATATATTTTGATGGCAAACAAACAGAATCGACGCCAGGATTCGGGCAAACCAAATCCCAATGTCCTGCGGCAGGATTTACGCCTGCTAGGACGATTTTAAGATTTAACCAGGGCTTGTCAAACTGTTGCGTTCAGCCGGACCATTTGATGGATTCCTAGATGACCCACATATTTTTTGATGGCAAACCAACAGAATCGACGCCAGGATTCGGGCAAACCAAATCCCAATGTCCTGCGGCAGGATTTACGCCTGCTAGGACGATTTTAAGATTTATCCAAGGCTTGTCAAACTGTTGCGTTCAGCCGGACCATTTGAGCGGCCAAAATGCCATTTTCAAAAATCTAAAACGCCAGGCCAACAGCAACCACTAACTTGAAAAAAATCAGCAAGTTGCAAAATTTCCATAGCCTAGCCTCCAGGGGCAGCAACATTTTTTTTTAGCAAAAATTCCATTGCCTACATTCAAGGGCAGCCATTGAAATTGCCCAAAATATTGCCTTTAACCAAGCACCCAACCCCAACCGAAATCCGTAGCAGCTGATTTGCTTTTGTTTAAAACTTTACTATTTATTTACTATTGATTGATTGAAATTATTTAGGTGTTTCTTTTGTTGTTGCTGTTTCATCTATGTTACAGAGGATAAACTATATTGCGCTTATTGAACATGCTCATTCACTTGAGGGACGAGCACTCCTTACTTTAGATATTATATATATATATATATTTATGTATATTTATATATATGTATACATATTCTTGTCAACATAATTTCTTCGGCTTTCGACTTACAATTTAATAAATAGAGACTTGTACAAAATGCAGAATTAGAATTAAAGCAACAATTGAATTCAGCAGGAACGCAGTTGGATGCATCATCAAGATTGGCTTGGATATGGATTCGAGATACCAGATGCTGAAGTATACCGAGTATTCCGTGTGGAATGCGGCTAGGAGAACATTAAATTACATTACATTACATTGTAGAAGAGATTCAAAAAGTCATTCTAGACGCCGGCATAGAGCGGCAGCTTGGCCGTGTCCACCTTTTCCTCCACCTTGAACGAGGGAAACAGACCGCCCTGATTGGTGCGCGTATTCTTGCCCTTGGAGTTGCCGTCCCAATGGTTGCCCGCAACCGAGACCAGATCGCCCACTTTTAGTTGGAGGTCCTCGTGCGTGCGCGGTTTGTGCGCAATGACGGCGCGACGATTGTGCGCATTCTGGCCGCCATAATAGTAAATGTCGTCCAGCGATTTGAACCGATGCGATGCATCTGGATACATTGTCTGCATAATCTCGTATGCCACGCGGCACACCTGCGACGAGAATGTGCACACTAGATGGTCGGAAATGGAGAGCAGGTGTATATCCAATATGATTCCATTGAGAGCCGTGTCCGTATAGCGTGTGGAGACGGCCGCCATGCGAGCAACCTCTGGATCGCCCACAATCTGGTACTGTGGATATTTTTTGCGCGCCTCATCAATCACCCGAGCATCATCCGAGGCCAGAAAGATGCGACGCACCACTGTAGTGCCATTTGTTTCCAGCGTGCGATAATAATCCTCGACATGCGTCATATACTCCTCGATACTGTGAAAGGCAGCCTCCGTGCCCACCTTGTCGGTGCGACGCACATGCACCCTAGAAGGCAAGACCACAAAAATTACAGAGAGAGAGAATTGGGACAGAGTGTGTTCATGGCACTTACCCCACAATTGGACGCTCCCAGCCCAAATTGCGCATACCCGACAGCAGAAAGTCACGGGTTGGAGTCTGTGGACGTAGCAAATATTTCAAAAATTGTCCCACCCACCAGACAATGGGATCACCATGCAAACGCTTAAGACGTGGCGCCAAATCCTCGGGCACGGCCAGCGGCAGGTATGGCGGTCGCGGCATTAGCGAGTCAATGATGGGCAACACTAGAACCTGTGTATTGGGCTTGCCGGGCCAATTGTAGGCATTGGCCGAGCCAGCATCGTGACAGCTATTGGATACGGGCAGGAATACCTCCTCCCAGCCACCTTTGTGATAGCGCCAACCGCGTGACTTAAGGATCAGGGTGCGCTCAGTGGCATAGGCCACAATAAAGCAATAGACCACATGATGCAATTGGCAGCCATAGCCACAGCCCTGGAAAGAGGAGAAAGAAGAGGAAAAAAAGGTTTGAGTTGATGGTAGAGATTTGTGGGCTTCAAGAGGGGACTGATCGCATAGCTGATATACCCATTTGTGTAAGGGTGCAAATGGGGGCATACAAGCATTCCACAACTTGTTTCTTACTTCAATATTTAACTATTGATTCTCGTTCAGGGCATTCCCTGAACATATTTGCACAGCTTGTGGCACACATTGACTGTAAATAGTGTAAGCTCCATTTATTGAAAACCTGAAACTTGTCTTGACAGTTCACCAACTCCATTGGAGGCGTTATCAACGTTTGTCTCCCATCATTTGAAAGTAAAAAGTCTGAAAGGCCTTTAGGCGATCTTGGTTCCTTTGGTTAGGCGAACTAGTGCTCAGGACCGAAAGAGGATATCCATTTAAAAGGCAAATAACTTTGCAATCCTTACAAAAAACAAGTAAGAAAGTCGGTCAAGCCCGACTGTAATATACTCTGTACCTGTTTGTATGTAACTGATATCTGAGAGCGGCGCAAGCAAGGTCCAATTGGGAAATTACCAGTTAGCTTTTGCCCTCTCGCTCTCTCTTTCTCGTAGGTTATACCAATCGCTGCGGTGTTGTTGTTGTCGTTGCTTTAAATTTTCTTTTACGTATAACTCTAATATCGTTCATCTGATCGAAAAACGTTGTATGGCGGGTCGATTCATAATAAGTAGTAGAATATATGTCTAGAATGTTCGAACTATTTATCTTGAAAATTGTGGGAGTTACTTCGTTTTTTTTTAATTTGCGGGGGAGGCAGGGGGCGTGGCAAAAATTAAAAATAAACTTGATCTGCCTGCAAGTATAAGAAACATATGTTCCATACACCTCAAACCTCTATCTCTTACCATCTCTAAGATCTCTTCGTTCATACGGACGGACGGACAGACCGACAGACGGCAATCATATGCTGCATTTCGACTACTAACCGCTAAAAAAGTGACCCTGGTGTTTTTCTAATAGAGTATTTCCCCATTCGTTGTTAACACTTTGCGTGGACTAATGCTTTCTTGTTGAAAATTCTAATTAATTTTGACTTGCAACCGTTTGCAGTGTCAACCGCAGCCACGTAGCCGTCATCCACCCCTCCCCCACCCCCTTTTCCGAGCTCACACAACGTTTATCGCATTTGATCGGCGTTGCGGCGTACCGCGAAATGCGGCAATGTCAACCCTTGGACGCACGCGTAGGCGGCGCCGTATCATTTATCACAACTGAGAAAGAGAGAGAGAGAGAGAGCGAGAGCTCTTGCTTGCTGCAGACTTTAAAGTGCAGCACAAGTCACAGGCCATAAATTAGGCATTGAAATTTGATATTGTGTGCTGCCTTTTCTTGTTGAACAGTGTGCCGACGTACACGTACAATGCACTGCAATTAGATTGAAAATTGCGGCAACATGAGCTCCTTAGCGCGCTGTCATCTCGTTTGCATATTATGCATTAAACAAAAGGGGGCAATCAATATGTTGACAAGAAGCGAACCACCAATAATAATTAATCATAAAATATGACAAAAAAAAAAAAAAAATAACAACAGCGTGGCCATAAACCAACGCACAATATGACTTAAAGGTTGTACCAAAAAAAAAAAATCTGAGGTCGGAACCGCCCGGAACGGTTAACTTTTTTATTTTCCATGATAACGTTTTTAAATTCAAGAATTATATATATTTTATGCTTTTAAACAGTTTGACAAGATTTGATTATAATCGCATGACTATATCTTATAGCTGCCATAGGAACGATCGGCCGAAAAACAGGTCTTAGTAAGAAAACCTTTTTTATTTTCCATGATACCGATCTTAGACTCAGAAACTATAAATATTTCATGCTTTTAAACAGTTTGACAAGATTTGATTATAATCGGACGACTATATCTTATAGCTGTCATAGGAACGATCGGTCGTTAAATAGATCTTTGTGAGAAAAACTTTTTTGTTAACCTTCTTTATCTCAGGAATAACATGCTTTTTAACAGTTCTACCAAATTTGGTTAAAATCACATGACTGTATACTCTAGCCATGTTTTTATAAGAAAAGTTTTTTTTGAAAAAGATAAAAATAAACTATTAAGAAGAGCAGCAATTCAGATATACGACGCCGAAAAGTGTAGCATTGGCTTAGCACATGGCACATAAAACAATGGGCTCAGGAGCTGAGAAAAAATAAAGAAAAAATTAAACTGGAGCTGTTGTTGACTCGAAGGCAAGTCAGCACCAACTGAATTAGATTGTTCGTATTTGGACCAGGTATGTTTTCCAGGCCTACTGACATCCATAAAAAATATTTCTCAAATTTTCCTAACCTGCAACGCCTACAATTTCATAATTCAAAAGAAAAACAAAGGCAAAAAGCATTAAAATTAAATATAGAAATGTTTAAGAAAAAAAATAAAGAAAAAATTAAACTGGAGCTGATGTTGACTCGAAGGCGAGTCAGCACCAACTGAATGAGATTGTTCGTATTTGGATCAGGTATGTTTTCCAGGCCTACTGACATGCATAAAAAATATTTTATTAAATTTTCCTAGTCTGCAACGCCTACTAAAAACTAAAATTTCGCAATTGAAAAGTGAGTGCCATACTTCACAAACTTTTTATCATATCTTTTTGCTATGCCATTAAGAAAATTGGTCATCTAAATCCTCTTTATAATTTCATAGTCTAAAATCTGTCGTATTTCAGTTAAAAATTGAGATCTTTAGCGATTTGTATAGATTTAAACACATACTATAAGACTACGGTCCAATATAGTTCATAATACGTCATAAGTCGGTCAAGCCCGACTGTAATATACTCTGTGTACCTGTTCGTATGTAACTGATAACTGAGAGCGGCGCAGTCCCATTAGATCCTGCCGTCACGCAAGGTCCAATTGGGAAATTACCAGTTAGCTATTGCCCTCTCGCTCTCTCTTTCTCGTAAGTTTTACCAATCGCTGTGGTGTTGTTGTTGTCGTTGGTTTTTATTTTCTTCTACTTATAGCTCTAATATCGTTCATCTGATCGAAAAACGATGTATGGCGGGTCGATTCAAAATAAGTAGTAGAATATATGTCTAGAATGTTCGAACTATCTATCTTGAAAATTGTGGGAGTTATTTCGTTTTTTTTAATTTGCGGAGGAGGCAAAAATCCAAAATAAACTTGATCTGCCTGCAGGTATAAGAATTATATGTTCCATACACTTCAAACCTCTATCTCTTACCATCTCTGAGATCTCTTCGTTCATACGGATAGACGGACATGGCTATATCGACTCGGCTGCTGATGCTGATCAAGAATATATATACTTTATAGGGTCGGAGATGCTTCCTTCTGGCTGTTACATACATTTGCACAAACCCAATATACTCTGTGTACCTTCGGTACAGAGTATAAAAAGGATTTGAATGACTTTTATCTAATGAAGCTGCGTGAAATTGAAGCAGAAGTCCGAAAGAAAGAAGAAAGAAACTAAGTCGGTATTTACACGATGAAGCAAACTTCATGAAGTTTCTCAAAAAGCTCTTGCTTGTAGGAAAGAGTTGTGGTGGGGTAGCTTTCTCCTCTACACCATTTTCCTACAAGCAAGAGCTTTTAAAAAAAACATCATAAAATTTGCTTCATCGTGTAAATCCCGTCTAACTTCCAATTTCAAAGACCAGATACTTTTAAGTAAAATATAAAGCATAACTGCCATCCGGCTCGAAGGACCAAATGTTGTATCGGGTTGGTGTGACTTCAAGTTAATCCATAGAAATCGCTATATTTAATAGAGTTTAATCGCACCACCGCTCAACCGTGAAAAATTCACACTTGATGTGTTACAGTTATGGCAACATATCCCAATACATGACCTCGAGCCGGCTGCTGAACTCACTATCTAAACAATAGAAAGGTCGCTAAAATGCTTTTGATTTTGGTAGAAATACATTGTGAAAGTTCCCTGTGATCTTTTTTTTTAGTTTAAACTGGCAAGTGTTTTAGTCGTTTAGTTTTTGTTTAAAATTTATTATTTACACAAGTGCGGGTATAAGCTATATATATATATGTGGACCGTGTTCAAAATTCAACAACGTTGGTTCATTCAACTATTGATTGATCAACAAAAACAAATCCAAAAATGTTACTTTTAGGAATAACGATTAACAAAGCCAGGAACTAAGGTTCGAAAAGCAAAGGAAACGATCCGCGTACTGAACCTTAATCTTAACCAGGGATTAATCCTGAAACGAATATCGGTTACGGTATGTACCGAAATTATAATTTCGGTAAAAGGTTCTATTTCGGTTTTCGGTTCTGATACGGTAGCCAGATTTTTGTTTCGGTATACCGGTACGTACCGGTAAAAGCCTAATATTTTTAATATTCAAAAATTGAAATTGTTTCATGATATCATATCATAAAATGGCAATATCTCCGAAACTATTTCGAATTTTTGAAAATGGTTTGAAGGGGATGAAAGGGGAAAGTCCCAGCTATAATAATAATGCAAAACAAAAAAAATTGAAAAAATTATTTTTTTTTCAAATGTAGGTGACCCCCTCTTAAGTGCTGTATTCTTGAGTCTCTCAAGCACGAACTTTGCTCCACTAAAATGGCAATATCTCCTAAACTATTTCGAATTTTTGAAAATGGTTTGAAGGGGATGAAAGGGAATGTCCCAAGCTATAATAATAATGCAAAAAAAAAAAAAAAAAATTTTTAAAGGTAAATGACCCCTTTTAAAAATATTATTTCAAGAACTTTGCTCCACTAAAATGTCAATATCTTCTAAACTATTTCGAATTTTTAAAAATGGCTTGAAGTAGATAAAAGGGGAATATCCAAGCTAAAATAACAATGCAAAATAAAAAAATCGAAAAAAAAAATATTTTTCAAATGTAAAAGACCTCCTCAAGGGTATATTCAGTGCTTCCTCAGCACGAACTTTGCTCCACTAAATTGCAAATATCTCTAAACTTTTTCGAATTTTTTAAAATGGTTTGAAGGGGATGAAAGGGAATGTACAAGCTATAATAATGATGCAAAACAAAAAAATCGAAAAAATATTTTTTTGGTAAGTGAATAGAACCCCCTCTTAAGGTTGTATTGGATGTGCTTCCTCAAGCACGAACTTTGCTCCACTAAAATGGCAATATCTTCTAAACTATTTCGTTCGATTTTTGCAAATGGTTTGAAGGGGATGAAAGGAGAATATCCCAGCTATTAAAAAAAATTTTTTTTTGAAAATGCTTCCTCAAGCATGAACATTGCTCCACTAAAATGACAATATCCAATATTCTAAACTATTTCGAATTTTTTAAAATGGTTTGAAGTGGATGAAAGGGGAATGTCCAAGCTAAAATAATAATGCAAAAACCCCCTAATATTAAACTAAATCGAATTTTTGAAAATGTTTAAGTAAAATGGAATGTCCTAGTAATTTTTCAAAAAAAAATGAAAAATTTTTTAAAAGACCTTGAAGAATTATCGAAAATTCCTTATTAAATAAAGTATAAAATCAACGCACAGGCTAAACGGTAAGTTTTCTTAGTAGTTTTCTTAGCTCACTCACCTTATTCAGCTTACACACCAGCTTGCGCGCATTTGGACAATCGCTGGGATTCTGTAGATGATGTAAACGTCGCTGCACCAAATCGCTTAAATCTTTGGATTCTTTGTGACGCCAGGCCTCATAGCCATCCACTTGACGCAAATGATCCATATCGCTTAGCAGGGAACGCTTATGCTCGGCACCCTGCAACAGCACCTGATTGATGGACTCCTCCAAATCGGCGGCATTGGTATCACTGGCCACAGTTTTGCGTATTTTGCCCAATTCGCTGCTGAAATAATTCCAGATTTCGGCAATATTCGTTTGAATGCGCCGACGTGTGAATTCATATTCCAGACTGGGCTCCCGGGGCACTGAACCATCTGCTCCAGCTGTATCTGATGGTAGATTTGGTCCACCAGCACCGGCCATCAGGCTGTCCAACAATGGATCATGACCATTGGCGGCATCTAAATTATTGTTAGTATCCCCCCAGCTACGTAGTTCCGCTGGAGCTGCTTCGAAAAATGACTCCACATCCGAACCGGCTGGATTTTGTGCATTATTCTCCAGTCTTTGTACCAACTTAAGGGCGCTCTGTTTGTCAAGTTGTTCGCTGTAAAAAGGGAAAGAGAGCAGCTTAAAGAAACATCAAAACACATTCGTTTGTCCGTCCGACCCTCCCCCCGGAGGCATTAAACGAAAGCAACCTCAAGTGGTGGGGGAGCTTTTGAGGGGCGAGACCTAATCAGCATATGAATTGTGCATGGCTTGTGGCTTGTTAAGTGAGTGGCGAGTGGTGGTCATAAAAGTTAATTGTTTTCAGTTTGTTATGCCCTCAAATCATGAAAATTCGAAATTAGTTTAAAGTTGCTAATTTTCTTCTTGGATCGTGGTAATACATCAATTCCTCATTAAAATAAGCTATTGTGTGTTAAAATCTGTGGATAAATGACCGAGATATACACAGTTGAGCAGGTATTGCATACAAAACTGTAAAGGTCTATAACTTGGCCGTTTTCCAATCGATTTAAACATACGATAGCTTGTTTGAAAGCCAATTGTTGTATTACTAAGATTGAAGAATAAAATTAAACACTTTTAATTATTTTCGTCTTTTTATCTTTAATCTATTAATTTTCCTCATTGAACCCTATACACTGGTGTCCATTGAATTAGTCCAGGTAAGCTCATTTCAAACAGAACTCACTTTTATATGAACTATTTTTGAAATTGTAGTTTAAGGGCCGATTTCTCATCTTCTAGATAGATATAGATAAACGTAAAATTTACTCTGATATTTGTAGGTTTCGAAAAGACAAACTTAGGCCCAAATTCTTAACTTCTATATAGCTGCTACGCAGGAGATGAGAAATCGGGTCAGCTTGTTCCTTTCCAATACTTTAACGGCAGCTAGTTGGTTCTTGGGTTTCAAGTTTGCATTTCTGCTCAGGTCAGGTTTAAGGTTCTATTTCCTTACCTCATTAGCTCATCGATTAGCTGCTTCAGCTCTTCATTCCGCTGCTTGGTGTGCTCGAGCAGCTGCAGGGCGTGACTGATGCGGCGCGCATTGATCTCGTTCTCGCCCGTCGCCAACTGATTCTGTGTGCTGGTCAATTTGACAACAAACACATAGACCAGCACCACCCAGGCCAGCACAAAGAGGATTAGGGCGCGCGCCCATGAATTTGCCGATGAGCCAAACAGTTGACGCACCAGCAACATGGCCCTGCACTCCAGCTGCTGCTTCTGCTGCTGCTCCTCCTGCCGCCTCCTCGCCCGGTGGCTAGCCTAAGTCACTTGAATGGATGTGGCAATTCTTGATCTTGGGACACACACACACACACACACTGTTCCAAGACGTAGCCGGTGTGTCGTTTGTTGATTTTGGAGTTTTTGGAATCGGTTGTCAGCCTTAGCTCCTGGTTGGGCAATAAGCGCTAATCCTCATCATCGAATTGTGGTGCTGCGAGAGAGAGAGAGAGAAGAAACAATAATTTGAGAGAGAGTGTGGGGGTAGAGGGAAACAGATGTTGGGGACCATTAAATTTCAATGAGTAATTTTACGGCTGCTGCCGCTGCCAAACCGTGTGCGCAAATAAATAATATAACAAAAAAAAATATATATATATATGTAAAGCCAACCCAACTGGTTCACTCCGCTGCTAGTTCACTCCGCTGTGCTAGTTCAATCTGCTAGTTCATTTCACCTAGCGGGCTGGAGATGAGCAATTTTTACACATGCGAAACTGGTTACTTCGTGTCACGAGTACTTTTTTGTTATTATTTTGTAACGATTCACTTAGTCACCGCAAAACAAAATTCAAAATAACCACCAACAATATGAAAGTTAATTAAATTTTTGAACATTTCAAAACGATCTGGTAAATATTTTTTCGACAGACACATTATGTTTTTCTACACATGAAAATTAATTAAGATCTCATTAACGAAAAATGATTGTAAAAAATGTTTAACAATAATGAAAGTTTTAATCCGTTGATGTGTGGAAAATAACGCCGAAAATCATTCGGCGTAGGAAGAATGGCTCGATGTGTTACATACTGTGGGTTATGTTGGCCAGTGTAGTTCATGTGAAATAAAAAATGTTTAATTGTTTTCTATTTCCATTTTTCCCCTACGCGTTTCGACGAGAACATCTACTCGACCCATTTGAAGCTGCAGAGGGTATCATATTATGGCCTCTGGAATAGACTGGAAAAGGAATGTGTAAGACGTCAAAACGGTGTTTTCCAAGTCGGTTATTACTAGATCTCAAAAACGGCTAAACCGAGCGATCTTAGATATATTTCTCGAGGATTGAGGGAAGCATTAAGATTTACCATAATTATTTCTATTTAAAAAAATTCTGGAAATTTGAAATATCTGAATTTTCAACTATTTCTTCGATTAAACCCAGAATTTATCTAACCCCTAAAGGATTCTAAACCGTTATTTGATTTCAGCTAAGCCAAATCAAAGAAAATGCCTTTTCTTGGGAGGACCTTCTTCGGGAGATCGTCCACATAAGCAGTATTCTTTAATAGTTTTACATGATCGAAGTGGGATTAGAAACTTAAAGGAAGATACTACACCTAAGTCCGCATTAACACGATGCAGTTTCCTTCATGAAGTTTTTGTTTGTGGGGAAGAGGTGAAGAGGGGCAGCCGAAGCAGGCAATTCTTCATGACCTACCGCGGCGTGAAGCTTTTCGATCATTCTCCTTTGCTTTGTTCCGATAGAACTGATGCAGGGTTGATTTGTGGGTTATTTGGTCATCGATAACTCGTGTTCTCAGGCGAATTGAAATCGAACTTCATGAAGCAAACTTCTTCATGTAAATGCGCATGAAGTTTTGAAGATGCTTCAAAACGAAATAGAAGAGAGCTTCATAAAAGCAAACTTCATCGTGTAAATGCGGACTAATTCTGTTATTACACGGTCTACAAAAAATTTATATTAATCATACTTTTCACTTTAAAAAATGAATTATCTTTTGTTTTCCTGTAAATAAACTGTGCATTAATGTATCTTATATTTTAATTGTTTATTGAAGGTGGAAGGATTTGGAACCAATCCCCTTTTCTTCTATGTACAACTCCATGTATTTTTTTACACGGTTTTTTTTTTTTGGACCGTGTAAAAACAGAATTAGGTGTATTTGAATAATTACACTAGTTTACAGCAAAAAAGACCCATTGAAGCTTTTATTTTTTAATGATTAAAAGTGATCTTCAGCTAGATTAATACCTTGCTTGACGACATCTAAAGTTTCAATTTTGAGAAAGGAAAGTGTACCTACCGAAAAAACTAAAAAAAAAAATTCTAACTCAAAAACGAATCCATACAAAAATTTTTGAATTTCATTTTTGAGTTCAGCATTCTAAAGTACCTAAGAAAAAAATAACACCTTCAATGGGTCATTTTTTTTTTTTTTGTAAACTAGTGTTATTACTAGCTTTCTATATTCACCTTCAATGGGTCTTTTTTTTTTTTTTTTTTTTTGTTTTGTAAACTAGTGTTATTACACTTCAATGGGTAATTTTTTTTTTTTTTTTTTTGTAAAATAGTGTTATTACTAGCTTTCTATATTCACCTTCAATGGGTCTTTTTTTTTTTTTTTTTGTAAACTAATGTTATTACACTTCAATGGGTAATTTTTTTTTTAAACTAGTGTTATTTCTAGCTTTCTATATTCACCTTCAATGGGTATTTTTTTTTTTTTTTTTTGTAAATTAGTGTTATTACTTAACTTCAATGTTATTCACACTTCAATGGGTATTTTTTTTTTTTTTTTTTTTTTTTGTAAACTAGTGTTATTACTAGCTTTCTATATCCACCTTCAATGGGTATTTTTTTTTTTTTTTTTTTGTAAACTAGTGTTATTACTAGCTTTCTATATTCAAATAAATATACATACCTGCTCACAAAGTTTTGTTCAACTGTTGACTGACCCAGGATATATATAGCTGATGATTGGAAAATAATGCTGTGTGAACCCATCCAGTAGCTTAGGACAGCTTTGATCCAACGAAACGAAGCGAATGACCCTTAAAAACTGGATAAGACATCATTCAGCATTCAAAATTGAAGCCCACCATGTTTCAACTCCGTGAATGTGCCTGAATAACCTCCGCTTCGAAACTGATGGAACAATATATAATCATTCCGATGATCCCAATTCTAAATCTGTTAATCTGCTGATTGATGGATAATAAAAAAACTGACCATTGAAACGCCGCCGCCTCTTCTCCTCCTAGTCCAAATATCCATTCGATGATTTCTTTTTTGTTTTTTTTTGTGTATACTCTTAATATTTCACAATTTATTTTTTGGACTTATGCTATATTTTCTTTTGTTTTTGTTTTTAATAAAAATGATTATAATTTTGAGATGGTGTGTGTGTGTGTTGTTGTTTTTCGTATTTTGTTGTTGTTGTTGTTTTTCTCTAGTTCTTTTTTTTTTGTGGATCCAATCTGAAGAGGATCCTACGCAGTGCGTATAAATGGATGCAATTAAAATGTTTAGTGTTTAAATCAAATGAAAATGATTATCGTATAAATTATAAAAAATTCAGTATATATATGTATAGTTTAAAAAAAATAGTTGTACACATAAATTATAAATTAGATTATTACAATTACGACCACAAAAAATTTCTTAGTGTTGAAATGAGTTTTTTTTTTGTTGTTTTTTTATCTTGTTTCTTTGCTGGGGTGCAGAGGGGGGGTAGGGGGGCCGGGAGACGACGGAGATGCGTGAATATGCGACAAGTTTTGATTTATTGTTTATAATTTAATTACTTATATAAATTACGTTGTTTTTTTTATTATAATTATTGTTTTTTCATCCGTTTTTTTTTTTTTTTTTTTGTATTTAGTGGGCAACTGCGGCATTTGTAAACTTGTTTATAATTATTTAAACGTTTTTTTGACTGTGTAAAAATATTGATTTTTGTTTTTTTTTGTTTTCTATCTGATTCCTATTTTGTAATTGTATTTTGCTCTTGCAACTCTGAACTCTCGGCACGTGGAAGTAAGGGGGGTTGTGGTGTTGGTGTTGGTGCATCTCCAATCTTCCGCTATTATATGCTGGATTTCTGTGTGTGTGTGTGTGTGTGTGGGTTGTATATATATATATATCATATATTTTATATGTATGTATAATTAGTTTTGCTTAATAGTAAAATTTCTTGAATGTTGTTGTGGTAAAGTGTAGGTAATGTTTGCTCTATGTCTTCTTCCATCCGTCAACTCTCTCTCTGGGACTGCTGCTGCACTACATACATATGTCTTTCCACCAGATACACATGGTGAGCCATTTTGCGACTCATTCGCTGCGCAGTTTCTTTAAATCCGGCGACTTTTGATCACCGCCACCGGCTGAAGCCGAGGACATATCGCCGCAATGCAGGGCCGTGCGCTTTTGTCCAATGGCGGGCGCTGAGGAGAGTGCCGTATGCTGCAGTTTGCTGTTGTCGCGCAAAATTGCTGTGCTGCTGCTGTTGCTCTCATCATCCTCCTCCTCCTCCTCATCCACTTCGTCCTCATCCTCTTCATCCTCATCCTCATCATCGTCATCTTCCTCATCCTCATTGTCAACATCATTGGAAAGAACTCCATTGCCATTGCCATTACCATTGGCATTGGCCACTGTCTTTGAAGTAGGAGTAGGAGGTGGAGGAGCAGCCGCTGCTGCTGCTGCTGCTGTTACCTGGCCATTATTCTGCTGCTGCTGCTGCTGCTTGTTATTGTTATGAGGCTGGGACTGTGGCGTTAAACGATTAATCGGCGCCTCGAGATTACTTTCCGAGTCAGAGGCCAACGGTGTACCACCTAGACCCATGCCAAGCGCCATGGGCTCACCATCCTCGGTAGATGTGGTGGCCGTTGTCTGTGTGGTGCCATCGTTGTCATCAATAATCGGCTCCTGTGAGGTGGAATCGTTTGACACAAAATTGGAGTCACCATCCTGTAGAGCGGCTCCCACGGCAGTTGAATTGTTGTTCTTGGTCACGCCACCGCCGCCGCTCACAGAATTAAGCGGCGTCAAGGCGGCCGGATTGGTGTTCTCGTTCTCTGTCTCCGATTCTGTGGCAGTGTTGCGTCCACCTAGGGATATAGAACAAACACAAATTGAGTCAATTTTTGAACAACCTCTTCCGATCCCTCATCTGCAGTCCTAGTATCCCTCAACGATGAATTAAATTTCTTTTCTTAGATGACATTGTCCTTATAGGACACGGAATGCATGGCAAATAAGCCCCCTAGAGGGGGAGTCAAGATTGAGATCAGGTTAAATATCTTGGATAAAACTGAACAGCAACGTCGAATCGCTTAGTCCAAGTACAACCTGCGCTCACTTAAAGAGCCATGATAGAAGAAGTTGGCCTAACTGCAGTAAAAGAGTTCCTAAGGGACACCAGGGATTAGTCCCGAAATGAATATCGGTTTCGGTATTATTCCCTGAGGAACACCTTTTAGACTGGAAAGAACTACATCCTTTTCTCCTTTCTTCTCCATTAACCAAAGCAAAACAGGAAGAGAGACACATCATCCCATGATATGCAAAGGTTAAGGCGTATCAACCTACGGATACATCTACCCAGAGACTGTGTCTAACTTGGTCTAAGTGTATGGTAAGATTAAGAGAAGATTAACCTTAGCTAATCCTGCAGAATATTTACCTGCTCCCAGACTCTCATCATCCAGATCAACGGCCACACCATCATTGGTATCATCGCCAGCGCCATCGATGACCTTGCTGATGCTGCTGCTGCCATTTGTGTTATTGATGGCCACACCGGGCTCTGGCATATCTTCGAGTAGCTCCGGGCTCAAATCATTGGCCACATAATGCGCCCATAGGGCCAACTCAACGCGATGCGGTGACCAATGCGGCGTTTCACCGCCCACCTCCGCATTCAGACGCTCCACTGTCGACTGGATGTGCTGAACAAAATTGAGGTACTCCTTGGTGGTATAATCGATGCCCTCGATTTCTGGTATGGCCATCAGGCACTCATCGGCCATAAAGGGGGCCGAGTGGGGAGCGGCGGCGGCCAAGAGGGCGGAGGCCATTGTTGTGCCCACACCCTTGAGGTTCGATAAAGCTGTGATCGCCTGCTCCAGATTGGGCAGCTTGCGGAACGCCTTCTTTGTCTCCTGAAAGACGGCGCGCGGTGTATTCACTTTGACCAAATACGACAGCTGGGGATAAAATTTGCCACGCGATTGTTTCCATTTCATTGTCTGCACCAGCTCATCGTATACCATGTGCGCATCCTTCCCCCGGGCCTTAATCAGGCCGGGCAGCTCGTTCTGATACCACTGGTCCAGGCGGATGAGCTCCTGTGGCTTTTTCGAGCGTTTCTCTGCCTTCAGTTTGAGTACCTCCGGATAGAGCTTGAAGCAATACTCGAATTGTGTGGTGCTGCCATTCTCGAAAAATGAGGCCGTTGCCTTGCCGTTGGACATTGTTGCTAATTTTGTTGCTGTTGTTGTTGTTGGTATCCTGATTAGTCGCCGGCGAAATGTTGGCATGAAAGTGGAAGAAGAAGAACAAGAAGAAGAAGAGGAGGAGGAAGAGCACACAATTAGGTTTACAGTTACGATTACATATGCATTCGATTAATTACTGTTACTCCAACTACAGTTGCTGCTGCTACTGCTGTTGTTGTTGTTGTTGTTGTTACTAATTGTTCAATTCGATAATCGCCTTTTGCAATTTATTTATGTGTATTATTTTTCTTTTGCACAAATCGAATTTTACTCTCGAGTCGAGCGGCAGCCAGTTCAGAGTCATACACAGTTGTTGGGTTCTTTTTGGTTCGTTGCGGTCTCTCTCTCACACGCACTCACACACTCGCACACACAACAAGAGAGAGAGAGAGAGCGAAATCACACACACACACTAACGAGTGTGTGCACACACACATACAGAGAAACAACAAAAAAATTTCTTTTTCGTATTAATTTTGAAAATCGACAAAACGAATGAAACGATTAGTTTTAGCCCGTTTCCTAAACTTTGCACAAGAAATTAAAACAAACTTCAGACTGTGATTGAGGCTGTGGCTGTTCTGTTGGCTGTTTGGCTCGTCCGTCGTCGCTCTTTCGCCTGAATTTACCTCTTTCTTGGCTGCTGCTGCTGCTGCTGCGTTCTTCTTGTTGTTGTTGTTGCAGTTTAGTTAAATTTGGGAATTTGTTGTTGTGTTGCCCGATTCCTGATTCCCGATTTCAATTCCAATTCAAACTCAAATTTTTCGTTCGCTTCTAGTTTTTAGTAGCCGCCTGTCTTTCCCACAGCGAGGCAGCCAACTCTACTCTATAGCTAAGCAAGCACACAGACAACACACAGCCCAACACACAACCAGAGTCACGGGCAGTGGCGTTAGTGACGTTGGCAAAAAAAGGGGGGCAGCTAAGTAACAAACGGCAGCACAACATACGGCGCCTGTTCAAGAGGGATGGACAGAAACAGGAGCGTCGCTTTCTCTTTCTCCCTCTCTCGGGCTCGCTCTCTCTCCCTTGCTCTCGTTAGGCTGTATTTCTAGCGCACCCCTTGCCGGCGTACGTCTGTGTACTCCTTTATTGTCGATTGCGCTTTGTGCGTTCATTCGTACTCGTTTTTCGTATTCAATGCTTGTCATCAGCAACAGCCACAGAGGCGGCGTGCCCTGCCCCGGTTTTTTTTCCGGGGGAAATAATTTTACTTTTTGAAGATTGAGTAGCACTATAAAGTGCTAAAGCGAATAACAGGGGGAAAAATTAACCAAAATAATGGCAAAATAAGACCCGTTAGGTGCGAAGGCGAAACCTAACGACATTTCTTAAACGCAAAAATGTTTTAGAATCTTATGCATGAATCGTACTTTGAAATGGTTTTTAGTTGGTTCAAAAATCGTCGTACTTTTTTTAAATAAATAATAATCTCATTCTAACGGGACATTGCGAACGGACATTTTTCCAATATGATTCAAGTGGTATGTTAGTATATATTTATGCATTTTAAATATAATCATTAACTAGCACTATTCCCACGTTGCTCGGGTCTCTTCAATTGTATTAAAATTGCACTAAACACAAAAAATATTAGAGAATTAATTTTAACCACTAAACTTTACCCTTCGGCGCGCGGGACCAACTTTGAACGACATTAAAATATAACAAAAAAATGTTGAGCAATTGGGATTTTTTTTTTATTAAATTGCTTATAAAAAAATCTGTTTGGCTAAACTTTCCAGCATTCACTTCTCTATTTGTGACCCGATAACTAATGTCTTTTCGGTATCGAACGGACATTGAAATGGACTAAAGGAAACCAAAATTGAGTTAATCGCGATTGCATTTACCCTTTGCTTTTTTTTTTTTTTAAGATAAATTATAATGTAAGAGACATTTTGTAGAACAGTCTTTATCATGTATGATCTTTCTTAAAGAAGATAATAACAAATAAAGCATGCAATTTAAAATGTCAAAAAAAAAGAAAATCACTAACTTTGCTGTCGATATACTCTTGAGGTTAATGACCATATGTTATTGCAAATTTGAATGATTCTTTACCATAATATTGATAAACAGAGATTTCAAGAACTTTTAGATTTTTACCCAAATGGGAAATGCCCATATTACTTGCAACTTTTTATATGATTTTATTGATATTTTTTTAATAAAAATATTCATAGTTATCAATCCCCCTTTTTTTAACGTCTCGTTCGAAAAACCACCGCTTCGGTAGGGTTTGGTTCGACTTAAATTATAATCAATATAAATAATTCCCCCACTTACCCCCCCAACATTAACACATTTGATCATGACTACGCCCCTGGACGCTGGCCGTTTGCTTATCGCCACGTTTGCCTTTTGGCGTGGTTTATCACCCATTTGCTTTATTACCTTATTCGAGCAGCTGCAAGAATCAAAATTTCAAAGAGAGAGAGAGAGAGGGAGAGCGAAACATTTTTTTTTAATTCAGCAGAAATATCTTAAGGCTCGTATAACCCGAACAATAACACGCATTTCAGTTCGGCCTTTTGTTCGTGTGGCCGGATGAAAAGAGAGCCATAGAGCGGGAGAGAGGCGGTGGAGAAGGGCAGAAGGCAGGCAGCAGGTTCAGCATATCACCCCCCCTCCTCACCCCTCCTTCACAGAAACCATCCTCTTCTGCACATGTCCAACGCATTCTTTTTTGTTGATAACAAAATCTTCACCGTAAGGTTGGGCGCTTTTTGAATTTCAGAAATTCTTTTTTAAATATATATCTTTGAATAAAATATTTAATTTTTTATATAAAAAACAACATGGTTTTCCCCTAGTAAACCCATGTTAACCCCATAAATGAGCACAAGTATGAGCATGAGTACGAGTACTAACGACAGCTGATGCACTATAGGAAATGTTCTCATCATATCTGAACTGAATAGTTTTGGACTTTTTTCGACCGTACAAAATAGTTAAAACTGGCCGGAAAATGGCTAAATTGGCAACACTGAGTATGGCCGTTAATGCCGTTATTTGTATAACAGTTTAAGGCCTATTAATTTTTTATTAATTTTTTTGTTACCGAAAAACACTATTTTTTTCGACACATAATTCCACTTTTTTATTTTGTTATAATCCTCTAAGGGAATCAAACCGAATCGAATTTCGGTTCCGTACGTACCGAAACTAATGTTTCGGTAAAAGGTTCTGTTTAGGTTCTAGTTTATTTCGGTATTCGGTTCCGTACCGGTACCTTGGTTTTTATTTCGGTATACCGGTACGTACCGGTATGTACCGGTATAATTTAATAACCTTTTAATCCAAAGATATAATAGAAATGGTAGCAACCTACACAACAGAAAGTGGTTATAAAGAAGGAAAATTAAACATTATAAACTTTACCTCAGAAAAAAATGTCCTAATAATAGAAGAGCAAGAATATCTTTTGATATCTGATGAAATGTAAAAAATACACTGTTTTCAGATAACGTTACCGATCACAATTTAACCCTGCTTTTAGGTTAAGTCCATTTGGGCCAATTAGTAATTCATTTTCTTTGTAAATGCAAAAATTAAGAATAAATTTATAATATTTGGAATTTATTGAACCAAAATAGATGCAACGAAATAAGATGAAATTGTTATTTTTATTGAAAATTTCAGTATCCCTTAACTTTACATTTGTAAGTTTTTTCTTACGTTTACCCTGCGTTTTACCCTGAAGAAATCCCTTATTGAAGTAATAAAAATGAAATTACAAAAAAAAAACTCAGAACCGAAACTGTACCGGTACAATGTTTCGGTTCTTTTCGGTCATTTCGGTTCCAAAAATAAAGGTTCCGAAATACCGGTACGCAAAAAATAAATAATAACGGTTCCGGTTCTGGTTCTGAGTTTCAATCGGTTCTTTTCGGTATACGGTTCCGGTTCGGGTTCCGGTTTGACACCCTGATTATAACAAAATTTAATATCCATATATAATTTTTTTTTATAAATAATTATACCGTTTTTTTTTTTAGTAAAATACCGAAAAACACTATTTTTTCTCCGACACAATAAATTCCAAACGTTTATTTATACTTGCAAATTGTGTGTGATCCGTCGTAAGCTGTATTCTATTAACTGGAAGCCTTTTTTTTAGTTCGATGGTCATATAAATAACTTCGTTGAATTAACTTTAAGTATATAGTGTAGCTGTTAGCTGTTTTTGCATATAAAACTTTTTAAAATCAGCTTTGGAGTTTAAAAGAAAAGACGAAATATGTAAAACTAACGGTAAACTTTAAATAATCTGTAGAGATTCACTTGATATTCTCTTTATTTAACTAAATCTTAACTTACTTTTACAAAGCTTGTATTTTGTGTCTGCTCCGTGACGCTGCTAGAAACTAACTAGTTCTAAAAGATCGCTCGCGGAACCAGAACCTGTTCTCGACGATGCGTCGTTGCCAGACCTGGCTTTTGCCGTTGTATAGGTAACGCCACAAATCCTTAAACCAAATGTTTTCTATTCTAAAAAAATGTTATTTTCTTAATTGGGAGACCAAATCAACTTAATCAGGTTATAGTCTTTACATATTCCAGTTCCCCCCCATATGATAGAAAATAATGTTTTAAACAGGACCAACCAGGAAATCATATAGGTACCCGAACCGGTACAGTATACCGAAAAGAATCGATTAAAACTAAGAACCGATATTTTGCATATATTTTTGGAACCGAAAAGTTACGAATCATCATACCGGTACATTTTCAGTTCCAAGTGTTTTTTTTTCTGTGCAGTTTTATGGCTTCATTCAAATGAAAATTTGATGATTAATTGGACTGATCATTCCAAATCAATCATAGCAATCGGATTTATACATTTGATCGAAGAAATAGGTTAGAGCCAGGGAAAAACCAATCCGAAAACTATATCAAAAGTTATTATACCAAAAGAAGCTGAACCTAAACAGAACATTTTACTGAAACATTAGTTTTGGTACGTACAAGAAGGGCAGACGAAATTTCATTCGGAGCAACTTTGATTTCATTTTATAATATTCTACAAAAAGAATAAATTCTGCCATATTTGTAAGTTGTGGCTAACAGTGTTGCCAGATCGTTGGCCAATTTGAACTAGAAACAAGTTAATGCACTGTGTAGCTTAATAATAATAACAATAGTGCTGCTGCTACTGTGCTGCTGTATTCCTCTGTCATTGTTAATAATTAATGATAATTTTTATATAAAAACCAAACAGAACAGAGGCCAGAGATACCCTACAAAAGCTACAAATTGTGCTGTACACACAGATGCAACAAGACACATGCATGATGACACACACACACAAATAAATAACCACCTCTCTCTCATTCACATTCGTATACACGGTTGGATGAATGTTGTGGAGGATGGGTAAAGCGGCACACACGAGAGAGTATAATACCTTGGGTTTGGGTTGGTTGGGAAACTATTCACATGCCCACAGGGTGTCTCTTTTGTAATGTGAGCTTAACACTGGAATAGCTGGATGATAAATTTGGTAACAACAATGGGTGGTGGAAAACAATTTGTCTTCTGTCAAACGCACCCTGTATTTATGTTATACACTGATATTGCGGTATGCTATTAAGCAAGTTAGAGGGAAAAATTATAATTCGGAGTATGTCTTCATACCGCTAATGTCAAATGACAAGCTATTCACAATGAAAACTAGACAACATGAAGGCCTTTTAGATTATCATGTAAATCCAGCCTTATTTGAGTAGCTGGATTGTGTACCAAGATTGTGGTAGAACTTTCAATAATTAACTTTCAATAAATAATTATATTAAAAAATATTCGGATTGGTTTGTTTTCCTGGTTCGAGCTATGCTATAAAGGTCAGTTTATTCTCCGACTGCAACTTTATCGACTTCCAAATTTCCTCCTTCCAAATGACATCAAAACTTATTTCAGCACAATGCTTCATATGAATAGAAACTCTTTTTGAAAAGCTTATTAAAATGAACTTAGTGCTGAAATACATTTTTATGCCATCTGGAATGAGGGGCTTTAAAGAGAAAAAAATGATTAAAGCATTAAAACTGAAAAAGAAAAGCACTCCGAAATCACTTTTTGGCACTCAAACATATGGGATGCTTTTTCTTATCGTCTTAAAACCAGGGTGTCAAACCGGAACCCGAACCGGAACCGTATACCGAAAAGAACCGATTGAAACTCAGAACCAGAACCGGAACCGGAACCGTTATTATTTATTTTTGCGTACCGGTATTTCGGAACCTTTATTTTTGGAACCGAAATGACCGAAAGAACCGGAAACATTGTACCGGTACAGTTTCGGTTCTGAGTTTTTTTGTATTTCATTTTTATTGCTTCAATCAGGGATTTCTTCAGGGTAAAACGCAGGGTAAACGTAAGCAAAAACTTACAAATGTAAAGTTAAGGGACCATCTGGGATATACTGAAATTTTCAATAAAAATAACAATTTCATCTTATTTCGTCTATTTTGGTTCAATAAATTCCAAATATTATTAATTTATCCTTAATTTTTGCATTTACAAAGGAAATTAATTAATAATTGGCTCAAATGGACTTTACCTAATAGCAGGTTTAAATTTTGATCGGTAACGTTATCTGAAAACAGTGTATTTAACATTTCATCAGATATCAAAAGATCTTCTTACTCTTCTATTATTAGGACATTGTTTTCTGAGGTAAAGTTTATTATGTTTAATTTTCCTTCTTTACAACTACTTTTTGTTGTGTAAGTTGCTACCATTTCTATTATATCTTCGGATTAAGGGATTTTTAAATTATACCGGTACATACCGGTACGTACCGGTATACCAAAATAAAAACCAAGGTACCGGTACGGAACCGAATACCGAAATAAACTAGAACCTAAACAGAACCTTTTACCGAAACATTAGTTTCGGTACGTACCAGAACCGGAACCGGAACCGAAATTCGATTCGGTTTGATTCCCTGCTTAAAACTGAAGAGGCTTCTTCAGAAACGAATGCTTTAACATTTAAAAAATTTTAAAGAGCTCGAAACAAATAATAAGCAAATTGTGCAAGGTTGGGGATATATGATGGAAGGTGCCTACAGTTTCCAATTCGGTGCAAGTCGAAAAAAAGGACATGACATAATAACTCAAAAACTAATGATGCAGTTCGATTCCCAGGTCTCGAAATAGGGAAAAACCGTTAAAGTTTATCATGTCTTATTTATTTTTGGAAAAAAAACTATAAGGTTTCAGTTTGGGTTCCATTGTGATTGTAATTGAATTTAAATGCTTTTCTACCGTTTAGATCAAATAATATATGGATTTTCGAGTATTAATAATTCGAAGAATCAACAAAAAAGTGAATTTTCTTCTCCGGAACCGAAGCCCTAAGAACCGGTTCGGTTCGGGTTTCTTGAATTGGCCGAACCGGACCATAAACCGAACCTTCTTCATTTTTGATCTCTCGAAACTGAACCCGAACCGAACCACTTATTCAAAAAAAAAAAGGTTCGGTTCACAATATTAAGTAGATTTTCAGCCGGAAGAAATTCTCGATATGTTTATTTAAAATTCAACTTTAAATGACTCTACGACTGTAAAGAAGGGAAAACAATAGAATGCAATGGACCGATGTTAAATATAAAATCTATCAATGATGTTATAGATTCCTTCGAGAATTGTCTGGTCTTCGAAAATTTGGAAAGGTCTTTAAAAAATATTCTTCTAACTAAGACAGTATTTACATGATGAAGCAAACTTCATGAAGTTTTCTTAGTAGGCGAGAGATTTAAATGCATTTCTTTTCCAAAAATTAAAATAAATTCCAAGCCAACTAAGAAAACTTTATGAAGTTTGCTTCATGGTGTAAATCCCGACTTAGTTGTACGAGCAGTTTCAACACTAAAATAGGTTCCTTCTAATCTAAGATTTAGTAGAAATGAACAGTTCCAGAATGATATAATGCCTATACAGCCGAAAAAAGATATCCGGTCTAAAATCAATCCCAATAATTGTCAGTTGATAGTGGATTCCAGATTTTATGTCGTGTCGGTTCGACACGTACTTGAAATTTTAATCCGAAGTTCGGGACTTAACTCAACTTAACTTAAACAAGGCAAGGTCGCCTATATAATATTATATAATAATAGATAGATGATCAAATTTTTTGAATCGTATAAATTAATCGTAAATAAAAGCTTCATATTATTTTTTAAGTGAACCGATGTTCGAACCAAAACCTAAGGTTCAGAGGATCCAGAAAACGGTCTGTGAACCGAACCCAAAGATTCCTCACTGGTACGAACCTCCGAACCGAACCTCTTCCAAAAATTTCGTAGGTTTGCAGCCCTGCTTAAAAGTAGAAAGAATGTTTTTCGAAGCTCCGGTTGTTCTTCTTTGTGTCCGTATATTCCCTCAAGGTACATCAACCATTCCACTTATCTCCACCAATCGCTATGATTTGCCATTGCTTTGAGTTCACCCCGATATTTTGTCGATAATTAGACCTTCTCTATGGTATCAATACCATCTGAAGGGGTTCCTTTTCATAGCCTTAGTATGCCCCATCCAGCTCCACTTCATCTTTCCGATTGTCGTGTCGAAGCCTTCCATTCCTTCCAGCAAAGTCGTATCATTCGTCTCCAGCACCGCTAGACGAAGGTTTGGAGTTTCAACACGATGGAATTTTAGTATTTTTCATGATGTATGTAGATACATATAGGAGAACCGGGGCATTTAACATCCGAACTTTGAGCGACTGCGGGTATGAGTCACATCTCCACACTGCTGACAGCTGTTTTAGCCTTTTTTTACGCGTATCGCCGTCCTACGCAACCACGCTCCCGAGAAAGCTAAACTGTTATACTTGTGTTCTATCGGTTTTCCATCCAATACGAGGAGTTGGGTGCGTCCGTTGCAAATGCTAAGCAAATTATCACACTAAACCAAATAAAAAGCTAAAGAAAGTTCTCCCTAGGGACCTCATCTCACGAAGTTAGGGAATGTATTCAACTGAATTTACCGAAATTCAAGTTGATAGTTAAAATATTTTTTTAAGCAGTTTACAGACCTGGAACATAGTCCATCCTGACTCTCTTTTTACTGATCAACATGAAACTATAGTGAACATTTCATAAAGATCGGTTCATATGTACATACACTTAAATCGTTTTGAAATAGGGTCGTAGATTTGGTAGATTTGTTTTTTTGTCAATTAAATTTCTCATATTCGTGTAAAATTTCAAAATTGTATTTATTTCGAAGAAGCTTTCTTCTGTTTTTCTATACATACATATATGTATATATATATGTATTACGAGGGATTCTAATAACTAGCACTAGCAGCTAGCAGCTTGTTTTAATGATCGTGACTCAATTGACGTCTCAGTTCGCGCATGGTGATCTGTAAGAAACGAGTTTAATCTCCAGTTACTTCTTGGTCAGTTGGGGGGGTGCTGCTTAATCGATTCTGGGGTTAGATACTCTTGAGATGATTGAAGTTATTTACCTTTCGAAATGTTGAGAAATTGAGTTATTTACGCATCGATCAGTTTTTGGGACGGTTGATCTTTAAATAATTTCAAATTCAAAAGAATTATCGAAAGAGTCAAGGTCAACCAATTGGCCAATTGATAGTTTGGGGGGTGTTGGAGGGGTTAGCAAGCAAGTAACTAGCATTAGCATGAAACTGTGAAATTAGCTACAAAATTTGATTTAACTAGAAATTTGAGGACCATTCATAATAATTGCTGGAGTCTAGGGGGGGGAATCGGTTTTTGTTTTTGTTTTGTTTTTTTTGGTTAGACATAAATGCGTATGCGGGCAGTAGTGGGTGGATATCAATTCATATCTATATCTTCCAATCGTACTGGCTGCGTGTACGGTATAACCGATTTCTTATTCACATCCCGGGACATGGCCTTTCGCATATCTGCAAAGGGATGTGTGGAAAGAGTGGATGAGACACTGCTTGAGTTTGAAGTGTGTGGTCTTTCTTGACATACCATACGCATCTTCATCCTGATCACCCGAATAGTACTCCAGTATGGTGCGATAAATGATATAGCCCAGATTCGTGTACATATTGATGGCCACCTTATTGCTTTTGCGCACAAACAGATCCACAAAGTATGCTCGCTTCTTCTCCGAAATGTCCTCCAGAAAGTTCATTAGCAGAGCCGCCAGGCCCAGACGCCGGTAATCGGGTGAGACAGTCAGTGCTGTGACATGACCATGCCAGTTATCCAAATGACCCTCCACTTTGCCCATGACTGTGTGTGTGGAAAGGGGGAGGCAAATGAATGAGACGACAACAAAACTCCAACTTACTGTAGCCCATTATTTGTCCGCTGGGCGATTCGGCTAGCTGGAAATACTCTGGCCATTTGGCCAGATACTGCGTATAGAAGGACAATCCATATGTTTCCGTCAGTGGATCAAAATTTCTGTATGTATGAGAAGCGGCGATTAGCCCATGGGCCACCTTGCTTAGGGATTTCCTCTTCCACTTACACATTGTTGAATTTGAAGAGATCGTCACAGGTGAAGGGTCGCAGCGTGGTCATGATGATGGCAGTCCCAGTCACAGCTAAATTTGAATTTAGACTCTCTCGCTCTGTATTCCAAAATTTGCTTATTTTGGGTTACCGGCTGAACAATGTGACCGTATGCGGGCCATGGGAAAAACACCAAAAAAGGGAAAAACATGTGAACTGTTAAAGTCACGCACGAACTGAACAGAAATCATCCGTTAGACCTGTGGTGGTATGGACATGCATAAAACTTAACTGTTTGCTCCAAGGTAAAAATATAAATTTTCACTTTAAACCAGGGGTGCCCACGCCCTATACTCCGCTTACTCAATTGTTGTTGCACCACACTATATCCCAGCAAGCAAAGTTAGGAGCGCTCAAAATTATGTGTCCGAAAAGAGCCAAGCTTAAGAGCGTTTTTGGAGTAAACATATAAATTGGAGCGTTTTCGGAGCATTTTCAGTGCTTTCTAAGCCCTGGCTCATAAAAAGCTCTTATATCTGAGCATATTCAGAACTAATGTAAGTTATAAGTGAGTAAACACGGCGCTGAAAATAACGGAATGCACACTCAGAGAAAAAAACGAGCAGATCGTGCTTGATATCAAGCAGATTTCGTGTCAGAAGTTCGGCAAAACAGAATCTTCTTGGATCCAAAAATTAAATACTGAAATTAATCATGAATTTTAAAGCTCGATCTGCTCGGTTTTAAATTTAGTCGGCTTCATTTCAAGCATGATTTATTCTCGAATTCAAGAATAGATCTTCTTGAATATAAGCATTTTTAGAACAAAGTTGCCAGAGAGCGAGAGAACGAAATGCTCTCATTTTGAACGCCTCACCCCTCTTGCTACCAAACTCAAATCGAGCGCACAAGTCTTCTCTATTTCAAGCATATTTGTTTTTGAAAATTCAAGACGAAAAAAAACTAAATTGAAGCCGATTTCAGTCTTGCCTAATCGTGCTAGATTTCTCTGGGTGCAGATTCATGCGATAAACAAGACGATAGAAAATTCACAAATTCATTCAGTTAGTGCAATATTTTTCTTATTTTTTCTTAGTTTTTAGGTCATATATAAATATTTTAATAAAAAAATTAAAAAATAATTTCGATTTAGTCTCTTATTTATTGCAAATAAATCTGCACTCCAATAAGCGTCTGAAAAGAACATTTCAGGAGGTGATTCAAGTACCTAAAAAATCAACTTTTATGTGCTTTTTCTGAGGGTTTTCAATGCTTCATTGGGAGGGTGAAAGCACTTATATCAGAGTCTGAAAAGAGTCAGATTAGACTCAGAAATCTTCCACATAAAGTGCGACCGTTTTCATAGAAAAAAACGCTCTTTCCGGACTCTTTTTTGGACACATTATGACGGTGAATGCTCATAAAAAAGTGTCAGAAAAGAGTCAGAAATCGCTCAAATTGCTTGCTGGGATAGGCGAGAGCAATAAAACAACAACAAAAAGACAAGTTTTGTTTTCTTCTCCCTCACTCTTTTGGCAGCAGCTGCACGAATACAACCACAAGTATGATGGTGTGTGCGAGTCGAATCCCAGCAAGCAATATGAGCGTTTTCTGACTCTTTTCAGACACTTTTTTATGAGCATTCACCGTCATAATGTGTCCAAAAAAGAGTCCGGAAAGAGCGTTTTTTTTCTATGAAAACGGTCGCACTTTATGTGGAAGATTTCTGAGTCTAATCTGACTCTTTTCTGACTCAGATATAAGTGCTTTCACCCACCCAATGAAACATTGAAAACCCTCAAAAAAAGCTCAAAAAATCGCCTCCTGAAGGGTTCTTTTCAGACGCTTATTGGAGTGCAGATTTATTTGCAATAAATAAGAGACTAAATCGAAATTATTTTTAATTTTTATTAAAATATTTATATATGACCTAAAAACTAACAAAATGAGAAAATATTGCACTAACGAATAAATTTGTGAATTTTCTATCGTCTTGTTTATCGCATGAATGCACCCAGAGAAATCTACACAGAGAAAAAAATTGATATGAAATGGCAGTCATTTCCACATTTTTTCATATCAATTTCACTCCGATATGACGAAGATTAACTTGATATGATAAAAATATCAATTCGATCTTTTCCGTAAAAAAAAAAAAAAAAAAAAAAACATTGACATGTCTGGGGATCGAACTCAAAACCTTGCACTTTACACGAATGGAATGACGTCTCAACGCAGTCAACCAACACACACATTTGAAGGAAGACGTCTAAGAAACTATTTATATTAAGAATGAAAAAATTGATATTTCTCAAAGATCATTTTAACCAGCAAAGATTAAATTGATCTTGAGCTTTTTTTTCTCTGTGTAGCACGACTAGGCAAGACTGAAATCGGCTTCAATTTAGTTTTTTTTCGTCTTGAATTTTTTAAAAAGAAATCTGCTTGAAATAGAGAAGACTTGTGCGCTCGATTTGAGTTTGGAAGCAAGAGGGGTGAGGCGTTCAAAATGAGAGCATTTCGTTCTCTCGCTCTCTGGCAACTTTGTTCTAAAATGCTTATATTCAAGAAGATCTATTCTTGAATTCGAGAATAAATCATGCTTGAAATGAAGCCGACTAAATTTAAAACCGAGCAGAACGAGCTTCAAAATTCATGCTTAATTTCAGTATTTTATTTTTGGATCCAAGAAGATTCTGTCTTGCCGAACTTCTGACACCAAATCTGCTTGATATCTGCTCGTTTTTTTCTCTGAGTGTGCATTCCGTTATTTTCAGCGCCGTGTTTACTCACTTATAACTTACATTAGTTCTGAATATGCTCAGATATAAGAGCTTTTTATGAGCCAGGGCTTAGAAAGCACTGAATGTGCTCCGAAAACGCTCCAATTTATGTGTTTACTCCAAAAACGCTCTTAAGCTTGGCTCTTTTCGGACACATAATTTCGAGCGCTCCTAACTTTGCTTGCTGGGATGGGACTTTATTGTTGTGATCACATGATTTCGTTTGAAAAAAAACTACCCAGCAAGCAAAGTTAGGAGCGCTCAAAACTATGTGTCTGAAAAGAGCAGAGCTTTAGAGCGTTTTTGAGTAAACACACCCATTGGCGTTTTCGGAGCACATTCAGTGTTTTCTAAGCATGGGCTTATAAAAAGCTCTTATGTCTGAGCATATTCGAGTAAAACGGCGCTTCAAAAATAAGAACCTTTTTTGATGCGATTCAAGTGCTTAAAAAATCAACTTTTATGTGCCTTTTCTGAGGGTTTTCAATGCTTCATTGGGAGGGTGAAAGCACTTAGATCAGAGTCAGATTGGACTCCGAAATCTTTCACATTATGTGCGACCGTTTTCAGAGAAAAAAACGCTCTTTCCGGACTCTTTTTTGGACGCTATATGACTGTGAATGCTCATAAAAAAGTGTCAGAAAAGAGTCAGAAAACGCTCAAATTGCTTGCTGGGTAGCAGCTGAGCAAGAAAAAGAAGAGATTCTTTAAATGTATTGGTGCTTACTCCGCCGGCTTACTTTAATTTGGCACCCCTGCTTTCAACGCACTTAGTTGGAATAAGGCGCCAACTAAAACATTTGAAACAAGTAAGAAAGTCGGTCAAGCCCGACTGTAATATACTCTGTACCTGTTTGTACGAAACTAATAACTTTAAAGTGTGAGGTTTTTTCAAAAATCTGAGGGTGGCAACTCTTTCAACCATCGTTCATCTGGTTGAAAAACGATGTATGCGGGCTAGTACCTAGTACAAACCCGTAAAATTATAAAATTTGTTTATAATTTCCTATTAACAAAAACGTATCTATATTAGTCACGCGGGAATCACGCGTGATTTCTGACCGCAGGCCATCTCAATTATATCGCTCCACTCATAGCAAGGTCCAATTGGGAAATTACCAGTTAGCTATTGCCTTCTCGCCTCTCTCTTTCTCGTAAGTTCTACCAATGGCAACGGTGTTGTTGTTGGCGTTGGTTTTTATTTTCTTTTACATATAGCTCTAATATCGTTCATCTGATCGAAAAATGATGTATGGCGGGTCGATTCAAAATAAGTAGTAGAATATATGTCTAGAATGTTCGAACTATCTATCTTGAAAATTGTGGGAGTTATTTCGTTTTTTTTTAAATTTGCGGGGAGGCAGGGGGCGTGGCAAAAATCAAAACTAAACTTGATCTGCCTGCAAGTATAAGAAATATATGTTCCATACACTTCAAACCTCTATCTCTTACCATCTCTGAGATCTCTTCGTTCATACGGACAGACGGACAGACAGACGGACAGACGGACAGACGGACATGGCTATATCGACTCGGCTGTTGATGCTGATCAAGAATATATATACTTTATGGGGTCGGAGATGCTTCCTTCTGGCTGTTACATACATTTGCACAAACCCAATATACTCTGTGTACCTTCGGTACAGAGTATAAAAATGTAAGCCACCTCACATTTGAGAAAATGTTAGCCACCTAACATAAACGCTTTAATGTTAAACCCCTACTCCAAGCGGTGCTGTTAGCAGCCTTTTGCCAATGTTATGCATATGTTAAAATTGTTGCGGGAATGCCATTAGGCAGATTGGACATGGAAAAACAGGCGCCGCCAACCCGGATTGCAACAACAACAACAACAACAGCTCCGGGTAAGCCACGAGATGCGGGTACACTTTCACGCAATGATTTTGATGGTGGACCCGTCAGCATTGATGAAATTGAGACGGGCCTGTTTCTGGGTAAGTTTTTACGCTGATTTGGTTTTCCCATGTGTAAAAAACTTGTGTGTGCATTTCACAGGCAACCTGACAGCGGCCACCCATATGGAGACATTGAAGTCCTTTAAGATTTCGCATATTTTGACCCTAGACTCGGTGCCACTGCCGCAACATATTGTCGAAGCCAGCTTCCTGACCACCAAATATGTACAAAGTGAGTCCCCCGTACTCCTCTGTCAGTTTGTTTGTTCATTCTTCTTTGTGCTTTCCAGTTGCCGATATGCCGCGTGAAGATATATTGCAGCATCTGGAGGCCTGCGTGGACTTTATACACACGGCTCTGGAGCAGCAGGGCAATGTTTTGGTGCACTGGTAAGCCAGATCCTTGCCCTAAAAAAAAACTCCCTTAATTTTCCTCCATTTTTAGCTACTTTGGAGTCAGTCGCAGCTCCTCGACTGTAATTGCTTACATGATGAAATGCCACAATTTGGATTTCCAGCCCGCCTACGAGCTGGTGCGGGCCAAGCGTCGATTCGTTCAGCCCAATGCTGGATTTGTGACCCAATTGAAATTATATCGACGCATGGGCTGCAAAATTGATGCCAACTGCCAGCGCTACAAAATGCATCGCCTACGTTTGGCCGGCGAGCAGATGCGCAAGGCCAAGATACTGCCGCAAAACTATCATAGTGTGGTGCGTGCCGATCCGGATATTACGCGCGAGAATCCCGAACCCAATGTATTTCGCTGTCGTCGCTGCAGACGCGTTTTGGCTAACAAATCGCATGTGCTGGAGCATAAGCCGCGCGACAGAGTGGGAGAGGAGCCACAACCGACGCAGCCGCCACCGCCGCCACGTCTAATGGAGCAACTGTCCGAGCACTTAAGGCAGGTTTCGTTGGAGAGCGAGAGCACGAGCACCAGCAATTGCCGTAGCATTTTGTTTGTGGAGCCCATTGCCTGGATGCATCGCATCATGCTGAATACACAGGGCCGTTTGCATTGTCCCAAATGTGAACAGAAGCTGGGCAATTTTAGTTGGATCAATGCCTGTCAGTGTCCCTGCGGTGAGACAATGACACCGGCCTTCTATTTGATACCTTCCAAGGTAGAGCTATCCAAGGCCGTGCAAAATGTACAGACCACGGTTTAGAGGGAGACGGGAGGATTTGTTGCTTATATTAGAAATTAATTCAAACTTTTTGGAAACATATTTGTGTATTTTACAAGACAAAGGAAAACGATTTTCGGTGACAATATTTAAAATTACGCTATATAAATGTTGCATAATTAATCAAAAAACAAAAAAACAAATCAAAATTGTCCGCCAAAATGTAAAGGTCGTGTCGAGGACTCGTTTTATGTTAAATTGCCATTTAAATATTAACCCTATGAGGCTTTACATTTAAGTATTTTATTATGTATAAGATTAAGGCCAGGCTTTAATTACACAGATTATAGCAAACTTGCTTTATCATAAATTTAAGTTTTTTTTTAAGAAAGCATAAATTGCAACTTATTTTGTTAAATTATTTTATTTATCATTATTTAGTCATTTGCTTAACATTTGCTTACATTCCTAATTTCCTTCTTTGATCACCTTATTTTGAGAGTAGCCAAAGCTTAAACATATAACTGTGGCCTATACACTGGTCGGCACAATTATTTTGACAAAAAATTTTTCATAATATCTTTGAAACAAAAAATCGTAAAATGTTAAAATTTTTTTGGTACTAGTACAGAAGAGAGCTTTCAAAAAAAGCATAAGAAGTTTACAGTCGATGCTTACATAAATTAAAATAAAAATGTAAAATTTGGTTGGCATAATTATTTTGACAAGATTTGAAAATTGATTTATTCTCAAAAGGAGCTAAAATGCTAAATGAGTTATTGCTTATAAATGCATTTTTCACGCTGAATCCGAATCTGGTTTCAGAGATCCTATATCTTTAATGGTTTAGTTGCAAATTGAACCGAAAAATGCCGAAAATGGCTTATTTGGCCATTTTCCCCATCGGCCTACGTCATAGAATTTCGCTTATTTTATACATCTGATTTTTTATAGAAAAGCTTTATACTCTGAGTAAATAAGGTATCATCGAAACCTTATTTATCGGCCCAAATATTGAGTAAATTTCGATTTGAAAAATACCCTAGCGCTCTAGTGAAATTAAAAAAATGCGGGATCGCCCCAAAATTCAGAATTATATATTTATTTACGTGTGTTTTTCTAAAGTTACGTGTTTTTCTTAATAAACAAGTCGATAAATCAGAATTTTCAAACTTTTTCATTAATTTGCATAAATCAGTCATATTGTGCAGATCGAGCCAAAGCTTAAACTTATAAAATGATTTATGTATAACTGGATTATGAAGATACTGGTACGTTCTTAGCCATGTAAAAATTCAAAATACAAGATAAGCGATATTCTACAACTTAGAGATGGTTGAAAATGGCCAAATAAGCCATTTTCGTCATTTTTCGGTTCAATTTGCAGCTAACATTAAAGATATAAGATCTTGAAACCAGATTCACTTTCATCTAAGCTGTAAATCAATATTCTTTAAATGCTTCCATGCAAATTGAAACTTTGCACGATTTTTTGATTTCAAAGAAATCATGAAAAATTTTTACAAATTAATTGTTCTTTGAACACTTAACCATATCGATGTGCTTTGAACTTAATGTTTGCAAATTGTCTGTGTTGTTTTATTAATTACTAAAAAGAATATAAAAACAATTCAAAAAATTGACTTAAAAATTTCCATGCAAAGCATTTCAAAATTTCTGGCCAACAGCGGCGGCGGCTGCTTTCGTCGTAGCTTTAAAGGCCACCATGGATTAGCTCGTATATTGGTGGCCCTGGACTTTGATCAAACCATTGTGGCACAGGATTCGGTTATAGCCATTAGTCAGCTGTTGCCGGATAAGAGGCGTACCAAAGAATTGAAATCTTTGATACCCGTATGCGGTTGGATAGTGTTTACACGACGAGTGCTTCAACTGTTGTATGAGGAGCAGGGTTTGACAGCCACTGAAGTGGGCAGGCATGTCAGACAATTGAGTCCTGTGCCCGGTATTTTGCGTGTTTTGCGTTGCTTGGCCAGAAATCGGCAAATGCAAACGGATTTGGTCATAATCAGCGATGCCAATTGCTATTTCATTAGCCAGTGGCTGGAATCGCATAATATTGAGCATTTATTTAGGGGAATTTATACAAATCCCGCCTGTGTTCAGGACGATGGACAATTGTTGGTAACGCCCTATGAGCAGCAGAACCACTGTGATCTATGTCCCGGCAACTTGTGCAAGGGCGGGGTATTAAAGCAGCTGGCCGCCAGTGGGGGGGAACAATATCAGCGTATATTGTATATAGGCGATGGCTGTAACGATTTGTGCGCCATGAAACAGCTAAAGGCAAAGGATATAGCCTGCATACGACGTGGCCAAGAGCTGTATGACAAATTGCCAGCTCATCGTGATGAGTTGAAATGTGAGATTATAACGTGGCGCACAGGATATGAGCTGCACGAGCAAATTATGGCCAAAAAATTAAGCTAAAGGGGTTTAGAAAATGGGAAGTTAACTAATAAAATGTCCTATTTTATTTCATTTAAGAAATATTTTTAAACAAATACTGGTAAAAAGTCCATGTAAAAGCAAGTGATTCTAAAACTGTTGTATATCAAACTGTTGGCAGAAAGACCAACAACAATTTGCCAGCTAGCTTACTGTAAAAGCACATGTAGGCAAGTCAAGTGATTCTAAAACTGTTGCCAGAAAGACCAACAACAATTGCAGATCTTTGTGCATACACATACATACATATGTAAATAAAGACAATTTGCCAGCTAGCTAACTGTAAAAGCATATGTAGGCAAGTCAAGTGAATTTAAAACCAACAACAATTGCACATCTTTGTGCAAACACAAAGACAACAACAATAAGACAATTTGCCAGCTAGCTAACTGTTAAGGCACATGTAGGCAAGTCAAGTGATTCTAAAACTGTTGGCAGAAAGACCAACAACAATTGCAGATCTTTGCATACACATACATACATATTAAATAAAGACATCACACAACGTAAAAGCACAACAAAACTGTTGCCAGGAACACCAACAACAATTGCAGATCTTTGCATACCAACATACATACATATGTAAATAAAGACAATTTGCCACCTAGCTAACTGTAAAAGCACAACAAAACTGTTGCCAGGAACACCAACAACAATTGCAGAACTTTGCATACACATACATACATACATATGTGAATAAAGACAATTTGCCAGCTAGCTAACTGTAAAAGCACATGTAGGCAAGTCAAGTGATTCTAAAACTGTTGCCAGGAACACCAACAACAATTGCAGATCTTTGCATACACATACATACATATTATAAACAATTTCCGCTAGCTACTGTAGCACAACAAAACTGTTCCAGGAACACCAACAACAATGCAGCTTTAACATATTCACCTAGCCTTAAAAAACTGTTGCCAGGAACACCAACAACAATTGCAGATCATTGCATACACATACATATACATACATATGTGCATGAAGACAATTTTTAACCCCGCCAAATACATACAAACAAAAAATCTTGCTCACCTGAGTTCTTCTTTCATTTAATAAGCCAAATCCAAGGCTGGCAGAATTCGCTGGGTCCTTTTGTTAGCAAACAATTGTAAATACACATTCAAAATTAAACTGCACAGAAAAAAAACACACACACACAACTTGAAGTCAGGCTGCCACTTTTCGTTCTCTCCTTTTTCTCGCCTGATCAAAGACAAGCACTAAAAAAAAAAAAACAAAAAAAGCCGCACACACACACACGCACGCTCTTAAGGCGGATAGCCGAATTTGTTATTACTTGTTATAACTCTTGATTAGTTAACTGGATGATATTTATAATGGATGTGCACTTGTTTTAAAGGAGTTTTGGCAACGTAATGCAGTTGCGCTCTCTCTGCCAACACTTATAACAGCACGCTGACAGCGCTGTTATCGACGTCATTTATCGAAATCAAATGTATCGATAGCTCATTTATGGGCAACGTATTTATCGATATCAATATAAGGCGCCAAAATTTAATTGTAATTACTTTTACTTTACCAACTTAATGAAAAGCCAAATTTCGGATTAAGTTAGGCTCAGAGTTCAAGCAAAATGGGCAAAATTATAATCCAGGTTACACTTTAAATATAGAATGTCATTAATTAAGCTCACGATCAGTTATCGATATCATATTTATCGATGTCAATATGAGGGCGCCCAAATTTAATTAAAATACTATTTGTATTATTCTTCCTTTACCAACTTTATAAACAGTCAAATTTAAGATTAAATTGAAGCAAAATAGAAGGAAAAAATCGTAAAATTTGTGGAAAAAATGGATCTAGGTTCAAACGCAGTTATACCGCAATTGAGAATGGAATTTTAATTCATTTAAAATACAATTTGTACAGTCAAACAGTCAAATTTAAGATAAAGTTATGCGTAGTTGAGGCAAAATAGCAGGAAAAAAGGGTAAAATATGTAAAAAAAAAAATGGATCTAGGTTCAATCGCAGTTATAACTCTATAAGGAATGACATTTTTTTTTAGAATGCACGAATAATTGCAACCTTTTGCGAATTAGTTTATGCTGTATGTGTTTGTGGGAGCTATAGCCAGCGGTTTGCTGCTTTTAGGACCTTGGAGGTGACTGTACACAATCGGAAAAGTAGCGTCTGCGTCAGAAGGTAGAATATTATGTACTGATAGACAACCAGAATAAAGAAACAGCCAGTTGTGAGTATTTTTTCTTTGAGTATTTTTTCTTAGAATTCTTAGGGCCGTTTTGTCATGTTCCTGTTTTTCAAATCCAGATGCTTTTTGGGAGAAATTGTGTTGCCTACTTTTAGGCCGCTTATAAATGTCTTGTGATGTTAAAAGCGGCCTAAAAATGGGCAAAGTGGATTTTTCTCAAAAGCACAAAGTTTTCAAAAAACATGAAGATGAGAAAACGGCCCTTAAACTACCTAATTTAATCGAATCCAGATCTGATGGAAATGCCGAGTAATTATTTAAGGCCTAAATAAATATGAAATGCATGTACCTTACCTGTCAAGTGTGTGTGTATAACCGAACTCTATATTTCTTGATTATCTTTAAGGAACTGGCCGCCAAACGGAGCTCCACTTAGGATAAACAGGCAGCTGAATAATACGAACTGCCTGCTGAAAAAAGACACAGAAAATTAACTATTAATGCTGCTGTTTTATTTGACTTAAAAATAAATGTTTTTCGGTTTTCTGTATACATAATATAATCATCATATCATATATATATATATATATATATATATTTGTAACTTATAAAGAGGACACTTAAACATAAAATTCCATGGAAAAGTAGATTTTTTTATTTTTTTTGCTGGTTAAGTAGACTTTTCTGACTTAAAGGCTACCACTATACGAGAACTAACTAACTAACTAACACTCTTCACTCTGTATGTATAATTAATTCAACGCTGCGGCGGTATAAGACAATTTCACACCTAGTTGCACTTATAAATCTATATATATATATATATTATAAGTGTGTGTGTTTTAGCATAAGTTACATGTATAATACAAGGCTTAGTTCTAGGAAAAAATTACGAAGTAACTTGCTGTTCTTGCTGCTGCTGCTGTTTTTTTTTGTGGTCAAAAAAAAAATATTAAAAAAAATACACTAAATATGCATATGTATGTGTGTATATATATATAAAGATATAGCAGAAGACACTACCTTTAGTTTAGGCTTAGATCTTAGACTAACTTACAATGACTAAAACTTGCTGAAAATATACAAAAAAAAAATAATAATAATAAACACACACAAAATTCGTCCCATAATATTACAATTTATATGTGTGTGTGTGTGAGAGCTATAAATGTGGTTCATTTGTTCACAGATCGGCAATGTGAGCAAGTGTCGGCTCTGACTTACTTCATTAAACGGTGAAATTTACATAAGGCGCTCTTATCATGTAGATACTACTGTTAACCTCCAATCATCATGTAGATAATACTTTACTCAAACTGTGACTGTGGTTAGAGCGGGACAGACATAGTCAAAAAAGAACTCCCAAAACGAAATTGCCTTTCTATGTTCATTTTTCTCAACTTCTTTGCTCCCATTGCCGTTCTCTGATTTTAAAGTCAGTCAACTTACTCAATTGTTCAAAAACTGTTTTGCCCCCTAAAAAGGTTTACATAATAAATAAGTAGGGGGCATGAATTACAACACATGTTCGTTATTAACAATCTTCCTATTTAAATTTAAGCTAATCATAGTTTGAAATTTCAAACAAAAAACAACAAATTTTCAAAATTTTCAAAATTTTCTAAATTCAATTAAAGTCCTCTAGAGCTTTCTACAAATTCATCATTAATCAAACTGCAAACCGGAATGCTTTCAAAAAATGCTGAAATGTAATACAAATCGCAAAAGAAAAGAAATTTGTTTATAGCAGCGGTGGGCAAACCACGCCCAAACAGTTATTAATCGCGAGTTGAGCACACAGACAGCTGCTCGAATCGAAGCTCGATTATACGGGGGGTTTGCGAATTAAAATTTCTTGCCCACGAAATAAAAATCTCTTGAGGCACGATACACGCCAGCCTTAGTCACAAAGAGCGAGGCAAAAAAGTGAGAGTGTATTGGTGTGCGAATATAATGCGACGCAAAGCGGCTCGAACCTACCTTGTTGAAGGCTAGGCGAGCACTGATTGGCTTTGCTTGATTTTTACTCTCTTTGCGAAGGGCTCTGCATGTGTTCGGCTCGTGTCTGTGTGAATTTGCCGAATGCGTTCGGCCGCCAGCGTCTTGGACGACAACGTCTGATTCACGCACACAATTTTTTAAGCGTTTTGCGTCACGCACAATTCATGCACGATTAAAGGAGAGCTCACGAATATTCACGCACGATCAACCAACCCCAAATTTTGTTCTTTTACAAATGTTTTAACTTATATGTATTGGTGTCTAATCAATCGTAAGCGGACTATGGGCATCCCATATTTTACCGATATGTGCGTAAGCTGTCTGTATGTTTGTCTGCGACGCCGCTGCGACTGGTCTAAGCTGAAAGCTTCCTGTCCGAATTTTGTTTATATGTAAAACAACTTTTCTTTTTTTCCTTAAATATATGTGTAAGTATCATTTCATAATTTGTAACAACTTACTTTCGGCATTTTGATAGCAGAAGTTCACTTAAACTTTGATTTACTTAAATTAACAATTTTACTTTAAGATTCTATAATAAATAAGCAATTAAAGCGAAGCCATAACTTTTTCTTTGCTGCACAATTTGACTTCACAGACTAAACGGAGTTGCCATACCAGAGACACACTGAGCATTCAAAACAGAGAGAGAGAGAGTAAGAGAGTAACTGGACTAACTCCAATGTGTTTACAAATCTAAACAAAAAACAATGAGAAAAGCAAACGACGACAGGTGGACGACGACAAGTGACGGTGACACAACACACACACACAAAAATAATTATCAAATTTGTTTAAAATTAAATTTAATGCTAAAATTGTTTAACTAAAATGCATATTCAATGAATTTTCTATATAGACGACGATTATTTCTCAAACTTAGACCCTAATTAGAAGCTGGCTAAAAATAATGTGTTGTTGTTTTTGTCATGTCTAAAAATAATAATAATAATAATAAAAAAAAAAAAGATTAATACTATGGGAAGCCGCGTCCGGCGCTTACTATAAATCCGTTAAAGTGCGCTTGGCACAATAACGTATAACCCCCACTCAGGCAACCACCGGCGGCGGTGCTATGCCCAACGCTGAGGAGGATGAGGGGAGGTGGAGGCGGAGGCGGCGGCGGCGGGTGTGGCTGCAGCTGCGGCTGCTGCATCATCCTGTACATTACGATTAAAGCTGCTGCATTGCATGGTGGCCATGGTGGCGGTGGTGGCGGTGGCTGGTCGCCTGCTACTGCTGCTGCTGCTGACAGCTGTGATCAGTGGAGTGGTTGCCTCTGGTACCATTTTGGGACTAGCTGGCGGACTACTACAGCTAACATTACCAGTTACATTTGTCAGGTTTAAGCAGGAGGAGGCGGCATTAGTGGACAGGGGAGGAGAGACAGCTGCTGCTGCTGCTGCTGCGGCCACCGTCGCTGTTGATTGTCGCTTGGCTGGTTTGGCTCGCGCACATGGTACACACAGCATGGAGCAGTGTTCACGCAGCTGGGTAATGTGATCAATGCGATATTCATTTATCCATTTGACCTTTTTGTGCTTGACCGCTGCCTTGACCTTGTCGCCGCTGCCTTGAGGTGATGCTGCTAAGCTGGTGGTTGCCTGCTGTGCTTGTGCCTGCGCCTGAGCCTGGGGTAGACCCTCGGGTCGATTGGCACCGCAACGCATGCACATGCAGCAGCGTTCACAGCTCCAGCGACCTGTGGAATAGTTCAAATGAATACCAAATATATACAAATTGGCTTGGCTTCCACCCAACTCACCATCCGGCACCGTTTTGAGGCCCAGGCAATAGATGTGATAACCACGATCGCATTGCTCACAGTAAAGCATCTTGCCCGGCTGTTTTTGAATGCGACACTTGATGCAGCATTTGCATTCGGCACACTGCCAATTGTAGTTCCTCACACGTCCCACCATGCGCTGTGGCATCTCTATGCAGCTGGGATGCACTGGAAGAGGAAGGAAGGGATGCAAAGACAAAAAATCTCCAGGCGTTGATCGGATCCCAGCTGAATTCTTAAAAGGTGCCACCCCTCAATTTATCCAGTACCTCACAAATGCGTACAATAAAATGATTAATACTGCTTGGTTCCAGACTGCTTTCGATTAAATACCCTGTATCCCAAACAATTATAGGGGAATATCTTTCCAGAACTCTATCGCAAAGGTATTCTCATCTATTATTCTGTCGCGACTGACTGAGTGGGTCGAACGAAAAAATTTGTATTGTTATTTGTGCTAGCAAGTTTCGCACGGCATTATTTGGAACAAAAAAAACGAGGGGCAAAAGCTAACTTCGACTGTGCCGAAGTTCTAATAAACTTGAAAAGATTACTCTAACTGATTTAACCGGTAAAATATATATTGGATATAGATATCAAATATTTACAATTTTTAAATCATTGATAATAAAAATTTGATACCATAAAAATAAACTTTTCTTAGTAAAACACATTTTCCGTCCGATCGGTCCAATGGCAGCTATATGCTATAGTCCTCCGATTTTGATAAATTTTTTCGAAATTATGTGAAAGAATATAAAACTAAATATATACCAAGACTGGGGACGCTGCGATAGAAAACAAAAAAGTTTTTCTCACTAGAAGTATTTTTTTTGACCGACCGTTTATATGGCAGCTATATGCTATAGTGATCCGATTTTAATAAATTTTTTTCCGAATTTTGTCAAACATATAAAACTATATATTAAGATTGGAGACGCTACGATTAGAACTAGTTTTTGGACCGATCGTTTCTATGGTAGCTATATGATATAGTCATCCGATTTTGATCAATTTTTTCCGAATTGTGGGGCAACATATAAAACTAATATATACTACGATTGGTGACGCTACGATGGAAATCAAAAAAGTTTTTCTCACAAAGACTTATTTTTCGACCGATCGTTCCTATGACAGCTATATGATATAGTCATCCGATCCGCCTGGTTCCGACATATTAGTTGCGTGCAGTAAAAAGAAGATTCTGTGCAAAATTTCAGCTCGATAGCTTTAAAACTGAGGGACTATTGTAGAAACAGACAGACGGACAGACGGACGGACAAGCGGAAATGAACTCAGCTCGTCGTCCTGATCAAGAATATATATAGTTTATGGGGTCGGAAATTAATATTTCTATGCGTTACAAACTTCTGGGCAAAATTAATATACACTTTTCAAGTGTATAAAGACGGTTATACATGTTTTTTGTGGACTTCCGTGCTGCATTCGACACAATAAACAGAAATGCGCTCTTCTATAAACTATACAACTTGGGATTATCATCGAAGCTACTGGCAGTGATCAAAAGTATGTACGAAAATAACAAGACAACTGTATGGGATGGAAACAACTGTTCGGATTGCTTTGAAACCAATAGAGGCGTAAAACAAGGATGCCAATTAAGTCCATTATTGTTCGCTCTGCATATTGACGACCTGCACGAATACCTTACTGGTGGTGCCAGATTGGGAAATGTGTCATGCAGAACACTCATGTACGCGGATGACATGGTTTTGATGGCCGAAAGTGCTCAGGAAATGCAGCAAAACATTAATCAGATCGCTGAATATTGTAGGCTATGGAATCTGGACATAAATACAGATAAGTCAAAAATTATGGTGGTTCGAGATGGTAGAGGGCGACTCTCTAAAACGGAGAAATGGTATCTCGGCGGCACGGAACTAGAGACTGTCAAAGAGTTCAAATATCTGGGAGTCACAATTGCTCAAAATATGCGCTTTGCCACTCATATTAACAACAAGCTAAAAGATGCCACTATTGCTCTTAATAGCACTTGGAGAAACTTATGGTAAAGAAATATATAAACCAAGCGCGAAGTACCAGCTCTTCGAAGCCACAGCACGATCAATTATGTTATATGCATCCGAAGTATGGGGTTAATTGGAGTATGAGGGTGCTGAGAAAAATCTTTAAACTGCCGACTAATACACCTTCATACGCCATACATCTCGAGACGGGTCTTCCAACAATATACCATATGACACTGAATCGACATTTTCAATATATGAATAAGATAATGAAGTTATCAGATCACAGACTACCAAAAGCAGTGGCACAACAATTGCTGGAAAACACAGCGCAATGCTTTGGAGAATGGCAGCATATGTTTGTCGAAAGTGGTGCTATAGGCAACATAAAAGATCAAAGTGGATGGGTTAATGCACAGATAGCTGTTCTAGAAAATGTTTATGCAGCCCAACGGAGACGATTTGAAGACACGGCTCGAAGTAACGAAGCTCGGCCTGACATATAGAGTCCTGAACTATGACATGTGCCAACAAAATTATTTTAGGGAAGAATACTCAATCGACACAATATGATATATCTTCAGAGCAAGATGAACTGCTACCACTAGGATTTCAACCACATGTCAGAAATGAAGTTTGCTCACTGTGTAATATGAACGTGGTGGAAAATACTATTCACTTTCTTGCGGAATGCCCACTTCCTAGGGAGAAATTCGACAGGCACATCTGGGAAGTTTCACAATCACTCCCAAAAATGCTTTTGATTTGCTTAACGGCAATTGGTCATGGATCAAGCTAGGAGCCTACTTATCCGCAGCACTTAAATACAGGCGTCGAATTATAGCGGAAGACTTTAAATAACTACAATTAAGCTAAATACTATTTTACTAAATATCTAAAAACTAGTGTATAAAAAAAAACTTATAATTGTAAACAATGAAAACTTTTGAAAAAAAAAAAACAAGCTAACGGCTGACGCCAAGCTAATTTTGAAATATATATACTACTACTTCCTACTTACCACTGCGCCGGCAGCTGTAGCAACGTATAAATGCTTCAGGCAGGTCCCGGGCATTGCGATGTTGACTGCGTAGACACACACCACAATTGGTGCTTAGCCTAGAGGAGGGCTCATTATCCGAGGCGCTGCTAATGGAAGTGCAACTGGAACTGCTGCTGCTGCTGGAGTCGCTGCTATCGCTGTCATTGTCGGTGTCCTAAATGGGAAAAAAAAAAAAGTGTGTCAATTTAGAGATTTAAAAGAAGCTGAGTTGGTTAAAGCTACCGTATCATGGCTGCTGCTGCTGCTACTATTAAAGGAGGAGTCAACTGAGGAGGCGGATGAGGTGCTGGAACTGCTGGCTGTGCGCGTTTTGGCTGGCTGTTGACGTGCTGATCTTCGGCTGCGTCTGGTGTTGGTTGTTGTGGTAGGCTGCTGCTCCGTGCTGTTAGCTCCATTGATGCACTGCCTAAGCTGTGCCTCCAGCTGCTGCTGTGGCTTAATCAGCGCCGTGTCCAGGGGATAGGCTCTGCAAGAGTGGGAGTAGACTTACCTCAGTTCCTCCGGCGTCAGTTTGCGATAGGCCAAGGAATACTGATCCGGCACCACCGTCAGAGGATAGGCATAGTCCGCCTGCCTGAAGGCTGCATCATATACACACTGTTCCCTTAGTTCCGGTGGCAGCGGCATATTCTCCGCCTCGGCTGCCGCACTTACTGCTTGGGCAATGGAGCTACGCAGTCGCCGGCATAGAGGCGCCTTCCGATGCAGGGGCTGGTTAATGGTAAACGTTTGCAAATCCAGGCAGGCCAAACGCTCCTCCTTGCGTCTAAAAATTGAAAGCAAAATTACAATAAATCATTTTTTTCCACTCCCCCGTCCACTCACGTCTTATTGAAGTACACATTCCATTTGCTGGTGGAGAGCATGGCCCTATCCCTGGCCTGTAAACCACGACCATTGCCCACGCTCAAGCCCAAAGCCTTTTGTTTGGCCTCAATCTCACGCAAATGCTTTTGCCTGATGTATTCCTTGTACTCCTCATATTTGTCATAGAAATCCGAATACATGATGTCCAAAATGTCGGAGGCCCATACCGCCGTAATGCCCAAATCGCACATTCTCTCACTGACCAGACCCTTCTCCTGCAACCAATTGCGCTCCTCCATATCCACAGCGCGTCGCGGCAAGTCGGGATATTTGCGTTTAAAGCTGGTAATGCCCAAATAGAGAGCCACCTGCTCCTGGATCATAAATGTATCACGATTCTTGGACGGGCAACAACCCTTGGGTGGCGGCCAATCGTATTCGGCTATGCTGGAGGCATTAAAATCCGTGCTGAAAGAAAGTTTCGGTTTAGTTATTTGGGCAGGACACTTGGACGGAGGGGCTGAGATACTCACTCTTCGGACACACAAACCTCCATTTTCTTTTTCTTTGGACGTTTTAGAGCTGAGCCCAGAATGGCATCAACCGATTGACCCTGATTGGAGTCCACCATGCTCAAGTTGCTCACCAGCGAAGATTGCGACTCCTCGTTGTTCAGAAAATCGGGCCTAGAGGAGTAAGGTACAAAAATGAATTTGGTATTGAAAGGATTAAGATTTCCACTTACTTTTGGGGTGTCAATGGTGGCTCCATGAGACTAACCATCGATTGATTGCTATTATTTAGATCGGCACTCATGCGGGTATCCTCTTCAAAGACTTGTGGCGACTGTAAGGAAAAAAGGACAAGGCGGTTTATTATATATGCATTTTCTGTGCTCCTCCTCCTGCGCAGCAGTTGCAACATTTTTGTCTGTTTCTGTCAAGTCTTGGCTACCTTTTTTTTTTTGCCTTTGACGTAGCAGAGCATCAAATGACGTATTCTTTGATGCACATGGCACATCGGCAATGTGAGCAGAGACGTCAGCAGCTGTGAGGCACATGTTAAAAGGGCCCTATTCTCTGTGTCTAAGAGAAAAATTTAAGGCAAAAGAATGAGTTGCTCTCTCCCATTGCCGACCTCTGATCTAATATCTATCATTGCTCTTACCTAAAAACCAATCACATTTTGGCAACTGATTCAAATTGTACTGTCGGTGTACCGACGTCGCTGTCGCAGATGTTTACAATGATCTAAACAAACACTTTCTCTGTTGCCAGTGGCAACATATCTCTGCTTACATTGCCGACCCCTACCCCCATTAGTCTGTTGGAAGAGACCTGGGCTACACAAGAAGGAGAAGACAAAAGCTAACTTTAGTTCAAATAAACTTGCAAAAGTTCACTCCACCTGATTTAACCAGTAGAATATATATATAGGATATAGATATCACATATTTATAAGTTCAAAATAGATTCTCAATCAAAATTTGATCAAGTTATCATAAAAAAAAACTTTTCTCAACAAAAAACACATTTTTCGACCGATCGAACCCATGACAGCTATATGCTATAGCTCACTTTGGACCGATCTTTCAGCTATGTCATTTGTAATAAATTTTTCCAGAATTATTTGAAAGCATATAAAACTTATATATACCACGATTGGTGATGCTACGATGGAAAACAAAAAAGTTTTTCTCACTAGAACTAGTTTTTGGACCGATCGTTCCTATGGTAGCTATATGCTATAGTCATCCGATTTTGATAAATTTTTTCGGAATTGTGTGGAAGCATATAAAACTAATATATACCAAGATTGGAGAAGCTACGATGGAAAACAAAAAAGTTTTTCTCACTAAAACTAGTTTTTGGACCGATCGTTCCTATGGCAGCTATATGATATAGTCATCCGATTTTGATAAATTTTTCCAGAATTATGTGAAAGCATATAAAACTTATATATACCACGATTGGTGACGCTACGATGGAAAACAAAAAAGTTTTTCTCACTAAAACTAGTTTTTGGACCGATCGTTCCTATGGTAGCTATATGATATAGTCATCCGATTTTGATAAATTTTTCCAGAATTGTGTGGAAGCATATAAAACTAATATATACCAAGATTGGTGACGCTACGATGGAAAACAAAAAAGTTTTTCTCACTAAAACTAGTTTTTTGACCGACCGTTTCTATGGCAGCTATATGATATAGTCATCCGATTTTGATCAATTTTTCCTGAATTATGTGAAAGCATATAAAACTAATATATACCAAGATTGGTGACGCTACGATGGAAAACAAAAAAGTTTTTCTCACTAGAACTAGTTTTTTGACCGACCGTTTATATGGCAGCTATATGATATAGTCATCCGATTTTGATAAATTTTTTCCAGAATTGTGTGGAAGCATATAAAACTAATATATTCCAAGATTGGTGACGCTACGATGGAAAACAAAAAAGTTTTTCTCACTAAAACTAGTTTTTGGACCGATCGTTCCTATGGTAGCTATATGCTATAGTCATCCGATTTTGATAAATTTTTCCAGAATTATGTGAAAGCATATAAAACTTATATATACCACGATTGGTGACGCTACGATGGAAAACAAAAAAGTTTTTCTCACTAAAACTAGTTTTTTGACCGACCGTTTATATGGCAGCTATATGCTATAGTCATCCGATTTTGATAAATTTTTACAGAATTATGTGAAAGCATATAAAACTTATATATACCACGATTGGTGACGCTACGATAGAAAACAAAAAAGTTTTTCTCACTAAAACTAGTTCTTAGACCGATCGTTCCTATGGCAGCCATATGATATAGTTATCCGATCCCGCCGGTTCCGACATATTAGTTGCGTGCAGTAAAGAGAAGACTCTGTGCAAAATTTTAGCTCGATGGCTTTAAAACTGAGGGACTAGTTTGCGTAGAAACAGACAGACAGACGGACAGACGGAATTGAACTCAGCTCGTCGTCCTGATCAAGAATATATATAGTTTATGGGGTCGGAAATGAATATTTCTATGCGTTACAAACTTCTGGGCAAAATTCAAATATACTTTTCAAGTGTATAAAAATTCTAACTGAAAAACGCATCCATAAAAAAATTTTTGAAATTCATTTTTGAGTTTAGCATTTCAAAATACATCATTAAAAAATAATATGGGTCTTTTTCGCTGTAAACTAGTGTTATTGGACATTATACAGTAGTAAGTACAAGGTTGTATGTAGCTAGCAATTGTATGTATTTTGTAGATGCAACTTCACACATGTTGTTCGGTGGTAGCATTGCCAGCAGATACAAAAAAACATGCGGCAGCGGCTGCCTCTCAAGAGCGAAAGAGAAACTTAAACAAAAGCAGCGACGCCGGCAGCAGCAGCAGGTGTGGTGAAGGTGAACAGGTACACACAGAGGCAAACAAACACAAATACAAAAAAAAAAAAAAAAGTGCAAGCGCACACGCACATTAAACGTAGCAAATATATACCGTAGAACGTAATGCCATGACGTAGCAGCGGTTTTTGTTTTATTTGTTTGTTGTTGTTGGCCAATTTGCTGTTGGCAATGAATGCAACGCGCGCGCGCCTTTAATTTAGCACATGCACATACGTATGCATGTATGTGTGTGTGTGGAAAGAGGCACAAAACATTTACATAACAAAACATAAACACAAACTAAATGAGCAAACAAACAACAACAAAAAGGGAGAATATCCTTAGATTGCAAAAACGAACAGCTTTTAATACCCTTTCTTGCGGTTCTCTATGTGGAGGAACAGGTTGCTGTTGCATTGAAACTCTTTCATCAGCTGTTCGCTAATCATCATTCTCTCTCCCTCTCTTTCTCTTACTAAGTTTGTTTTTGCTGTATTTTTAGTTCTTTTTTTTAGCCAATATGAAATGAAACGGAAGTAAGCAGGAATTATTTTGGGCCTATTTAGGAGAATATTATTCAATTCTTGACTTTAATCCGAACAGACAGACGGACGGACGGAGCTAAATCACGTCGATTATTGATCAAGAATTTATATAAGAGAGCAAACAAATTTTAGTCGCTGGCCAGCCTGCAATGAAGTAGGTCAGAGCCGCAGTTCTCACTTGTTGGCCTCCCTCTTTCTTGACAAACACTTTTCTCTCGGACACTCTCTTTACATCAGAGCCCTTCGCTTACCAAGAGAGTAAGTAAACAAATCAACACAGCCAATCAGTCGCTGGCTACACAGAGCAAGAGTATTAAAGAGAAAGATTGAGGAGAAGGCTCTCAAAATGTGGCGCTGTTAAGCGATAGTACAAGTGTACATACTTCTGTTAAGCGATAGTACGCGTGTAGATACTTATAATACACATAGAAAAACATGGTGGTTAGAGCGAGACACACATTGTCATGACAATACTCAGAGAGCTGACTAATTTTTGAGTGTACTGGTCTGTACGCTAGCCAGTTTAATGAAGTAGATCAGAGAAATAAGAGTAGTCAGCACCTAAGGGACAAGCAGAGCTTCTCCTCAATCCATTGGCTCGTTTCTAATGCCGAATTCGAACGAGAAAGTTTTTGAAAAGCTTTTTCATGGCTAGTTACTTCATAGCTGGCGCCAATAGCGGCGGGTAAAGGTGACCTTATGTGTAAAAGTTTTGAAAGAAAACACTTTTTTTATTAAATGTTCCGAGGCGGAATCGAAACCACAACCTCCTCCTCCTCCTCCAAACTATACCCATGTGTTCTAAAAATAGCTTTCGATCCTAAAAACGACACAAATCGTATGGGAAAGAGGTCGTTTTTGGGTATGTTCTTGATATTAAACATAATAAACTTTACCCCAGAAAACAAATATAATACTTGTATAACTGGAAGAGCAAGAAGATCTTTTGGTATCTGATGGAACCGCGGTAATGTGATCACAATTTAACCCTGCTGTTAGCTTAATCCCTTTGGTCCATTTGGTCCTTTGAAAATGCAAAAATAAAGGGCAATTAATAATTTTGGTTATTTTTTGGACCAAAATAGATGCAAAGAAATAAGATGAAATTTTTAAAAAAATGCTAACGTTTACCCTGCGATTTTCCCTGAGGAAATCCTGCGATTAAAGCAATAAAACTGATATAACAAAAAAAAACTCAGAACTGTACAGGTACAATTCCAAAAATAAAGGTACCGAAATACCGGTTCTCAAAAAATAAATATTAACGGTTCGGGTTACTGTTCTGGTTGTGAGATTCAATCCGTTTCCTTTCGGTATATGGTTCTGGTACGGGTTCCGGTTTGACACTCTGGTTTGAAGTTTTATGAACAGCTGGTACTGGTGGGGTACAATTGTACCCCAATGACATAAAGCGAACATTTCTATAATTATTTTAGGTCTGTTCTCGTTTCCGAATTCGATCGGAAGATCATTTATTTTGCCATCAAGACAATCGAATGAAGGATAAATGGAAATTTTAAGTTATTCACCAAAACGGTTTTTGTAAACGGTAACATTTACCCATTCCGATTCTGTATAATTTGATCGAAATCAGTAAACGGGAACAAAGGCCTGTTTAATTCATATAATTCTGGCTTTAAAGTTTATTGGGGTACAAATGTACCCCAATGCTAAATAGTTAAGTAATGATGATTAAAATAATAAAATCTGCATAATTTGATCGAAATCAGTAAAAGGGAACAGAGGCCTGTTTAATTCATATAATTCTGGCTTTAAAGTTTATTGGGGTACAAATGTACCCCAATGCTAAATAGTTAAGTAATGATAACACTAGTTTACAACGGAAAAAAAACCCATTGAAGCCATTATTTTTAATGATGTATTTCAGAATGCTGCCAAAAATGAATTTCAAAAAATTTTTGTATGGGGGATACGTTTTTGAGTTAGAATTTTTTTTAGTTTTTCGGTAGGTATCCATACCTTTTAAGCCATATCTCGAGTTACAAACTTTAGATGAAGTCAAGCAAGGGATTAATCAAAAGGTTTTGCAATTCCCAATAATCTAGTCAAAGAACATTTTCCAATCGGTTTAGTAGTTGAAAAGTAAGAAATATTTAAAAAAATGATTTTTTCTCAAAAACGTGAAAAATTTGATTTTCTAAAATCTGTAAATGGTTGAAAATAAAAATCAAAAAATTGTTTTTCTTTTTTATTATTACAAATTGCCCTATTACGAAGAAAATAAGGCGTTGATGACGAAAATCTGTGGATAATTAGCGAAGTTGTAAGCATTTGTGTGAAAAAACTAGGGGTCAAATTTGACTATTTTACGGTTCATTTTTTTCTTTGCTTTTTGCTCAATGTAAGAGTTCCAATAGAAGCCAAATCACAGAAAAAATTAGGAGCATGGTCAAAAACGAAGAAAAAATAAAAATATTTTTTAATAAATACATAAAACAATGAAATTTGACTGTTTGTACTTGTACTCAATTGCTTACAGCTCCTTTATTTATCCATAGATATTCTTTACCAATGCCTTATTTTCTTCGTAGAAGTGCTATTCGTAAGAACAAAAGAAAAAAACAATTTATTTTTATCAGATTCAGCCTTTTACAGATTTTAGGAAAACAAAATTTGCACGTTTTTGGGAAAAAAATCGATTTTTTCGAAATGTTTTTGCTTGTAGCATTTTAACTACTAAACCGATTGGAAAATGATCTTCAACTAGATTATTGAATATTGCATACCCTTTAGATTAATACCTTGTTTGACGACATCTAAAGTTTCTATCTCGAGATATGTCATAAAATGTAAGGGTACCTAAAAAAAAAACTGAAAAAAAAATTCTAACTCAAAAACGTATCCATACAAAAAATTTTTTAATTTCATTTTTGAGCTCAGCATTCCAAAGTACATCATACAAAAAAATAACAGCTTCAATGGGTCCATTTTTTTTTTTTTATTTTTTTCTTTTTTTTTTTTTTTTTATATTTATTTACCTATAAACAATTTTTATTATTTTTTATTTTTTATTTTTTTATTGTGTTTTTTTTTTTATATTTTTTTATACCTTCTATATTTTTTTAAACTTTTGCATTTGTCATATTCAAAGAGAATACATACAACAACAATTCTTTTTTTTATTTCTTTCTCTTTAATTTATATTATTTTTTATATTTTCTTTTTTTTTTTTTTTTTATTTTTTTTTATTTTTCTACTTTTTTAACGTTTATATGTATATGTATATATCCGATTTTGATAAATTTTTCCATAATTATTTACATATAAAATATATTCCGATTTGTACGATAAAAAAATTTTTCTCATTAAATTTTTATTTTTTTATATTTTTTTTTTAATTTTGAAACAAAATATACTAATTGCAAAATTTTTCTACAAAACAAGTGTGATTAAAATAATAAAATCTGCATAATTTGATCGAAATCAGTAAACGGGAACAGCTTTTAACTCATATAATACTGGCTTTAAAATTTGTTGGGGTACAAATGTACCCCAATGCTAATTGGGGTACAAATGTACCCCAATGGTAAATAGATAAGTAATGATGATTAAAATATATGTCTATTTTTTTCTAGGGTCTGAGATGCTTGCTCCATCTAACTGCTTTGTTCCTTAAATCCTTAAATTTATTTGCTTCTTTTCACTTACCGGACTAAATAGACCCTTGAGCCTCTCCGGATCGGGCGTATGCTTCAGTCCGCCCACACATCGTGGCCGACTCATGGCAATTGCCTTGGCCACCGCACTGGCGCCTCGACTCATGCGCGGAGCACGCGGTGCTGTGCCGGTGGCACTATTCGAGCCGCGGGCTGAGCAGGAGGAACCGCTATTGCTGCTACGCATGCTGCCACCACGGGAACCACGTCCACGTCCGCGACCACGTGTAGGAGTGGCGCTCGTTGCCAGGTTGACGGATTCATCTAAAGAATAAACAAATATAAAATGTTAATAATTGTTTATTTATCTATCATTCCATCTTGTGTCCCCACCTCCCGAATTGTCCAGCGCACTGTTGTAATTATCCTCATCATGCGAGTCCGGTTGGCTGCCGCCGCTCATGCTGGAGGGTCGTGGTGAGCGCAACTGTTGTGTGGCCATAATTGAGGAGAAATCGTTGGGCTGAAAGATGACATCCGGCAATGGATCCGATGAGGAGAGTATGGTGGTGGGCGGCAACATGGAACAGGACATGGAGGTGGAGTTGCTGCCACCGCCATTGTTGCCGCCGCTGGCGACGTTAGCTGCGCCTGAGGAGGTGGAAGAGCTGGATGAACAAGTGGTCAAATCTATTTGGGCAGCCAGGGCATAGGCCATGTTGTTGTTGTTGTTATTGTTGGTCTCCGCCTCACCGCTGCTGCCGAATTGAGCCAGAGGGGCAGAATTCGTCGACGAGGCCTTGCTCTGACGCTTTCTATTCAAATTCGACTTGGGCGTAGGCTGAGGCGTTTGCGTGCGCCTTGTGGCACGCAGCTGGCGATGATCTCGTTTTGGCGTGGCTGTATCCTCCACAATACGCTGATCCTGTTCTGCAACCAACGAGCTAGTCGTTTCATTAGGTAGCTCAGTTTGTTCGGCGCTTATCATATCGATGGCCAATCGCTTGCGTAGCAGCTGCACGCGTCGAGAATTTGCTGCACTGCTGCCGCTGCTGCTGGCAGACACCACTTCCAGGTTGGGAGTTGCCATTGAGGGTGGATTTCGTTTGGGTCTACCCCGCCGTTTGCCTGTAGAGGCGGGTGTGCTTATGACCAGCACAGGAGGAACTTCTGGCTCCTGCTCCAGCTGCTGTTGGTCTGCCTGCTGCTCTGGCTCCTCCTCTTCCGCCTCCGCCTCCTCCTCCTCCTCTTCGGTGAGCATGTTGCCATTTGTGCTGGCATGTTCAGACTCGGGCTTTGTTGGAAATAGATTATCCTCCAGTTCAGTATTGAGAATTCTCTCATGTTTTTGCTTGCGGGAACGATGTGTGGCTGTGTTGGTGGTGGGCAGCGGGGCAGCAATAGATTCCAAACAATTTGGCAGCTCATCATGATCCAGGCGTCGCTGTTTAAGGGGCGGTATCTGCAAAGGAAGAAAAATATATAAAGTTAACCTATGAAATTTACAAAAATGGGTTTTACTTACTTCGCTGGGAGATTCGTTGCACTCGGTGTTGCGCTTCAAATGATGCTGCTCATTATTATTGTCCAGCTGTTCCACTTGCTCCTGCTCGACATGATTGTTAAGCTGCTGCTCGTGGCTCCTCCTCCATGTAGTTGATATGAGGACTACCCTCGGGTGTGTCTAGTATCTCTATGGATTCTATAATGGCAGGAGCCGGGGCAGGATTAGGAGCAGGAGGAGAAGGCGTTGAGGCAGCCACCACTGGCTCTGCAACTGGAGCTACCGTCTCACTTCCGCCGCCGCTGCTGCCATTGGCCATTAGACGTTCCGTAAGCTGGGGATATTTGCTTGAATTGCTGCTCGCCGAGGAGGAGGAGGTTGCAAAACTCTTGGGCGGAGCCGTCAGCTGGCTAAGCAGTATTCCACTGCCGCCACCGCCGCCGCCGCTCACCTCGGTTACCGCCTGCTGGCGCAAGCGTTCCAATAGCAAATTATGCGGCTGCGTGAAATTATTGTTGGTAGCATGAGCGGGCGAGGAGCCGGGCGAGGGTGAGGAGGTTAGATCCACTACCAGATCTTCGGCTGTCACTTTGCCATTGTGAAACATTTTGGGATCATGCTCCTTGGACAAAGTTTCATCAATGTCCATGTCATCGGAGTTGCGATCCGAGGAGAAGCCACAAAATTCCTGACTGCTGCTATTCGATTCGCCGCCATTTGTCAAAGGAGTGGGCGTGGGTGTAGGTGTGGGCGTGGCAGCCAGCTTGGAGGCCATTACCACTGTGGGCAGCTGCTTCTCCTCCAGCACCGCTCGTACCTTGTGCTTGGGCGAGCATAGATTCTTAATGGTCAGCTTGGGCAGCGGCTGCTGTTGCTGCTCCACTTTGGTTGCCTCCTTTTGCTCATCCAGTTCCAGGGATTTGGTCTTGATGGTCAGCTTGGGTATGATCATGAGACCGGCGCCACCCGTTTTGATGGTTAACTTTGGTATCTGCTGCTGCTGCTGTTGCTGTGGCTGCTCCTCGCTGCTTAATGCAGCTGCTGCCGGCCAGCGTGGTTTTGATCATCAGTTTGGGCACCGTTTGCATTTCCACCGACGACGATGACGAGGAGGCTGACGAGGAGGCAGGCGATAGGCTGGATATTTTCACGGTATTAATGGACGACGCATTGCAGTTGTTCTCCGTTATGCAGGAGGCGGAGGCGGAGGAGTTCTCGGGCATTTTGATGGTCAGCTTGGGCACCACACTACCCACACGCTCCTCATTGGCCGCCCGTATGGTCAGCTTTGGCACTATGTGCGGCGTGGTGCTTAAATTGGGTGTACTTAGCTGCTCATCCTCGGCACAGGAGGAGGAGCAGGAAGAGGCATCCGCATCGGATGATGGCGGTGCCATCAAATCCCCACTGCTGGGCAATTGTATGCGCAAGGGTTCCACTCGCCGCTCATCGGCGGCCAATGCTGCTGCTGTGCCACCACCACCAGCTTGAGATTCATTTGGCGTATGCTTGGAGAGCTTTAATATAATCTTGTGACCTGTATTGGGTGTGCTCTCTCCCCGTTCCTCGCCGCCATTCACATCCAGAGCTGTGGCAGCCATGCTAAGTCCAGCTGCCGCTGATGATGAGCTGGCTCCAACACTAAGTAAAGGTAATGTGGCTACTCCCTCCTCCTCTTCCCTGTGGGCATCGTCTCGCGGCGGCGATGCTGTGGTGCTGGTTATATGACCCGGCAGCTGTTCCCGTCCAGCATTCAGTTGCTGCAGCAGCTGTTGTTGGTCACGCTGCGCCGGCGATGAGGTTGAGCTCACGCGTTGTTCTTCCTCGCTGGAGGATGATGATGAGGCTGCCAACTTGCTGCTGCTGCTGCTGGTTAACCGGCTAGATGCTGCTGCTGCTGCTGCTGATCCTGACCCAGATGACGATGTCGCTGCTACCATCTGCTGGTGATGTAAATCATTCATTGCTGCAAAAAAAAAGAGAAGGAAAAAGAGTTGGCCCTGAATTAGTTGATCCATTTCATAGAAACATTTAATTTCGACACACGAAACACTTGAAAACGGAAAACCCAAATTTTACCCTAGGAAGAGATTAATATAATGTGGCTTATATCCATATTATTTGCTCCATTCTGGTATACATTGCGATCGCAGTTGGGATTGTTACGTTCACTTGCATCTGGATTGCAGGTAAGAGGGGGAAAAAGTACTAAATTCATCACACAAAGGCAATAAAAGGCCAATATGGACGACCATAAGTCGCACCGCGTCGCAGTGACAAAAGTTTCAAACAAACAAAATCTTACGTGGTCACAACATCGTTATTTGAGCTATTCGTACCGCGGTTTTGGTAAATTGAGCAAATATGGGCGACCATAAGTCGCACCGCGTCGCAGTGACGACAAAAACAAACAAACAAAATCTTACATGGTTCACAACATGGTTTTTTGAGCTATTCGTACCGCGGTTTTGGTAAATTGAGCAAATATGGGCGACCATAAGACGCACCGCGTCGCAGTGACGAAAGTAACAAACAAACAAAATCATACGTGGTTCACAACATCGTTTTTTGAGCTATTCGTACCGCGTTTTGGGTAAATTGAGCAAATATGGGCGACCATAAGACGCACCGCGTCGCAGTGACAAAAGTTTCAAACAAACAAAATCTTACATGGTTCACAACATGGTTTTTTGAGCTATTCGTACCGCGGTTTTGGTAACTTGAGCAAATATGGGCGACCATATAAGACGCACCGCGTCGCGTACGACAAAACAAACAAACAATTTTTTTAAGACGCACCGCGTCGCAGTGACAAAAAAACAAACAAACAAAATCTTACATGGTTCACAACATGGTTTTTTGAGCTATTCGTACGGCGGTTTTGGTAAATTGAGCAAATATGGGCGACCATAAGTCGCACCGCGTCGCAGTGATGACAAAACAAGCAAACAAAATCTTACATGGTTCACAACATGGTTTTTTGAGCTATTCGTACCGCGGTTTCGGTAAATTAAGCAAATATGGGCGACCATATAAGACGCACCGCGTCGCAGTAACGACAAAAACAAACAAACAAAATCTTACATGGTTCACAACATGGTTTTTTGAGCTATTCGTAACGCGGTTTTGAAAGGCGACTAGCCGCGCCGTACGACAAAAAAAAAAAATTTGGTAAATCGAGAAAATATGGGCGACCATAAGACGCACCGCGTCGCAGTAACGACAAAAACAAACAAACAAAATCTTACATGGTTCACAACATGGTTTTTTGAGCTATTCGTACCGCGGTTTTGGTAAATTAAGCAAATATGGGCGACCATATAAGACGCACCGCGTCGCAGTGACGACAAAAACAAACAAACATCGTTTTTTGAGCTATTCGTACCGCGGTTTCGATTCGGTTTAGTGGTTCAGGCTGCAGGAAATGTACCGAAACTTCATTAAACTGGCGGTTAGAAATCTCAATTCAGGTATTCATGGATGGCCTCAGTACTTAGTTTAGGAGATTTTGTAGAATAATCTTTCTTTTAGCCACCTTAAGGCCTAGTTGTATATCATAAACCAAAAAGGACAGGTCACAAAAGGATAGATCACAAATTATTTACTTTCCCAAGTTCAGAAAATGGTGGTGAGAAGGAGAAAATTTCAAAGAATAAAGTAAAGAAACGAGCCAAACTAATAAAAATATACCTAGGTGTTCCACAAATCGCTTCCGAACCAAAAACCACCTGATTCCCCTACGATTTGGGTCGAAATCGATTTGTAGAACACATGGGATATTTGGAAATTCACTCCCAAGGTCGGAAAATAGGGGAGAAGGCGTATATCTCTAAGAAAATCGTTTTGTAAGCTCTTTGGCTTTAATAGTTCAAAAATTATTTACTTAAGTGGGGGAAAATTCACTCCCAAGTTCGGAAAATGGTGGTGAGCAGGGGCATAGTTCGAAGAATAAAGGAATTTTTTTTAACCGATTTATAAGGAATGGAATTTGTGAGGTAAGCGAGGCAAACTAATAAAAATATATATTTTGTTAATGAGGAAAATTCACGCCCAAGGTCGGAAAATAGGGAAGAAGGTCCTATAGGAAAATGGTGGGGCGACGAGGGATAAGTTCAAGAAAAGAAGTAATTTTATCCCATGTGTTCCACAAATCGCTTTCGAACCAAAAACGACCCGAATCGTATAGGAATTGGGTCGTTTTTGGGTCGAAAGCGATTTGTGGAACACCTGGGTATATATATATTTTTTTCAATTGTGAAAAATTCACTTACAAAGTCGGAAAATACTGAAGGAAAGACCTCCTTTCTGTTTAAATTAAAAGCCTTTTGGACCAAATCCAGGGCAAATAGTTTACTAATTTGGAAAAGTTCAACACCAAGGTCCGAAAATGGGACGAAGTGGAACTTATTAAATGGAAAAATCTACCCTAAATGTCACAAATGGGGGAAATTCAAGATTATACGATGGATTAAGTCGAAGTAAAAATGGGAAAATAATAGTAAATTTTTGAAGAATCACTTCAAAGGTTGGAAAATAACAAACGTTATTTTTGATCCATTTTGAAAGCTTCTATAGTTCAAATAATGAAAAATGTTCACAAACCGATTCTAATATCTTCTATAGCGATAGACCGATAGCCGAGAGAGCAATATCGGGCTAGAGAAGAGGATATAGCGAAGATCAAAATCCTTAAATTTAAAATTTCTTCCTCCCTACATGCTCTTATCAGGTTCTTATTGGTTTCTATGCACTTTTATAAAACTATCTCTCTCTCTCTCTGTAGGTGCCCGGAACCAATCTAGTTCTAGTCCCAGCCACTGGTGGTACACGCTTTGGTAGCCTGGAGAGTTTTATAATGGCTTTGACTGGATCTTGGCTGCTCATACGTATTGTGTACTGTGATCTAATTGATGAGGAGCAGCGGTATGATGATTCCTGCAATGATTCCTGCTGTCAGGAATATCAAACGCAGCCTGCAGCAGCTCAGGAGGAGGCAATGGAAGTGAATAGCAGCGCAAATCACTTACCGGATTCAGAAATCGAAGTCAGTTGCAATAAGGAGGGAGTGTGCGAGTATTGGCGACGTCAGCGGGTTGGACCACAACCGTTAATCAAATTTACATTACGCGAGCTGGACTTATTGTTGAATTTAGAGATAGACCGTATGCTAGCTAAAGCAGCAGCAGCAGCAGAAGCGGCAGCAGCAGCAGCAGCAGCAAAAAAAGAAGAGGACGATGTGGAATACAAAGTCGAGGAGGATCTCTATGTCGGCGGTTAATTTGCCATATTATAGAGAGTGTTTGTATATGGAAGAAGAAGCAGCAGCAAACCCAACAAAAGGAGAACGACCTCACACACACACACAGAGACCGAGACACATGCAAACCTTAACAAATTCTATGTAAAACTTTGCAGTTTATTTATATTAATATAGTTTTATTTATTATTTACCGGTCTAATAATTTACTAGTAGAAGAAAAAAAAATGCCGCGCAAACTCTAGCTACAACAACAACAACATTTAATAAATAAGCGTTGGAAACATGCGCGCACAGCTGTCGTTGAGTAGAGGGAGGGTAAGAGAGAGGGAGAGAGTGCGACGACACACATTTTTGGCGTGTGTTGGCAACACTGTGCAACGAAACTCAACACACTGGACGACTACAAGAAAAAAAATTCACCACGTAGTCGTTTATTCGTTGTTGTTGTTTCTGCTGCTGCTGCTGCCGCCGCTGCATGGAGAAAATACATACACACATGCAAACACAAACACATATGTATACACTGCAGTTCACATTTAACAAAAAAAAATGAAACAAGAAAAAAAATGTCTTCAGACCGCCGCACACCCCCCCTCTTCCGACCCCGCACCATAACAATATTGTGCAGGCCAATGCAAAAAAGACGCCGAAAACCTAACCCAACAACAACAGCAACAGCCAAAACTCACCATGCGGCAAATCGTCTCGGGTCAGACAAAAGAAGATGGAGTAGTGGGAAATTGAGCGCTTAAATTATGGTGTGTGGAACATGTTCATGTTGAAGTTTTGTTCAACTCGATTCATTTCTCGTGTACATGCGATTTATTTCAAATATATTAGAGCAAAAAAAACACACTTTTTTTTGTTGAAACGACTAACACACACCAGCACACACACACACGCGCACACGCACACACACACACGCCACTCTCGTTTGTCCCACTTTCGGTGTATTGGTTTCGTAGTACACTTTTCCACGCACTTTTTAAACGATTTGAAATTGTTGTTTAAACGTATTAGTTATTTACTGTTTCAATCGCACGTATACATACGCAGGAACGGCGCGCATTTAACGTTTTTTCGCTTTAGGAATTCATTGTAATAAAAATGCTCTCTGCTTCGCCTGTCTGCTTTGCTGTGGTGAAAAAGTGCTAATCGATATACGATATATCGATGGTTAAACGCTAATTCGATTATTTTTGGTATAAGTGGGGCCGTATACGATTGCTGCCTAACGATTGGCAAGGCTATCGCGATATATCGATTGTGCTTGTTTTTAGTGGGGCCTAATTTGATTTGGTATTATATTTGAATAGAGGCGCCGCTTTCAAAATCCCACCATATCCCGGTTAAAATTCTCATTTTGTTTGTTGTTTTTGCTTTCCAAATTCAGTTTTATTTCCAATGTATACACATATATATATATATTTATCTGTTTTTTTTTCATATAATATAATTTTCCATACATTATTTGTTTTGTTTGCTTATTGTAAAGAGTTAGTTTTGCACACTCAAACACACACATTTTTCTGCAGCTATTGAGAAAGTTGACAGAGATGCGCACATAGCTTGTATGTGAAACAGGGTTCGGCAATGTAAGCTATCTATTCGCTCTGCTCTCTGCCAGTGGCAATTTGCTCTGCTCCCATTGCCGACCCCTGATGTAAAGTCATATAAGTTTTCTCTTTTTTTTTTTTTTTTTATTGGCTCAGGCAATTACAACATTTATTTAGCTACAATTTTGGTTTGCAATTTTGTAACATTTTTTTTTTTTGTGTTTATTTTTTCTTCTTGTTATATGTATGTATGTATGTATGGATGCATGATTTTTATAGCTCAAAAGGAGTCACGGCATTTTCAAAAAGTCAATTAACAGCATAACCTCTGCTCTGGTAAAGGGCTGGGGGGTGGGGTGGGGCTGGGGGGCAGCTTAAGCTAAATTTCGGCAAATCCGAAAATATTGAAAGTGACACAAGAATATTGAGAGTTAATCTGGATTTTTCAGGGTTCGTAAAATAACACACAGATAAGATATTAACACAAGCTGTAAAAAAATAATTATTTTCAGACATGAGTTTTACATATGTAAAAAATTAGTTTTTTTCATGTAACTAAACACGAGCATTTTTGACACGACTGTTATTTACATGTGTGAAGAAGGCAGCTCAAATTATTGACATGCCTGTAAAAAACAATCGTGTCAAAAAAGGCTAGTGTTAGTTACATGAAAAAATTAATTTTAACATATGTAAAATATTTTATTTTCATTATATGAAAAAATATTTTTTTTACAAATTATTGACATGTGTGTAAATAACAATCGTGTCAAAAATGCCCGTTTTAGTTACATGAAAAAAAATAATTTTTACATATATGTAAAATATTTTAATTCATTATATGAAAAAAATATTTTTTTACAAATTATTGACATGCCTGTAAAAAACAATCGTGTTAGTTACATGAAAAAATATGTTTTTACATATGTAAAATATTTTATTTTCATTACATGAAAAAATTAATTTTTCCATATGTAAAATATTTTGTTTCATTACATGAAAAAAAAATAATTTTTTCCATATGTAAATTTTTTTTATTTTCAAGTCTGAAAACAATTATTTTTACATTGATGTTATTTATCATGGCGTGAAAATAATTTTTGTGCATTTTACGAACCCTGGGATTTTTTTTGTATGTATATTTTGTGGCAACTGTTTGCAAAAATTATTGTTAATAATTGCATTTATTTATGTACTTAGTTATGAATATTGATTAACATTTATTTGCAAAAAAAAAATATATATATAGAACCATTTCTATGAAAATGAGACCCTTTTGTAACGCAACAGCAGCTCTTGCTGTTTTATGTTGGTTGGTGTAAAAGAGGCCTCACTTGCTTTTTTTGTTTGTTTGGTTTGCTCTATTCAATTTTCAGCTGAGAGAGAGGAAAGTATATTGAGTCAATAACCCAACCAAATGTTGGGCTCAATGTTAGTCAATACACACTCCCTTATTAGACAATGTGGATGGGGGGGACATTTAGTTTATCTTCAAACCAATGTTAGTCAATACACAATGAAAATGGGGGGACATTTACTACTTTTTGATTTTGTTTTGTGTTGTTGAGTTTTACAATTAAAGCGCTTAAATTTAAGTTTTTGGGTTATGTTTGCTTTGCTTTGCTTTCATTTGTCGAACGGGGGGCGTTTACATTGAGTTTACTTGTAGTTTCTAAGCAAATTTTGATACATCAAAGTGAAACCCTTACGAAAATGCTGCTGTTTACATTTACATTTTGTTTTTGTTTTTTGTTTTTCTTATATAATTTGTAGATTATTGCCATACTGCGTAAGTTTTAGGTGTAAAATACAATTTAATCGGACTAAGCACTGGACAGAGGATCAGAACTGCATCAAAACAGAGAAAGAGAGAGAGAGAGGGGGGACAGGGGATCTTTACGTGGGTTGCTATTTAGGTTTCTGGCCTAGGTCACTTCTAGCCATTTTAGAACCATTTAGGACCAATTTAGGACCATTTAGGACCATTTTAGGACCAATTAGCCTTTTCCCCAAAAAAATTTTTTACTTTTATCGATAAAAGCTACATACAACTCTTTCATGTGTGACCACGTTTCATATCGATTAACGATTAATCAAAAACTTTACTAGTGAACATTTTCGTGCAATTATTTTTCACAACTTTCCACATGGATTATCACGACAAGAGTGCAAGGATGAACTTAAATCTTTGTATGGCGATGAAGCACTATCCTATATCCTATGAATTCAATCGCGGGCGACGCTCGCTCAAAGACGAAGGTCGTCCAAAAACAGTCGTTGTGCCAGAAAACATTGATGCCGTGCGTGAACTGATAATGCCAGATCGTCATGTGACATACCGTGAGATAGAGGCATCCTTGGGCATTTCTTCCACCAGCATATACATTCAATATTGCATGAACACCTGAGCGTAAAAAAGGTTTGTTCTCGTTGGATCCCGCACAATTTGACAATTGTGTGGATTGGTGCAAAGAAATTTTGAAAAAATATAATCGCAGTGTTTCAAAAGACGTTTCTAAGATCGTCACAGGTGAGGAATCATGGATCTATGCTCATCCAGCGTGTGGGTCTTCGAAGACGAGCCAAATCCAACGAAAGTCGTTCGTGGAAGAAGCCTGTCGAAGCAAATGGTCGCCTGTTTCTACGGTAAAACTGGTCATATGTCAACTGTTCCGCTTGAGCAACGTAGAACGGTCAATTCTGAGTGGTACACCACAATTTGTTTGCCTGAAGTCTTCGGTGAAATTCGAAAAACGAACAAGAGAAGACGTAGATCATTGTGCACCATGACAATGCGAGCTCTCACACATCAGCTCACACGTCGTAATGATGGGTCATCCGCCGTACAGCCCTGACTTGGCACCCAATTTAGGGAAAAATGCGTGGTCAACGATTTTCGTCGCCAGAAAAAGATGCTGTTGAACCAAGGCTGCAAACCGGTCCTGAACCGAACCCCTAAGAACCGGTTCGGTTCGGGCTTCTTAAATTGGCCGAACCGGACCATGAACCGAACCTTCTACATTTTTGATCCCTCGAACCTGAACCCGAACCGAACCACTTATTCAAAAAAAAGTTCGGTTCACAATATTAAGTAATTTTTTCAGCCGGAGGAAATTCTTGATATGTTTATTTAAAATTTTATATTTAAATGACTCTACGACTGACTGTAAAAAAGGGAATAGAAAGCAATGAAGTTATAGATTCCTTCGAAAATTGTCCAAGAGAATATACATCGAAAAATGTAATTATTTGGAAAGGTCTTTTAAAAATATTCTTCTAACTTGGTTGTACGAGCATTTTCAACACCAAAATCTGTTTCTTATAATGTAAGAATTAGTAGAAAATAACAGTTCCAGGAAATCCGTACTAAAATCAATCCCAACAAATGTCAGTTGATGGTGGATTCCAGATTTTATGAAATTTCTTGAAATTTTAATCCAAAGTTCGGGACTTGAATTACCTTAAACAAGGCAAGGTCGCCTATATTATATTATATAATAATAGATGATCAAACTAATTGAATCGTATTTTTTTTAAGTGAACCGAGGTTCGAACCCAAACCTGGGGTTCAGAGGATCCAGGAACCGAACCCAAAAATTCCTCATTGGTTCGAACCTCCGAACCGAAACTTTTCCCAAATTTCGGAGGTTTGCAGCCCTGTGTTGAACAGTTCAAAAACAGATGTTTTGGAGTGGAAAAAGTGCTTCGACAATTGGTTTGAGCTTATGCAAAAGTGTATAATCTCTTAAATCTCTCATTTTTGATCATAACTATACGCGTTTTCATTATTAGGCCAGAAATATATATAGCAACCTACGTAGTCAATGCACACACCACCCTTGGTTAATGTTGTTTGGGTACATTTAGTTGATATTCAAACCTACTTTTTAGGCTTTGCGGGGGAACTGTTTTGGTTTTTTTTTTTTTTTCATTTAACTCGGTTAACAAATTTGTTTTTGTACATACATACATTTAGTTATTGTTGTTGTTTTTTTTTTTTTTTTTTTGCATTTTGTTGTATAATTACATTTAATATTAATGGTATAATGTATATATGTATAGGTATATAATTAATTTACTTTTTGTATATATATATATATATATATGTATGTGTTTTTTGTTGTTTTTGATAGCCCAAGGGTTTTTTGTTTTTGTTGTTGTAGGTACTAATTAATCATTAAAAAAAAAAAAACACGCAGCCATTCAAACAGTTAGATTTTGGTTGCAATTTTTTTTTGTTTATAAACATTTAAATACATATTTTTAATATAGTTTTTTTGGTTTACTTTGAATTATTCAACGCGGTATTAGGAAAAGTTTTGGGATACGGGAATGTTTTTTGCTTACATAACATTGATTTAAAAAAAAAAATTTTGTTTTTTTTTTTGTTTTTGTCAAGTCTTTGTTTTACATCAGTAAGCGTTTTTTTTTTTTTTTTTTTAAATTTTTTTTGCATTCTTTTTTTTTTTAATTTTGGATTTTGTGGGGTATCAAAAATCGAATGCCACACTTTTTATACATATGCGTATGTATTGGGTAGGTATATGCATATATATACATATATACACATACGTGAATAATACTTGTGGAACATATGTTTTTTTTTTTTTGTTTTTTGTTTTTTTTTTGTCTTGCGGGGTGAATGTAAGAGTTAACAATGTCAGTTTCGATTTGGATATCGGATGGATATCGATTCCGGGCGCTTCTTTATTGAGCGGTGGGTTAGAACAGCACACACACATGCATACATACAAGGACAGGACACACACACACACACACACGCATACATAGTTCTTGTTTCTTGTTTCTTTTAGTAGCGCCGCGCACTACCGCTACTTCCGCTGGCACAGCCACCATCCCCGCTACTCCCACTGGCCCCATCGGCTGCCCAACGTTTGCGTCGCGCCTCCTTGGCCGCCTGCATTTGGGCCGCCACCCGGCTGGTACTGGGCGCCGCATCAAAATTGGCATACAGCTCCACCTCCTCATCGGCGGCATCGCGCTGCTGCTGCTGCTGCTGCTGCTCCAGGGCGGCCGCCAGCGAGGCCATGGCATAGGCACGGGCATCCACAATGCCCGTTGTGCTGGCTGTGGGTGTAACCAACGATGTTTCCATTGTAACGGTGGTGGTGGTGGTGGTGGTGCCAGCCAGCAACGGTTGCGCCTGCTGCAGCTGATCCAAATCGAAACTCACATTCTTACTGTCTCATCCACCCCGGTGGACTTGCACGGCCTCGGCGGACTCTTGCTGGCGCAACTGCTGACGATACGCATCCAGCTCGGGCATACGGTATGTGCCCAGATTCACCTGCACCATGAGCGTCTCCATGATGCGTTCGTTCTTCATGGATTTGGAGGGCAGCACCACGGTAAGCAGTTCGCTGGGCGAGATGCGGCATAGATTGAGGTCACGCGTCAAACGCTCCATAATGCACTCAAACTCGAATTGTGTGTCCTTATTGGGATGATTCTTCAGTTTGGCCACCTTGTGCTGGGCCCAGGCAAGCATTGCCTCAAATTTGCGTATCTCGGGCGTTTGCAGCTCACGGCACATAATCATCTGGACCATGGATTCGGAGAGATGTAGGAATTCGGGACACTTGAAGAGCGCATGCGCCTTGCTCTCCACAAACGATAGGATCATGTTGACCAGCTCGGAGGCGGATGTGTAACGCCAGTAGTAGTTCTCCAGCGAGATGAGCATGGGGCAGACGACCTCAATGCGCAGGAATTGCTTGCAATGATGGAAACAGGCCTGCAGCAATTCGGGCAAATCATAGTGCTCGGCGGCACAGAGGAGACCTGCAAAGATCAAACAGAGAGAGAGAGAGGGAGAGAGAGATCAGTATAAATCATTTTTCGCCCTAACTTTGAAAATGTTATATACTGAATTATGGCTAAGAAATAGATCTACAAATAAGTCATACACACTTTTTACCTAAAATTAATCGTTTTCAAGTTATTTAGCTTAAATTAAAAAAAATAAAAAACTTAATTTTTTTTTCCACAAAATTTTGACTTTTAAAAATCATATAAATTCTAAAAAATCGAAAGTTGCTAATTTTCTTCTTTGATTGCAGTAATATGTCAATTAGGCTTCAATCAAGCTATTGTTTCCTAGGAATAATGGCTAGTTATACCAGCTGTTCATCAAAAGAAATTTTTATTTTTTTTTTTTAATATAATGCAATTTTAAAAAAATCATGAAAATTCAACGAAAAAATAAAAAGTTGCTAATTTTCTTTTTTTATTAGAATATGTATAGCAGTAATAATCATATACGCGTTTTTTAAACAATATTCTTTGATTATATTAATATATCAATTAGGCTTCAATCAAGCTATTGTGAGTCCAAATCGAGGAATAAATGGCCTAGTTATACGCAGCTGTTCATTAAAGGAAATTTTAATTTTTTTTATTTTTCACAAAATTTTGACTTTAAAAAATCATATAAATTCTAAAAAATCGAAAGTTGCTAATTTTCTTCTTTGATTGCAGTAATATATCAATTAGGCGTCAATCAAGCTATTGTGAGTCCAAATCGAGGAATAAATGGCCTCAAAAAGATTATTTTTTTACCAATTTGCTTTTCATTAAAAGAAATTTTTTATTTTTTTATTTTTCAACAAAATTATTAGAAAACGAGAATAAATGTATTATAGAATTTTTTTAAAAAAAATCATGAAAATTTGAAAAAATAAAAAGTTGATCATTTTCTTCTTTGATTGTAGTAATATATCAATTAGGCGTCAAAAAAGCTATTGTGAGTTCAAATCGAGGAATAAATGGCCAAGTTATACGCAGCTGTTCATTAAAAGAAATTTTTATTTTTTTTATTTTTCACAAAATTTTGACTTTAAAAAATCATATAAATTCGAAAAAATAAAAAGTTGATAATTTTCTTCTTTGATTATAGTAATATATCAATTAGGCGTCAAACAAGCTATCGTGAGTTCAAATCGATGAATAAATGGCCAAGTTATACGCAGGTGTTCTACAGAAGTAATTTTTTTTAAATTTTTTTGACTTTAAAAAATCATGAAAATTCGAAAAAATAAAAAGTTGATAATTTTCTTCTTTGATTATAGTAATATATCAATTAGGCTTCAAACAAGCTATTGCGAGTTCAAATCGGTAGATAAATGGCCAAGTTATACGCTTCGCAGAGTTTATATGAAATGCTCACCTGGAATGGATACACAAGTCAATGGACATGTGCCCGTGTGCAAATAGTCCAATAGCACACGAAACGTATCTGGATCGAACTCAATAATGTTGAATTCCGTTTGGGCCAGTTTGGCACGATCCACTTTCTGGGCATCCGCACAGACTGAGAGACGGGGCACGGCCAGCTGATTGTTGCCTGGTTTATCTTTATCCTTATCCTTGCTATCTCGGTCTATATATAGGTTACGGGGGGGTGTTGATTTTTGTTGTTGTTGTTTGGGTAATTGGAAAATGGGTTTTGTATTTTTGAAATGATAATTAAGAAACGAATTGAAAACCAAAACAAATGACAGAGAATGGCGGGTGGGTGGGTGGTGAGATGGAGGATGAGAAATGACAGAATTTGTTGTTTGTTGTTTTAGTTTTTCATAAAATTGTTCGATATGTTAATAACAAGAGAGAGTAATAACAAGTGTCATGAAAATGGTAAGGGAAAATTGCAAATTGAAAACAAGACCAGGTGCGCAAAAGAAATGGAAAGTGCGATTTCGAAAAAAAACAAACATTTAGCCAATTTTTGTTTAAGAGATGCACAAGTTGAGACACGTCCAATGGTATTTGAGGCAATGAATCAAAGATTAAAGCATTGACACAAAAATTTCAAAGGAAATTAACAAAACCAAGAAGAGGGGGGCAGGGCAGGAAGGAAGGAATTGGGGCGGGGGTGGGGGCACACACACACACACATTTACACCACAAGGCACCGTGAAATGCATTTTGGTGTTTTAGATAACATTATGTATATATATATATATATAGATGTACGTATGTATACATCAGTTTAGAATCAGAATCAGAAGGTGGAGCGTGCGACGTGCGGTTTGCAGCGTAGTAGTTGGAGGACGTAGTTGGAGTAGTAGTAGTAGTAGAGGAACGCAGTACGTAGACGTGGACGTAGACGTAGGTATTATCAAAAAACCAAAAACACAAGTGAGCAGAGCATTAAAAGGTACGGAGAGAAAAAAGAAAAAAAAGAAAGGACACGCATCGATATTGTTGCATTGCATCAAATGACAACTCTTACTCGAACAATCTGTCGACGATATCCATTTCTTTTTGTCATCCGGATTCAATTGATTTGTATTCTTGTTGCGTATGGATCGTCCCCAGCCGGCGGTGATGGTACCCAGGCGCGAGAAGGCACGCTTAACCATGGGCGATGAGGGCACACTTTTGGGTCGTATGGAATCGGAATCCGGTACGGTCAGATAGTTATTCGATTTGGGCTTTTGATTCTGTGGCGATACCAAAGAGGGTGCAGGACGTGCAAATATCTCGGCCACGGGTATTTGTGGTGAACCAAAGCCCGTCTGTATGCCATATAACATTTCCTATAAAAATACAACAACAATAACAAATCCCACTGACCAAAGGAAGGAAATGCGCAAAGTAAACTTACCTGAAACACGCGACTGCGTACACCCAAAATGGCACGAACGCCAATAAAACGTGCCTTCTGCTTGGACTGACCCACCAAAAAGACCACATCGAATAGATGGGCATTTGTCAGGCACGATGGTTCTTCGTTAAGAAAGACACGGGTAAAATCTTTGGCCAGCTGATCATAGTCCTCGAATTGATCACGCACGGAGTCCAACAGGGGCGATGAGGGTCGCATGTGGCCTGTGTGCGACAAAAAGAGAGAGAGAGAGAGAGCGATACTCAAGACATTAGGCTGGTTCACTTTCAAAAAAATACTAGGATTATGTACAATAGTGTAAATTTAAGTAAATTCATGCTGATCGTGCAAATGTATGTTACAGTTAGAAGGTGTCAATTGGGGCAGAACCCTTTCTTTTTTAAGATATGGGGGGAAACAATTTTTTCAGATTTTATTGTGGTGATATTTCGCCCTAACTTCGAAAATCCTTCTCCGATTTAAAAATGTTGTATACACAATCATGGCTAAGAAATGGGTTACCAAATAGTTCAAACACACTTTATACTTTAAGCTAATCGTTTATGAGTTATTTAGCTTAAATTAAAAAAAAAAAAAAAAAAATTTTTTCCACAAAATTTTGACTTTAAAAAATCATATAAATTTAAAAAAATCGAAAGTTGCTAATTTTCTTCTTTAATGGTAGTAATATTTCAATCAGGCGTCAAACAAGCTATTGTAAGTTCAAATCTGTAGATAAATGGCCAAGTTATACGCAGTTGTTCATTAAAAGAAAATTTAATTTTTTCATTTTTCACAAAATTTTGACTTTAAAAAATCATGAAAATTCAAAAAAATAAAAAGTTGCTCATTTTCTTCTTTGATTGTATTAACATCTCAATTAGGCGTCAAACAAGGTATTTTGAGTTCAAATAGGTAAATAAATGGCCAAGTTATACGCAGTTGTTCATTAAAAGAAATTTTTATTTTTTTTATTTTTCACAAAATTTTTACTTTAAAAAATCATGAAAATTCGAAAAAATAAAAAGTTGCTGATTTTCTTCTTTGATTGAATTAATATATCAATTAGGCGTCAAACAAGGTATTTTGAGTTCAAATAGGTGAATTAATGGCCAAGATATACGCAGCTTTTCATAAAAAGAAATTTGTATTTTTTTCTACAAACTTTTTACTTCAAAAAATCATGAAAATTCGAAAAAAAAAAAAGTTGCTATTTTCTTCTTTATTGTATTATATCATTGGGTCAAACATGTTCTGAGTTCAAATAGGTGAATAAATGGCCAAGTTATACGCAGATGTTCATAAAAAGAATTTTTTATTTTTTTATTTTTCACAAAATTTTTACTTTAAAAAATCATGAAAATTCGAAAAAATAAAAAGTTGCTAATTTTCTTCTTTGATTGTATTAATATATCAATTAGGCGTCAATCAAGCTATTGTGAGTTCAAATAGATGAATAAAAGGCCAAGTTATACGCAGCTGTTCATTAAAAGAATTTTTTATTTTTTTATTTTTCACAAAATTTTGACTTCAAAAAATCATGAAAATTCGAAAAAATAAAAAGTTGCTAATTTTCTTCTTTGATTGTCTTAATATATTAATTAGGCGTCAAACAAGCTGTTGTGAGTTTAAATAGGTGCATAAATGGCCAAGTTATACGCAGCTGTTCATTAAAAGACATTTTTAATTTTTTTATTTTTCACAAAATTTTAACTTTAAAAAATTATGAAAATTTTAAAAAATTAACATATATAGTCATACCTCAATTAGGCGCTTAACAAGCTATTATGAGTTCAATCTATGTATAAATGGCGAAGTTAGACGCAGTTGTTCTACTAACAGCTCACAGCGTCTGTTCATTTAGTTGTGTCTTTGAGTCGGTTCACTTACTCTCTGCTAAGTGACTTTTTAGTCTGGCTTTGCCATAAATTGCATTTTCATGATACTTTCGCTTTATGTCCATTTTCTGCTGTTAATAATACGATTATAAACCTCATGAATTACTACACAATACTTAAATCAATTCTCTTAGTAAATTGATAATCTACGTGTCAAAAGGATGTCTGCATAAGGACATCAATGATAATTATCTCAGTCAATTAAGTTTATATTATATCATAAACCTGGCTGGAAACCCTTTTAAGCTGACGCTACTTATCGATTAATAAGTTTGCCATCCACCTGACCATCATCTTCACTCCACATACTCGCTCTTGGCTATATGAATTCCAATCAAATTGCATACATACAAACACAAACCCACACACACACACACACACACATACTGAGCGTAACGCCTTGTTGCATGCAATCAAAACAAGTGAACGGTATGAGAGGAAGGTTGGGCGAACGGGAACGGTTAGGGATTGCGTTATCTAGTCCTTAACAAGATTTCCATATGGCAGCTGTTGCCTCTGAGCCAAGCGACGCTCAATCGGATTAGACAAGAGAATGCCTTGGTTGTTGTTGTTATTTTTGTTGTTGTGCTACGCAGCGTAGCATCATTGGCGTCTGGAGGAGAGCCTGCTTAAATGTAAGAACGACAACGACGACGACAACGCCCGAAAGTTTTTTGCATGATTGATGGCATTAAGGCACGTACGACGCTAAACGGGGTAAACTACGAAAAAAGGATGAGAAAGGATGAGGGGGGCTAACCATGTAGCCTGCATTTAATTATGGGAGCTGGAGGATTGCATTAATCAAATTGTTGTATAATAAATGCGAGTATTTAAAACCAAACAAAAGGGGGAATACTTAGTTATCCAAGACTTAAAGACGATTTCTCATTTTATAGATACAAGTAAGAAAGTCGGTCAAGCCCGACTGTAATGTACTTTGTACCTGTTTGAATATAACTAATAACTTTAAAGTGTGGGGGTCACACAAACTGTGCAAGTGCTGCCCATCACGATTACGGGCAGTGCTGCCCAGCGTAATTATTTGTTTTGCTTATAACTCGAATATCGTTCATCTGATCTGGAAACGGTGTATGGTGGATCGATAAGTAATGACGATTAAAATATATGCCTAAAAGGTTCAAACAATCTGTCTTTAAAATTGTGGAAGATATTCGATTTTTTTCAAATTGTGGGGGTGGCAACTCTACCATTGTTCATCTGACGGAAAAACAATGTATGGGGGCTCGATAAGTAATGCTGAGTAGAATATATGTCTAGAAGGTTCGAATACTCTATCTTAAAAATTGTGGAAGTTATTGCGTTTTTTTTTTTTTCAATTGTAAGGGTGGTAACTCTACCATTCTTCATCTGATTGGAAAACGATTTATGGGAGCTTGATAAATAATGATGAGTAGAATATATGTCTAGAAGGTTCGAACAACCTAACTCCAAAATTGTGTAAGATATGTGGGTTTTTTTCAATTTGCGGGGGAGGCAGGGGGCGTGGCAAAAATCAAAACTAAACTTGATCTGCCTGCAAGTATAATAAACTTATGTTCCATACACCTCAAACCTCGATCTCTTACCATCTCTGAGATCTCAGCGGTACGTACCGGCAAAACCGAAATAAAAATCTGGGTACCATATCGGAACCGATAACCGAAATTAGCTAAGAACCGAAATAGAACCTTTAACCGATATTCTCATTTCGGTATGTACCGGAACCCGATATTCATTTCGGTATTAATTCCGCGTTTCGGTTCTAATTTCAGACTAAGGTGTTCCATATGCAAGGAGAAGTAAAAACGAACAAAAAAAAACAAAGCTAACTTTATCTGTGCTAAAGTTCTTCAACAACTGATCTTACAGATAGGATATATAAAGGATATAGAGGTTAGATTTTGATAAATTTCCAAATCATGAAGGTCTTCTACCTTTGCTTAAAGTTTTAAGCAACATATAAAATACTCACTTTAGCAAAGAACATTGCCCCACTAAAATGGCAATATCTTCTAAACTATTTCGAATTTTTGCAAATGGTTTGAAGGGGATGAAAGGGGAATGTCCGTAGCTATAATAATAATGCAAAACAAAAAAATCGAAAATTAATTTTTTTTCAAAGGTAGATTACCCCCTCTTAAGGTTGTATTGAGTGCTTCCTCAAGCACGAACTTTGCTCCACTAAAATGGCAATATCTCCTAAACTATTTCGAATTTTTGAAAATGGTTTGAAGGGAATGAAAGGGGAATGTCCAAGCTATAATAATAATGCAAAACAAAAAACAAAAATTTTTTTCAAAGGTGATGACCCCCTCTTAGTTGTATTGGTATTGAGTGCTTCCTCAAGCACGAACTTTGCTCCACTAAAATGGCAATATCTCCTAAACTATTACGAATTTTTGAAAATGGTTTGAAGGGAATGAAAGGGAATGTTTAAGCTATAATAAAAATGAAATTTTTTTTTTCAAAAGTAGAAGAAGGTGTGGTGTGGTGTAGCTTGCCCCTCCGTCACCTCTTCACAAAGTATGCTTCATGGTATAAATCTCGATTAAGTATAAATGATTCCTTCATTTTGATACAAATTAACTAAGCATGTCGGCCATTTGCTGTCACAATCTAATTGAGTTATTTTCCGGGAAATCTATTCGACATATTCTGGTACACATGAATGCACACAACTGTACTTAAGAGCTCAGCTATTCTGCCAATAGTAACAATAATTTGCATTAGTTTGGTATGCATAGTTCTGTGAATTTTGTAGACGAAGATGCATCCCAAAAGGCATGTCACTTCAATTTCCAGCACCTCAATCTTTGTACGTATATGTGTGTGTGTGTGTGGGTGTGTGTACAAATAAATCAAATTAGATTTACGTTGTCTAATGCAACAAATAGCAAGAAATAAATAACAAGAAATCTAAACAAATCACAACAGCAACAAACACAACAACAACAACAACAACAACCTTGGAGTGGGTAGAGAAGGAATCACAATTGTTGAAGGTTGGTTTGCCAGCCCACAAAAGATACAACACGGCAGATAAAATAATATATGTACACGTATAGTATGTATGTATGTATGTACGTTGGGTAAGCATATACAATATTTCTTTGCCGGACAACATAAGACAGTAGACAAACAGATTGTCTATGCCAGTAAAAAAAAGAAGAAGGAGGGCGGGGCGGGGCGGCACGGCCGGGGTATTAGGTTGTATATGGCGACATTAGGATGAAATGCTTCAAGCGCAGACTGCATACTTCCGGCAAATACAAACACTGCCGGATGTGTTAATGGCGGAAACGGAAGTGTCAGTGTGTGTGTGTGTGTGTGTGTCTCCCTCTCTGTACCACCATCACCAAAGCAACAACAACAGCAACAACAACAAAAGCAAGGCAAAACGATTAATCATATATATAAGTATAAAAAAAAAAAAACATATTTCTTTTTGTTTTTCAACAAGTTGCGAATTAACGAAACGTGTCAAGTTTAGGGCGGGCGGCGCGGCGGCGCCCACATTATGCAAATTTACAATAGCACAAAACAAACAAAGAAAGTAACAAAATCATTCAAGTTCAAGACTTTAAAACAACGAAGTTGAAATACGCTTTGGTTTGAAATGGTTACCCCAGGACCCCTGGCGGTCTCAGGGTCCGTTCTGTTATAGCTCTTCTTTCCACGCATGATATTAACACAAAGTAAAATATACAAGCTGTAAAAATAATTATTTTCAGACATGAAAAAAAAAATTTTTTTACACATATGGAAAAAAATATTTTTTTTTCAAGTAAATGACACGAGCATTTTTGAAACGACTGTTATTTACATGTGTGAAGAAGGCAGCCAAAATTATTGACATGCCTGTAAATAACAATCGTGTCAAAAATGCTCGTTTTAGTTACATGAAAAAAAAATTATTTTCAGACATGAAAATAAAATATTTAATATAAATAAAATATTTGACATATGTAAAAAATAAAATATTTATAAATAAAATATTTTACATATGTAAAAATAAAATATTTTACATATATAAAAATAAAATATTTTACATATGTAAAAAATAAAATATTTTACATATGTCAAAGATAAAATATTTTACATATGTAAAAAATAAAATATTTTACATATGTCAAAAATAAAATATTTCACATATGTTAAGTTACATGAAAAAAATAATTATTTTCACATATGTTAAGTTACATGAAAAAAATAATTATTTTCAGACATGAAAATAAAATATTTTACATATGTAAAAAATAAAATATTTAATAAAAATAAAATATTTTACATATAGGCATTTCCATTATGTCGAACAAGACCTTCGTACACTTTTGAAGTGGAAAAAAAGAAAAAATAAAACGTATTTTTGATTTGACAAAAGGCTTAACTTATTGCTCTTAATTGGCCCTACAATTGGTGCTAAGGTTGATTTTGGGCAATTAATTTTTTTCAAGATAATTACAAAAACCAAGGCATTCGCACGGGACAAAAACAGAAGTGGTTTTTGCGACCAACAATTGACAAGCCGATTTTAGCGAATCCTGAGGCAATATTTCAATCTGTTAAATTTAAGAACATTGCACATTGATGACACTTAAAAGCGGTTTTGATTTTACCCAAAATAAACTTATACATTTCTTAAAATTAAATTTTAAGCACTTTCGCACGGGACATGTCGTATGGGACATTTTCTTCCGTCATAATAATAATGTTATTTCAGTAACTCTTTTAAGGAAATTATATATAAATAAGCGGAGTTAAAATGTTTTTAAGTCAACAGAAGATTTCAATGTATTCATTTTCGCATAATAATTAAAAACAAAAAAATTTTTTTAAATATTGGATTGTACTTTAACTTTTTTCCCTACCGTATGCAGGCTCTCTAAATTTTTTTCGCCGCCGTTTTTGCTCATTTAGATATAAAAAATAAAAAACTATGATCTACAAAAAAAAAATCATTCATGTAAGAAAAAATTTTGAATTTCACACTGACAATGTCGCACGGGACCAACTTTATATAAGTACCCAGATCACAAATATTCTCATTTTTCAGCATGATTCTTTTTATTTGAATTGTATTAAAAATCACTATTTGTACTCAATATTGGATAAGCCTTCCACATGTACTTTTGACGCACAGATAACAAATGTTGTTTTTCAATGTCGCACGGGACATCGAAAAATGCGATGATACAAATCAAAAAATTACGTTATTTAGCAATCGCATAGTCTCTTTTGCATTTTTATTTGACTCTTTGTATCCTTGGAAAGATTTAATAATGCAAAAGTCAATGCATAAAAAAAGACATTAAAGAACAATTATCAAAACAAAAAGTGCAGGGGGTATATCATACTGAGAATAGTTGAGCTTGCGCGACTTTGCTTTTGAATATCTCGAAGTGGGTTATAAATAAATGTAAAATTAGTTTATATTAGTACAATTTGACTGTTTTCCTATGAAAATATCATAAAGCAAGGGGTTTTGAAAAACTTTAAAATTTTTGGTCTCGGTGGACCTTGTGGTGGAAATGCCCATATGTAAAAAATAAAATATTTAACATAAATAAAATATTTTACATATGTCAAAAATAAAATATTTTACATATGTCAAAAATAAAATATTTTACATATGTCAAAAATAAAATATTTTACATATGTCAAAAATAAATTTTATATGTTAAGTTACATGAAAAAAATAATTATTTTCAGATATGAAAATAAAATATTTTACATATGTAAAAAATAAAATATTTAAAAATAAAATACTTTACATATGTTAAAATATTTTACATATGTAAAAAATAAAAATAAAATATTTTACATATGTAAAAAATAAAATATTTTACATATGTAAAAAAATGATTTTTTTCATTGATATTATTTATCATGGCGTGAAAATAATTTTTGTGCATTTTTCGAACCCTGCCTAATACCTACAGATAAATACCGAATTTTCAAGCAGTTCGCGGTTAGTTACGGTTTGATTTGGTTCGGTTTGGAACAGGTTTATATCCCCGATATACAAACCAGAGATCTGTATGGAGTGATCAGTGAAATTGGTATTCAACAGTTGACAGCTACGCTTTACAAGTTGTCTCGAGCAAAGCAAAAGCGGTACAAAAAATAAGTAAGAGCAAACCCTTAATTTTGTGTGAAAGCTGAAAAGCAAGCAAAATATTTTCGTGCATAACTTCAGTGTTTTAAGTCCCATTTTATTGGGTTTTTTTTTTATATATAAACAAAAGAACATGAAAAGTTATTGGTACAGTACCAAAGCAAAGGACTGAATAACCGGACTGTAGAGGAAGTAATTAAGATATTCTTTGTATGAATACGAAATTTTGTACAAAACCATAGAAAAATGTGTGAAACTTTTCAATTCTTCAAAAAATGAAATGGTTATTGAAAAAGGGGGGTGGACAAAAGTTAATATTTTAAATATTATTAAGAAGTCATCCATCAACTGCAAGCAATTAAGAGGAAAGGGGGGGAGGGGGGGGGGTGTGTGTGTGTGGGATACACATACTATGCCTCGCACACAGGTGCATCATGGCACAACATGTTGTTGTTGTTGTTGTTGTTTGTGTGAGAGAAGCCGTCGATTGTTGTTGATTCACTGCTGTCTGCTGTGCGTAGTTGTTGTTGTTGTTGTTGTGTGGTGTGTGTCTGTGTGTGCCTGTGGTGTATGCAGTATCCAGAGTCAAAGCCAATATGGCATTACAATAACAGCAGTTGTGTTGTTGTTGTTGTTGTTGTTGGTGTGTGTTGTTCTCAAGAACTCTGGCATGCAACATTTTGAAATATTCATCCTCACCAATCGGTCGCCAGGAGCCGCGTCTATACGGCTTCGGTATTTGACCAGTTTCGGCATGATTGGACAAATTCATCACCAGATCCTCCAGCATTTGTGAGCGCGTCCGTTCCTGCATGCGTGCGAATTTTGGTGCCGAATACGAGGCTCGCTCACCATTCACGATCTTGGTCAATAGCCATTCGCTGAATAAACGAATCAAGAGAGGTGCGTTTTGTGGGGAATGTGGACGATTGTACACATTTATATATATATATATATATAGTTATTAGACACTTACCGAAACATGGGACCCTTCTCAAAGACGGACTGTTCCCAAAGATATGGCTTATAGGCGCCAACTTCATCGCGTGTCACCACCGATACTTCATAGCGTGTGGGCTTGTGCTTAATGCGGGCCGAAACGCGCACCTGTGTGTGTGTGTTTGGATTCAGGATTGGGATAAGTTTTAAGAATAAATCTGGTCACACTCACCAGTATAAAGGTATGCAAAAAATGGCTTTTAATGCAGGCGGGACTGAAGCGTGTATTATCGGCTTCTAGAAATACCACACACACAATATCATTGCCAATATGACGTTTACGTTGCAATTTCTGTGGATCATGCTTTTCGTATGGCAGTAGGGTCGATACATGGAACATGATCTCAATGTTGCGCCAGTTTGTATAGACGGAGAAGAGACCTGCAGGCAGAGAGAGAAAGAGAGAGAGAGAGAAATTAAATGGTCACCTTTCTCATGTTTCTGTTCTTTAAAACTAGCATTGAATCGGGAACGTAGGTTTAAGGAAATAAGGTCAGTCTATTCTAAGAACGTAAAACAATCAGAACGATCTTTTTACCAATAATAAAAGTGAAGTTTTATAAAGTTTAAACGCCGTCCGAACTATTTGAAGTTTAACAACTGAAAATCTAGCCTTCTATAAACATTTTGGTCCTTCGAGCCGGATAAACCAGCGACTAAAACACCGTCCGAGCTTATTTAACTTCTCCAACTGAAAATCCAGCCTTCTATAAACATTTTGGTCCTTCGAGTCGGATAAACCAACGACTGAAACACCGTTCGAGATTTTTTTTTAAGTTCGCCAACTGAAAATCTAGCCTTCTACAAACATTTTGGTCCTTCGAGTCGGATAAACCAGCGACTGAAACACCGTCCGAGCTTATTAAAGTTCTTCAACTGATAATACAGCCTCCTACAAACATTTTGATACTTCGAGTCGGATAAATCAGCGACTAAAACACATTTTGGTCCTTCGAGTCGGATGAACCAGCGACTGAAACACAGTCCGAGCTTATTAAAGTTATCCAACGGATAATTCAGCCTTCTATAAACATTTTGGTCCTTCGAGTCGGATAAACCAACGACTGAAACACCGTTCGAGCTTATTTAAGTTCCCCAACTGAAAATTCAGCCTTCTATAAACATTTTGGTCCTTCGAGTCGGATAAACCAACGACTGAAACACCGTTCGAGCTTATTTAAGTTCGCCAACTGAAAATTCAGCCTTCTATAAACATTTTGGTGCTTCGAGTCGGATAAACCAGCGACTGAAAATCCGTGCGAGCTTATGTAGGTTTTCCAACTGAAAATCTAGCCTTCTACAAACATTTTGGTCCTTCGACTCTGATGAACCAGCGACTGAAACACCGTTCGAGCTTATTTAAGTTCTCCAACTAATATCCAGGCTTCTATAATCATAATGGTCCTTCGAGTCGGATAAACCAGCGACTGAAACACCTATTTAAGTTCTCCAACTGAAAATCCAGCCTTCTATAATCATTTTGGTCCTTCGAGTCGGATAAACCAGCGACTTGAAACACCTCTCCGAGCTTATTTAAGTTCTCCAACTGATAATCCAGCCTTCTACAAACATTTTGGTCCTTCGAGCCAGACTGTTAAAGATCATAAATCAGAAAGCATCCTTATTGATGGGATGCTCAGAAACATGTTTAGTGTAATAATAACACTGAAGATATATGGCTTAAGGGACAAGGATCAGGAAGCATTTGATACTACATTTTTGGGATTCGAACAATTTATAGATCAAACATCCGGCTCGAAGGACCAAATGAAGGATCAAGATGCCTTTGACACCACACATTTCGAATTGCCGGCTCGAAGGACCAAAAAAATCTCACTTTAGTTTAGACTGACAGTTTTTTACGCATGAGAAATGACAATCTAGTTGGCCCTTATGTTGTCTTGTTTTCAATGTGAATAGCTTGTCATTTGACATTGAAAAGAGTACAACATGAGGGCTTACTAGATTCGAACAATGTGAACTCAGCCTAACATATATTTGTTGCCCTTCTGTTTTAAATTCAATCAATCACTTACCAGTGAGGTCATGCACCGTATCAAGGCCACCTTTGTATTTGTCAAAACCACGCAGACGCACACGATCGCCCAGCAGCGTGAGGAACTCATCGAAGAGCGGTGAATTTTCATTATTGTCCAGAATTTGCTCTTCAGTGTATTGCTCCTCTTTGACAAATATGACGCCAACTTTTAACTCTGATTTTATAAAAACCTGAAAAATGAATAACGAAAAACGATTAAGATATAATTGTATATAATAAATGTCTCCACACACGCACCTGATCTAATTTTAATAATTCCTCAGGCGTATCGGGTAATTGTCCTAATGTTAAAGGTGGATTTAAATTAACTTCTTTACCTAAAGATCTAACTACCTCTTCGCGATTATATCTATAAAATGAGGAAGGGCAGAGATTAGACAAAGAAAGTTCGTGCCACGCCTCTACCACCCACCTATCGGCAAACACACAGGACGCCGGTATCAGTCCATGCACCGTATAGGAACCAGCTCGCACCAATATACGAAACTGATCACGCCCGTTGAGCGTCTCCTGTTTGATGGATAATATGACTGGACCCAGATCCTCATCACTTGTAAAGTAATTCCAATGTTCGGTGCCATAGAAATACTTTTCGTAAGTCTCCTGTTCGACGGAGATCAGTTCAAAGGCGCCCTGTTGATCCCATTGCTCCTCGATGGTGGTTTTTTTGCGCGGACTGCGTACAAAAAAAAAAAAGAAGGAAGTTAGCCTATGAAACTTAAGAAGAAATTAATTGTTTACCTGGGCGTTGCCTCTGAATCCTCATCATCTTCATATAGATCACTGCATTCGCGCTCTAAATACGCATCGCTGGCACTGCCAGCACGTATATCCTCATGCTCGGAATCGCTCTCATCCCAAATGGTTTGCGGTGTGGGCATGGTTATCTTTTGACGTGAACACTCAATCCAATAACCTGGTGTGGGCATTAGATTATGTGGATATTCCTCACAGAATTCATCTGGAATGTACATAAAGGAGAGATTGTTATTAATATAAATACTGGCAATTGAATACTGAAATACTTAAAATAAACATGTCGTTCTTGTTTGACATTTTGCCTAAGTCCGCATTTACACGATGAAGTTTCCTTCATGAACTTCTTCATGAAGTTTTTGTTTGTGGGGAAGAGGTGAAGGGGGCAGCCGAAGCTGGCAAAGCTTCATGACCTAACGTGGCGTGAAGCTTTTCGATAATTCTCCTTTGCTTTGTTCCGATTGAACTGATGCAGGGTTATCGATAACTCGTGTTCTCAGGCGAATTGAAATCGAAGTTCATGAAGCAAAACAAAGATGCTTTAAAACAAAATCGAAGAGAGCTTCATGAAGCAAACTTTATCGTGTAAACACGGACTAAGTGTCTTTATTGGGTTTGTGTCCAGACTAGCAATGGTTGCGAAAACGGAAATCTCTTTAAAAACCCATTTTAGGAAGTCCATAAAGAGAGAGACAGGTATTGAGGGATCCCCAGATCCTTATAAAATAGTTTTCCCAGGTACTTAGGGACGATAGATTATGAATAAAAGGATAGCTCGCCAGAGCTAGGCAATACCAATTAAAATCTAGAACCGTGTTCTATACATATTTTGGTCCTTCGAGCCGGATGTGCCTGTTTAAGTTTGATAATTAGATTATATGAAAATACCCAGAAAGAGGGATTTAGAAACACATCGCATTAGAAAGAAAGTAAGGGCCGTTTTCTCATATGCCTGTTTTTCAAATCCAGTTGATTTTTAGATCAAATTGAGTTGCCTACTTTTAGGCAGCTTTTAAATGTCTATGTTTGTGTCTACTACGATTTTAAACGCGGCCTAAAAGTAGGCAACATAGATTTTTCTCAAAAAGCAACTAGTTTTAGAAAACATGAAGATGAGAAAACGGCTCTAACACTCACTTTTTGATCTTCAACAAATAAAAGCAGGATTGCTTGCAAAAGCCATTCAGTACAAATGAAAATCTATAAACGTGCTCTATACTTTTTTGGTCCTTCGAGCCGGATGTGCCTTTTCTCTTGCACTCTCTCTTCACTCGCTTACCAACTTGCTCTAAGTCTGGAGGACCTTAACAATTATAAAACAACTCAGCTAACTCAGCTGTCTCTTGACTAAATGTTTTTAAAATGTTACCCATGTGGTATTATGTTAAAATAAAAGATTTGACCCGGTTAAAGAGGGTAAAAGTAATAATAATATTAATGTAATCTTTGTATTTTGCGAAAATGTTAAGCACTGAGCAAAGCTTAATGCTTGATTGTACATGAAAGTGGCAATTTGAGTTAATGGTCGCATTATCTGTGCTGCTTACGTATATAAGCCAACAATTATCCCAATTGGCTTAATTCAGGGAAATTTTAATCAGGGTTAAGTGTGTGCATTGAAGTCAATTAACAGAAATGAAAATGCAATCAATACACGAAACACACACATATGTGTGTCCTCTGAAACACAGTTCAACTGTCATTAACTCGCGCCTCAATTGGTTTTGTTCAACTTTTGTTGAAAGTTATTTAGTGCATTCAATTTAAGGTTTTTGAGTTTGCTACACACACACACAGCTGCGAGTCATAAAGAAAATAGCAACTTTTCCACAACGATTGGGTTTGAGGTCAAAAAGGGAAACCCTTAACTTATGCTTCGTCTTCGTACTCGTCGTACTATGATCTAATTATGAAGCGCTCACCGTGCTGTCGCACATGTGCCACGCTTTTATGTGGCGTACGCCCGCATAACAGCTGCACACACACACACACACACAGACAAAGAGGCAGGCGGCAGCAGGACAGCCAGCCATAAAATGTTGCTCGGTCTGCCTAATTCAAATTTGAATAACTCGTAGCGTGCGCGCCCCTCTAAGTAGGCAATGAAATTGGTACGTTTTCGCTGTTGTTTCTTGCGGTCGTGTGTGCGCTTGTTGTCTAGTTGGCGGCAGGCATACCCTTAACAAAACTGGGCATTATCTAGTTTTTTCAGGCAGTTTGATAATCCAGAAAAAAGAGCGACTTAGAAAGGAAATAAAAGGGGAAAATCTGCAACAAAAATCGATCCATTCATTGAAGATGTCCAAAAACAAGAGTTTTTGCGTACAAATTGAATAGACGGGGCTACGTCGATGTTTAAAATACCCTTGCAGTTTTTGAAAGACGCTAGCATTGATAACAAAAAAGTTTTTCTCACTTAAACTAGTTTTTAGACCGATCGTTCCTATGGCAGCTATATGCTATAGTCATCCGATCTTGATAATTATTTTTCTAAGAATTATGTACGAAAGAAAAAAGTTTTTCTCACAACTATTTTTAAAACTAATATAGACCACGATTGGTAAAGCTACGATGGAAAACAAAAAAGTTTTTCCCACTAGAACTAGTTTTTGGACCGATCGTTCCTATGGCAGCTATAAGCTATAGTCATCCCATTTTGACATATTTTTCCGGAATTATGTGGAAGCATATAAAACTAACACATATCACGATTGGTGAAGCTACGATGGAAAACAAAAAAGTTTTTCTCACTAGAACTAGTTTTTTAACCAATTTTTATATGGCAGCTATATGCTATAGTCAGCCGATTTTGATAAATTTTTCCAGAATTATCTGGAAGCATATAAAACTAATATATTCCACGATTGGTGGCGCTTTGTTGGAAAACAAAAAAGTTTTTCTAACTAAAACAAGTTTTTTGACCGATCATTCCTATGGCAGCTATATGATATAGTCATCCGATCCGGCCGATTCCGACAAATGTGCAGCCCATATGTATTTAAAGACTTTTTGCAAAGTTTGGTTAAGATAGCTTTAAAACTGGGGGAGGAGATAGCATAGAAACAGACGGACGTACAGACGGACTGGGTTAAATCCACTCAGCTCGTCAGGCTGATCAGGTATATACATATAAGGTAGATGGGGTCGGAGATGCTACATCGTGACAATTTTAATATACCCTCTGTAAGGGTATAAAAAGTGTATGCAGGTTTCGTTGATTCGCTAGTCTTCTTCTACTCATCGTACACAACTAACTCGGCTTTGTTCTGGCTATGTTACACGTATTGTTTCGTTGTGTATGTGTGTGTTTGTATGTAATTTTGGTCAGATTTTCGCTGCGACGTGTAAATAGCTGGCGTGCACGCCCGCGGATATGCAGCAATATATTTTATTTTTAAGACCAGTTGAGCCGCCTTTGCCACTTCTTTGGGGGCCATTTTAGGCAAATTGGATTTACGCATCAGTCTGAGCGCTGCACATATATTCTACACTCAGAGAAAAACACAAACACGCCTGACTGAGTTTAAGTACGTACAAAATTTAAACCGATTTGTTTAAAAATTATTTCTCATTTAATTTAAAATAAAAGAATCAGTCAAATAGTTATTAAGTCAATGAACTCAAGAAGATACGTTTTTTAAGATCACAGTTTCTTGGATTTAGTACAAAATAGATTTACAACGCAGCGCCTATAAGTATGCAATGGAAAATAAGAATCTCCTATTTTGCTTATGGACTGTATAGGAACTTTTCATGCGTTTTAGATTCATTGGAGTGACTATATTTGAAGCACATATCGGTTAAGCAAGTAATTACACCAAGGAATTACATCAAGTAATTAAACCAAGTAATCAAACCAAGTAATTATACCTTCTTCTATACAGATAAGGCATGTGAATCTGTTTATGCTTTTTAGATTCAGACCAGTGAGCATATTTCAAGCACAAAGCGCTAAACCAGGTAATTACATCAAGTAATTGAACCAAGTAATTAAACCAAGTAATTCCACCAAAAACCTTTAATTATATTAAACGTTTTTTTTTTAAAGAGTATTGAGATTGACTTAAGACCCATATGGACTTCAATGAAGAATATTTTATACTACCAAGTAATTAAACCAAGTAATTAAACATAGTAATTACACCAAGTAATTAAACATAGTAATTAAACCAAGTAATTAAACCAAGTAATTAAACAAGTAATTAAACCAAGTAATTAAACATAGTAATTAAACCAAGTAATTAAACATAGTAATTAAACCAAGTAATTAAACATAGTAATTAAACCAAGTAATTACAACAAAAACCTTTAATTCTATTAAACTTTTTTTTTAAAGAGTATTGAGATTGACTTAAGACCCATATGGACTTCAATGAAGAATATTTTATACTACCAAGTAATTGAACCAAGTAATTAAACATAGTAATTACACCAAGTAATTAAACAAAGTAATTTAAATAAGTAATTAAACCAATTAATTGACCCAAGTAATTAAACATAGTAATTAAACCAAGTAATTGACTAAAGACCCAAATGGACTTCAATGAAGAATGTTCTATTAAACCAAGTAATTAAACATAGTAATTAAACCAAGTAATTCCACCAAAAACCTTTAATTCTATTAAACTTTTTTTTTAAAGAGTATTGAGATTGACTTAAGACCCATATGGACTTCAATGATGAATATTTTATACTACCAAGTAATTAAACCAAGTAATTAAACTTTTTTTAAAGAGTATTATGCTTAAGACCCAATGGACTTCATGAAGATTTTTAAAGTAATTAAACATAGTAATTACACCAAGTAATTAAACAAAAATAAACCAAGTAATTAAACCAAGTAATTCCACCAAAACTTTAATTATATTAAACGTTTTTTTTAAAGAGTATTGAATACTTAAACCCATATGGACTTCAATGACAAGTATTTAAACTACCAAGTAATTAAACCAAGTAATTAAACATAGTAATTAAACCAAGTAATTAAACCAAGTAATTAAACCAAGTAATTAAACCAAGTAATTAAACCAAGTAATTAAACCAAGTAATTAAACCAAGTAATTAAATCAAGTAATTAAACCAAAAACCTTTAATTCTTATTAAACGATTTCTTCAAGAATGTATCGAGATTGACTTAAGACCTATATGGACTTAAATAAAGAATATTTTCTACATATTTAAAATATGTGAAAAAAAAAAACACTTCAAAACGTCGATTGACGGGGATTAAGTTTTTTTTTTATACATTTTCTTAGAATTTTCCATAGATTCAACAATAGATTCCCTTTCTTCTTATATCTTCTTGTTTAATATATATAAAATGGGATGAGTTCAAGACAATTTCAATCCAAAAAAATAGTTCAAAAAGTAAGAGTTATTATTGTATATGTTTTTTTCTGAGTGTATTGTACAACATGCTCACGTTTGCTGGTGCCCAAGCTTCTTGTCATATAAATAACCATACACACGCACACACACAGTCCGGGGTTCATGTTTCATATGCCTGCCTAGAAGTGGATACTGCAAAAGCTGCAGCTGCACAGCAGCCACCAAATTGATGGGCATCGTTTGTGGTACACAACAGGAAAAGGAGAAGTTATGGTAAGGGGGCGGGGGTCACATCTGTGAGAATGAGAAACCGGTGTCAGCAGGAAAAGGAAACCAGTGAAATAAGATGATACAAGGTATACTGCATTGTGAGCAGAGCAGTTGCCACTGGCAACTGAGAAAATATTCAATGATCTAGTACTCCCAGACATTTGCTTAACAAAATTTCAAAATTTGAATTGAAACATGACCAAAACTTCTGGGCAACAACTTTGAAAGCATGTCCTTGCTATCCATGACCGAACGGGATCCATTTTATGGCTGGCAGCTGCTTTACTACTCCATACGCCAGAGCATACATAAAAAGTCCGATTTACTGATTGCCCTGGCCCACTTCCTCATCACCAAGCAATACAATTTGCGCTGCCAGAGCAGCAGCAGTGCAACGGCTATCGATCTATCAATCTATCGAGATGCCAGTGAACTGTTGCCGGAGAACTGGAATCGGGATGCTCAAAAGTATTTGCTGCACTATATTGACGAGTCAAGTCAACAGTATGTGCTGCTGGCCAAATTGACACGCGACGATTTGGTTATCAATTTGCAAAATTCGACCAGTAAACGCATGTCCATCACCTGCTTACAACCGGATGCATTGGTACGCTGCAGTCATGTGGCAGATCTAGCTGAATGTATACCAGAGGTCGAACAGATTCTGTTGCATTTGCGTATCGATTTGGTCGAACCGGTGGTGAGAGGCACCAAAAAATCAAGACAAGCTACGGGAGAGACTGAGACGCGGAAAAGTAAAAGCGAGTTGGAAATTTTGAACAAATCTGAGACCACAATGGCAGCCTATAGTCTCTATGAAAGTCTCAATTCGGTGACAAGTCTGGATTCGGTATAGAATGAGGATAAAAAGAATAATCAGAAATGTGGCATAAATTTGTTATTGAGACCCATAGAGAGAGAGAGAGGTAGTTTTCTCATCTTCAGGGTTTTTCACAAAATTGTGTGGCCTACTTTTAGGCAGTATTCTAAGTTGGAAGGATGCTTAACCCAAAAAAAAAAATTGAATTCAACTTTAATTAAGCAGCTTTCAATTAATTCCAGCGCGGAGTGGGCGGCTAATCTGTGGTTTTGCTTTTGGTTTTTCCATTTCTGCACTTTTGCACAGTCATTTCAGTCAGTTGGTCACTTCATCCGCATTTAGTTGTTCCTGCATTCAGTTTGTGCGGCAGCCAAAAAGGATTTCCGCTTACAGAACAAATCCGAGAGCTCCTCTGGCCAGCGCGGTTTGACAGTTTGTCAGCGACAGAGGCAACAATGCACTTTCGAGCCACATGACTGGGCAGCTTGACACGAACCAGAGAGACAGAGTCCCCATTTTCCTCATTTGACCCACCCCGCCCGCCGCGTTCCCCCTTTTTTTTTTTTTTTTTTCTTTCTTTATGTTTTGACGCGCCATGAAATCCATTAGCGTGTTATGCGAAGTGAGTTCGCCTTAATGGTGAATCCTTCAAGGATCACGCAACATTGCATTAGCATAAAGTGACAGCACACAATGGTCTGACATTTTGAGATGACTCTGGGAAAAAAAAAAAAAAAACAAAACAAAACATAATGGACCACTGGGACATTTTTTTGTGATGATGAAAAAAGGTGGAGGAATACCTAAATTCAATATAACACGTTACCTAATATTGCAATACAGTGAGCCAGGCATCGATAAGAAGCAGAGCGGATCAGGGGAATTGCTGTGGACAGTATGAGCAAAGCACTTACAAGGCTTAAGTAAATCAATCAAAGATTGAGACGGGGAATTAAGCGCAACCAAAAACCAACTAAGTGCCGTTTTCTCAGCTTCATGGATTTCAAATCAACAAATTTGTGTTGCCTTCTTCTTTAAAATATCTATGCCACACGAATATGATTTAAAAGGCAGCCCAAAAGTAGGCAACATATATTTTCTTAAATAACAGGAACATGCGAAAACGGCCCCCAAGTCGTTGAAAGCGGAAAATAGAAGGCTTGGAGTTTTTAACAAAACTGACCAATGATAATAAAAAAGTTTTTCTCATTAGAACTAGTTTTAAGACCGATCGTTCCTATGGCAGCTATATGCTATAGTCATACGATTTTGATAAATTTTTACAGAATTATGTGGAAGCTTATGAAACTTATAAATACCAAGATTGGAGACGGTACAATAGAAAACAAAAAAGTTTTTCTCACAAGAACTAGTTTTTTGACCGATCGTTCCTATGGCAGCTATATGCTATAGCCATCCGATTTTGATAAATTTTTACGAGAATTATGTGGAAGCACATAAAACTAATATATACCAAGATTGGTGACGATACGAAGGAAAACAAAAAAGTTTTTCTCACTAGAACTAGTTTTAAGACCGATCGTTCCTATGGCAGCTATATGCTATAGTCATCCGATTTTGATAAATTTTTCCAGAATTATGTGGAAGCATATAAAACTAATATATACCAAGATTGGTGACGATACGATGGAAAACAAAAAAGTTTTTCTCACTAGAACTAGTTTTTTGAGGACCGATCGTTCCTATGGCAGCTATATGCTATAGTCATCCGATTTCGATAAATTTTTACAGAATTATGTGGAAGCACATAAAACTAATATATACCAAGATTGGTGACGATACGAAGGAAAACAAAAAGTTTTTCTCACTAGAACTAGTTTTTTGACCGATCGTTCCTATGGCAGCTATATGCTATAGTCATCCGATTTTGATAAATTTCTCCAGAATTATGTGGAAGCATATAAAACTAATATATACCAAGATTGGTTACGATACAAAGGAAAACAAAAAAGGTTTTCTCACTAGAACCAGTTTTTAGACCGATCGTTCCTATGGCAGCTATATGCTATAGTCATCCGATTTAGATAAATTTCTCCAGAATTATGTGGAAGCATATAAAACTAATATATTTCAAGTTTGTTGACGCTACAATTTAAAACAAAAAAGTTTTTCTCACTAGAACTAGTTTTTGGACCGATCGTTCCTAGCTATATGCTAAAGTCATCCGATTTTAATCAATTTTACGAGAATTATGTGGAAGCATCTAAAACTAATAACTAAATACCAAGATAATTCCTGGCGGAATTATGTCGTTGTAAAACAACATAAGGTCGGATGTTCCAATTAGAACTTTATCGACGTTCCAATTGGAATTTAAAACGGAATTCTGACGCTTTTTTTCTGGCGGAATTATGTCTTTTTGAAACGACATAAGGTCGACGTTCCAATTAGAATTTTGTCGGGAATAATGTCGTTTTGAAAGAAACGGAATTATACCGCTTTTTTCTGGCGGAATTATGTCAGAATTTCCTGACAGAGTTATGTCATTTTAAAACGACATAAGGTCGACGTTCTAATTAGAATTTTTGTAGGGGAATAATGTCGACGTTCCAATTGGAATTTGTGTAAGGAAATATTGTCGTTTTAAAGCGGAATTATGACGTTATTTCCTGGCGGAATTATGTCATTTTGAAACGACATAAGATCGATGTTCCAATTAGAATTTTTGTAGGGGAATAATGTCGTTTTGAAACGGAATTATGACCGCTTTTTTTCTGGCGGAATTATGTCGTTATTTCCTGGCGGAATTATGTCGTTTTAAAACGACATTGTACCGACGTTCCTATTAGAATTTTTGTAGGGGAATAATGTCGTTTTAAAACGGAATTATGCCGCTTTTTTCTGGCGGAATTATGTCGTTATTTCCTGGCGGAATTATGTCATTTTGAAACGATATAAGGTCGACGTTCCAATTAGAATTTTTGTAGAGGAATAATGTCGTTTTAAAACGGAATTATGACGCTTTTTTCTGGCGGAATTGTGTCGGAATTTCCTGGCGGAATTATGTCGTTTTGAAACGACTTTCAAGACGGAATTATGTCGTTTTTTCTATGTTGTTAACCCGAATATTCTAGGCGAATTTTAAATATCTTTTTGTAAAATAAGTTTCACCTTTTCCACCAAATCCATTTCCATTTATCAGTACAAAATTCTCAATGTCCTGGGCCTTCGATTTTCCCCAGTCTTTTTCACCCCCACGAAGTCCATTTGACTTTTATTTTTTATCTTCCCATTTGAATTTGTTTTCGCTTTTTGTTTCTTTTTCGAGTGCCAACTGGTAAGTGGGCCCCCCCCCCCATGTTATTTTCAACGCATTTTCTTTGCTGTTTGCTTTTGTATTAACCTTCTCTCTGAATGTTGGCCGCTTTTTCAGCCTAAATGGATGACACTTAGGGTGTCATTAATGATGTCAATGCGAACAATAAGGTCAGCAAGCGGGACTAAAGTCAAGTGGTTGGACAACGGCGCCATCTATTGCCCTCGAGTTGATTTTATTATGCTTGATTATTTGCATTTCGATTGCTTATTATTAATTTGTTGTTGTTGTTGCTGCCAGGACATTGCTAGGATTTCATTCAGCTACCTGATACGCACACACACACACACACATCACTTCCGGAGCTGGCATATGCAGAAATACTTGGCTTTGTTATCGGACTTCTTGCTGGGCACAAAAGAAGAAACAACGACGACATAGAAATAACAAAGGAAAAATAAAAATAAACTGTACAACAATAACGAAAGTAAAATCCAACCAATTGGTAAAATGTCAAGTAATCAAAATATTGTACAAAACAGGGAAGGAAAATAAGAAAATAAATGTACACTAGTCAGCACGCAATTATTAAAGAATGTTTCAATGTTGAATTTACTCTCACAGAAGACGAATGAAGGAAAAGATCTAGGGACCAAAACTGGGGTAAATGGTTAAGGTTCCTGACTGTCAGTCATTTGTGAGAGGACAGGATTAATTCTTTAGCTTAAAGCCCACAAACTTGAACCTTAAAAGGTTTCAACTATCCCTAATATAGAAAGCCATCTCTTAAAACGAATCACCAATGAATTTTGTAGTAGGTGATCACAACCGGAACCGTTTACCGAAAAGAACCAGAACCGTAACCGATATTATTTATTCTTTGAGAACCGGTACTTCCGAACCTTTTGGAACCAAAATGACTGAAAAAAAAACCGAAACATTGTAACGGTACAGTTTCGGTTCTCAGTTTTTTTTTTTTGTTACTTCAGTTTTGCTTCAATCAGGGATTTCCTCAGGGTAAAGTATTATTAGGGTATTTGTTTTCCGGGGTAAAGTTTATTATGTTTAATTTTCCTTCTTTATAACCCGTTCTACCGCTCTATTATATCTTCTTTTAAAATTATAGCGGTACATATCGGTACGTACCGGTATACCGAAATAAAAACCAAGGTACCAATACGAAGGAACCGAATACCAAAATAAACTAGAACCTAAACAGAACCTTTTACCGAAACATTAGTTTCGGTACGTACCAGAACCGGAACCGGATCCGAAATTTGATTCGGTTTGATTCCCGTTCTACGACTATTTTTTTTCCACCACCATTTCCTTCTTTAAACTAAAAAAAACAGAATTTTGATAGAAATTTATCTGTGCATTTTCAAAACCCCGTCTTAGTGCTTTCTTTTACCACAAATGGAAACTTATGTGCAAGTATTGGATTTCTAGCTCTTGCCGTTAAGGCTGTGCGTTGATTTCCAATGAACTTGGAAACCTTGATAAACGGGATCGGTATCTGTTCTGTTAAAAAATAAGTTTTTACTTAATCAAACAATTTTTCCATATTTTCTCTACTTGGGGGTGGATTTTCAGCTTACTTGCTCTTACAGTTTAGTCTGTGCGTAGATTGTCAGTGAATAAAGACCAACTCATTTTTATATTGGGTTACAAATATTTCAAAATCCCGCCTTAGTGCTTCTAATGTCCAAGTTTCAGCATTCTAGCTCTTGCCGTTTAGGCTGTGCGTTGATTTCCAATGAACTTGGAAACCTTGATAAACGGGATCGGTATCTGTTCTGTTAAAAAATAAGTTTTTACTTAATCAAACAATTTTTCCATATTTTCTCTACTTGGGGGTGGATTTTCAGCTTACTTGCTCTTACAGTTTAGACTGTGCGTAGATTGTCAGTGAATAAAGACCAACTCATTTTTATATTGGGTTTAAAATATTTCAAAATCCCGCCTTAGTGCTTCTAATGTCCAAGTTTCAGCTTTCTAGCTCTTACCGTTTAGGCTGTGCGTTGATTGCCATTAAACTTGGAAAACTTGAAACCCCTTCTCCTTTATACACTTTTAATGAGCATGTTCTTCACACTTTCAAAAGGTTTCTGTGATTTTAATTACAGTTTGAAAAGAATAAGGAATTGAAATGAATCAGTCAGTCAGTCAGTTAGTGAATAAAGACAACTTTATTTTTTGTGCTTAGAAGTCTTAGAAGCCTTCACACTTAGGCTTCATTCTTCAAGAATCGTTTACAGTAATGTTAAAGCAAGTTTCCTTCTGATTTCTGTATAATTTGGGCAATGCGATGTCAAATATGGCATAACGTACACTATAAATAAGCATTACATTGAGCAAACGGGAGCTTTTCAATTTACTTTTCAATTTTCTTTGAAAGTTAAATCGAACACAATGCCCAATGTAAAGTTCTGATAACCTTTTGGCTCAATCAGAAAGAAAAGAAAAGCATTTCGCAATTTCCCATTTTCACTTGCAGCAACGTGACTGTGAGTAACCCACAACCCCCGCCGCCGCCGCCTTTTCACCCGCTTGAGCTGAGTCTCAAGTGTAAGTGTATGGTGTGAGAGTGTGTGTGTGAGTGTGTATATGTGTGCGTATGATCACATTACAGAATTTTTTTGCACTTTTGACACTTGCACTTTCCGCTGAAGCTTTGAAGCCACTCAACCCACTCACTGTAAGAAGTAACACCAAGCAAATGGTTAATGAAACGCTTTGATTGCTACTTTTTACAGCGAACGGATCCGGCTGGACATTAATTTGGTTAACACAATTCATTGTAGTGGGTGTTGTGTAGGTGTGTGTGTGTGTGTTGAGCAGTGTTTAAGGCGCTTAAAAAAAAAAATAATGCGTAAGCACGAAATTTCAGGAAAGAGTGGGGGGGCGTACCATTAAAATTCATTAAAGCGCAAATATCAAATAACAAAAAGCGGATAAGAAATTATTTTTCAACTTGCCCCAAAAGTTTTTCAGGCTTGCCAGCGACAGCCTGCACAGCCTGGACCTAACAAGGGGTTACCTGAAGATGGGAGTGATAAGGCACTCCCATCCTTTCCAAAAAAAAAGAGATAATAGCAGACAAATGGTCAGGAGTCTGACATGGGCACAACGGCATGCATTTGCATAAAAGTCAGCTAATTTTTGCTACCACGCTGTTTGCGTTTAATCAAAATGACGATGGCGAGACACACACACACACACACACACACACACGTTGTGAGCAGAGTCAACAGACAGAGGTGTGAGCTGGCCCAAAAGAAAAATAAAAAAAAAAAAACGACCAAAATTTGTTTGCAAATTACGGCCACAATGTCAGAGACCAACACGGACAGGGCAAGGCAGCCAACCACCCCACCAGAAGATGGGTCACTGTTAATTATAATTAAACACCGAAGGTTTACAAAAGTCTTAAGTTTCATTTTGAGGTCACGCAAAGCATTGAAGCTGTCAGTCAAGCAAAGTTCTCTTAGAATTTTAGAGCAAAAGATTTGATGTGAAATTTTCCATATGACATTGACATTGCTTTTCAACCCAACCGGCTACTATATTCAGAAAAAAATGGCGTTCTAAAAGGCAGCACAAATTTCTGACTTTTATACCCAATCCGTACCTATTTTTTTATTTCTTAAAATAAGCCCTCAAAAGAGAAAATACGTTCTTAAAATAGTTCTTGAATGCAAAAACGTGTAAGAGGGCCCAGGTTCAAATCCCAGAGAAAAAAAAAAAAACGAGAAGGCAAAGCTAACTTCGACCAATACCAATTAAGACGGTCTTCTACCTTTGAAAAAATTTTTTTTTAGATATTTTTGTTTTGCATTATTATTATAGCTTGGACATTCCCCTTTCATCCCCTTTAAACCATTTGCAAAAATTCGAAATAGTTTAGGAGATATTGCCATTTTAGTGGAGCAAAATTCGTGCTGGAGGAAGCACTCAATACAACCTTAAGAGGGGGTCTTCTACCCTTGAAAAAAAAAATAATTTTTAGATATTTTTGTTTTGCATTATTATTATAGCTTGGACATTCCCCTTTCATCCCCTTTAAACCATTTGCAAAAATTCAAAATAGTTTAGAAGATATAGCCATTTTAGTGGAGCAAAGTTCGTGCTTGAGGAAGCGCTCAATACCAATACAAATTAAGAAAAAACGAGAAGGCAAAGCTAACTTCGACTGTGCCAAAGTTTTAATACACTTGAAAAACTTTACTCCAACTGATTTAACCGGTAAAATATATATAGGATATAGATATCAGATATTTAAAATTTTTAAATCATTGATAATAAAAATTTGATACCATTAAAAAAACTTTTCTTAGTAAAACACATTTTCCGACCGATCGGTCCTATAGCAGCTATATGCTATAGTTATCCGATTTTGATAAATTTTTCGTGAATTGTGTGGAATTACAAAAAACTAATATATATACCACGATTGGTGACCATACGATGGAAAACTAAAAAGTTTTTCTCACTAGAACTAGTTTTTTTGACCGACCGTTTATATGGGAGCTATATAATATAGTCATCCGATTTTGATAAATTTTTCCAGAATTATGTGGAAGCATATAAAACTAATATATACCACGATTGGGGACGCTACGATGGAAAACAAAAAAGTTTTTCTCACTAGAACTAGTTTTTAGACCGATCGTTCCTATGGCAGCTATATGCTATAGTCATCCGATTTTGATAAATTTTTCCAGAATTATGTGAAAGCATATAAAACTAATATATACCACGATTGGGGACGCTACGATGGAAAACAAAAAAGTTTTTCTAACTAGAACTAGTTTTTAGACCGATCGTTCCTATGGCAGCTATATGCTATAGTCATCCGATTTTGATAAATTTTTCCAGAATTATGTGAAAGCATATAAAACTAATATATACGACGATTGGTAACGCTACGATGGAAAACAAAAAAGTTGTTCTCACTAGAATTAGTTTTAGGACCGATTGTTCCTATGGCAGCTATATGATATAGTCATCCGATCCGAACGGTTCCGACATATTAGTTGCGTGCAGTAAAAAGAAGACTCTGTGCAAAATTTCAGCTCGATAGATTCAAAACTGGGGGACTAGTTCGCGTAGAAACAGACAGACGGACAGACAGACGGACGGACGGACGGACGGACGGAAATGAACTCAGCTCGTCATGCTGATCAAGAATATATACACTTTATGTGGTCGGAGATGCTTCCTTCTATGCATTACAAACATCGTGACAATTTTAATATACCCTTTGCAAGGGTATAAAAAGTTCCGGTATAAGCGTTTTGGTATGGTTCCGGTTTTTTCGGTTTCTATTATAACGGTTAAGGGCTTTCGGTTCTCAAAAAAATGTAATATCGCTTCCGGTTTCGATACCGATACCTGGCATTAAACGGTTTAATTCGGTTAACGGTTTCGGTTTCGGTTACGGTATTACTCCCAGATTTCAAACTGCCAAAAAGTTATTCAAATTTAAACTATAGTTTCAAAAGAATAGCTGATCATCAAAGCTAAGATTTGAAGCAACGTTTTCCATTTGGAAACGTCAAAGTACTGACACAACGCTCTACCCGCCTGGTTCATATCCGGCTCGAAGGACCAAAAAATGTATAAAATGAATACACCTTTAATTAAAACGTTTGTAGATTGATTCAAATTTATTAAAAAAATTTTAAATATAGCTGGAAATCGAACCTTTGTCTCTCATGGCTATATCAACGTTTCGGGAGGGTCAAGCATTTGGAAAATTGTTTCAAACCTTTTTCATTGACTTGGTGTTCTAATTCCATGGATTTAAAAATCCTTTAAAAATTCTAAAGTTGCCTCAAGTCGAATTCTGGTTGCTCTTTTGTGGCCACAAATTTATATTTCAGCTTATATATTTAGCTAAAAAAAACTCTTTGGGCTAGGATTAAGACAATGACGTAAACAATAAAGTGCGACAGAGCAGAGCAACAACAACAGCAGCAACAGGAATAGGCGGGGTGAAATTGGAAATTCATGTTGACAAGTGGAGGAGTCGTCGCTGTTGGCGTTGTTGTACGTGATGAAATTTTTAAATTTCTTCTTTTTGCTTTTTTTTTTTTGTTGTATTATGCGGCATGCGAAACTCACAGCCGTAACCAATTAGAATGCTCGACTGAATGGACACCGTGTTGTAAGTAAAGATTGTAGGCAAAAGTAAGCATTAAGCAGACATTTTAAGTCGCTTATATAGGTAAGCAAACAGCGGGGAGTATTTTAGAAAATAGGTCAAGCCCTTAAAGAGAGGGCCGTTTATGTTAACTGTTGTTGATAAGATCAAGATACGCCTTCATCAACCCAGAGATTTAACGATTATATTGATCCATTTTAACATTTGCAGTAAGTCAAAAATTTTGAATACAGATATTCATCAACTTCTGTAAAAACAATATTTTTTTTCCATTTAATAGAAACTAATACTAAAAGTAAATCAAATTACAGAGCATTTACAGCATGCTTAGTTAACAGAGCTGTTATGTGGCAGTATTTGAACACTTAAGTCAATATCTTTGCTTACTAAAAATTGGTCAGATTACACTAGGCAACAAAATTTAACTAATTTCATTTTATTAAATGGTTGGGTTGTTATTCAAAAAGATTTTCGAGTACTAATCTGACTTAATTCTGCTACCTAAAAGTATGCTAAGCTAAAAACAGTTCGACTAGTAATTTTTTTTTATTAAATTATGAACGGCACTCATATACTACTAATAGCATAAACTATTTTAAAAAATCATGATTTTTGCCCCTAAAAGTATGCACACTTTTTTTTTTAAGAATAACATATTTAAACGAGATAATTTATAGTCAGATTGTCGGACCATTTAAAGGTATTCAAATATAATTAGTGTTAAGACTAAAAAGAAATTTTGGATTTTTTTTCTTCAAATTTTCATAGCATACTTGGAAGCGCAAAAATCATGATTTTTTATTTTTGCATAAACGTAGTAATAGTTTACTTGTGAGCAAGGGAACAGTTAGTCGGCAATCAAAATGATATATCTTCGTTTTGCGCCTAAAAGTATGCATACTTTTTTTTTTTTTTTTTGAAATAACATATTTAAACGAGATAATTTATAGTCAGTACATTCACTCAGATTGTCGGACCATTTAAAGGTATTCAAATATAATTAGTGTTAAAATTTTGGATTTTTTTCTTCAAATTTTCATAGCATACTTGGAAGCGCCAAAATCATGATGATTTTTTTTTTTTGCATAAACGTAGTAATAGTTTACTTGTGGGCAAGGGAACAGTTAGTCGGCAATCAAAATGATATATTTTCGTTAAAAAAATCGCAGAATTGTTTGGGATAATTTTCTTTTAAAGCTAAAGAATATATCTTTCCGATAAAATTAAAGGGTGTAAAAACAAACAAAAAATATGCCTTAATATGCCTGAGGAATTATGGAAAAATAAAAAAAATCATGATTTTTGCGCTTCCAAGTATGCTATGAAAATTTGAAGAAAAAATCCAAAATTTCTTTTTAGTCTTAACAATAATTATATTTGAATACCTTTAACTGGTCCGACAATCTGAGTGAATGTTTCATTTTTGCCCTTCAAAGTATGCTATATTTATGAATATAAATAATTATGGAAAATATTACATTTTTAGTAGCCTTAACACTTATTATTTTTGTGTACCTTTGACTAATCCGACAATCTGAATGCTGAATGCAAATAACTGACTTTAAATTATCTCGGTTCAAAAAATAATAATTACAGAAAATAAAGTTTGCATACTTTGAGGGGCAAAAAGCCTGTTTTTGTAAGTGTATGATTTCCACAGGCTTAACATAGGTTCCATTCAAGTGCTGTTCAAGCGCAACAGTACTTCTCAGCTCCGTATGGGCACAATGTAAAGGGATGAAGAAATCATTACTCTTTCTTCTTTTTTTTTCACAAATTTTATATGAAACTTTTCAATTACTTTGCAGGAAGGACGGACTCCATACCAAATAATTGAAAGCTTTAGCTTGTTCAGAGTCCCTGAATTCTAGGTATAAGGTGCTAGATCGACTACATAGATCGATAACATAAGAAAGGCAGCCAAAAAAATTACAAAACCTATAAGAGAAGGCACGCCTAAACAAGAGTGTTAAAAAGTTTCCAAACAATCTATCAAAGTTGTGTTGAATATTTGAATATATCTAACGTTTCAGTCCTTGCTGTTTACCTCACATATATCAAAATCAAACTGATATCTGCACAAACCCCTGTCTGTACAATAGTCATGAAACAGATTGTGTCATTTCTTGTGTTCAGATTGGATAAAGTTTGGATGCCCACTGACATGCTGGATGAGTTTAACTTCAATATACCCCGTCGGAACTGTCGGAATTAATATATCAGCGAAAAGCTCACAAAGATTATTGAAATATTTTCCTCCTTTTTTTTTTGTTCTTTCCCTTTTTTTTTTTGTGTTTGCCTCTTGGTTGGACGGTTTTCGTTGCGTAATCAGCAATTAAGGTTTATTGTCGTTAAAGAGTGTTGGGCGCTTTTTTTTTTATGTCGATGACAAAGCGAAAATGGCATTGCATACTTGTTGGCGCCGCAGATGATGGCAAGAGGGGCGGGGCTATGCCATGCACTTTTGTTAATCAAGTTGCAAATTGGCCAATAAACCGCAAAGAGACGACAGGACACGTACTCAAAAGCCATTGCCGAGCAATTTTGCGGTTGGCCAGAGTCCAAAATGCAAATGATGCCCTCCTTGAATTGCATTAGCGCAGTGGAAAGTGAGTCCAAGTGAAAGTGGGGGAATCAATGTAAATTTGATTTGTGGACTTACACTTTTTTTGGGGGGGGGGGGATTTAATCGGGGTTACGTCGATAATTTTTCATTGCATTTGTAGCGTAGGAAAACAAATTACTTTCAAATGAATAAACTGACGGCTGTAGCAGCATTCCGCTTGCGTCATTGCTTCAATTACAAGCAACAGCAATAATGACAGCATTGAGCAACAGATTTATGATTTCGCTTGGAGCGCACATTGTGCGCTGTTGAGCAACATCAACGCCTGATGATATGCGAGAAATTGCGCCCAAAAGTATGTTAAAGTGAACTAGGCCAGGCGCTGCAAACGGAAATTGGTAACTTCCGTCGCGCAGCAAGCAACCACCAACTGGCCGGAATGATGTGTGTGTGTGTGTGTGTGCGAAAATGAAATCAAAGTTACATGAATATAATTTTTCCATATACACTGGCAGAAAGTTACAAATTGTGAAAGGAACTCTTTATTGTTAAATTTAGCTTAGCTTGAAAAAACAGTGTTGGAAAACGGAGTTGGAAAACAGTGTTGGAAAACAGAAAAATAGTGTTGGAAAACAGTGTTGGATAACAAATGTTGAAGACAGTGTTGGTAAATGATGTAGGAAAATAGAGTTCAAAAGCGATGTCAGAATTCAATGTTGGAAAACAATGTTAAAAACAGTGTTAGAAAACAGTTACAAAACAATGATGAAAACAGTGTTAAAAAATATGAAGGGAAACTATGTTGGAAAACAGTGTTGCAAAACAGTGTTAGAAAACAATGATGAAAACAGTGTTAAAAAAAAATTGTAGGAAAACTATGTTGGAAAACAGTGTTGGATAACAAAATTGAAAACAGTGTTGGTAAATGGTGTTTGAAAATAGCGTTCGAAAACAATGTCAGAATACAATGTTGAAAAAAATTGATGAAAACAGTGTTGGAAAACGGAGTTGGAAAACAATGTTGAAAAGAGTTTTGACAAACAATAGAAACAGTGTTGGAAAATTGTGTTGGAAAACAGTGTTGGTAAATGGTGTTCGAAAACGGTTTCAAAATACAATGATGAAAACAGTGTTGGAAAACGGAGTTGGAAAACAATGTTGAAAAGAGTTTTGACAAACAATGTTGGAAACAGTGTTGGAAAATTGTGTTGGAAAACAGTGTTGGTAAATGGTGTTCGAAAACGGTTTCAAAATACAATGATGAAAACAGTGTTGGAAAACAATGTTGAATATATAGCCATGTTCTCAATTCCACTTTCACAAACATTTTGTGATTTAATCTGGTTTTTGTATCAAATTTGGTCTCTAAATCACAAAGCTTTTGTGGAAGTGGAATTCAGAACATGGCTGATAATTTTGAAGACAGAGTTGAAAAACAACGTTGAAAACAGTGTTGGAAAACAGTGTTGCAAAATAGTGTAGGAAAACTATGTTGGAAAACAGTTTTAAAAAATAGTGTAGGAAAACTATGTTGGAAAACAGTATTGGATAACAATGTTGAAAACAGTGTTGGTAAATGGTGTTTAAAAAATGGTGTTTGAAAACGGTGTCAGAATACAATGTTAAAAAATAATGATGAAAACAGTGTTGGAAAACAATGTTGAAAATAATGTTGAAGACAGTGTTGAAAAATAGTGTTAGAAAACAGTATTGGAAACAGTGTTGAAAAACAATGTTGAAAAACAGTGTTGGAAAACAATGTTGAAAACAATGTTGAAAAACAATATGTTGAAACAGTGTTGGAAAACAATGAATTAAAATTACCCCAAACAGTGTTGGACCAAAAAAATCATTTTGATATATTCGAAATAAAATTATTTCAAGTTTAAGTCAATTTTTTAAACTCGAAATGAACTTAAAATGAGAATATTGTTCTTTTGTTGTTGTTCTTTTTTTTCAGTGTATAAAATGCATAACTAAATGTATTACTTTGTTTGTTGTGTGTGTGTGTGTTGCCGCCTTTGCTAAGTGAATGAAAGCGAAACTTTAATTGAAACGAACGTTTGGTGTGCGTTTTTTGGGTTAAGTGATTGATTATGTCTTGTTTGCCGGAAAAAATACACACATATTCCTCACACCCACGCACCTATACACCCACACACACACACACTTAAGTACATAGGAAAATGGTCTGCGTAGCACATAAATTGTTGGTTGCGTTGTTTCTGGGCGTGGCAGACACACACACACACACACACATACGTGAGAAACCGGCAAGGCAACGTGACAGACGACAGCTGAAGGGAGGGAGTGGGTGGGGGGGGGGGGGGGCTGACTGGTTTGACAGGCAACTTTGACAATGGCAGCGGCTACAATTCATTCAGACGAAAAGTTTGCCACAATAAAAACGAATCGCGCGCGAACTCGAATCAATAATTTAATGCAGGTGCTGCTGCCTACGAATTCGTCTACTTATCCAAGCAAGCTGCCAGCGGGCGGCAGGCGAGCGGATTGTCCGGGGCTGAGTGGTGGATAACGACCACTGCTTTTGTCATTTTTGGCCATTGGCAACTTAACGCAGCGTTGACGTCGCTGTACATAATAATGTCTTTACTTGTTTGCTGCTTGTTATGACCGCGCGGATAAGTGGGAAGGAATAATGTGGCAGGCAGGCAGGCAGGCAGGTCGGTGGTAAGGTTATGTGTGTGGCATAATTTAAAGCTTCTCAAGAAAAGTTGCTTCTTAAATTTGGAGGGTGTACAGTCCCAAAATTTGTATAACAAAAGGGCGTCGGAACAATAATATAGAAAATTTTGTTGTTGAGCGATTTGCATTGCATTGCGATTACAATTAGAAATTATCGGGAGGGGGGCCAGGGTCGCAACTGCGGCGTCGCGGCGGCTGCGTATTTGTTTGTTTGTGTGTGTGTATATATATGCCTTTAAAAACACACACAGGGTATTGTGTGCAGTCGGGGGCCCTTAGATGCAGCGCTCCTACGAAATCCCTTAACATTATGCTACACCTAATACCCTTAGGATCTACTAGCCCAAGAAAACGCAAGAAATACTGCTCTTAGGCCCAGAGAAGCCGCTTCCTTTCTATACTAAATAGTCAAGTAGCGTCACCAACAAATATAGATTACTGTATGGTGCATATTTATAGCCGCACCCAATTTTATCAGTGTACCTGTACTCAGAGAGAGGTAAGCAACAATTGGTGAATGCAGATAAAAAGAGAAGCAAAAATTAGATAAGCAATAATTTGACCTTTTTTTGACGTCAAAAAGCACAGTTCCCATTGGCTTATTACGTGGGTTGCTATTTAAGTTTCTGGCCTAGGTCACTTCTAGCCATTTAGCCTTTTCCCAAAAAAAAGTTTGGACTTTTATCGATAAAAGCTCCATACAACTCTTTCATGTGTGACCACGGTTGATATCGATTAACGATTAATCAAAAACTTACCTCGACAGAAAAATGGAATTAACTCGTGAACATTTTCGTGCAATCATTTTTCACAACTTTCGACGTGGATTATCACGACAAGAGTGCAACGATGAACTTAAATCTTTATGTATGGCGATGAAGCACCATTCTATAACACTGTGAAAAATTGGTTTAATGAATTCAATCGCGGGCGACGCTCGCTCGAAGACGAAGGTCGTGAAGGTCGTCCAAAAACAGTCGTTGAGCCCGAAAACATTGATGCCGTGCGTGAACTGATAATGCAAGATCGTCATGTGACATACCGTGTGATAGAGGCATCCTTGGGCATTTCTTTCACCAGCATATATATTCGATATTGTATGAACACCTGGGCGTAAAAAAGGTTTGTTCTCGTTCAATCGCTCAAAAAAAAAAAGGCTCGTGTGGATTGGTGCAAAAAAATTTTGAAAAAATATATTCGCGTTGTTTCAAAAGACGTTTATAAGATCGTCACAGGTGACGAATCATGGATAACAGCAATCGACCATGTGGGTCTTCGAAGACGAGCCACATCCAACGAAAGTCGTTCGTGGAAGAAGCACTTCGAAGCAAATGGTCGCCTGTTTCTTTGGTAAAACTGGTCATGTGGCGACTGTTCCGCTTGAGCAACGTAGAACGGTCAATTCTGAGTGGTACACCACAATTTGTTTGCCTGAAGGCTTCGGGGAATTTCGAAAAACGAACAAGAGAAGACGTAGATCATTGTGTACCACACATCAGCTCACAAAAGCGCCGTTTTGACCGCCCAAAACGTCGCAATGATGGGTCAATCGCCGTACAGCCCTGACTTGGCACTCAATGACTTCTTTTTATTCCCGCACATCAAGGGAACAATGCGTGGTCAACGATTTTCGTCGCCAGAAGAGTTCAAAAACCGATGTTTTGGAGGTGTCTCAATCGGAGTGGAAAAAGTGCTTCGACAATTGGTTTGAGCGCATGCAAATGTAAATAAATCTTGCTGGAGAATACTTTGAAAAGCAATAAAACCATTTTTGATCATAAATATACGCGTTTTCATATCTACGTATTCCAGTCTAAAGTACTTCTTCAGATCACAGTGCTTTCAAAAAGAGATTTCAATGTGCTTCACATCAATTAATGTAATGAAATGTTTTGAATCACCCATTAAAAAGTCAACCGTTTCCCTTTGCAGTCGTTATCAAAGTATGTAGTGAGCGAGGGTGTGGGTGTGTGGGGGGTTGCTGGTTAAAGTGAAGTGATAAGTAAGATAACTTTTGCTGCACTTAGTATAATTGGCCATAATGTTGTGGAAACTGTCAAAATTGAGGCCAGAAATTATTGGTGTATGGTTAAAGATGGTTGGCAAAATTTTACGCTTCTTGTCAACGGCAATGATCTGTTTGACGGGTTGCTTTGGCCTGTACCTGTTGGCCGGTTTGACAGCACATAATACGGAGGAGCCGCAGGGTCCATTGCCCCGGCGTGAAGGTACAACTGAATTCCTTATAATTCTGTAACTTATTTAAATGTGTCTCCCCCCCGCCCTAGCTCGCAATTATGAGTCGTCGTCGTCGAGCAATTCCTTGACTGACGACTTGAAGCATCTACTCACTTCGAATGCGGACCTTAACTGGGCTTTTAGTGTGGAGCAGCGTTGTGCTCCCTATCCCCACTACGATGATTTGCTCTTCTCGGCTGTGCACTTTCAGTATACCCAGGCGGATAACATTAGCTACTATCTTTTTAGGGCCTTCTACGATCGTCGTAAGGGTGAACATCAAGTGAGAATCCTGGCCATGGTGGGCACCATTAAGCCACCCCATCCGGAAGCCTTTTGCCAGGTGTGGTACGAGGGGGAGAGTAAACCCTTACTCGTGCCTGTCACCAAAAGCGATGTGGTGTGGTACGAACAGTGGGGCACAAAACCCGGTTTCGTTTATCCCACCATGATCAATTGTCCCTTGCCCCGGGGTCAGTGGTTTGAGCGTGTACCCCAAATGGTATCGCTGGTGTTTCACGATGAGTGTGCCCGTCCAACTAATGCCTTGATGGTATTCTATTCGTCGCCGCCGCGTTCACGTTCGATGCGTTGTGCCGTCTGCGTCAAGTTCTTGCAGTTTCCTGATGTGGATATGTCCGAACGTTTTGTGGAATGGCTGGAGCTGCTGCGTCTGTTGGGCGCTGAGCGTGTGGTGGCCTATGACATTGGTCAATTGCATCCGAATACTAGCCGCACGCTGAAGCATTATATTAGTCAGGATCCGGACTTTCTGCACTTGCATCCGTTTGACATGATCGATGTGCATATCGATGGCGAGGAGAGTGTGGGTCTCAACGAGCGTCACAACGAGGTTCTACTGTACAACGATTGCCTGTACCGGAACATGTACGAGTTTGATTATGTGGGCGTTTTTGATGTGGATGAGGTGATTATGCCGCTGGGCAAGTATCTTAACTGGACGATGCTGCTGAAGCAACTGGAGGGCGATGAGGCAGAGTGCACGGGCCGTGTGGGCTACTGTTTTCGCAACATTTATTTCCCCCAACAGCTGCCGCCGGATAGCTCGTTGCCCAGCCAATTCTACATGCTCAGCCATGTGCAGCGTGTGGCCAAGCATTTGGATGCAAATTCGGCCATCAAGTGTCTCCATGCCACAGCTCATGTCACGGGTGTACACAATCATTTTGCTCTGTGGTGGGATCAGGCTTGCTATCCGTTCGATGTGCCCGTCCATATGGGCCAGATGCAGCACTATCGCATGGTGAAGGAGTTTGAAAATTATCAGGATCCACCGCCATTGAGGGATGACAATATACTAAGGTTCAAGGACCAGCTCATTGGCAATGCTCTGGCCGTGCACCGGCAGCTAGGCTGGACGGGCAACATAAGTAGTAGGCGGGAGTTTGTTAGGGGACGCCGAGGCTATTGATTATATTTTAATTGCTTTTTCGTATATTTAAGAGGCTTAAGTGTTGTGGCTACGTGTGACCTGGTCGGACGTAAAGGGATCCAGGCCGTAAGTCACGTCAGCAGTCTAATAATTGCCTATTGGCATTATGTGACACATTTCTATTTCGAGTCCGAGGGTGAGTGGAGGGGCCGGAAGGGGCAATAAAGTATGAATGAATGGTAAAGAGAGCTGGCCAAAATGTGTGTACATTTCTTTTCTAAATTGGAAAATCCATTTAACAGGGAGAAAAAACCAAGAGAGAATGCAAAGACTTAAAGTCAACTTTTAAGGAATTAAGGAACTGCACCATCAGCCACGCTTGTCGCTTTTTATATTTTCAAGTTCAAACGAGTTATAACTAAAAATGGTAAGACAAAACTAACTGCGTCTGTAACAAAGTTTTATACACTTGGCTATATATAGGATATAGATGCCTGATCTGACATATTTATCACTAAAATCCATTTTTTGACCGATGTTTTTAGATTAACTCGAATAAATCGCTTTAGAACCAAAAACGACCTAAATCGTTTATCAATTGCGTCTTATTGAACTGCACCATCAGCCACGCTTGTCGCATTTTATATTTTCTTTTGTACGGTTTCAAGTGCAAAAGAGTTAAACAAAGGTAAAACTACTGTCTCACATATACACTATATATTATAGGATACAGATGCCTGTCTCTGCTTTTAGCTTACTCGATAAATCGTTAGAACCAAAACGACCTAAATCTGGTGCGTCTTATTGAACTGCAACATCAGCCACGCTTGTCGCTTTTTATACTTTTTTTTGTAACTAAAAATGGAAAGACAAAACCAACTGCGTCTGTCACAAAGTTTTATACACTTGGATATATATAGGATATAGATGCCTGATCTGACATATTTTTAACTAAAATCTATTTTCTGACCGATCTCAGCTCAACTCGTCGTCCTCAGACAAAAATAAATCGCTTTAGAACCAAAAACGACCTAAATCGTATAGGAATTGCGTCTTATTGAACTGCAACATCAGCCACGCTTGTTACTTTTTATATTTTTTTTTTTAGGCGCTGTAACTAAAAATAGAAAGACAAAACTAACTGCGTCTGTCACAAAGTTTTATATACTTGGATATATATAGAGGATATAGATGCCTGATCTGACATATTTTTAACTTTTGACCGATCTCAGCTCGACTTGTCGTCCTCAGACAAAAATAAATCGCTTTAGAACCAAAAACGACCTAAATCGTATAGGAATTGCGTCTTATTGAACTGCAACATCAGCCACGCTTGTAGCTTTTTATACTTTTTTTTTGTACGCTTTCTAACTTCAAGAGATTTGTAACTAAAAATGGAAATACAAAATTAACTAACTAACACTTGGATATATATATATATGCCTGATCTGACATATTTCTCACTAAAACTATTTTTTAACCAATCGCTTTCGACCCAAAGACGACCTAAAACGTATAGGAATCAGGTAATTTTTGCGTTGAACACATGGATATATTTACTTAATGGGGTCGGAAATGATTATTTATTTTCTAAACCTTATGTGAATAACAGGTATGTTATGGATTATTTCATTGAAAGTTTGATTGGATATCAAGCAGTTCAAATACTCTTTTTTATGATTACGGGACGGAAAACTTAGAGCATTTGGTTTTCCTAAAATCTGTAAAAGGTTGAAACTGATAAAAATAAATGGTTTTTCTTTTGTTCTTACGATAGCACTTCTACGAAAATAAGTTGTAAAAATCTTGGATAAATAAAGTGGAGAGAAGTACTACAGTCAATTTCATTGTTTTTGTTTTTATTTTTTTTTCTTTATTTTCTTCGTTTTTACTTCTTATTTTTTTCTGTGTTTGGCTTCTATTGGACTCTTACTTGAGACGAGTTTAAAAAATTTTTTGAACACGTAAAATAGTCATTTGACCCTGTTTTTCCCTTGTACCTTATCCCTGTTCTCTACGCCTTTTTCTTCGTATTTTGTGTAAACTTTTTCTTTTCACCTTTCGTTTGATATTTTCACTTTTGAAAAATCTTTTCGATTTTTCCTCTTACTTTTAACACAACCGTTGGAATTTTCTGTTAGATCCGCTTCTCTATTAGATGCTATATGGATACATCGATAAAAATACTCAACCAACTTTTTATTTTTTGATTAGAAATTTAAAAAAATTCTGGGGTACGTACCCCTTGGTAATGGAAGATATCAGTTTTATCAATTCTAAACATTTTTACTTATGAATCACTTTTATAACAATGGGGTACATCTGTACCCCATAACTTTGGTTTACTATTTCTCGAAAACTACTAATCTAAATACTTAGATTTTTTTAACATTTATTCATTGATATATTAGGTTAATATATTTAAAAACAAATTTCTGGGGTACAGGTGTACCCCATTGGCATGAAATAAGTGAAAGAAATCAAGATATTTATCAATTCTATACAAGTTTGTCATTTGGTTTTGTAAGTCTGTTGGTAAACATACTTATGTATCACTTGTATACCAAAGGGGTACATTTGTACCCCAATAACTTTGGATTGATATTTCTCGAAAACTAATAATCTAAATACTTAGATTTTTTGAACATTTATTCATTGATATATTAGGTTAATATATTTAAAAACAAATTTCTGGGGTACAGGTGTACCCCATTGGCATGAAATAAGTGAAAGATATTAAAATATTTATCAATTCTAAACAAGTTTGTCATTTGGTTTTGTAATTTCGGGGTTACAAGTTGAAATATACTTATGTATAACTTGTATACCAAAGGGGTACATCTGTACCCCATATCTTTGGATTTATATTTCTTGAAAGCTAATAATCTAAATACTTCGATTTTTTTGAACATTATATTCATTGAAACAATAAGATAATATATTTGAAAGCAAAATTGAGGGGTACAGGTGTACCCCAATGGTATAAAAGTGATATATAAGGTAGAGGTGAGCATTTTGAGGTAAGATTTATTGACTGCCATTAAGTAAGGTAATCACCAATTGTAACTAATTTCATTTCAATGGGGTTCATTTGTACCCCAAATTTTTAGATTGATATTTTTTGAAAACTTATAATCTGAATGTTTTAAATTTCTGAACATTTAATTATTGATATATTAAGATAAAATGAAAATATAAATGTTTGAATAGAAATTGTGGGGTACCGTGTACCCCTTAGGCATGAAAGTAATATATAAGGTAGAGGTGAGCATTTTGAAGTAAAATTTATTGACTATTGCCACTAAATAACACAATTACCAATTGTAACTCATTTCAATCCAATGGGGTGCATTTGTACCCCAAATTTTTAGATTGATATTTCTTGAAAACTAATTATCTGAATGTTTTGAACATTTAATTATTGTATTGATATATTTATTGATAAAATGTTTGAATAGAAATTGTGGGGTACAGTTGTACCCCAATGGTATGAAAGTGGCATATAAGGTACGGGTAAAAATTTGTAGCTAACGCAATTATCAATTGTAATACATTTCATACCAATGGGGTACATCTGTACCCCACAACTTCAAATAGTTATTGCTGCAAAAATAATAATCCGAAAGTAAATACCTATTTAATTTATGCAAGTACTTTGACAATTTTTACATATGCAATAGATTTATACCTGATGCAGGATATAAGTCAATTATTTTGATAATTAAAAGTGAATTCAATTCAGTTGCTGCATTATTACTTATTTTGTTCTCAACAAACTTGCACAACTTAAACAATATTTACTTGCATCATTTTCGTATGCAAAGTTTCTGGCATGGCTTCCTCCTACTCACTCATCTTGACACAGAATGTTCCCTCGTCCTTGGGTCTTATGCAACTGAAATTCTAGTCGCAAAAGTAAAAACTTTGCCCAACTAAGGTACAAGAGCCGATTTTTTCTCGCTTTTGAGTTGCTCAAAGGAGAATTTCTGTGCGATTTTGTGGTTTCTTTTACTCCCCATTTTGTGACTAATTAAAAACGAAACCAAAAATCCCTTTCGGGATAATCAAACAGTTTCCAAACCATATGCAATGCAAAATTGCACTGGCTAAGCTTGCTGCCCACCCAGTTTTGCTTTGCCCAGTCTTAATTAATTGCCTTTTTCGTTTGTGCCTTCAAGATTTTTGGTAGGCCCATTCACAATGTGTGTGTGTGTGAGTGTGTGTGTGTCGTGTTTATTAAAATCCATGCAATTTTGGTTGGCTGGAAAATTAAAACCATTTTTCATTCAAAATAATGGAAGATATTAAAATATTTACAAGAGGCAAAAAACGAGCGAGAGCTGCTGACAAATGAAATGTAATTTAAAAACTCAACTCAACTTCAATACAAAAAAAAATGAAACATGGCGAAAAGTACATTTTGAAGCACCGAAGTTAACACTACCCTGAAGGCTACTTGTCAAAATGAAATGAAAACCCATATTGCAATAAATGAAAGTCATTCAAATGGTTGTGCAATTATTGAATTTTAAATGAAATTTCAATTGAACCCCTTTCGGGTCCTCTGTTAATATAAAACCATCTTTATCGAGTGTGATTAGTTTCTATTCTTGGTTATCCACGTGATCTATGCCTTGTCTTTTGGTTTTTATACAAGTTTTCACAAAAGCGTTGCCTACTTTGTAGGGCAACGCGCATACGCCACATATTCACAAACACATTGCCTACTTTTTGGGGCACAAATTGCCCTTCTATGTTACAAATAGCGTGTGAAAATTATGACACTCCTTGCTAGGGTATCTAAAGTACACAATGGTAAAAGTTGACAAGTTTTAAGACGCAGACGAAGAGGGAAAATGGCGAAGTGGCATGTCTATTCTTGGGCAATATTCAGAGAACAATTATCTGGCTAATAATGCATATTAAAATGTAAATGCCCAAGAGGGAGACAGCGAACAGAGAGCGCCTGCTGGGGGGGAGAATGAATGAAAGTATTTATTATGAATTCTGTTGATTGTTGCGTAAGAAAATTTATGTTCAGCCATTAAAATATTGAAATGGAATGGGGCAAAAACTTTTCAAAAATTAAGAAATTTCAAATTAATTACCAACCAGAAATATATAATAATAAAATTGATAACAAAAAAGTTTTTCTCACTAGAACTAGTTTTTAGACCGATTGTTCCTATGGCAGCTATATGCTATAGTCAACCGATTTTGATCAATTTTTTCAGAATTGTGTGGAAGCTTATAAAAATAATATATACCAAGATTGGTGACGCTACAATGGAAAACAAAAAAGTTTTTCTCACTAGAACCAGTTTTTAGACCGATTGTTCCTATGGCAGCTATATGCTATAGTCAACCGATTTTGATAAATTTTTCAGAATTGTGTGGAAGCTATATAAAACTAATATATACCAAGATTGGTGACGCTACAATGGAAAACAAAAAAGTTTTTCTCACTAGAACTAGTTTTTAGACCGATCGTTCCTATGGCAGCTATATGCTATAGTCAACCGATTTTGATAAATTTTTCCAGAATTGTGTGGAAGCTTATAAAACTAATATATATCAAGATTGGTGACGTTACAATGGAAAACAAAAAAGTTTTTCTCACTAGAACTAGTTTTAGGACCGATTGTTCCTATGGCAGCTATATGCTATAGTCAACCGATTTTGATAAATTTTTCCAGAATTGTGTGGAAGCTTATAAAACTAATATATATCAAGATTGGTGACGTTACAATGGAAAACAAAAAGTTTTTCTCACTAGAACTAGTTTTAGGACCGATTGTTCCTATGGCAGCTATATGCTATAGTCAACCGATTTTGATAAATTTTTCCAGAATTGTGTGGAAGCTTATAAAACTAATATATACCAAGATTGGTGACGTTACAATGGAAAACAAAAAAGTTTTTCACACTAGAACTAGTTTTAGGACCGATTGTTCCTATGGCAGCTATATGCTATAGTCAACCGATTTTGATCAAGTTTTCCAGAATTGTGTGGAAGCTTATAAAACTAATATATACCAAGATTGGTGACGTTACAATGGAAAACAAAAAAGTTTTTCTCACTAGAACTAGTTTTTGGACCGATTGTTCCTATGGCAGCTATATGCTATAGTCAACCGATTTTGATCAATTTTCCATAAAACCAACCGATGACCTACATGGAAAACAAAAGTTTTCTCACTACTAGTGACCGTCCACGCACACAACCTTTTGTAATTTTGTTTTCCTGACTGTTTTTTGACCGATTGTTCCTATGGCAGCTATATGCTATAGTCAACCGATTTTGATCAATTTTTCCAGAATTGTGTGAAAGCATATAAAACTAATATATACCACGATTGGTGACGCTACGTTGGAAAACAAAAAAGTTTTTCTCACTAGAACTAGTTTTTGGACCGATCGTTCCTATGGCAGCTATATGATATAGTCATCCGATCGGGCCGATTCCGACAAATGTGCAGGCTATGTGTATTTAAAGACTTTTTGCAAAGTTTGATCAAGATAGCTTGTGTTCTTTTAAGGGTATATACAAATCGGCTAGTATATATATGGATATATATATATTATATATATATATATATATTATCCGTTAATGGGCTAACTTGGGAGCAGCTTGGGCAACAGTCACGCGCCCATTTGTAGGCCATAATTTGAGGCGAAACAAGAGGTCCTTTTCATAAATTTAATTGTCACGTACACACACACACACACATTAACCATATATGTGGTATAACTTTGATGCGCGATTTTCAGGTCATAAATTTGTATTAAATTTAATCTATTTTATGAACGGATAGCAGCATATTTATTGATTCGCTTTGTTTGTGAATTGGAATGCATTTCTCTTGCATACAAAGTAAACAGCAGGAAGAAATCAAAAAGGTAAAAGGCAAACTAACTGATGATGCGCCAGCGGCACACACAGCGGGGGGGCGGGCAGCACACACCATGGGGCGAGGCGGCACATTGCACATTGTGTGTGTGCGAGTGATTGCAATAAAAACATTGTAGAGTGGCCCGTTGCTCCCTTTTTGGCACTCAAGTGCTGAAAACATATATATATATGTATGTATGTGTGTATGTGCAATGCCGTTCCTAAGCAACAGCAACTGACACTTGATGCTGTGACACGCATCGAATCTCATTTTACACAAAGCGCACTTAAATGTCACTTCGACTGATTTCAATTGAACAATCAAAACTGACATCGCCCACATTGGTACGAAGAATTTCATTATGAGCAAATACAGTTTATTGGAAAACAGCTTGACTCTGAAAAAACCTGGTCAGGGTTTGTACTTTGATGAGGTTTGGGGCCTTTAAATGCTGCAGTTTTGTATGAGAAATTATAGGAATTTTTAAACAAAGTTTATACAAATATAACCAAAAATGTATTTTCAATTTTTTTTTTTTTCTAAAGCTACTTAAAATAAGTAATTTATTTTCTTGGTCATTTGAATAGACTCACTAAACAAAATCAATATTTTGGCTATAAAAAGTGATTCTTAACATTTTAATTGGTGTAAATATTAGATTTACTTATCTTCTCTTTAAAATTACCATAAAATTCATTATGCGACAGCTAAAATGACTGCAAGCAAAATTTACCTGATACTTTTAATGGCAAAACGAATAGACTGCAAATATCTTAATCAAATGCTAGCCAATTTTGTTTTTTTTTTGCCCCTACACTTCCTCCGGCTCAGTCACGGTATCAGTTTCGCTCTTTCTGTTCGTAACACGCTTCTACGTTTTTTTTTTCTTCTTTTTTTTTCATTTCGAATGAAATATTGTAATTAAAATGGACGGCAAACGAATTGAGCGTTAAGCGCAAGCAGCGGGGGGTCAGGCCAAAAGTTTCGTAATAAAAATCCAGTTAATAAACTCGACATCAGTTTGCTGCTCACACACACGCACACACACACACATACACATATATGTGGATGTGCTAGAGCCTGCCTTGCGTGGCCCTACATGAATATGCGTGGGTTGGCTGATAAATCAGGGCTCCAAATGAGAAAAAGCTACTTTTTTTGCTATAATATTGGTAAAATTTGGAATAACTTCATAATATTACGAATTTTTCAGTAAGCAAACTTCATGAATTTTTCTTAGTCCGCATTTACACGATGAAGTTTCCTTCATGAAGTTCTTCATAAAGTTTTTGTTTGTGGGGAAGAGGTGAAGAGGGGCAGCCGAAGCAGGCAAAGCTTCATGACCTACCGCGGCGTGAAGCTTTACGATCATTCTCCTTTGCTTTGTTCCGATAGAACTGAAGCAGGGTTGATTTGTGGATTATTTGCTTATCGATAACTCGGGTTGTCAGGCGAGTTGAAAAGAACTTCACGAAGCAACCGCATCATTAGCGCCTGAAGTTTTGAAGTGCTTCAAAACAAAATCGAAGAGAACTTCTGAAGCAAACTTCTGTGTAAACGCGGACTTAGTAAGCGTGAAATTTAGGGGAATTTTTTCAGACCAATTAAACGAATATAAATCTCTCGCCTACTAGGAAAACGTCTTGAAGTTTGCTACATCACGTAAATCCCGTCTTAGGGCCGTTTGCTTAACTTCATGTTTTTTTAGAATTGAGAAAATCTGTGTTGCCTACTTTTAGACCGCGTTTAAAATCGTTAAAATCGACATTTAAAAGCGGCCTAAAAGTAGGCAAATCAATTTTAATCCAAAAAGCACCTGGATTTGAAAAACAGGTACATGAGAAAACGGGCCTTAGAGTGTGGGAATCAAGAACTGAACATCAGCTGTTTTAGATTTTTGATATAGAACTGGTAGATATTGTAATTCAATGTGTATAATGCGACAATATTGGCCGCGTTAACCAGAAGAACTTGCTCCCTGATCAATGATATATTTCTTTGTAATTTCCTCTTGTAATTAATATGATATTATTAATATTTGTATGAAGCTTTTCCAAATGTCAATTTAACAAGACCACCCAAAAGTATGCTATATTATTATATGAGCAGTGATCAAGTGTCTCTGCTGAACGCGCCCATTGACACATTTTTCCACGTTTTGTATGAAGCTTTTCCAAATGTCAATTTAACAAGACCACCCTAAAAGTATGCTATATTATTATATGAGCAGTGATCAAGTGTCTCTGCTGAACGCGCCCATTGACACATTTTTCCACGTTTTGGCTAGATGAGTTATATATGGCAGCTATATGAACACCTAAAGAGCTTTAAATACATATACAAACCGAATTTCAGTTCGATAGTTTACAAAATAACAAAGTCGGTCAGATCGGCTATATGGTAGCTATATGAAATAGTGTTGGAAATTAAACCAAATTTGGTAGGACACTTAGGGAGCTTAAAATACATATACCAACCGAATTTCAGTTTAATAGTTGAAAAAACAACAAAGTTAGTAAAAATCGTCCAGATCGGTTATACGGTAGCCATATGAAATAGTGTCGCAAATTGAACCAAATTTCGTAGAACACCTAAAGAGCTTCAAAAACGTATACAAACCGAATTTCAGTTCGATAGTTTACAAAATAACAAAGTCGGTCAGATCGGCTATATGGTAGCTATATGAAATAGTGTCGCAAATCGAACCACATTAGGTAGGACACCTAAGGAGTTTCAAATACGTATGCAAATGCAAATTTCACATCTATAGCTTACAAAACAAAAAAAGTTGATCAGATCGGTTATATGCACCCCTATGAACCGGTACGGTTCGGGAACCGGACCATGAACCGAACCTTCTACATTTTTCACCTCACGAACCTGAACCAGAACCCGATTACTTAATTAAGAAGAAGAAGTTTTCCTACGAAAGAAATTCTATATGAGAGTTTTCAAAATTGTACTTTAAATTTTAACTCTACGTATGATGTTAAAGATTCTTTCGAAAATGGACAAATGTTTTAAAATTTGTCTTCAAACGAAAACTTATCTATAGTACCCGTTCCAACAACCCAGAAATCGGTTGAATGTTCATATTCTTCTTTCTTTTCTAAGAGCTAGTAAAGCTGAACTAGCCTCAGAAAGATATTGGGCCCGTTTACTTAAGCAGAATAGATCTTCAAAACGACTAATGTCAGCTAACGGATATGATAATAATAACAATTTAACTGAAGGATATAGTTAGTAAGTTCTTGAAACCCAACAAATGTGCATAAGCAGACAGACGGATGGTCAAAGCTCAATCGACTCATTTCTGATCAGGAATATATATATATATAATATATATGAAGCATATATATATATATAGTTTATAAGTTGCAAACTTTTCGGCATTAGTTTTATTTCTTAAGCTGAGTTTACATTGTTCGACGCATGAGACATGATAATCTAGTAGGGCTCTATATGGTGTCCTGTTTTCAATGACAAATGACAAGCTATTCACAATGAAAACAAGACAACATAGGGGCCTACTAGATTGTCGTGTGTCATGGGTTGAACAGTGTGAACCCACTACTAAGCTTCATATTAAGGCCTATTCTCATATAATATAAAAATTACATTTGTCACAATGCTTCATATGAATAGAAACACTTTTGTTGAGCTTTCGAAATGAGAATGCTTTTGAGCAGCTGTCTTATTTATATAAAGCATAGATCAGACAGCTTTTCAAAAGCATTAAGCTTTCAGAGCTCTCTATATGTTGTCCTGTTTTCAATGACAAATGACAAGCTATTCACAATGAAAACAAGACAACATAGGGGCCTACTAGATTGTAGTGTGTCATGGGTTGAACAGTGTGAAGCCACTACTAAGCTTCATATTAAGGCCTATTCTCAGAGTTTCTATTTATATGAAGGATTGAGGATTTATCAGTCGCCCCTCGTTACGAAGTAAAATAAATAAAGTTCAGATATTTTCTCTGACTTTTTCGAAAGGGGATTTTAATTAAATAGTCCGCGTTTTATTTTATGCATGCAGCAAGCAAGCAGCAGGCAAAAAAAATGAGAAGAAAAAAAATCAAATAAAAATAAAAACGAAATAAAGTAAAATGAAAACTGAATTGAAAGTTTATGTCAGCGAAAAATGGCGGTCATATCTGCGTGTGTGAGTGTGTGTGTGCTACACGAACGCCAAATATGTTTGAACAACTTTATTGTGCGAAATGCCAAACATTCTCCAACTTGTAGACGTGGCTCTGTTCCTGTCAATGTGTGTGCGTGTGTGCGTGTAAGGGAGTCTCTCTCTCACACTGTGTAGATTGCTGTGCGCGCAAATCTCATTTGAATTATAATGATGGCGCCGCCAGCTTTACACACACACACACGCACACCCCAACAAACACGCATATGCGTACCAGTTGAAGACGACTAGCAAATAACCTTTTTACAATTGGGAAGGAACCGTATCCAAACCATGTTCTAAACTGAAAATGCAGCGCTTGGGTCGGTTCTGCATTTTCTTGGTCCTTCGAGCCGGATATTCTTGACATTAGAAAAGAGGTGCAAGGACTTCCCCTTAACCTTTTTCCCAATTCTAGCTGTGTGCCCCATTATACCCTAAGAAAGTGTACAGGGTAAGCCGGCAAGTGTTGCTAGCTTCCAGCCTCACTTTGACTTGCTTTAAACATAAAACCACGAAGGAAGTGCAAAATATATATATATATATATGGAAAAAAGAAGAAGTCGCTACATACCTGAACATGCTTGCGGCGGCAGTGGAAATATTAACGTCGTTGAGCTCTTGCGCCTGGCGACCGCACAGCCCAGCGATTGTGGCTTGAAGCTCCTCAGCTGTTGCATAAAATCGGAGCACTCCATTAGGGCCACGTCGGCGAAATGCAGGTCGCACAGTATTTGGTTCTGAAGTTCATTTTTATGACAAATGAGCAAATGCATTTGTAATGAGATTTCGCAAACTCTATATACATACCTTGAACCTTCTGGCGCGCTTCTGGTTGGGCCCAGTCAAATTTAAACCACACGAATTGCAGCGCAGACATTCCTCATGATAATGATTGTTATCATAGAGCGGAGATGGTTCTGTTGAAGTGAAAATGCAAAATGGAATTATGTAATTTTGGTTAACCGAATAATGCAAACACAACAACAAATTGGGGAGAGTCTCAATTACAAACGGAAATGCGCCTCGGGGCCATTCTCTCATTCTCTCTCTCTGCGGAAATCATAATTTAATGAGCAACGCAAGCGGAAACCAGGAACACCTAAAACGTGCGTCATGTGTTCACATTTCATTCTCTGTCTGCAAAAGGGTCTTTATTTGGGCAGCATCATTAAATCATAATGATCCGCTTTTGGCATCGTAATAATAATTTTGTTATTTCAACAACATTTGGTTTGTGCGTGTGTGCGCCATACGAATTATTGATTGTCATTCAATTTGAGCCTTGATAAATTGTTAATCAAGCAGAAGCAGCAAAATTCCAAAATCAGGCGCAAATGATTATGACAAAGCCCAGATACGAAAGTCAATTAATTAATCAACACACAAAAATGACAAATGAAATGCGAAATGCGGGCGAGTGTTGAAAAAGTTTTTGCATTTGCAACGTTTCTGCTGCTGCTGCTGCTGCCCCCTACCCACATGGTCAAAAACTAAACTAAGGCCATAAATGTCCAGTGTAAAATAAACGAGGGCAAGAGTTTCCAACAATACAAATTGACAAAATTAACAAATGTCACAGAAGAATAAATTGAAATTTTGTAAGGTCAGGGTCTTATTTAAAAAAAAAATAGAAGGCTACGCCGATGTTTTAAATACCCTTGCAAAAGTAAAGTTTTTAGACCGATCGTTCCTATGGCAGCTATATGCTATAGTCATTCGATTATGATCAATTTTTTCAGAATTATGTGAAAGCATATAAAACTTATATATACCACAATTGGTGACGCTGCGTTGGAAAACAAAAAAGTTTTTCTTACTAAAACTAGTTTTTGGACTGACCGTTTATATGGCAGCTATATGCTATAGTCAACCGATTTTGATCAATTTTTCCAGTATTATGTGGAATTATAAAAAACTAATATATACCACAATTGGTGACGCTGCGTTGGAAAACAAAAAAGTTTTTCTTACTAAAACTAGTTTTTGGACTGACCGTTTATATGGCAGCTATATGCTATAGTCAACCGATTTTGATAAATTTTTCCAGAATTGTGTGGAAGCATATAAAACTAATATATACCACGATTGGTGACGCTGCGTTGGAAAACAAAAAAGTTTTTCTTACTAAAACTAGTTTTTGGACCGACCGTTCCTATGGCAGCTATATGCTATAGTCAACCGATTTCGATAAATTTTTCCAGAATTATGTGGAAGCATATAAAACTTATATATACCACAATTGGTGACGCTGCGTTGGAAAACATAAAAGTTTTTCTTACTAAAACTAGTTTTTGGACCGATCGTTCCTATGGCAGCTATATGCTATAGTCAACCGATTTCGATAAATTTTTCCAGTATTATGTGGAAGCATATAAAACTTATATATACCACGATTGGTGACGCTACAATGGAAAACAAAAAAGTTTTTCTCACTAGAACTAGTTTTCAGACCGATCGTTACTATGGCAGCTATATGCTATAGTCAACCGATTTTGATAAATTTATCCAGTATTATGTGGAAGCATATAAAACTTATATATACCACGATTGGTGACGCTGCGTTGGAAAACAAAAAAGTTTTTCTCACTAAAACTAGTTTTTGGACCGACCGTTCCTATGGCAGCTATATGCTAAAGTCAACCGATTTCGATAAATTTTTCCAGAATTATGTGGAAGCATATAAAACTTATATATACCACAATTGGTGACGCTGCGTTGGAAAACATAAAAGTTTTTCTTACTAAAACTAGTTTTTGGACCGATCGTTCCTATGGCAGCTATATGATATAGTCAGCCGATACGGCCAATTCCAACAAATGTGCAGCCTATATGTATTTAAAGACTTTTTGCTAAGTTTGTTCAAGTTAGCTTTAAAACTGAGGGAGGAGATAGCATAGAAACAGACGGACATGGCTATATCGACTCAGCTCGTCATGCTGATCAAGAATATATATACTTTATGGGGGTCGGTGATGCTTGAAAATTTTAATATACCCTCTGCAAGGGTATAAAAAAAGTAAAAATGTTTCTAAATATATGCCAAAAAATAATAAAAAAGAACACAAGTTGCTCCCACAACTCTCCCCCTTTCCCACTCCATTTCCCCCCCCCCCCCATCTATCTCTCTGTGTGCCACATTATTCACGCACAATTACGCCCTTTCCCTGGGGTAAATGCTACTTATTTGCAACTATTGCACTAAACAAATTGCATTTGCAGTCTTGGCCCCCTCAACAAAATACAAAGTATGATTCCAGTGTGCAACGCCCTTAACCCAGGAGTATATGACAGAGCTGAGCTGCCTGTCATGAGCCATGAAGCAGTCATTGCCTTTTGGTGTTTTTTTTTTTTTTATTATTTTACTGAACAAGTTGACTTTTACAAGAACCAGAAGTTTTCCCTTCTATTCGGTCATTAGCTGATGATTTATCAAAGTCATGAATTTATATGCCCTGCAAATTGCAGATGCAAAGTTGCCTGTCATAAAAGTAAATGAGCATGAAAGCGGAGGACGAGGCAGGTCACTCGAATTGTCCCACTTTTCAATTAGTCAATAAAAAGGGGCAACCGACAAATGAAATGTTTGAATATCCTTCTTTTTTTTTTAGGAATTTGGGTTTTTAAATATTTTTTGTAACAATTTTTTTACATTTTTTTTTACAGAAGGCAGCTCAAAGTTTTCACATGCATGTAAAAAAAAAATATTTCACACGCCTGTAATTTTAGCCAGTATTTTTTTCGAATTTTTGTTACATAAGACAATTCACAATATTCACACGCAAGTAAAAAAAAAAATTGTACATGCCTGTAAAATATTTTTTTGTACAAAAATGGTTTCGCAGCTTAAATTATTTACAAGCATGTAAAAAATAAAAATGTTTTAAACGGCTGTAAAATATTTAGTGGAAAAATTGTTTTTTTTTTACAGAGACAGCTCAAAGTATTCAAATATTTAACACGCCTGTAAAATATTTTTTGTAAAAAATGTCTGATAAATAGTAAAAACAAACGAATTCTGAGAAGTCAGAGACGGGAAAGTGAAATCCAGCATAAGTATCCACTAACTCTGCTCCTGGCTTATTAGATGTAGCTCTAGGTTTAAGCTCAGAGCTCCTTATTTTCCACATCTCCTTCTTAAATGAGCAACAACATTGGTGTCAAAAATTAAACAAAACTCATTTGCACCTTCCTAACGGCCTTGGCAGAATATTTTTGCGCACGTTAATTCCATTAAAAACCGCATAATGCGTCTCAGGCGGTAGATTTTACGTGCCGCGTTTGAAATTTATGTAGGAAACGTGTTTTGGGGGGGTTTCCAACCAACCCAAAAAAGGTTGATCAATGTGAAATTAATTAAAGACTTATATGAACAAGTGGGATCGCAGCTGACACCAATAACTATGCACGTGGGTCATCAGTGGGTTTAGCCACATGACAGCAATTTGAGTAAATGATATGCTTCAATTTAATTGCACTGCACTAATCAGCAAAATGCGACAAAACGAAGGCTGACACGCAAAGCTAACTAGGAGAGAGAGCGAAGAAGAAGAAAGCTAATGACAGGTTGCTGTCCGCCTGGTATACACATGTGTTCAACATGCAAATGCATTTAAAGTTATAACCGAAAACTAACCCCATAAAATATATATGTTCTTGATCAGCCTTAAAATCTGCTTGGTTGTTTCAAAAGTCTACCACTAATATTAACAGTTTTTCCAGCTAAAATGGGCTAAAATTACAGGCGTGTTAAATATTTTTATTTTTTTTTTACATGCGTGTGAAAACTTTAGAGCTACCTTCTGTAAAAAAAAAATGTAAAACAATTTTTACAAAAAATATTTTACAGTCGTGTAAAACATTTTTTTTTTTTTTACTTGCTTGCGAATAATTTAAGCTGCAAAACCGTTTTTGTACAAAAAATATTTTACAGGCGTGTACATTTTTTTTTTTTTACTTGCGTGTGAATATTATGAATTGCCTTATGTAAAAAAAAATTCGTAAAAATTTTTGGCTAAAATTACAGGCGTGTTAAATATTTTTTTTTTTTTTTCACATGCGTGTGAAAACTTTTGAGCTGCCTTCTGTAAAAAAAATGTAAAACAATTTTTTACTAAAAATATTTTACAGTCGAGTAAAACATTTTTTATTTTTTACATGCTTGTGATTAATTTAAGCTGCGAAACCGTTTTTGTACAAAAAATATTTTACAGGCGTGTAAATTTTCTATTTTTTTACTTGCATGTGAATATTATAAATTGCCTTCTGTAAAAAAACTCGTAAAAATTTTTTGGCAAAAATTACAGGCGTGTTAAATATTTTTTTTTTTTTTACATGCGTGTGAAAACTTTTGAGCTGCCTTCTGTAAAAAAAATGTAAAACAATTTTTACAAAAAATATTTTACAGTCTGTGAAACTTTTTTTTTTTTTGTGATTAATTTAAGCTGCGAAACCGTTTTTGTACAAAAATATTTTACAGGCGTGTAAATTTTCTATTTTTTTTACTTGCGTGTGAATATTATGAATTGCCTTCTGTAAAAAAAACTCGTAAAAATTTTTGGCTAAAATTACAGGCGTGTTAATTATTTTTATTTTTATTTTTACATGCGTGTGAAAATTTTTTGAGCTGCCTTCTGTAAAAAATGTAAAAATTTTTACAAAAATATTTTACAGTCGAGTAAAATATTTTTTTTTTTTTACATGCTTGTGATTAATTTAAGCTGCGAAACCGTTTTTGTACAAAAATATTTAACAGGCGTGTAAATTTTCTATTTTTTTTTTACTTGCATGTGAATATTATGAATTGCCTTCTGTAAAAAAAAACTCGTAAAAATTTTTGGCTAAAATTACAGGCGTGTTAAATATTTTTTTGTATTTTTTTTACATGCTTTTGGCTTTATTCAAATCTGTTTGTGAATTTGCTTACAACTGCCCAGGCAACTAAACTGTAAAAAATAAAAAAAATGTAACCTTGTACAAGGTACATACATATCTCACCCCTTCTCCAGTCATTTACATAAAAGTCTTTGACCGGTGGGCAGGGGGGGGACAAGCATATGTATGTATGCCACAAAAAAAAAAGAGGACGGGATGGAATGAACGGGGAAGAGTACGAAAAGTTCAAACCGAAAGTGCAACAAAAGTTAATTCAGTTTTGAAATGGTTTTGAAGCGTGCAAGTTGTTGGGGAAGCTCATGTGTGTGTATGTGTGTGCGTGTGCCGAAATTGAGAAGCAGCAAAAACTTGATCAAAACTTTTTTTTTTTTGTTTTTTCTTCTTTTTTGGCTAAGATTTGCGTGCAAAGTATATTAACATAGCTGGAGGGGAATAGGGCCAACCCCCAACCAAGGTGAGTCAGGCTTTTGCAATCTTTGCCTTTCACTCACATCCTCGCTCCATCAATGTCAGCTCAACTCAGCTCAGTTCGGACCCCTGCATAAACTTTTGTGTCCTCATTCTGTTTGCCTCCCTGCCAGCTACCCTCCTCCTGCCTTGCCTTGCCTTTGCTTGCCTTTGCTTGTTGTAGTTAAATCATTCGGAATTTTATTGAGTAAACTGTTTTGTAATTATTTTCATCTGCTGCTACGTCATGGCCCCAACTCATCTTTCGGGGCACAGGAACTGCTCCAATTAGCAAAGCGACAACATGTTGCGGTCCTTCGTGACACTTTTTTTTTGCCCTTCCCTCCGATTGGTCTGTGACACAACTTGGCGAAAGATTTGTTGGCTGACAGCAAACAGTTTCGGACGATTGGAATTGAGGTTGGGTTTCTCTTCTCTCTCTCTTTTGGTTTTGCGGATTTGCTTGGTTGAAATATTTTTGTGGTATAGTAAATCAAAAAGTTGCCCTGTTAAAGGCAAATGGCTCACGGGCTTTCAATGTGGAAAAAAAACTATTATATATTAAGCACGATTGTAACATACTCTTATAATTCCAACAAGTTTGTTAAGATATAGTTTCAAGGGGGTCAGAGACGGACTTCTCAGAATTCCTTTGGTTTTTACTATCAAAAACCTTTTTTGACACGCTTGTTTAATAATTAAAGCTGGCTTTTGTAAAAAAAGAAATGTCAAACTATTTTTTTACAAAAAATATTTTACAGGCGTGTAAAATATTTGAATACTTTGAGCTGCCTTCTGTAAAAACCCCAATTTTATACCACTAAATATTTTACAGCCGATTAAAACATTTTTCTTTTTTACATGCTTGTGAATAATTTAAGCTGCGAAACCATTTTTGTACAAAAAATATTTTACAGGCATGTAAAAATTTGTTTTTTTACTTGTGTGTGAAAAAATTACTGGCTAAAATTACAGGCGTGTGAAATATTTTTTTACATGCGTGTGAAAAATTTTGAGCTGCCTTCTGTAAAAAAAAAAATTTTAAACTATTTTTACAAAAAATATTTTACAGACGTGTAAAACATTTTTTTCTACATGCTTGTGAATAATTGAAGTTGCGAAACCATTTTTGTACAAAAAATATTTTACAGGCATGTAAAATTAATTTTTTTACTTGTGTGTGAAAAATTACTGAATTACGTTGTGTAAAAATTTTTTTTTACTTTGTGTGAAAAAAATTACTGGCTAAAATTACAGGCGTGTGAAATATTTTTTTACATGCGTGTGAAAACTTTTGAGCTCCCTTCTGTAAAAAAAAAATGTAAAACTATTTTTACAAAATTATTTTTAAATTAAACCATTTTTGTACAAAAATATTTTACAGGCTGTAATTCTTTTTTACTTTTGTACCGCTTTTTTTAAGGCCTTACGAAATATTCCCGAGTAAAACATTTTTTTTTTACATGCTTGTGAATAATTGAAGCTGCGAAACCATTTTTGTACAAAAAATATTTTACAGGCATGTACAAATTAATTTTTTTTTTACTTGTGTGTGAATATTATGAATTGCCTTCTGTAAAAAAAATTCGTAAAAATTGTTGGCTAAAATTACAGGCGTGTGAAAAATTTTTTATTTTTATTTACATGTGTGTGAAAACTTTGAGCTGCCTTCTGTAAAAAAAAAAATTCGAAAAATGTTGTTCCACAAAATATTTTGTTCGAAAAGGTGAAAAAAAAAAGTTTTTCTTATGAAAAAATTTGTATTACATGTGTTCACAGTAAAAGAAAAGTCGGAATTCTGGGTTCAAAACCGGTTTGCAGCCCTGATGTTAATGCCAAGTCGGAAAGTGCTAAGAATTTGTCTTTCTCTTCTATCCAGAACATGAAAATTTAGCAAACCAAAAAAATTATGTAATAATAATAATGTAATAAAATATTCAATATTTTTTTTTTCAATAAAAATATTGATATTCTATATATTCCTAGGAAAAATACCCAGAATCAAGGGTCAGCAGATCAGGAAAAAAAAAAAAAAAAAAAATATTTTATTCGTCTGTAAAAAAATAAAATTTTATACGTCGTTACACAGACGAAAAAATAAAAAAATATATATAATAAAAAAATATTTTATTCGTCTGTAAAATATTTGTTTTTTTTTTAAAAAAAAAAAAAAAATATTTTATTCGTCTGTAAAAATAAATTTTATACGTCGTTAAAAAAAAATTTTATTCGTCTGTAAAATTTTTTTTATTTTTTGTCTGTAAAATATCTTTTTTAATTTAAATTAAATTTTTTTACAGACGAATAAAATATTTTTATTTTTTTTTTTCTCTTTGTAAATTCAATATTTTTATATTTAATTTAATTTTTTTACAGACGTTAAAATATTTTTTTTGAAAAAATTTTGTTATATTGAAAAAAATTAAGTTTTTCTTATGAAAAAATTTGTATTTACATGTGTGTAAATACTTTTTTTTACCACTCACTTATCAGTTATATACAAACTGTAGCATTTACACACTATATTTTGATATCGATATATTCATTTATTTATTTTTTGGATTTTTTCAAACTTTCATTGAAACCAAAGTTGGCCCTTTCAAAAATTTATGTTCATCAAATCAATCTCCCATTGTTTTTAACTTCAAACAAACTTTTTGTATTGTCGACAGCAGCATACACTGAGCACCTCAGTCTACACTTGAAATTCCATAGGAAAACACGTACAAAAAAAAAAAACATTGTGTTCCCTTTTATTAAATGATGATCTGGCAAACTTTTCAGGTGAGTAAAAAAAAAAAGTACAAAGTCTGCTAAAGTACACAATTTGCTTTTGCAGTTGCCGAGCACATTGAATACTTGGATGGACCTAACACTAAATCTAATGAATAGTTAACAAACGGCAAAAAACTAAACACAATACTAAGGACATAATTTGAATACTTAAAAGAAGAATGGACAAGAAGAAGTTGATCATGATAAACGTTGGGCCCCCATTTACCAGTTGTAAGTGAGGATTTCTTTTTTTTAAATATAATTTCAAGCAAGTTTCTTTTGCAGATTGAATAATAAGCAAGTTCAGCTGATATTCTTATATATATTTATTATGTTATATATTACGATTAAAACGATGAAACAATGATTCGAAATGTGTGTTTTGTGTGTTGTTTATGTGTGATCACAGGGGACAGAACTTAATTAAATTCTTAGGGTGGGCAATAACTTCAAACTCCAACACACACACACACACACATTGTTGTAAGCGTTGCTGCTTAATGGGTCAGGTGATGTTCTATTGTCGTCGTCGTTGTCCGCCCTGCTTGCTGGTGGACTGCATGTTTAATCCAAATTACTAAAATACACTCACAGGGTAGGCAAACTGTGTGTGTGTGTGTGTGTGTGTGCGTGTGGTCTCCCGTCTGCCTCATTTTGTTGTATTTTAATGAATCTATAGTCAGTCATTTCGTACAGTGTTAATTGAGCCGAAGCCAGAAATGCTTTCTCCTTCACAATATTCTCAACCCATTTGCCACCTGGAGGCCAAGTTACTTCAATTAGTGAACTAGCATTTAGGCTGCCATCCACATTTCGATTTATGTGTGTTTTATCCTTCTTTTTTCTTTGCGTGCTTCAACTTGTGTGTGTTAATTTGATTTTATGAAAATAGCCCAGAAACAAAAAAATGGACTTTCGGCTTTAATCTGATGGATCATTAGATCAGGGCAACCCAGAGAAAGAGATCATGGGCAACGCAACTCTTCTTTCATTTATGTATATTTTTATATAATTATACTCTATACCGAAGGTACAAAGAGTATATTGGGTTTGTGCAAATGTATGTAACAGCATGAAGGAATTATCTTCGACCCTATAAACTATATATATTATTGATCAGCATCAACAGCCGAGTCGATATAGCCATGTCCGTCTGTCTGTCTGTCCGTCTGTCCGTCTGTCCGTCTGTCTGTCCGTCCGTCTGTCCGTCTGTCCGTCTGTCCGTCTGTCTGTCCGTCTGTCCGTCTGTCCGTCTGTCCGTCTGTCTGTCCGTCTGTCTGTCTCGTCCGTCTGTCCGTCTGTCTGTCCGTCTGTCCGTCTGTCTGTCCGTCTGTCTGTCCGTCTGTCTGTCCGTCTGTCTGTCCGTCCGTCTGTCTGTCCGTCTGTCTGTCTGTCCGTCTGTCTGTCCGTCTGTCTGTCCGTCTGTCTGTCGTCCGTCTGTCTGTCTGTCTGTCCGTCTGTCTGTCCGTCTGTCTGTCTGTCCGTCCGTCTGTCTGTCTGTCCGTCTGTCTGTCCGTCTGTCTGTCCGTCTGTCTGTCCGTCCGTCTGTCTGTCCGTCTGTCTGTCCGTCTGTCTGTCCGTCTGTCTGTCCGTCTGTCTGTCCGTCTGTCTGTCCGTCTGTCTGTCCGTCTGTCTGTCCGTCTGTCTGTCCGTATGAACGAAGAGATCTCAGAGCTGGTAAGAGCTAGAGGTTTGAAGTGTATGGAACATATAATTCTTATACCTGCAGGCAGATCAAGTTTATTTTTAATTTTTGCCACCGCAAATTCAAAAAAAAGTAATAATTCCCACAATTTTGAAGATAGATAGTTCGAACATTCTAGACATATATTCTACTACTCATTATTAATCGATCCGCCATACAACGCTTTTCGATCAGATAAACGTTATAAGAGCTATACGTAAAAGAAAATTCAAAGCAACAACAACACCGCAGCGATTGGTAGAACCTACGAGAAAGAGAGAGCGAGAGCGAGAGGGCAAAAGCTAACTGGTAATTTCCCAACTGGAATTTGCATGACGACAGTAGCTAATTGGACTGAGCCGCTCTCAGTTTCCCCCCTACCTTCTTTCCCATAGATATTTGTGTAAGAGGAGCGATGCAATTGAGATGGACTGACTAATATATAATATACAAATTTTATAATTTTACGAGATATTTTCCAGGGTAATTCTACTCATCATTACTTTTCGAGGCCCCATACATCGTTTTTCAATCAGATGAACGAGAGTCGAAAGAGTTTCCACCCTCAGATTTTGAAAAAACCTCACACTTTAAAGTTATTAGTTTCGTACAAACAGGTACAGAGTACAGAGACTTTCTTACTTCTTTTATATTAATTAAATTTGTTTATTTTCCTACAAAACTATATAATAAATCAAAGTGTTTTGAAGAGCTATTAATTATTTGGTCAAACTTGGCCTCATTTGTTTTGACAAACTGACTAAAAATGTGAAAGGTAACATTTATATACACCCATAGAAATATTCCTTGTCCGGTTCAGCCCATAAATAATAACAACAACGGAACAACAACAATTGGCGACCATCTTGTTTTGGCAAATAAACGAAACTAAAATGCTGTCTCAATATTATTATTATTATTATTATTATGTCTTTGGCCTTTGTGCTCGTTTCGTGTTTTTTTTTTTGGCCACTTTTTTATGCGACACTCAAGTTACAGCCGTTGCCATTTTCCCTTGTTTGACTGTCAAATATTTCAATGCGAAACAAAGTGACAGCTGTTAATGGCATTATATACATTTGTGTGAAGGGTACCTGTTATCGATTTAAAAAAAAAAATTATCGATAACCCATCAATCAACTTTAACTTGACTTGGCCTTACCTCCAAGTACTCTATAAATCCATCGAGTTCAATCAATCAATTAGATGAACCAATTTGGTTAGTCATTTCAGCTGACCTTGTATGTACGTGTATGTACATACATAGCGCTAAATAATAATAAAAATAATAATAATACATATTCCCCTTTTGGGATAAACGAAATTTGTTTGTTTTCTTTTTTTGTGGTCATAAATTTGTTCTGCTTAGTGTGTTTGTATCTATATCGTAAAAATGCAATTATTTAAATTAACAAAAGCGATGGCCAAGGTGCGATACGGTTGAAGGCACATAATCAGTAATTTTTACTCTATGCCTGACAATTATTGGGATTACAAAGGAGGTTTGAATGATAACATTGAACTTATAATCCAAACCAGAACCAGAACCCTTACACCATAACACAGGGTAACAGCCATTTTGCTCTGGCCTTCTAGATGCAAAATTTTGTTCCTGATTCCAAAACTGGTCTAGGTTTTTCTCCTTTAGCTCTTGTTTTCAAGAAATCGCGGAAAATCCATTTTGCTGTTTTTATACACTTGAAAAGTGTATATTAATTTTGCCCAGAAGTTTGTAACGCATAGAAATATTCATTTCCGACCCCATAAACTATATATATTTTTGATCAGGACGACGAGCTGAGTTCATTTCCGCTTGTCCTTCCGTCCGTCTGTCCGTCTGTCTGTTTCTACGCAAACTAGTCTCTCAGTTTTAAAGCTATCGAGCTGAAATTTTGCACAGAGTCTTCATTTTACTGCACGCAACTAATATGTCGGAACCGGCCGGATCGGATGACTATATCATATAGCTGCCATAGGAACGATCGGTCAAAGAACTCATTCTAGTTAGAAAAACTTTTTTATTTTCCATCGTAGCGTCACTAATCTTGGTATATGTAAGTTTTATATGCTTCCACATAATTCTGGAAAAATGTATCAAAATCGGGTCACTATAGCATATAGCTGCCATAGGAACGATCGGTCGAAAAATAAGTCTTTGTGAGAAAAACTTTTTTGATTTCCATCGTAGCGTCTTCAATCGTGGTATATATTTGTTTTATATGTTTCCACACAATTCTGAAAAAATTTATCAAAATCGGATGACTATAGCATATAGCTGCCATATAAACGGTCGGTCAAAAAACAACGTCTAGTGAGAAAAACTTTTTTGTTTTTTATCGTAGCGTCTCCAATCTTGGTATATATTAGTTTTATATGCTTTCACATAATTTTGAAAAAAATTATCAAAATCGAATGACTATAGCATATAGCTGCCATAGGACCGATCGGTCGGAAAATGTGTTTTACTAAGAAAAGTTTTATTTTATGGTATCAAATTTTTATTATTAATGATTTAAAAATTTTAAATATCTGATATCTATATCCTATATATATTTTTCCAGTTAAATCAGTTGGAGTAAAGTTTTTCAAGTGTATTAAAACTTCGGCACAGTCGAAGTTAGCTTTGCCTTCTCGTTTTAGTTTATGGAAAATTTTATGGGGGGGTCACACCAAGCACAAATTTGTAGGTTTGTAGGTCTAGGTTTTTCTCCTTCAGCTCTTGTTTTCAAGAAATCGCGGAAAATCCATTTTGCTGTTTTTTTAGCTTATGGCAAATTTTATGGGGGTCACACCAAGCACAAATTTGTAGGTTTGTAGGTCTAGGTTTTTCTCCTTCAGCTCTTGTTTTCAAGAAATCGCGGAAAATCCATTTTGCTGTTTTTTTAGCTTATGGAAAATTTTATGGGGGTCACACCAAGCACAAATTTGTAGGTTTATAAGTTTTATGCGATACTACATACATCAATGCAGCCATAAAAAATCATCAGCAAACCCGAAAGTGACTAAATTGGACCTTGAAGATAATTTTTTCTTAATTTATAGCAAATTTTTGAAAATAAACTCTCATCTCAAATCCAGTGCGTAAATCGTAGAACCATTACAACTATTTTAGCATATAGCCTAACATATACGCTATTTTTCAAGAGAAGCATTCAAGATGTTTTTTACTATTATGACAACGCTCGACCGCCTATTTGGTTACTTGTCAAAAATTATAAGATAGATTGGCTGAATTGAAAAGTGTAGGCACTTTTACCATATATCCCCATATATTTAAATGGTAAAACAAGTCAAAAAGCACTTGGTTCAGATTTTTGACTATAACTACGATAAGTTCTACATGCAGGGAGTCTTGCAGATACCTAAAAGATGTCGACGATTTATGTTTGTTCTTTATATAATAAAATCACGGTGGGGTTTATTCAAAATATCATCGTCATGACTTTCTTGCCAAACCAATAAAACGTTATGTCCTCTAATGTACACTTACAACTTTAATCAGCGGTGGGCAACAAAATATTACAAAAGAGCAAAATTGACTCTTTTTTGCTTTGAGCGGAATAATGGCCCATGGCGGGTCTTTATAGATGATGCAATCTTTTTAAGATTTATAAAAAAAAGAAAGCAAATCACAGAGTATAGAAGAAGATGACGAACCCGCCCTTAAAAGTGCATTAAGTACAAATTACTTTTCTGCCTTCAGTCTTGATCAGCGATGGTTATGAAATAGCGTTGGGTTGTTTCGGAGTGAGTGGATAGAAACGAGTTGTTCATTAAACGAACTAAGTGAACATGTTCCTCTTTAATTGTTCAAGGTTGTTCTGTGTCTCTTGTTCCGCGACTCTTATTCTGTGACTCTGGTTCTGAGACACTTGTTCCGCGACTCTTGTTTCTTTTCCGAGACACTTGTTCCAAGACACTTGTTCCAAGACACTTGTTCCAAGACACTTGTTCCAAGACACTTGTTCCAAGACACTTGTTCCAAGACACTTGTTCCAAGACACTTGTTCCAAGACACTTGTTCCAAGACACTTGTTCCAAGACACTTGTTCCAAGACACTTGTTCCAAGACACTTGTTCCAAGACACTTGTTCCAAGACACTTGTTCCAAGACACTTTTCAGACACTCCACCAAGACACTTGTCCAAGACACTGTTCCAAGACACTTCGTTCCAAGACACTTGTTCCAAGACACTTGTTCCAAGACACTTGTTCCAAGACACTTGTTCCAAGACACTTGTTCCAAGACACTTGTTCCAAGACACTTGTTCCAAGACACTTGTTCCAAGACACTTGTTCCAAGACACTTGTTCCAAGACACTTGTTCCAAGACACTTGTTCCAAGACACTTGTTCCAAGACACTTGTTCCAAGACACTTGTTCCAAGACACTTGTTCCAAGACACTTGTTCCAAGACACTTGTTCCAAGACACTTGTTCCAAGACACTTGTTCCAAGACACTTGTTCCAAGACACTTGTTCCAAGACACTTGTTCCGCGATTCTTGTTCCGCGATTCTTATTCTGTGACTCTTGTTCTGAGACACCTGTTCCGACACCTGTTTTTGTTTTATTTCGTTCCGCGACTCTTGTTTCGGACTTTTGTTCCGAAACTTGTAGAGAAATCTATTGTCCGGCAGATTAAAATTAACGAGAATTCTGTCGTTGCCGAAATTGTTGTGCAAATCAGCCCGGAAAAACTGAGCAACTGAACAACAGAACAACGAAATAACGGAACAACGGAACAAGAGTCGCGGAACAAGAGTCATGGAACCAAAATAGCGGAACAACGGAGCAACGAAAAAACGGAGTAACGGAGCGATCGGAGTGAGTTGACACACTTAAAAAAAAAGGGAACAAGTGAACATGTTCCGAGAAAGGAACAACCTTTACCCAACACTTGTATGAAATTTGAGTTTGGGAGCAGTCCAACAACAACAGAATTTCCAAAACCTTGACCCAGGGATCGGAAGAGGTTTTGGATAGGCCGTGCTTCTCACCAAGGAGTTAGGAGTCACAACCATGAAGTAGTGGCTCCAAATAGGTACCTTTGGGCTTCCTTGGAAGATCCACTAGGGACGTGGCTCACCTTAAACTGAAGTCTAGGTCGCGCACACTGCATGTATTTTGTTTTTAATGCGTGCATTGGGTTTTTATGCTTCTTTTCGAAACGAAGCAATGTGCCAAAAGGAGGTATGGGAGCAGGTATGAAGTTGGGAGTTGGCTTGCTCTGAGTTGGTCCTACGGTGTTCTATGAGGTCTGTTCTCGTTTCCGAAACCGATCGATCGCAATTGTTGGAGGTACGATTATTCAATAATTTTTATATATTTTGGCATTAAAACAGTCGAATGAAGATAAATGGAAATTTGAAGTTATACGCCGAATAAAACGGGAACATTTACCAATTTGATCGAAATCTAAAAACCGAGAACAGGCCTGTATATATATCTGGCTTCTCTCAATCTCTTGGCTCGCGGTTCTTTTAATTTTCTAATATATATATTTTTCAGCGTTGATCTTTTTTAACAAAATGTCCCTTAAATATTTTTTTGGAACCATTTTCTTATTTGACTTTACAACCGCTCACCCGATGAACGCCTTTCGCGCGAACAACATGAAATACACCTAATTAAGCGTTGCATTTTTTTTTTTGCAAAAAGGAAACACAACCGTTTGGATTCACACCGCCGGAAGAACTATTTCATCAAATCAGTATCTTCATATTCATTTCTTGCATTTTATTTTATTCATTATTTGTTGCGAGGAAATTCCATTGGTTTCAATTTCCAATTTGCTGTGTTTTCGTGCCGCTGCTGCTGCTGCTTCTGCTGCTATTCTATTGCTGGCGGCATAACTTTCCAATTGGCTTCCGCACAATTTGCAAGCTTAATGCGCTCGGGCGGTCTACTTAAGTGCCAGGGAAAATTGTAATTGTGGTGCTAATGCCCCTGTGTGTGTGTGTGTATCTCTGTGTGTGTGTGAATGCATTTCTAAATAACAGTTAATTATTTTGTAATTGAAATTTTGAACAAAAAAAACACACACACACACTTCTTTAACAAAATGGAAATGCTTATTAGATTTAGGGTGATTTTTATACCCTTGCAGAGGGTATATTAAAATTGTCACGATGTTTGTAATGCATAGAAAGAAGCATCTCTGACCACATAAAGTATATATATTCTTGATCAGCATGACGAGCTGAGTTGATATAGCCATGTCTAACCAAACTTTGCAAAAAGTCTTTAAATACACATAGGCTGCATATTTGTTGGAATCGGCCGGATCGGATGACTATATCATATAGTTGACATAGGAACGATCGGTCCAAAAACTAGTTCTAGAGAGAAAAACTTTTTTGTTTTCCATTGTACCTTCACCAATCGTGGTGTATATAAGTTTTATATGCTTACACACAATTCTGGAAAAATTGATTAAAATCGGTTGACTATATCATATAGCTGCCATAGGAACGATCGGTCCAAAAACTAGTTTTAGTGAGAAAAACTTGTTTGTTTTTCAATGTAGCGTCTCCAATCTTGGTATATAGTAGTTTCATATGCTTCTACATAATTCAGGAAAAATTGATCAAAATCGGTTGACTATAGCATATAGCTGCCATAGGAAAGATCGGTCTAAAAACTAGTTCTAGTGGGAAAAACTTTTTTGTTTTTCATTGAACCGTCTCTAATCTTGGTATTTATTGGTTTTATAAGCTTTCAAACAATTCTGGAAAAATTTATTAAAATCGGTTGACTATATCATATAGCTGCCATAGGAACGATCGGTCTAAAAACTAGTTCTAGTTAGAAAAACTTTTTTGTTTTCCATTGTACCGTCTTCAATCTTGGTATATATAAGTTTGATAAGCTTCCACATAATTCTGGAAAAATTAATCAAAACGGATACTATAGATAACCATAGAAGATCGCCCAAACTTTTAAAAACTTTTTGTTTTCCATTGTACCTTCGCCAATCGTGGTATAAATAAGTTTTATATGCTTTCACACATTTCTGGAAAAATTTATTAAAATCGGTTGACTATATCATATAGCTGCCATAGGAACGATCGGTCTAAAAACTAGTTTTAGTGAGAAAAACTTTTTTGTTTTTCATGTAGCGTCTCCAATCTTGGTATATATAAGTTTTATAAGCTTCCACACAATTCTGGAAAAATTGATCAAAATCGGATGACTATAGCATATAGCTGCCATAGGAAAGATCGGTCTAAAAACTAGTTCTAGTGAGAAAAACTTTTTTGTTTTTCATTGTACCGTCTCCAATCTTGGTATAAATAAGTTTTATATGCTTTCACACAATTCTGGAAAAATTTATTAAAATCGGTTGACTATAGCATATAGCTGCCATAGGAACGATCGGTCTAAAAACTAGTTCTAGTTAGAAAAACTTTTTTGTTTTCCATTGTAGCTTCCCAATCTTATATAAGTTTATATTACAAATTCTAAAAACCTATATAACAACAAAAATTTCACCCAATCTGTATATATAAGTTTTATATGCTTACACACAATTCTGGAAAAATTTATCAAAATCGGTTGACTATATCATATAGCTGCCATAGGAACGATCGGTCCAAAAACTAGTTTTAGTAAGAAAAACTTTTTTGTTTTTCATTGTAGCGTCTCCAATCTTGGTATATATAAGTTTCATAAGCTTCCACATAATTCTGGAAAAATTGATCAAAATCGGTTGACTATAGCATATAGCTGCCATAGGAACGATCGATCTAAAAACTGGTTCTAGTGAGGAAAACTTTTTTGTTTTTCATTGTAGCGTTTCCAATCTTGGTATATATAAGTTTGATAAGCTTCCACATAATTTTGGAAAAATTTATCAAAATCGGTTGACTATAGCATATAGCTGCCATAGGAACAATCGGTCTAAAAACTAGTTCTAGTGAGAAAAACTTTTTTGTTTTTCATTGTAACGTCTCCAATCTTGGTATATATAAGTTTCATAAGTTTTCACTTAATTTTGGAAAAATTTATCAAAATCGGTTGACTATAGCATATAGCTGCCATAGCAACGATCGGTCTAAAAACTAGTTCTAGTGAGAGAAACTTTTTTCATAAATTGCAAGGGTATAAGAAACATCGGCATAGTCGATGTTAGCCTTCTATTTTGTTTGTATTGTTATGCTTCACATTATATTCTTTTGTATTGCACTTGAGCTTGGCAGCGGCGGCGTTGCAGAAATCGCGGCTAAATTCTGTGAAATAAATTGCCAGCCAATTAGCAGAGACAATTTCATTTCAGATGCTTAAATTCTGAGAAAATGTAATTGCAGAGTTTTGCCTAGAGCAAGGGAATCTTTAATTCTAGGAAACCGCTTAAGCCGTTATGAGAGCAATATGGGTTACCAACTAACAGTTCCACGGAAAAGGAACACACTTTATAGTAAGAGGGGAACTTTAAAACAGGATGGCAAAATAGTTTTTCCATACTTTTAAAAGCGTATGAATCAATTATGCCCAATCAGAATTACTGCAGCACCACAATGGATGTAAGTTAATTATGATGAGGTGATTATGGTAATTGATATGCCAACTTGTGGTCATTGCCTGGATAAGGTTTACACTGGCTAACAACAACAACAACAGGTTAATTAATATTTTGATTTGAATTTTGCTTGTGTTTGGCAAGGAAAGTTGTTGCACAATGCCATAAAAAAGGAAACTTGTTGCATCAAAGAGGCCACTTAGGTTGCAAATACCAAAGACTAGTCGCAATTTCATTCATGACACACACACACACACACACACAGACAGAGAGACAGACAGACAGACAGGCGGATCCTGCACTTTCATTCATTAAAGTCAATGTGACAGGCCAAGGCGCCATTTTGCTTGGCATTGAATGTTTTGCTCTCTCTCTCTCCCTCTCTCTCACACACTTAAGCACTGAGAATGTAAACACACGGGCACTAGAAATGTGTGTCAGCAGGCAAAGTGTTGCCTACTTATTGGGGCCCAACCAAGTGATTCCCCCTTTTGTCTTACCGCTGCGGCTGCGGTTGCTGCTGCTGCTGGCGCTGCTCGATGGCTGGCTCGACCGCTGGCGGCCGCGGCCGTCGCTGGCAACGTCGATGAACTCGGCCACGTCGTTGCGCTGCGCTGCACGCGCCCAAATTGTATGCAAAGTATGCACCTTACGCGCACTCGAAAAAAATGTGCAAAAAAAAAAAACGTTGGACAATTTGTATATATATGTATAAGTGTGTGTGTTTGTATATATTGTATATATATTTAAATACAAATGCCACACGCACACACAGACACAGACACACTTTAGAAACGGATGCGCGGAGTTGGCAGGACACAACAACGCAAAATTTTTTGTATTTACAGTTTACGACGCGGACAATGTTAAGTACGTGCGAGATTCTTTTGGGGCTGGGGCTTTTGGGTAGGCGGCACCGGTTGCCGTTGGATTTGTTTCGCTCCTGGCTAAGCTTGTGGCACGTCTGCGTTTTCAACACCAACTGATGGCCACAAAGCCAAGCGTTGCCATGGCCATGGCATCCCTTCGGCAAAAGGACTGGGACAAGTTGACAGCTCTGTTTGGGGGGAGGAAAAAAACAGCTGTTCGTATGGTTAAAACAGCTGCAGGAAGCTTTCGACCAAACAGCCGAACAAAAATACAAGGCAAAAGCTTACAGGAGCAAAAGCTACAAGACAAAGCTTTTCGCTTAAACACCAAGTTGGCAGCTTTGCGTGGGTAGTTGAATTTTGAAAAGTCCCGCAAAATATGAGAAAATATTAGAATCAAATGAAAATGGCAAGAATTTTATTGAAGCTGCCGTTAAGTTAGGGTTTGTGAGAGCCTTAGGTAGAAGAGAAATAAAAAAAATAAGAAAATAAAAACAAAAACTTTTTAATAAAATTGAGAAAGCTCAAAATATAGTTGAATTTTGAAAAGTCCCGCAAAATATGAGAAAATATTAGAATCAAATGAAAATGGCAAGAATTTTATTGAAGCTGCCGTTAAACTAGGGTTCGTGAGAGCCTTAGGTAGAAGAGAAATAAAAAAAAATAAGAAAATAAAAACAAAAACTTTTTAATAAAATTGAGAAAGCTCAAAATAATTAAAAAAGAAAATAAAACTTGGCTGGTCTGTGCTCGAGCACAGCCCAGCACAGACTGAGCAGACACACTAGCCCTTACACCAGTCACATTTCTAATTATTAAAAAATTTCTAGAAAAGCAAATGCTCGGCCTACTTAAGTATTTTATATATATATAAAATATATATATGCGTTTCACGCATATAAAACTAATATATACCAAGATTGGTGACGCTACTATAGAAAACAAAACAGTTTTTCTCACTAAGACTTATTTTCCGACCTATCGTTCCTATGGAAGCTATAAGATATAGTCATCCGATTTTGATCAAATTTACCAGAATTGTGTGGAAGCTTGTAAAACTAATATATAACACAATTGGTGGCTCTACGATTGAAAACAAAAAAGTTTTTCTCACTAGAACTAGTTTTCAGACCGATTGTTCCTATGGCAGCTATATGCTATAATCAACCGATTTTGCTAAATTTTTCCAGAATTATGTGGAAGCATGTAAAACTAATATATACCACGATTGGTAACGCTACGATGTGAAAACAAAAAAGTTTTTCTCACTAGAACTAGTTTTCAGACCGATTGTTCCTATGGCAGCTATATGCTATAATCAACCGATTTTGATAAATTTTTTCAGAATTATGTGGAAGCATGTAAAACTAATATATAACACAATTGGTGACGCTACGATGGAAAACAAAAAAGTTTTTCTCACTAGAACTAGTTTTTTGACCGATCTTTCCTATGGCAGCTATATGTTATAGTCATCCGATTTTGCTAAATTTTTCCAAAATTGTGTGGAAACATATAAAACTTATAAATACCAAGATTGGTGACGCTACGATGGAAAATAAAAAAGTTTTTCATACTAGAACTAGTTTTCAGACCGATTGTTCCTATGGCAGCTATATGCTATAGTCATCCGATTTTGATAAATTTTTCCAGAATTATGTGGAAGCATGTAAAACTAATATATAACACAATTGGTGACGCTACGATGGAAAACAAAAAAGTTTTTCTCACTAGAACTAGTTTTTTGACCGATCTTTCCTATGGCAGCTATATGCTATAGTCATCCGATTTTGATAAATTTTTCCAAAATTATGTGGAAGCATGTAAAACTAATATATACCACGATTGGTGACGCTACGATGGAAAACAAAAAAGTTTTTTCTCACTAGAACTAGTTTTTGAAACCGATCGTTTATATGGCAGCTATATGCTATAATCATCCGATTTTTATAAATTTTTCCAGAATTATGTGGAAGCATGTAAAACTAATATATAACACAATTGGTGACCCTACGATGGAAAACAAAAAGGTTTTTCCCACTAGAACTAGTTTTCAGACCGATCGTTCCTATGGCAGCTATATGCTATAGTCATCCGATTTTAATAAATTTTTTCAAAATTATGTGGAAGCATATAAAACGTATAAATACCACGATTGGTGACGCTACGATGGAAAATAAAAAGTTTTTCTCACTAGAACTAGTTTTTGGACCGATCGTTCCTATGGCAGCTATATGCTATAGTCAACCGATTTTGATAAATTTTTTCAGAATTATATGGAAGCATATAAAACTAATATATACCACGATTGGTGACGCTACGATGGAAATCAAAAAAGTTTTTCTCACAATAACTAGTTTTTGGACCGATCGTTCCTATGGCAGCTATATGCTATAGTCAACCGATTTTGATAAATTTTTTCAGAATTATATGGAAGCATATAAAACTAATATATACCACGATTGGTGACGCTACGATGGAAAACAAAAAAGTTTTTCTCATTAGAACTAGTTTTTGGACCGATCGTTCCTATGGCAGCTATATGATATAGTCATCCGATCCGGCCGATTCCGACAAATGTGCAGCCTATGTGTATTTAAAGACTTTTTGAAAAGTTTGGTCAAGATAGCCTTAAATCTGAGGGAGGAGATAGCATAGAAACAGACGGACGGACGGACAGACGGAAATAAACTCAGCTCGTCATACTGATCAAGAATATATATACTTTATGGGGTCGAAAATGCTTCCTTCTATGCGTTACAAACATCGTAACAATATTTAATATACCCTCTGCAAGGGTATAAAAAGAACGGAAAGCAGAAATGATGCCGCCGGCCCACAAACCGCATCAAAAAGTGCATTTTTCAGGGTGCATAGGCAGCTCTTGAACTGCCTCTGGCTGCTGATTAGACCAAATTGGGCAATTCTGCTTGTTGACGTACCCATTGAGCCAAAAATGAAGACACTTTTTCAATGCGAAACACATTTCTCACATTTTAGTAATAAAAAGAAATAATTTGCAAGCGCTATTCGTTTTACAAAAATCACCCATTTGTATGAAAAAAGTTGAAATTTGTATATCTACGCTATATATTAAACGATCTTTTACAGATGATAGATATGGAGCCACTTCTTTATTAATAATTTTGTCACTGAATTTTTTCTAAACGGCTAAACCGATTTGTATGAAATTTTCCGTGATTCTTTTAGAGGGTTCACAATTTAATTCGGTAGGTGGCGCCACTTACCCGTCTGTGTGCTGGAATCAAAAAAGGTGCTGGTTGTTTCCACTGTCATGGTACCAATAGTGCCATCTATAATCTGGGCCGATGAGTCACGTCGTCCGCGATAGCTGCATAATATCAAAAGACTTTAATTAGGACATAATCACAAGTGTGGGTGCTCAGGAGGGTACGCCTTACCGACACACATCATCGCTCTGCGAACTTTGGCGCCGAAAATTGCGACATCGTATCATCTCCTCGGTGGTCGACTGACGACGAAAGCCGCGTGCTATCAAAATCTCTTCGGTGGTGGACTGCCGCCTTATGGCGGGTCGCTGATTTTGCTCGACCGTGGGCAGAGGTGGCGGTCGGGAGCAGGGGCTGGGATCGCGTGACGAACAACAGCTGTTGGAGTCCGGGGAGCGAGGCGATCGAGCTGCCGAGCTGCTCTGACGGCGCAAGGTATGCCGACGCGGGCTGCCATCACGCTCGTGCGAGCGATCCGGTGACAAGTGGGTGCGGGAGTCGCGTCTACCGCCACGCGAGGCGCTGTCCGGTGAGAGAGAGTCACGGCGCGAGGTGCGACGCTCGCAATCCTCCGGCGGATCCGGACTAAGGGCCGGCTGTGAGCCGCGTCGACTACCGCCGGGCAGGACGCTCTCATCGAAGGCCGTGGCCTGACGCTGCAAACGCTGCAGACGTGGCGCCCGCTCCGGACTGATGCCGGCCTTGGAGTCGCGTCGATTGACACGACCGCACTGCGTGGTCGAGTCACGTCGCGCCTTGGCTGCCGTCGGACTGGTGGCCGGCGGGTGTGACCGAACTGGTGATAATTGTCGGCGGCGGCAGGGCCTGACAGGAGGAGTCCACCTGCTGATGGTGGTAAGTGCTGGTTGAGATTAGTGGCATGGAGTGATCGGAGCAGGAGCCAGCTGAACTGGTCGAGGGACGCTGCTCCTGCCGGAAGTTGGGAAATTCCGGGGCGGCAAGTGAGTCGCGCTTCTTGGTCACTTGGTACTTGGATGGCGGTGGCGGCGTCGTGACACGGCCGACAACATTGCTGTCACGCCGACTGCTCGACAGGTAGCTCTCCCCGGATCCGCGGCGTGAAGCCTGCGTTTTGGTAGGTCGAGGGGAAGACAGACAGAGTGGCATGCAGAGGTTAGGGTTAAGTGGCTGGAGTGGTTGGAGTGTGCCTAAACTTGGTCAGAAAACAGGCGAAAATCAATGAAGGGAATGGAGGAGATTTTAAATTTTGAATGGTTCTTAAATTAGTTGGGAATTGCAAGCCTGAAGTAGGCATAAAAGCTTAAATTGAGCAGATAAATAAAAGCTCCCCATATTTCCATAAGAAGCAGAGAAATTGCCACTGGCAACTGAGCAAATAATTCCATAAATGTGCAAAAACTGGACAGAGAGCTTTCAAAAGCTCCTCTATTTCCGTTCCGGCCTAAAGCTTCCTGAAGACCCTAGCCCAGGGGTGGGCAATTTAAGCAGAGAAATTGCCACTGGCATTTTAGAAAATAATTCTATACAGAAAATGGACAGAGAGCTTTCAAAAGCTTCCCTTATTTCCATAAGAAGCAGAGAAATTGCCACTGGCAACTGAGCAAATATTTCTATAAATGTGCAAAAAATGGACAGAAAGCTTTCAAAAGCTCCTATATTTCGGTTCCGGCCTGAAGCTTCCTGAACACCCTAGCCCAGGGGTGGGCAATTTAAGCAGAGGAATTGCCAGTGGCATTTAAGAAGATAATTCTATACAGAAAATGGGCAGAGAGCTTTTCAAAAGCTTACATATTTCCAAAGCAATAGGCCCCTAGAGAGTTTTAAAGCTCTTACGCAGTCCAGGGGTCGGCAATTTGAGCTGAGAAATTGCCACTGGCATTTAAGAAAATAATTCTATACAGAAAATTGGCAGAAAGCTTTCAAAAGCTCGGCTATTGTCAAAGCAATAGGCTCCTCAAGAGTTTTAAAGCTCTTATGCAGCATAAAGTTTTTTTAAAGCTTTCAGTGTTTTGAAGACCCTAGTCCAGGGGTCGGCAATTTGAGCAGAGGAATTGCCACTGGCATTTCAGACAATAATTCTAGACAGAAAATGGGCAGAGAGCTTTCAAAAGCTCCCATATTTCCAAAGCAAGAGTTTTAAAGCTCTTACGCAGCTTAAAGCTTCCTACTCAGTGTTTTGAAGACCCTAGTTCAGGGGTCGGCAATTTGAGCAGAGAAATTGCCACTGGCAACTGAGCAAAAATTTGCATAAATGTGCAGAAAATGGGTTCTCTTTCTTGGCTTGTCCTCTCTCCACTGTGATTTTCGCTTGTCTTCTCAGTAGGGGGCCATGCAAAAGGATTTGTCTACTTACACTTTTACTGCACTCCACCACCACCGAGACACAGGTCGGCTGCTCCTCAACTGTGTTGCTCTCCCGCCGATTCCAGTGCTTGACAAATTCCGCGGTATTGGAATCGCGACGCGAACGCATGCTGCGTATACCCGAATCCGCGCTGGATTCGCGCCGTTTTCGTGGCGCTATGTAGGTGGTATTGTTGCCCCCGGTGCCCGCACCAGTGCTGGCATCGGTGGTCGAGGTGCGCCAGGGTAAACTGCGGGCCAAATCGGCAAGCGTTTCCCGTCGATTCAGTTGAGCCTTGTTTCGTGCCGCCTGCTGTGCCTGTTGTTGCTGTTGTTTGGCCCCGCCACCGCCGCTCCATTCGCGCAAGATGTCAGTTAGCTGGGCCAATGAGCTGCGTCGACGACGCTGCAGGCCAGGCGGCGGCGAGGTGCTCGGCGGTGTGGTAATCTGGGCAGCCGAATCGCGACGTCCGCCCAGGCGCTGACGTATCGTGGACTCTTCCAGCTGAGGGGAGGAGAAAGGGTATCAAAAATGCTATCAAATTTGTTAGACGGCGTAACGGACTCACCTGTTCGCGCACCAGATCGTCCCAGCCATTGCCACCCTGCCACACCAGACCCACCTGGTGTGACATGATGGGCAGGTTGCAGACAAAACAAACAGCTGACATATTCCTGTAATACAATAGTGGGTGGAATATTAGAGATCAACAAATGGATCGAGTTGGCTACAAAAAGGGCATGCATAAGTTGGTGGGGGTGGGTGGATGGATGGGTGCTTGGCGGCAGGCAAGGATGTTGATGAAAAGAGCTTAGCAAAAGCTTAAAGCACGCCGCAGCTTGGAAGAGCTTTGCTTTGACGAGCTTTACATGCGCAAAACTTAAAGTTACATGCAAGAAATGAGCTTTAAGCTTATGTTGAGAGCTTATGATTTGGAGAAAGGTGAAAAAGTGTTTTATAGCAGCACAATCAATGTAATGGTGTAATCATATATGGTGAAGCGTACGCTCTCCATAACGTTTTCTCTTAGATATTTTTAAAACGGCCTAAAAGTAGGCAACATACATTTTCTTAATAACATGCAGCAAAAAGTACTCTAAGAGCGCGAAAGTGGCTGACGAGAAGCGTGGAGACAACCCTTTCACATCAAGTATCAGCTGCACACTAAAGCTATGTCAACTGAGAAAGGATCACATTGTTTAACCGCCTTATCAGGTGTGATTACACCCTGGGAAAGGCACTTGAACAAAAGTTGTCAGCTAAGAGCTTAAGCACACAAATTTTGTGTGTATGTGTGAGACAACCCTTTGCACTAAGTGTCAGCTGCACACTGAAGTAATGACAACTAAGAAGAAGAAAGCGCGTTGCGAAGAGACGCTCCAACACAAGTTGTCAGCTAAGAGCTTAAGCACACAAATTTTGTGTGTATGTGTGAACAACCCTTTGCACTAAGTGTCAGCTGCACACTGAAGCTATGTCAACTGAGAAGAAAGTGCGTTGCGAAGAAGCTCTCCAACACAAGTTGTCAGCTTAAAGCTTTAGCAAAGAGAGCGAGCATAAAAGCAGTACACAAATTTTGTGTGAATGTGCATTAAGTGTCAGCTGCACGCTGAAGCTATGCCAATTAAAAAGAAAGTGCTCTGCAACACAAGTTGTCAGCTAAGAGCTTTAGTAAAGAGAGCGTGCATAAGAGTAGCACACAAATTTTGTGTGTATGTGCATGTGTCAGCTGCACACTGTAGCTATGTCAACTGAGATGAAGTCGAGTTGCGAAAAGGCGCTCCAATACAAGTTGTCAGCTTAAAGCTTTAGCAAAGAGAGCGAAAATAAAAGCAGCACACAAATTTTGTGTGTATGTGCATTTAGTGTCTCCTGCACACTACAGCTATGTCAACTGAGAAGAAAGCGCGTTGCGAAGAGGCTCTCCAACACAAGTTGTCAGCTGAGAGCTTTAGCAAAGAGAGCGAGCATTAGAGTAGCACACAAATTTTGTGTGTATGTGTGAGACAACCATTTGCATGTAGTGTAGAAATCGCATTGAGCAGAGGCTCTCCCATACAAGTTGTCAGCTCAAAGCTTTAGCAAAAAGAGCGAGCATAAGAGTAGTACACAAATTTTGTGTGTATGTGCATTAAGTGTCAGCTGCATACTGAGTAGAAAGTGCTTTGCGGAAGGGTTCCCCCTACAAGTTGTCAGCTAAGAGCTTTACGAAAGAGAGCGAGCATTAAAAGCAGCACACAAATTTTGTGTGTATATGTCAGTTTTTTTTTTTTCTCTAGTTCACCTCACTTATATGATTGCATCATGAGCAACGGGGCATAGCCTCCGCATAGTTATTTGGACACCACTGTTTCTGGTGTTGAACTTAAGCGTATGGTTTTAATGGTTAAGAGAGTTAGGAAACTATATGAACTGTATAAAGCGTGTCTTGTGGCGTTTTTTGTTGTTGTTGTTGTTGTTGTAGTAGTTGTTGCTGTGGTAGGAGTAAAGTTTTGAGTTGCTAACTTTTTGCGTATGACCACGCTGGTGCAGGGCTGATCCATGGACCTGTAATGCCTCAGTTTTGACATGGCGCATGGCGTTCTGTATCTGCACCAGCAGATCCTTGGGCAAAACTATTAATATCCTGTGGCTGCTGCTGCCGCTGCTGCTGTTGCTGTTGTAGTCTGTAGTTGCTGCTGCTGCTGTTGCGGTGCCTCCAAGTTGCTCCAAAAGTTTTCTTTGTTGGTTTTTTGTTTTAATTAACTGTTTTTATTAAGTTGTTCATATTTGCACATGTATTTATGTATGTGACAAAATAAAAACCACAAAAACTAACACAAAAAATTAAATATATTAAAATTCGGCTGGTTTTTATTTTATTTGTTTTGTTTTTGTTTTTGGTTTATTTTTTTTTTGTTTGGGGCGGGATTTTGGGGGAATTTGCTACACACACAGAGACACAGAGATACACTGAAAAAAATTGAAGAAAAGAATATTGTTTGTTTTTTTTGTTTAATAAAAAAAACTTTTAAGGGGTATTTTTTCTCTATTTTGTCTAAAGGTTGGGGGTTGGGGGTGGGGGGGGGTGTGTGGTTTTTGGGTCAACACTACTTTAAGTATTTAATATTTTTTTTTTTGGTACTATTATCAAAATATTTTAATTTAAAATCACACATGCGTTCTATATTAAAATTATAATTTTTTCCTAGAAATTGCAAACACACAAAATTTCCGCTTCAATTTCTATGCGGAATATTTGATGAAACTATAACACACACACACACAAGCTTACACTCTGGGGGGACTTATATATGTGTGTGTGTAAGTATCGTTAAATGATTTCCCACAAGAACATTTCTACGCGGGTCGCCCAATAAGTAAACCAGTAGGGGAATTGCCCATATACTTATTTACTTTAAACATTCCCTTTGATTGCTCAAAATGAGAAGAAGGCTTTAATTGTAGAAAAAATGAGATAAAGGTGTCTTCCATAAGCTAAGTAATAGTTTCATCAGGATTCGGAATTGCTCGCTCCGAGCCACGCTCTCTGGCTCTCAGGGAGCCTCGATTGGCTCGGAGCTCTTTACTTGGAGCTCTTGGCTGTGAGCTAGGAGCCCCAGATCGCGAGCTGGGAGCTTGCAGCCGGCTCTCAGCTCTTGACCTATAGCTCTCGGCTCCGAGCTGAGGAGAGCTAAGTCTAAAGAGCTGAGCCGTGCTCGAGCTTAGCTGCTCTTGGCTCTAGCTGAGTCCCAGCTCGAGACCGCCTGAAGCTTAGCTCAGCTCGAGGTGGCCCCTAGCTCAGCCGAGAGCTTCTAGTAAAGAGCTGCGAGCCGATTGCTAGCTCCTGGCTCTTTAGATTTAGCTCTCAGCTCAGAGCCGAGAGCTGTAATTTCGAAGCTGGGAGCGGGCTGATAGTTCCTAGCTCAGAGCCGAGAGCTACAAGTAAAGAGCTGCGAGCTAGAGCTGTGAGCAAAGAGCAATTCCGAACACTGTTTCTCATCTTTACGTTTTTCAAATTCAGCTGCTTATTAATTAAATATATGTTGCCTACTTTTAGGCAGCCCTAAAATAACTTTGACCTCAAATGCGACCTAAAAGTAGGCAACATAAATTTTGTTAAAAAAAGCTTTTAAACGTGACTTAATTTTGTTAAAAAACAAAAAAACATGAACATGAGAAAACGACTCTTAGAAATATCTTTAATATTTTTATGTTTTTCAAATTCAGCTGCTTATTGATCAAATATATGTTGCCTGCTTTTAGGCAGCCCTAAAAATAACGTTGACCTCAAATGCGACCTAAAAGTAGGCAACATAAATTCAAATTCAAATTCAGCTGCTTATTAATTAAATATATGTTGCCTACTTTTAGGCAGCCCTTAAATAACTTTGATTTCAAATGCAACCTAAAAGTAGGCAACATAAATTTGGTCAAAAAAAAGCTTTTCCACTTGAAAAACATGAACATGAGAAAACGCCTCTTAGAAATCTCTTTAATATTTAATCGTTATTTAAACTGACCAAACAATTATGTTAGGTAAACAAATATTTACCAATTCCCCTTGATCCACCCTCGCTTTTATTTTGTTAAGCAGCTGTTGCGCTCTCCCCTCCCCACAATCGTTTCACATTTTGATGGGTGCTTATTAATAATGCAGCAATAATTCAATTTCATTTAGCTGAGAACGAAATATTATTTATTTATTTTGTAAAAAGTCATCGCCTGGGGTCAATCATTGCTGTCAAAATGAATGTACAGAAATTAAACCTCTTCAAGTAGCAACTTTTTTTTTTTTGCCGCAATTTTGTGGCTGTTAACTTAATAAATGGCAAAACTTAACGTGTGTGAGCAGAAGTTGTCAAGTGCGCAAGAAAAGTTGGCAGGCTACTTAACAACGAGAGTGGGAACTTAGAAGCTAGAAAGGTTCAAGTTGTTTGCCAAGCACTGAAGAGAGACAGAGAGAGAGAGAGAGAGGAGAAATAGTTTCCTAGTGCCTGCGACCTTGTCTTGTGTTTTATAAGTTCTTCATTTTGGAGTTTACTGCAGTGTGCGGATTTTCAAGTTGAACGAAAAGTTTCTGTGGGAAGAAAAGCTCGCTTAATCAATTTCAAGTGCAGCCAACAGGAAACAGGCACCTGGCCAAAGAACGTCAATTGCAGAGAGCTGAAGTGTGCTCCCAGTTGATTGAAAGCTGTCAATTTGCGTGTGCCATGAGCAATTTCAACTCAATTTTCGAGCATCAAATTGGGCCAGAAAAAAAAAAAAAATATAGGATTTATGCACAAAAACTCAAATTCAAATTCAAAAGAAACTGTTCTGCAATTATTCTGTGTGTACTTAGGCTGCACTCAATAAACCGAACATCAGTTTAAACAATAGCAAAGTTGAAATGTATAAGTACAGTGTCGATATATTGCTTATTTGGAGTGACGTTTGTTAATTTCTTTTTGACCTTCAACCGGATTTCGTTATGATAAAATTAAATAAGTAGATTTCAGCATTTCTTAAATATAATTTTGAGGTATAATTTTTTTTTTTTTTTTTTAAGTCATCAAAGGTTCAGGCCTTTAAGCACAAATTATTGAATTTGAAATTTGAAAAGACGAAAAATTAGTTGATTAACAATTCAAGAAATCATATTACCACAAAAAAAAAATAAATAAAAAAAAATAAAAAATGCTCATACGACAATGTATACATGATTTAAATTTGTGCAACAAAATCTAAAGTACATTTTGTTCGTAGTCAAATTTTTGAAATTTCAAATTTGAAAAGGCAAGGAATCAACTAAAAAAATTTTTTAAAAAAAAAAAATAAAAAAAAAAAAACTCATACGACATGTTACCCGATTAAAATTTGTACAACAAAATCTAAAGTACATTTTGTTCGTAGTCAAATTTTGAAGTTTTAAATTTGAAAAGGCAAGGAATCAGCTTAAAAAAAAAAAAAATACTCATACGACATGTATAACCGATTAAAATTTGTACAACAAAATTTGAAGTACATTTTGTTCGTAGTCAAATTTTAAAATTTCGCATTTGAAAAGGCGACAAATTAATTGATTTACAATGGAAGGAATCAACTTTAAAAAAAAAAAAAAATTACTCATACGACATGTATACATTAAAATTTTTACAACAAAACCTGAAGTACATTATTTTTTGCACTTTGCAGTTTTTGAAAGACGCTATGATAAAAATAAAAACTTTTTCTCAATAGAACTAGTTTTAAAAACGATCGTTCCTATGGCAGCTAAATGCTATAGTCATCCGATTTTGATAAATTTTTTCACAATTATGTTAAAGCATATAAAACGAATATATACCACGATAGGTGGCGCTACGATGGAAAACAAAAAAGTTTTTCCCACTAAAACTAGTTTTTGGACCGACCGTTTATATAGCAGCTATATGATATAGTGGTCCGATTTTGATCAATTTTTTCAAAATTCTGTGGAAGCATATAAAACTTATATATACCACGTTAGATGACGCTACGTTGGAAAACAAAAAAGTTTTTCTAACTAGAACTAGTTTTTAAACCGATTGTTCCTATGGCAGCTATATGCTATAGTCATCCGATTTTGATCAATTTTTCCAGAATTATGTAAAGGCATATAAAACTAATATATACCACGTTAGGTGACGCTACGATGGAAAACAAAAAAGTTTTTCTCAGTAGAACTAGTTCTTAAACCGATCGTTTATATGGCAGCTATATGCTATAGTCATCTGATTTTGATAAATTTTTCCAGAATTGTGTGGAAGCATATAAAACTAATATATACCACGATAGGTGACGCTATGATGGAAAACAAAAAGTTTTTCATACTAGAACTAGTTTTTGGACCGATCGTTCCTATGGTAGCTATATGATATAGTCATCCGATCCGGCCGATTTCGACAAATGTGCAGCCTATGTGTATTTAAAAACTTTTTGCATAATTTGGTTAAGATAGCTTCAAAACTGAGGGAGGAGATAGCATAGAAACAGACGGATGTACAGATGGATTGGGTTAAATCCACTCAGCTCGTCAGGCTGCTCAGGTATATACATATAAGGTAGATGGGCTCGGAGAGGCTTCCTTCTATGCTCTACAAACATCCTGACAATTTTAATATACCCTCTGCAAGGGTATACAAAAATCGTACATCTATATTTTGAATATTCTAGATAGATAAGTTCGTTTGAAGAAGCTCTGCTTGGCCCTTTGGTGCTGCCAGATTTGACAAGATTAAATTGAAGTGTATTAATAAACTTAGCTTCTCCTTTTCGCGTTATCAATTTTGCAGTGACTAGTTGACAAGTGAATTTGTCCTGTCCTAAATGCCCTTAATGTCTTTTATTCCGTTAATATTTTCATGTCAAATTCTGCATTTTTACCATTCGATGGGCCAGTCAGTCTGCGTCCATTTGAATTATGCATGCAAAAGCGCAGACACAAAGATGTTTCCAGGGTTGTGTCATTGTCAAGGAAATTAGATTTCCTCTTGCCACACACCGCCCCCACCCCCTTGGCTGACAAACACACAACGGCCATCTCCGCAACAACAACAACAACAAAAGGGCTAAAGGGAAAGCTCGCGATTTTTGCTGTACGTAACGGGGTTTAAGTGTTTTGCCAACGCTCTTTACTAGATTTGCATAAGGAAGCGGAGGAGGTCCAGGCGTGCTTGCATATGGGCCAAGAAGTGTGTAGAGCGGAAATTACACCCCCCAACATAGATAATTATTTATTCATTCAAATCTATGGTTTCCTAGATTTCAACCTTTTTCGGTTGCTTTTTAAAGTTGGGTGAAAAAGGACAAAAATGAGAAAAAAGAATTGAAAGTGGCACGCGCAAATTACTTAATCCGACTTAAGAAGTATTTTCGTGTGTCGCACCCCGGGGGCGACGAGGGGCGTAAATGCCTGCACGTACTTTTGCGCCTTTGATCTAATTTACCAAACATTTTCAGGTATTTTCAACTTTGAATGCCAAGCGAAACCCAAGACAACAACAACAAAATACCAAAAAAAAAAAAAAAAACGTAAACGAAGATGAAAATGAAAATGTCAAATGAAAAAGGCCCCAAGAGGCGAGACAAGTCTTCGAGTCCGCTCTCCACTGAGCCTTGGCAGTTAATCAATGAATAGCCGCACCCAACTGTCCCCCCCTTCCGCCCTCAAACCAAACAACTTGGCCAGGTCCTTCAAAGTCTGTTTGCCGGCACCACCCAATGGCAATTACATCAAAAGGAAAACTCAAGTAATTTTTCAATGAGGGGCGAAACGCTCAAAAATTAACTAAATAGCTCTCTCTCTCTCTCTCTGTCTCTGTCTCTGTCTGTCTCTCCAGCAGGCTACATGAAAAGTCACTTAAACGAAACATTGACGTAAACTACGCAACATCCGGGGGGTACTCTACTGGCCAGGTGCCAAGCTGCGTTTTTTTGCAAGAAAAACCGCAACAACATGAGCCAAGGTCCAGCATTTTACTATAAATTGATTCATCAAAAATTAACACTAAAGTACAATAAAATATAAACCAAAATGGGAAATATATATAAGATATTCGATTGGTATTAGAAAACCATACTGACTAAATTTTGACAGGGATGCCAATTTTTAAAAAAAATCTGGAGAATCATAAGAGCTTTTTCAGTGAATTGAGTTATTAATTAACTGTATAACAAAATATAGAAAAAAATGTTTGGATTTCGAGGGATGTTCAAAAAGTTATCGGCCTGCCAATTAAGGTCTCAAAAAACAAAAGGTGTAGAGGTGGTGACCACGATTCTGGGACTCCAGGGTATCGTAATTAAAAACGGTAAATGAGGTTATGATCAGAATTGATGTAATTCTGGCCCGTACCTCAATAATATTTTTTAATATTTTTTTTTGAAAAATTTTCGGCCGTTTAAAAAAAATTTAGATTTTTCAAGTTTTTTTTTTGTAGTTTAGTGTAAAAAAATAGTAAAAAAAATGTTTTTCCTCTTGATTGAGGTACGGGTCAGAATTATATCAGTTATGCGTCGATTGCAACATGGCTGATCAAAATCGGACTTGTAGAACTGGCGCAATCATGGCTACCAGGTCAAAAAACGTGGTTTCGAGAAAAACGGATATATCTGGTAAACCAATTCGAATATTTAAAAATGGTTTAAGGGGGATGAAAGGGGAATGCAAAACAAAAAAAATTTAAAAAAAAAATTTTTTAAATGTAAAAGACCCCTAAGGGTATATATATTCAGTGCTTCCTCAAACTGGAACCTTGCTCCACTAAAATGGCAATATCTCCTAAACTATATCGAATTTTTGCATACGGTTTGAAGGGGATGAAAGGGGAATGTCCAAGCTATAATAATAATGCAAAGCAAAAAAATCTAAAAATTTTTTTTTTTTCAAAGGTAGAAGACCCTCTTAATTTGTATTGGTATTGAGCGCTTCCTCAAGCACGAACTTTGCTCCACTAAAATGGCAATATCTCCTAAACTATTTTGAATTTTTAAAAATGGTTTGAAGGGGATGAAAGAAGAAGGTCCAAGCTATAATAATAAGGAAAAACAAAAAACAAAATTTTTTATAATGTAAAAGACCTCTCTTAAGGGTATATTCAGTGCTTCCTCTAGCTAGAACCTAGCTCCACTCAAATGGCAATATCTTCTAAACTATTTCGATTTTTGAAAATGTTTTGAAGGGGATGAAAGGAGAATGTCCAAGCTATAATAATAACACTAGTTTACAGCGAAAAAGACCCATTGAAGCCATTATTTTTTAATGATGTATTTTGGAATGCTGAACTCAAAAATGAATTTCAAAAAATTTTGTATGGATACGTTTTTGAGTTAGAATTTTTTTAGTTTTTCGGTAGGTACCCACCCATACCTTTTAAGCCATATCTCGAGTTACAAACTTTAGATGAAGTCAAGCAAGAAATTAATCAAAAGGTTATGCAATTCCCAATAATCCATTCAAAGAACATTTTCCAATCGGTTTAGTAGTTTAAAAGTAAGAAGCAAAAAATATTTCGAAAAAAATGTTTTTTTTCTCAAATTACCTACCGAAAATACTGAAAAAATTCCTAACTCAAAAACGTATCTATACAAAAATTTTTGAATTTATTTTTGAGCTCAGCATTCCAAAGTACATCATACAAAAATAACAGCTTCAATGGGTCTTTAATTTTTTTTTATTTTTGTAAACTAGTGTAATGCAAAAGAAAAATATCTAAAAATTTTTTTTTTTCAAAGGTAGAAGACCCCCTCTTAAGGTTGTATTGAGTACTTCCTCAAGCACGAACTTTGCTCCACTAAAATGGCAATATCTCCTAAACTATTTCGAATTTTTGAAAATGGTTTGAAGGGAATGAAAGGGGAATGTCCAAGCTATAATAATAATGCAAAAGAAAAAAATCGAAAAATAATTTTTTTTTCAAAGGTAGAAGACCCCCTCTTAAGGTTGTATTGAGTGCTTCCAGCCGAATTTTGCTCCACTAAAATGGCAATATTTTCAAACTATTTCGAATTTTTGCAAATGGTTTGAAGCAGCTATAATAATAATGCAAAAAAAAATCTAAAATTTTTTTTTTTTTCAAAGGTAGAAGACCCTCTTAATTTGTATTGGTATTGAGTGCTTCCTCAAGCACGAACTTTGCTCCACTAAAATGGCAATATCTTCTAAACTATTTCGAATTTTTGCAAATGGTTTGAAGGGGATAAAAGGGGAATGTTTCAGCTATAATAATAATGCAAAACAAAAAAAAAAAAAAATTTTTTTTTCAAAGGTAGAAGACCCTCTTAATTTGTATTGGTATTGAGTGATTCCTCAAGCACGAACTTTGCTCCACTAATGTGGCTTGATCTTCTAAACTATTTTGAATTTTTGCAAATGGTTTGAAGGGGATGAAAGGGGAATGTCCAAGCTATAATAATAATGCAAAACAAAAAAATCGAAAAAAATTTTTTTTTTTCAAAGGTAGAAGACCCTCTTAATTTGTATTGGTATTGAGTGCTTCCTCAAGCACGAACTTTGCTCCACTAAAATGGCAATATCTTCTAAACTATTTCGAATTTTTGCAAATGGTTTGAAGGGGATAAAAGGGGAATGTCCAAGCTATAATAATAATGCAAAACAAAAAATCTAAAAATTATTTTTTTTTCAAAGGTAGAAGACCCCCTCTTAAGGTTGTATTGAGTGCTTCCTCAAGCACGAACTTTGCTCCACTAAAATGGCAATATCTTCTAAACTATTTCGAATTTTTGAAAATGGTTTGAAGGGGATGAAAGGGGAATGTCCAAGCTATAATAATAATGCAAAACAAAAAAATTGTAAAAATTTTTTTTTTTTTCAAAGGTAGAAGACCCCCTCTCAAGGTTGTATTGAGTGCTTCCTCAAGCACGAACTTGTCAACAATTTGTCAAATAATGCCGTAACTGGTATAATTATGCTTGTCTCTCAATGCAAAAATTTAAACTCTGTATTCTCGACTTTAAGGTTTGTCTCTGCAACTATAAAAATGTAATGGCAAATAAAAGTCATGAGGCTAACCAGTTTTTAAATCTCTCTCCCATAAGCGATAATTGTCAGTACGCAATCCTCCCTTGGCTGCTCATCTGAATATAAGCCCAAACTCACACACACACACACACACACACACACACACTCATACAAGGGGCCCCCAAAGTACATGCTATCAATTTTATTTTTATTTATTTTTGGCCTCCAACTCTCTTGGCTGTGTGTCTCTTGTCGAGGCATTTGTTTGCTTTTTTCGGTTGGGCTCAGCATATTTTGTAGCTCGTAAAAGTTTTTTGATATAAAACGTAAACAAAGCAAACGACTCACGCAACTCAAAGTAGAATTATGCCGCGTTTGGCACAAAAAAAAAAAAAAAGGAAAGGAAAAAGGGCTGCGATTTTGGCGGCCATTTTGTTCCGCACGAGGAGAAGCCTTTTCAGTGCCGCTCGATGTTCACGCATTTTACACGTATTAATTAAAAGTTCTTGGGTCTTTGGTCTAAATTTTGGTCCGGCTTTGAGAAACACCAATATAACAACATGCGGGCCAAACTGTGTACGCAACTATAATTAATTTCATTTTAGACTTGTTAGCAAATAAACGAGCAAACGATGCGGTCCATCGTTGTTTCAACTCCAACTTCCCCAAGTGAAACAACAACAACAACAAAAAGCGAAAGTGAAAATCTGCACAGCGGGTTAACTTGCTCTGCTTCCGCATTGCCGGGTGCCACTGGCACTTCTATGAACTGACAGCAAACACTATTTTTAGCCTGGCGTTTTTTTTTTGTTTTGTTTTTGGTGTTTGCCCGCACTTGGCAGCACTTGACTGCCAACTTGAATGTCCCTTGCTTCATTCACCTCCTTTTCTGTTCTGTTGCTGGTGCAAACTGTTGCTCAAGTCGCAAGCAGACTTGTTGTTTGTTTTGGTTTGGGTATGAGGGGGGGGGAGGGGCGTGGCGTCCGTCCCACGACCCTTATCAAAAATTCATATGTCAAAAATATTGATTCAATTTGAATGCTGAATCATTCGACAGGATACACGTCAAAAGTTATTGCCGCAATTTTTGCTTTTTTGTTTGTTTTAAGTTGCGAGTGCCTGAATTTTATGTAGCAAGTTTGGATCGATGTGAGTTTGATAAATTGAAAGAAGGCTAATCTCAGCAAATTCCGCAAAAAAAAAAAAAAAAAAAAAAAACAGCAAAATTTCAATACAAAAAAATAAACTGCGGCAACAAGCGTGTGCGATGAGACGGCATTTTATTTGTATTTACTATTTAGTACAAGCTCAAAGTAAAGTTGAGCATACAAATTTGTTTAAGATTTTAATTAACTTAATCTGTAGGTGAACTAATGTCCACACCTTTGAAATAAGGTAAATCAGCATAGTTTTATAAGCTTTCACACAATTCTGGAAGGTTTTTCTCAAAATCGGAAGACTATAGCATAAAAAAAAGGCTCGTGTGGATCGGTGCAAAGAAATTTTGAAAAAAATTAATCGCGGTATTTCAAAAGACGTTTATAAGATCGTCACAGGTGACGAATCATGGAACTATGCTTATAAACCGTGTGGGTCGTCGAAGACGAGCCAAATCCAACGAAAGTCGTTCATGGAAGAAGCACTTCGAAGCAAATGGGTCGCCTGTTTCTTCGGTAAAACTGATCATGTGGCGAATGTTCCGCTTGAGCAACGTAGAACGGTCAATTCTGAGTGGTACACCACAATTTGTTTGCCTGAAGTCTTCGGAGAAATTCGAAAAAACGAAGACAGATCATTGTGCACCACACATCAGCTCACAACAGCGCCTTTTTGACCGCCCAAAACGACGAATTGTAGGTCATACAGCCCTGACTTGGCACTCAATGACTTCCTTTTATTCCCGCACATCAAGGGAACAATGGCGTGGTCAACGATTTTCGTCGCCAGAAGATGCTGTTGAAGAGTTCAAAAACCGATGTTTTGGAGGTGTCTCAATCGGAGTGGAAAAAGTGCCATAGCTGCCATAGGACTAATCGGTCGGAAAATGTGTTTTATTAGGAAAAGTTTGTTTTTAATGGTAGCGTGATAAAATTTTGATTCTCAATGCTTTCGTATACATAAATAACTGATCTGATATCTGATATCCTATATATATATATTCTACCTGTTAAATCAGTTGGAGGAAGATTTTGCAAGTGTACTAAAACTTCGGCACAGTCGATTTTCCCTCAAATGTCAACTGTTTTGGTAAAGATAGTTGTGGAGCTAGCGAAATATCGATAAAATATCGATAAAATATCGATAAAATATCGATACTTTATGTTAAATTGAGATTTTCACAAATTTTATTTTTGATAACACATAAGTAAGCATCTAGAACCCTTTTCAAACACTTATTCCAGTTCATGGTAGAATGATATAAGGTGAGGTCAGTAAAGCATGGTGCCTCTTTTTGGGGTACCAATCAGAGGTGGAGAACTATCGATAGTCGGCACCATCGATAGTTTTTTGAAAACCATCGATAGTCCACGATAGTTTTCGATAGTATGTTAATTTAAACGCTCATGTTTAAAAATGTAACAAATTTAAATAAATATTATTAAAAACGAACTTTAAAAATTGTTTCCGTCACTTTTGGTTTCAACTTTGGCATTAATATTGGGTTGTGGATTCCGATAAGATATATATACCATTGCATGCATTCAAATAACTCTAAAAACCGTATTTTTTGAACCTAGGGTCCAGAATAGAGGTAATTTTTTTTACGAGCGTACGAAGTGGCCCAAGCAACACCCAGCCAAAGCATGATACGCGCAAACCCCAGGCAAAATAGCAGCCCACCTCCCGCCCAACCGACCGTGGGGCATGAAAAAGCGTAGGAAAAAACTCATTTGAGGCAAACTAGGGGCAAAATACGTTAAAAAAGAGGTTTTGATATCAGGTTGAGATTTTTCTAAATACAAAGCATAGTTAGTAGTACAACGTTTTAGAGATTAGGGGATAAAGTTACGAGTCGGATTAAAAGGAGTCCTAAGATTAATTTGACTAATCAACTCTGATGAGTTTAGATTTGGAAAATAACGTTTTCAAGTGCAAAGTATTTATTTTTAAAAGCTATTTAGAGATGTGTAAAGCTTGCAAAAAAAAAAAACTATCTAAAACTATCGATAGTGCATGGCTACTATCGATGGCGACTCGCTAGTGCCCAACCATCGATAGTTCTCCACCTCTAGTACCAATAGAGTGGTGAAAATCAGTTTACCTAAATGGTGGAAAGCTGCATCTCAACTCATTGGTGAATTTTTCAGGACTCTACCTTATATTATTATACCATGTGCCAGCTTGGCATGAGCTCTCTTAGGCTGAGTTCACATTGTTTGAGGCATGAGACCTGATAAACTAGTAAGCCTTTATGTTGTCTTGTTTTCAATGACAAATGACAAGCTATTCACAGTGAAAAGAAGACAATATTAGGACATACATGCATAGCATAACCAAAACCAAGGCAGAAACAATGCGACATCACATATTTTTATCTACAGTTTGACAGATACTGCTCGATTTTTGTGCCCTCAAAAGTAGGCAAGCATTTTCATTCACTTCCAGTTTTATAAGTCGACACTTATGGCTAAACAAAATCGTACATAGCTCACAATGGTAGCTCAAATCCTTTAATTGGATGGCATAAGCTCTTTTCAGCTTTCAAAAGAATTTCTCTACGTTTTCTACTCTGGCACCGAAAAATGTATTGTTGAAATGTTCAACTTTCAAAGAAAATCAAATTGTTCAACGCGCGCTTCCCTCTGGCCATACTTTTCCAGCTCAGTTTCATGCACTCAACGTAAAATAAGCAAAAAAGAAAGTATCCCGAGAAGTATAAGCAAGGAAATAGCTGGCATATTTGCAATCTGACGGCATTTTAAAGAGAGAGCGCTGAATGATATGCAAAGGGCAAGGCAGAGGGCCAGCCACTCTCAGCCAAGGTGAAAAAGGTAAAACGAAATCGCATGCCTATGCAACGTTCCATCTGTTTTATGGTTCATAAAGTTCTTGTTGAATAAAAAACTGATTTGTTTTTTTTTTCACTCTTTCCCCTTTTGCTCTGGTTTTGCTGGTGGCTGATTTGTGCTTATTGTTGCCACCAAATGTGCGTGTGCGCGCGAGTAACATATGGCACTCACTTGAGTAAAAATCATCATCATCAACATCATCATCATCCGGCTGACGAGTTGTTAATGATGACAGTGAACGGGGTGAGGGAGGGGGGTGAAAACCGCTTTGGGCCAACAAAGTTGTTAACATAAAATGGCTCACTGCACTCGTGAATTTATGGCTGTCTGGCCTTGGTTTACCTTTAATAGTTGGCATCTGTCATTGCAATCGGTTTGGGGTGGGAAGTGGGCACATAAATTTCAGAGGCATCACAAGTTCTGTGAAAATTTCATTACATTTTGCATTTTGATGGCAAAGAAAATACAAACCAAAAAAACAATAAGGCAAAGGTAAGCGAAGAAGAAGAACATAACAAAGAAATCACAGCCGATTGAGGGTTGTTGTTTTGAGAGTAAAACTTTTTCATGTTTTTCTTCGGGTTTTTGTGGTAAAAGCCGCAGGCCTTGATGATGGATAAGGAATAGTGTTGTGTCCTAACCAGCCCCACACACACACACACATACACACATCCCTTCCCTTGGTGGCATATCCAATTTTGGTTTTGAGCTAAAAAGTTTTCACATTTACGAGTAAAATAAATAAAAAAGGTATATTCATTTCGTAACAGGCAGATGGGAATCATCATTTAAGTTGAATGAAAACGATTAGAAATCGATGGGGAAATAATGTATCAGAACATTGAAGTATATTCAAAGCTCGTTCTTAAATTGCTAAATTGAAAGAGAAGTAAAAGTGTGCTTAATTCAAGAACATTTTTGGCAGTCACCATCTTCAACATTTTCATGGTCCTTCGAGCCGGATATGGTTAATGCTTGATAATGGCAATAAGACTAGAGAACGGACTTAATATGAAAAATAGAAGGCTAACATCGGCTCCGCCCTTGCAGTTTATTAAAGACGCTATCATTGGTAACAAACATTTTTTTCTCACTTTTACTAGTTTTTAGACCCATCGTTCCTATGGCAGCTATATGCTATAGTCAACCGATTTTGATAAAAATTTTCAGAATTATGTGGAAGCATATAAAACTAATATATACCACGATTGGTGACGCTACGATGGAAATCAAAAAAGTTTTTCCTACTAAAACTGGTTTTTGGACCGATTGTTCCTATGGCAGCTATATGCTATAGTCAACCGATTTTGATAAAAAATTTTCAGAATTGTGTGGAAGCATATAAAACTAATATGTACCACGATTGCAGACGCTACGATGGAAAACAAAAAAGTTTTTCCTACTAGAATTCATTTTTGGACCGACCGTTTATATGGCAGCTATATGCTATAGTCATCCGATTTTATTAAAAATTTTCAGAATTATGTGGAAGCATATAAAACTAATATATACAACGATTGGTGACGCTACAATGGAAAACAAAAAAGTTTTTCGCACTTTAACTAGTTTTTAGACCGATCGTTCCTATGGTAGCTATATGCTATAGTCAACCGATTTTGATCAAATTTTCCAGAATTATGTGGAAGCATATAAAACTAATATTTACCACGATTGGTGACGCTACAATGGAAAACAAAAAAGTTTTTCCTACTAAAACTGGTTTTTGAACCGATTGTTCCTATGGCAGCTATATGCTATAGTCAACCGATTTTGATAAAAATTTTCAGAATTATGTGGAAGCATATAAAATTAATATATACCACGATTGGTGATCCTACGTTGGAAAACAAAAAAGTTTTTCTCACTAGAACTAATTTTAGGAGCGATCGTTCCTATGGCAGCTATATGATATAGTCATCCGATCCGGCCGATTCCAACAAATGTGCAGCCTATGTGTATTTAAAGATTTTGCGCTAAGTTTGATCAGAATAGGGAGAAGATAGCATAGAAACAGTCGGACGGACATGGCTATATCGACTCAGCTCGTCATGCTGATCAAGAATATATATACTTTATGGGGTCGGAGATGCTTCCTTCTATGCGTTACAAATATCGTGACAATTTCAATATACACAATTTCAATATATACAAGGGTATTAAAACATTTCTGTAAGGGCCGTTTTCTCATGTTCCTGGTTTTTCAAATCCTGAATCTTTTTGAGAATATGGAAGCGTTAAGCCACTTTTAAAATATTTATATTACATTTATATAGGCAACATATTTTTTCAAAAATGGCCCCAAATCGAAATTTTCTACATTTTCACCTTATTTTCAAGCATGCCTTACACTTTCTGTCTGTCCAAATTTCATCATCTTTCTATCCATTCTCAAAAGATTTCAACATAAACAATTCAGAATTCGTAGAGGCAACAACATTTTTTTGTTATTACATTTTTTTTTTGTAAATTTTTTTTGTGATAAAGCCCCAAAATGTCGGGCAACAAGAACAACAACAACAAACACAAGCCTTTAAAACCAAAATTCGTGATTGCCAGCTTCAAACTGAAAATGAAGAAAAATCCAGTAAAAAGTATCTTTGAGATGACAGCCACGCTGCCTAGTTGCCGTAAACCATCATTGGATCGTGTAGCTCCGGGAGAGGAACGCTTCTATCATTTGTATGTGTGCAATAGTGATGGTAATTTAATCAGAAAGGTGCCCTTCCTGGAATCGGACTATCGCTGGGCCATGCGTGTGGCCCTTAGACGCAGGCAGGTAGAAAAGAGAGAGGAGGAAGAGAAGGAGGCGGAGGAAAGGAGGAAGCAAGCAAAATAAATCATGGGACTGACTTGAAATCTAATCAATCCAGAAAGCTTGGCTACGCGTAATACCATATTTCGATTCCTAATGCATATGACAAAATTTAAATGTAATAAACAGGGATGGATATAACTGAAAAACGATCTATTTATATTTGACTAGGATTTGAAGGAAAGTAAGCACCCTCAAACAGGGGTGGTTAAAGCATATCCAATGGAGTTGGATCATAGGCTTTTATATTGTTCTTATTTTGGGTTTTATATTCGTTTGAGCTAGTTCATTAGTTCATTTTTTTATGAACTAGTTACTTTTGAACTATAGCTCATTTTTTAAACTATGGTTCAAACACAGAAACCTAGTTCATTAGTTCTTTTGAACTAGTTCACAAAATTCGGTACAACTCTGGTTCGGAACCGGTTTTAAACCAGTAAAATAACATATTCTGTATTACCAAACTACACACTCAAATAGTTTTTGAGTTACTTTTGCATCTATTTTTTTTAAATCTGGTTCGGAATGTTTTAATTTAAATGAACTAGTTCATTTTTTGATGAACTAGTCACTTTTGAACTATAGCTCATTTTTTTAACGACTACAAGTTCATTTTTCGAAAGACTACTAGTTCACAAAATGAACTAAAAATCATTTTATTGAATTATAGTTCAAATAATTTTTTAAATTTTGCTCTGATACCATTTTAGATTTTTTTTAAGCTGGTTCGGCAAAGACTTGAAGAATCTAGTTCGAAAAATGAACTATTGTTTAAACACAGAAATCTAGATCATTAGTTCTTTTGAACTAGTTCACGAAATTCGGTACAACTCTGGTTCGGAACCGGTTTTAAACCAGTAAAATGACATATGTATTACCAATCTACACACTCAAATAGTTTTTGAGTCACTTTTGCATCTAATTTTTTTAAAATCTGGTTCGGAATGTTTTAATTTAAATGATCTAGTTCATTAGTTCATTTTTTGACGAACTAGTCACATTTGAACTATAGCTCATTTTTTAAGTTCATTTTTCGAAATACTACTAGTTCACAAAATGAACTAAAAATCATTTTATTGAATTATAGTTCAAATGGTTCGAAATGGAGTTGTAGAATCTAGTTTATGATGACCTAGTTCACTAGTTAATTTTTTAATGAACTAGTCACATTTTTTTAACGACTACTAGTTCACAAAATGAACTAAAAATCATTTTATTGAATTATAGTTCAAATAATTTCTGAAATTTTGCTCTGAACCACTTTAGGATTTACCTTTTAAGCTGGTTCGGCAAAGACTTGAAGAATCTAGTTCAAAAAATGAACTATTGTTCAAACACACAGATTTAGATCATTAGTTCTTTTGAACTAGTTCACAAAATTCGATACAACTCTAGTTCGGAACCAGTTTTAAACCAAGTAAAATAATAAATTTTGTATGACCAAACTACACACTGAATTAATGGCTTAAATAATTTCTGAGACATGACTTTGGACCACTTTTGAACCGGTTTTATGCTGCTTTTGAACAGGTTCACTGACTCTTTTGTTAAGATCGAATATAGGTTGACTTATATGATATATGTACCCGAAATTTTCGCACTTGCCATTGATGAACCAATATGAAATTTAAGCTGGGTTCACACTGTTCAACGTAAACAACTAGTAGGCCCTTATGTTGTCTTGTTTTCACTGTGAATAGCTTGTCATTTGACATTGAAAACTATACAATATGAAGGCTTCCTAGATTATCATGTTTCATGCGTCGTATAATGTGAACTCAGCAAACTTCATGAATTTTTCTTAGTCCGCATTTACACTATGAAGTTTCCTTCATGAAGTTCTTCATGAAGTTTTTGTTTGTGGGGAAGAGGTGAAAAGGGGCAGCCGAAGCAGGCAAGGCTTCATGACCTACCGCGGCGTGAAGCTTTTCGATCATTCTCCTTTGCTTTGTTCCGATAGAACTGATGCAGGGTTGATTTGTGGGTTATTTGCTTATCGATAACTCGTGCTCTTAGGCCAATTGAAATCGAACATCATGATGCAAACTTCTTCATGTAAATGCTCATGAAGTTTTGAAGATGCTTCAAAACAAAATCGAAGAGAGCTTCATGAAGCAAACTTCATCGTGTAAACACGGACTTAAACACCTTGTATAAGAACAATATAAGAGCAGTATAAGAATAGTATAAGAGTTTTTACAACCACAGTCCACTCACAGTTTAATTCATTAAAAAAAATTTTTTTGGTCCTTCGAGCCGGATCTCAGCTAATAGTTTATAAGACACATTTTCCGACCCATCGGTTTTATAAATATGAAGTTCAGCTCATATAAAAATGGGCCACACTGCGTATGAATGTAGAAAAAACTTTAGAGCCTTGTCATGAGGCGAAGTGTCGTGATTAATTGGGCACATTTTTTTTTTAATGAATTTTATGACTCTGAAAAACGTGAGTGGATCTAATTGGCAACTCTACAAAAACATTTACCGAAAATATAGAATAAACTGTAAACTTACATGACCCTGCCTGAGAATTCACCCAAAAGCCACAGTTTCCAGATTTCTAATCAACTTGGTTCAAAGAACGACCAAAATCTAAGGAAAGGGCGATACAAAAACAGTTTTTTTTTCTGCTGCATTTTAAAAGAAAGAACATTTTTACACAAAAGAAACTTTTTTTGCAAATATGTAAATTCCAGGCGTCGTGTGTCTATATATATATATAAATCATTAAAGCCAATTCTCGGTGGACTTGTTTGGCGACTAATTCCAGAGACGTCGGGGCGTTCAATTACAAAACTTTTCTTGTGCCCAGCCAAGTTAATAACATTTATCGCTGCCCATAAAACTTGCATATATATGTGTGTGTGTGTGTGGGTGTGTGTTCTACTTATTTTGGTACTAGGAAAAGTTTTTGCAACAAGTTTAACCTTTTTCCTTCTTCTAACGCATTACTAAGCGTTGGTCGGGGCTTTTCCATACAAATTGAACAAAGCAGTTGACACTAGGAGTAATTGGTGTATTTATGTTTTATTTCATTGGTTAATTGTCTGTTTATGTATTGAACGGAGTGAATGTTAAGCCAAATCTTCAGGCTAACATCAACGTTATAAAATTGGTACAACAAATATATAAATACAACTTCTGGTCAACAACAGCTTAGTCATCAAAGTCTAGATTACGACGTCGACGTCGACGTCTTTCCGGCATATAATCAAAATTCAGGGCGTCAATCAAACGGTATGGTATTGGGCTATAGTTCAATTGATAGATTACCAGCCAATGTGCCATCAACTCAATGGCGAATCCAAATACCGTACAATAGACAACTAGACCCAACAGAATGGACTCCACATTAATAGCATCTTTACCCTCCATATAGGCCTGGCAATGGAGCAAACAGTTCTGCACAAATTTAAACCAGCATGTGATCATCCAGGGCATGATAAAGTATACAAAAAATGTGGTCCTTATGCGTTCGTTCCATTTTACCGAAAAGGGCAATCTCTGTACGGTGGGCACCACAGCCAGCATTGTCAACGAAATCGCCTTGACAATGTCCATGCACAAATCCGGATATTGAAAATGTACTTCAATTTTTGTGAATCGATATCGTGCCAACTTTTTTTCAATGGTCACCTGGGGTGTGGCAATAATAATTACCAATATTCCCGTGTAGTAGATAAATTTTAAAATGTTTTTCAAAATTCCCATTTTTTTTTTTTAGATAAAATATATATTTCTTTTTTCCAAAGTGAGATTTACTGATGTTGTTAGTAGTAAAGACAGAGCTCGACTGAATGTTTTAGAAACATTTATTCAAAGGTAGACTGTGAAGGTTTTTACATGGCCAATGTGATGTAGAAAATTATAGAAAATATTTTAAAACAAAAAAAAATTACTAAAAAGGATTTCAAACTAGGCAAAGAAAATTATGGAGAATTTTAAAGTGAAGATCCCAAACTACCTTGTATTGACAGCCAGTGCATAAAAGAAGATTTCCAGCAAAGTAACGAAAATTTGTAGGGAACTGAATGGACAATGGCTCAGTGGGTAGCGCGTGTGCCTACTGTGCGGTAGATTGTGGGTTCGATCCCGCCTTGGAACATCTAAATAAAAAATTTTTTTCTTTAAAACTTTTAGGCACAAGGTCACCTTTACAGCTGTTGGGCTGTTGGACAAGTAACAGCAACACTACTGAAGAGATACAAGGACCTGATATTGATGTTCTATTTAATATCTAGTGAAAGGAACAATGTTCTTTTATATTCGAATACCGGCATTAAAGATGGAGGGGGCCTTATATGACTAATAATACTGGGCAAAAACCAACAAAAGCTTAGGGACTAAAGACTTTGGGGGCTTGCTAACACTGTTTTCCAACACTATTAACCAACACTGTTTCCTAACACTGTTTTTCAACATTTTTTGCAACTATTTTTTTAAACCATTTACCAACACTGCTTTCCAAAACTGTTTTGCAGCACTGCTTTCAACATTGTCTCTGTATAGGACTAATAATACTGGGCAAAAACCAACAAAAGCTTAGGGACGAAAGACTTTGGGGGCTTGCTAACACTGTTTTCCAACACTATTAACCAACACTGTTTCCTAACACTGTTTTTCAACATTTTTTGCAACGACGCTATTTTTTAACACTTTTTTCAAAACTATTTTTTTTAAACCATTTACCAACACTGCTTTCCAAAACTGTTTTGCAGCACTGCTTTCAACATTGTCTCTATACAAATTTGGCAACACTGTATTCCAACACTATTTACCAACACAGTTTCCTGAAACTGCTTCGCAGCACTGTTTTACAACATTGTTTTCCAACATTGTTTTCCAACACTGGTTTCCCAACACTGTTTTTTGTATCAAACAAGTAACACCAACACTACTGAAGAGATACACAAAAAATACTGGGCAAAAACCAAAAAAAGCTTAGGGAGGATATACTTTGGGGGCTTGCTAACACTGTTTTCCAACACTATTAACCAACACTGTTTCCTAACACTGTTTTTCAACGTTTTTTGCAACGACGCTATTTTTTAAACTTTTTTTCAAAACTATTTTTTTAAACCATTTACCAACACTGCTTTCCAAAACTGTTTTGCAGCACTGCTTTCAACATTGTCTCTATACAAATTTGGCAACACTGTATTCCAACACTATTTACCAACACAGTTTCCAGAAACTGCTTAGCAGCACTGTTTTACAACATTGTTTTCCAACACTGTTTCCCAACACTGTTTTTGTATCAAACCAGTAACACCAACACTACTGATGAGATACACAAACCAAAAAAAGCCTAGGGAGGATATACTTTGGGGGCTTACTAACACTGTTTACCAACACTATTAACCAACACAGTTTCCCAACACTGTTTTTCAGTACTGTTTATCAACATTTTTTCCAACACTATTTACCAACACCTTTTATCAACACTATTTACCAACATTGCTTTCAAAAACTGTTTTCCAGCACTGCTTTCAACATTGTTTCTACACTATTTACCAACACAGTTTCCTCACACTTCCACGCAGCGCTGTTTTTCCACATTGTTTTCCAACACTGTTCTCCAACACTACTTTTATGTTTTCCAACACTGTTCTCCAACACTACTTTTATATCCTTGCAGAGGGTATATAAAAATTGTCACGATGTGTGTAACGCATAGAAGGAAACATCTCCGACCCCCTAAAGTATATATATTCTTGATCAGCATGACGAACTGAGTCTATATAGCCATGTCCGTCTGTTTCTATGCTATCTCATCCCTTAGTTTTAGAGCTATCTTGACCAAACTTTGCAAAAAATCTTAAAATACACAAAGGCTGCACATTTTTCGGAATCGGCCGGATCGGATAACTATAGCATATAGCTGCCATAGGAACGATCGGTCGGAATATGAGATTTTTTTATTTTTACGCGATCAAATTTGATTTTTTTTTATTGTTTTCTTACATAATTCCAACATTGTTCTCCAACACTGATTTCCAACACTGTTTTTGAACATTATTTTCCAAAAGTATTTACCAACACTATTTCCCAAAACTGTATTCAAACGCTGCTTTCAACATGGTTTTCAAACCTATTTTCAAAAACTGTTGTCAACATTGTATTCCAACATTATTTTCAAACACTGGTTTCAATATTGTTTTCCAACACTACTTTTTGTAACATTGTTTTTTAAATACTATTCTAACACTGTTTTTCAACACTGTTGCCCAAAACTGTTTTATAACCTTGTTTTCCAACACTGTTTTAAATATAAGAAATTACAATTTTAAAGTTTTGTCAGTTCTTGCCTATGGTTTCACATTTTTAACGAAGAAATCAAATTTTAAATTTTAATATAGATATTTCCTAAGCCTCAAGTTGTCTCTGCCAAAGAATCACGCAATAATTATAGCATACTTTTGTGAGTTCAGTTATATTGTTAGTCTGTTTATTTGATTTCTTTTATATTTTGAACAAACCACCAGCCCGGTTAAGCCAAAGGGCAATCAAATCTTTTAGCTCCTCATTGTTAACCATCATCAGGGAGGCAGCTGTTAGGCTAAAGATGGTGACAGCATTGCGCATGCACCCAAACCAAGACAAATCCTCGACCCTCGAAATAGTGGGAAAACAGACAGGCCGTTGTCGATCCTTTTCCGTCTGCCTCAGCCGCAGTAGATGCGTCTGTTGGCACAAGGACTGGCTATAGACAAGCACATAATGAACTCTTACACTCTGACCCAGCCACTCGCAAATGGCCACGCAGCGCAACAGCGAACCGCACAGTGATTGACCCCAGCCGGGACAGAGCTCAGCCAAATCGCAGGCTTGCTGCAGATCCTTGAGCAACCTGAGACCCTGAACCTGAGCCCTGCCGTTAGCCGAAATCAGCGAATGCAGCTGCTCCATATGGCCGCTGTAGTAGCAAATTCGACTGGACGCCATGGGCTGGGCGTTCGCTATGCGAAAAATCAGATGCGGCCGTTCTCTGGGTCGTTGGCCCAGCTGACGCCAAAGCAGTTGCTCCTCATGCCACTGCAAACGCCAAAATTGCGGTGTGTCGCTCTCCATTAGCAGCCAATGAATTAGAGCCAGCTGCTGTGTGGCCAGGCGGTTCATGCTTAAGCGTTTTGCCTGAAGATCGCGACGTAGGCTAAGTAAATTTGGCATACTGGCCACTAAAGCACTTAATGTGTCAATTTTATCTTCTCGGGCACTGAAATAGGCAGGCGGATATGGCTGCAAGAGCAGCTGGTAGCGGTAACTAAGCACAGCTGTTACAAATAGCATCCACTTGGCATCCGCACCCAGCAAATTTTCATCTAGCAACTGGCGCAGCTGATCGGCGGCCGTCAAATGCCAGACACAAAAAGCTGGTCGTATGGCCGTATCGAAAATCTTCAGACAACAACAACAGCTAATGTTGCCCTTTTCAGAGCCCAGTTCACTGTCGCTTTCGGTACTCGCCTCCTTTATACAAAACGGATCATCATCCTCACTGCAAATCTCTTCCTCTTTCTGCTGCTGGGCCAGCAATATGTCAGTCGAGTACATGCCCCTATAGGTCTGCCAGACTGGATTATACAGACTCATGTTGGGTTTAAAAATTTGGATGGCGATTTTTTTCGCAAGTTTTCAATGAGTTTTATCGATGGAAATATTTCACGACCGAAATTTAGTAGGGGGAAATTAAGGTAAAAAATATTTATAAATTAAATGAAAGTTGAGCCTAGACTACTTAATAAAGCTGAATTAGAACTGTAAATGAGCCTCGAGTAGGAGACCTAAGGCAGAGGTAAACGTATACAAAAAGGACCTCTCAGTCTCACTTATCCATGGAGAATTAGTCCGTGTTAACACAATGAAGTTTGTTTCATAAAGCTCTCTTTTACATCAGCAGATCAGCAGGAGAAGAAGTGACTACAAAAATACCGAGAACAGATCTAAGAGGTCTTTGATAAGACTCTCAACCTCAATATCTACACGAAAGAAACCAAAATGGATGCAGGCTAAGGAGCAGCAGTATACTGAAAACGTATACATCAACGAAAAATAATAAAAAAAAAAAAAATTTTAATTTACACGCCTGTAAAAAATTTGTAAAGAAAAAAAATGGATGCAGGCTTAGAAGCAGCAGTATACTGAAAACGTATACAACAACGAAAAAAGAAAAAAAAATTTTAAATTTACACGCCTGTAAAAAATTTTGTAAAAAAAACCAAAATAGATACAGTATACTGAAACTGGTTTTCAAAAATTGTAAAAACATCAAAGAAAACAAAAAAAAAAAAAAAAATTACACGCCTGTAAAAAAAAAAAAACACTGCAGATTTCCAGTTCCTTTAAACATAAATGTCTACATATTACTGGAATTTATTTAAAAATTAATCAATCCGTTTTTTAGTGTCAAAGATTGTAGGTTTGTTTCTCTCCCTCCAAAAAAAAAATAAATTTCCATGTTCCTTTAAACATACTGGAATTTATAAAAAAAAAATTAATCAATCCGTTCTTTTGGTTTCAAAGAAGTAGGTTTGTTTCTCTAAAAAAAAAAAAAAAAAAAAAAAAAAAAAAAAAATTACACGCCTGTAAAAAAAAATATAAATCTCTGCAGATTTCCAGTTTCTTTAAACATACTGGAATTTATTAAAAAATTTATCCATTCGTTCTTTTAGTGTCAAAGAAGTAGGTTTGTTTCTCTCTAAAAAAAAAAAAAAATTACACGCCTGTAAAAAAATATATAAATCTCTGCAGATTTCCAGTTCCTTTAAACATACTGCAATTTATTAAAAAATTAATCAATTCGTTCTTTTAGTTTGAAAGAAGTAGGTTTGTTTCTCTCTCTAAAAAAAAAAAAAAAAAAAAAAAAAAAAATTAAACGCCTGTAAAAAAAATATAAATCTCTGCAGATTTCCAGTTCCTTTAAACATACTGGAATTTATTAAAAAATTAATCAATCCGTTCTTTAGTGTCAAAGATTGTAGGTTTGATTCTATCTCTCAAAAAAAAAAAAAAAAAATTACACGCCTGTAAAAAAAAAATAAAATTCTCTGCAGATTTCCAGTTCCTTTAAACAGACTGGAATTTATTAAAAAATTAATCAATCCGTTCTTTTAGTGTCAAAGAAGTAAGTTTGTTTCTCTCTCTTCAAAAAAAAAAATTACACGCCTGTAAAAAAAACATACTGGAATTTATGAAAAAAATTAATCAATTCGTTCTTTTCAAAGAAGTAGGTTTGTTTCTCTTTCTCAAAAAAAAAAAAAAAAAAAAAAACAAACACGCCTGTAAAAAAAAAAAAGTCTCTGCAGATTTCCAGTTCCTTTAAACATAAATCTCTACAAATTACTGGAATTTATTAAAAAATGTATCAACCCGTTCTTTTAGTGTCAAAGATTGTAGGTTTGTTTCTCAGTTCAATTAGGTTAGTCTATATTTTATTGCTGTCGAGTAAACTTCAGAGAGAGAGTGAAAGTTTCAGTTTTATTTTTCAACGAAATTTCAAACATGGATACATTTGTTAACCTTCTACGTCCCGACTATTGCGACGACTGCAATAAGCTTTATCTAAGGGATATGCATAAGAAGATTCGGTCTCGCAGTCTGCTCTTGCTGCAAAGCTGTATGGTGCTGTTCTTTATAAGCTTTGTGCTGAACAATTATGAAGAAATATTGGAAATAATAGAATAGAGCGTGGCATGGCTGAAGGGAATAGTTGCCTGGTTTTAGGCAACGATCAAGGACTATGAAGGCCAATGAAAAAGGGATTTTTTGATATCTGATACTCATTATAACCAAATTTTAAGTGTCAAGCTTAACTAAATGGGGTTTCAGTTAAATGAAACCAAAAACTATTTTCTGACATGTAAATAAAAATGTTTTTTTTTTTAAAGGCCTGATCTCAGATGACATAATTTTACAATACTTCATATAAATAAGACAGCTGTTCTAAAGCATTCTGATTTCAAAGCTTTACGAAAGTGTTTCTATTCATATGAAGCATTGTGCGGAAAATAAATTTAGGAATATTTATAATATTTTACCATGCGTTTGATTGATTTGAAATGCCTTTTTAAAAAAAAAAATTTTTTTTTTTCACGCAATATTTTACAGACGTGTAAATTTTTTTTTTTTTTTTTTGAATTGGACTCTGAACAGAACCCTTGTCTAGCTAGCAAGAGTTTTAAGCCTGGATTTCCTTGAGCAGCCAAGTGGATTAACCATATCAGCTAACTAGATATATAGATATACCATATTATATATATATATATATATTTTTTTATATATATATATATATATATAGTATATATTCATAATACCCTTTACAGTGGCACAAAAAACTAAATAAATTTTGTAATCCCCTAATATGAAACTAGTACGTCATATCACCTTGATGCTACACTTGTGGCATAAATCTGCGGTGTAGACATTTCAAATCAAAACTGACGTTTTTTTTTTCCTTCCATTTCACTCCCTACTCAACCAGGCGTGACAGCTGACAGTTCAGGGTAAGTGAAAATGAAATGCTACGCAAATTGTAATTGTTGGGAAATATTTTTAATTTAATAAAAGTTATAGCGCAGCTGGCAGTTTTCGTAAGGCAACAAAGCTGTACAATTTTGCAGAAATTTTCGGTTAAAATCCTTCGTAACATGAGGTACGATTTTCTCCTAAACTATTTTGAGTTTTTGAAAATGGTTTGAAGGGGATGAAAGGGGAATGTCCAAGCAATAATAATAATGCAAAACAAAAATATCGAAAAAATTATTTTTTTTCAGAGGTAGATGACCCCCTCTTAAGGTTGTATTGAGTGCTTCCCGAGCACGAACTTTGCTTCACTAAAATGGCAATATCTTCTAAACTATTTCGAATTTTTGCAAATGGTTTGAAGGGGATGAAAGGAGAATATCCAAGCTATAGCAATAATGCAAAACAAAAAAATCGAAAAAATTATTTTTTTCAAAGGTAGATGATCCCCTCTTAAGGTTGTATTGGTATTGAGTGCTCCTCAAGTCAGATCGTTGCTACATGTAACATGTAACATATTAAGGAAAATGACGTACCACATAAATCTTAACTTTGAAAGACACTTTTCAAGGATCATCAAAAGTTTTGGCACTGTTTGTGAGTATGTGTGTTGCCTTTAGAACAGGAACGGTAAGACCATAGCCACCGGGGGCCGAAGTTACTCGTGTGTTTTGCACAGACCAGAAGAAGTTAAGCTTACAGAAAAATTAGTCAATCTTTAAAGAATATTGAAAGTCATAATTCACTCTATTCATTAGTATACCAATTGCTTAAAGTACTTCCTTTTCTTTTATAAAGTTCATCTGACATACCCTCCCTCCTTCTCATATTTGTACATGGCTAATTTGTGTGATCGTGCAAATATTTTCAAGCAGCCCCGTCCCCTGACTTCTTGAAAAACCTAAATTAAATGCGAATCAGGCAACGCTGTTTAACTGGCAATCGACTGTTGTGAATAGCACTATGGTATCTACATCGATAAATCTGCCATGGATCACACACACACACACACACACACACATACATACTTTTGTATATTCCTGTACTGTATTTCGCATGTAAGTGACAGCGCTTAAGATTTGTTTCGCTTCCATTTCCGTAGTCAGCCATTTTGAGTGAGTTCCCTCCGGTGTTTGTGTACACCCACCCATCATCAAACGGGCAGCCACTGTCGTGGCTTTTGCTGTATCTGAGCGTGTTTATTTATGTGTACATTATTTGTATACACGACTGCCTTTCGCATATTAAATACGAATTGTTTATTATAAGTATAAGGCGCGTATCTGCGATAACTTTGTGAGCAGCAGCAACAACAACAACAATCTGCATGAGTTTGCGTTTTGCATACGTATTGCGTAAAGTGGAATCGAAAGATTATGTTTAAGTTGCGCTGCTGTGGAGCGATGAACACAAAGAGATTGCAATTTGGTAGGAAATTAAGGAATTTATTTTGCACAGAAAATGGAAATTGATTGTGACAGTGTATCAGTGTACAAATTAAATTCTGAAATACAGTATTATTGTTTTGCGTAGAATATTTTTGGAAAGCGCTAATTTTGTACCTAAGATTGTATACCGAACCCTGACGTACCAGTTTGGTTTGGGTTTTTTGAGTTCCTCGACCCAGACTATAAATCAGTTCCTCTAGGTAAACTTTCCGAACCCTTAACAGGGCAGGATCATTGGTGACAAAGAGATGGACTTAATTTTGAATTTGAAAACAATTCTGGTTAAAATAAAAAATGAAAAAAAAAAAAAAAAATTGAAAAAAATTTTCTTTCGATTTTTTGGTTTTGCATTATTATAATAGCTTGGACATTCCCCTTTCATTCCCTTCAAATCATTTGCAAAAATTCGAAATAGTTTAGAAGATATAGCCTTTTTAGTGGAGCAAAGTTCGTGCTTGAGGAAGCACTCAATACAACCTTAAGAGGGGGTCATTCACCTTTGAAAAAAAATTTTTTTTCGATTTTTTTGTTTTGCATTATTATTATAGCTTGGAAATTCCCCTTGCTTTAGAAATGGGCGCCGGACGCGGTTTCTGCGTAAAATTTTGCTGCCTTGTATAATTCTTATCCTTGGGAAAATACACCCCCAAGATCGGAAAAATTGAGTTTTAAGTACAAGCCCTATTTTAACCTTTTGTAGCTCTAGAAGTGGGCGCCCGCAGGGATTCTTAAGTGATCTTAGGTAAGATTTTCCACGGTCAAACATAATGTAAGCTCTGCACGCAGACTTAATATAAGATAATTGGTCCAAGTAAGCTTTGCCTTCAGACCTTGTTGAGGTCTAGTTATTTGTTGATGATCTGGTATCAATTACTCAATCCTTGGTTGTCCTTAGACATATGGTTTTCTGTTTTTCTGTTTCTTAATTTTATTTTGAGCATTTACATTTTAATATTTATTTGTAATTTTTTCTGCAAACGTTTTATGCAAATAGCTGGCAAGTCTATTAAATTTGCATATTTATCAATTTTTGTGTTTTTGTTGTTGTTTGCCTTTGCCAGCATATTTTAATTATTTCTTTGCGTTGTTTGCCTTGAGTTATTTAAACTTGATTTGCATAGTCCTAGTGAGCCCAAAGAGAGAGCTGAATATTTTTACTCTAAGGCTAATTAATCAAGATGCAATCCAATTAGGCAGGCACACATCAAAGGCTAAAACTCAAACAACAGGGGAAAAAAAACAAAAACGGCACCTAAGCCAACTAACGATAAGGCAATTATCGTTATGATAATTAAAATGTATGGGCAAAATTGTAATTAGGATGGGGCTGGATGGCTTAATAAGCTGCCCCATTCCATAACAACTAATTCATAAGTATGTCCAGCTGCCAGCAGCAGCAGCAGCAGCCACGCACCCCAAAACAAGTTTCTACTTAAATGTAAATAAATCTTCGCTGGCTGCCGCTTTTTCTCCTGACGATGATGATGAAAAACACATACATATTTTTCTTGTGGCCAAGCAACCATTCGAGAAAGCAGGAGGTTGCCAAAGGGAAGCTTTAACAATCTGCCAAGTGCGCAAATATAATTATGATTTGAAGCATATGGCCAAGATAAGATGATGGCAATTCAATGCAATAGATCAAGCGAAACAACAGTAAATACTAAACAATTATGCAAAAATATCTCAATTTTTCTTGGAGAAAATAAAAGTTTCATATAACAGTTTTCCGAACATTTTTTCCATTTTTGGGGAAAATTTCCCAAAATGAAAATTCCATATAAAATTTTCCGAGAATTTCCCGACTTTTCAGGCAGATTTTCCAACATCGGAAAATCTCATGTCTAAATATTTTGCATACTATCCTTAGGCACCGAGTTTAAAGTCAATCGGATGATAAATAGATTTTTCCAAATAGAATTTTCCGAGAATTTCCCGACTTTTCGCGCGGATTTTTCAACATCGGAAAATATCAAGTCTAATTATTCTGCTAACCATCTTCACAAACCAAGTTTGAAGTCTATCGGATGAAAAATAGTTTTTTCCATGAAGAATTTTCCAGCCATTTTCCTTGTGGGCGGATTTTCCACAATCGAAAAATCACATGTCTAATTATTTTGCATACTATGCTTGCAAACCGAGTTTGAAGTCAATCGAATGAAAAATAGATTTCTCTATATATACAATTTTCCGGAAATTTCCCGACTTTTCGGGCAAATTTTCCATTATTTGAAAATCTCATGTCCAATTATTTTGCATAGTACAAACCGAGTTTGAAGCCAATCGGATGAAAAATAGTTTTTTCCATATAGAATTTTCCGGGAATTTCCCCGACTTTTCGGGCGAATTTTCCAAAATCAGATAATCTTATGTCTAATTATTTTGCATACTATACTTGGAAACCGAGTTTGAAGTCAATCGGATGAAAAATAGTGTTTTCCATATAGAATTTTCCGGCTATTTTCCTTGTGAGTGAATTTCCCGACTTTTCGCGCGGATTTTCAACATCGGAAAATCTCAAGTCTAATTATTCTGCTTACCATCTTCACAAACCGAGTTTGAAGTCTATCGGATGAAAAATAGTTTTTTCCATGAAGAATTTTCCAGTCATTTTCCTTGTGGGCGGATTTTCCGAAATCTGGGAAACAGGTGTCCAATTATTTCGCTTAAAAACCAAATTTCAAGTCAATCGGATGAAAAACAAAATTTTCCCCATAGTAGCTTTTCCGGGAGTTTTCCACCCCTTAGGGATGGCATTTTTTCAAAACCCCGCCTTAGTGCCCACTTTCAACTCATAAGGAATCTTCTGTGAAAATTTCAGCTTTCTATCTCTTACCGTTCAGGCTCTACGTAGATTACCAATCAGTCAGTCGGTCAGGACAAACTCTTTTATATATAGAGAGAAATTGCCTACTTTTTGGGGCATTAAAAATATAATTTATATTGCATAACTTCTTGGGGCAAATGGAAGCCATTTGCAACTGTCATTTATATTGCCTACATTTTGGGGCATTTGTATGTGTAGTAAAGGCACAAAGAAGAGAGGAAAGGTTATAAAAATATCTTAAGAAATTTGGCAAAGAATATATAGACTATTACTACGTTTATACACAACAAATTTATCGTGATAAATGCCCATAAAAGTATGCAAACTTTATTTGATTTAATAATTATCTATTTGAACAATTCGGTTATGGAAGAGTCATACATTGTTTACACTGTGCATTTGTTCATATTGTCAGAGAGGTTATAGTTAGTTATACAAAATAAATCAGTGTAAAGAAAAATATGAAAGAAAAATTTTCCTTAATAATTCCTATTCATGGACATAGCATACTTTAAAGGGCATCTATCATGATAAATTTTGTGAGTATAAACGAGGTATCTAAGGGTTAAAATCAGTTAAAATATCAATTATATACAAAAATGCAAATATAAAATTTTTCAAAATTTTTTCAAGATTCACGAAGAGCCACGAAAAGCAAAGGAACCCAACTCCTTACATTGCTTATTCTGTGCTACCCCAAGAACCATTCCTAAAAATTCATATTCAAATTCATATTCATATGCATATTCCCTTTTTCTGCGAATCTTTTCCTGAATTTAAGTAAACTTCCTTAACAATGCATGAAATTTACATGCGGGCGAATAAAGCACAAAGAACAACAACTCCGCGCTAAGGGCAACATTTTCTTTTACAACCAACTTCCTGGGTCCTTCGTCAACCGATTTAATACCACGAGACGACGAGAAGCTTATCTTCATCTGCACAGCATACATACATACATATATATATATGTATATGTGCAAGCTGTGCGCATTTTGCCAAGCCATTAAAATGCATTCACATGCGTTTCGTATGGCACACGCATTGTTTGACAGCTGTCCGGTTCTCAAATCTCTTCATGGTCCACATTCCACTTCCGCTTTGTGCCGCCGCTGCTGCTGCTGCTGCTGCTGTGTGTGTGCCACAACCACTTGAATGCTTCAAGCTTGGCCGCCAATGGGCAAGCGAGCACTTGAATGCCACTTCAGGCCCAAAATGGAATCACAGTCCAATGGGAATTCAATACAAGAGTGTGCGTGTGTGTGTGTGTGTTCTAATGAAAAGCCGTTTAATATTCAAACTGACTCTGATGAACTTTTGTTTTGGGCACAACCAATAAAAGGCTTACAATTAATCGTCACAGTTGCCAGGACAACATAATCACTGTGAATAGCAATTAGGAGCATTGGAAATGCATTTCCTTATGAAAAAGTTAATGGCTTAATTAATTCATTTAAACCAACCTGGTTCGATAATGTGCTAATTAAACGGATGGAATGGAAAACTGCAGTGTTGCAACCCGATAGGGCAAGCAACCAGCAAAGTGCCAATTAGAACAATCGTTAAAATTAATTTTCTGTTTCTTTAGAGACATTAAATTCAAAAGCGAAAGCAAACTGAAATCAAACTGAAACAAAAACAATCATAAAAGTGGCTGATGAGGCCACTAAAGAATAACAGCAACAACAACAACAAGGAACAACAAGAACAATAACAACAGGAAACGACAAAACGAACAAATCAGTCGAAACGGAAGGAAATGCTTAAGCGATATGAAAATTGTGCTGGCTTGGGGCGAAAAAGCATTAGGAGAAAAATATCCAGTTATTATTACTGACTGTTTTAGCTGCTTGCTTGCTTGCTTGCTTGCGCACCCACTCGATTAATTAATACCCTTTTGTTTTCATACAAATTTAAAGAGAAACAAAGCTCTTGAAACGATTCTATAACCATACGGGTTTAAGGCAGGGAATAATTCAAATAATCGTTGGTCGGACTTTAATTGCTCAAAAATGTAGAATAACACACACATTTTTATTTATTATAAATACAAAGTAAAAAACAAAAATATTTTCAGACATGTAAATTAATCTAAAATTTACATGAGAAAACAAATTTTTACACAAAATATTTTTCAGGCATGTAAAATAATTATTGATTTTTTTTTTTATTTCATTTGTATAAAAAATATTTTCAGACTTGTTTATTCAATAAAAAAAAAACATGAGAAACAACATTTTTACACAAAATATTTTACAGGCGCGTACAAAATTTTTACAAAAAAAAATTTTAATTTTTTTCATTTCATTTGTTTTGGAAAAATATTCTCAGTCATGTCATTAAAACAAAATTCCAGAAGGATACATAAAATATTTTACAGCCGTGTAAAATAATTATTTTTTTTTTTTTTATTTCATTTGTATACAAAAAAAATATTTTCAGTCTTGTTTATTCATTAAAAAAAAAACATGAGAAACAACATTTTTACACAAAATATTTTACAGGCGTGTACAAAATTTTTACAAAAAATTTGTACAGACATGTAAAAAAAATTTTTTTTTTTTTATTTCAAAAATATTCTCAGTCATGTCATTAAAAAAATTCCAGAAGGATACATAAAATATTTTACAGGCGTGTAAAATATTTTGAGATTTTTTTTTCATTTTATTTGTATAGGAAAACTATTCTCAGATATTATTCAAAAAAAAAATGTATCTTAAATTTACATGAGGTACAAAATTTTTACACTAAATAATTTACAGGCGTGTAAAATATTTTTTGATTTATTTTTTTTTTATTTTATTTGTATAGAAAACTATTTTCGGACACATTTTTTTACATACATTTTTTTACATAAAATATTTTACGGGCGTGGAAAATATTTTCTGTTTTTTTTTTTTCATTTCATTTGTATAGGAAATTTATTCTCAGATATTATTCAAAAAAAAAATGTATCTTAAATTTACATGAGGTACAAAATTTTTACACTAAATAATTTACAGGCGTGTAAAATATTTTTTGATTTATTTTTTTTAATTTTATTTGTATAGAAAACTATTTTCGGACATGTAAATTTAAGGACAAAAATTTAGATGAGAGAAAAAATTTTACACAAAATATTTTACAGGCAAGTAAAAAACATAATCAACGCACAGCTCAAAGAGTAAAAGCCAGAAAGTTTAAATTTTTACTGTAGCTTACGTTTGTGGGTGAATGTGAGTACTAAGTTGGGAATTGTCACGCTTTCAATTCTTTAACCCAGGGTATATTTTGTACTTGAGCATTTTTACTTGTTGTTGACTTTGACAGCAACAATAGGTTAATGGCTTTTGCCAATTTTGCTGCCGCGACGGCTGTTTCACAGTATCACTTCCGTTTTCTGTTTTCGCCACTGGCCATATCTATATAGAGGGCAGTTTTTAATAGCGCACAGTTACAATTTATTTGATCATAAAATGTTTATGATCACACTCAAAAACTTATGTCTTTTGGTTCGTGCAATTAATGAACGAAAATGCAGCAGCCCCTAATCCAGTCCAAGCTTTAGATTTGTATTAAAAATTCAAGTCAAAGGGCAACTTTTTCTTATTTTTTATTTATTTTGTTAATGGTTGTGCCCTTTTTGGCATTTCATTAATTAAAAATGTGACAAAGTCGCGTCGGAATGTTTATCTTTCATTGCTGTTGGCAAATCAATTCGTTTCAAATTAATGCAAATTTAATGAGTGTCACTTGGCTTGTATTTCATTTAAACTGAAAGCTAAGGGGTATGTTGATTTTTGGACAGAAGTTGGTAAATGTGGACAAATTTTAATTGAACCCCAAAATCAATTTAAAGAGTTTGTCACTTTTCATTACAATGTTTATCATTTTATGACCCTACAAAAGGCACTTTTTACAACATTTTCATTCACCTCGCAATTTTAATTTGATGTGCGGGAAACCTAAAAAGTGATTGGGTCTTTTATTAAAATGCACAAAAATTATTTTTGTGACATAATAAATAAATAAAATTTTGCCATACATGTAAATAAAATTGTTAATAATTTAAGAAGCCTTCCGTACAAAAATAATATACAAAAAATTTAATTTTTACACAAAATATTTTACAGACATGTAAATATAATATTTTTTCTTCCCGGCAAGCTGCACCAGCGAACTGTCACGTCCACAACAATGAAAATATAAATTTAAAAAAAAAGGCTAAAAAATATTTTACACGCCTGTAAAATAATTTATGTAAAAAAATTTTTTACCTCATGTAAATTTTTTTCTTAAATTTACATGTCTGAAAATATTTTTCTATACAAATGAAATAAAAAAAAAAAATAAAAAAATATTTTCCACGCCTGTAAAATATTTTATGTAAAAAAATGTGGTTTTTTTATGACATGTAAAAAAAAAATCATTTTTCTATGCTGGTGAAACTAATACACGGGAATGCCTCAATCTCATGATATGTGATGATCCTACACTTAGAGAAAAAAAAAATAACGGGAAAAGTTCTAAAACGATTGTTATGCAATTTATACCGTTTTGTACTTAAAATTTCAAGTATGTTAAGTTTTTCTGTGTATTTTAATTAAGTTGAACACAATCGTAAGTCCAAAAACGAACGTTAATATTATTGAAATGAGAAGAAACATTTTTGAATCAAGAATTTTTTATAATTACAGTTGGGTAAAAAGGTATACAAATAACGCGTTTTACCTCAATTACAAAGTTTCTTAAATTTAAGGCCTCATTCCAGATGGCATAAAAATGTATATTGGCACTATGCTTCATAGCTTTCAAGAGAGTTTCTATTCATATGAAGTATTGTACCGAAATAAGTTTTTATGTCATCTGGAAAGAGGCCTTAAGTACGAACGAAACAGTTTAAGAATCCAAGAATATTTTGTACTTTTTGTTAACTCTAATTTTGTTTCAAAAATATTTTTGGGGGATTACTTGAGAAATTAGATAATTTCATTCTTGTTTTAAGAGCTAATTGGGCTTGCCTTGAGACTTTTACGACCTAATATCAAAATAATTTGAAATGTACTTAATATATTCCTGAAATATTTAGAATCAAGTATTTCGGGATTGAAAAAATTGTACTTGATATAAGAACTTTGTAGTACTTGATTCAAGTGCATATTTCAAGCTCATTTGGCAGGGTATACCAAAAACTTTACTTCAGCTACTTGAGTTGTTGTACAACTTTTCCTCTTTACTTTGGATACTTTTCTTGCTCACTTTAAATGACCTCTTGTGTTTTTTTTTTTTTTTTGTACCTTGCTTTTCTTTTTCAACTTGACGCCATTAAGGTTAATGTTGCTGTTTGGGGCACATTTTCCAGCTTATTAACTCGGTCATTTGCAGGGTCCTTGTTTCTTATTAAAAATTTCAACTTGCCACTTGTTGTCACATTTCTTAGGTGGGGAAATGTGAGAACAATTTGAAAATATATAAAAATACAATTTTTGTGGCCCCCACAACTTTCAAATAATTTTGTTTTGTGGTCTCACATTTTGCCACTATACATAAATTGAACATTTTGCAGTAAACGGCACTTTGTGCCTGTTGCGCAATACTGTGTGTGTGTGTGTGGGGGCTGGGAAACAGCTGGCAAACCACTCGACGTAGACAAGGACGAGGACGATGTAATAAAGTTAGAGGCTGTCAGGCGGCTTGCCACAAAAAGAAAGAAATGCGGTAAAACGCATGTTGACGGCAGCAACAGCAACATCAACAGGGACTTAAAAATACTGGCATTCAATATGTGGCAAAAGTTATTTTCATAGAAAACAAAGAGATTCATGAATGCTTTGAGCCAGCAAGTTCCCAATCCGCTAACGAAGCAATTAGCATCTGTCTGTTGCCAGGCATTCCAGGTGTTACATCTCTCCCACAGCTGTCCAGTTTGTGCCATTACTTAGGCGGCCGTGCGTTTGTCGCAATCCCCACCGCCCCCAGGGCAACAGATGCGCAGAAAAATAGACGAATGAAGAAAAACGAAGGACGAATGTATATGAGAACACAAGCGGAAATGAAGACCACAGTGCTGGGCAATTGATTAGGTTAAAATTTAATCAATATACAATTCGAGGTTTAAAATTTTTAAATGCAACATATATCAAATTGTTACATCAATGAATCAATGAATAAAAGTTCCAAAAATGTTTATATGTAAGCTTGCAAGTGTTTTCCATCAGTTCGGAAAATTCGATTTAAGTAACTTATGCATGTTCCAAACCTTTGGATTAATTCAATTCGAAGTACATATCGACATATGTTTGGGAAAATCCAAAATGTAGATATAAACTTTATAAATACCCAAGTTCATTAGTTTATTTTTGATTAACATATTTTTTTTTTCAAAAATGAACTAGTTCAAAAACTATACTAGTTCAAGAACAAAACAAGTTTTAATAGATCTTGTGCAAAAAATAAACAAGTTTAAACAAGAACTAGTTCAAAAAATAAACTAGTTTTAAAAATGAACTAGTTCAAAAATATAAAAAACTAATACTAATAGATCTTGTTTAAAAATAAACAATTGTTCAAAAAGAACTAGTTCCAAAATAAACTAGTTTTAAAAATGAACTAGTTCAAAAAATGGACTAGGTAAGAAAAACTATATTTAAAAAAATTAAATAATGTTTGAAGAGTGAGTAGCTCAAAGTTTTAAAAGAACTAGTTCAAAAATAATACAGTTTTAAAAATGAACTAGTTCAAAAAATGGAATAGGTAAGAAAAACCATATTTTAAAAAATTAAATAATGTTTGAAGAGTGAGTAGCTCAAAGTTTTAACTAAAGAACTAGTTCAAAAATAAAATAGTTTTAAATATGAACTAGTTAAAAAAATGGACTAGGTAAAAAAAACTATATTTTAAAAAATTAAATAATGTTTGAAGAGTGAGTAGCTCAAAGTTTTAACTAAAGAACTAGTTCAAAAATAAACTAGCTTAAAAAATGAACTAATTCAAAAAATGGACTAGGTAAAAAAACCTATATTTAAAATAATTAAATAATGGTTGAAGAGTGAGTAGTTCAAAGTTTTAACTATAGTTTATACACTGGGAAATAGTTCATTTTAATGAACAGTTCATTTGAACAACCTCACGAAATTTAAAGAACATACCATTTATCACTTTGAACTAAAGTTCATTTTAATGAACAGTTCATTTGAACAACCTTACGAAATTTGACCTTATCACTTTTAACTAAAGTTAATTTTTCGGAAAATGAACTACTGGTATATAAAGTAAAAAAATAACTATAACCTAATCACTGAAACCTAGTTTATTAGTTCATTTTAATGACTAGTTCACAAAATTTGGTACAATTCTACTTGTTATCTACCTTCTCTTCTTTTTCTTCTGGTTCAAATAGTGAAGTAATTCAAATAATGAGCTATACCAAATAATGAACTAGTTCCAACAATGAGCTAGCTCAAATAATGAACTAGTTATAAAATGAACTTTAGATCAAAAAGTGCATACTATAGATTGAACTATATTTCAAATACTAAAACCTAGTTCATTTTAATGACTAGTTCACGAAATTCAGCACAATTGTACTGTTTATCTACCTTCTCTTCTTATTCTGGTTCAAATAGTGAAGTATTTCAAATAATGAGCTATACCAAATAATGAACTAGTTCCAATAATGAGCTAGCTCAAATAATGAACTAGTTATAAAATGAACTATAGATCAAAAAGTGCTTAATTCAAACACTGAAACCTAGTTCATTAGTTCATTTTAATGACTAGTTCACGAAATTCTGCGCAATTCTAAGTAGATACCTTCTCTTCTTTTGCTGGTTCAAATAGTGAACTAATTCCAATAATGAGCTAACTCAAATAATGAACTAGTTATAAAGTGAACTATAGATCAAAAAGTGCATAGTTTAAGAAAATGAACTATAGTTCAAACACTAAAACCTAGTTCATTAGTTCATTTTAATGACTAGTTCACAAAATTCTACTTTTTATCTACCTTCACTCTTTCTTCTGGTTCAACTAGTGAACTAATTCAAATAATGAGCTATACCAAATAATGAACGAGTTTCAATAATGAGCTAGATCAAATAATGAACTAGTTATAAAATGAACTATAGAACAAAAAGTGCATAATTCAAACTCTATAACCTAGTTCATTAGTTAATTTCACGAAATTCGGCACAATTCTACTTGTTATCTACCTTCTCTCCTTGTTCTGGTTCAAATAGTGAACTAATTCAAATGAACTAGTTCCAATAATGAGCTAGCTCAAATAATGAACTAGTTATAAAATGAACTATAGATCAAAAAGTGCATAGTTTAAAAAATGAACTATAGTTCAAACACTAAAACCTAGTTCATTAGTTCATTTTAATGACTAGTTCACAAAATTCGGCACAATTCTACTTTTTATCTACCTTCACTCTTTCTTCTGGTTCAAATAGTGAACTAATTCAAATGAACTAGTTCCAATAATGAGCTAGCTCAAATAATGAACTAGTTATAAAATGAGCTAGCTCAAATAATGAACTAGTTATAAAATGAGCTAGCTCAAATAATGAACTAGTTATAAAATGAGCTAGCTCAATTAATGAACTAGTTATAAAATGAACTATAGATCAAAAAGAGCATAGTTTAAGAAAATGAACTATAGTTCAAACACTAAAACCTAGTTCATTAGTTCATTTTAATGTTCATTTTAACTTGTTCCGAAAATTCGGCACAACTCTGATTTTACATAAACCTACGTTAAGGTATATAAATTAAAAGAAAATATTGTTTTTCTTTAAAGCCAAGCTACTTAAAAAGCAAAGTAGTTACTAGCACTCTAAGCACCACTCAAACTTCCTTAGAATTTAATATTGCATATTATATCTAAATTTGTAAAATAAAAAAAGTAAATAAAAAGCAAAGTAGGCCAAATTATTAAACACACAATGAGAAATTAAATTGTGCACCAAATTAAATCTTATTGGTAAATTTTGCAAAGCTAATGTTATTGTTCACTTATTTTTGATTCTCTTTTTATCTGCATATACCAATTGTTGCTCTCCCCTCTATGAGAAAATTTAGTCTTAACGGTTAATTTTGCATAGCTAATGTTGTTGTTTTGTATCTTGCGTATCTTTTTTTGATTCTCTTTTTATCTGCAAATACCAATTGTTGCTCTCCCCTCTTTGAGAAAATTAAATCTTAACCGAAAATTTTTCAAGGCTAATGTTGTTGTTTTGTTTCTTGCTTAACTTATTTTTGATTCTCTTTTTATCTGCAAATACCAATTGTTGCTCTCCCCTCTTTGATAAAATTTAATCTTAACCGTAAATTTTTCATGGCTAATGTTGTTGTTTTGTTCCTTGCTTAACTTATTTTTGATTCTCTTTTTATCTGCAAATACCAATTGTTGCTCTCCCCACCCTGAGTACCATAGCGGCCATGGTTATGCATCGGACTTTATAATAATGGAATATCGAGTAAAGAAGCTATTGACCAAGCACAAACATAAAGCTACCGATTGCTTTCTTGACAGGGTTAACGCCTGATCTAAGCACTAAAACTACGCCCAGACCTGAATCCATTGGACTACAAACTGTGGTGCGTTCTCAAGACGACTACAGCTTACTCTACTCGACAAAAATGGAGTTTTTTGAAGCGCAACCTTTTCCGAGGATTTCGTAACCGCTTCTATTGAAGCGTTCAGCACTGTTGCACTGTATTATTAGCAATTGTCATCATTTGCCTGGGAAATTTTTGCTGACCAGAAGAGAGCCTGGGACTGTCCCGTCCAGTCCAACAAGGTGGACGCACAAACAAATTAGCTAGATTTTGTGGGCGTCATCATTGAGTAAAAATGTAAACAAAATCCGCATTTAATGCGGCTTAAGTGTTGCCGCATAACTTTGTGCACGTCAGATGGGGTGGTTCTGTAATTAGTATCGCATAGCCCCCGCCCCCCCAGGCCCCCGCCCACCATAGTAAAAAACTTTTGTAATAGGAGCCACGCCCATAATGCCTTACCGCAGGACGCAGGACCGACATTTAAATGCCATTTAAGCTAGGCCAAAAGCGTCCGCCTCCCCCCCCTAGCCACATCATCATCATCATCCGGTTGAGGTAATTAATTATGTATACAAATATTTTTTGTTGCATACTTTTCGGCAGGCGGCAATTAAAAACGACGCCAAATCTCACAGAGAGCCCCGGCTCAGCGTACTTGTACTTAATTTCTGTTTTCTAATTACGACAGCCTCTTCGCCTGGGCTTTTGTGGGCTTTCGGCCAAGTTTTTTTTTTTTTTGAAAACGCGGCTTAATTATGAAGCACAAAAAAAATCAACAACAACAAATTGAAATATGATAGAAATATACCCAAGTATGTATGCTATAAAAAGTTTGGACTTTTGCGTGCGCAGATTTCACCCCCCAAAAACTTCAGCTTGGGGTTGTTTGCTAAGCTCAAGCGTAAACACAATTTCAAATTATATATATAAAAAAAAAACAACAACAACAAATATTCAGGTGAGCGGGAAAACAGCCCCAGGGAGCAGGGAAAATTAGCTGGGCTTACCAACTGCAACTGCATATTACAAAATCCCCATCTTATCCCAGGAAGTAACCTAATACTTATATTATTATTGCCAAAACTAAATACGCTTCAAAAGTTTTCGTAAAACTTGTTCAAATAAAAGTTTATTTTTTATTTCCATCCACACACACACACACACACATATATATATTTGCATGCGTATACGTATGTAAAGTCTGTTGCTGTTGCTACCTGCGGTTGGTTGCCTGGAGGAGCACTTGACTAAATCGAGAATGGGCAAGAAGAAAAGTGCCAAACGAAAACTTTTTCAATTTGTTTATGCAGTCCAAACACTGCGAGAGAGAGCGAGAGAGTTCCGAGTGAATTATTGCATTAAAAATTATGAGTTTTTGTTATTAAATGCAGATGCCAACGGAAATTAAAATTGATGGTTGGGTTAACTAAATATACACAAAACGCACATATTCAAAGCGATGATATTTCATTTGTTTTGTATTGATGTGTGAGGCTGCTGTGCTTGTGTGTTTCGTCATCGTCATCGGTGCTGGGGCCCTGACAATGATGGAGGAAGATTGATGCTTTTTTTTTAGCTTGGCCTCAAAAAGTGCGACACACTTAAACACATGGGTAAAAGTAATTTGTGAGTGGCGTGAATTACATTCACCAAAAGTTTTTGCCTTTACATATGTGTAAGAAGGTATATCTGTGTGTGTGTCATTTGAGTGAAACGTAGCATACTTTTCAGCACTGGCCTTTCCATGTACTTATGATGGATCAGCTTTTGGCAACAGTTGGCATCAAATTGTCGATTGTGAAACGAGTAATAGAATTAACGGATAGGGAGTGTGTGAGAGAGAGCGATACTAGATATAATCTAGTTCATTTTAATAACCAAGTTTCATTTTTAACTAGTTCACTTTCAAAAACTATACTTCATTTATTGAACTAGTTCATTTATTGAACTTAAGTTTATTTGAACAAAAACTAAAGGTTATTTTTTGAACAATTGCTTATTTGAACAAAAATGAGGTAAAAATTTTAAACTATAGTTTTTTTATTGAACTAGTTCATTTTTTTAACATAAACATTTTCTAAACTAATTTATCTGTTAACTAAAATCATGTTTTTATAATGAACTAGTTCATTTTCAAAAACTACATTTCATTTATTGATCTAGTTCATTTTTTGAACTTAAGTTTATTTGAACAAAAACTAAAGGTTATTTTTTGAACAATTGCTTATTTGAACAAAAAATGTTAAAAATTTTAAACTATAGTTTCTATATTGAACTAGTTCATTTTTTTAACTTAAACATTTTCTGAACTAATTTACCTGTTAACTAAAATCATATTTTTATAATGAACTAGTTCATTTTCATAAACTATACCTCATTTATTAAACTAGTTCATTTTTTGAACTTAAGTTTATTTGAACAAAAACTATAGGTTATTTTTTGAACAATTGCTTATTTTTTTGTTCAAATAAGCATGTTAAAAATTTTAAACTATAGTTCATTTTTTTAACTTAAACATATTTGAACTAATTTATCTGTTAACTAAATTTATTATTTTCATAATGAACTAGTTCAGTTTCATTAATTGAACTAGTTCATTAATTGAACTTAAGTTTCTTGATTGAACTAGTTCATTATTTTAACTTTAACATTTTCTGAACTAATTTACCTGTTAACTAAAATCATATTTTTATAATGAACTAGTTCATTTTAAAAACTATACCTCATTTATTGAACTAGTTCATTTTTTGATCTTAAGTTTTTTATTTGAACAAAAACTAAAGGTTATTTTTTTGAACAATTGCTTATTTGAACAAAAAAAAAGTTAAACTATGTTTATTATCTGCAACAATATTTGAATTAATTTATCTGTTAACTAAATCATATTTTTATTTTTATAATGAACCAGTTTATTTTGCTATCTCATTTATAATATTTTCTAACTTAACCATTTTTTGAAATAATTTAATCTGTTAACTAAATCACTAATTTTAACTAGTTTATTTTTATAATGAACTAGTTTATTGTTATAATGAACTAGTTTATTATTATACTGAACTAGTTTATTATTATAATGAACTAGTTTATTATAATAATGAACTAGTTCAATTTGAACTTAACCATTTTTTTGAACTAACTAAAACATATTTTTAAATAGTTTATTTTTATAATGAACTATTTTATTTTTTTAATGAACTAGTTTATCTTTATAATGAACTAGTTCATTTTCTGAACTTAATCATTTTTTAACTAGTTAATTTGTTGAAGTATAGTTCATTTGAACAAAAAATTAGATTATTTTTTTTTACTACACCGAGAAAAAAAAATCCGTTCTAAAAGTACCAAAACCATGAACATTCGTTGACAAAAGTCTATTAAGCACGTTTGTTCTCAAATCATGAACATTGGGGTAAAATTTTTCAGGAACATTTTGTGCTTGTTTCATAAACAATTTTTGCTTGCTTCATGAACCTTTTGTACTCGCCTTATGAGCTGTGTTTGGGCATGTTTCAAGAACATTTTGTTCTTATTTTAAAAAAAAATAATTCGGGTAAGGTGGTGGGTGAAAATGAACTAGTTTAATAAAAAAAGAAGGTTGAATGCATATAACGTTATTGCTTTAAAAACTGATGGCTTAAGGGGATAATTGCTATTTGTACCTGAGACCAAATTCCTACTCATATAAGCTACTCACTCAGATTGACTATAACACTATCTGAGCGATGCATACATATGTGGGAAACTCAGACAAGTGAAATAACAGCTTAAGCTGATTTCCACAAATGTTGCTTAAATGATCATCACCTAAAATCCACAGTCGAAATAAAGGATTGCTGGACACCCCAAGGGCACCCACACGCACTCGCAACATTGTGACTAACAAGAAAATGCAATTATGAAGCAAAATAAAAACAATCAACGACAATCGCTTTGGGGGGCCCGAGCCGCTCTCTTTGACTGTGTGTGTTGTGGCTCGAAAAATATTAATCACTTCAACGGCGGAATCAATAATTAAAAGGCAGTTGTTCACAGATGTTTGGTGCAGGGAAGCAGGACCTCTCTCTCTCTCTCTCTCTCTCTCATGTGTGTGTGTGTGTGCAGGTGCACAGGAGTTATTAATGGTTTTTGGCGGCTTACGCAATTTGCGCTGTTATTAAAGTTCCCCAACCAGTCGGACTCCGTTGAACATGGAACCAACAAGGACACAACCCGCAGCAGCAGCAGCAACGGCAGCAGCCGCAGTAACAGACAGCAGAATTTGTGTGGGTGTGTGTTTGTGTCCTAGAGGCTTAACTGTTTCATGGCAAACAAAACTGGACTGCCAAGGACTTTTCATATCAAAGGCAGAAGCAGACTGTGTGTGTGAGAGAGAGAGAGAGAGAGAGAAAGAGGGTAAGGGGTCACTCTGCAAAAATATCTTCATCATTAAGTGAAAGTATTTTTCAAATTAAATATATAAATAATAAGTATGCATGTACATATATGCATGGTCGATTATAATCATATGAAATCACGCTTAATGTGACTTGACTTAAGACCTACCTAATCCTTAGCCTTAAAGAAGCATCAACCTTTCATGTATGCAAAAATTATTACAATTTCATATTATATAACTGACAAACTGACTAATTGATTAACTGACAAACTGACTAACTCACAAACTGACTAGCTCACAAATGACAAACTGACTTACTGATTAACGGACAAACTGACAAACTGACTGACTAACTGAGGCTAACTGGCTAACTGACTAACTGATTAACTGACTAACTGACTAACTGACTAACTGACTAACTGACTAACTGACTAACTGACTAACTGACTAACTGACTAACTGACTAACTGACTAACAAACTGACTGACTAATTAACTAACTTACTAACTAACTAACTGACAAACTGACAAATTGACTAACTAATTGACAAACTGACTAACTGAAAAACTGACAAACTGACATAGTGACAAACTGACTAACAGATAAAATAACTAACTTACTGACAAACTAACTAACTTACTGACTAACTGACAAACTAACTAACTTACTGACTAACTGAACAAATAACTAACTTACTAACAATCTGACTAACATACTAACTGACTAACTGACAAACTGACAAACTGACAAACTGACAAACTGACAAACTGACAAACTGACAAACTGACAAACTGACTAACTGACAAACTGACTAACTGACAAACTGACATAGTGACAAACTGACCAACTGATTAACTGTCAAACTGACTAACTTACTGACTAACTGGCAAACTAAACAAATAACTATCTGACTAACTGACAAACTAACTTACTTACTGACTAACTTACTGACTAACTGAATAAATAACTAACTTACTAACAATCTGACTAACTTACTAACTGACTAACTGACAAACTGACTAACTGAAAAACTGACAAACTGACTAACTTACTGACTAACTGAACACATAACTAACTTACTGACTAATTGACAAACTGACTAACTAACTAACTAACTAACTGATTAACAGACTAACTGACTAAATGACTAACTGACAAACTGAGTAACTGACAAACTAACTAACTTACTGACTAACTGACAAACTACCAAACTAACTAACTTACTGACTAACTGATAAACTAACAAACTGACAAACTAACTAACTAACTTACTGACTAACTGATTAACTGGCAAACTGACTAACTGTCTAACTGACTAACTGACTAACTGTCTAACTGACTTACTGACAAACTGACTAACTGCCTAACTGACAAACTGACATAGTGACAAACTGACATAGTGACAAACTGACCAACTGATTAACTGACAAACTGACTAACTGGCAAACTGAACAATTAACTATCTTACTGACTAACTGACAAACTAACTTACTTACTGACTAACTGACTAACTTACTGACTAACTGACAAACTGAACAAATAACTATCTTACTAACAATCTGACTAACTTACTAACTGACAAACAGACTAACTTACTGACTAACTGACAAACTGAACAAATAACTAACTTACTGACTAACTGACAAACTGACTAACTAACTAACTAACTAACTGACTAACTAACAGACTAACTGACTAAATGACTAAATGACTAAATGACTAAATGACTAACTGACTAACTGACTAACTGACAAACTGACAAACTGACAAACTGACAAACTGACAAACTGACAAACTGACAAACTGACAAACTGACAAACTGACAAACTAACAAACTGACTAACTGACAAACTAACTAACTTACTGACTAACTGACTAACTACCTTACTGACTAACTGACAAACTGAACAAAAAACTAACTAAACTGACAAACTAACTTACAGATTATCTGACTAACTGCCTTCCCATTCCCTTACCTTCTCTAATAGATTTAAGATCTTTGGTTCAGGGACTTATGCTTAAGCCTCATCCGTTTGAAACAAATCTGCTTACAGTTTGTGTTGATATATTAATCCCCATGTAATGTAAATGGCCATCCCTTGTGACGTATAAGTATAATGTTCTTCAAACTGGCCAACTTTAGTTTGCAAGACTAATTTCAAAGCATCATAGATATGTACGTAGCTGTTTGTGTGCGCTTTGGGTTTTTTGTGTGTGTGTGTGGAACAACCCTTGTTATGGTTAATGTAATATTCACTTTGAACATAATAATTTTTTGCCTCATTGCCTTGTTTTTTTGGCAAACAACACAAGAACCCTTCAACATTGAATAGTTGCTCTCTGCAGCTGTTGTCCTTTTTTGTGGGTCAAAGACCAGAACAGAAAAAGTTTTTGTGACACATTTGGTTTCCCAAACCAAATCCAAATCGTTAAGTCGCTCTTAATAATTTTCTAAAAAAAAAAAAATAATGAAAACTCATGTCATAATTGAATTTCCATTTTGAGCTTAATTTCGTCAAAGCCAAAGCCCCTGCAGGATAATTAAAATTCCCCAAAAAAAAAACCTAAACTAATTTTGGCACCCAACCCAAAGAGGGGACTTAAAGCATTGAGCTTTTTCGTTGTTGGTATTGAAAACTCATTAAAAAGACATACAAAAATAATAACCACATTTTGTGGGGGAGACGACACTAAGCCCATAACTCATTTAACAAAATCTGAAATTGAAAACAAAGTGCGTTTATTTTTAAATCAAAAACAAATCATCCCCTAAAACAAAAAAACCCAGATACTTGAGATACATGTCGTCTGCCCGGGCCTCAAGGCGTTCCCAATTAAAGCCCCAACCGCATCCGCTGCCGGAACCACAACCACAACATCTTCCACCAAGCCAGCTTCATGCACATAATGGGCCAAAGCCAAGCGAAGAATCGGATAGGGATAGCAATACCAGCAACGAGCTAGAAGATGATATCGAGGAGGATATCGAGGATCCGAATATCATACGAATTGGCATCATAGCCGATACAGTGGGTGGTTGTTGATGCTCTAGATCCAAGGACGAATTAATTTGTAATTTTACACTTTCAGGAAGTCACTTTGGGTTTTCTACTTGCTGGCATTGGTTATCATCGTGAGAAATTTCGCAATTATCTAATGGTGGAGAATGGTGGGTAATCGAGAGAGAGAATCAGGCTAATACTTTGTATTTGATTTTCCAATTCCCAGAAATGCCACTGGAGGAAATTGAGCACTTCTTTTATGCACTCTATGCACGTCACAATATTGGTATCATACTTTTGGACTATATGACAGCCAGACGATTGCATCATGTGCTAGAGAAGTGCAAACAAACGCTGCCCGTTGTCATTATTATACCAACCAAATCATCCCTATTGCTCTATCTGGAGGAGAAGGAACGTCTGCGCCGTCAACGCCAAAGGGAAACGTATCAATAAAAAAAACCATTGATTCCAAGTATCTGGGTACACATTTTCCATGCTAATCAAAATTCATATTCAAATTTGAATAAAGTTTTAAAAAAAAAAAAATAAATTATAGAACGAAAATTTTCTAATTTATAATTTCTGAATCTATAAGAATTTTTTCTCTCAGTGCAACAAGTGAGTGGGGCTTGGAAAACAGTGTTGGAAAGCAGTTTTAAAAAAACAGTGTTATCTAATAGTGTTGGAAAACAGTGTTGGAAAACAGTGTTGGAAAACAGTGTTGGAAAACAGTGTTGGAAAACAGTGTTGGAAAACAGTGTTGGAAAGCAGTGCTATTTAATAGTGTTGGAAAAACTGTTCTAAAACTTCGTTGGAATATATTAGAGGAAAAAATATAAAAATATATATATATATAATATATTTGAAAAAAATATTCGTTGGAAAATATTAGAGGAAACCAGTATTTGAAAACAATGTTGAAAAGCAGTGTTATATAAAAGTGTGGGAAAACATTGTTGAAAAACATTTTTGAAAATAGAGTTGGAAAACAATGTTGAGGAATCAATGTTGAAAACAGTGTTGTAAAACAATGTTTCAAAAAGAGCGTTGGAAACCAATGTTGAAAAATATTAGAGGAAACCGTTATTATAAAACAATGTGGAAAAGCAGTGTTATAAAAAAGTGTGGGAAAACAGTGTTGAAAACCATTTTTGAAAATAGAGTTGGAAAACAATGTTGGGAAACAATGTTGAAAAACAGTGTTGTAAAACAATGTTCCAAAAAAAGTGTTGGAAACAAATGTTGAAAAACAATGTTGGGAAACAATGTTGAAAACCAGTGTTGTAAAACAATGTTTCAAAAAGAGTGTTGGAAACTTATGTTGAAAACAGTGTTGGAAACCAGTGTTGGAAAATATTAGAGGAAACCAGTATTTAAAAACAATGTTGAAAAATAGTGTAATATAAAAGTATCGGAAAACGGTGTTGAAAATCACTTTTGGAAAATAGAGTCGGAAAAAAATATTGAAAAGGAATGTTGAACAATGCTAAAACAATATTGAAAAACAGTGTTGTAAAACACTGTTCCAAAAAAGAGTGTTGGAAACCAATGTTCCGCTGGACGTTGACGTACCATGCTCAGTACGTTCAATTGGCCCAATCGACACCAAGCCGAAGCATGTTACACGCAAACCCCACTCAAAATAGCAGCCAACCTTCCGCCCAAAAATGTGTGCCACGAAATCGCTTAGAAAAACACGAAATTAAAGCAAACTACGTGCTAAATATGTTTAAATAGAGGTTTTCATGGCAGGAAGAGATTCTTCTAAGCTAATTACTCGGTAGAGTTTATTGTAATCGGCACAAAGGACACGAAACGGTTTATGCAAAGCATAGTGAATGCTGCGCATATTTTTATACGTATTTCTTACCTTGAAAAATGCCGTAAAACAGCCAAAAATTGTGCTACGAAAATGTATATATACTTTTTGGAAAGATTTTGGAAGCTGTACTTTAAGACTACGTTCCAATAAATAATTTTTGAAGGCGCGTAACAAATTCCCAACCTGGAAAATGCCGTATAACAGCCAAAAATTGTGCTACGAAAATGTATATATACTTTTTGGAAAGATTTTGGAAGCTGTACTTTAAGACTACGTTCCAAGAAATATTTATATGCGATTTTAAGCTACTACTTGCTGGGTTTGGGAGCTCAATCTCAAAAAGTTTCACTGCCCCATCGCACACGCTTGTTGCCACATATGTAAGATGCTACTTAGCAAACAGAAAAGCAAGCACCAATAATTTTTAAACAAATAAGTCCAAGTTAAACCCCACTCAATTGTTGAGCTGAATTTCGTCCGGCAACTTAATAGATCAATTTCCCCATTTTAAGTTGACTAACTCTAGACACAAACTACATATTCCAGCAGTTTGTTACAATTGCCATTATTGCATTTGAAATCGTCAACTAAGCGAAAGATTTACGTTAACTCTGGTTTTTACTTAAAGTTTTTTTTTTTTTTATTCTGCAACTTGGCAAACTCTGACATTGATGGACCATACACACCCACACTCACACACACACACTGAAACGTAAAACTTTTCCACAGCCATTGCCATAAGCAGTAGAAAATGCAAACTAAGAAAATAAGAGGAAAAAAAAAATTAACCAAATTCAAAAACATTTTCCCATTTAAATGCTTGCGGGCATGTCAGAAACAGTTTGCCAATTGCATTTAGCTAAAGCTAATTGTAATTAAATTTTAATACAAAGTTTGCGTTGAAATTCATTTGGGAAATCCGCTTGGGAAATCGTTGATATTTATACACATATTTATGTCATATTAATGCAACTTTTAAGTGAAAAAAATAGTTAATATGGACAAAGTCAAATAGTTAAAATTAACATAGTGTATTTTTCAATTATTTTAATTTGTTGAAAAACCTAGATCTAGGTCCACTTTTTTAGCTTAGATCTATAAAACAAGTAAGAAAGTCGGTCAAGCCCGACTGTAATATACTCTGTACCTGTTTGTATATAACTAATAAATTTAAAGTGCTGCCCATCACGATTACGGACAGTGCTGCCCAGCGCAATTATTTGATTTGCTTATAACTCTACTATCGTTCATCTGATCGGAAAACAATGTATAAGGGCTCGATAAGTAATGATGAGTAGAATATATGTCTAGAAGGTTCGAACAATCTATCTCCAAAATTGTGGGAGTTTTGAGGAGTTTTTCGAATTGTGGGGGTGGCAACTCTACCATCGTTCATCTGATCGGAAAACGATATATGGGGGGTCGATAAGTAATGATGAGTAGAATATTTGTCTAGAAGGTTCGAACAACCCAACTCCAAATTTGTGAAGATATGAGATGTTTTTTTTAAATTGTGGCAACTCTACCATCGTTCATCTGATCGGAAAACGATGTATGGGGGCTCGACAAGTAATGATAAGTAGAATATATGTCTAGAAGGTTCGAACAATCTATCTCCAAAATTGTGGGAGTTTTAAGGAGTTTTTCGAATTGTGGGGGTGGCAACTCTACTATCGTTCATCTGATCGGAAAACGATGTATGGGGGCTCGATAAGTAATGATGAGTAGAATATTTGTCTAGAAAGTTCGAACAACCTAACTCCAAATTTGTGGAAGATATGAGATGTTTTTCAAATTGTGGCAACTCTACCATCGTTCATCTGATCGGAAAACGATGTACGGGGGCTCGATAAGTAATGATGAGTAGAATATATGTCTAGAAGGTTCGAACAATCTAACTCCAAAATTGTGGGAGTTTTGAGGAGCTTTTCGAATTGTGGGGGTGGCAACTCTACTATCGTTCATCTGATCGGAAAACGATGTATGGGAGCTCGATAAGTAATGATGAGTAGAATATTTGTCTAGAAGGTTCGAACAACCTAAGTCCAAATTTGTGGAAGATATGAGATGTTTTTTTTAAATTGTGGCAACTCTACCATCGTTCATCTGATTGGAAAACGATGTATGGGGGCTCGATAAGTAATGATGAGTAGAATATATGTCTAGAAGGTTCGGAAAATCTAACTCCAAAATTGTGGAAGATATGAAGTTTTTTTCAATTTGCGGGGGAGGCAGGGGGCGTGGCAAAAATCAAAACTAAACTTGATCTGCCTTTAAGTATAAGAAATATATGTGCCATAGACCTCAAACCTCTATCTCTTACCATCTCTGAGATATCAGCTTTCATACGTACAGATGTACATGTCTATATCGACTCGGCTGTTGATCAAGAATATATATACTTTATAGATTCGCACAAACCCAATATACTCTAAAACAAAAGTCTCTATTTCTCCATCCTTTAAACCCAGTTTGATTAAATTATCACTTTATTGACACAGAGTGCAAAGAGGGCAGCGAGGCAGAGGGAAGGCAACCGCAAGCATACGCACCCGTAACCATAACCGTGCTTGGCCAGCCAAAGGTAGCCAAAGCATTTTCCATTCCAGTTGAGCAAATCAATTGGTTGTGCCTGATTAGTTACTGGGGTTCTGGATAATTGAATCGTTTGGCATCTATTTATCGGCCAAGTCGGATATATATATATATACATAATTTATGTGCATAACTCTGGGATGTGGAGTTTTTCAGGGTTCATGCTACACTGACTACACCGCCTTAAGTGACATGTGTGATTGGCAAAATGTCGGCAATTAATTTTGTTAGTCGCATAAAAGTGAATTAGCGTGAAATCTCTAGAGGGCGACAACTGCCGCAATAAATTTGACTTGCTTAGAGATTAACCCAGCCATGTCCTCCCTTCTTTGATTTTATTGGCATGAGATAATCAAAGCCAACTTTGAAGCGCCTTCAAAACCTGCAACGTCAAAGTGACAACGACATGGATCACAGGCAGCAGCTGGAAGCTGGTGCCAGAGCTGGGTGCCAGGCCAACGGGTCGTATGCGTAAATTTAATTACACTTATGCTTATGGCGCAAAAGTTTCAGCAGGTAAGGCACAGATTGGAAGCTTCCCTGGCGCTGCTGAGGCTGGGCAAAGTTTTAAGGTGACAAGTCAAAGATGAAGTGAAAGTTGGAAATGAAAATGCTAAGTTAATTGACAAACAAATTTGGTATTTCTTTTTGTTTTTAGATGATTTTATCAGCTTTATTTCAGATACAAACAAAAATCAGCCAATGCTAAAAAAAAATATCCGCTTCGAAGGACCAAAACATGGGTTGGAAAATGTATGTAGCTTATTTATTTATACGGCCTAAAACTAGGCAATTTGCATGGTTTAGAAGATATAGCCATTTTAGTGTAGCAAAGTTCTGACTTGAGGAAGCTCTCAATACAACCTTAAGAGTGGGTCATCTACCTTTGAAAAAAATTAATTTTTTCGATTTTTTTGTTTTGCATTATTATTATAGCTGGGACATTCCCTTTTCATTCCCTTCAAACCATTTGCAAAAATTCGAAATAGTTTAGAAGATATTGCCATTTTAGTGGAGCAAAGTTCTGACTTGAGGAAGCACTCAATACAACCTTAAGAGGGGTCATCTACCTTTGAAAAAAAATAATTTTTTCGATTTTTTTGTTTTGCATTATTATTATAGCTTGGACATTCCCCTTTCATTCCCTTCAAACCATTTGCAAAAATTCGAAATAGTTTAGAAGATATTGCCATTTTAGTGGAGCAAAGTTCTGACTTGAGGAAGCACTCAATACAACCTTAAGAGGGGGTCTTCTACCTTTGAAAAAAAAATAATTTTTTCGATTTTTTTGTTTTGCATTATTATTATAGCTTGGACATTCCCCTTTCATTCCCTTCAAACCATTTGCAAAAATTCGAAATAGTTTAGAAGATATAGCCATTTTAGTGGAGCAAAGTTCTGACTTGAGGAAGCACTCAATACTAATACCAATTAAGAGGGTCTTCTACCTTTGAAAAAAAATTATTTTTCGATTTTTTGGTTTTGCATTATTATTATAGCTGGGACATTCCCCTTTCATCCCCTTCAAACCATTTGCAAAAATTCGAACTAGTTTAGAAGATATTGCCATTTTCGTGGAGCAAAGTTCGTGCTTGAGGAAGCACTCAATACAACCTTAAGAGAGGGTCTTCTACCTTTGAAAAAATAAATTTTTTCATTTTTTTGTTTTCATTATTATTATAGCTTGGACATTCCCTTTCATCCCCTTCAAACCATTTGCAAAAATTCGAAATAGTTAAGCAGATATTGCCATTTTAGTGGAACAAAGTTCCGATTTAAGAAAGAGAAATCGTTGCTGATTATTTTCACTTCTTGAAGAAGAACAACCTTCTACTTCCCTTAAGCGTGTAAATAAACATTTTTGGTATTTTTGCTCTGTTCGAAATGAACTCCCAAGCATAATGGATTAACTGAAAATTTCTATGAAAAATACTAGAATTTGCGTTTGCCTTCTTATTATTTTTATTTTTTTTTTAAGGTTCGCTTTCTGCCCAGAGGCATTGCTCAGATAATGCAACACAAAGCGCCAACTTCAATTTTGCACAACAAAAGGCGCAGACACGCAAACAAAGCATCAACATATACCAACAACAACAACAACTACAATAACAGGAGCAAACAATTACAAGCCTTGAAAAATTGTTTGTGCTTGGGCGGGGGCTACTGCCGCCCTTATTCAACATATTTCATATATTTTTTACAGGAAATAATTTGATTTTTGAATGCTTGGCAGTAGTTTACTGTACTACGACGAGCAAACGCCATTTAATATGCCTTGAGTGCTGAAAAGTGGATGGAAATGCTTTCGGCATTACGTATACGCGCCGTGTTGTGCCCCAAGCAGCATCAATTTTTTTGTTTTTTTTTTTTTTGGGGTGGGTTGCTTATCGGTTTTGGGCTTAGGGCCATCAGGTCTCGGTCTCGGTCTCAGTAACGGGCTTTGGCTTCCAATTCAAATGCTCACACACACACACACGCACACTCGTTTGAATACGGCTTAAGTGGCTGGTATTGTTTTTACATTAAAATATCATTAATTTTGATGCGTGGGTGTTCACATGAGTTGGCTTCCCAGTTTCCACCCTTCTCTATTCGAAAATTATTTATGCAAACAACAACAACAACAACGAAAATGGAATATATGTATGTATATATACACACAAAAAACATGAAGCCATTACCACGAGGCGTGAGGGGCGGTTGCCCAAAAAAGTATGCTACAAATTTAATTTTAAATCTTAAGCCATAAGAACTTAATACTTAAAAATAAATCACAGTTCGCATTAATTTTTAATTGTACGCTTTTATCTGTTGCCCGAATGACGCGCGGCATCACAATTTCCTGCAAAAATTATGACCTGAATTGGCGAAAAACTCAAATTTCACTTTGATTGGTTGGGCGGGGGTCGAAAAATTGATTGTTGTTACTTTTAAACTCAAAATTAATTGAATTAATGTTTAATTATAGTAAAATTACCAATAAACGCAATACTCTGTTAGTGGTTTTTTCTCTTCAATTGACTGGAATTGAAACCAGTGTTTAAAAATGCTAAAATCAACACAACGAACAGTTTTGAAGTGCAAATAAAATAGGCCATAAATACCCTTGCAGTTTTTGAAAGGCGCTAGCATTGATAAAAAAAAAAGTTTTTCTCATTAGAACTAATTTTTAAACCGATCTTTCCTGTGGCAGCTATATGCTATAGTCAACCGATTTTAATCAATTTTTCCAGAATTATGTGAAAGCATATGAAACTACTATATACCACAATTGGTGACGCTGCGATGGAAAACAAAAAGGTTTTTCTCACAAAAACTAGTTTTAGGACCGATCGTTCCTATGGCAGCTATATGATATAGTCATCCGATTTTGATAAATTTTATCCGAATTATGTAAAAGCATATGAAACTACTATATACCACAATTGGTGACGCTACGATGGAAAACAAAAAAGTTTTTCCCACTAGAACTAGTTTTTAAACCGATTGTTCCTATGGCAGCTATATGCTATAGTCATCCGATTTTGATAAATTTTTCCAGAATTGTGTGGAAGCTTATGAAACTTATATATAAAACAATTGGGGACGCTACGATGGAAAACAAAAAAGTTTTTCTCACTAAAACTAGTTTTTGGACCGATCGTTCCTATGGCAGCTATATGCTATAGTCAACCGATTTTAATAAATTTTTCCAGAATTATGTGGAAGCTTATGAAACTACTATATACTAAAATTGGTGACGCTGCGATGGAAAACAAAAAAGTTTTTCTCACAAAAACTAGTTTTAGGACCGATCGTTCCTATGGCAGCTATATGCTATAGTCAACCGATTTTGATACATTTTTTCAGAATTATGTAAAAGCATATGAAACTACTATATACCACAATTGGTGACACTACGATGGAAAACAAAAAAGTTTTTTTCACAAAAACTAGTTTTAGGACCGATCGTTTTTATGGCAGCTATATGCTATAGTCATCCGATTTTGATACATTTTTCCAGAATTATGTGAAAGCATATGAAACTTCTATATACCACAATTGATGACGCTACCATTGATAACAAAAAAGTATCTACACAGCACAGAGAGCTTTGCCTTTGGTGTCCATATTTGTACTTGGAGTTCTCAAGCAGGTATAGCCATGCTGAGCTTAAACCTAAGCCCTTCTAAAACAGACTCCTTTACAGTATGAAACTTGTTAGTTTAAAAAGTTTTTTTCTAAATGCTTCAATGAAATATACAACTTCTTCATTATCTTGGTTTTTTAGCTAGTTACCGAAATCTTAAATAAATATTGTATATCTTCAATTCCTTTCCAAGAAAGTCTTTGATCAAAGCGCCCATATACACTTTTTTATTTCCAATTTGGCTTAATGTTTTTTTTTTTTTTTTTTTTTTTTGCAAATGAATGTCATATTATGAAACAGCTGAAGCTTTAAGTGCCAGCAAATAACAACAGAACTTGCTCAACACACACACTCACACATACTCCTCTCGTACTGGCAGTTACCTTGACAAACAAAAATTTCCATTCAATGTGAAAAAAAAAGGAAAATATCGCGCCACAAAAAATCAAAAGGAATATGTTGCTAATATTCTCGATTTGTTTCTTTTTTTTTTTTTTTTTTTTTGCTAACACACACACACATACGTATATACACAACCAGCTTAAGCTGCCAATAATGGCACAAACACACCCAACCCACATTCACATGCAGTGTGACACAATTGGCTCAGGAGCCGTGCAATGGCTGAGTGCCCGGCTACAGAGAGTTGCTTTCCAAGCAAACACTCCGCATCACTTGACTAGGGCAGGCACAGAAATTTTATGTTCATGAATAGCAACTAAAATATCAATATTATCTACATAAATAAATATCAATATTATTTACATAAATAAATATTATATTATCTACATAAATAAATAAATAGTATCTACATACATAAATACTAATATTATCTACATAAATAAATATCAATAGTATCTACATAAATAAATATTAATATTATCTACATAAATAAATATCCATATTATCTACATAAATAAATATTCATATTATCTACATAAATAAATATCCATATTATCTACATAAATAAATATCAATATTATCTACATAAATAAATATCAATATTATCTACATAAAAAAATATCAATATTATCTACATAAATAAATATCAATATTATCTACTAAATAAATATCAATATTATCTACATAAATAAATATCAATAGTATCTACAATAAATAAATATCAATATTATCTACATAAATAAATATCAATATTATCTACATAAATAAATATCAATATTATCTACATAAATAAATATCCATATTATTTACATAAATAAATATCCATATTATTTACATAAATAAATATCCATATTATCTACATAAATAAATATTAATATTATCTACATAAATAAATATCAATATTATCTACATAAATAAATATCAATATTATGTACATAAATATCAGTATTATCTACATAAATAAATATCAATATTATCTACATAAATAAATATCAATATTAATAATAATAAATAAATAATAAATATCCGGCTCGAAGGACCAACATGATAGTTGGGGGCGATTGACGTCTTATTTTCATACTTTTTAGGAGTGTGCGTTGTGTTAATCCATTCACGAAGTTCGAAACACCTTTATGACCTCTTACAACCTTCCCTTTAAGAAAATATAAATATCCGGCTCGAAGGACCAAAATTATAGTGGGAGGGATTGACTTCTAAGATTCGTGTTTTACGACTATTTTTAATCCGGCTCGAAGGACCAACATGATAATAGGGGAACTGACGTCTAATTTTCATATTTTTTAGGGAAGTGCGTTGTGTTTGTCCATTTACGGTGTTCAATAAACCTTTATAGCCTCTGAAACCCTTCATTTAAAAAATATAAATATCCGGCTCGAAGGACCAAAACTATAGTGGAAGGTATTGACTTCTAAGCTTGGTACTTTTAGGGGTGTTAATGGTGTTTTCCAATACCTTATGAACTCTCAACCTTCCCGTTAAGAAAATTTAAATATCCGGCTCGAAGGACCAAAGTTATAGTGGGGGGATGGACTTCTTAGTTTCGTACTTTTTAGAGTTGTGGGTTGGGGTTGTCTTTGTTTAAGAACTATAGCCCACTTTTGTGATTCCTTTCATAGGTTACTTCAGAAAACTTACTCTAGCTTAAGTCTAGGTCAGAGCTGGCCAGCCAAGTCGAAAACCTTGTTCAATTTACATGCATACGAGCCGATTGCTTGCCAAAGTTATGCCCAACTCAACCTAAGCTTCATGGAGAACATGCAACACTTTTAGACGTTTACTCTCCTATCATCTAAGCGAGCTTTGATCTAGGAAGAGTTTTTTGTTGCTGAGAGAACAGGAACAGAACAAGCTCTCTTTTTCACTCGGATTGTCTAAATTTTAAACTTATTATTCAGAGGTCTATATGCTATGGCTAATGCTAGAATGCTTCACATTTTTTTTTCTATAAAATTGTAGAAGATTGTATGCCTCATCCACCTCCCTTTCGCCCTTGCCTGGGCTTATACGCTTCGATGACTTGCACACTCACACACATGTCAATGTTGGCATTAAAATTTGCCTTTCATATGACAACCCACAGGTGGAATATACTACAGAGTGTGTGCGTGTGTGTGTGTGTGTGTGTATGCAACAAGGTAACAACCTGGGTCAGTAGGGTGTAGGAATAATGGAAGTGAAGCTGTTGTGCTCTACAGACTAGCAACTCCACATTTTGTATATTTTTATATACCCTTTCATCGAAGTAAATATCTAAGCAGATAAACATAGAAACCGGAGCTACCAAGTATGAAAATTTCCATAACATATTCTTATGTTGTTTAGGTTGCTTTTTGGCCTCAGCTTTGCAATGTGTGCAGAGAAAAAAAATCGTTTTTTTTCCTCATATTTTTCTCAATTGCCAGTGGCAACATTTCTGCTCGTATTGCCGACCACAAACACCTACTATTACATTGTGATTTGCTTCTTAAGCAGGGTATCAAAACTGCGGTGCGGCCAAGCGAAACTTCTTGCTATTTCGCTCCTTTGCTTTTTCCCCAAAAATAGCTGATGGCAAAGACATGCGAGAGGGGGGAGGGTGGGTAACTGTAGCGGTTTTCGTGTTGACGCGATTTTCAACATGAATTGATGCGAATTGAATCAACAGGGGGACGACTGATCAATCTGCCTGACAATGCTCCCCCCTTTCATCACCAACAGAAGCCATTGACAGTTGGCTGAATGTTATGATGGGCCACATTCTTCTCTGACCAGTTCTAAAATATTTCTACCATGTAATAACTGCAACTGGCATAGGGATTACTATTCAGTGGGACTGACTTTCAAATTTGGGTATGATTAGCTTCAAAAATGAACTTATTTTCCACCCATGGGGTGTAAGAGGGTTAATTTTTCCGAAAAACTGGTATGCAGTTATTGATGAACTTTTATTTCGATTTTTTTAAAATTAGTCAATCAGTCAGTCAATCAGTCCGTCAATCATTCAGTCAATCAGTCAGTCAATCAGTCAGTCAATCAGTCACAATCAGTCAAGCAGTCAATCAGTCAGTCAATCAGTCAGTCAACCATCAGTCAGTCAATCAGTCAGTCAATCAGTCAGTCAATCAGTCAGTCAATCAGTCAGTCAGTCAGTCAATCAGCAATCAGTCAATCAGTCAGTCATCAGTCAATCAGTCAGTCAATCAGTCAGTCAATCAGTCAGTCAATCAGTCAGTCAATCAGTCAGTCAATCAGTCAGTCAATCAGTCAGTCAATCAGTCAGTCAATCAGTCAGTCAATCAGTGAGTCAATCAGTCAGTCAATCAGTCAGTCAATCAGTCAGTCAATCAGTCAGTCAATTAGTCAGTCAATCAGTCAGTCAATCAGTTAGTCAATCAGTCAGTCAATCAGTCAATCAGTCAGTCAATCAGTCAGTCAATCAGTCAGTCAATCAATCAGTTAATCAGTCAGTCAATCAGTCAGTCAATCAGTCAGTCAATCAGTCAGTCAATCAGTCAGTCAATCAGTCAGTCAGTCATTCAATCAGTCAGTCAATCAGTTAGTCTATCAGTCAGCCCATCAGTCAGCCCATCAGTCAGTCAATCAGAAGTCAATCAGATATAAGAAGATATGGTTTGCCTTCTTATTAGACTGGGATTTGGACATTAGAACTTAACTTTAAAAACCCACCAATGCTTGCTGGAGCCAATCAAATATCCGACTCGAAGGACCAAAATGTGTGCTGAAAGAATGTTGCTAAAGCTGTCGAATATATAAAGTTTGCCCAATTGAAAACTGGATATGAAAAGTTTCAAACAGCTGGAGCTGAATGTCAAAAACTGTGCATAATTTTCAACAAACAATTCGATGTGTGCAAATAAGCATATGTGAAAACCTTTTGGCTCAAAGTGTCATCAGCAACTGAAATTGCACTGTTTATACGCATACATACATATATAAGTACATAATGTGTGTGTGTGTGCAGTTTTAATAAAACCCAGTCAACCGCAAGGATTATATCATTGACCCAACAACTGCAATTTGCAATTTGCAGCTACCCGAACTGTGTGTAGTTTTTAAACCTCAAGTACCTGAAACTGAAATTGAAATCAAATCACATTTGTCAGAGAGACAACTTGGATTTCAATCAAAACACACAAAACTCTCCGTAGCTAAGAGCAAACAAAAGCGGACGGACTCTGTCATGAACAAAAGCGAGGCCAGACCAGGGCCAATAATAAAAAGCCAATGAATGGGGACAAAGAGCAACACAGTTTAGATTAAATGGCACAAAGCCTGAGGAGAGAAAAACGAAATAAATATGCAGTTGCAAAAATTGCCCCGGATTTATGTCCTGTCACAATTAAAAAAAAAAAAAAAAAAAAAAAATGAAACCACAGAAGCCAACTCATGCTTGTAAAATTTTTTGTAATAAATTCCAGGAGCGCGCGGTCAGTGCCGGGCATGAACCAAATTGGCCTCCATTTGCCAACCATGAAATACCAATCCATGGTGGGGACGAAACATTTTTGATCATTATGCATATAACCTCACGACGGGGCAAAATATTTTGATTGAATACATTTTTGTGCGCATATTTTTTTGCTGCTGCTGCTGCAGTTCGGCACACACACACACACACACAATTGCCGACACTCACACAAAAGCGAACAAATTCTAAAGCGAGTTAGAAATTTCGTTAAAGTAAATTCTAAATTAATGGGGAGTAGAAAATCCACGATAAAATCGATACTGGGCAGTATTACGACGTCAAAATATATCGTTATACAAAACAATAATGTGTGCGATATAGAAACGAGAAGACAAGGCTTATTTTGTCTTTGTAAAAGTTATAGTACTTTTCCAATAGCTCGTTCCAACTAAGTTTAATGGAATATATGTAGGATACAAATGCCAGATTTTGAAGAAAAATTAAAAAAAAAAAAAAAATTTTAAATACAAATAAATAAAAATAAAAAAAAAAATTTTAAAAATAAAAAATAATAAAAAAAAAAAAACATAAGAAAATAATGAAGAATGCTTGGAAATAATAATAAATAAAAATAAAAATAAAAATAATAAAAATAAATAATAATAAAAATAAATAATAATAAAAATAAATAATAATAAAAATAAATAATAAAAAAAAAAATAAATAAATAATACAAAAATATAGAAATAAAAATATATAAACAAATAAAAAAAATTTTAAAAAAAAATAAAAATAAATTAAAAAAAAAAAAAAAAATTTAAAAAAAATAAAAATAAATTTTAAAAAATAAAAATAAATTTAAAAAATAAATTTAAAAAAAATTTAAAAAAAAAATAAAAATTAAAATAAACAAAAAAATATATATTTAAATAAGTGCGATGATTATTCCAAAAATTCTTCCCAAAAAGCGTCCTTATCTAAATGAACATAGCGTCGTTTTTTCTAGCCGATCTGCAAATTTGGCATAAAACTTAAAAAATAAATTTAAAAAAAAAAAAACAAACAATTCTATTGTTCAAGAGGTTCGAACCAAAAAACCTAACCCAAAGGTTCCTTACGGGTTTGAACTAGGAATGTCGCATATTTATAAAATAGCTATATCGATATTGAAAAAGTGTTATTTCGATATTGATATTTTGTTGGCAAAATAATTGATATTATCGATAATTCGATATTTTTAACAATAAAAAAGGGTTCCAAAATCAAACAAAAAATACAGATAAAATGTATTTTTATAGGTTTGACAAAGATATGTATTTCATTTTATTTAAAACCTAAGATGTTGTGGAAACTTATTCATGGTGAAAAAAGACGCTAAAGTTGAACATATCCGACAACAAAGTAAATTTAAAAGAAAAATAAGCAGTTAAAGCCAAAAAAGTAAGAACTTAATTTTACCAAAAATTTTGGGAAGACGCGTTTTAGATATGTGCTTATTGGCTTTACACTTATAGTCGAAGCTAAGCGCTCCACCGAACTTCCTGGTGAAATAACATATGCCAATGGCAAGTCGAAAAGCGCCGGCAATTTGTCTTTCTCTTAAAAATATCGCCGAAAATATCCCAAAAAAAAAATCGATATACGATATATCGCGTTGGTAAGATATTCGATATTAATATATCGTTTTTTTCGACAAAAATATCGATTTTCGATATATCGATACTGTTTCCGGCATCCCTAGTTCGAACCCCCGAACCAAAACTGTTTCAAAGTTTTGGAAGTTTACAAAGGACGCTCATTTGTACACTTATGACTATGTTTTTGTCGATGAGAAAGAAAGACTACCTTCTATTCTTTCCAAAAAAAAAATAAAAATTAAAAAAAAAAAAAAAAAAAAAAAAAAAATAAAAAAAAAAAAAAAAAAAAAAAAAAATAAAAAAATAAAAAAAAAAAAATAAAAAAAATAAAAAAAAAAATAAAAATAAAAAAAATAAAAAAAAAATATTAAAAAAAAACAAGTATTTGCAAGAAAGATATTTTGGTGCAAAGACATCAAACTTAAGATGCTTACGTACGGAATACCGTGGACAAACGGATTTTTCACTAGCTTGACCCAACATTTGTACCAGCTTAATGCAGCAAGCAGTGAAAGCAGAGATTTTACCGGCTGTTGAAACACCAAATCCCACTTTCTATAATGCAGACACTTTCAGAAGCAGCATTACATATATAGAGTAAATGAATTGTGCGAAATATGCACCATGAAGGAAGTCGAGTCGGTGTCCCATATATCGAGAATTCAGACACCGACATCTTAGTCAAGCAGAGAGCTGTCCGAATTAAAGGTATTAGAGGTCCTTAATGGAATGCAGAATATATTAAAAATGTAATTAACTCTAGAAACAATTTTTTTTGGCAATATCTCCTAAACTATTTCGAATTTTTGCAAATGGTTTGAAGGGAATGAAAAGGGAATGTCCAAGCTATAATAATAATGCAAAACAAAAAAATCGAAAAAGTTATTTTTTTTCGAGAGTAGAAGACCCTCTTAATTTGTATTGGTATTGAGTGCTTCCTCAAGCACGAACTTTGCTCCACTAAAATGGATATATCTTGTAAACTATTTCGAATTTTTGCAAATGGTTTTAAGGGGATGAAAGGGGGAATGTCCCAGCTATAATAATAATGCAAAACAAAAAAATCGAAAAATTTTTTTTTCAAAGGTAGAAGACTCCCTCTTAAGGTTGTATTGAGTGCTTCCTCTAGCAACAAGTTTGCTCCACTAAAATTGATATATCTTCTGATCTAATATCTCAGAACTTATATGCTCACCCAATATTTAAATGATGGCCAACGTATGTGTGAATAGTGAGCGGAAGTCATAGGTTAGACTCATTTCTCAATCTGTCAAGCTCTCAAGCTTTGGCTTTTAAATGTTGATTACACTAGGCAACATGGTCTAAGTTTATAGAAGGAGTAAAGGTGGTGATTCTAAATAGTTCTAAATCTGTTTGACAAAACTATTCAACACATCAGCATCCTGAACTTTAGAAATATGGGGTGGCTGTTGAATGATGCTACATTAATAAACTTCAATCAAATACAAAGAAAGTAACCGAAAAAAGCATTAAACATTAGTTTTAAGGAATGAAAATGGCCAACTTTTAAAGGACCTGGTAAATCTGCAAATGAAAAAAACAACCAGAAAGACCTGACTCTTTAATCTCTTTAGCCAACTTTTCATGTAGTGTTTGTGTGTGTGTCTAGAGGTAGCATAGATAGTCATTTGCTATACTATTATTAAGCAGCCATTGACGACCTTGCCTAAAGAGGGTGCGGGGGAAGGGTAAGGGTGCTGCTGGGGGTGGGGGGGTGTAATGTGACGTGCGAAAACCTTTACAATTCTTGACATGCATTCAGCGTGCAAAATTCTATAGCTCAGACTTGAATACACTCACTGAATGCACGCTGTGTGGTTGAAAAGGTGGTGTGGGCCGGGGAGGGGGTGTAAGCCTTGGCCCTTTTGTCTGATGTGTTTAGGCGAGTTGTGTTAAATTTAGCATGGTCTAATGTTTATTTTAAATTCAAGTGTTAATTGCCCCAAAAAGTAGGCAACACAAAGTAATATACACACACAAATTTATTTTCAGCCTCAAATCGATCGAACTGTAACGCTTGAGTGCATTTTACAACAGCGCGTAAATTGCGCTACTTTGCTTATACATATATATATATATATATATTTATAACAGCCGCCCCGCCGAGGGCGTTCTAAGTTTGTTTTTGGGTTGGGCAAATAAACATAGTTTTCCAACTAAAGACAAGCTTATAAACCTCTAATCGGATTCATGATCTGTTCAACAACGACCTTTCACCTGCTGCCACCAGCAAGGACAACAGCCTGCGTATGTGTGTCCTTTATCAAGCTTATAAATGCAATTTGAAGGAGAGAGAGAGAGAGAGAGAGAGAGAGAGACAGAGGGTCAAATATTTTGCCGCAATTGCTTTACAAATGAATTTTCTTTGATATAAATAGTTGCCGTCGGAACATGGTAAACAGGCAGCTAGCTAAACGCCTCCCCTGGGCAACAATTAGCCATAATTAATTTGTTGTACACTTTTTTTTTTTTTGTACGAGTCATAATAAAGCAACCGCAGTAGCCAGTGTACAAACAGAAGAGCAAAAGCGTAAACCACAACATTGCATGGTCAATGCACGCACTTACTCCACTCACAAGGATCAAGGGGGGAAAAATCCAGCAGAGACATTGCCAGTCAACTGGCAGCTGTTGATTTAGTTTGTGCATACAAATACCTACACAAATGACACGTGTATGTATGTGTGTGTGGCCCTCTGGTCCTGGTCGAATTTGGTGAATTAAGTCTTAAAGCGTAATTGAGTGAAAATTTTCATTGAAGCATAAGCGTAACTGGGCAGTGCACGCACGCACGGACGGACGGATGGGTGGGAACGGAAGGAAGGGACTGTGTAAATCAACTTGGCGTATCCGCCATTGTTGTCATTCTCTCACTTTCGCTTACCCAGAGACATGTGAGATAAAAAAAAAAAAAAAAACAAAACGGAAGCTCCGTCATGTACCGGAAATGTGACAGCCATTGATCAGTTTGCCGTATGTCTAGGTCTGTGCTAGAATATCTGGCCACTTATCGATGGGAGCCTTAACAAGCCAACAACATGATGATGATGATGCCAAATGGAACAATATTTTGTTGTTGTTGTTTATTAAGTGTGATAAATGCTTAACGAAAAGTCAAAGCCGAAAAATTCTTATAAATAAATTAAAACCTTTTTTGAACCGGTTCTCACTAGCTTGATTCAATCTATACACAGCAAATGTCAAGTTCAAAGCTTAAATAACTTCTTTCGAAAACCAATTGAAACCGGCTTTGAACCGGGAAAATATATAAATTCATATTATCAACCTAAACACAAAATTTTAAGATCAAATAATTTTAAAAAATATAAATCCCAACTTTTTTGAACCGGGTTTGAACCGGTAAAAAATCTAGTTTAAACCGGGAAAATATATAAATTCATATTATCAACCTAAACACCAAATTTTAAGATCAAATAATTTTTGAAATATAAATCCAAACTTTTTTAGAACCGGGTTTGAACCGGTAAAAAATCTAGTTTAAACCGGGAAAATATATAAATTCATATTATCAACTTAAACACAAAATTTTAAGATCAAATAATTTTTGAAATATAAATCCAAACTTTTTTGAACCGGGTTTGAACCGGGAAAAAATCTAGTTTGAACCGAGAAAATATATAAATTCATATTATCAACCTAAACACAAAATTTTAAGATCAAATAATTTTTGAAATATAAATCCAAACTTTTTTGAACCGGGTTTGAACCGGGAAAATATATAAATTCATATTATCAACTTAAACACGAAATTTTAAGATCAAATAATTTTTGAAATATAAGGCCAAACTTTTTTGAACCGGGTTTGAATCGGGAAAAAATCTAAATTCATATAACAAACATACACATCAAATTTCAAGCTTTCAAAGCTTAATTAATTCCAATAAAAATATAGATCTTAACCTTTTTTGAACCGGTTTGCAACCGGATGTGAACCGGGAAAATATATAAATTCATATTATCAACTTAAACACGAAATTTTAAGATCAAATAATTAAAAAAAAATCCGAATCTTTTTTTGAACCGGGAAAAAATCTAAATTCATATAACAAACCTACACATCAAATTTCAAGCTTTCAAAGCTTAATTGATTCCAATCAAAAATATGGATCTTAAACTTTTTTGAACCGGTATGTAACCGGATTTGAACCGGGAAAATATCTAAATTCATATTATCAACTTACACACCAAATTTCAAGATAAAATCAATTCAAAGCATTATTTTTCGAATCTGTTTTGAACGGAATCAACACGTCATCTGAAACGAATCAACTTATCACACACCCCAAAATTTTAAATCAATGTACCAAAATTTTTGAATCGGTTCCAACTGGTTTGGAATTTCAGGAAAATATGAAATTCTATAACCAAAGTAAAATTTTCAAAATAATTTGAAATATGAATCAAAAACTTTTTTGAACCGGTTTCAACTGGTTTACACACCAAATTTCAAGATAAAATCAATTCTGAAAAAACATTTTTTGAACCGGTTCCAACTGATTTCGAATCGGGTTTGAACCGGAAAAATATCTAACTGCATATTATCAACCTACACCCCAAAATTCAAGTTCAAAGCTTAAAAAAAAATTTCAAATGTACCAAAACTTTTTTGAATCGGTTCCAACTGGTTTGGAATCGGGTTTGAACCGGGAAAATATGTAAATTCGTATAACCAAACTACACGACAATTTTCAAAAATCAATTCTGAAATATGAATCTACACACTTTTTGAAGCGGTTTACAGAGGTTTGTAACCGGATTTAAACCAGGAAAATATCTAAAATAATTTTTACTACCAAATTTAAGGTTCAATTTTGATCGACGAATGATACAGACACCTGTTGAACGATTCAAACAAACATACAGAAACTCAAGAAAAAAATCCTGAAAAAAATCTTTTTTGAACCGGTTCGTGAAAAACTGGCTGAATCGGGTTTGAACCGGGAAAATATCTAAATATTATCAACCTACACGACAATTTTCTAAAAAAAATCATTTCTGAAATATGAATAATCACCTTTTTTGAAGCGGTTTACAGAGGTTTGGAACCGGGTTTGAACCGGGAAAATATCTAAATTCATATTTAATTACCAAATTTAAGGTTTACAAACTTGGGAAATGGCCTATGACTTCATTCTGATCGACATGATACAGACGCCTTTAATGAACTTACATACACCCGATAGGAATACAAATACTTGATTCAAAGAGCAAAATTCCTAATCCAAGTAAAGGAAGGAAAATGGAATAAAAACTTAACAAAAAGCTTGCGCCTTGTAGGATTTGTTTTAGTCAAATTATTTTGGACATTGAAATTCAGCGCATGAACTAAGCGCACACACTCACACCATTCTAATCAACCATTGATCACAAATTTTGGGCCAACTGCATTAGGGTCCGAAATGCAAATGTAGGGTACAAGTCAATTCCCCAATGTCTCACTTACACACGTAGCCAAAGCAACAGTTATCATTATGCTGCTTGCTGCAGACGGACCTTTCCAGTCTTTTGCACATTTGCAGTGAAATCACGTACTTGGTAAATGTGCTACTAATGAGCGTAAGAGCTTGAAAGGCGGCAGGTACGTATACGCTACCCCGCGCCCCCGTCTTTTGGCAAACGGTGACTAATGTCCCTGATTTTACGAATGATTGTCGAAGCTTGATGTTTGCCTAGGTACACGCATTCTTGCGCACAGCATAAACATTCGTACGCATCAAACCGAATCAAAATCCGAATCGAATCTGAATCTCAATCATTTTTGGGCTTATTCTCTGAGGCGTAAACTGTGTAAACATTTTAGCAAAATTGAGACATTTGCAACTACTTCAATATTCAATGGGATTCATTTGCTAACTCCGTAATTTACAGTTGAGTTAAGGAATTTCAAAACTCAAATAATAATAAGACAAATAACGATAATACTTTTCACAATTTTTGTATTGATTCAAAGTCAGATTGAACAAATTCAACATTTCTGAATTGATAATTTTCTATTTGAAAGAATTCTAAACGCTAGGATTCAGTTGTATATTGAAACTATGCAACAAGTATGGCAAATTGTATATTTCTTAAAGAGAAGTGCTTTGGGTTTAGATCTTTTTGGTCCCTCGAGCCGGATAATCAATCAATTCTTTACCTAAGCCAAAATTGGACTGATCTCTGTTTGGAAAAGGGGCATTGTCCACTATAGTATGGTCAAATGCAAATTTGATATATGGGCATTTCCGCAGAAAAGTCTACCATGGCCGAAAAATTAAAAGTTCATTAAAAGTTGTTTCTTACTTGATTTAGAAAAAGTAAATATGCAAATTATTTTTAATTAATGAGTTTAAAGCTTCCCTTTGTACAGATAACGATATATCGGGCTAGAAAGTACAAATTTACGTTTTGGCCAGTTTTTCAGTGCATTTTCTCTTTTCGATTTACAGCTCTCAGAGTCATTAAGCAATTCCACTCTTTTCGCAAAATTTTAGGTACAATTAAAAATGATTTTTTTGTTGCGTTGAATAATTTAAGAAAAATTTTCTTCACTTAAAAATTGCCAAATGAAATTTAAGTAACGTCACGTCAGTAACGTCACGTCAGATATAAAGAAGCTAATAAAAAAAGAACAAGAAATGAGATTTATATTTGGTAAATTGGAAAATAAACTTGTATTATTCTAAAAACTACTGAAAAAAGTTTCATACAAAAAGAAAATCTCAATTCGCAGAGTTTAGCAATTTTGTAGACCGAGTCAAAACTCACTTCCGTTTTAAGTAACGTCACGTCAGGGCATATTTTTACTGATTTCTTTGAATCCTCTGGTCGATTTTTGTAATTTTTTTCTAAATAAAGTGCTATTGAATTACTACCAAAAACTAAAAAAAAAAAAAATTTAACTTGTCTCTTTCATATTTTGTTTTTATATTTTATCGTACGAATGTCACGTCACGTCAGAAAAGAAATGCCCATATTACGAATGGTTATTAAAAAAAGCCTTACATATTAACGTACGAGAATATAGTAGAAGGTACAGTCTACCTGTCTATTTCAAAGACCAAATAATTTATATAAATGAGAAAAATATTCATAACCCCGAAACTATTGAGGTGTACCCATTTCCAGCTTAATATAGTAAATTCCTTGATGATAAAAGATACTTTCTTCTCGAGGCAATTAATTTTTGTGGTTGGCAAAAAAAAAATTCGCATAATTTTAAAGTATGAGTAATTTAGAAGTTTGAGAACCGGTTCGGTGAGGGTTTTTTTTTTGGATTGCCCAAACCGGACCACGAAGCGAACCTTATTCATTTTTGACCCCTAAAACAATAACACAAAAAAAAAAAAAAAAAAAAAAAAAGAAAAAGAAAAAAAAAGAAAAAAAAAAAAAAAGGGAAAAAAAAAAAAAAAGAAAAAGAAGAAAAAAAAAAAAAAGAAAAAAAAAAAAAAATAAAAAAAATAGAAAAAAAAAGAAAAAAAAAAAAAAAAAAGAAAAAAGAAAAAAAAGAGAAAAAAACAGAACCCTAAAAACCCGATCACCTAACCACGAACCTTATTAATTTTTTTTTTTTTTTTTTTTTTTTTTTTTAATAAAAAAATTTGTTCATTTCAACCTTATTCATTTTTGACCCCTCAAACATTAACAAAAAAAAAAAAAAAAAGGAAAACTGAAAACCACCACCGGACCACGAACCTTATTAATTTTTTTTTTTTTTTTCTATGATCTATAATATTTCTTTGACAAAAATGTCCAAGACAAAATCGACAAATGTTTTGAAAATTTTTAGAAGTCTTAAAAACGGAGACTTAAAAATATTGTGTTTACCATACATTCAGTTGAACCAGCATTTTCAACACTAAATTTTGTTCCTTGTAATCTAAAATCTAGTAGAAAACAAAGCATCTTCAGGAAGATATAATGTCTATTACCTTAAACTAAGTTGGGTTGGGTTAGGTTAGATAAAAGCGGTTGCTGTACATTGCTTCTACTCTTCAGTCCAAAATGTGTATAAAAAGTGGGATTACCTAGAAGGCTTGAACGAAACCAGATCTATATGTAGGGCTTGGTCTGAGCTAGATTAGACACGTCCAACTGAAAGCCTTATAATTTTATTTCCGTCAACTTAGGGCAGGGCAAAAACAGAAAAAGTGGGAGACGGGACTCGTGAGGTTTGCCGAAACTTCAAAGGTCTGTTAAGCCATGTCTGCCTTATGATTCTACAGGTTAAGAGAGCTTATGCCATTTCTGGTTAGCTTTAAGCTCGAAGATATTTCATAAAATTAACATGCACGTTGCCATAGGCATACCTACGTACTTCCTAACGTAAGGGAGATTGGCATTAATGCCCTGCCTCGCAGTGTTAGACTGCTCTTGGACAACTCTTGGACAATTGCAGGATATTAAGCCAAGTAAGTAAGTTACTCTTACTTAATTTCTTATTTGTGACTGAAACTAAGCAAATCAGACCGAGGTTCGAACAAAAGACCAGGGTTCACCCTTGATTTTTCGACAATTTTTCAACTTCTCTATAATTGAACAACCCGTTGCTTTGTAGTTGATTCCTTTTCCATAGAAACTGAAATGCATATTTCTATACACATTTGCAAGTGTTATCCACAAACATTCAATTTCACTTAGAAGCTTAGGCAAAATCTGTTAAATTTTGTAAATAATTGGGAATATCGATTATGTTGTTGCTGTTGCTGCTGTGGTTGGCTGTTGTTGAAAGCCTTATTAGGTTATCAATTAGTTGAATTAATCAAATCAGATTGCTTATGGTACGTCGAGTATTTATAGTGTATGCAAGCATTGTGGCAAATTGAACAATAGAAAATCAAGTTAAATAATTTCCACAAATTTTGCCAGTCAAGTTGTTTGCAATTTCATGGGGAAAAATTACCAAAAATTGTTTAAAGGAAAATTTCGAAAAAAAAAAAATATATACAAATTGTGTGTTCGACTTACATGATCGATTGATCTCTTCTTCTGGGTCGAGGAGGGCCAGCTTTGGAACTTCTTTTACGTTTACCTTGGTTGTTCTTAACTAACTATATATGTTTAACAGTTTCAGCTTGTACTATGGGCTTTGCTTTTCTCAGGTATATTTTGTGATTCGTTGGGTTAATCAAATTTGAAATTTCGTTTCGCACCACTTGTTTTGGCACCACCAGAAAAAAAAAAACATTAAACACAGACACACACTCGAATTAAACACAGAAAGAATTGTTCCAAACTTGTTGCACGCTCAACATGTGGCACACAAATGACGAGGGGGGCAGAAGCAAGGCAGGGGCGGGTGGAATTATTGGATGGGGCGGCTTTCTTCTTAGTCGTCTCAGTTCCTTATTTCCTTGCTTCCTGTTGCCGCTGCTCTGGCCGTGGCACACAACCTTTTGGCTTGGATGTTGAACAGCATCTGTTGCTTAGCCTGTTGGCCAAGTAACGAGGCAGCCTCGTGCGGTGCTGTGCGCGATTCGTGTCGTGGCAAGAACGAGAGAGTTCGTTCTTATATATATATATATATATATATAAAATATATATATATGTGGGTGTTTTTTTTTTTTTTTTTTGGACAACAAGTGGCAAGTGGTACGAGTATGTGTAACTGTAGCAGGACGACATCGACTTTCGGATATGGCATTCGGCATTGTAGCAACAGGCTTATGGCCAGGTAAGGCCATGGGGTAGGAAATTGGGGGTGGATATTTTCATGAGAGGGGAACATACAAATGTATATTCAGCTCAGCTCGCTGAATCGCTGGCTGGGGCAAAAGCTGTTGTTTGGCCTTTAACTGACAAATCACATCACAAGAGATATTGTTGTGTTATATTTAGACCAAGCGGCCGCTTCGGTCATTAAATCTAGCTTAAAGCAATCCTCTAAAAACTCACGAACAAAGCCTAATTTCCATTTTGGGAACTTAACTCGAGATAAAGCCAATTTAGAAGAAACTAATTTGTGTGTTGAAGGCGGAGGAAAAAGGAAGAGATTACAATACTTAAGAACCTTTGAACCAAATTGCTTAATAACTAAATAATGATTTCGTGCGACTCAATTCGAAAAAAAGCACTAACCAACACGTCAAATAAAAAAAAAAAATAATCAATCTTTTATCAAAATCTTTTATTTAAAACGAGAGCGTAAGTTAAGTGAGTTTTTTTTTAAGTTTGTTTTTTGAATATTATCTCTAATTTATTGCAAACTCAAAAACCTGAGCAGCCCAGCCCTTTTTCTTGAAGGGAGTCTTCTACCTTCACACAGGGGTTTTCGAGTGTTTTTACAAAAAAAAAAAAAAATCTGAAGAGAAAACCATAAAAGCTTTTCAATTTGGTTTTTTGTTATGCGTTTATTATTATTTATAAAAAAATATTTTAAAAAAATTTAAAAAAAAATATTAAAAAATATACATATTTAAAAAAAAAAATAATAAAAAAAATTTAACAAAATTTAAAAAATATTAAAAAAAATAAATAAAAAAAAATTTAAAAACAATTTAAAAAAAAAAATTAAAAAATTAAATTAAAAAATAATACAAAAAAAAATAATAAAAAAAAAATAAAATAAAAAAATTAAAATTAAAATAATAAAGGCTAACATCGGCTACACCGATGTTTTAAATACGTTTACAGTTTTTTTAAGACGCTACCATTGATAACAAAAAAGTTTTTCTCACTAGAACTAGATTTTAGACCGAACGTTCCTATGGCAGCTATATGCTATAGTCATCCGATTTAAATAAATTTGTCCAGAAATGTGTAGAAGCTACACCGATGTTAGCCTTTATTATTTAAATTTTATTTTTTATTTTTTTTTAAATTTTATTTTTTTTATTATTTTTTAATTTTTTTTTTAATTTTTTTTAAATTTTTGTTAAATTTTTTTATTATTATTATTTTTTTAAATATATTTTTTTTTAATATATTTTTTTTAATATATTTTTTTTTTTTTTAATATATTTTTTTAATATATTTTTTTAATTTTTTTAAATATTTTTTTATGAATAATAATAAACGCATAACAAAAAACAACGATTGGTGGCGCTACGATGGAAATTAAAAAAAGTTTTTCTTACAAAGACTTATTTTTCGACCGATCGTTCCTATGACAGCTATAGGATATAGTCACCCGATCCGACCGGTTCCGACATATTAGTTGCGTGCAGTAAAAAGAAGACTATGTGCAAAATTTCAGCTCGATAGCTTTAAAACTGAGGGACAAGTTTGCGTAGAAACAGACAGACAGACGGACGGAATTGAACTTAGCTCGTCGTTCTGATCAAGAATATAAATAGTTTATGGGGTCAAAAATGAATATTTCTATGCGTTACAAATTACTTAGTGAACGACCCCATATAATATAATCTAAACAGAACCTTTTACCGAAACATTAGTTTCAGTACGTACCAAAACCTGAACCTAAATTCGATTCGCTTTGATTCCCTGATAATTATTCTACATATGAAATAAGTTTTTGAAGAAGATGCTACGCCTTCTAGATGCTAACTTATGGGTTAACAAAGTTAAAATTTGTGAAAAAATAAATTTTATGGTAACAAAAGAAATTCTTTTTAACAACTTTAGATTTTTTTTTTTTTTTTGTGAATGAAAATGAATAAGGTTCGGTTTGTAGTCCGTTCCAAAAAAACCTTCTTAGGGGTTCGTACAAAGAAAGTATGTGTCAAAGATGAATCATTTCTGAACTAAGGACTGTACCTAAAAGACACTGCACCCTCTTTCAATGGCATCATGTCATATGTTGTAAAGCTTGAACGGTTCTCTTTATTTTACATATTTTAGTTTTGATGAAACCCATAGAACGCAGAAAAAATTCTGCTCAAATACTGTATCGATAATGAAATTTTGTATAAAAAGTTACCAAATTGCTATAAACTGAACGTCAATAGAGCTCGAAATGTTATAAAGCATTTCGATGAAACCTGTTCTTCTATTAAGACTCCCTCCTTACATATCTAGGCTCAAACTTCTAGATTTACCAACACTAGAGCATAGACGCACCATGATGGGATTAATGTTCCTGCGCAAACTCATTGAAGGTAGTATCGATGCATCAAACCTACTTGTTCAAGTTAACTTTAATGTTCCTTCGAGACAAACTCGGAACAATATTCCTTAAGACTTTCTAATGTCTCTTCATTGTATGCTTCTAATTGTCCATTTCGAGTCGTCTGCAGGGATTACAACAATTGCTCTTTCCTTCTCAGTGGTTACAGTTCCGACGAGGCGGTAAAGACTTCAATTCTTCGTTATCTAAGTAATGCGTAGCGCCTTCTGCTACCTTTTAGGATACCCTTCTGATTACCTTTGCTGCGAGCAGGGGCGTAGCAAGTCATTAGACTAACTAAATTTCCATCGAATCGGAAGGAAATCTTTTTTACGCTCTACAGCCCCTTTTCTTCTTCCTTGGCCACCTAATCTACTTAGACGATACCCAAATGTAACTGTTTCAATAATGATGAAGTTGCTAATAACTAAATAAAATAATAATAAATATTTTGATAAAAACCGGGTTCAAAAGAATCCCTCTATGATCTGAAGAGTGAATCAACGACATTACTTTAAGACAGTAAAAATATAAAATTTTGGAAAAAATCCTCCCAGAAGTAGAAATTGGTTAAAATTGAGTTGGAAATCTTCAAGAACGTTTGGTTCTATGAAAAAGTTGACGAAACTTGAGTAAAAATGGACTTAAACAAATTACTCGCCCCTTAATTTAATACAAAGCAGAACGATGGTCCACAGAATTTTACCAATTCAAGTTATAAAATTTAATCAGAAGACTTTAGAATCACTTTATGTTTCACATATGACTTTGTAAGCGCCGATATTAACATGAGGCAGGGTTTAAAAAACACTTTTTATCGTAAAAACTATGGTATAACAATATTTTTTGAACAGATCTGGATACCTTAAAAAATGCTCGTTGATCTTGAGCTTTGCTTAATGCAAAAAAAAAAAAACGAAATTTTTTAGTTCAAAAGAAGAATACACCAAATGCTCCAGAGCTTCAACCAATAGAAACTTTTAAATTAGATGTTCCGAGGCGGGATCGAACCCACAACCTTCCGCACAGTAGGCACACACGCTACCCACTGAGCCACACAAGGCCAAATCGGAGTACAGTCCTTATAATTATTGGAGTTCTAACTCTTTTTGCGTGACTTTACATGCCCCGCAGAGATGAAATAAGTGGTTTGGAAGATGCTGCCAACATGTTGAGGGATTGGCGCCCAACGTGGGGCCCGGAGTCAGGTTACGTTCGAATAATCCAACTCCTACCTCTTGACATTGAGAGGACAGGAGAGACAGGTCTCGTTGATGGTCCTGGTCTCCCCTTCCAAAAAGTGGTCGTAACAGTATCTTGAACCTAAAGCAGTATAAAAAATGGGCTGCTACAGCTACGACAGCATACCGATAGTGTAAGCTCGTTGCGACAGAGCAAAATAAACCGGTTTCTATTCACTTTGCTTGTCATTATAACTGAGGCTTTTTAGATCAGATTTCATTCAGAATATAAAGAATCTTCTGTAGGCACACCATAGCTTAATATTTTTCCCAACTAACTCCAATCGGTATTTGCAAACAATGTCCCCGTGGGGGGGTGGGGGGTTACGGTCAAAAAAGGTAACTCAAAACTGTTGACATTGTGTGTTAGAAAATCATCAAATTAAACTTGACCGTCAAATTGCAACAGTCGCGCAGCCTTGACGTTGGCTGTTGCTGCTGGGTTGGCTGGCTAATTTTGGTTTTGGGATGCGCAACGCCCACGCCAGCGGCTTACCTGTTGGACTTGTATGCCTAACGGGGCGTATGCGCAATATGCACTTTTCAACAGGTTAACCTTGAGCAGCTGCCAGAGCCAAGGCCAACGCCAACGCAGCAGCAGCAGCAGCGGCAGCAGCAGTAGCAGCTCCATCTCCATCTCCCTCTTTGCATCTATCTCACTCGTCACACACGCACATTCAGCGCTTGCCGCCCCTGCCTGCCCAACCCATCAGCGGGGTAGATGGCCAGCTCATTGCTCATTGGCTGCCGCCCATTCAGCCTGGCTGATTGTGTGTTTCCCCTAAATGGGCTTCTTTTGCGTATAGATTTTGGCGCTCAATTAATTAATTAAACATTTTTTAAAATGACAGGGCTTAAGCGGTGCGCGCAATCCGTGACCGTTGGGGCACAGCTGGGATTTGGGGCCATCCCTCAAATCGATCAACTTACTTTAAGCCAATTATATCTAAGTATATATTGAGTATGCATGCATAACTTTACGCTCAGGTGTTTTTTTCTTTATGGCCAAACGATGTCATGGCAATGCAAATATTACTAGAAAATGTCCTTTATAATTTTCTACCTTTCCTTTAAGTGGAGGTCCTTTTGCAAATGGTGCTGCTGCTGCTGCTACCCCAGAGCATAGTTTGACCTGTTGCCATGACACAAAAATACATAAAATTTGACATAATGCTCGCACCACCAGGATGAACGCGGACCCGGCGTTGGGTGAAAGCCAAGAAGCCGTTAGAGGGGGGAGCCAAAAGTCATAAATTATGTTAAGGCAAACGCGAAGCCAATGTCGAATGTGAAAATGTGTTCGGCCCGTGTGCCATTATCTGCTTTAACTTAAATCTTTAAACAAGCGTAAAAAAAAACGCGGCAAAATAAAGAGCATTTGGGATTTAAATAAATGGACAAAACTAAGTTGTCGCTCTGCAAATTGTATGAAAAAAAAAACATTGTTTACATTTTAAATCCATCCAATCGATCAATTAGTTCAGCCTTTTTTACTCACAAATTGCACGAAAAGCAAATAAATTTGACGAACAAAACAAACAAAAAAAATGGAAAGTAATGTGTATATGTCACCACTTTTTTGAGTTAAAATCAATTTTGATTTCTCAACATAATCGGCTTTTTCAATTTGTTAATGCCAAACTCTAATTACTCAGCTGTTAATCTGGATAAGCGTTAGCCCTGTAAATCTATTCACAATTTATGTTTTTTTTGTTTGACATTAGATGGTATTAAAATGACTTTGAAACCAGGCACAAAACAGAGAAGATATGATTGCATTATACACTTGAAAAATAGTGTTGAAAAAGGTGTTGAAAACATTGTTGATTAACAACAATTTAAAAAAAAAGAGTTGTAAAACAGTGTTGGAAAACAGTGTTGGAAAACAGTGTTGGAAAACAGTGTTGGAAAACAGTGTTGGAAAACGGTGTTGAAAACAATGTTGAAAAACACTGTTGGCAAGTGTTGGGAAACAGTGTTGAAACAATGTCGAAAAATAGTGTTGAAAACAATGTTCGAAAAACCGAAACAGAGTTCAAAAACAATGTTTACAACAGTGTTAAAAAAGTGTTGGAAAACAGTGTTGGAAAACGATGTTGAAAACAATGTTGAAAAACACTGTTGGCAACAGTGTTGGGAAACAGAGTTGGAAAACAATGTATAAACAGTGTTGGGAAACAGTGTTGAAAACAGTGTTGGGAAACAGTGTTGAAACAATGTCGAAAAATAGTGTTAAAAACAATGTTCGAAAAACCGAAACAGAGTTCAAAAACAATGTTTACAAGAGTTTAAAAAAAGTGTTGGAAAACAATGTTGGAAAACTGTGTTGGAAAACGATGTTGAAAACAATTTAGAAAAACACTGTTGGCAACAGTGTTGGGAAACAGAGTTGGAAAACAATGTATAAACAGTGTTGAAAACAGTGTTGGGAAACAGTGTTGAAAACAGTGTTGGGAAACAGTGTTGAAAACAGTGTTGGGAAACAGTGTTGGAAAACAGTGTTGGAAAACAGTGTTGGAAAACAGTGTTGGAAAACAGTGTTGGAAAACAGTGTTGGAAAACAGTGTTGAAACAATGTCGAAAAATAGTGTTGAAAACAATGTTCGAAAAACCGAAACAGAGTTCAAAAACAATGTTTACAAGAGTTTAAAAAAGTGTTGGAAAACAATGTTGGAAAACTGTGTTGGAAAACGATGTTGAAAACAATGTTGAAAAACACTGTTGGCAACAGTGTTGGGAAACAGAGTTGGAAAACAATGTATAAACAGTGTTGGGAAACAGTGTTGGAAAACAGTGTTGGGAAACAGTGTTGGGAAACAGTGTTGAAAACAGTGTTGGGAAACAGTGTTGAAAACAGTGTTGGGAAACAGTGTTGAAAACAGTGTTGGGAAACAGTGTTGAAAACAGTGTTGGAAAACAGTGTTGGGAATCAATGTTGAAAACAGTGTTGGGAAACAGAGTTGGAAAACAATGTATAAACAGTGTTGGGAAACAGGGTTGAAAAACAATGTTAACAACAGTGGTAAAAAAGTGTTGGAAAACAGTGTTGGAAAACTGTGTTGGAAAACGGTGTTGAAAACAATGTTGAAAAACACTGTTGGCAAACAACGTCGAAAACAGTGTTGGGAAACAGAGTTGGAAAACAGTGTTGAAAACAGTGTTGGGAAACAGAGTTGGAAAACAATGTTTAAAACAGTGTTAATAATGTGATGGAAAACAGTGTTGAAAAATAGTGTTGGAAAACAGTGTTTAAAAAAGAGTGTTTGAAAGAGTGTTTGCTAGAAAACAGTGTTAAAACAATGTTGAAAAACAGTGTTGCAAACAATGTTTGAAAACAGTGTTGAAAAACAGTGTTATAAAACACTGTTGAAAAACAATAATGCGAAAACGTGTTGGAAAATAGTGTTGAATAACAGTATTGTAATACAGTGTTGGAAAACAACCCCAAGGTCAAAAGTCAAGTGGTTTAGCACATACCCATTACTAAAGCTTAGTTTACACAGGCAAATAATTTAATGAAAATTGGCTACAATAAGCCTAAATAGGGAATTTAGCAGAACTTTTTGAGCAGATTATTTGCGTGGGATCCATAGCTTTAGTTTTAAGTCCTGCAAAGTCTAGACAAATAATCTGACAGTGTGAACTTGGCTTAAGTTTAATTGAAAAGTAAAATTGAAATTGAAAATGTTTCGCATCAAAAATAAAACCTAGTTGGCTTTTGTTTTTATTTAAACTAAACAAACTACACACACACATATATAGGCAAATCTGTCTCCCAGTCGGGCTAGAAGTCTCATCCAAATTTCCAGCTCTCTCATATACTTTTCACAAGGATAATACATCACATTCAATAGCCATTTACATTTTAGATTCTTAGAAAATGTCCAGGCGAAGAGATCGCATTAATATCTATGTGCCGCCAGTGAGCACATTTCCGGAGCTACATATGATCAGAGGATATGGTGTTCAGGATCGTATTGAATTGCCCAAACCGTTTGCGGTGCAAACAAACACCGTATCGAAAGGCCAGGAGGAGCAAGAGCAACTGCCGCAATATCTTTATGTTATCGATAGCAAGGGTCGCCTTTTGGAGCATGTGAGCAATTATGGCACCGATTATCGTCTTGCCCTGAGGAAAACGTTTGGAACAGCAAATCTGAATGTAGCCAAGTAATAATTATGCATTATGGTCCAGATCAAAATAAATAAATAAATTTGCAGTTTCAATTAAATAAACAAAGCAAGCAAAACATGGTATATATATTGTCCACTTTTCATAAATATAAGAATCACTTTAGACGGACGGACTCGGCTGTTGATGCTGCTCAAGAATATTTATGCTTTCTTTTGCAGAAAAAATATTAATGTTATTTCCATTTCCAAAATAACATGCGACTTACCCTGACCTAATGACTTATTATTAACCAAAGTAGGCTTTAACAAAGCAACCTTTGCTTTGAAATTTTCTAGTTCAATAAACTCAAACCGTTCTAGCTTCAGTCGCTTTCGACTCGTGCTACGATGAAGAGCTTTCTCTTCTTAATAGCTCGTTCTGTTATTTTCTTATTTTATATGAAAAATCATTAATTCCGGGACTTGGGAATACATCTTCAACGTGCGAAGAGGCAATATAATTAACTTGGAAAGGCAATTTGAGTATCTACATCAACACATTCGGCAATTCACACCGACGCGAAGAGAGTAAATAAATCAATCAGTGGCTGGTTAGCGTTCAATGAAGTAGGTCAGAGGTTTTAAAAATAAAATTTTTTTTTTGAATTTGAAGATTTTTTCTTTAAAAATTACCGACTTGCCACAATGGTGGAACTGTCAAACATGACTGTTATATATGGGCTCAATTAAATACGTTCAAAATACGAAAATGTTCGCTATACGACTTTGGGGTACAATAGTACCCTAGTACAATCAAAAATTACAGAAGTTCGAATCTCAAACAATTCCGTCCAAATACGTCTTTGGGGTACAATAGTACCCCAAATTGCCACATTGGTGGAGCTATCTAAGATGACTGTAACATAAAGGTTCATTTAAATACGTTCAAAATACGGAGATGTTTGCTATACGACTTTGGGGTACAATAGTACCCTAATTTGCTATAATGTTGGAACTGTCAAAGGTTCGATCAAAATATGTAAATGTTCGCTAAATGTCTTTGGGGTACAATAGTACCCCAACTTGCTGAAATGATGAAACAAATACGTTTAAAATATGTAAATGTACGCTATATGTCTTTGGGGTACAAAAGTACCCCAACTTGCGGCAATGATGAAACTCTCTAGGATGACTGTAACATAAAAGTTCAACCAAATACGCTCAAAATACAGAAATGTTCGCTATTCGTCTTTGGGGTACAATAGTACCCCAACTTGCTGCAATGATGAAACTGTCTAATATGACTGTAACATAAAAGTTCAACCAAATACGTTCCAAATACGGAAATGTTCGCTATACGTCTTTGGGGTACAATAGTACCCCAACTTGTTATAATGTTGGAACTGACAAAGATGACTGTCATATAAAGGCTCGATCAAAATATTTAAATGTTCGCTACATGTCTTTGGGGTACAATAGTACCCCAACTTGCCACAATGGTGGCACAATGTGTGAGATGGCTGTTATATATTTATGTTCGATTAAATACGGAAATGTTCGTTATACGTCTTTGGGGTACAATGGTGCAACTGTCAGAGATGACTGTTATATATAGGTTCGATCAAAATACGGAAAAGTTCGCTATACGTTTTTGGGGTACAATAGTACCCCAACTTGCGGCAATGATGAAACTCTCTAAGATGACTGTAACATAAAAGTTCAACCAAATACGTTCCAAATACGGAAATGTTCGCTATACGTCTTTGGGGTACAATAGTACCCCCAACTTGTTATAATGTTAGAACTGTCAAAGATGACTGCTATATAAAGGTTCGATCAAAAGGCCTTTGGGGTACAATAGTACCCCAGTTTAATCATGAAGTACAGAAGTTCCAGGTTCCACATTATCCTTTTCGGTTCTGACACTTCTTTTGATAAAATTGTTTATGTCAACACAATCCACCCACATGCAACTGTGCCTGGGCCTGTCAACAATTTCATTTTGCACCAATGAATGAAAAGAGATTGCCTCGCATTCATTCGCGTCAATGCAGTTTGATCAACATTTAATTAATATTCTTATATCATGCTGGCCCGTGTCATTTCAAAAAAAATGAAAAACAAAATGCATTAAATGCAGAAAAAAAAAAAAAATACAAAAACCAAACAGCCGAAATGAAATCCATAATCATGTTTCGTATTTCACCATTAACCCTCGACTGCCACAGTGTAAAAGAGAGAAAAACAAAATAATTTCATTTAATATGCAAATCGACAAGCAAGCAAACAAACGGCCACAATTTATGCCCCCCTCCGCGCGCGTATGTCAGACCCAATCAATGTACCATAAATTCTATCAAATGTAAAATAATATGTCATTAATTAATGACAACAAATAATGGAAATAATAATGCCTAGAGAGAGCTCACAAATGTTTATTGAAAACCAAAAAAAAAAAAAAGAAGGAAAGAAATTGATGTAAATTTAGTTTGATTTTTAATTAAAATTGTGAAATGTAAAGTGGATGTAGGAATATGGTTGCCATATTTACACACACACACAAAAATAAGCAGTGGGAAAAAAAAAGTAGAGAAAATAAATTTCATGCCCTCCATTGATCAATATTGACGATCTCTGACTATACTAACTTATTAAGTACTCTGTGTTATTTCTGCAGCAACTATAAATGCGTACACACAAAAATTCAACCCAAAATAACTGAGATTTCATTCCCATAGACAAAAGCCACATGGCGCAACCGCAAATTTGGTTGAAATGAAAAGCTCGATGGGTCCTTTGTCAATCGGAAATTATGCCAAGCTAACCAGGTGCGAGTGTGTGTGTGTGTGTGCAGCTGAATTGGAATTGGAATTCTATTTAAGTTAACTAGAAAATTATAAGAATTATAATTATAAAATACAAGAAGGATGCGATTATTCAAATCGAATTTTAGTGAGAAAAACTATTTTATTTAAGTGTCAAGTTAAAACAGAATCAGATTCCCTGATTTTATTACAAATGTACACATCTTCTTACACTTATAGCTGAGCTCATTAGTCAAGGCTTAACCATTGATGCTGATTGCGTTTGATTTCAGCAGAGAAATACGCACTCATACACATCACACACACACACACACATACAGACAAGGCCAACGAGAGGAACAGAGATTTTCAGGCTCCTGCTCCTGCTACCCAAAAAGCATTTATGCATTGGCCTTGAATCTGTTGACAGTTTCATATTCTTGCATTTTGCCAGTTGCACCAAAAGGACCAATTAGCATTAATAATGCGATAAGCCATCAAGAGGAGTATGGTCCAAGTGTTTTTGTGAAAATGGCCTTGACTTGAATATTGGCATATATAAGTAGAATAATAAGGTACACAACATAATATTAGCAATATCTAATAGAGTAAAGTACATATGTGCACAAAACATACACAAGGCCACGCGATTGTGTACTTTTATCAGCTGCTCTGAATTAAAGTTGGGTTATAAAAGAGGTCTTATACTCGATTTGCTGGTACCTATTTGTACTTAAGACCCACTTTTACCTTTAAAAAAAAAAATTTTTATCTATTTTTTGCTTTGCTTTATTATTATAGCTTAGACATTCTCCTTTCATCCCCTTTAAACCGTATTCAAATATTCGAAATAGTTTAGAAGATATAGCCATTTTAGTGGAGCAAAGTTCGAGCTTGAGGAAGCACTCAATACAACCTTAAGAGGGGTGTTCTACCTTTGAAAAAAAATAATTGTTCGATTTTTTTGTTTTGCATTATTATTATAGATGGGACATTCCCCTTTCATCCCCTTCAAACCATTTGCAAAAATTCGAAATAGTTTAGAAGATATTGCCATTTTAGTGGAGCAATACAACCTTAATAGGGGTCTTCTACCTTTGAAAAAAATAATTTTTTCGATTTTTTTGTTTTGCATTATTATTATAGCTTGGACATTCCCCTTTCATCCCCTTTAAACCATTTGCAAAAATTCGAAATAGTTTAGAAGATATTGCCATTTTAGTGGAGCAAAGTTCGAGCTTGAGGAAGCACTCAATACAACCTTAAAGGGGGTCATCTACCTTTAGAAAAAAATAATAATTGTTTAGATTTTTTTGTTTTGCATTATTATTATAGCTTGGGACATTCCCCTTTCATTCCCTTCAAACCATTTGCAAAAAATTCGAAATAGTTTAGAAGATATAGCCATTTTAGTGGAGCAAAGTTCGTTGAGGAAGCACTCAATACAACCAGAGGGGGTCTCTACCTTTGAAAAAAATATTTTTTAGATTTTTTGTTTTGCATTATTATTATAGCTGGGACATTCCCCTTTCATCCCCTTCAAACCATTTGCAAAATTATGAAATAGTTTAGAAGTTTGCCATTTTAGTGGAGCAAAGTTCGTGCTTGAGGAACCACCAATACAACCTTAGGTCATCTACCTTTGAAAAAATTAATTTTTGAGATTTTTGTTTTGCATTGTTATTATAGCTTGGGACATTCCCCTTTCATTCCCTTCAAACCATTTGCAAAAATTCGAAATAGTTTAGAAGATATAGCCATTTTAGTGGAGCAAAGTTCGTGCTTGAGGAAGCACCCAATACATACTTAAGAGGGGGTCATCTACCTTTGAAAAAAAAATAATTTTTAGATTTTTTGTTTTGCATTATTATAATAGCTTGGACATTCCCCTTTCATTCCCTTCAAACCATTTGCAAAAATTCGAAATAGTTTAGAAGATATAGCCATTTTAGTGGAGCAAAGTTCGTGCTTGAGGAAGCACTCAATACAACCTAAAGAGGGGGTCACCTACCTTTGAAAAAAATATTTTTCGATTTTTTTGTTTTGCATTATTATTATAGCTTGGACATTCCCCTTTCATTCCCTTTAAACCATTTGCAAAAATTCGAAATAGTTTAGAAGATATTGCCACCTTAAGAGGGATCTTCTACCTTTGAAAAAAAATAATTTTTTCGATATTTTGTTTTGCCTTATTATTATAGCTGGGACATTCCTCTTTCATCCCCTTTAAACCATTATCAAATATTCGAAATAGTTTAGGAGATATTGCCATTTTAGTGGAGCAATATTCTTGCTAACGTTTTTCTCGAAACCACGTCATTTGACCTGGTAGCCATGATTGCGATGATATAATTCTGGCCCGTACCTCAGTCAAGAGGAAAAACATTTTTTTACTATTTTTTTACACTAAAATACAAAAAAGAATTGGAAAAATCGAAAAAAAAAAACTTTTTTAACGGTCGCCAATTTTTCAAAAAAATATTCAAAAACATGATAGAGGTACAAGCCAGTATTAAATCAATTCTGATCATAATCCCATTTACCGTTTTCATTTGCGATAACCTGGAGAACCGGAATCAGGGCCACCACCTCTACACCTTTTTTTTTTTTGAGACCTTAATTGGCAGGCCGATAACTTTTTGAACAGCCCTCGAAATCTAAAATTGTTTACTACTTTCATAAGCCAAACAAAATATACACAAGCCAGCAGTAGCTCAGCAGCAGGTATAAGAGAAATTGAACCATGTGTTGGTTAAATTTATTTTAATTTTTTAATTGTTCTTCTAAAACTTTACAAAAATGTTAACACAGTTTAAAATAGAGCATACAAAGTATCAAATCGTACGATTTTTGAGTGTGAGATACTTTAAGCATATGTTCCTACGCTGTATGTAAAAATCGCCAAAACCAAAAAACAAAAAAAAAACCCCAAATACAATCTGTTGTTGTGATCTACACCTAATTCTGTGAGGGCAACAGCCACAAACCCGAGTCAATGCAACGTTGCAAATGATATTTGGCCTCCTGGGGCGGCATTTGTTTCATCGTCTGCTTTAGTTGCTCGATATTGCGATTCTGAAAACACATTTGCATGGTTTTGGGTAGCGAAGCAAAAACTTCGCCGGCATCCAGGCTGACGGGGCGACATTGTAGTCTCATCTTAAGCCGCTCAATTTCGTTCTGAAAGGACGTTTGGTACACCGAACCAATTTCCGAGATGCGTGCAAAAAAAGGTGAGACACAGCGACGCGGATCCTCTGCCAACCGCTCGCTAAGCTCCGCAATGAACTGCAACACCAAACACTGGTGCGCCACTCGATCCATCACTACCATTTGCTTTATATTGAAGAGCTCATAGCAAATGTTAATTAAATATGCTATGGCATCGCTACAAATAAGTTGGGGATGGCTGAGCAGCAGCTCCATGCTCTGTTCATTGCTGGTCAATTGAGCAAACTGATTGACCAATTGCCCATAGTCGGCTATGAAGCGACTATGCTCCTGCTCCAAACTGGCCGGCGGTTCTTCGACCATGGGTTTGGGTGGTGCCGCAGGTGGCTCGGGTCGCTTATTGATCATGGTCTTGGCAAAACCAATGCGACTGCCTTTCCTTAAAAGCGGATGGCTGCACAAACGCCTATGCTCGCTCTCCTGCTCAACCTCCCGACTGGCCAATTTGGGTAGCTGGCACTCCAGATTCAGCAGCAAGCGTTTCCAGTGCTCAGGTGAGCCACGTTTCTGGGCCAATCTCAGGCGATAGCGCATACGACATACATCGATATTTTGTCGCTCCATTACCAAATCCAAACGTTGCAATTCCAACTGCCGCAACTGTTCCTCCAGTTTGCTACGCTTGGCCGCCAAGGCAATGGTCGAGGCACTAGGCTGAGCATTGTCATCATCATCATCGGAATCCGCAAAATTTGACCAGCGACTGTAGTCCACCATATTTGGTAAGCTATGCTAGAGGAATTATGAGTTAAGCATTTGGTGGTGAAGCCCGTTGGTGGTTTACCTGGTTTAGTGTTCTTTAAGCGTTATTTTTGCTATTGTATAATTTAAAAATTTTAAAAAAATTCACTAAAACAAATTTCGAGGCACTTTCTATGAAGGTCGTAATAAAACTGATTTATGGGACGACGAATATTCCGTACATGCATATATTGAAAATGCAAGGCCTACTATTCGAAAAATTGCCCCAAAATGTAGGCAATATAAAATTATCTTCGTAGTCAAAGCAAATATTAAGATTTAACTCCTCGATTTGATGATAAATTAAGGTTCTAGGGCAACAGGACGTATGCTTAATATGAGTTTTTTTTCTAAGGTTTTTAAAGACAGTTTTTAAAAGACGCTACCATTGATAACAAACAAGATTTTCTCACTAGAACTAGTTTTTGGACCAATCGTTCCTATGGCAGCTATATGCTAAAGTGATCCGATTTTGATAAATTTTTTGGGAATTGTGTGAAAGCATATAAAACTTATATAAACCACGATTGGTGACGCTAAGATGCAAAACAAAAAAGTTTTTCTCACTAGAACTAGTTTTTGTACCGATCGCTCCTATGGCAGCTATATGCTATAGTCTTCCGATTTTCATCAATTTTTCCTGAATTATGTGGAATCTTATAAAACTTATATAAATCACGATTGGTGACGCTACGATGAAAAAAAAAAGTTTTTACATCTTGAACTAAACAATTTTCTCCTAACTAGTTTTGGACCATCGTTCCTATGGCAGCTATATGCTATAGTCTTCCGATTTTGATAAATTTTTCCAGAATCGTGTGAAAGCATATAAAACTTATATAAACCACGATTGGTGACGCTACGATGGAAAACAAAAAAGTTTTTCCCACTAAAACTAGTTTTTGGACCGACCGTTCCTATGGCAGCTATATGCTATAGTCATCCGATTTTGATAAATTTTTCCAGAATTGTGTGGAAGCATATAAAACTTATATAAACCACGATTGGTGACGCTACGATGGAAAACAAAAAAGTTTTTCTCACTAGAACTAGTTTTTGGACAGATCGTTCCTATGGCAGCTATATGCTATAGTCTTCCGATTTTGATAAATTTTTCCAGAATTGTGTGAAAGCATATAAAACTATATATACCACGATTGGTGACGCTACGATGGAAAACAAAAAGTTTTTCCCACTAAAACTAGTTTTTGGACCGACCGTTTATATGGCAGCTATATGCTATAGTCATCCGATTTTGATAAATTTTTCCAGAATTGTGTGGAAGCATATAAAACTTATATAAACCACGATTGGTGACGCTACGATGGAAAACAAAAAGTTTTTCTCACTAGAACTAGTTTTTGGACCGATCGTTCCTATGGCAGCTATATGCTATAGTCAACCGATTTTGATAAATTTTTTCAGAACTGTGTGGAAGCATATAAAACTAGTATATACCACGATTGGTGACGCTACAATTGAAAACAAAAAAGTTTTTCTCACTAGAACTAGTTTTTGAACCGATCGTTCCTATGGCAGCTATATGCTATAGACATCCGATTTTAATCAATTTTTCTAGAATTGTGTGGAAGCATATAAAACTAATATAAACCACGATTGGTGACGCTAAGATGGAAAACAAAAAAGTTTTTCTCATTAGAACTAGTTTTTAGCCCGATCGTTCCTATGGCAGCTATATGCTATAGTCTTCCGAATTTGATAAATTTTTCCAGAATTATGTGGAATCGTATAAAACTTATGTATACCACGATTGGTGAAGCTACAATGGAAAACAAAAAAGATTTTCATACTAGAACTAGTTTTTGGACCAACCGTTTATATGGCAGCTATAAGATATAGTCTTCCGATCCGGCCGATTCCGACAAATGTGCAGCCTATGTGTATTTAAAGACCTTTGGAAAAGTTTGGTTAAGATAGCTTTAGAACTGAGGGAGGAGATAGCATAGAAATAGACGGACGTACAAACGGACTGGGTTAAATCCACTCAGCTCGTCAGGCTGATCATATAAGGTAGATGGGGTCGGAGATGTTTCCTTCTATGCATTACAAACATCGTGACAATTTTAATATACCCTCTGCAACGGAACCTAAGAAGGATTCTGGATGAACAGAAACCACCTAAAATCGCCAGATACATAAACGTAGTAATATACGCAAGATTTAGCAGCAAAGAAACCTGAGCAATCATGGAAAAGCATATTTTCTACAGCCAACTAGTTTGGGCCTATAAGGAGATTCCTCGAGGGGACACATCATCATTGTGTCGAGCGAACAAGTACCCAAAAAAGAAGAAGATTTAAAAGATGAAAATGATTTTCCCCCTTCAAACAATAGTTAATTTATTTTTACATTTTTTGCTGCATACAAACTAAGAACAAACTATATGAAACAATAAAAACAATTCAATGCCAATTAAGCATCTGCATCTGTGATTCTTTCTTCTTCTTTCTTCTTCATGCTATAATATACAGTTGATCAAAAAAATGTATACAACTTGCTATATATAAATCACTTACGACGCATCCATTATTCATCAGCTGGCCCCGGAGGTACTTGGGGTTTTTCCTTATCCATATCGCCCTGTCCGATTTGAGTGTTAATGGCTTTACCAAATGCAGCTTTCAACCTGGTTATCATGGCATCTATGGCGTCTATATCAAATATCATACATATGGCCGCGAATATGTTCATAAAGAATGACTTTATGCGTTGACGTATTTTCTGAGCATATTTTCGATTGCAATTCTCGCAGCAATCGGAACGGATTAGATTTATAAAATATTCCATTTTAATAAATTTGGAAATAAATTTATATAGAGACTTGTATTCAACGTTGTAATACAAATACAAACTTTGACTTAAAATGATGTGCTCCCTTTGATTCCTAATTGAAATGTGTCAACTAATAATATTTAATGCTTTGGTGAACCATAATAACAGAGCAATAAAAGCCACAAGAAATATAATAAAAATATGTAAATAAATTGTTGTTGTCGTCAGCGTCATCTTTGTCGTCGTCGTCACATTGTGGCATTTTAAGCGGAAAATATGCCTCACTTCCGGTGGCGTGGCACACACACACACACAATCGCATTGCTGGAGAAGCTGTGAGCCAAGTTGACTTGTTTACCCTTATATGCGACAGACGGCACACAGCAAGTGTGTGCGTGGGAGTACAATGGCTCAACTGTCGGCTAAGATGTCACACAAAAGTAATAACACAGCATCAACTTATCAAATTCATCAACCTAACCTAAAATACTTTAAATTAACCTTAAATTAGTTTCCACTGTCAACGAAATAAACTAATTGACACGTTTTGCTATTTTACTTTTAATTTGCTTATGAATAACCTTGTCACTTGTCACAAATTAGTAAGGACAATAAGGCAAATGCAAATTGAATTGTATAAAATAGGTAAAGGAACTCAACCTCTTAATGTTGAATTGATTTTTCTTGCTTTTAAATCACTTCATTACTTTTCTTCGTTTAGAAGATATTATTTCTTATTGTTTAGAAAATAGTTGGCAAAAGTTGGGGAGAATAGGTTCATGTCTTGGCTGAAGATCAGGGTTCGGCCATGTGAGCAGAGACTTGAACCGCTGCAAAGGAAATTCAGCTGAGACACTGTTGATCATTAATCAGCTTATTATTTTGCATACATTTAGGAGTCTTGTTAAATTGTTATTAAATACAAGAGGGGAAAAGTAGGCTACGTAAATTACCCAAAAAAATATACTAAAGATCATTGATCAGGTATCAAGCTGTGCTGCTGAATGTGAACAAGTTGCATGATGCTTCAAGAGCAAAAGGTGCAAGCACACAAATTTTGTATTATTCACTTAGGAATAATCTACAATGTATTGAGCATGATGATTCGCTTAAGAGAGCAAAAGAAGATCTTCAAGAGAGAAAGGGTGAAGCACACAAATTTTGTAATGTGCCACAATATCTACTGTATTGAGATATGACGCAAAAGGGTGCAAGCACACAAATTTTGTATGTATGTGCCACTTAGGAATAATCTACAATGTATTGAGCATGATGATTCGCTTAAGAGAGCAAAAAGGGTGCAAGCACACAAATTTTGTATGTATGTGCCACTTAGGAATAATCTACAATGTATTGAGCATGATGATTCGCTTCAAAGAGAACAAAAGGGTGCAAGCACACAAATTTTGTATGTATGTGCCACTTGGGAATAAACTACTGGCAGAGTTTTGGAACGTTGGGGATATATTTTATACTGTTTTGTACCAAAAATTGTAAGAATATATGGTTTTAGTGTGAACTAAGTCCAAAACCGATCGTTAATATTATGGAAATATAAACAAACATTCTTGAATAAAGAATTTTTCCTACTTACAGTTAACCGCAAGTTTATATAAAACGCGTGCTTAATTAAATTGCAAAATTTCTTAGATTAAGGGCCGATTTCTCATCTTCATGGCTTTCGAATCTAGGTGCTTTTTGGAGAAATTAAAAATGTAACCTACTTTTAGGCCGCTTACAAAATATATATGCTTGAAACTCGGCCTTATAGTAGGCAACATAGGCGTAAAATGCCGTAAAACAGCCAAAAATTGTGCTACGAAAATGTATATATACTTTTTGGAAAGTTTGGAAGCTTTACTTTAAGACTACGTTCCAAGAAAAATTTATTTAAAGCCGCAAATAATTTTTGAAGGCGCGTGACAAATTCTTAACCTTGAAAATGCCGTAAAACAGCCCAAAATTGTGCTACGAAAATGTATATATACTTTTTGGAAAGATTGGAAGCTGTACTTTAAGACTACGTTCCAAGAAATATTTATTTAAAGCCGCAAATAATTTTTGAAGTCGCCTGACAAATTCTTAACCTTGAAAATTCCGTAAAACAGCCAAAAAATATGCTACGAAAATGTGTATATACTTTTTGTAAATATTGGAAGCTGTACTTTAAGCCGCAAATAATTTTTGAAGGCGCGTGACTAATTCTTAACCTTGAAAATGCCGTAGAACAGCCCAAAATTGTGCTACGAAAATGTATATAAACTTTTTGGAAAGATTGGAAGCTGTACTTAAGACCCTCTAAAAATAAGTGGCTGGGAGATGTGACAGCACAAGTAAAATTGTACGATCGCTTTCTTAAGCACGTCGGGGTCACCAAACCAAAAAATTTCTTCAAACAAACCGCAACCACATGTTAAAGCCTGCTGGGCTTTTTTTTTTCTTTCGCATTAATTGTTTTATTTACTTGAAAACTGGAATTAGGCCAGGAGGCTGACGCTGACCAACAAACAGCAGCGGCAGGACTATTATTTTAAGTCACCACAGCAAAGGGAGAATCAACAAGCAACAAAATGGAAAAGAGAGAAGAACAAAAATGGACCACTGCGTTCATTATCATTTACCACAATCGGGTACGACAGGACAGGACAGGACACAACACGACACGACATGGACAACAGAGAAAAACTTTCAAAAGAAATTGCAACAACAACAACAACAGCAGGGAGTGAGGGAGGGTGGCGCGGCAAAACTTCCGGCCAGGCAAACAGACTGACAACATCCTCACAAGACTTGGCCAAAAGTTTTGGTGTGAAATTAAAATTGGAATTAAAAGGACAATGAAGGTACAGACAGACAGACAGACGGACGGGCGGTTGGAAACCCGAGCCTGGGGTCTTAGTGCTAAATGATTTATGGTTCCTCTGCTGGTATCCTTATGCAAATTGTGTTAAAGTTATCACAAATGAGTTAATGGCCCTTTGTTTCTACTGTTACACAACAATTTATTGATCGTGATCGGAAAAAGTTCGCAATATTCTCCAATGTCTGTCTAATTTTGTGTTTATGAGTTTTAAAACATAATGTGACTTTAGTTTCCCTTACATTTTCACTTTCGACAGCCAAAAGTGTCAACAAAAACAAACTTTCTTTATTTTTGGGTCAAGGGTGGGAGGTAAAGTTTATTGCTTTGCCGTTATTGAAAATGAAAGAACCAAACTTCCAACACACACACACACACACACAATGTAATCTGCATATGCTTATGTGCGTGGACCAGAAGATACAATTTATTAAACTCCCCCACATACCACAACCCACACACACACACACACAAAAAAGCTACAGAGTGGCCAAGGGAGAGTAGCTGCTGCTAGGGGGTGGTGACTAAAATTGGTAAAAGGCAAAAGCAAACAAACAAAAGTTTTTTTTTTTCAATGCTTTTTACAAAGGGAACTTTTTTCCCAGTATCAAATCACATTCAAAATGCATGAAAAACTTTGAAATTCTCTTCATTTTCTACTGCCTTTAATTCTGTCTATTTTCCATTAACAGCATTGCAACTGCCCATTACCGGCTCGATCATTTTTTCAACACTTTGTAGAAAATGGGCGAGTGTCGAATTTATTCGAAATGGCAATGCACGTAAAAAATATTTGCTAAATTCAAAGCTGATTCTATTATACGCTAGTTATTAAGTTGGGAATTTTAGTTCATTAGTTAATTTTTTGATGAATTATTTACTGTGGTACTATATATAATTTTTTTTTTTAATTATAGTTCATTATTTTAACTAAAGTTCATTTTTTGAACTATACTTTAATTTTGTATTATTTTTTTTTGTATTGAACTGAATGAAATTCCTTAAAAGAACTTAAGTTCGAAAAATGAACTAGTTCAAAATATGAACTAGTTCGAAAAATGAACTAGTTCAAAATATGAACTAGTTTAAAACATGAACTAGTTTAAAACATGAACTAGTTTAAAACATGAACTAGTTTAAAACATGAACTAGTTCAAAACACGAACTTTTTTGAACTATACTTTATTTATTTCGTATTATTATTTTTTGTATTGAACTAAATGAAATTCTTTAAAAGAACTTAAGTTAAAAAATGAACTAGTTCAAAATATGAACAAGTTCAAAACATAAACTAGCTCAAAACATGAACTAGTTTAAAACATGAACTAGTTAAAAACATGAACTAGCTTAAAACATGAAATATTTCAAAACAAGAACTGTGTTAAAACATGAACTAGTTCAAAACATGAACTTTTTTGAACTATACTTTTTTTTATTTTTTTTTTTTTTTTGTATTGAACTGAATGAAAATCATAAAAAAAAACTAAGTTAAAAAAATGAACTAGTTCAAAAACTGGATAAATTCAAATTGAGTTGAGGGGCGAGTTATCGTGCATCCGTCGCGTTGGGGCGGTTATGGAATATATAGGAATGAAATTCCTTAAAAGAACTTAAGTTCGAAAAATGAACTAGTTCGAAAATGAACTAGTTCAAAATATGAACTAGTTTAAAACATGAACTAGTTTAAAACATGAACTAGTTCAAACAAGAACTAAAAAACTAGTTCAAAACACGAACTTTTTTGAACTATACTTTTTTATTTCGTATTATTATTTTTGTATTGAACTAAAGAATTCCTTAAAAGAACTATGTTAAAAAAGAACTAGTTCAAATAACAAGTTCAAATGAACCTCAAAAGAACTAGTTTAAAACATGAACTAGCTTAAAACATGAACTATTTCAAAACAAGAACTAGGTTAAAACAGGAACTAGTTCAAAACACGAACTTTTTTGAACTATACTTTATTTTTTTCGTATTATTATTTTTTGTATTGAACTAAATGAAAATCATAAAAAAAAAATAAGTTCAAAAAATGAACTAGTTCAAAAACTGGATAAATTCAAATTGAGTTGAGGGGCGAGTTATTCAGCATCCGCCGCATTGGGGCGATTATACACTTTACAACGCAGATTTGCCGTATCCCTATGCCGTATCTTGACTCTAGCAATAGTCGCAGAAGGGCATCTCTTAAAATACTGATCCATAAATCCATCATCATGCCATCCTGAACCTGGGGGATCCCGCTCTACCACCCTTAAAAAACTGGAGTCCACATTAAGCCGAGTCTTCCAGCGCATTGCCGGTGCTCCTTGGTACATAGGGCTTATCACTCTATACCGGGATTGGGATATTCTCCCAATCTGTAGACAGATCAACCTGCACAACAGCAGGTATCATGATCGCCTTGCTAATAATCTAGGAGACGAATTTGAAAAAACCTCATATCTACCACAATTTTAAAGATAGATAGTTCGAACCTTCTAGACATATATTTAAATTATCATTCCTAATCGATCCCCCTTACATCATTTCCCAATCAGATGAACGATGATAGAGTTGCCACCCCGGCAATTTGAAAAACACCTCATATCTACCACAATTTTGAAGATAGCTTGTTCGAACCTTTTAGACATATATTTTAATTATCATTCCTAATCGATCCCCCTTACATCATTTCCCAATCAGATGAACGATGGATAGAGTTGCCACCCCGGCAATTTGAAAAACACCTCATATCTACCACAATTTTGAAGATAGCTTGTTCGAACCTTTTAGTCATATATTTTAATTATCATTCCTAATCGATCCCCCTTACATCATTTCCCAATCAGATGAACAATAGTAGAGTTGCCACCCCGGCAATTTGAAAAATTCCTCATATCTACTACAATTTTAAAGATAGATTGTTCGAACCTCTAGACATATATTTTAATTATCATTCCTTATCGATTCCCCATACATCATTTCTCAATCAGATGAACAATAGTAGAGTTGCCACCACGGCAATTTGAAAAATAACTCATATCTACCACAATTTTAAAGATACCTTGTTCGAATCTTTTAGACATATATTTGAATTATCATTCCTAATCGATCCCCCTTACATCATTTCCCAATCAGATGAACAATAATAGAGTTGCCACCCCGGCAATTTGAAAAACACCTCATAACTACCACAATTTTAAAGATAGTTTGTTCGAACCTTTTAGACATATATTTTAAATATCATTCCTAATCGATCCACCATAAACCGTTTTCCTATCAGATGAACATTAGCCGAGTTATAAGCATATACAAACTTTGACAGGTAGAGAGTATATGACAGTCGGACTTGACCGACTTTGTTACTTGTTTTTTGCATGGTTGTTGAACTGAGGGGTTTTTTTAGTGGATGATATTCTTTTACCTTTTATTTTGTATTTTGTATTTTTTTTTTCATTTCAGCGGCCGCTTACAAAGTAAAAGTAGGGAAAGCACCAACAATAAACAAACAAACAAGCTGCAAAAATGTCACACATTCATCATACGATGTTATGTGAACGAGGATTGCTTGGCCAGCCCAGCAATGGCCATGGCGAACCGCATATTGTAAATGCAGATGCGGACAAAGTGAGGCAGCAGGTCAGGCCAACGGTGTCTGTCCTTGCCCAAAAGGTGTCTGTGCAGAGAAGGAGGGGGTTGGGGGGATGGATGAGCGGTGGCAAAACTATGGAAAAAGTGTAAAAAGGTCAGTAAATTAATGTGCAAAACGGAAGCTGGTGTGTGTGTGTGTGTGTGTGTGTGTGTGGGTAGTCAGCAATGACAACGACAAGTTTGCTTTGAGTTACAGCCTCCGGTGAGCAAATGCGTTTTATTCAGATTTGTGGTCAAAGGGTAAGCCAAAGTCTCTCCTCCCCCCTGCCCCCCTCTCTTGAGCCTCTAACCATAATGATAAACACGTTGGCCACATAAATTCACTTTCAATTGAAGCTCATGTGGGGGAGTTTCCCCTCTTATTAAATTAGATGTAAAATTTTCAACTAATAAATCAATATTTCAATAATTCAAACAAATTATGGTTAAGGGAATGGAAGCCTGTTTTGCCATGATGATCGATTGGTGGGGTTGTTTTTGGTTTTTTGGTTGATGATTATGATGTGTAATGTGCGACATGTGAAATGACAACAGAAGAGACCAAAATTTCATTTACTTAAGAAATTACAAAATATCAACTGACTTCATCTTACACTAGTATAAACGAGAATAGAACTTATATACTGTTTTTTTTGTTAAAAATTAAACTTAAATTAAGCATTTAAAATGGAGAACAACTACTAAAACCATTTTTTGTATAGATTGGTTCTATGACAGCTATACTATATAGTTGCCCGATTTTAATTAAACTTTCCGGAATTGTGTGAAAGCATGGAAAATGAATATGTGCCAAGTTTGAAGAGGTTCCCATTCAAAACAAAAAAGTTTTACCCACTAAAACGAAATTTCAGACAGATTGGTTCTATGGCAGCTATACTATATAGTTCTTCGATTTCGATCAAACTTTCCAGAATTGTGTAAAAGCATATAAAATGAATATGTACCAAGTTTGAAGGTGTTACCATTTCAAATGAAAAAGTTTTTCCTACCAAAACCAATTTTCAGACAGATTGGTTCTATGACAGCTATATTATATAGTTGTCCGATTTCGATTAAAGTTTCCGGAATTGTGTGAAAGCATATACAATGAATATGTGCTTAGTTTGAAGAGGTTCCCATTCAAAACAAAAAAGTTTTCCCTACTAAAACCATTTTTCGTATACATTGTTTCTATGACAGCTATACTATATAGTTCTTCGATTTCGATCAAACTTTCCAGAATTGTGTGAAAGCATAGAAAATGAATATGTGCCAAGTTTGAAGAGGTTCCTATTCAAAACAAAAAAGTTTTTCCTACCAAAACCAATTTTCAGACAGATTGGTTCTATGACAGCTATACTATATAGTTGTCCGATTTCGATTAAACTTTCCGGAATTGTGTGAAAGCATAGAAAATGAATATGTGCTTAGTTTGAAGAGGTTCCTATTCAAAACAAAAAAGTTTTCCCTACTAAAACCAATTTTCGGACAGATTGGTTCTATGACAGCTATACTATATAGTTCTTCGATTTCGATCAAACTTTCCAGAATTGTGTGAAAGCATATAAAATGAATATGTACCAAGTTTGAAGGTGTTACCATTTCAAATGAAAAAGTTTTTCCCACCAAAACCAATTTTCAGACAGATTGGTTCTATGACAGCTATACTATATAGTTGTCCGATTTCGATTAAACTTTCCGGAATTGTGTGAAAGCATGGAAAATGAATATGTACCAAGTTTGAAGAGGTTCCTATTCAAAACAAAAAAGTTTTCCCTACTAAAACCATTTTTCGTATACATTGTTTCTATGACAGCTATACTATATAGTTGTCCGATTTCGATCAAACTTTTCGGAATTGTGTGAAAGCATAAAAAATGAATATGTACCAAGTTTGAAGGTGTTACCATTTAAAATGAAAAAGTTTATCCTAACCAAAACTAGTTTTTGGGTTGATCCTTCGTATGGAAGCTAGACGATATAGTCAACCGATTCGGCCAGTTTCGACAAATGTGCAGTTTATATGTATAACAAGATTTGCTGTAAAGTTTGGTCAAGTTAGCTTTAAAACTGAGGGAGAAGATAGCTGAGAAACAGACAGACGGATACGGCTATATGACCGTGCTCTATGGGGGCAGAGAAGCTTCCACCAGGCCATAATTCGAGCGTACTCTGTTCTGACCTGTTCTATGGAACGATGTTTCATGTATGATGGAGTTCTTCAACTACCTTTCCCCTCTAGGCATCCATTTGGCACCTGTTGCTGTAGGCAAAGTGCGAGGAAGAACATGGGCGGTGGTGATATATGTAGCTGAAGATAATTTAGTCCCATTCATAATCCAGTTAAAGGAAAAATTTCGGACTCCATACAGCTAGCAAAGCAATGTCTTGTGGGCCTTTCCGCAGATTTATAGTATTTATTTTATATTTATTTATAGTTTCTTACAAGTTAATAAAATAGTTAAAAAATGTGTTACAAACAACACATAAGTATTAATATACCCTCCTGCAAAGGGTATGCAACTATTTGTTGTTGTTTTTTCAAGCCGCGAGCTCAGACTAAGCTTGCAAGCTAAACAACAACAACAAAACAGCCGCTGCTTTAAAGGCTCACCTCACACATACACAAGAGCACTTTTAATTCCAACAAGTGTGTGTGTGTTTCTATGTAAGTACATATGTAACTGCAACCTGACCGATCTTGATTGGCAAATATTTGCCTGGCAATAAATTAGGCAATTTTTTTTGGTTTTCCAAAATGGCCGCCATTTTGATTTTAGCCCAGGCTTAGGGAGAGTAAAAGAATTGGCACTTACCTTGAAAGTTCATGATGAAATTGCTTCAATCCACATTTATATGTATTCTGATCACTAACACAAAACAAAAAAAAAAAAGCCGCTGGCGCAGACGACGGAGCGCCCGAAACGGTAAATGGAAAAAAAAATGGCCACGATAAAAAAAAAAAAGCTTGCAGGCATATTAACACCACTTAAAACACTTGCCCCCACCAAGCAAACACTTTTCCACACATTGCACTTTGATGTGATCATTATATTAACTAATTAATAGATTTATTAACATTTTAAACTTACAATTGGCCGACGCGCTACAAAACTGAATTAAAGGTGGCGATAGCACTATCGTTAACAAAATATCGATGTATCGGTTCTAAGGGTGGGCGGAATAATAACTATCGATCGTTTTTAGCTTTTATCTCTGGCTGTCAGCGCCAAGATATAAAATTGTTTTTATTTTGGAAATTTATTAAATTAGACTTAACAGATAAAAAAAAAAAAACTCTTAAAATTCGAAAACTCGATTTAACTCGAGTTTTGAACTAGAGCTGTTTGACGAAGTCTAATTAAAATCGAAAGTAAATCACTTAAAGGGAATCGCTTTTGATTTCGTGCAACAGCTGTTCAGAGTGTGATCATGAAACTTGCTTAAAATACGGTCACTTTTTTGCAAAATCAAATAGAAATTTGAAAAATTTTTTTAATTATTTGCTGTTCTAGGAAAATTCGAAAATGTACATAATAGCTTTATTAAACCCCCCACATGTAGAGTTTGTAGAGATTTTGTAGCCATAATAAGTTTCAATATTATGGTTAAATTAATAGGCGCAGCTTAAGACAAGCTTTCAAGCTAAAAATGTGTCCTGGATGCATAAAGCTTAAAGGCTTTTAACTAGCTAAAGCTTGTGCTTGACAACCAACTGAAAAATAGCAAAAGCTTACCTAACCTAGTCGGGATTTACACGATGAAGCAAACTTCTTGAAGTTTTGCGAAAAGCTTTTACCGAACCTTTTACCCATCCTACAAATTGAGGGATTGGGATTCCCAATGAACTGAGCGAAAAAAAGCTTCATAAATCGTTAATTTGTTGAGTTGGGAAACAAATTTAAAGCTTTTCACTCACAAAAAATACTTAAATAAGCTCAAAATCTACCTTTATCTCTGCATTGCATTTAAGAGGTTTTAAATAAAAGAACTTTTATGTTTTTTGTGTTTTATAGAGGTAACTTAGGTATTCCGGAGCTTTCAAAAAATACTTAAATAAGCTCAAAATCTACCCTGATCTTCATATTGCCTTGAAGGACTTTTAAATTAAAGAACTATTTGTTTTTTATGTATTATTTAGGCACCTTAAGTATTCCGGGCTTTGAAAAAATACTTAAATAAGCTCAAAATTTACCTAAATCTTTATATTGTCTTGAAAAGCTTTTAAATAAAAGAACTTTTATATTTTTTGTGTCTTATTTATGCACCTTTGGTATTCCGCAGCTTTGAAAAAATACTTAAATGAGCTCAAAATCTACCTAAATCTTTATATTGTCTTGAAAAGCTTTTAAATAAAAGAACTTTTATATTTTTTTTGTCTTATTTATGCACGTTTGGTATTCCGGAGCTTTGAAAAAATACTTAAATACCTAAATCTATGCATTGCCTTAAAAAGCTTTTAAATAAAAGAACTTTTATATTTTTTGTGTATTATTTAGGCACCTTAGGTATGCTGGAGCTTTGAAAAAATACTATAATCTACCTAAATCTTTGCATTGCCTTGAAGAGCTTTCAAATAACAGAACTAAATAAAAGAACTTTTATATTTTTTGTTTATTATTTAGGCACCTTAGGTATGCTGGAGCTTTGAAAAAATACTACAATTTACCTAAATCTTTGCATTGCCTTGAAGAGCTTTCAAATAACAGAACTTTTATATTTTTTTGTGTATTATTTAGGCCGCAGCTTTAAAAAAATACTTAAATAAGCTTAAAATTTTAATTTTAAAGAACATAAATCAAGATTTACACGATGAAGCAAACTTTAAAAAGTTTTCTAAAAAGCTCTCAAGAGGCGTAGAGGGGTAAGCTATACCAACACACCTTTTTCCCACAAATAAAAACTTTTTCAGAAACTTTATCAAGTTTGCTTTATCGTGTAACTTCATGAAGTTTTCTAAAAAGCTCTTGCTTGTAGGAAAGAGGTGTAGAGGGGTAAGCTACCCCAACACACCTCTTTCCCACAAATAAAAGCTTTTTCAGAAACTTCATCAAGTTTGCTTCATCGTGTAAATCTCGACTAAGTCCTGATCTTGAAGAGCTTTCAAATTAAAGCAATTTATTTAGTTTTGTGGTATTTTAAAATTAATTTTTGATTTAATTATAATTTTTAAAAATTTTTTAGCTTTTCTCTAATAACCGCACTTCTTCGGCTTGAAAACAGCCAAGCTCTTAGCACTGATCTGATGTGCGGTTATGCGGCCAGCTGTTTCCCGCCCAATTGAAATGCCTCTCTGGGCACACTGAATTATTCGCAAATAAAAAAATATAAAAAAAGCACGAAGCACACACACAAAATGCAGCGAAATAACCAACAACAATAATACGGAGCAGCAACCAAAGCAAATTGCGCCCACTGACAATTAACTGCAACTCCCACCACACACGCGCTTTCTAACTGTGTTAACTGTGGTTGTTGTCTTTTGTGCTCTGTGTGCTCTGTGTGCGTGTGTGTGTGTGTGTTCGATCATGTTCATACAGGACCTCAAGAATGACTTCTACCGACATTTGATAGGCAAACGCATCCTCATCATTGTCAACTATGACATCGATGCCATATGTGCCAGCAAAATACTGCAGGCTCTATTCAAATATGATCACATGCTGTACACGGTGGTGCCCATTATGGGCATGACAGGATTGAGACGTGCCTATGGTGAGCATCGCGGCGATGTTAAGTATGTGCTATTGGTCAATTGTGGCGGCTGTGTGGATATAGTGGAGCTACTGCAGCCCGAGGAGGAGGTGACTTTCTATATATGTGATGCACATCGTCCTTTGGATGTGTGCAACATTTATAGCGATCGCCAGGTATGCATATTGGGTGATCCGGCACAGGAGGAGAATATACCCGCATTTGAGACCATTTTCTATGACTCGGATGAGGAAGACGACGAGGACGAGGAGGAGGAGCAGGACGAGCAGGATGATGAGGAAGAGGACGAGCATAGTGGACCCAAACTCAGCCGCTTGGAGCGTCACGAGCAGCGCATTATGCGCCAGCGTGCACGTCGCCAGTGGGAAACGGAAAGGGATCGCATCATGTTCGATTATACTCAATTCAGTTATTATGGCCGTTCCACGGCTTTGCTCATCTTTGAGCTGGCCTGGAAATTGTCCAAAGACAATATGGATTTGCTCTGGTGGGCCATAGTGGGTATCAGTGAGCAGCTGCTGTTGGGTAAGATCGAGAGCGGTGCCTATACCTTGGAGCTGGAGCATATACAGTCGCATGTGTCACGTTTGACCAATAAAACCAATGACCAGCATACCATGAGTGCATCCAAAATCAGTTTTGAGAACGATTTACATTTGGTGCTCTACAGACACTGGTCGGTGACGGATTCCATGCGGTAAGTGTGGCCTAAGCTTAATCTCAAACCCTTTTAAATTGTCTTAACCTTTGCAGTTACTCCCGCTATGCGGCCTGCCAGCTAAAACTGTGGACCTTGAGGGGCGAGAAGCGTTTGCATGAGCTGCTGGTAGAGATGGGCCTGCCTTTGGTGCATGCCCGCCAAACCTACAGTGCCATGGATTTGGTTTTGCGCAAAGAATTCTACTCCATGGTGGAGCAGCTGGCCGAGAAATATGGCATTCCGGATATAGTCTATGGCACATTTACCCTAAGCTATGGCTATCGCAGTCGTTATGCGGCCGCCGACTATGTGTATGCTTTGCTGTCCGTCATGGAGTCGGTGAAGAAGCATAAAACACCCGAAGATTGCTTTATGGAGGCCTCCGATGCCTTGGGTCGACAGCATAAGCAGCTGCTCTCGTTGGGCATTGACAATGCCAAATTGCTGCATGCGGCCATCTTTAGGCAAGTGCAAAGCTGCCTGGAATCACATCAGGTGCTGTCCACGGGCTCCTTTTTCTACTATGTTTTGCAGGAGGAGCATGCCTTCTTCTCCTATCCCTATGCTTTGGGTCTGTTGGCCAAATTTGTTCTACACGGGCATGTGGCTACGACCAGGGCCCGTAAGGCAGCCGATTTGCCACTCATAGCCGCCTGTCCCTTGGATAATGGACAACAGGGCATGTGCCTGCTGTTGGGCATAGCTCCCGTGCGTGAGGATTCGCCCAAGAATTTCTTTGGCAAGGCCTTTGATCAGGCGGCCCAAAGAAGTAAAACTCTGCTGCTGCAGGACTTTTTTGAACCATCTGTGGTGCAGCTGCGCCAGAGTGACCTAACCCGATTTCTAGATGCGTTGACCGTGCTACTGACCTAGAGAGAGAGAGAGAGAGAGCGAGAGTTTAATAAGTAAATATAGGCTAATCTCCACATAAATAGACTTAACCAAATCCCTAATTTATACGCGACAATTGTTTTTAACGTTTTTTTATATATTTACAACAACAACAATTTATATGATTTCCCTCTATTGTACAATTAGTTCCTAAGCATTACTTGAAATTGTTTACAAACGGACTCTAAAAGAAAAAAATATAGATAAATAGTTTTAGTTTGTGTTTATAATGAAAAAAATTGGAGAAATTTAATGGAATCGTATCAATAAGTAAGCCCAACTTTAGTTAGAACAGTTCTATACTCTCTACCTGTCAAAGTTTGTATATAACTTTATTTGTTATGCTTATAACTTGGCTATCGTTTAGCTGATCGGGAAATGATGTATTGCAAATCGATCAATAATGATGAGTAGAATATATGTCTAAAAGGTTCGCACAATCTAACTTCAAAAATGTGGAAGATATGAGCATTCTTCACATTGCGGTGGCGACAACTCTACTCTCGCTCATCAGATTGGAAAATAATGTATGGTGAATCGATCAATAATGATAATTCAAATATATGTCTAGAAGGTTCGAACAATCTAACTCCAAAATTGTAGGAGATATGAGGTTTTTTCAAATTGCAGGGTGGCAACTCTACCATAGTTCATCTGATCGGTAAATGATGTATGGGGAATCCATAAATAATGAAGATTCAAATGTATGTCTAGAAGATTCGAATAATCTAACTCCAAAATTGTAGGAGATATGAGGTTTTTTTAAATTGCCGGGGTGGCAACTCTACCATAGTTCATCTGATCGGTAAATGATGTATGGGGAATACATAAATAATGAAGATTCAAATGTATGTCTAAAAGATCCAAATAATCTCCAAAATTGTGGAAGATATAAGGATTTATTCGAATTGCCGTGGTGGTAACTCTACTATCGTTCATCTGATCGGGAAATGATGTATGGCGGATGGTTTACAAATGATGAGTAGAATATATGTCTAGAAGGTTCGAACAATCTAACATCAAAAATGTGGAAGATATGAGGATTCTTCAAATTGCGGTGGCAACTCTACTATCGTGCGTCTGATCGAGAAATGATGTTTGGTGGATCGATTACAAATGCTGAGTAGAATATATTTCTAGCAGCTTCAAACCATCTTACTTCAAAATTCTGGAAGATATGAGTATTTTTGAAATTGCTAGGGCGACAACTCTACTATCGTTCATCTGATCGGGAAATGATGTACGGTGAATCGATCAATAATGGTGATTAAAATATATGTCTAGAAGGTTCGAACAATCTAACTTCAAAATTGTGGAAGATATGAGGTTTTTTTAAAATTGCGGTCGCGATAACTCTGCTATAGTTCATCTGATCGGGAAATGATGTATGGTGGATCGATAAATAGGGATAAGTAAAACATATTTCTAGAAGGTTCGTCCAATTTAACTCCAAAATTGTGGGAGATATGAGGTTTTTTAAATTTCCGGTGGTATCTCTATAATCCATAATCTAATCGTGAAGCGGTGTATGGTGGATCAATAAATAATGATAAGTAGACACGGACATGGCTATATCGGCTCGACTGTTGATACTGATCAAGAATATATGTATTTACTTTAAAGCGTCGGAGATGCTTCCTTCTGGCTGTAAATCCAATATACTTTTTGTAACTTTGGTACAGAGTATAATAATTTTTTCGTTTCGAAAAATACACCAAGATCGAAAAAAGAGTGGGTTGCCTTAAAGCAAATTCTTATTTTTTAGCCTTTCTACAAGAAATTTGCTTTGTTTCGTGGCGTAAACTGTTAATGCGATTTGGTTCATTTAAGTATCTTTTAGACGATAGTCTAATTGGTTTCTGCCCGATTTTGCCCGAATCCGCCAAATCACAACTTTTTTTATACAACTTGAGCTTGACCTTAAAGTAATTTTGTTTTGTGGAGCAAAAGTTTGGTGGATTCTCTTGGATTGTCAAAACTGTTAATGCAGTTTTGTTCATTTAAGTAACTTCTATACGATATTCCAATTGTTTTTTGCCCCATTTTGCCCGAATCCGTAAAATCACAAATTTATCAGCTAACTAGAGCTTGAACTTAACCTCAAAATTAATGGCGAAAAAGTTTGTTGTATTGTCGTTACTGTTAAAGCATTTTTGGTCATTTAAGTATCTTCTAGACGATAGTCTAATTGGTTTCTGCCCGATTTTGCCCAAATCCATAAAATTACGATTTTTCTCCGATAACTTTTAGTTCAAGCAACAAGAACTTCTTGAAATGAGGCTATTAAATGGCCGTAAGACACGAGTTGTTTCAGATTTTGTATATTAGATTGTCTTAACTGTTTACCTAGTATTGTTCTTTAATATAGTTGTAATGCGACGATATTTACTTGTTTTTTGCGCATTTTTGCACGTTTTGGCTAGTTTGGTTATATGGTGGCTATATGAAATAGTGTTCCAAATTAAACCAAATTTGGTATGATATTTTAGGAGCTTAAAATACATATACAAACCGAATTTCAGTTTGATAGTTTAAAAAACAACAAAATCGGCCCAATCGGTTATATGGCGGCTATATGAAATAGTGAAGCAAATCGAACCAAATTTGGTATGATATTTTAGGAGCTTAAAATACATATACAAACCGAATTTCAGTTTGATAGTTTAAAAAATAAGAAAATCGGACCAGTCGGTTATATGGCGGCTATATAAAAAAGTGAACCAAATCGAACCAAATTTGGTAGGATATTTTAGGAGCTTCAAATACGTGTACAAACCGAATTTCAGTTTGATAGTTTAAAAAATAAGAAAATCGGCCCAGTCGGTTATATGGCGGCTATATGAAATAGTGAAGCAAATCGAACCAAATTTGGTAGGATATTTTAGGAGCTTCAAATACGTGTACAAACCGAATTTCAGTTTGATAGTTTAAAAAATAAGAAAATCGGCCCAGTCGGTTATATGGCGGCTATATGAAATAGTGAAGCAAATCGAACCAAATTTGGTAGGATATTTTAGGAGCTGAAAATACGTGTACAAACCGAATTTCAGTTTGATAGTTTAAAAAATAAGAAAATCGGCCCAGTCGGTTATATGGCGGCTATATGAAATAGTGAAGCAAATCGAACCAAATTTGGTAGGATATTTTAGGAGCTTAAAATACGTATACAAACCGAATTTCAGTTTGATAGTTTAAAAAATAAGAAAATCGGCCCAGTCGGTTATATGGCGGCTATATGAAATAGTGAAGCAAATCGAACCAAATTTGGTAGGATATTTTAGGAGCTTAAAAATACGTGTACAAACCGAATTTCAGTTTGATAGTTCAAAAAATAAGAAAATCGGCCCAGTCGGTTATATGGCGGCTATATGAAATAGTGAAGCAAATCGAACCAAATTTGGTAGGATATTTTAGGAGCTTCAAATACGTGTACAAACCGAATTTCAGTTTGATAGTTTAAAAAACAACAAAATCGGCCCAATCGGTTATATGGCGGCTATATAAAAAAGTGAAGCAAATCGAACCAAATTTGGTAGGATATTTTAGGAGCTTCAAATACGTGTACAAACCGAATTTCAGTTTGATAGTTTAAAAAATAAGAAAATCGGCCCAGTCGGTTATATGGCGGCTATATGAAATAGTGAAGCAAATCGAACCAAATTTGGTAGGATATTTTAGGAGCTTAAAATACGTGTACAAACCGAATTTCAGTTTGATAGTTTAAAAAATAAGAAAATCGGCCCAGTCGGTTATATGGCGGCTATATGAAATAGTGAGCCAAATCTAACCAAATTTGGTGGTATATTTTAGAAGCTTAAAATACGTATACAAACCAAATTTCAGTTCAATTGCTCAAAAAAAACAACAAAGTCGGCCCAGTTTGTTATATGGTAGCTATATCAATTTTATTTGTAAACTTTATTTCTCAATCTTGAGCCCGTGGAAACTTCAGGGTACGCATTTTGGAATATATGATATCCCAGTCCACATAGGCACCCACCAAATGCCGCTTATTCTCCGGCGTATCCTCATAGGCGGTGCGTCCGTGCAGCATGCGCAAATTGTTGAACACAAACACATCGCCCGGCTGGGTCTTAAACTCCACCGCTTCGTTTTGGATTAACTGCAGGAATCTGTCATAGGCCTCATACCAGGCCTCAACCTTTTCCAGCGGCACCGTAAATCGACTATCCCGTTTGGTGGTATTCTGATTAATACGCGTCACCTGTCCATCCACATCCAGACAGATAATGGGCGCCCGCCATAGACTATGAAAGGGTTGCTGGGCATTGCCATCGTGTCCAATGTCATACCAATTCACGGGCACCGTGCGCAGCAAATCAAAATCGGCAGGATAATGCTGACGCAATTGTTGAGCCACATAGAAGCCATCGGTAAGGGTATTGGCACCACCCGGAGAGGCGGATTGGATGAGCGTGTGTAGTATATTAATGCCCGCCTTGTACTCATAATAGGGCATATCCGTGTGCTGGGGCAGTGGAGTCATCAAATAGGCATAATTTCCTGCATTTGGCTTGGACTTCACCTCGAACACATCTCTGAAGGGTAGAAGAAGAAGAGATAAGGTGAATGAACTTTAAACGTGCCGTGGCACTCAATATTATCACTCCCCGGTACTTTACCCGTAAGTGGTGCGTTTGATGTAACCAATACGTTCGGCCAAATGACGCGCCACCTTCACATCGTGCGGTGCCTGTTTGAGCAAAGCAAATCCCTGTATGGCCAATGCCTCCAGCCAGGCCTGTAGCACCTCATCCTTGTTTAGTACATCCTCATACAGAAACTCACGGCGTACACTGGCAAATTGTGTTTTACCCCACAGCTGAGCTGGCGGTTTGTACACCTCATCCAAATACTTTTGCCTGGCCTCCGGACTAAAGTCACGCTCTTGCAGCCACTTGAGATCATAGCAGCTCAAGTGTTTATCCTGCCAGTGGACTTGTAATTGCTGCAGCTGCTCATTGTAGCTGACACTCTGTGCGGCCATCTTGAGCGGACCGCGTTCCCAGTGACTTTTGCGTGCACGTGTGGCGGCATGAAAACATTCCGAACATTGGCAATTGTCACGCAGCCAAACCTGAGGATATTTAAGGCCCTGCGGTTCCAGCTCCACGTAATTGTGTTCCGTAAGGCGTGCTGTAGTGCTGGCCTGACGCCGCATTAGCTTAAGCAGCTGGCCGCCAATCCGTTGTCTACAGCTCAGCATTGCGGCGTGGACTGAGGAGGTCTTATCAAGTGGGGTTGTGGTTGGTCTTATCTAGCTCTTGATCTAGGGTTACCACCTGCACCACAGCCTGGGGTTGCTCTAGCCAGCACTCTTTGGTTGTTTGATTATCGCTGACAAAACGTCGCTGACTGAGGCAGAGTTGACATTGCACACAGACGACGGTCAGAGGAGGAGGAGGGTGTGACTGATTACGATTTTTTCTTTGCCTTTTGCTTAGGCGACGATGTGGACGCTTTTTGCCCGAGGGCTTGGCGGCTTTAGCTGGCTGCTGCCGCTCCTTCTGCTCTTCCACAGTCAAAGTGCTGTTCAGGCCCGGCATCAAAGGCAAGCAGCAGCGTTTGCATAAAGTACGCTTAACAGCGGGTGCTCTATAAATAAAACCGCACATTAAGTATTTTCTCCTTTTATGTAGTCAAAACTTACATGTGCATTAGCGCCTTGGTGCCCAAATTTCGGCACACTTTGCCATAGTAGGCGGCCAAAGTGTTGTGTTGACCCTCGGCCATTAGATGAGCTGCCTGATACAAATAATTCATGCGCGAGCATACCTGACGCTGGGTAAGCACTTTACGCTTGTTGTTGTTCTTATTTTTGGTCATTTTATGGCTGAAAAAATGGCAGCTGTAGACAAAGTGAAAGCAACAATCGATAGTTCAATTAGAGATGTGCAAATGTGTGAACATTTGCGTGAGTCACGCAAATATAAGTCTTAGAGATGACAAAGTGAAAGCAACTATCAATATTTCAATTAGAGATGTGCAAATGTGTGTACAATGGCGTGAGTCACGCATATATAAGAAATATTATATTATTATTAATATTATATTACAGATTTAATATCTTCTGAGACATATGTTTAAAAAAAAAATAATTTAATAATTTTTTAATGGTTTATTTATTATTTTTCTGTGTTAAAATCTGAAAAAAACTCTGAAAATTTTAAAATTGTCACGCTGTTTGTAACGCATAGCAGAAAGCATCTCCGTTCGCTTAAACTATATATATTTTCTTGATCAGCTGAGTTTATTTCCGTCTGTCCGTCTGTTTCTATGCTATCTGCTCCCTCTGTTTTAAAGCTATCTTGACCAAACTTAGCAAAAAGTCTTTAAATACATATAGGCTGCACATTTATCGGATTCGGCCGGATCGGATGACTATATGATATAGCTGTCATATAAACGGTCGTTCCTAAAACTAGTTCCAGCAAGAAAAACTTTTTTGTTTTCCATCGTAGCGTCACCAATCTTGGAAAAAATTAGTTTCTAATACTTTCACATAATTTTGGAAAAATTTTATCAAAATCGGATGACTATAGCATTAAGCTTTTAATGGTAACGCGATCAAATTTTGATTCTTAATGATTTTAAATTTATAAATATCTGATATCTATATCCTATATATATTCTACATTTTAAATCAGTTGGAGTGAACTTTTTCAAGTGTATTAAAACTTCGGCACAGTCGAAGTTAGCTTTGCCTCTTTTTTTTTTTTAATATTTATATGAAAAATAAAACAAACAAAAAAAAATTTTAATTTAAAAATGTATTTCCGCGTACTATTTTTTCCTAATAAAATGTTTTTTCTTCTTAAGAAATATAAATATTGAAGGAATTTAATTTAAAAATTAATTTTCGACAACTTAGACGTTTTTTTCGTAATAAGCAGCCCAAAAAAAATTTTTTTAAGACTTTTTTGGGAATTCTAGCTCATATTTTCATTAAGAGAAATTTTTTTAATATTTTTTTATTTATATTTTTATTTATTTCTTTTCCAAATTAATTATTTTAAATTATTTTATTTATATTTGTATTTATTCCATTTCCAAATTTATTTCCGCCAGCTTTCAAAAAGTCCCATCACTAATTGCCTTAATTTCTGCTCACATATTTATGGCTTTGCCCCAAACGGTCACACTGCTTCAGAAATTTTTTTATTTACGCAAAAATAAAAGTTAAATATGATTAAAAGCAACGTGCTGCAACTTAAAACGTAATAAAAGTGCTTAAATTCGAAAGTGTGTGTGTATGTGAGTTGAAGCGACAGAGAGAGAGAGAGAGAGAGAGAGAGAGGGAGTGTGGGAGAGTGCGTAGGAGCTGCTGCTGCCCCCCAAAAATGATGCCCTACAATGTGCGTTCCGCCGGCGGCGGCAGCGTCAGTGGCATTTTACGCAAAACAGGAGCTGCTGCGGTATCATCTACTGTGGCCAATGGCAATGGTGGTGCTGCCACGGGTGGCACACTGGATGCCCGCCAACCGCCATTGGAGCTGCTTGTCTTTGGCTATGCGTGCAAGATCTTTCGTGATGACGACAAGGCCAAAGAAATGGATCATGGCAAACAGTTGATACCCTGGATGGGCGATGTAAATCTCAAAATAGACAGGTTAATAATTGTTGCCTTAATCAGGCGGCACCTTAACTCAAACTTTAATTTATACCGTTAATTGAATACACCCAAAAAACATAAACACACACATACACATACACATTTACCTCCTACATACATACATACATGCAAGCAAGTTGGTCTTGTTTTTGTTGTTGTTGTTGCTGGTGGGAACTGAAGAGCAGGAACACGAGTAGAAAAAGTGTGAGGAAGCTTCCACTTCTTTCTCTTACCTTTAGCTTCTGTGAGAGAGCGTGCAAAAAGTAATGAGCCTGCACGTAACCATAGGCATACCTACAGTTTCCTTATCAGGAAGGTAGAGTAAATATGCTGAGTGGCGTATTTTAGTAAGCTTTCCGCTTTTATAAATCTTTTACGATGAGGTTGCACGTAGCCATGGGCATACCTACAGTTTCCTTATCGGCAAGAGAGGAGATATGCCGACTGACTGCCATATTCGAGTAGCTTTCTGCTCGTATAAATCTTTAACGATGAGCCTGCACGTAACCATGGGCATACCTACAGTTTCCTTATCGGAAAGGTGGTTAATGCTAGGGCCTTGCCTCGCGAGTCCGTCTGCTTTTCAATTGCCCTCTAAGTCCCTGTGCCCTGGGACCTAAATGAGGCTTATGTCAGACTGTTGTGGTATCTCTTGGAGAGATTTGTGACCATCATTTGCCCATACCGAATTTTGGGAATATTGAGCTCGGCTGTCAGAAAAAATGCTTATTGTAATCAGCTGCGGGGTTGATTTTCACTTGAAAGTCACTACAATGATCTGGTAGTCTAAAAGAATGACTGATTAGTTAGAGCATACAACGTCACCCTCTCCAATATCGAGTTTCAAGCCGTCAGTGTAAATTTTCATAGATTTCGGCGGTCTTGGCGGACCCTGATTCCACTCTTCTCTAAAAAAAAAGGAAGTTGTCAAAGGGGGTAGAGAGGTATACTGTTGGGATAAAGTAGTCAGTGACTGTAGGAAGTAGGTTGATCCCCTGAAGGCTGCTAGAGTGCCCGAAAGCTGGTTGTGCGCCATTGTTTCGATTCTCTGAAGCGTGGAGCGCATAGGCTTAGCTATTCTATATCCCATAGGTTTAGAATAGCGTTGAGAGCATCACTAGGAGTGTTGCAGAGGGCACCAGTAATACATTTTTCAGCCATGCGCTGGTTCTTGAAGAATCTGCGCTGCTGGGCCACTATACTGATACTCCGTACAGTAAGATCCTTCAAACTAGGTGTGGAATCATCCCTCCTTTAAGCCCGATAGAGGGCGACAGTGGCTTTTCTCACCCAATCATCGGTGTTCAGTTTCCAATCAAGCTTACTATATTTGAAGAGTTTCTTCATTGAGGTTTGGAGGGACAACAGAGGGAATTTTATACTTCCTGATGAAGAGTACCAGCTGTTTTTTTTTCTTTTGCACTTTTTCTTGCCCAGTTGGTCAGGATTTATAGGGATGCGGTCAAGCGATCGCATAACGTTTGAGTGTACTTTCCCGAGAAGACGACGGCAATATCATCAGCCATCCCTTTTCCTTAATAGCGCTTTTGCAGCTACGTTCCATAGAAGGAGCGAGAGTACTTCCCCCTTAGGAAGTACCTCGACGACCCCAGTGATGCCTTGACTGTCGTACACCTAAGCAAATGAACGACAAGACTCACAGTTTGGGAGTCAAACCTCAGATTCGTTAGCGCTTCGGTGATAACGAAAGGGAGGACGTTGCTAATTTTTCTATAAAAAAAAAAAAAAAAAAAAAAAAAATTGAAGTCGTTCCATAAACTTAAGCATAGTCGCTGATAACAAGTGGCAGGACGTTGTTAAACACGCCTTCAAGGCCGAGCAAAGCTGCTGATTTTTCTATAATTCTCTGTAAAAAAAAAAAAAAAAAAAAAAAAATTCAAGTCGTTCCATAATCTTTAGCATAGTCGGTGATAACGAGTGGCAGGACGTTGTTGAACACGCCTTCAAGGTCGAGCAAAGCTGTTGATTTTTCTATAATTCTTTGTAAAAAAAAAAAAAAAAAAAAAAAAAAATAAAAAAATTTAAGTCGTTCCATAAACTTAAGCATTGACGGTGATAACGATTGGCAGGACGTTGTTAAATACGCCTTCAAGGTCGATCAAAGCTGCTGATTTTTCTATAACTCTCTGTAAAAAAAAAAAAAAAAAAAAAAAATTGAAGTCGTTCCATAATCTTAAGCATAGTCGCTGATAACGAGTGGCAGGACGTTGTTGAACACGCCTTCAAGGTCGAGCAAAGCTGCTGATTTTTCTATAATTCTTTGTAAAAAAAAAAAAAAAATAAAAAAATTGAAGTCGTTCCATAAACTTAAGCATAGTCGCTGATAACGAGTGACAGGACGTTGTTAAACACGCCTTCAAGGTCGAGCAAAGCTGCTGATTTTTCTATAATTCTCTGTAAAAAAAAAAAAAAAAAAAAAAAAAAATTGAAGTTTCATAATCTTAAGCTGATAACGCTGTTAACGAGTGGCAGGACGTTGTTAAACACGCCTTCAAGGTCGAGCAAAGCTGCTGATTTTTCTATAATTCTTTGTAAAAAAAAAAAAAAAAAAACCTACAAGTCGTTCCATAGTCTTAAGCATAGAGGACGATACACTGATGGGTCTAAAAGTCTTAGGGGTTATGTATGAAGATCACCAGAGTTTGTAGCCCTGGTGGCTGTGTTTTTCCTGCATAGATGAGCTGACCCCGTTCGTTTATTTTTTTTTTTTTTTCAAGTATCTAGACCCTCCAACTACAGCAACAACAACAAGCAAAACACTGTGTTTGATCCTTCCCCCCCTCATCCATTCCACCCCTCACCAACCCACTCGCACCATTGTAATAACAGCTCTTTTCAGTGCTTCTAAAACTGTAATCTTTTGCCATACAACAAAGAAAAGAAAAATTTTGTAATTCCTTTTTATATAATTATTATATATATATATTATTGTATATGTAAACCGATTAACGTTTTTAGCCACCGGAGCGGTATGTATAATTACAAAAAAAAAAAAAAAAAAAGAAACTTTTTTTTTTTTCAAAAATTTTTATATTATGGTATACATTATGCAATTATTTATGATTAAGTGAAGCAATTTTGAAATATTTTCCCGATGCTGCTGCAGCTGCTGTTGTCCTTTACCCCCGCCCCTTCCCCCTTAAAATGGATCCTCCCCACTAATAATGTTTTTCTCTCTGTTTATCTGTTTCTCTGCTTGCTCTCTTTGGCACACAAAACATACCAAAAAAAACATCCATTTAGATACGATGTGCGTGGAGCTCTGTGCGATTTGGCCGCCTACGAAGCGCCACCGGGCGGCTATGGCAATCGCCTGGAGTATCTCACCGCCGAGGAGCAGCGTGCCGAGCAACTGTGCGAGGAGGAGCGCTATCTGTTCCTGTACAACAACGAAGAGGAATTGCGTTTGCAGCAGGGTAAGTAGTGTCGGATGCACTGCCTCCTTAACTCTGTTTTTGCGAATTGTATTTAAATTCTAAGTGTCAAGAAACAAATGAAAATGAGACTAAGTAAATCAAGAATCAAAAATCAAACAAAAGCTAGAAAAAACCCCAAAAAAAATCAAATAAAAAAAAACCAAACCAAAATGAGACGGCCCATCATCAACGCCAACGCCTACGCCACCACAACCCACCACAGTCATACGGGGTCAGGTAAATAGAAACCACTTGCTATTTGACAGACTAAATGCTTTTTTCCAGAGAACAGATCGGCACAGGAGTCAGTCTACAAGGGATTAGGAATCGTTCAACAATATAAAGAAATTTAAAAAAAGAAAAATTCAAACTGAAAAAAAGAAAAACCACACACTCTCTCTCTCTCTCTCTCTGTCTGGCTGTATCGCTCTCTCTCTCTCTCACTCACTCACACAATCCCTGTGGGCTCCTAATACCTTCTTCTTCTTCTATTTCGTGTTATACTTGTTATATTTGTTATACTAAAGTCTCGCCATATCTTTTTGTGTTCTCTTATTTTTGCCAAAAATCCAAATCCGAACACACAACACCACAAAAAAACACACACACACACACACATATGTACGTCCAAGCAGAGGAAGATTTGAAGAGACTGCAACAGGAAACCTCTGGTGGCAACTACAGTCAAGTGGGATTTCAATATGAAGGAAAAGGTGGAGCAGGAGCAGGAGGAGGAGGAGGAGCATCAGCAACAGTTACAGGTGCAGCTGAATCTCAACTTTCGCCTAACTCAAATGCAAATGAAGAAAGTGAACTGCCCTTTGTCCTGCCTCGAAATCTACTGGTGGCTCCCACACCGGGAATGCAATTGGTGAGCTTTGGGTATTTGACAAATTTATGTTTTTATGTTGTATTCAGAGAATTTTGGGACTCTTATAACTTCATACCCTGCTCAGCAAAGTGGAATCTAGGTCGGAACTGTGGTTTATTGATGTAAACCCACTAGCAAAAGTTCTTTTGACACAATCAGGGAACATTGGGCTTAATAAAGGCCAAGTTATTGCCATTCTACTGGAACCAGTAATCTTGTAGAGTCATAAAAATGTACATCGGGGCACAATATCGCAGTAGCACCATTAACAATTCAAAAAATTGATCAAGCCCAACTGTTATAGTCAAAGTTTGTATATAACTTTATTTGTTATGCTTATAACTTGGCTATCGGTCAGCTGATCGTTATATGATGTATGGGGGATCCATAAAGAATGATGTTTAAAATATATGTCTAGAAGGTTCGAATAATCTAACTCCAAAACTGTGGAAGATATTGAGTGTTTTTTGAATTCCGGGGCGACAACTCTATCGTTCATCTGATCGGGGAATAATGTACTGGAAATTTATTAGTAATGACGATTCAAATTTATGTCTAGAAGGTTCGAACAATCTAACTCTAAAATTGTAGAAGATATGAGGTTTTTTTCGAATTGCAGGGGTGGCAACTCTACCATAAGGTACAGGGGATTGATTAGTAATGATAATTCAAATATATGTCTAGAAGATCCGAATAATCTAACTTCAAAATTATGGAAGATATGAGGTGTTTTTCAAATTGCCGGGGTGACAACCCTACCATCGTTCATCTGATTGGGAAATGTTGTATGGGGGATACATAAGTAATGAAGATTTAAATATATGTCTAGAAGATCCGAACAATCTATCTCCAAAATTGTAAGAGATATTAGGTTGTTTTCGAATTGCAGGGGTGGCAACTCTACCATCGTTCATCTGATCGGGAAATTATGTATGGGGGATCCTCAAGTAGTGATGATTAAAATATATGTCTAGAAGGTGCGAACAATCTAACTTCAAAATTCTGGAAGATATGAGTATTTTTGAAATTGCGGGAGCGACAACTCTACTATCAATCGTCTGATCGGGAAATAATGTATGGTGGATCGATAAATAGGGTTGAGTAAAATATATGTCTAGAAGATTCGAACAATCTAAGTCCAAAATTGTGCAAGATATGAGTTATTTTTTAAGTTTCAGGGGTGACAACTCTACTATCGTTTATCGGATTGGAAAATTATGTATGGGGGATCGATTACAAATGATGAGTAGAATATATTTCTAGAAGCTTCGAACAATCTATCTTCAAAATTGTGAAAGATATAAGGTATTTTTCAAATTGCCGGAGTGGTAACTCTACTATCGTTCATCGGATTGGAAAATGATGTATAGGGGATCGATTAGGAATGATAATTGATATATATATCTAGAAGGTTCGAACAATCTAACTTCAAAATTGTGGAAGATATAAGGTATTTTTCAAATTGCCGGGGTGGTAACTCTACTATCGTTCATCTGATCGGGAAATGATATATGGGGGATCGATAAATAAGGATGAGTAAAAGATATGTCTAGAAGGTTTGAACAATCCAACTCCGAAATTGTGCAAGATATGAGTTTTTTTTAACAAAATTAATTGCTAACTTTCAACCTAACCTTAGCAGCTGAGAGATATGTGAAAAGATTTTGAAAAGTTTTGTTGTAGTTGTTGTTACTGCGCCTTTTTGTTCCATTTGCTAATCACTTCATTTTCCCTTTCTCTCTCTCTCCCGTTTAGCCCGAGTCCCTGAAACAACATGCCATCATTGAGAAGACCGCCCGCTTTATTGCCACCCAGGGTGCCCAAATGGAAATCCTAATCAAGGCCAAACAGGCCAATAATTCACAATTCGATTTCCTTTCCCAGGGTGGACAATTGCAGGCCTATTATCGTCATCTATTGGCTGCCATTAAAATGGGCAAATATATCCAAGCGCCCGACACGGATCCATTGGATGCCCAACCGACTGACGATCCCATGTCCTCCTCCTCCTCAACAAGGCCAGAGAGTCCCAAACGTATGCCACAGATTATCACGGTGCCCACCATTAAGTACAAGCCATCCGCCAATTGCGCCTACACTCAGCTAATTAGCAAAATCAAGGGTGTACCCCTGCAGGCCGTGCTGGACGATGAAGTGGGCAGTGCCGGTGGCAATTCACAGCACTCCGGCGGCACCGATTCGCCCACACCCAGTTGCAAGTCGGAGAGTCAGAGTGAATTCACGCCCGTGCTGCTGCAGTACAATGGCAGCACCTTTGCCCACGAGGAGACGGCCAATGATGCAGTACCCAAAGTGGAGTTACTTAAGAACACCAGCGCCTTGGCCCTGGCCCAGAATTACAGTTCCGAAAGCGAGGAGGAACCGCAGCAGTTGGTCAAAAAGGAGGAACCGCCGCCTCCGGTGGTCTTCAACTTTCCCCTGCCTGAGACCAGCCTGAAGCATATTATTGACAAGACCGCCACATATGTGATTAAGAATGGACGCCAGTTTGAGGAGACGCTGCGCTCGAAAAGTGTGGAGCGTTTTAGTTTTCTGTTGCCCGAGAACAGATTCTATGCCTATTACATGTACAAAATAACCGGAGATGTGGATGCCGCATCCAAGGAGGAGAAGACACGCAAAGCGGCTGCCGTGGCGGCTGCCCTGATGAGCAAAAAGGGTCTCAGTTTTGGTGGACCAAATGATAAAGGTGAGTTTAAGTACTTGAATTCGAAAAGGAACTCTAGGCTAATTGTCCTGCCCACAGCTCCCGTTTGTTTCTCCATACGTGCACGCGATGAGCATACATCCCTGCAGCCGGCTTTGCCACAGGAGGGCAGCGATGAGGATAATGAAGAGGCTAAGGTGAAGGCCACAGCCGGCATGCCGGATAGTGTGCAGCGTGCCATTAAGCAGGTGGAGACACAGCTACTGGCCCGAAGTGGTGGTGTACACAAGGAACAGCGTCAGGGTAAGCTGAAATCTACCTACATATTTAGCTTGGGCATTCCCCTTTCATTCCCTACAAACCATTTGCAAAAATTCCAAATAGTTTAGAAGATATTGCCATTTCAGTGGAGCAAAATTCGTGCTTACGGAAGCACTCAATACAACCTTAAGAGGGGGTCTTCTACCTTTGAAAAAAAATTATTTTTTAGATTTTTTTGTTTTGCATTATTATTATAGCTGGGACATTCCCCTTTCATCCCCTTCAAACCATTTGCAAAAATTCGAAATAGTTTAGAAGATATTGCCATTTTAGTGGTGGAAGGTTCTTGCTTGAGGAAGCACTCAATACCAATACAACCTTAAGAGGGGGTCTTCTACCTTTGAAAAAAATAATTTTTTCGATTTTTTTGTTTTGCATTATTATTATAGCTGGGACATTCCCCTTTCATCCCCTTCAAACCATTTGCAAAAATTCGAAATAGTTTAGAAGATATTGCCATTTTAGTGGAGCGTAGGAGCACTCAATACCAAAAACCTTAGGGGTCTCACCTTTGAAAAAAATAATTTTTCGATTTTTTTGTTTTGCATTATTATTATAGCAAAAATTCGAAATAGTTTAGAAGATATTGCCATTTTAGTGGAGCAAAGTTCGTGCTTGAGGAAGCACTCAATACAACCTTAAGAGGGGGTCTTCTACCTTTGAAAAAAATAATTTTTTAGATTTTTTTGTTTTGCATTATTATTATAGCTGGGACATTCCCCTTTCATCCCCTTCAAACCATTTGCAAAAATTCGAAATAGTTTAGAAGATATTGCCATTTTAGTGGAGCAAAGTTCGTGCTTGAGGAAGCACTCAATACAACCTTAAGAGGGGGTCTTCTACCTTTGAAAAAAATAATTTTTTTCGATTTTTTTGTTTTGCATTATTATTATAGCTGGGACATTCCCCTTTCATTCCCTTCAAACCATTTGCAAAAATTCGAAATAGTTTAGAAGATATTGCCATTTTAGTGGAGCAAAGTTCGTGCTTGAGGAAGCACTCAATACAACCTTAAAGGGGTCTTCTACCTTTGAAAAAAAAAATTTTTTTTCGATTTTTTTGTTTTGCATTATTATTATAGCTGGGACATTCCCCTTTCATTCCCTTCAAACCATTTGCAAAAATTCGAAATAGTTTAGAAGATATTGCCATTTTAGTGGAGCAAAGTTCGTGCTTGAGGAAGCACTCAATACAACCTTAAGAGGGGGTCTTCTACCTTTGAAAAAAACATTTTTCGATTTTTTTGTTTTGCTTATTATTATAGTGGACATTCCCCCTTCCCTTCAACCATTTGCAAAAATTAAATAGTTTAGAAGATATTGCATTTTAGTGGAGCAAAGTTCGGCTTGAGGAAGCACCATACACCATCTTACTTGAAAAAAATAATTTTTGATTTTTTTGTTCATTATTATAGCTTGGACATTCCCCTTTCATTCCCTTCAAACCATTTGCAAAAATTCGAAATAGTTTAGAAGATATGCTTGGAGCTTCTCTTGGAAGCACTCAATACAACTAGCTTCTACCTTTGAAAAAAAATAATTTTTAGATTTTTTTGTTTTGCATTATTATTATAGCTGGGACATTCCCCTTTCATTCCCTTCAAACCATTTGCAAAAATTCGAAATAGTTTAGAAGATATTGCCATTTTGTGGGCAAGTTCTTTGGGCCCTCTTCTCCTTTATTTTTTTTTTTGTTTTCATATACTGACATTCCCCTTCTTCCCTCAACCATTTGCAAAATCGAAATAGTTTAAGATATTATATTCCCTCTTACTACTCCCTTTCATCCCTTCAACCTTTCAAAATCTTTCTTTTTTTCGATTTTTTTGTTTTGCATTATTATAGCTTGGACATTCCCCTTTCATTCCCTTCAAACCATTTGCAAAAATTCGAAATAGTTTAGAAGATATTGCCATTTTAGTGTAGCAAAGTTTGTGCTTGAGGAAGCATTTTTTTCGATTTTTTTGTTTTGCATTATTATAGCTTGGACATTCCCCTTTCATTCCCTTCAAACCATTTGCAAAATTCAAATAGTTTAAAGATATTGCTTTTGGAGCTTCTGCTTGAGAAACAATTTTTTTCGATTTTTTTGTTTTGCATTATTATTATAGCTGGGACATTCCCCTTTCATTCCCTTCAAACCATTTGCAAAAATTCGAAATAGTTTAGAAGATATTGCCATTTTAGTGGAGCAAAGTTCGTGCTTGAGAAAGCTATAGAAAAATGTTTTTTTATTTCGGGAAGTTCACTGCAAATGTCGGAATATGGGTGCGGGGGTGGGTTTTTAGTCGATATGTATTTAATTTTTCCTCTCTCATGCCCTAGCGGAGGAGCGTGTCAAGGATAAACTGGCTCAGATAGCCCGGGAAAAGCTGAATGGCATGATCTCACGTGAGAAGCAACTGCAGTTGGAGCGTAAACGCAAAGCCCTGGCCTTTCTCAATCAAATCAAGGGTGAGTCGGACTTGAATATAACCTTTGCCTAAGCTAATCTCTGTGTTTTTTTTTCCAGGTGAAAGTGCCACCACAGCTGCTGCGGTGCCCAGTTTAGCACCCAATCCACCAGAGGCCGCCGCCTCCCACACGTCTGCCAAGGTAGACAGCGATGCTGAGTCCAATGAATCGGTACGTTCCATACCCATTACCTACTTTGGACCAGAGGATGATGAGGATGTGGCCGCCGCCGCCAATGAGGAGGATGAGGAGGAGGGTGATGGCGATTTGGAAAAATACAATTTGCTTAACGATGACAGCACCAATACCTTTACCAGCAAAGCGCCACCTCCGCCGCCTGCCCTGCTCGATTTAGCCTCAACCGCTGCTGTTTTGCTCTCCGATGATGATGATGTGCAAGTGGTGGCCACAGCTGGTCCGCCCACACGTCTACGCCAAAGTGGCAGACGCAGTCGCAGCCGTTCAAAGTTTAGCTCAACGTCCAGCAGCCGCAGCAGCAGCAGCAGCAGCAGTGAGAGCAGCAGTCACAGCTCCACATATCGCCAGCGGCATAAGCGTAAGGCCAACATTGTGGAGTCCACGCGTAGCAAGCAGCAGCGACGTCGCAGTCACAGTCGAAGTTCTTCCTCCCGCCATCGTCAGCGCAGTCGAAGAAGTCGTAGCAGATCAAAAAGTAGTCGTCGCAGAAGCAGTCGCAGTCGCAGCCGTTCCAGCAGTCATGAAGATCGTCGACATCGTCATCATCGAGAGGAGTCCAGACGACATCGTCGCACTCCCAAGAAAAGTCACAAACGTCACAAGCGTCGACGACGCAGCAGTTCCCCCTGATGAGGATGAGGATGCAGTTTACAACTTAAGACTCTTATTTCTTTTTTAGTTTAAGTAAACAGTTTTGAAAGAAAATCCACTTTTTATTTCCTTTTCCTTTTCTTTTTTGTGAATGTTTTGAGCCAAGTAAATTTTGTTGTCCAGAAACAATAGAGAAATGGTGTTTTTTTTTTGTAACAGCATATATATTCTGAGTCGATATAGTCATAGATAGACTTCTTATTGGGTTTATATTAAATTTTTCCTCAATTTGTAAAAACCTCATATCTTCCACAATTTTGGACTTAGATTGTTCGAACCTTCTAGACACATATTTTAATCATCATTCCTAATCGATCACCCATACATAATATCCCGATCAGATGAACGTTGGTAGAGTTGCCACCCCGGCAATTTGAAAAATACCTTATATCTTCCACAATTTTGAAAATAGATTGTTCGAAGCTTCTAGAAATATATTCTACTCGACATTTGTAATCGATCACCTATACATAATTTTCCAATCCGATAAACGATAGTAGAGTTGTCACCCCAGCAATTTGAAAAATACCTTATATCTCCCACAATTTTGACGTTAGATTGTTCAAACCTTCTAGAGATATCTTTTACTCATCCTTATTTATCGATCTCCCATACATCATTTCTCGATCAGATGAACGATGGTAGAGTTCCCACCCCGGAAATTTAAAAAATACCTTATATCTTCTACAATTTTGAAGTAAGATTGTTCGAACCTTCTAGACAAAAATTTCAATTAACATTCCTAATCGATCCCCCATACATCATTTCCCAATCCGATGAACGATAGTAGAGTTGTCACCCCTGAAACTTTATAAGACCTCATATCTTCCACAATTTTGAACTTAGATTGTTCGGACCCTTCAGATAAATATTTCAATTATCATTCCTAATCGATCCCCCATACACCTTTTCCCGATCAGATGAACGATAGCAGAGTTGCCACCCCTGCAATTTAAAAAACCTCATATCTTCCACAATTTTGAAGTTAGATTGTTCGGACCCTTCTAGACAAATATTTCAATTAATCTATCCCCCATACACCTTTTCCCGATCAGATGAACGATAGTAGAGTTGCCACCCCTGCAATTTGAAAAAAACCTCATATCTTCCACAATTTTAGAGTTAGGTTGTTCGAACCTTCTAGACATATATTTCTACTCATCATTACTTATCGAGCCCCCATACATCGTTTTCCGATCAGATGAACGATAGTAGAGTTGTCACCCCCGCAATTTAAAAAATCCTCATATCTCCTGTAGTAATCGTTTGACAGATGAAGATATATTCCCCGCATCAATATTTTGGAGTTAGGTTGTTCGATTTTCCGATCAGATAAACGATGGTAGAGTTTCTCACCCCGGCAATTTGAAAGTCTCAATTTCTTAACCAGCTCGGTATTGATTTATATAAATATAAAGAAGAAGAAGAGTATAATCCAACTGGCAAATATTAAAAAAGCATGTAAATAAAATGTTTAGAATTTTATTTGATTTTACGCGCCCTCCTTTGATTATATCGATCTGTTCGATATGCATAGATACGATATCGATAACAGCTCACTCGCAAGCTAGTGTTGGCCGCGAGAGAGTGAGAGAGGGGGCAGCTACATTGCGGCGCAAACTTATTTAAAAAACACGAGCAAATAAATAATTAATATCATTAAGTAAATTAATAAAGTGTTGGCCGTGTGTTAAAGTACAAATTAATATCAAAGCCAAGCCAAACAGACCTGGCCTTGATCAATGCAGCTGTGAAAAAAAAAACAGGAGAAAAAAATGGCAAGCCCAAAAGTGCGTGAGTGCGTGAGTGTGTGTGAGTTTTTTTTTGCGACAAGTGCGGGCCGTTCGATTTGCTATTTAATATTACATATTTACAAATGTAACAAGTGTGCGGCCAAAATAGATATGATATCCAAAGTCAGGCCAAAACAGACCTTGCCTTGATCAATGCAAAGAAAGCTGTGAAAAAAACGGGAGAAAAAAATGGCAAGCCCAAAACTGCGTGAGTGCGTGAGTGTGTGTTTTTTTTTTTGCGACAAGTGCGGGCCGTTTGTTCTTGCCGTTCAATATTACATATTTACATATGTAACAAGTGTGCGGCCAAAAGATAATCGAGTTTTAAAGGAATTGCCAATTATTGTTAACCCAGGGGATTCTGAGAGTGCATTTGAAATGAATCAAACTCGGGGTAAGTGCAATAAATAAAATAGGAGAGAGGGGAAGAGCTCTGCAATTAAGACATAGCACTGTGTGTGAAATTATATGTATGTCAAAGACATGGTGAAATTATATGTATGTAACCGTTATGTCGGTGAGTAAAATCATGGTAGTATTTATATAAGGTGAGGTCAGTTAAGACGGCTGCCTTTTTTTGGGGTACCAATGGAGTGGTGAAAAGCAGTCAGTCTGAATGGTGAAAAGTGATCATTGGTACCAAGGCGTACCTTTTACTGGTACGCCTATAATAAATACACCTTGATTGGTACCCCGATTGCATGGTGAATTTGGGTTGACTCTACCTTATATTATTATGCCATGACTGAAATGTGTAAGTTTAGAGACAGATAATGTTTGCATGTATAGAGGTATAGTGTTGTCAAATCATCTTTTTTCCTGCTGTTTTAGCTTTTTTTGCAACTCGTTTAAGGGAAACATTGGAAAACAGCGGAAATATTCACAGTTGTTCTACAAATCGCTTCCGTTTGGGTCATTTTTGGATCGAAAGCGATTTATAGAACACCTGGGTATAGCTTTATTTTAAATATATTTTTGATTTTTTTAAGCTTTTTGTTAAATTTAGTGAAAATATTTGCAAAACTTGTAAATAAATGGTTACTTTGACATATCTGTTAGCGACTTATCGATTTTTATTGGGTACCTTATTATCTTGCCAACTCTTACTTGTATCAAACTATAATCTCCTTCTACAAAAGTAAAAAAAAATTAGGAAAAATTTTAAAAACGTCGTAAAACATTCTCTAATAACCATATAAAGGGTCATACTGGTATGTAGTTTTTAAGTAGAGGTTTCAATCAATCCAAAATGCCAAAAATTAAAGTAAGTAGCTCTATTTTTGGAGGAGCTTTGTCATATTAGAGTGTTTTAAGGCCTTTGAGGTACCCACAAAATATTTTACGGGCATTTTGAAGGCTATGTTGAACTGTAATCTCAAAGATACGATAACATATTATTCAAAACGCAGAAGATCTTTAACGTAGCTCTTTCTTGAGCGGAGCTATGTCTGATTTTAGGTAATGGATTGTTTCAGAACGTTAGTTAGGGCTGTTGTAGCCCCCAAAATATATTTTACGCTCGCCTTTAGGGTCATATTGGAACGAAGTCTTTAAGTACAGGCTCCAAAACTTGAAATATTATTAAAGTATTCAATTTATGACGAAGCTACGATCGATTTTAGGTTAGAAATTAACGCCAAAAAGTATTTTAAGGCCATAGTAAGGGTAGAATTGGAACATAGTCTTGAAGTATGATTTTCATTCTATCCAAAACGCCAAAGATCATAAGCGTAGCTATATTTTCGGCGGAGATACAAAAAAATCTAAAGATAAGGTCGTGAATCATTCTTTTGTGACCGTGTAAAGAACCCTTCTGGTACGTAGTCTTAAAGTAGAGGTTTTAATCTATCCAAAACGCCAAAAATCAATAAAGTAGCGCTATTTTAGGCGGAGTTGCGGCAGATTTCAGTTTAAGAATTGATTTTGAGCATTATACGGTTGTAAAACTTTCTTTTATGACCGTTTAAAGGGCCATTCTGGTAAGTAGTCTTAAAAAAGAGGCTTTAATCTATCCAAAACGCCAAAAATCATTAAAGTAGCTCTATTTTTGGCAGAGTTACGTCAGATTTTAGGTTAGGAATTGCTTTTGAGCATTATACGGTCCTAAAACATTCTTTTATGACTGCAGAGGTTTCAATCTATCCATAATCTTTCGTGAGAACAACTGAGAGCGCTCTCTTGTGGAGACGCTTAAAAGCCTTGCCCAAGCTGTGTTGCCAATTTAACCGGAAGCATTTCTAGTTATTTTTATACCCTTGCAGAGGGTATATTAAAATTGTCACGATGTTTGTAACGCATAGAAGGAAGCATCTCCGACCCCATAAACTATATATATTCTTGATCAGCATGACGAGCTGAGTCTATATAGCCATGTCCGTCTGTCCGTCTGTCCGTCCGTCTGTTTCTATGCTATCTCCTCCCTCAGTTTTGAAGCTATCTTGACCAAACTTTGCAAAAAGTCTTTAAATACACATAGGCTGCACATTTGTCGGAATCGGCCGGATCGGATGACTATATCATATAGCTGCCATAGGAACGATCGGTCCATAAACTAGTTCTAGTGAGAAAAACTTTTTTGTTTTCTATTGAATCGTCACCAAACTTGGTATATATTAGTTTTATACCCCTTCACACAATTCTGGAAAAATTTATCAAAATCGGATGACTATAGCATATAGCTGCCATATAAACGGTCAGTAAAAAAACTAGTTCTAGTGAGAAAAACATTTTTGTTTTCTATCGTAGCGTCACCAATCTTGGTTTATATTAGTTTTATATGCTTTTACACAATTCCAAAAAAATTTATTAAAATCAGATGACTATAGCATATAGCTACCATATAAACGGTCAGTCAAAAAACTAGTTCTAGTGAGAAAAACTTTTTTGTTTTCCATCGAAGCGTCACCAATCTTGGTATAAATTAGTTTTATACCCCTTCACACAATTCTGGAAAAATTTATCAAAATCGGATGACTATAGCATATAGCTGCCATATAAACGGTCTGTCAAAAAACTCGTTCTAGTGAGAAAAACTTTTTTTGTTTCCCATCGAAGCGTCACCATTCTTGGTATATATTAGTTTTATACCCCTTCACACAATTCTGGAAAAATTTATCAAAATCGGATGACTATAGCATATAGCTGCCATATAAACGGTCGGTCAAAAAACTAGTTGTAGTGAGAAAAACTTTTTTGTTATCAATGGTAGCGACTTTCAAAAACTGCAAGGGTATTTAAAACATCGGCGTAGCCGATGTTAGCCTTCTATTTTTCAAAAATAACTTGCCATCTTGAGCCCAATTTGATTGTGAACCAGTTCTCAAGCACAAAATTGTTTAACAATATAGCATCACCCTATTTCGCCTATGGTTCTTCCCCCCTACCCCGACCCCATGCGTCATCGATTGGCCATAAAAGCACGCCCGCCTCATGCTAATCAGTTTAGTTGCTAACACAATGTCTCACCAGACGCTCATATCCAATTTCGGTCTGTTGCTCTTCAGCTGCTGCTGCTTGTTACTTCTGGTAGCTGCCCAGCCGCCCATAAGTGAGTTTGAGATAGAGATACCGATACCCCCTCCCGTTACTACCCATTCCATTCCCTATTAACAGCTCCTCGCGCATGCAAGTCCAATGAAACGTTTCTGCCATGTGGTCCCAGTTGCCAAACAGAATGCGCCACCTTGGGTCAACCCTGCCTCATACGACACATACGTTGTCCGGATGGCTGCTATTGCAACAAAGGCTATGCCCGAGACGCACAAGGCACCTGTATACCCATACGACAATGTCGTCGTCGTTCCTCCTACACTTAAGATTTGCTGGTACAGCTGGCTTAAAATGAGAATTGAAATCGAATGAGTGGAAAATAAAAGCGTTGTGACATAAGATTGAGGCATTGATAAGCGGAACAGCTGGCTTTTGTTGTGATGAGTTTTAATTAGTGCCATTTGTTTTTCGATGATGATTATGATGATGATAATGGATGACACGACAGCAACTTGTTTGGGGTTTTTTTTTGTGCTGGTTTTGCGTTGTAATTATTAGACAACCCCCATTTGTAGTTTCTGGTTCTAAAGCATAAACAAATCAGTTTGAAGTTAATCGAATGAGATAAACTCACATTGATTTGATTTGAAGACCTCAAAAACGACGATCAACCTTTGGGTTAGATTTTTCAAAATTGAAAATTGACTTTTGAAGGTTTAAACTCCCACGTTTTTTAAAGAAGCTTCAACCTTTTCCGACCTTTGGGGTAAATTTTCCAAAACTGAAAATTAATTTTGAAGGATTAAACTACCATTTATTTGTTTTGAAGAGGTTCTGAAGGTTGAAACCAAGGCTGCTTACCTCTCAAAATTCGGAAGAGGTTCCGTTCGGAGGTTCAAACCGTCCGTCCGTCTGTCCGTCTGTTTCTATGCTATCTCCTCCCTCGGTTTTGAAGCTATCTTGATCAAACTTTGCAAAAAGTCTTTAAATACACATAGGCTGCATATTTGTCGGAATGGGCCGGATCGGATGACTATATCATATAGCTGCCATAGGAACGATCGGTCCAAAAACTAGTTCTAGTGAGAAAAACTTTTTTGTTTTCTATCGTAGCGCCACCAATCGTGGTATATATTAGTTTTATAGGCTTTTACACAATTCCGAAAAAATTTAATAAAATCGGATGACTATAGCATATAGCTGTCATAGGAACGATCGGTCTAAAAACTAGTTCTAGTGGGAAAAACTTTTTTGTTTTCCATCGTAGCGCCACCAATCGTGGTATATATTAGTTTTTATGCTTCCACACAATTCCGAAAAAATGTATCAAAATCGGATGACTATAGCATATAGCTGCCATATAAACGGTCGGTCCAAAAACTAGTTCTAGTGAGAAAAACTTTTTTGTTTTCCATCGTAGCGTCACCAATCGTGGTATATATGAGTTTTATATGCTTCCACATAATTCTGGAAAAATTCATCAAAATCGGTTGACTTTAGCATATAGCTGCCATATAAAAAGTCGGTCCAAAAACTAGTTCTAGTGAGAAAAACTATTTTGTTTTCCATCGAAGCGTCACCAATCGTGGTATATATTAGTTTTATATGCTTTTACACAATTCCGAAAAAATTGATCAAAATCGGATGACTATAGCATATAGCTGTCATAGGAACGATCGGTCCAAAAACTAGTTCTAGTGGGAAAAACTTTTTTGTTTTCCATTGTAGCGCCACCAATCGTGGTATATATTAGTTTTATAGGCTTCCACACAATTCCGAAAAAATTTATCAAAATTGGATGACTATAGCATATAGCTGTCATAGGAACGATCGGTCTAAAAACTAGTTCTAGTGGAAAAAACTTTTTTGTTTTCCATCGTAGCGTCACCAATCGTGGTATATATTAGTTTTTTATGCTTCCACATAGTTTTGGTAAAATTCATCAAAATCGGTTGACTATAGCATATAGCTGTCATAGGAACGATCGGTCTAAAAACTAGTTCTAGTGAGTTAAACTTTTTTGTTATCAATGGTAGCGTCTTTCAAAAACTGCAAGGGTATTTAAAACATCGATGTTAGCCTTCTATTTTTCTTAATTATTTATATTCATAAACATAGCATACTTTTAAGGGCATAAATCATGATTTTTTAATTCCTTTAGTTTCCCTTAGTTTATTAAATACAAATGATCTGCTTAAGCTTTGTTTAATAATATTCAGATTCACCTGTTAGACAAGATCGTAGTCGTCTGAGGCTGAAGTACGTTTTTTGTTGTTGTTGATACAGCTGGAAATAGGTTTTCTATTTAAATTGCGAGAATTTGAGGTTGTTTATAAATTCTATTTTTATTTCTTCCAGAAATTGGGGAAGTAACTAAGCTGGGGCGAAATTTTACCTTTCTGTGGTGGGGTTTTTTTTTGGGGATAAATGGAAGCTTTGATCTAGACACTTGAGCTTTGATTAATGTTTGAAGCAAATCAATCAAAAGCCACGAATATCACAACCCCGACCATCTTATCAACAACAACAACAAAAAAGGTGCACAATGGGGCAATAGTGAAAAGTGGTTAGAGGAGGGGGGGGGGCGGCTGGGTGGCTAAAGTAAATCCCATTGACTAAGCCGTGCAACGAATCGAGCCTCGATGACAACAAGCAAAATGTAAATGTTTACCGTCATTGAGTCAAAAATGTTGGCTGGCGCCCAAAACCAAACGTTAATAAACTCTCCAGAACGAGAGGGGTTGGAGGCAGTGGGGAGGCGTGCTCGATTTACATGAGCAAACATGAAGGGCATATGTGTACCTTTCTACACGCCCCCACAAAAAAAAAAAAAAAAAAAAAAAAAAAAAAAAAAGTTATATGAAAAGAACTCTCTGGGAGAGCGAGCGTTCGGATTTGGATTTGAAATGCAAACATGTTTGCCTGGGCCGGGCCTCCCCCCCCAATCCCTTCCACGTGTTTGTTTGTCTATGTCAAAGACGCGCAGCGGTGGCTCTGCCAAAGCTTTGAGAAATATTCCGCAAATTCATTGAATTTCCACCAAAAAAAAAAAAAAAAAAAGAAAAGAAATAGTGTTGACGACGGGCGTACGCATTCAACCATTGCCTGCTGTGCGAACCGCCGGAAATTCAAACGCAATCAAAGTGAAAAAGTTCGACAAAAAAAAAAAAAAAAATCAAGCAAAGCTGAAAAGAATTGACTGCATATATGAATATCCAAGCATCCAGCCAGCCATCCATCCATCTATCCAACCAACCGCCCATATCAACAGCAACTGTCAGTCAATCTTCGAGTGTTTGCAAAAAAAAAAAAAAAAAAAAAAAAAAAACGAACCAGAAAAGGCCGAACCGTGTGAAAAGTGTGCAAAGAGTTGGAATACATTTATATAGCAGTTAATGCTTAAATAATTTGGACTCTTTATCTAAACTCAAGTCAACCCAAAATTGGCTTTTGAAATGGGTTGTTGATTTATACATTTAACAAAGTTTCAGTTTATTGTGAAAGCGAGATTCCAATCGGAGGGATAAATAACGGATATATATAACTAACATAGCATACTTAAGGGCTGACAACTTAATTGCAGCTTTCCATGTTGTTGGTCCCTCGCCTTGTTAACATGATGCATAACAATATTGGCAACATGTTTATGACTCCAAAAGCTACTATAAAAACAAACTTGCTTTTCCCCCTCCCTCCCTCCACCCGCACACAGCATTGTGATGTTTCGACACGGGCTTTGTGAGCAAAAGCAACAAAATCAATATGCTCTGCATCATCATGATGACGATGACGATCAGGAGCCAAAGTGTTGGCATCGTTATAACGATTGCCATTGACTTGAACTTTGTTGCCGCTGCCACTGCCACTGATGCTTCCTGTTGTTGACGAAAAATCCATGCAATTTGACAGATATCAAGTTGTATGGCAATTGACACGCGGACATGTTGACATTTTTGCACTTGCCCATGGATACATGGATGCACAATTGTTGTTGTTGTTGTTGTAAAGGCACTTCAGTTGACCTCGTTCTATGCCTACAGCAGAGAGCAACCCCATGACCCAACTGATACAGCAATGGCATTTGAAGTTGTTGCCATAAAATGCAATTGTTTGTACAATGTGTGTGTTTGTATGAAAAGTTCGACTAGGAAATACCCTGGAAGAAAGTACTAAACGAATCCGCGAATTTTTATAAATTGTGCTTAAAAAAATAACGTTTTACTCAAAAGAAGTACGAATTCTTTAATTCAACCATACTTTCGTTTTTCAAGAATCAAGAAGGGGCAAAAAAGAAATCATAATATTAGCCCTTCCAAGTATGCTATGTTTATGAATATGAATAACACTAGGCTACAAGGTACAGTTTATATTCAGAAGGAGATGTGTTGATTCTAGATGATTTTCGTAAGCTTAACACGAATCTGTTTGTCTGTATATATCCATCACTTTATGGTAATTTGAGCCTTATTTAAGGCCTCTTTCCAGATGACATACAGGGTTGCCCATATTCGACGGACCCATCTGGCAACGCCATAACTTTTGACAGAGATGTCAGATCGCTTAATGACCTACCGCGTTTGAAGCGTCAGTCCAAGCAGATTTTTACCATGGAACAATACACGCCACGCGAGCGCTCTGAAATAGTTGAAATTTACATTCAACAGAACAAGTCAATTGTGAAAACTCAACGTGCTTTTAAAAAATTAAAAATTCACATTGAATGGGACCGTAAATAAGCAAAATTGCCGTATTTACGCCACTGAAAATTCTCAGGAGATTCAAGAAGTGCCTCTTCATGACGAAAAAGTCACAGTTTGGTGCGGCGTTAGTGCGAAAACGGTCATTGGGCCGTTTTTCTTCCAAAATGAAAATGGCCATGCTGTTACCATCAACCAGGAGCGTTATCGCGACATGATGACCAATTTTGTGATGCCAATTATTCGTCGAAAGCGTATGAGGCAGTTCTGGTTTCAACAAGACGGCGCTCCACCGCACACAAGTCGCATAACAATCGATTTTCTGAAGAAATTGTTTCCGGGCCGTTTGATGTCGAAAAGTGGTGATTTGGACTGGCCACCGCGTTCGCCCGATTTGACGCCGCCTGACTTCTTCTTGAGGGGATATTTGAAGTCAAAGGTTTACGTTAACAAGCCAAGGACCGTAGAAGAGCTCAAGGACAACATTCGTGAAGAAATAGCCGCTATTCCGGCCGAAATGTTGGCGAAAACGATGGAAAATGCTGCAAAAAGGGCACAATACGCCATCAACGCCAGAGGCGGCCATTTGAGAGATATCTATTCAAAAATTGATGTAAACAAATCTACTTGGAACAAATTAAATGATTAAGATTGCCAACCGCCAAAATGTTTTTTTTTTCTTTGATTTTTAAAAAAAAAACATGGGTCCGTCGAATATGGGCAACCCTGTACAAACTTATTTCGGCACAATCCTTCATATGAATAGAAACACTTTTGAAAAGCTAAATGCTTTTGAAAAGCTGTCTTATTTATATGAAGCATAGTGTCGAAATAAACTAAGTTTCCTAAGCTTTAAAATACATTATCCCACACAATTCTGAGATTTTGATTTGAACGAAGATATGCACTGGTGGCCAGGGAATCAAACCGAATCGAATTTCGGTTCCGGTTCTGGTACGTACCAAAACTAATGTTTCGGTAAAAGGTTCTGTTTAGGTTATAGTTTATTTCGGTATTCGGTTCCGCCGGTACCTTGGTTTTTATTTCAGTATACCGGTACGTACCGGTATATACCGGTATAATTTAAAAATCCTCTAAACCGAAGATATAATAAAACGGCTAGCAACCTACACATCAGAAAGTAGTTATAAAGAAGGAAAATTAAACATAATAAACTGTACCCCAGATGGAATGATGGAATGTGAAACGTTCAGATAACGTCACCAATCACAATTTAACCCTGCTCTTAGGTTAAGCCCATTTGGTTCAATTATTAATTCGTTTCCATTGTAAATGCAAAAATGAAGGATAAATTAAAAATATTTGGAAATTATTGAACAAAAATTGATGCAAAGAAATAAGATGCAATTTTTATTTTTATTGAATATTTCAGTATATACAAGATGGTCCCTTAACCTAAACTTTGTAAGTTTTTTCTAACGTTTACCCTGAGGAAATCCCTGATTGAAGCAATAAAACTGAAATAACAAAAAACTCAGAACCAAAACTGTACCGGTACAATGTTTCGGTTCTTTTCGGGCATTTCGGTTCCAAAAATAAAGGTTCCGAAATACCGGTTCTGAAAAAATTAATAATAACGGTTCCGGTTACGGTTCTGGTTCTGAGTTTTAATCTGTTCTTTTCGGTATACGGTTCCGGTTCGGGTTGCGGTTTGACTAATGAATATTTCTACATTTGGAAGCTCAGGAAGCCCGAAACGAATATCGGTTCCGGTACGTACCAAAATGAGAATTTCGGTTCCGATACGGTACCTAAATTTTTAATTCGGTATACCGGTACAAGTATAATTTTTTCTATATAAAAAAAATTTCAAATTGTTTTAAGATATCCAAATAATAAATGGATGTAATAGAATTGAAAAATTGTGTTCTAAGAATAGGTCGAAAAATAAAGTTTTTTAAAATATATACAAATTTCTAGCCTTTTAATTTTTGACAAACAATTTCGCTTAACGCTTATAGTTAGCGCTCCTAGTAGTATCCCTACACTACAGAGAAAAACTAACGAGAATTCAGGATATCTTATTCTTTTGTCGATAAGATGAGCTCGCCATAGGGACGATTTTTCAACTATCTGTCACGTAACCTTAAAAATAACAGAGAAAATTGTGAGTTTATCCCTTTTTTTTGTTTTTTTTTTAAATTAAAAAAAAATTAAAAAAAAAATTTTTTTTAATTTGAATTTGTCCCTATTAACTTCTATAAAATCTTTCTAAAAAGCAGCCATATATTTCTTAGTTATTATTTTTGAAATAATCGGTATACCAGCCAAAAAAAAAAATTCTTTCCCGATTTGGAAAGATTTGAACCCATGGTAAAATACTCAAAGGTATATATTAGGTCTAAAAACGCTCTAGAACAGTGGAAAACATAAAAATCTGCCTAAGCATTTTCTTACATTACATTTTTCTTAATATCATAAATCAAAACTTTCCTAAAATAGAAAATAATAGTTCTAATTTGAGGGAAAAATTTCTTTAAGAGCGAATTTCTAAAATGTAAGACCTTTTTATACCCTTGCAGAGGGTATATTAAAATTGTATAAAGTATATATATTCTTGATCAGCATGACGAGCTGAGTTCATTTCCGTTTGTCCGTCTGTCCGTCCGTCTGTTTCTATGCTATCTCCTCCCTCAGTTTTGAAGCTATCTTGACCAAACTTTGCAAAAAGTCTTTAAATACAAATACGCTGCACATTTGTCGGAATCGGCCGGATCGGATGACTATATCATATAGCTGCCATAGGAACGATCGGTCCAAAAACTAGTTCTAATGAGAAAAACCTTTTTTGTTTTCCATCGTAGCGTCACCAATCGAGGTATATATTAGTTTTATATGATTCCACACAATTCTGAAAAAATTTATCGAAATCGGATGACTATAGTATATAGCTGCCATATAAACAATCGGTCCAAAAACTAGTTCTAGTGAGAAAAACTTTTTTATTTTCCATCGTAGCATCACCAATCGTGGTATATATTAGCTTTATATACTTCCACACAATTCTGGAAAAATTGATCGAAATCGGATGACTATAGCATATAGCTGCCATAGGAACGATCGGTCTAAAAACTAATTCTAGTGAGAAAAACTTTTTGGTTATCAATGGTAGCGCCTTTCAAAAACTGCAAGGGTATTTAAAACATCGGCGTAGCCGATGTTAGCCTTCTATTTTTTTTCTGAGTGTATATATCGCTATTTTATATATATTTTAAATAAGCATAAATCAGTAAAATAAATAATATGAAACCGTTTCGGTATAGTTCCGGTTTTTTTAGTTCCTATTATAACGGTAAACAGTTTCCGGTTTTGAGAATTTTAAAATCGGTTACGGTTTCGATAATAGTACGTGGCTTGAAACGGTTTATTTTGGTTATCGGTTCCGCTTCCGGTATTATTCCCTGAATTAAACTTCCATTTATTTGTTTAAAAAATAATCTTTTCCGACCTTTAGGTTAGATTTTCCAAAATTAAAAATTGGTTTTGAAGGTTTAAACTTGCATTTATTTGTTATAAAGTGCTTAAAAACGACTTTAAAATCAGCTTCAACCTTGATTCTCCACTTTTTCTAACTTCGGGGTAGATTTTCTTAAATCGAAAATAGTTTTTTGACGATTTAATCTCCCAATTATTTGTTCTTAAAAGCTTACAAACCGAATAATAAAAAATTAAAAAAAAAAAAACGAAATATTTTTTAAATTTTAGGTGCGAATCGGATTAATTTCCATCATTGTAAATAAAGATAATTGATCGATTTGACAAGATCTTTAGTTATCGTAGACAAAAACTGATATCAAATTATCAAAATCTAGTTTTAATATTTCAATAAGTCTATACTATCCAACATACCCTCCTCTCTACATACAAAATCAGCTTTGGCTCTTTGACTGTGCTTCCGTTTGTTTTTGGTTCCACCTTCGTGTCACGCACACTCATCAATCGTGAGTGAGAACTAAACCCCCTCATCGGTGTTCCATTTTATGTGTGTGTGTGTGTGGTCGAAAAAGTTTTGTTTTTGCGGTTTGTTTTAGTTATTGCATTTCTTTCCCTCAAATTGTGTTGCTGTGTTGTTTATTGCAGTTTGTCTGTTTTACAGCTGTAACCACCTCATCGCATTCAGCAATCCTTATCGCATGCCAAACACAATTTGCTTCAAACCATAAACTGAAATTTGTGCCACATTTGTCATTTGTGTTTGCGGTTGGCATACGATTTAATTGAAGTGACGCAAGGATGACACATAAGATGGCCAAAGAATTTTGGGAACAATTGTGGGCAAATCTCTGAATACTAGTAAATCATAGCAAATAGTAGCTAAGACTACCTACCCGCTTATCAATTCAACATTCCACAATCCCCGACCTCTAGGAAGTAATTAATTATCGCGCCAGCAGCAATTGGTTTTCTCATTAGGCCCCACCACAGACCTTTTGGGGTCAAAGTGTTTAAGTTGGGCTCTCTGTATGCATATCGGTGTGATGGAGCAAATGATTTACAATATACCCAAACAGACATAATAGGATTCAAGAATACATACGCTTCAATTTGGCGTGCGCTTCAAGCATTGCGATTATGAAAATTAAAATGAAATATTTGCATTCAAGTGCAGAGCACACACAAACAGGCAGGAACTGAAACTGAAACTGGAGCAGCCAGTTGGCAGCGGATGTGTTTGTGTGCGTGTGCTTGTGTGTGTGTGTATCCCCATCATCATTGCATCAGTGCAAGTATCATCATTACAGGACCCTGACAACAGGCGGAAACGGAAACGTTGAAAAAGCAATTGGCAAATGGCCTCCTTCTCTATGTTTGTGTTGGTCTAAACAGTTGGCAATTTATTGCCAAGTGCAATTAGTTGGACCAACATCCGTTGGGCGCCATCAATGAGCCTGTATTGACACAATAATATAGAAGCCACAAGTGTAAGTTTTGAGGTGAAATACTACCTAATGTGGGATACATAGTGCAGAGAATAGTGCTGAAAAACGATGTTGAAAAACAATGTTGGAAACTGTGTTGGAAAACAGTGTTGGATACAACGTTGTAAACAGTGTTAGAAAACAGTATTGGAAAACAGTGTTAGAAAACAATGTTGGATACAATGTTGGAAACACGGATGGAAAACAGTATTGGAAAAAAAAAATGTTGGATACAATGTCGTAAACAGTATTGGAAAACAGTATTGGAAAACAGTGTTAGAAAACAGTATTGGAAAACAGTGTTGGAATCAGGGAAATAAACCGTTTAAAACCAGATACCGGTATCGAAACCGGAACCGAAATTAATTTTTTTTAAAACCGTTAACCGTTATAATAGGAACCGAAAACCCCGGAACCATACTTGGACATACTTGGATTGCTTGGACATTCCCGTTTCAAGCCATTTTTAAAAATTCGAAATAGTTTAGAAGATATAGCCATGGAGCAAAACTCGTGCTTGAGGAAGTACTCAATAGCAATACAAATTAAGAGGGTCTTCTACCCTTGAAAAAAAAAATTTTTTTTTTTTTTTTCCCCCCCGGGGGGTGTATAAAATTTTTCACGATGTTTGTAACGCAGTGAAGGAAGCATTTCCGACCACATAAAGTATATATATTCATGATCAGCATGACGAGCTGAGTTCATTTCCGTTTGTCCGTCTGTCCGTCCGTCCGTCTGCCGTCTGTCCGTCTGTTTCTATGCTATCTCCTCCCTCAGTTTTAAAGCTATCTTGACCAACCTTTGCAAAAAGTCTTTAAATACAAATACGCTGCACATTTGTCGGAATCGGCCGGATCGGATGACCATATCATATAGCTGCCATAGGAACGATCGGTCCAAAAACTAGTTCTAGTGAGAAAAACTTTTTTGTTTTCCATCGTAGCGTCACCAATCGTGGTATACATTAGTTTTCTATGCGTCCACACAATTCTGGAAAAATTTATCAAAATCGGAGGACTATAGCATATAGCTGCCATATAAACGGTCGTCCCAAAAACTTGTTCTAGTGAGAAAAACTTTTTTGTTTTCCATCGTAGCGTCACCAATCGTGGTATACATTAGTTTTATATGCGTCCACACAATTCTGGAAAAATTTATCAAAATCGGATGACTTTATTATATAGCTGCTATATAAACGGTCGGTCCAAAAACCAATTCTTGTGAGAAAAACTTTTTTGTTTTCCATCGTAGCGTCACCAATCGTGGTATATATTAGTTTTATATGCTTCCACACAATTCTGGAAAAAATTTTCAAAATCGGATGACTATAGCATATAGCTGCCAAAGGAACGATCGGTCTAAAAACTAATTCTTATGAGAATAACTTTTTTGTTATCTATGGTAGCGCCTTTCAAAAACTGCAAGAGGGTTTAAAAACCACGGTAGCCGATGTTAGTCTTCTATTTTTTAGTTTTGCATTATTATTATAGCTTGAACATTCCCCTTTCATTCCCTTCAAACCATTTGCAAAAATTCAAAATAGTTTAGAAGATATTGCCATTTTAGTGGAGCAAAGTTCGTGCTTGAGGAAGCACCCAATACCAATAAAAATTAAGAGGGTCTTCTTTGAAAAAAAAATAATTTTTAGATTTTTTAGTTTTGCGTTATTTTTATAGCTTGGACATTCCCCTTTCATCCCCTTTAAACCATTTGCAAAAATTCGAAATAGTTTAGAAGATATTGCCATTTTAGTGGAACAAAGTTCGTGCTTGAGGAAGCACTCAATACAAAGTAGCACCCTTAAGAGGGGTCTTCTACCTTTGAAAAAAAATAATTTTTTCGATTTTTTTGTTTTGCATTATTATTATAGCTGGGACATTCCCCTTTCATCCCCTTCAAACCATTTGCAAAAATTCGAAATAGTTTAGAAGATATAGCCATTTTAGTGGAGCAAAGTTCGTGCTTGAGGAAGCACTCAATACCAATACAAATTAAGAGGGTCTTCTACCTTTGAAAAAAAATATTTTTTTCGATTTTTTTGTTTTGCATTATTATTATAGCTGGGACATTCCCCTTTCATTCCCTTCAAACCATTTGCAAAAATTCGTAATAGTTTAGAAGATATAGCCATTTTAGTAGAGCAAGGATCTTGCTTCAGGAAGCACTAAATATATCCGTGTGCGTGTTTAATAAACTAAATATTCAACAAAACTCGAACTACGAATTTTGTAAAATTTTTAAGCAATTATTATTATTGTTCGCACTGCGGATTAATTACATTTGTGGCGAGTGTCTCTTAATAGTCCTCACTAACAGTCCCCCCCCGGCTGAGTCATTAAATCTGCAGTAATATTCCCTGTGCCGCCTCAATAAGACAAAATAAAAAAAGGACAAAAAAAAGCATAAACTCTCCTTGGACTAAGCCAACTAAAACGCCATTCATTTCACGCTTCGTCCGTTTGGAATCGTTTTTGTCCAGTTATTGCTGCTTCATGCCTTTGACCCGCCCTCCCTCCCTGCCGTCTTCTCTTTTGCCGCACTCGTCTGTGAAATGATGACAGTTGCGGTTTCTCTTGTGCTTTCCTTTTTTTGTTGTTGTTGTCCCTGCCTGTTTTGGCTGTTAGATTTATACGCAATTTTTTATGATTTACGAGCCAAAAAAAAAAAAAAAGAAGAAGGAGAATCCAACATTATTTTGAGGTGGCAAATCAATTTGCTTATAATAAATATATGTAATATAAGGTGAGGCAAGAAAATTGGAAAGGTCCTACCCGAACCGCCCGATTGGATAATTATATCTTAAATCAATGATAGCGTGCTTAAACTCAGCAATTGTCAATATTATATGATTTTAAGCAGTTTAGCCAAATTTGGGCAAAATCGGTTGATTACATCCTATAACTGTGATAGAAAAGATCGGTCGGAAAATAAGTGTTTCGAAGAAAACGTTGTTTTTTTTCATTTAAAATACCTAAAAACAGCAATTTTTTATATAATATGCTTTCAAGCAGTTACTCAAAATTTGGTCAAAATCGGATGACTATATCCCATAGCTATTGCTTGGAAAATGGATCTTTGTAGGAAAAATAATCTTTATTGTTTTCCCTGATAACGTTCTTAAACTCAGCAAATATGAATCCTATATGATTTCAAATGGATCTACAGAATATGGTCAAAATCGGTTGACTATATCTTATAGTTGACATAGGATCGATAGGTTGGAAAATGGGTTTTAGTATAAAAAACTTTTTCTTTTCAATGTTAGCTTTCTTAAACTCAGCAAATATGAATATTATATGGATTTAAAATAGTCCAACAAAATTTGGTCAAAATCAAGTGACTATATCCTATAGCTGGTATAGGTAAAATCGTTTGGAAAATGGTTCTTTGTAAGATAAACTTTTTTGTTTTCAATGATAGCGTTCTTAAACTCAGCAGTAATGAATATTATATGCTTCCAAACAATTTTGCAAAATTTGGTCAAAATCGTGTGACTATATCTTATAGCCGTCATAAGAAAAACCGATTGGAAAATGGTTCTTTGTAAGAATAACTTTTTTGTTTTTCATAACAGCGTTCGTAAACTCAGCAATTATGAATACTATTTGCTTTCAAATGGTTTTGCAGAATATGGTCAAAATCGGTTGACTATATCTTATAGTTGCCATAGGAACAATCGGTCAGAAATGGGTCTTTGTAAGAAAAACTTGTTTGCTTTCAATCATAGCTTTCTTAAACTCAGCAATTATGAATATTATATCATTTTAAGCAGTTCAGCAAAATTTGCGCCAAATCGGTTGACTATATCCTATAGCTAGTAAAGGTAAAATCGCTTGGAAAATGGTTCTTTGTAAGAAAAATTTGTGTGTTTTCAATGATAGCGTTCTTAAACTCAGCTTTAATGAATATTATATGTTTTTGAACAGTTCTATAGAATTTGGTCAAAATCGGATGACTATATCCTATAGTTGTCGTACAACTAATTGGGTAAAAAATTAAATTTTTTTTTCAATTAAGAATTTTTGACTTAGATAGGGAAAGGAATTTGTATCTACGAATAAAAATACTTGATTTCCTCCAGTTTCCATACAGAAATCTTGATTTTTTTTTCTCATAAAATTTGTGTGCTGCCTTTTTCGCTCTGGCCCACTGTGCGTTCAAGTTCACACTCTCTTTTTTTTGTGTGTGTGTGTGTCTTTGTTCTCGCTGATAATAAGAGTCGACACAGACAGACAGACAGAGACCCCTCGGCTGCTGGCGACCGACTGACCCGCGGCTGCCTGGTGTCCGATAAGCGACTGCAATATGTTCACCCCTCCCTCCCTTCCTCCCTCACTCCATCCACCCAGTCATATTTCAGGATTGTGTTTATGCAGCTTAACACTTTGGCTTGAACCGAGAGTTAAAAAGGAAGCCGTTAAGCGGCTTACTTTACCCTGTCCGGCAGTATTTTGCATTTACTTGTTGTATTCGGGAAGTTTATTTAACATAATTATAAAAAAAAAAAAAAAAATACACACAAAAAGAAAAGGATTATCTGGCCATTATTAGCGCTATTCCCAGACCAGCTAGACTCCATTTCCAGCTCACTCCAGCAACGCCTGATCGTAGAAATTCGGACACACTGCGTTCCTTAACCCGATCAATGGCCGCCTGGCAATTCGATTCTTTGCGCACATAACGGAACATGGCCTCCACAATATTGCTGGGTGTGATATTCTCGCAACGCTCCAAATGCTTAAGCGTACATTTCTCAAACTCATGCAGATCCACACACTGGCGCGGTCCCAAAATCAGTTCCGGCAAACTTATCTGCTCCACATTAAACTCTTTGGGCAGATAACCACCAAATGTGGCATTCAAGCAGCTGCCAATGTTATCTCTATTTTGCTCCAAGCACTCCGGTCCCTTTTCGGCTATGAACAGAGCGATCTGGTCGCCATTCTTGTAGCAAATGAATTCCAGCAATTTCTTCATAATTCGCTGCATGACCGCATTGTGGGCGCGCTCCTCCTGTGTCAAACAGGGCAGCAGCGCCTCGTTGAAATCATTTAGACAGGACTGAGCCTGCGGCAGGCGTAGACAGTATTTCTCAAAGACGACATCCAGATCACCCATTGGACTGGCACGCTCCACCTCATCGAGTATGACCGTGATATTGGCCAAACCATTGGCACACTCCATAAGACGCATGGCAGCCGTTTCGATATTGGCACTCAAAGCGGTTGCATTCACCTCCTCCTGGCCGGGTAGAGCCACATTTGCCTTTTGGCATTTCTGTTGCAGCATTCGCTGTACATCGGCCAGGGTGAGATTACTTTTGGCATAGGCTGCCGGCAAATATTGAGCTCTCAGCTCCTCCACATCCTTCATAGTAGCCGCATCGTTCGGCAATTGAGCTAGAGCTCTATGGACTATTACAAGACAGAGCAGCGTCAGCCACAACTGTGTTAGGTTCAACGTTCTCTCCATGACTGACTAAAGTAAGCCGATGAGAGCAAAAAGTTACGCTAGCCGGGCTCTAGCCGACGAAGTGTTATCTTATCGACACAGTTTTTCGAGCAGCTCTGGGCACAGCGGTCAATGTCTGAGATTAGGGATTTAGCAGCTCATAAAAAATATATTAAAAAAAAAAAAAAACAATCATTTACTCTCGAATTAAGTTTATGAGCAAAGAGTTCATAAAAGTAGCTATATCAGGGGTTGGTTTGAATATGAATAGTTAAAAAAAAAAACACAGTCAAGTCTAGCTATGAACAATTGGAAAAGGATTAAATTTTATATGTTCATAAACTTAGAACATTTTGTTATACGTGACTTAAAAAATTGATCAAGAAGGCAATGATCAATTTCCTCCTCAGTAAATCGCTGACTATAAACATTTTCGTAAATCGTGTTATTAACACAAATAGGCCTGTTCCTGTTTTCGATCAAATCAGGCGGAAATGGAATTAGTTAATGTTTTCGTTTTCAAAAACCGATTGTGTTATTCGGCAAATAATTTCAAATTTCTATTTAGCTTCAGTTGACTGTTCAGTAGAGTTGAAGAATCTGGTTCATTTTAATGATCAAGTTCGTTGGTTCATTTTTTGATGAACTATTCACTTTTGAACTATAGTTTATTTAATGAACTAGTTAATCTTATGAACTTGTTAACTAATTAATTAATTATTTAATAAAATTAACTAGTTCATAAAATTAACAATAAGAATTAATTAAAAAAATTAACTAGTTCAAAAATTAAATGAACTAGTTCAAAAATAATTATGAACTAGCTCAAAAATAAAATGAACTAGTTCAAAAATAAAAATGAGCTAGCTCAACAATAAAAATTAACTAGCTCAAAATAAAAATAAACTAGTTTTAAAATAAAAATGAACTAGTTTAAAAATAAAAATGAACTAGTTCAAAAGCTAGTTCCTAAAATGAATTAGTTCAAAAAATGAACTTGTTCAAAAAATGAACTGAAGTTTATTAGTTTTGAACTATAGTTTATTTTATGAACTAGTTAATCTTATGAACTTGTTAACTAATTAATTAATTATTTAATAAAATTAACTAGTTCATAAAATTAACAAAATCAATTATTTAATAAAATTAACTAGTTCAAAAATTAAAATAAATAAAATAACTAGTTCAAAAATAAAAATGAACTAGTTCAAAAATAAAAATGAACTAGCTCAAATAAAATAACTAGTTCAAAAATAAAATTAACTAGTTCAAAATAATAAATTAATTTTATAAAATTAACTGTTCAAAAAATAATTCAAAAATAACAGATTATTTTAACTAAATTAATAATTATAAAATAAAATTAACTAGTTCATAAAATTAACAAAATGAATTAATTAATAAAATTAACTAGTTCAAAAATTAAATGAACTATTCAAAAATAAAATGAACTAGTTCAAAAATAAAAATGAACTAGTTCAAAAATAAAAATGAACTAGTTCAAAAAAAAAATGAACTAGTAACAATAAAAATAAACTGTAAAAAAAAACTAGTTCAAAAATTTTTAATAAAATAACTGTTCAAAAAAAAATGAACTAGCTCAAAAAAAAATGAGCTAGCTCAAAAATAAAAATGACTAGCTCAAAAATAAAAAAACTAGCTTAAAAATAAAAATAAACTAAAATAAAAATTAACTAGTTAAAAAAAAAAATACTTAATAAAATTAACTAGTTCAAAAATTAAATGAACTAGTTAAAAATAAAAATGAACTAGCTCAAAAATAAAAAAAATAACTAGTTCAAAATAAAAATGAACTAGTTCAAAAATAAAATGAGCTAGCTCAAAAATAAAAATGAACTAGCTCAACAATAAAAATAAACTAGTTTAAAAATAAAAATGAACTAGTTCTAATTAGTTCAAAAAGTGAACTTGTTCAAAAAATGAACTGAAGTTTATTAGTTGTTAACTAATTAATTAATTATTTAATAAAATTAACTAGTTCATAAAATTAACAAATTGAATTAATTAATAAAATTAACTAGTTCAAAAATTATTATGAAATTATTATAACTTATTTAAAAATAAAAATGAACTAGTTCTAATTAGTTAATAAAAGTTAACTAGTTCAAAAATAAAATGAACTAGCTAAAAATTAACTAATTATTTAATAAAATTAACTAGTTCATAAAATTAACAAAATGAATTAATTAATAAAATTAACTAGTTCAAAAATTAAATGAACTAGTTCAAAAATAAAATAACTATCAAAAATAAAAATGAACTAGTTAAAAATAATGAACTAGCTCAAAAATAACTAGTCAAAAATAAAATTAACTAGCTCAAAAATAAAAATGAACTAGCTCAAATAACAGTCAATAAAATAACTAGTTCAAAAAAAATAGTTTATAATATTTAAATTTACTTAAAAATAAAAAAATAAAAATGAACTAGTTCAAAAAATAGTTCAAAAATGAACTAGTTCAAAAATAAAAATGAACTAGTTCAAAAATAAAAATTAACTAGTTCAAAAATAAAAATGAACTAGCTCAACAATAAAAATAAACTAGTTTAAAAATAAAAATGAACTAGTTCTAATTAGTTCATAAAGTGAACTTGTTCAAAAAATGAACTGAAGTTTATTAGTTAGTTTAATTAGTTCATAAAATAAACTTGTTTAAAAAATGAACTGAAGTTCAAAAGTAGTTCCAAAAAATGAACTATACTTAGAAAAAAATCCATTGGTAAAAAAGTAAATGGTTCAAAATACTCACTATTAGTTTTAAAAATGAACTATAGTTCACATACTGAGACCTAGTTCATTAATTCATTTTAATGATTAGTTCATTTGAGCTAGTTCACAAAATTCGGCACAACTCTACTGTCTAGAGGGCAAAATATTTTATTTCAAAATGGAATATGTCTATATTGAACTGGTTCATGAACTTAAATTGTAATATTTGGGTTGATATGAATGAGTAGGTTATTCTACTGGCTTTAACTTGGAACCGGTTAAAATATTGAAATATTATATATAATTTTGTGAAAGAAAACCATATTTAGAACCTTAGGCCTTCCGCACAGTCCTTAATTTATTAATGTTAGTGTCTTTTCGAATGACTCTACGGAATCAAATATGAGTTGAATTTGATCGCACAACTTGCTCCAAGTTTTTTGGGTGCAGCAACAGCTGCTGACAAACAAAACTCAAACAGAAAAACGCAACACAGCTGACAGGCAACAGCAACAGCAACAACAAAAACCTAAAAACAAAAAACTAACAATTTATCTTCGTTTGTAACGGAAGTTGCAGTGCAATAAACAACGAGCGAGGAGCAAGCGAGAAAGAGGAAAGGGGGCGTTGCATTACACAAGAAATTTTTTGGGTAAGAATAATACCGAAAACTATACTGGATGACTGGAGGTGGTTAAGAAGGTTGGGGGTGGATCTGTGGTTCAGCGCAAATTGAAATGAAGCGCATGAAAGGATTCTAAAAAATGAAGGCAATTAATTGTGTTGTTGTGTTTTGGGAGGAAAGGGAGGCGGGATAAAGAAAGTGTGCGCCAAAGAGGAATGCATTAGTTGGCTGCAATTAGCGCTCCGTTTACAATTCCACTGCAGGCGAATTAAAGTGCTAAAGCAGCTACGCTTTAAGTCAGACATTCAATCAATATCTCTTCTACAAATTAAGCCACTTAGTTCATTCAGCAAATTTACCAATCAACTTGCCACTGCTCCTGTTCGCACTCACCCAGTTAGTTGGCTCACACACACACACACACACAGCTAACAAGTCATAAATGTTACAAACTTAATTAGGACTGCAGTTCAGTTCTCTTCTTTGGCAAAAAGCAATTCAACTTGGACATTGTGGCTCTGGCACCACTTCGCCATTGGGTGCGGCGGCCACTTTATTATTGATGTGAAAAATGCGGAAAATGAATGCGTTTCCGGTACTTTTCGCGAGTTGGCAGCTAAATTGCAACAGCCATGAATCATTCCGAGTCTCCGACTTTTCGCAATTCGCATTCACCGAGTAGACAAACTTTCTACGTGCCACGCGAGCAATTGCCAAAGTGTAGGGACACAACAGACTGACAGAGAGAGAGAGAGAGGGGGGGATACCGAGGGTTGAGCCGGGGGTGCTTGTCTTAAAAAAGTTGCCTGGCAAATAATTGCACGTCATTGGCCAAATTATTGGCTCTCGATGGAGAGTTGTTGATAAGCAAACGGAAAAAAAAAATGGAAGAGAATCGAATTGAAACAGACAGACAACCACTATCAGATGAAGAGGAAAACTTTAAAATTAAGTTATTAAAAAAGGTAGCCTCAAATCAACCAAAGCGACAGTTTAAGCCCAAAGCATTAACAGTTCTTAAAAGTAAACTTTTGTTATTGTAATTGAACTACAATAAATAGTTTTCCGGCCCAGTTGATAAAAAAATCTGACCCTATATAGTATATCAATAGCCGAGTCGATATAGCCATGTCCGACTATCTGTCCGTCTGTCTATCCCTCTGTCTATCTGTCTGTCTGTTCGCCCGTCTCTCGTCTGTCAATCTATCTTTCCGTCACTCTGTCCGTCTGTCTTTCCGTATGTCTGTCGATCTCAGAAACTATATATCTCTGTCCGTCCGCCTGTCTTTCCGTCTATCTGTCCGTCTGTCTACCCGTATGTCTGTCAATCTATCTTTCCGTCACTCTGTCCGTCTGTCTTTCCGTATGTCCGTCCGTCCGTCCGCCTGTCTCTCCGTATGTCTGTCCGTCTTTCTTGCCGTATGTCTGTCGATCTCAGAAACTATATATCTCTGTCCGTCCGCCTGTCTGTCCGTCTATCTGTCCGTCTGTCAATCTATTTTTCCCTCACTCTGTCCGTCTGTCTTTCCGTATGTCTGTCCGTCTGTCTTTCCGTATGTCTGTCGATCTCAGAAACTATATATCTCTGTCCGCCCGCCTGTCTGTCCGTCTATCTGTCTGTCAATCTATCTTTCCGTCACTCTGTCCGTCTGTCTTTCCGTATGTCTGTCGATCTCAGAAACTATATATCTCTGTCCGTCCGCATGTCTCTCCGTCTGTCTGTCCGTCTGTCTATCTATTTTTCCGTCAATCTGTCCGTCTGTCTGTCGGTCTGTCTTTCCGTCTGTCTGTATGTCTGTCCATCTCAGAAACTATATATCTCTGTCCGTCCCCCTGTCTGTCCGTCTATCTGTCCGTCTTTCACACGTCTGTCTGTCAATCTATCTTTCCGTCACTCTGTCCGTCTGTCTGTCCGTCCGTCTGTATGAATGCGTCGATCTCAGAAACTATATATCTCTGTCCGTCCACCTGTCTCTCCGTCTGTCTGTCTGTCTATCTGTCCGTCTGTCTATCAATCTATCTTTCCGTCACTCTGTCCGTCTGTCTTTCCGTATGTCTGTCCGTCCATCTGTATGAATGAGTCGATCTCAGAAACTATATATCTCTGTCCGTCCGTCCGCCTGTCTCTCCATCGGTCTACCTCTCTGTCTGTCAATGTATCTTTCCGTCACTCTGTCCGTCTGTCTTTCCGTATGTTTGTCCGTCCGTCTGTATGAATGCGTCGATCTCAGAAACTATATATCTCTGTCCGTCCGTCTGTCCGTCTGTCTGTCCGTCTGTCTATCCGTCTGTCTGTCAATCTATCTTTCCGTCACTCTGTCCGTCTGTCTTTCCTATGTCTTCCTCTTATTAATGCGTCGATCTCAGAAACTATATATCTCTGTCCGTCTGTCTCCGTCTGTCCGTCTTCAATCTATCTTTCCGTCACTCTGTCCGTCTGTCTTTCCGTATGTCTGTCCGTCCATCTGTATGAATGGTCGATCTCAGAAACTATATTCCCTGTCTCTCCGTCTGTCTGTCTTCTATCTGTCCGTCCGCCTGTCTGTCCGTCTATCTGTCAATTTATCTTTCCGTCACTCTGTCCGTATGTCTGCCCGTCCGTTTGTCTATCTGTCCGTCCGTCCGCCCGTCTCTCCGTATGTCTGTCCGTCTGTGTGTCTATCCCACCAATAAGATCGGTTGAGAAACACAGACGTCTCGGAAGTAAAATGCTTTGCAAGCCGCCCTATAGGCAAGTGCGGCGCCAGTGTCGCGGCTGCGGTGGCGTAAACGTCGTATAAAAATACACAAAATCTGGGGTACAGCGTATTTCGTAGTCGTTTAACCGAAATTCTCATTTCGGTACGTACCGGAACCGATATTCATTTCAGGATTAATCCCTGGTTCTAAGTAAGTTGACGCTAAAATGTCATTACAAATCCGGCATTTGCCAACATCCTCTGCTTTGCCCAAAAATTCCTAGTCTCTTTCATTTTGAACTGATTAAGCAACACGGGTGCCATAGCAGTCCATCCCTGTCAAATTTAATTAAATATTTCAATTTTAGTACGGGGGAAAATCTTCTGCTGCAACTATCTCTAATTGTGCACACACACACACACACACATTGCTTGTCAGCGAAAGAGACTGGCGAATGGGAATTGGGGTAACGTTTGTGGCACCTGAGGCGTCTGCGGTGGCTGGTGTCCCACGCTTCAACGCTCATTTGCAAATGTTTGTCTACGTGGTGCGGTGTGAAAAGCGCGACGCGCACGCCGCACTGGATGGGGTGGGCAAGTCGGATGGGTGTTTTTGCGGAAAAGGAGTGGGCCCATTGGGAAATTGCAGAAATTGCACCAGCTGGCTGGATTGAATGGACGAATGCTTCAGCATTGTGTTTGGCCAATGAAAGCCGTTGGTTGAGAGAGCCTTGACAAAAGATTTACCCATAAGCAGGGCAATTATTGATAATTGGCTGAGCATATGAGAATGTCTAAAGGGAGAAAATGTGATCAATGTGATTGTCAGACACTCTTTGAAAAGCTAATTGAGGCTGCCAAATTTTAGCTCCAACCTTTGATGATACGAAACGGGTTTTGAACCAATTTCAACCGGTTCAATAGTGGTTCAGAATCATAGTAGTACGGAGCTAGAATATTTTCCATTTCCAAACCAGTTCCAAATTAGTTTGAACCAGTTCAAAAGTAACTTTGAACTTAAAATTTGATGAGTAGGCTGGTTATATGGAGTTTCATATATATATATCTGTGTTGTGCTGAATTTTTTTGAACTGGGCCAAATAAACTTGTCATTAAAATGAACTAGGTCTCAGTGTTTGAACTATAGTTCATTTTTGAACTGTTCTTTGTTTGACTTATAGTTAATTTTTTTTAAACTAAAGTTATTATTTTGAACTTAGTTAACTTTTTAATATATAGTTTATATTATGACTAGTTCTATTTATTTAATACTTTACTTTTGAATCATGTTTCTTACATTTTTGACCTTTTGTTAATCTTTAACGTTTTTTGAACTAGTTCATTTTATGATTGAATTCTTTTTAACAAATTTTTTTTGAACTAGTTCATTATATGATTGAATTCTTTTTAATAATAGTTTTTTTGAACTAGTTCATTTTATGATTGAATTCTTTTTAACAATAGTTTTTTTGAACTAGTTCATTTTATGATTGAATTCTTTGTAATAATAGTTTTTTGTGTTTGAACTATAGTTCACTTTATGAACAATATTTATTTTTAGATTTCTAGTTCATTTTTTTGTATAGATATTTTCGGTTCCCAGGCGATTTGAACCAGTTCAAAAGTAACTTTGAAACATATCTAAAAAATATAAACCCAAAATTTGATGAGTAGGTTGGTAATATGGAGTTACTTATGTATCTTAGTGTTGTGCCGTATTTTTTGAACTGGTTCAAATGAGCTAGTCATTTTAATTATCTCAAGAACTAGGTCTCAGTGTTTGAACTATAGTTAATTTTTTGAACTGTTCACTATTTGACGTATAGTTAATTTTTTTTTTTCAACTATAGTTCATTTTTTCAAATATAGTTCATATTTTCAACTATAGTTCGCTTTTTGAACTTAGTTAATTTTTTAAACTATAGTTCATTTTATAAGCTAGTTTTTTAAACTATAGTTCATTTTATAAACTAGTTTATTTTAAAACTATAGTTCATTTTATAAACTAGTTTATTTTATAGAACTATTTTTTAATAGTTCATTCTATAAACTAGTTTATTATAGAATTTCTTTTCAAAACTTTCAACTATTTTAATTGAACTATAGTTCATTTAAGGAACTAGTTTATTTCAGAACTAGTTCATTTCAGGAACTAGTTTTTTGTATGAACTAGTTCATTTCAGGAACTCGTTTTTATGAACTAGTTCATTCTATAAACTAGTTTATTATACGAACTAGTTTATATTACGAACTAGTTTATCCTAAGAACTAGTTCATTCTATACACTATAGTTCACTTTATGAACAAAAGATAATTTTTTGATAGATATTTCCGGTTCCCAGGTGTTTCAGAATCCGTTTAAGCTGGTTCAAACGGTAATTGGGCAATGAACAAGTAATTCGTGGTGCAGATTGCTAAATAGATGTCACTTATATTCCTGTTCCCTAACTGGTTCCGAACCAGTTTGAGCTAAAAACTTTTTCCCAGTTCATGAACTTGAAATTTGATGCTGTTCAGGCATGATGCATGACAATCTAGTAGGCCCTTATGTTGTCTTGTTTTCATTGTGAATAGCTTGTCATTTGACATTTAAAACAATACTAGATTATCGAACAATGTGAGCTCAGCCTAAGTTAGTAATTTGAGTCAGTTGAAATCACAGTATTAAAAGTATTAAAAATTTTGTAAAAACATAATCTTCAAATAGTTTTCGGAGCCCCAGTATTTTAGGGTATTTAGCTAGTAATTATTAATTTTCAATTACCTTTCCAACACTACATATCCGGCTTCTGATTCGCTATTGGGTTGGCAGCATCTTCGTCCTTCCGTTCGTCTGTCCGCAACTTTGCAACACTTCAAGTGCGCTTTGTGTGTCCTCTTCCCTCTCCAACTCTTCATTCTATGTCGTCGACATGCGTATGCATGTTGGTTTTACGCATGAATGTTTGTGTAGCAAAGCGTGTGTGTGTGTGTGTGTGAGTGAGTGGGGTTATTTGGCATCCACAAAGTACGTATACTTTGGGGTCTAATTTGCGGTTGCTGGCGCAGCTCAATTTACAAGTGAGAAATTAAGATGTCGACAAAACTTTTGCCCAAGCACCTTAACAGCGGAAAGCAGACACACACACACACACACACACACACAGAGAGAGAGCACCCATTTTCTTAGTGGAACATAAAAACCGCAAAGTCTCAGCGCGCCACAAAGTCTGAAGTGTTACTACTGCCGTAACCAATGCACTTTGCACTACCATCATGTTCTTTCACATAAACACACAAATGCGTATACGTACCATATGTAGGTATGTATGTGTTCACTGTACTTCTTGTTGTTGTTGTTTTTGTTGGCCAGCAGCGTGTTTTTTTTGGCCAACACAGTTTTTGATGTGCTTTTAATTGCGTAAAGTTGCCAAAAAAAAAAGGAGAAGGATAACACAAAAACAAACAAATGACATGACAAGCCACAACCGCAGCCAGGGGATAGAGAGAGAGAGAGAGAGGGGCATAAATTCCATGCATACATATGTATGCATACATTTTTTCCATTTTCACCTTAATTTGGCGAATTGGTCATACATAAATTTTAAAAAAGAATTTGCTTTATTTTATACATTTTGTACATATGATTCCTAGCATATTGACTTACGACGATCGAGTCACGCATTTGCAATAGAGTTGTGACGTTTTTTATGAACTAGTTCAAATGAACTATTCATGAACTAGTTCGAATGAACTATTCATGAACTAGTTCGAATGAACTATTCATGAACTAGTTTGACTGAACTATTCATGAACTAGTTCGAATGAACTATTCATGAACTAGTTCGAATGAACTATTCATGAACTAGTTCGAATGAACTATTCATGAACTAGTTCGAATGAACTATTCATTAAAATTAACTAATAAACTAGGTCTTGGCGTTTGAACTATTGTTCATTTTTTGAACTATTCACCAATAAATAATTTTTGTGAACTATAGTTAATTTTAGTAAACTATAGTTTATTTTTGTGAACTATAATTCAAAAATGAACCATAGGTCGGAATTAAATAGTTCATCAAAAAATGAACTAGATTGAAATGAACTAGATTCTCCAACTCTAATTTACTATCTCGCGCTCTCAGCATTAACTCTTAAATCTTCAAAAAATTAACGAGTTCAAAAAATGAACTAGTTCAAAAAATGAACTATAGTTCAAAACGGAGTTTAAAACCATAACCATGGAATAAAAGTTACATTACGGGTTACGCCTATACCAATGTGTTCTACAAATCCCTTTCGACCCCAAAAACGACCAATATCGTATGAGAATTGGGTCGTTTTTAAGTCGGAACGAACACATGCGATTAAACGTTTTTTGTTGGGGTTACGGTTACACATTTAAGAGGGCTAATAGCGGTTAACGGTTACGGTTACGGTTTTAATCTCTGCCATTTATTTATCCAGAGAACTTAGCTCAAATTTAGTATTCAAAAGTATTTCCCCCTATTTCAAAGTACCACTTAATCAGTTTCTATTAAATCTATTGTATATCTAAGAATTTCATTTTCTACTTTAAAAGATATATATTTGTCCTTCCCTACTTTCAAATAACGAATTATCTTAATCCAGATTGTAATTAGATCAAAAATTTGGCCAATGCTGAGTTCCTGTTTTCGATTTTTTTAATATAAGTATTTCATATTTGTAACGCATAGAAGGAAGCATCTCCGACCCCATAAAGTATATATATTCTTGATCCGCATGACAAGCTGAGTTCATTTCAGTCTGTCTGTATGTTTCTATGCTATATCCTCCCTCTGTTTGAAAGCTATCTTGACCAAACTTAGCAAAAAGTCTTTGAAAACTCACATAGGCTGCACATTTGTCGGAATTGGCCGGATCGGACGACTATATCATATAGCTGCCATATAAACGATCGGTCAAAAAACTAATTCTTGTAAGAAAAATTTTTGTTTCCCATCGTAGCGTCATTAATCGTGGTAAATATTAGTTTTATATGCTTTCACACAATTCTCGAAAAATTGATCAAAATCGGATGACTATATCATATAGTTGCCATAGGAACGATCGGTCCAAAAACTTGTTTTTAGTGAGAAAAACTTCTTTGTTTTCCCTCGTAGCGTCACCAATTGTGGTATATATTAGTTTTACACGCTTCCACATAATTCTGAAAAAATGTATCAAAATCGGATGACTATATCATATAGCTGTCATAGGAACGATCGGTCCAAAATCTAGTTCTAGTGAGAAAAACTTTTTTGTTTTCCATCGTAGCCTCACCAATCGTGGTATATATTAGTTTTATATGCTTCCACATAGTTCTGGTAAAATTCATCAAAATCGGTTGACTATAGCATATAGCTGGCATAGGAACGATCGGTCGAAAAACTAGTTTTAGTGAAAAAAACTTTTTTGTTTTCCATCGTAGCCTCACCAATCGTGGTTTAAATTAGTTTTATATGCTTCCACATAGTTCTGGTAAAATTCATCAAAATCGGTTGACTATATCATATAGCTGTCATAGGAACGATCGGTCGAAAAACTCGTTTTAGTGAAAAAATCTTTTTGTTTTCCATCGTAGCACCACCAATCATTATATATATTAGTTTTAGAAGCTTACACATAATTTTGGAAAAATTTATCAAAATCGGATGACTATAGCATATAGCTATATAGCATATAGTCGGTCCAAAAACTAGTTCTAATGAGAAAAACTTTATTGCGTCTTAAAAAAACTGCAAGGGTACTTAAAACATCGGCGTAGCCGATGTTAGGCTTCTATTTTTTAACAAGTAATTGTGAATTCTAAAAAATTGTATTAAAAAAAAAAAAAAAAAAAAAATAAAAATTACTCATATTTTAACAAGTAATTGTGAATTCTATAAAATTTTATTAAAAAAAAAAAAAAAAAAAAATTACTCATACGACACGTGCACCAAATCAACTTTTTCAATTTTAAAATGCAACTTAATTAACAAGTGAGAAAGTCGGACAAGCACGACTATTAAGTAGATTTTTTATAACTTGTCATTTTTTTTTTTTTTTTTTTTATAAAGTTTTAGTTGAAGAGGCGCCTATACCTGACACCTGAGATTAACCAAACTTGTACCGTAGTGTATAGACATGCAAATGTTGTGTCATTAACATGATGATGCCAGTGTATGCTTTAACTTAATGCCCTTAACTAGCCTGATGTAAATTTGATTAAAACTGCACATTAAATCTGTTGACAGCCCGACACATACACACACACACACACACACACGCGCGTAGTAAAAACCGCTGATGACATTAAAAGTCACCCTTATGCGGCTGCCTAAAAATTATGCAAAGACACTTGACGCAGGAGGGATAGAAAGCGCCGTTGTTGTTGTCGCATGCTGCGTATACGCAATGTCAGCCATTTTTGCGCAAATTGCAAAATTTTTAAACAGACTCCTTTTTTTTTTTATTCAACGCAAACTTTATTAATTGCGACAGTAAAGTTTGAAACCGCAACCCCTGAAACTTCACCCCCTTCACACCCTTTTGGTGTTTAAATATGCGATTTATTTTTGCATATTTAATTGAATTTTACTTCTCATTTAAAAAAAAAAAAAACGAAGCTTTGTGTTTATTGTTTCGCTTTGTGATTTTTATTTATGCGAAAGTTTTCTAATTATTTGCGCGTTATTTGACAGTCGAATTTTAAATTGGCTTTAATGTTTCTCCTCTTCACGCTGTCGTATAAAATCGACAATCTGTGAACGCGTCTCGCTAAAGATGCCCATCATCTGGCGATAGAATTTTTCATCCTCCGACTCATCTGAACTGATGGTAGATAAAGCTTCGTCTTCTTGAGTAACCGAACTGCGAGAGCTGCAGGTGGGCACAACCTCTGCCTCGGAAGAATCAGTCTGGGTTTCAGTAAGAAAATCCTTGCTAATGGAACTGGCAGTCTCTGAGTTCTCCTCCACTGAACTAGAGCTACCAGCTGGTGGTCCATAAGTCTCTGAGTTCTCCTCCACTGAACTAGAGCTACCAGCTGGTGGTCCATAAGTCCTGGCGAAAAGTGATTTCACTGAAGTAGTTGTTTCCACGCAATAGACATGATCTTTCTCTACTGGGGTTGCATTAGGGTCAATGCGATCTTTAATCCTACCCAGTTCCTGGTTATTACGTTCCAATCGCGCTTCATATATTAAAATGTGCCAGCGCTGATCAGACATCTTTTTCATACAGTTACCCAACATAAGATGCTCACACGGTAGGCCATTTATTAGATAATATATGATAAAGTCAAATTTCAATTCAAAACGTTCATAAGCGACACGTAACAGTCGAAAATTGAATATGCCTTTGGTCGGAGAGCTGGTGCCAAAGTGTACATCAAGCAGGTTTATGGCATTACGATCCATGCGATGCATAACTTGACACCAAACACACCCATTACACAAGTCCTCCAAGTCAGTAATGTTTTCGCCAAGTATGTAATTCAACCAATTGAGCAGTTGACTAATGTCCTCTAAGTCACTCATTTTGGAGAGCTTTCCAGAGAGTCTAAAAGAGAAATGAGCAAAATAATAGAATTACTACTCAGTTGGTACAAGGAAAAGTGAATATAGACCCTTGTTTTTAAGTAGGTCTATTACCAGTGATCTTGTATTTTAATCACAGTTCCAATCATCTATATGCTTTCAGATTAAGCTCCCTGAAGCCAGCGAGAAATTCTAAGTCAAAGGGTAAGTACCAACAAATTAAGAGACCATGTGGGAAAAGACCTGGGTGTTACTTTATAAACTAGATGGGGTGAAAAGTATCCTCCTATCGCAAAAAGGACGATGGTGCCTTAAAGTCCATTCCTATTTAGGCAGAAATGTCAAATTTTAGTGCCCTTAGTTTTATTTTGACAGCTGATTGTTGTTGACATGTTTGCAAAAATCGATTTTTAACAACAATTCACCGTCAAAAACCAAAGGAATTTGTGGTTTAGCGGGTTCAGAACCAGTCTACGTATAACCAAACTACGCACCAAATTTGAAGTCCATAAATTTCAATAATTTCTGAGAAATAAGTCTGAACCATTTTTAAACCACTTGTGAACCATTTTGAACGGGTTCACAGAGCTGACACATAGCCTTTGACATTTTCCTTTTTGACATGAACATACGGTGAAAATTTCCTGAAGTTTCGGCTTAGTAGTTCCAGAGATATGGCTCTGAACCTCTAGTGAAACAGCTTAAACCGCTGGGTTGTCATATCTCCGATCAGAGTTATGTCGTTTTGAAACGTCATATCTCCGATCGGCGTTAGGTCGTTTTGAAACGTCATATCTCCGATCGGCGTTAGGTCGTTTTGAAACGTCATATCTCCGATCGAGAGTTAGGTCGTTTTGAAACGTCATATCTCCGATCGGCGTTAGGTCGTTTTGAAACGTCATATCTCCGATCGGAGTTCGTTTTGAACGTTATTGTCGTTTTGAAACGTCATACGCGTTTCTCCGATCAGAGTTATGTCGTTTTGAAACGTCATATCTCCGATCGGAGTTAGGTCGTTTTGAAACGTCATATCTCCGATCGGAGTTAGGTCGTTTTGAAACGTCATATCTCCGATCGGAGTTAGGTCGTTTTGAAACGTCATATCTCCGATCGGAGTTAGGTCGTTTTGAAACGTCATATCTCCGATCGGAGTTAGGTCGTTTTGAAACGTCATATCTCCGATCGGAGTTAGGTCGTTTGCAACTCGTCGGAGATATATATATATATATTTATTATATGTCGTTTTGAACTTGTCGGAGTTAGGTCATTTTGAAACGTCATATTATCGATCGGAGATATATCGCTTGCAACTCGTCGAAGTAATGTCGTTTTGAAACGACATATCTCCGACAAAAAAAAGCGATATATCTTCGACGGAAAAACGTACTGGTCGGCGGAGCTATGTCGTTAACCCGTATAGTATACACTGTATACCATATGCATATAACGTTTGTGCCTCACCTTATAACGAAACTTAATGGCAAAGAGAATGCACGGGTTTTCGTAAAATCGTAAAAATAATTAACAAAACCTATAAGAGAAGGCACGCTCTTTTCCGCCCAATTTTTTGTTGTAAGCAAAACTAGACAATTGTTTCAAGAAACAACAGATAATCGTTAAAATTTTAATGTCAGCTTTTAAGTTTGCTCCAAAAGCTCAAAGCTTTCTCACTTAAAGCTTTTGCTTTTATTATTTTATAGTTCCCAACTGTTTAAGGTAATTGGCAAAGCTGCAGTCTTTAGCATAAAACCTAACAATGATAGGACCGAAAGGTCTTTAAAACAGTATTGTATAGGCAACTTGCTCGTTTTGGTGTAGATTGCTTAAGTTGTTTATGCTGAGAGCAAACACAACTATCTCACCGCGAGCCGGCAAGCAAACTTATAGAACAACGCTACAATTTTCAACATGTTCTCAAAATTAAGCCCCCATGATGGTAAACTTATCAGTTCTGAATCTCTGTATTCTCTGGAAAACGAAACTTTCGAGGTACTTACCGCTGGATAGATGCTCAAATCCCAAAAAGCTTTCTAAAGTTTAACGAAATATATGTTCAACAGTTTCTGTGATTTTCCAGTCATCCACAAAGCATTCCAGTTATCTGCGAAAAGAAAATGCAATTAATTGTTTTTTTTGCCTAGTAATCATTTGCCATCAAATTGAATTATTAACACATAAAATTTCAATTGCCGACATGCAGGCGGCTGCTCCTTCTCCTGCTCCTTTGAAACAACATTGCATGCTCTGCATAAATTGACAAAATTGTTTCGACTAGTTGATGATGATTTTCTTGCATGCATTTTTCCATTTTCTATTTACATCTACACTCCTACACACCACCACTCCAGCTGGTTGAGAACGTGACCAAAGAATTTAGCAAGAAAATAAACCAATATTCCACTACTCTGCTTCTCACCCCCCAAAAAAGGAACTTTCCAATAGTTGCAATTAAGTGCAACATTTTGGGGTTTTGTTTGCATTTTGGCAGAAAAGTTTCGCCTCATCTTCACTCTGTGTGAGTTTTGGGGTTAGCTGGGTAGTGTGGAACTGAAAAGTTTAGCCTCAGGGCTTAGTTTTTCAATTAGTTTGATGTGCGGTGACCTCATAAATTGTTAAGTCGTTTTTTTTTTTTTTAGAGAGATAAGTGCAGCTAGTTGGGTAGGTTGAAAAAGTTTACCTACTTACTTGATTTGGAAGAAGGAACTGAACGAACAGATCCATATTAATTTGATATGAACTGGTTGACATTTGGTCAAATATAATTTATTTCATATAAAAAAATATTCTCACTGACTGACTGATTCATTCATTTTAACGCATAGACTAAACGGTAAAAGATGGAAAGTGTGATAAAAGTGGCAACTAAGTTGGGATATTGACCAAACTTTGCAAAAAGTCTTTAAATACACATAGGCTGCACATTTGTCGAAATCGGCCGGATCGGTTGACTATATCATATAGCTGCCATAGAAACGGACGATCTAAAAAATAGTTCTAGTGAGAAAAACTTTTTTGTTTTTCGTTGTAGCGTCACTAATCTTGGTATATATTAGTTTTATATGCTTTCACATAAATCCAGAAATTTTTTTTAAAAATCGGATGACTATATCATATAGCTGCCATAGGAACGATTGGCCTAAAAAATAGTTCTTGTGAGAAAAACTTTTTTGTTTTTCATTGTAGCGTCACCAATCTTGGTATATATTGGTTTTATATGCTTTCACATAGTTCTGGAAAAATTTATCAAAATCGGTTGACTATAGCATATAGCTGCCATAGGAACGATCGGTCTAAAAACTAGTTCTAGTGAGAAAAACTTTTTTGTTGTCCATCGTAGCGTTACCAATCGTGGTATATATTAGTTTTATATGCTTCCACATAATTGTGGAAAATTTTATCAAAATCGGTTGACTATAGCATATAGCTGCCATAGGAACGATCGGCCTAAAAAATAGTTCTAGAGAGAAAACTTTTTTGTTGTCCATCGTAGCGTTACCAATCGTGGTATATATTAGTTTTATATGCTTCCACATAATTGTGGAAAATTTTATCAAAATCGGTTGACTATAGCATATAGCTGCCATAGGAACGATCGGCCTAAAAAATAGTTCTTGTGAGAAAAACTTTTTTGTTTTCTATCGTAGCATGACTAATCTTGGTATATATTAGTTTTAAATGCTTCCACATAATTCTGGAAAAATTTATCAAAATCGGATGACTATAGCATATAGCTGCCATAGGAACGATTGGTCTAAAAACAAGTTTGAGTAAGAAAAACTTTTTTGTTATCAATGGTAGCGTCTTTCAAAATCTGCAAGGGTATTTAAAACACTAAAAAACTTCCGCTATGAATCGCTGCTCGTCTCGAGCCTCGTTTTCATGGCTTTTTCTGTCTTTCTGTTGTTGTTGGACTGCTCCCAAACCCAAGAGTTGAATTTGATTTGGCAACTCTCTTTAGGGTTCTCTACAGTCCTTTGGCTTGTCATTCGCCTCAATCGACAGTGCCCACCACCTGGCAGATGGGGTTGTGCATATCAGAAATCAAATGGCCATTAAAAGCCAACTCATTCGCCGACCCCTCTCCAACTGCGCATTCACCGAGGGCGGGCAGCATTTTCAGCCTTTTAAAACTTGTGTCTTACTTTAATTGCTTTTCACTGTTGCTGCGGTCGAATGCGGTTCTTCTTCTCGTTTGTTCGAGTTTTCAGTTGCGTTTCAGTATGCCGGAGGAAGGCCTCAGGTGAAAAATGGAAAATGTACTTGACGTTTCTCTCCCTTATATAATTTAAATGAAAACTCAAGCACAGACACACGCACACTTGCACTTTTCAACCTTTTGCCTCCTCTTAATAAGGAAAATGCATTTGTGCTGCACACTTGGCAGTAGAAGTGCGCCAGTTGTCAGAGAGAGAGAGAGAGAGACTCGAAGAGTCTCCAGAGTCCGTCCGTCCGTCCGACTGTCTGTGGCATTTGGCAAATAGCTTGGCACAAGGAAATAACTCACAAAAATACACGTGGCTCAAGTGTGGAACGTTGACACCTACCCTAAGCAGCTGGCAAAGAAGATTCAGGCAAATACTTTAGGCAAAAGGACGACATGCCGTAAATTCTGCAAGTGGATGTCGGCCACTTGAGAGAGAGAGAGTTAAGCAGTGCGTGGGTTTTTTTTTTTTTTTTTTTTGTTAAATTATGCGGCAACAATTGTTCTGTGCTGACAGCAAATGATTTAAATACTTATTCGTCCTTCATGTGTAACTGTTGTTCCACCTGGCTGATGTTAATGATGATAACCCCTTCAAGCAAGTCAACAACAAAATTGTGGCAACAAAACACAATGAGAAATTGACGGTAATTAGTTTATGGCCCCTCGACAGTTAGGCAAACATGAAAAAAGCAAATGGGGAATCCTGACATGATATTAAATGCAAACAACTAGGATATACAAAATAGTGTTGCAGGGGATCGACCTTTAATTTAGAGGATTTAGAGCACAGGAAGGTCTATTATTGACATTCTGGAAATATGAAGGGAAGTACAGAATACGGACAGAAACACCTTAGAAAACGAATCTCCTTAAGCCCGATGCACTCTCTGCACAATTGCTTTTGTAAGGCATAGGCAGTGCATGCGAATACACACACAGAGCACAAAACAATTTCTTCCTTTTCTTTGGCTATACCAAAATCCATAGCAACATTAGATAGTGATCTACATTGATGTATTAGAGTTTGCGCTGCTCTAAGTTAGACCTGGGTTATACCTACTTCTCCTTTAAAGCAACAACAAATGCAGTCCACTAACAACAGCATATAACAAATTTAGACTTCTTTTTAGAGCACCATTAACACAGAAACACACACACACACGCGCGCGAAAAAAGTTGTCTAAACTTTTGGGTATTTGCAGGAAATGAAAGTCATTTAATGGCCAAACGCGTTGGGATATTCGGGACAATCTAAACCGTGTTTAATAGCCGATAATTTACGATTGTTTTGGTTAGTGTACTTACACAGTTGTTATCCAGTTTTTGTTTTTTAATCGATAAAAGTTGCTGTAAAACTTTGTTTTTGTTTTAACACCAAATATTAAAAGATGTGAAGAGTTGAATCTGAAATTGTTGACTGAACATGTAGAAGGAATTCTATAAAGAACATAAAGATCAAGGCCTATTTGATAACAATTTGCTTGACAATTCATGTATATTTCAATTAAAGCCCACGGTATGAAGCGTTGCGATGTCATGTTCAAAGAAAAGTGGAAGTAAATAAAAAAAAAAAAAAAAAAACTCAACTTTAGCGGATTTACGGTCCGTTTCAGGTCCTAGAATCAAATTGCATAATTCAAATTTTTCTTTGTTGGGGTTTGGATGGCAGCAATATACAGCTTAGCAATACAAAGCAATATTTTTCTTATATAAAAAAAAAAAAAAAAAAAAAAAAAACGTGTTTTTCCCTATTTCAGGTCAAATTACATGATTACTTATTTGTCTAAAAGGTTTTCGAGGGCAGAAACCTGCAGCTCTGGCACATACCTAAATTTTTCTTAAAAAAAAAAAAAAAAAAAGAGTTCAAATTTAGCGGATTTACGGTCCGTTTCAGGTCCTAGAATCAAATTGTATAATTCAAATTTTTCTTTGTTGGGTTTTTGATGGCAGTAATATACAGTTCAGCAGCACAAGGCAATATTTTTCTTTAAAAAAAAAAAAAAAAAAAAGTGTTTTTCCCTATTTCAGGTCCTAGAATCAAATTGCATGATTACTTTTTTGTATAAAAGGTTTTCGAGAGCAGAAACCTGCAGCTCAGGCACACATTGCAAAATTTTTCTTAAAAAAAAAAAAAAAAAAAAAAAAAAATAATCTACTTCAGCGGTTTTACCGGTCCTCAAATAAAATTGATATTTTCTCTTTGTTGGGTTTTCGATGGCAGCAATATACAGCTCAGCAACACAATTGCAATATTTTTCTTAAAACCATATCGGCATACCTATCGCGCTCTTCTCTAAAAAAGAGCTCGATGGTGTACCTAATCTGGTCATGTATGTTTCGACGTCCGGGCACCCATATCAGGTGTATACTAAGTGTCAAGTGATCTTGTTCAGGAATTACCGACATTGTTAGTATATGAGTCAAGTGCCTTGAGAGAAAATAAAAACGTTTCCTTCTTTGACCTTGTTTGTGCTTAGGTAGTTGGCGGCTTCCTATATGGCCATCACCTCCGCCTTCGGAAAATCTCTTCCTGTTATAAAAATCTTTATTTTAACGGATTGTGCCTTAGTTTATGATTTTTCTAAGCGTTTTAGCATCGCTGGGCAAGCTTTAAAAAAAAAAAAAAAAAAAATCATCACAAAATCTCGGTCCTTCAAGGACAGATATTTTTCCAAATTTGGGTATATGGAAACTCATGTTTTTTTTCTGATATGGTCCCACCTCTACCCTAAATGAGAACAAAAAAAAAAAGAAATGTGTCGCGATTTCGAAAAAAAAAAAAAATTTCGGTCCTTCAAGGACAAATATTTTTCCGCCTTTTTTTTTAGGGTATAGGGAAACTCGTGTTCTTTTTTTTCTGATATAGTCCCACTCTATTAAAAAAAAAAAAAAAAAAAATCACAAAATCTCGGTCCTTCAAGGACAGATATTTTTCCAAATTTGGGTATATGGAAACTCATGTTTTTTTTCTGATATGGTCCCACCTCTACCCTAAATGAGAAACAAAAAAAAAAAAATGTGTCGCGAGTTCGAAAAAAAAAAATCTCGGTCCTTCAAGGACAAATATTTTTCCGCCTTTTTTTTGTAGGGAAACTCGTGTCTTTTTTTTTTCTGATATAGTCCCACTCTATTAAAAAAAAAAAAAAAATCTCGGTCCATCAAGGACAAATATTTTTCCGCCTTTTTTTGTAGGGAAACTCGTGTTCTTTTTTTTCTGATATAGTCACACTCTATTAAAAAAAAAAAAAAAAAAATCTCGGTCCATCAAGGACAAATATTTTTCCGCCTTTTTTTTTAGGGTATAGGGAAACTCGAGTTCTTTTTTTCTGACTCCCACTCTATTAAAAAAAAAAAAAAAAAAAAAAAAAATCTCGGTCCTTCAAGGACAAATATTTATCCAAATTTTTTGTGGTATAGGAAAAGTCGTGTTCTTTTTTTCTGATATGGTCCCACTCTATAATTAATTAAAAAAAAAAAATCTTGGTCCTTCAGGGACAAATATTTTTCCAAATTTTTTGTGGTATAGGAAAAGTCGTGTTCTTTTTTTCTGATATGGTCCCACTCTATAATTATTAAAAAAAAAAAAATTCTTGGTCCTTCAAGGACCAAAGTTTCCAAACTTTTTGTGGTATAGGGAAACTCATTTTCTTTGGTATGCCTAAATGAGAACAAAAAAAAAAAAAGAAGTGTGTTAGCCTGATGACGCATGTGGTAAAACATTTATTGAATCAAATTTGTTGTTGCCACTGGCTTTGCTTTGGAAATCGTTTAAATTCTACTTCGTTGCGCAATCTCCTTTCGTCCTGTGTCCTGAGTATCTTGCGTCCAGCCTACTTCTTCTTCTTCTTCTTGTCCTTAGCAGAGTCTTCCTCTTCGCCGCACGGTTTGACTAGTTTAAGGCGCACCATCTCCTTGTGCAGCGTATCGCCCATTAGACACGGATTAGTGACAGTGATAACGCCCGCCTTTTCCAATGCCGCCATCTTGCCTTTGGCCTTACCCCTGCCATGGGATATAATGGCGCCCGCATGACCCATGCGACGATTGGGTGGCGCCGTCGAACCCGCTATAAAGCTCACAATGGGCTTGGCATGGCAACCGGTGTTGTGCTTCTTCAAATAGGCGGCCACCTGCTCCTCGGACGAGCCACCGATTTCGCCAATCAAAATGATGCCCTTGGTTTCAGGGTCGTGCAAAAAGATCTCCATGGCGTCAATGAAATTGGTTCCGTTAAAGGGATCGCCGCCACAGCCGATGACCAGCGATTGACCCAGACCCATTTTTGTGGTCTGTTGTACCGCCTCGTAGGTGAGGGTACCCGAGCGGGAGACCACACCCACGACGCCGCGCTTATGAATGTCGCCCGGCATAATGCCCATTTTGCACTGCTCCGGCGCAATAATGCCCGGACAATTGGGGCCGAGTAGACGAGACTTCTCCTGGCATTCTAGCATCTGCATGATACGCACCATATCCACCTGCGGAATGCCCTCGGTGATGACCACAATCAGGCCAATCTCGTTCTCGATGGCCTCACATATGCCCTCACCGGCAAAGGCCGGCGGTATAAAGACAATAGTCGCATCCGGATTTACCTCCTTCTTGGCCTCCTCCACACACTTGAATACGGGCGTCTCCAGATGCGTTTGGCCACCCTTCGAGGGTGACACGCCGCCCACAATGTTGGTGCCGTACTTCTTTGCCTCCTTCGAATGGAATGTGCCCTGTTTGCCGGTGAAGCCCTGCACCAACACTTTGGTCTCCTTATTGATCTTGAGGTTGCAAACGGTCTTGGAGTAATCAGCCTTGAAGCGTGCCAGCATGAGGCATTGATGGACAATGCGTGTGGAAGCTTGCGCACTGCGACGCCAGTTGAACAGGGACATAATTGTGAATGGGGCTGGAATTTCCTCTGTTTGGTTTTTTTATTGTGGTTTTTAACAAGATTTTGATTTGAACAGTCCGAATGTTAACCGAAACAGTTTATGGTATAAATGGGAAACGAAATATGTTTCAAGTAATAGTGAGTAGCGAATCATTTGTCGCAGCCAACTGAGATGCGATAACAACGAACTGGAGAGGATTTAAACAACAATTTTGTCATGGCCAGGGTTGTCAGGTTAAATTTTTGTTATTTAGAATAAAATACTTTTTAAACTCTGCTCTTTGTTTGCTCGCGAGCTGAGCAACACCAAAGGAGCCCTGCGAGTATAGGCGTTTGGCCCTTTGATCTAACACAGCGGTGGACATGAAACATTTTAAATAATTCAAATTAAATAAACCACAATCCAAGTAGCCTGACCTTACAGTGTCAAGTTATGCAAAGTTTGGTTGTCAGTTGTTCAGTTTCATTTTTATTTAGTTTATATTTTACCTGCCCACAGTCGACAACACACAACTCTCCCTGAAAATCAATTTTACAAGTTTTTATACATTTCCAAATTGATTTACAATTACTGGATACTTTTATAAATATGAACCGTTCCGATTACTGTCGCAATTGCAATCGAATTTTGGCTCAAAAAATACGCCAACGCATTCACAATTATTTTATGAACATATTGGCGGTCATGTGTTGGCTAAGTGTTATAGCCACCGTCGATACTTTAATGACCAAATATCGAAACAGTCGTGCCAGGGCCAATAACACTCAAGTGAGACAGGGCGATAAGGAATAGGGTGTAACCCTTGATGTGAGTAATTAATAAATATATGTGTGAGTTTTTAATTTTAATTTGAATCTGTTAATAGCCGAGGATATGCGTAAAGCAAGTGAACAAAAACGAGAAGGGGAACAAAAAATGTAAGACGCAAATCCTCCAGACGAATATTCAATTGGCAAAGTTTCAATTTGGAACAATTGAATATGAAGCACGGTCGCCATTTCCGTGTGAAGCACTATTAAATTCAAAAAGTATTTAAAATTCTTCTGAACTTGGTTTGAATAAAGGCTGCATCCGGTCCTGATCCGAACCCTGAATTTCATTCATTCACACAATTTGAAAAAAATCTCATATCTTCCACAATTTTAAAGACAGATTGTTTGAACCTTTCAGGCATATATTTTAATCGTCATTACTTATCGATCCACCATACACCGTTTCCAGATCAGATGAACGATATTCGAGTTATAAGCAAATCAAATAATTACGCTGGGCAGCACTGCCCGTAATCGTGATGGGCAGCACTTGCACTTGTATATTACAGTCGGGCTTGACCGACTTTCTTACTTGTTTTGACATTGTCCTGTGTTACCGCATGGAAGGCCTTCCGCTATGAAATTCACCGGCAATAAAGTTTCGGCCGCCATGAAACTCTCGAATCCAAAATTTCACGGTGTAAATCAAAGAAGCATTAGCCCAAAAACATTTATCCAAGTTTTCTTTTGTTTCCTTCGCCGTTTCGCCTTTCAAAAAATGTTTTATGAGAGAACAAAAAACGTTTTTTTTACCATACTCAACACGTCAACAGCAATCAGCTGTCAAAACAAAACTTAGGGCTTAAATTTGACATTTCTGTCTAAATATGATCATCTTTTTTGCTATAGCAGCGCACTCTGGCGGTGAAGGAGGTTACTTTTCACCCCACCTAGTGCAAGTCCCTTTTGATGTCTTCATCATTACCATAGAAGAGTGGAACATTTGTTCGCCAGGATTCTGAATCTCATACTTTAGACTCTCAGACCGCTGTACAATCTTTCAGGCAGATATCCGTACGATCAAGAAAGCTCTAACATGTGCAGTGCACTCAGCTCGAACGCTGAGTTTATTTCCTTTTGATATAAGCTATGTTCTATGGTCCGTTTTCTTCGAACTTGAAAATCTATTCCCTACGTTTTGGGGCAATGTGTTCTAAGACATTACGTACTTCCATTTACATTGCCTACTTTTTGGGGCATTCGGTCCTAAAACATTGTAGACTTTCCCATTTGCATTGCCTACTTTTAAGGGCATTCGGTTCTAAGGCATTGCGTACTTCCATTTACATTGCCTACTTTTTGGGGCATTCGGTCCTAAGGCATTGTGGACTTACCCATTTGCATTGCCTACTTTTAAGGGCATTCGGTCCTAAGGTATTGCGTACTTCCATTTACATTGCCTGCTGTTTGGGGCATTCTGTTCAATTTCTATTGCCTACTTTTTTGGGTAATATTTTGTTTAAGGGACAACGCCTCTGTAACCATTCAATTTAAAGCGATTATATCAAACATCCTGTATTTATATAAGACAAAATCTATATAGTTTTGCATTAAGTTCTATTTTGAGCTTAAAATGTGTCATTCTGTGCAGCACTTTGCAAGTTTTGGTATCAATGTGTAAAAATTTCAATTGCTGAACCTCCCCCCAAAAAAATAGTTTTATTTGCTAAACCAGAGACCACCCACTGGTGTGCTCTGTGCATCTGTTTGGTGGGTGGGATAATAAATACATAAAACAGCAGCAAACGGGGAATATACCAACTTGCTCCGTCTCTGACTGGAACATAACTTGCCCCGCTGCGATGTCAGCATAAATCATGCACCAAACTCCACCCAATTGGGCCCGATCTGCATGGCGATGCAGCAGCCACATTGCACACCGTTGCTCCAAACTAAATGACTTCATCGCAAACAAATAAAATATCAATAACGTCAAAAGTGCAATAAATCATCAACGATGTTGGTTTCGAAGACGAAGAGAGAGAGAGAGAGAGAGAGCGTAGCCAGGCATTGTGGTCGTTGCCGCCACGTCTTTTGGCTCTGGCCCTGACCTCCCGCATTCAATGACTGAGCGAACGCTGGTCCATCCGTTGGGCGCGCATTTCATTTGACGCTGAAATGGAAAATGCAAATTGTTTGCGCGTCGCACAAAAGTATGCAAAAATACGAGCGGCTCCGCCCTCAAACCAAAAATGAATGCAGAAGAGTTGCGGCACACAGTATGTATGTTTGTATGGCGGGTGCCCGCTAGGAATGTTTGTCACTACATACTTACAATGTACATACATATATGTTTCACAGTAAAAAATACAAATTTCTTGGGGTACAAATGTACCCCCAGTGGGGTTTTAGGGTAAAGAAACGGAAAAATCCAATTTTTGTCACAAAAAAAAAATAAAGAATATTACTCGGGGTACAAATGCCAACAATAAACAATAAAAATTTCTTGGGGCAAGTACCCCAGGGGTTTAGGTGAAACGAAAAATCTTATTTTTGTCCAAAAAAAAGATATACTCGGAGTACAATGTGCCCCAAGATGATAATGCCAACAAAAAACAACACAAATTTCTTGGGGTACAAATGTACCCCTCAGGTAGGGTTTTAGGGTTAAAAAAACGGAAAAATGCAATTTTTGTCTAAAAAAATAATAAATATTACTCGGGGTACAAATGTACCCCAAGACGAATTTAGCGGTAAAAGCGAAGTGCAAGTGTTTAATGTACTTTTTAAAAGCATATTTTGTCCTAGGTTTTACCAACGCGACAAATGCTAACAATAAAAATTTCTTGGGGTTCAAATGTACCCCCCAGTGGGGTTTTAGGGTTAAAAAACGGAAAAATCAATTTTTGTCCAAAAAAAATAATGAATATTACTCGGGGTACAAATGTACCCCAAGATGATAATGCCAACAATAAACAATAAAAATTTCTTGGGGTACAAATGTACCCCCAGGTAGGGTTTTAGGGTTAAAAAACGGAAAAAATGAAATTTTTGTCCAAAAAAATAATGAATATTACTCGGGGTACAAATGTACCCCAAGATGATAATGCCAACAAAAAACAATACAAATTTCTTGGGGTACAAATGTACCCCCAGTAGGGTTTTTAGGTAAAGAAACGAAAAAATTCAATTTTTGTCTAAAAAAAATAATGAATATTACTCCGGGGTACAAATGTACCCCAAGACGAATTTAGCAGTAAAAGCGAAATAAAGCAAAGCTAAGCTTAATGTGAACTATTTTAAAGGCATATTGTTGTCCTTCTGAGGTTTTTACCACCAGTTATTCAATTTTATGGACAAATCAAATTTCCCATTGGGTTTTATAGAGGTGTACGTTTCCCCAGTTGCGCTCCATTTGCTTCTCTGTCACCTTCCTACTCTCTCTTTGCTTTATTTTTTGCCCCTTGTTGATTTTTTGCCGTTTTCATTTTTGATTGCAAATAGAACAAAAAAAAAAAAATTGTTATGCTCGCGTAAATTTGTATGTATGTGGGTATAACTCTGCTTTGGCCGTTGACAATTTGCATTTATAAATTTCGTTTTCAATTTTAGCTCCTGCACTCACCCAGCGAAGTTGTTGTTGATTTTAATTTATTATTGTTTATTGATAAAATGTACGCAGCGAAATTTCCATAAATCGATAAATAATACCCAAAGCAAAAGGCAAATTTTAGATATTTATTGCATTTGCATAGGCGGCGAAGGGGGAGGCAGGGCAAGCAGCAGCAGCAGCAGCAGCATATCCGCTCCAAAACGATGTTTTGCTTTTGCTTTCAATTTCCGCACAGCATTTTACCCAATTAACTAGATTTTTGTTTGTTTTTGATGCCAAACGATGCAAACGTCATGGCCAGGCACGGGGTATACAGCGGAAATCGTGTGGGGGTACTAGTTGTTCCACAAAAGATTTGGCGCACAGTGTTTTGGTCCATGGTTGGTGGTGGTGGCGGTGGTCAGCCCAGACACAGTTTAAACTTTGTGCATTCTTTGTTTTGTCTTCTCCACTTGCTTCCTCTTTGCTTTTCACCCATTTTGTTTATCTACCGACACCGTCACTAAGCACCACCTCCCAGCCCAGTGTGCTCGCTTTTTCCTCCCTTTTTTTTTTTTTTTTTTTTTGTTCGCTTTCCCGATTTCCGTTTTGTGTTTTGTTTCGGTCCAAAGGGGAATCTGGGATGACAGCTCTGGCCAAAAGGGGTTTGAAGGAAAGTGCTCTTAACCACAGCAGGTGAGCTAAGCAGAAGCAGCGGACACCTTGTCATGGTTTTGCTCTATGCCAAAAATTAGGGAATGTGCAATTTAATGTTACATTTAAATATAGAAAATTATTTGGGGTACAAAAGTACCCCAAAGGACAGTAAACTACATACAAACATACTGTTTTTAGTTATATTCACCTGAATTATCTCAGTTCTTAAGTGGGATTTTTACATTATACAACTCGTTAATCATTTCCTTCAATTCACAACAACTTGTTACCAATTATTCTTTCTTGACCAGACTTTGATGGTTTCTAGAAAAATTGTAAGAATCTGTTGATCGATCTTAAGCACCACAAGAATGTTACTTAAATCTATTTTTGGTCGCGACTCTGTTCTGTATTACGAAAAACAAATCGAAAGTGTATTTACGACTAGAGGTGGAGAACTACCGATGGCACTATCGGCACTATCGAGTCGCCATCGATAGTAGCCCTCCACTATCGATAGTTTTAGATAGTTTTCTTTAACCATCAATAAATAGGTAGCTCTTAAAAAAAATACAAATAATTGCGCTTAAAAACGTTATTTACCAAATATAATCTCATCAGAGTTGATTTGTCAAATTAATCTAAGTGTTTCTTTTGAACCGACTCGTAGGGGATAACCCTTGTACTACTAACTTGCATGCATGAGCCGTTTCGTGTCCATTGTGCTCATTATAATAAACACTACCGAGTAATTAGCTTAGAAAAATCTCTTCCTGGAATCAAAACCCCTTTTTTTTTATAGTATTTAGCCCGTAGTTTGCCTTGATTTAGTGTTTTCCTACGCGTTTTCGTGTCACACGTTTGTAGCTGAGCCAGTTAGGCGGGAGGTGGGATGCTATTTTGCCTGGGGTTCGCACCTAACAGGCTTCGGCTTGGTGACGCCAAAAATACGATTTCCAGAATTATTTGAATGCAAGCATCAGAGTTTCTTTAAAATGATATGATACATATATATATAATCGGAACCCACAACCCAATATTAATGCCAAAGTTTAAACGAAAAGTGACGGAAGCCAATTTTTAGGTTAGTTTTTTTTAATAAATTACAGGGTTGCCCATATTCGACGGACCCATGTTTTTTTTTAAAAAATCAAAGAAAAAATAAAAATTTGGCGGTTGGCAATCTTAATCATTTAATTTGTTCCAAGTAGATTTGTTTACATCAATTTTTGAATATGATATCTCTCAAATGGCCGCCTCTGGCGTTGATGGCGTATTGTGCCCTTTTTGCAGCATTTTCCATCGTTTTCGCCAACATTTCGGCCGGAATAGCAGCTATTTCTTTACGAATGTTGTCCTTGAGCTCTTCTACGGTCCTTGGCTTGTTAACGTAAACCTTTGACTTCAAATATCCCCACAAGAAGAAGTCAGGCGGCGTCAAATCGGGCGAACGCGGTGGCCAGTCCAAATCACCACTTTTCGACATCAAACGGCCCGGAAACAATTTCTTCAGAAAATCGATTGTTATGCGACTTGTGTGCGGTGGAGCGCCGTCTTGTTGAAACCAGAACTGCCTCATACGCTTTCGACGAATAATTGGCATCACAAAATTGGTCATCATGTCGCGATAACGCTCCTGGTTGATGGTAACAGCATGGCCATTTTCATTTTGGAAGAAAAACGGCCCAATGACCGTTTTCGCACTAACGCCGCACCAAACTGTGACTTTTTCGTCATGACGAGGCACTTCTTGAATCTCCTGAGGATTTTCAGTGGCGTAAATACGGCAATTTTGCTTATTTACAGTCCCATTCAATGTAAAATGGGCTTCATCGGACATGATAATTTTGTTTTCACAATTGACTTGTTATGTTGAATGTAAAAATCTGGTTGGACTGACGCTTCAAACGCGGTATGTCATTAAGCGATCTGACATCTCTGTCAAAAGTTATGGCGTTGCCAGATGGGTCCGTCGAATATGGGCAACCCTGTATTTAAAATTTATGAATTTTTTATCATAAGCGTTTAAGTTACCAAACTATCGAAAACTATCGTAGACTATCGATGGTTTTCAAAAAACTATCGTTGACTATCGATGGTGCCGACTATCGATAGTTCTCCACCTCTATTTACGACCCCATAAAGTAATAATTTAAGAGCGACTCTTGTTCAGTGACTGTTCTCTCAGTTCAATTAGGCTGCATGAACCATCCAGTAGGCCCCTATTTTGTCTTGTTTTTATTGTGAATAGCTTGTCATTTGACATCTAAAACCATACAACATGAAGGCTTACTAGATTATCATGTCTCATGCGTCGAACAATGTAAACTCAGTCGGACTTTTAACTCTATTGTTCTTTCTTGTTCAGTTACTTTTTGCTGTTTCTAAATGTGTGGCAACTCTGTTTTAAGCAACTCGCTGGTGTGGCAGCCCCAACCGTTATTTTTACTTCAGTAGTTAAGTATGTGTTGAGCAATGGAGCAACTGATCACTAACTGAAAAAAGAAGGGAAATTTATCCAACTCTAGTTCCATTCTGGTGCATTGACGCACCACTGGCAACTCCATTCCATTCTCTTGGGTATCAATGCGCAGAGCAAGGTTTTCAAATGCTGATCCTTACCCCATCCTCAGCATTTCAAATATAATAACACGTCCGTATAGCGTGTGCATAGAAAAGGGGCCCGCTGTAGCAGCGACGTTCCATACCCACACTATAAGCACGTTGCGCTGCTGTCAATTTCGTATCGCTTGCCACGCATCACTGAATGAAACTAATGTAACGCACTTTTTTTTTAATGCTCAATATATTTGGAAACGTAACATAACTCAACAACAACTCATTTAAACATTAACATGTGAAGAAGAAGAAAGAACAGAACTGGCAGGGCGCCAATTTAACATACAAACATTCCGTTAACTGTTGGAACTGTCAAACGGTAACCAAAAAGCAAGCACAATATACCCAAAAAATTATCCTCCTCCATCCAAATATCACAATAGTCTGAGATTGTGTCCATTTCAGTGTTGACCAGTATTATTAAGGATAACATCAGACACAAGACCAATAGGAAGTACAGCAAAAAAGTTTTAATCTTTTCACGATAAATGTCTGCAATAATTTTACGGCATTGCACACAATAGTTGGGGTACATCCATTTAACGAACGCATCCATGATAAGGCGGCAATTCTTTTAGTTGTATAAAATTTTTGTTTTTTTTTTCAAATAAAATTCGACAAAATTTTTTTTTTTTTCATATAAAATTCCACAAAATTTTTTTGAACGAGAAAAGTTGATACGATAGCTAGCAGCTAAAATATAGACTGAACAAAATATACTGAGAATCAAGCTAACATGCTTTGACATATGCTTGACAGTAAATATATAGGGAACTAAGTTCCGGAAAAAATTAAACTAAATATATAATAAATATATATAAATATATATAAATATATATAAATATATATAAATATATATAATATATATAAATATAATAAATATATATAAATATATATAAATATATATAAATATATATAAATATATATAAATATATATAAATATATATAAATATATATAAATATATATAAATATATATAAAAATATATAAATATATATATATATAGTAAGAACTATCAGATCGGCAATTACCTACAGTTTGGGATTTCCAATTTTTTTTTGTTGAGAGCGATTCTTATTCTCTTTCGTGTACAATTGCCCCAACTAAATGTTGATTTTGAAGGGCCAGAGGCACTGCTTGCTGGTCATATAAAACCGATTACTCTACTGAAAAGAATTAAAAGCTTAGCATTGCCATTTAATTTACATTGGACAGAGAGAAGATAAGCCCGCATTAAACTTGGATAATTTTGCATATTTCTACAATTTTTAATCTTCGATGTATACATACAAGTTAGAGCATTTCATTTGCCACTTCTAAGCCAATTTTTTGTAGTTGATATATTCCTTTTTGTTTTATTCGTCTCCCCCTTTCTTTTTCAATTTCTCTGCGTTTTGTGGTTTCCTTTTGTGCCCTTTGTTACGGGCATTCGTTGAGCTCTACTCGCGCCTTTTGTGTGGCCTCCCGGTGCCCGGGTTACCTTCACTTGCTCCTTGCTTATGCATAATTCTTTTATCTCAAAGAGGCCGCCTGCTGGGCAGGTTGGTCTCTTTTTTTTTTTGCTATTGATGGCTTGTTTACACACACACACACACACACACGCACAACTCCCAGGCCATTTGTCTATAATTGACTAATCGACAAGCGGACGAGAAAGTGTGTCAGTTGAAAGTTGGCTTTAAAAACCTTAAAAAGCCTGGAAAGCGAATTGAATTAGCAACGAATTCCGTTCTCAATTAAGCGTATAATTTCCATTGTGTGTGTTTAGGAGTAGGAGTAGTCAAATTGCGTTTGCTACTGCAGCTACTGAATTGGCAGGTGACCAGGGGACAAAGGGTAGCTCGCGGTTAATTAGATTGCGAACAATAATATTGTATGGCCGAGCAGTCAGGAAACTTGTCTGGACCACATGACCACAGACGGTTACCAACGGTGGTGGCGGGGGTGTGGAAGGGGCCTAGATACGCATCCGCCACATGCAAGTACATACACGTATATTGCCTTATTCATTCATGACTAATACACAGCAAATACTACGTTTATACGCTGCAAATTCAGCTCAAAATTTAGCTTCTACTGTTGATTATGGATGCCTCTCTAGCTCAATGTATAGAAAAATGCAGTATAAGCTCGTTGTGCCTGCTAAGCTGCTTTCTGTTAAGCATAAAAACCCACACAAATGCTGCAGAGCTGCTGCTGCCTCGTTTAATGGGACTTGCAGCATTCACACAGGCAAATAATTTGCCCACATTTTTATAAAAATTTAACAAAATAGACCTAAATAGGTTATTTATGACAACTTTTTGAGCAGATTACATTGCACGTCACTTGAATAGGTTCATCAGCTCTTCCATAAAACAAAAGCTCTGACAAATATCTGTGAAACAAAGTTTTCTAAAGAGGTTATTATGTATACAAAAAATCATAATTTTAATTGAACACAATTTTTTCCATATTTTTTTGCGCATTAATATATTGGTCAATAGAATAGATTCAAATTTATAAACACTAAAAGTTATTAAAAAAAAAGGCATTTATTCAATGTTTTAAACTTTTCTTAATAATAATAAACCTTTCTTTTCTGGTGGATTTAATTTCATAAATTCGATTTTTTAAAGAGTTGTAAAGATTTTCCAACATTTGCAGGGAAATTTTAGTCCAATTATTCTTAATTGCAGCAGTCAATGAATCTTTTACTACGTTTAGGCACAATTAAAAAAAAAATCATGATTTTTGCCCTTCAAAGTATGCTATGTTTATGAATATAAATAACTATGGAGAATATTTATTTTTTAGTAGCCTTAACATTTATTATTTTTGTGTACCTTTGACTGGTCCGACAATCTGAGTGAATGAAAAAAGTTTGCATACTTTGAGGAGCAAAAAGCATGATTTTTTATAAGCATACACGTAGTATTTATTTTTATATTGTCGGCCGGACTCGTATACTTTACGTGAAAGAATACCCCAGACGTTGTCCATGATATTTATGTCAGAAGAATAAGGTGGCCACTGCGAATCCATTCTTTGACTGCTCTTGCGGCATGTACTGGAACGTTATCTTGTTGATAGCTTCAAGAAATTGGTCCAAACATCTCAGAAAAAAGGACTTGAATATAATACTTTGCATTCATTTTTATACTCTGCCTGCCTACAGGGTATAACAGCCTGAAGGAAGCATCTCCGACCCTATAAACTGTATATATTATTGATACAGCCGAGTTTATTTTGAATTTTTTTTTTTTAACTAAAAAAAAACGTAATAACTCCCACAATTTTGAAGATAGATAGTTCGAACATTCTAGACATATATTCTACTACTCATTATTTATCGAAACGCCATACATCGTTTTTCGATCAGATGAACGATATTAGAGTTATACGTAAAAGAAAATTTAAAGCAATGACAACAACAACACTGCAGCGATTGGTAGAACTTACAAGAAAGAGAGAGAGCGAGAGGGCAAAAGCTAAGTGGTAATTAACCAACTGGACTTTTCTCGCTCTCAGTTTCCTCCCTCCCTTCTTAAGGAGGCAAAGACCAAGTTTGAGAGGAGCGATGCACTTGAGATGGCCTGCGGTCAGAAATTATATACAAATTTTATAATTTAACGAGTTTATGTACCAGGGTAATTCTACTCATCATTACTTATCGAGCCCCCATACATCGTTTCCCACGATTATCTTTCAATAGAACGGCAAGGAGATTCAAAGCAAAAATGGAAATATGCTGAACCTATTCAAGTGATGTGCAGTGTATTTGCGGGTGGATTCCCATAGCTTTAGTTTTGGGTCTAATAGTTATTATTTAAAGTAATTCAAACGCAAAAAATTTCAAAAATAAATAATGTCCCGCATAAACGTTTAAGCTGACTTGCGCTTACACGTAATTAGCATTTCCTGTTTGGTTTGCCAACTTCACACACACACACCCACGTACTCACGCACTCACACATTCACAACACACACACTGTGTTATAATTAGGCAGCCAAAAATCAAACGCCATATGCATTCAAATTCACATTCAAATAGAGTTTCAGCTTTTAATTCGGATTTTGTATTACACTTGCATGCCACCGACCCCCAACCCCCCTGCCCCCCTATATACGCGCCACAATCCTTGTTGGGAAAAAAGAAAACCTTCCGGTTATATCCCATGTGCTTACTGACCCAGTTCCATTTTTCTGTTGATGAACTGCCGGCCAAATGTGGCAAAGGCATCAAAAATGTCAATTAATTTTGTTGATGTTTGGTGGTATGAACCAATTGTAGACATGTGAAAGGAGTTACATTTTAAATTTAGAGGTGTAAACGTGATTAAAATTAAAACCGAGCCCTTCGCAAAGGGATCAGTGCCTGCCTAGCCTTCAACGAGGTAGGTTCGAGCCACTTTGCGTGGCATTATATACGTATACACTCTCACTTTTTCGCCTTGCTCTTCTTGGGGAACCCCGGTCTACGATATTGGACAGAGAAAATTTATATTAGAAAGGCAATTTGAGACGCCGCCTACCTTAACATTCCAAATTAGTCAGCTGTTCGCTGTCAGTTTTGCTCTCTGAGTTTATTTTTGACAATGTCTGTCTCGCTCTAACCACAGTCGTTATACTCTGTACCGAAGGTACAAAGAGTATACTGGGTTTGTGCAAATGTTTGTATGTAACAGCCAGAAGGAAGCATCTCCGACCCTATAAAGCATATATATTCTTGATCAGCATCAACTGCCGAGTCGATATAGACCTGTCCGTATGAACGCTGAGATCTCAGAGATGGTAAGAGATAGAGGTTTAAGGTGTATGGAGCATAAGTTTATTATACTTGCAGGCAGATCAAGTTTAGTTTTGTTTTTTGCCACGCCCCCTGCCTCCCCCGCAAATTAAAGAAAACTTAATATCTTCCTCAATTTTGGAGTTGGGTTGCTCGAACCTTCTAAACATATACTCTACTCAACATTACTTATCGAGCCCCCATACATCGTTTTTCGATCAGATGAACGATGGTAGAGTTGCCACAATTTGAAAAACATCTCATATCTTCCACAAATTTGGAGTTAGGTTGTTCAAACCTTCTAAACATATATTCGACTCATTATTACTCATCGAACCCCCATACATTGTTTTCCGATCAGATGAACGATGGTAGAGTTGCCACCCCCACAATTCGAAAAACTCCTCAAAACTCCCATAATTTTGGAGATAGATTGTTCGAACCTTCTAGACATATATTCTACTCATCATAACTTATCGCGCCCCCATACATTGTTTTCCGATCAGATGAACGATGGTAGAGTTGCCACAATTTGAAAAACATCTCATATCTTCCACAAATTTGGAGTTAGGTTGTTCAAACCTTCTAGACAAATATTCTACTTATCATTACTTATCGAACCCCCATACATCGTTTTCCGATCAGATGAACGATAGTAGAGTTGCCATCCCCACAATTTGAAAAAAATCTCATATCTTCCACAATTTTGGAGTTAGGTTGTTCAAACCTTTTAGACAAATATTCTACTCATCATTACTTATCGAGCCCACATTCGATCGATGAACGATAGTAGAGTTGCCACCCCCGCAATTTGAAAGAATCTTAAAATCCAGTTTTAGACATTGTTCAACCTTTTGCATATATTTTATTCTACTTATCATTACTTATCAGATCAGATGAACGATATTCGAGTTATAAGCAAATCAAATAATTACGCTGGGCAGCACTGCCCGTTATCGTGATGGGCAGCATTTGCACAGTTTGTGTGACCCCACTCGCTAAAGTTATTAGTGATATACAAACAGGTACAGGGTATATTACAGTCGGGCTTGACCGACTTGGTTTTTTTTTTTGTAAATTTTGTTTAACAAACTAAATTTTTGTCTTTTGGCAGACATTTTCAATTGTCACATATACATACCCGCTGCTCTCTTTTAAACCACCAAACTTGTATAACGCGTGGCCTACTTTTAGGCGGGCTGAGACAAAATCACCATTATCACACATTCGCCTTGTACTCTCCAACGATCCAATAAACATGAGAAAAGTATGGCCTACTTTTAGGCAGATTGAGAAAAATCTGTAATACTTGTAACATGAGCGCTCACATATCGCACATCCGCCTCGTGGCCCATGGCTGAACTATGCCGAACATCCACAATTAGCATTAAGTTCTAATGAGCGCCGTTTCTCTCTGTATTTGAGGGTTTACCTGCACTCTTTGAGCTGCGATGCTAAGTCTATGTCCGTAATGTGATCCCTCATTCTGTTCGATAAGTTATCGATAGTTATTGATAACCCACATTATGCATTACCTTACGAATTCTTAATGTTTGTTTGTTATCTAAGGGCTCGTTGCAAGGTTCAAATTAAGAGTTTAAGTTTCGGTTGGATTTTAAAAAATTTGCAAACCAAATTTTGCTCTTATCATTTCTGAGATTTGTTGGTCTTTGCACTGACTGCACAATTGTTTTTATTGACTTCTTCAGGCAACATCAATTTCATTGACATCATTGGCGACAGCCACTTTCAACGCCGAATTTTGCCATAATTTTGTATTTAGTGGAAACTTTTGCTATAAATAATGAAATATTAATCAACTTTAGAGATTTAGTTTGCTATGAAAATCCCAAATCCAGCCGAAACTTTGAGTCCCTTTCCAGTTGAATGGTTGCAGCTAAGGCAACCCACAACATCCCTGCTTACCTCCGTCCACCGTGGCAAAAAAAAACGTGAGACACAAAACTTCCAAGAATGTAAACAACAAAGCATTTATACTCAAGCATAAATGAATCCACTTACGCACAACTTGGCATGGTGGGATGCCAAGCCAAGCCAAGCCAGGCCAGGACAGGACAGGACAGGACAGCACAGCAGCAGCATACCTTAAGCCACTGCACAGAAAGTTTTAGCGCCAGGAAGAAGGAAGCCAACTAACAAAAGTTGCAGGACTGTTGCTATTGCTGCGGCGGCAAAGGAGTCGAAGTGGAACGCAAGGCGAAGAAATTTGTATAAACGCAACTTAAGTGAGCATTAAACACGCTCCACTGAAGGACGAAGGACAGAGGATGGACCCTTTTTTTGGTGTAGAAACCAGCACACCCACCACCCCCTCATCCTAAGTTGGTTAATAAACATTACCAACGCCACAAAAACCATTTACGTGAACTATTAAAATTCCGCCGCATTTAAGTTGCCTCTTTTAGCCTCGTTTCACGATTATGTTTATTTATATGGCCACACACACACGAAGACGAAGTCTACGAAGATACTGTTGGTGGTGATGATGATGACGAAGATGAAGATGGGGTGTGTGGGTTTATGAAGTGGCGCTGCTCCAACCCCTTTTTTGTCTGCGCTTAGTCGTTAAGTGAAATCTCATGGCTGCAAGTTACCTTTTATATGGGATAACTTGAGTGTGACCAGGTTCTATTTAATCGCAGATTAAAACCGAAACGAATAAGGCTTACAGTTAAAATATTATTTGGGCGGTTAAGTAATGGGTACGGGTTATTACCCGTTTTCGTTTGGGTTTCGCTTTGGGTTACGCTCGAAAATCCCTGGAAGAGATTTCGTTTTCTTATAAGAAATTCTAGAAATTCTAATTCTATCATTTTTATGCGCCATTTGACTGGAAAAGCTGCCCTAAACTATTTTAAACTCACATACACACGCTGTCGACGGTTACGACTTTGCAGCCGCGACGCCGCAATCGCGACGCTGGCAACACGCATAACTTGAACATTGTGGGGGAAAGGGGAAATTTTCCAAATTTTATTTGCGTTGTACCCAGGGATTAATCCAGTGACCAATCTTGTTATAAAATAAAGGTAAAAAATGTCAAAATATCCTTTAAATATGACGTTGGCTATTTCCTTAGCCAGAGATCGCAAAAAACGCTTGAGGGGGTCTTTTACATTTGAAAAAATATTATTTTTTTTGATTTTTTTGTTTTGCAAAAATTCGAAATATTTAGAAGATATAGCATTTTAGATCATTCCCCTTTCATCCCCTTCAAACCATTTTGCAAAAATTCGAAATAGTTTAGAAGATATAGCCATTTTAGTGAAGCAAAGTTCTGACTTGAGGAAGCACTCAATACCAATACCAATTAAGAGGGTCTTCTACCTTTGAAAAAAAAAAATTTAGATTTTTTTGTTTTGCATTATTATTATATCTTAAACATTCCCCTTTCATTCTCTTCAAACCCTTTTAAAAAATTCGAAATAGTTTAGAAGATATAACCATTTTAGTGGCTACCCTGTTTAAAGGTAGAAGACCCCCTTAAGGGACGCTTTCTCATCTTCATGGATTTTATATCTAGCTGCTTTTTAAGAAAACTTATGTTGCCTACTTTTATGCTGCCTTTAAAATATCTATGCTTGTGTATACAACGACCCGCGTATCATTTTTAGAGCGGCTTAAAAGTAGGCAACATAAATTTTCCAAAGAGCTCCATGAAGATGAGAGCATTCAAAGAGGCAAACAAAAAACACTTTCAGTTCGATTTCCGTTTCATTTGACAACTAAGCCGAGGCAAGACTTGCCATTGTCGCAGCTGACCAAATATTCTTAGTAACCCATTCCATTCCAATTCAACTTCGTTTAGCGAATCCACCAACCCAGCAACCACAATTCATATGTGGTTTAAGCTTTTAACACTGTTCTAAAAAAAAAACCTGCCAAAAACTGACCCCTCTAACCCCAACTTCACCGACTCTCTTGTTTCTGCTCAGTAGCCTCGTAATTGCACATTTGAATTTTGCATGCGTTTTTAAGCCCTGGCGCTTAATTTCTGGATTTATGCGCATGCATTATAAATATGCTACCGCGTATTCGGATTCAACCAGCGGATTTTAATTAGTTTGGCAGGCATTTGCATTTGCCATCCCCCCCAACCACCTCGGCAGTAAATTCTGTTATTAATAATTTATTTCTCGGTGCCCTGGCCCAGATCGAGCAACGACATAAATCACAGATTACAGATTGCTGTTTACAGTTTTAGTTCTGATCCAATTCCGATGGCATGACATCATCCTCCTCCTCCTCCTCCTCGGTTATGGTGGCCAGGCCCAATTGCAGCTGTTGCATGCGTTGTTTACTCACACGTCGCAGATCCTCGGCCTTGGGTAAGCGTTGTGGCCAAATGGTCATGGGTTCTCTGCGAGTTTTTATGGGTTCAGGAGACCTCAATCCCTTATCGATCAGGGCACAGCAGCAGCAAACCATTGTCAATAGATTTGGAAAAATATGGCACTTATTAAGGTAATCGTGAAAAATATACATCTTAGTGTTAAGCTGATTCTGGTGTAGGAATGTAGGAATGTTTACAAATGTAAGAATTGTTGTTAAATGAGAGCTAGAAAATAGAAGTTTGACTAAGCTATAGACGGGACAGTTAATACAAAGTTTGTTGATGTTTTTTTTTTTTTACTTTATCCAACAGATAAAACAGTAGGTAGATCAGACGAGGGGCACTCGCTTTATGGAGCAGCTGAAGGCCTGAAAATTCAAAGTTGCTGGCATTGGGAACAACTGAATCCCCCACTGAGTGATCAGTCGAATCAGATCAGCATGATCCTCCACTGAGTGATCAGTCGAATCAGATCTGCATGAATCAGATGACATTCTCGCTAAAGAAGAATTAGTATATCATCGAGCTGATGGCCAGCTATGCCGAGGTCTTGGAGCTGTGTAGGTAAGTGTATGACCTCATCTAATTCCTACTCAAACAGAATTCATACAAATCTTTTGCAGCATGCCGCCTTCTATTCCCAATGGTGTGGGCAAGCATCCCACTCAGGCTTTGCTTGATGATATCCTTACACCTTGAGCAAGCTTCAAGCTCATAAGCCGACCTTGAGTATACGCTGTATTTCGCGTACTCAATGCGAACGTTTCCCCAACCAGGAGGCATATCAAAGCGTAAGTAATCCTAATCCTATTTGAAGAGGCCTGCAAATCCTTACAGTCTTTATGTTTTTCCTTACAAATTGTAAGCTGGCTAATTTTTGCTAGAAACAGGACTCAAATGGATCTGTGCCTATTTTGCTATTGTCATTTCAACTTCACTAATTTCTTATGTTTATCCATTGATGTTTAGCATAAGTCCTGCCTTCTTTGCCCCCGTCTGGATGAGATGAGCCCTGAATTTGATTCGTATTTCTGGCAGGGATTTGCTGGCCCTGCTAATGGGTGGCCTCAACACGGCTTTCCTGTGACGACGCACATCCTTTTAACTACTCCTAATTATAATTCTTCAATAAATATCCTGTTATGTGTTAGTTATAAACAAATACCCATAAATAAAGATTTTTAGATTCAAAGAGTCGTTATCCTTGACAATTGCTTTAGAAAACTACTTAATAACTCTGCCATGCTTAGGACTATTCGCATGTCCTTTGGTCAGCTGTTAGTCCTTTGACATAGAATCATTTTGGCTTCAACTTAGTCCAGATCCTGGCCAGGATACGGCAGCTGTGACCTGTTTTAAAGAAAAGTCCTTATTTCTCGCCTGTTTAAAGGATAATTCAGGATCTATTGATGCCAACGCAGGCTACTGCACCAGGACTATCGGCTGACCAAAGCACATCCTTGTAGTCCTTCAAATGGCTGAGAAATAAGGATAATACTTATTTTGCTCATATCGGGCGCATATCCTGCCGCAGGACATCGGCACTTGGCTAACCCGAATCCTGGCCACGTTTCTGATCGACTGGCATCAAAGGATATGGGGGTCATCTAGGACTCAGACCCTTGAAATTTTTGCAAGGGGTCAGCAAAAATGTCCTAAAACCACAAAATGCCCCTTTTCTCAGCCATTTGAAGGACTACAAGGATGCGCTTTGGCCAGGATACATTTCTCACTGATTAATGACGAATGGCATCGAGACATCCTGGATTATCCTGCCAGGAGCCGAGTTTTTATGGCATTTTCCTTAAACTAAAATAGGCCCTAGCGGCCGTATCCTGGCCAGGATTAGGACCAACCTAGTGGCAATACAATTCTATGTCAAAGGACTATCATCTGGCCAAAGGACATGCCCAACGCCCTGCAGGGAGCCGAGAAAATGGGGATTTTGTGTTTTTGGCATATTTCTAGCGTGGCAGAGGCTGAAAAATGCCAAGATGAGCCCCATATTTTTTGATGGCAAACCAACAGAATCGATGCCAGGATTCGGGCAAACCAAATACCGATGTCCTGCGGCAAAATTTACGCCTGCTAGGATGATTTTAAGTTGCAACCAGGGCTTGTCAAACTGTGGAGTTCAGCCGGCACAGTTTTAGAGGCACTGTGGCAAAAAAAATTCCCTGAAACTCAAATTTAGCTGAAACCAGGCCAACAGCAACGAGTAGTAGGTAACTGCTAAAAAATCAAAGTTGCAAAATTTCCCTTGCAGTGGCACAATTTGAGCGGCCAAAATGCCATTTTGAAAAATCTTAAACACCAGGATTCGAGCAAACCAAATCCCGATGTCCTGCGGCAGGATATACGCCTGCTAGGACGATTTTAAGATTTAACCAGGGCTTGTCAAACTTTTGAGCTCATCCCACTACAGTTTTAGAGGCACTGTGGCAAAAAAATTCTCTGAAACTCAAATTTAGCTGATACCAGGCCAACAGCAACGAGTAGTAGGTAACTTCTTAAAAAATTCAAGTTGCAAAATTTCCATAGCCTAGCCACCAGGGGCGGCCATTCGAGCGGCCAAAATGCCATTTTGAAAAATCTGAAGCAACAGGCCAACAGCAAACCCAAGCAGGTGACTGAAAAATAATTTTTGCAGGTGGCAAAATTTCTATAGCATACCCAACAGGGGCAGCAAAATTTTTTTTAGCAAAAATTTCCATTGCCTACATTCAAGGGCAGCCATTCAAAATGCCCAAAAATTGCCTTTGAAATCAAACCAAATCCAGCAAAATTTCTATAGCATACCCAACAGGGGCAGCCAAATTTTTTTTTGCAAAAATTTCCATTGCCTACATTCAAGGGCAGCCATTCAAAATGCCCAAAATGTTGCCTTTGAAATCAAACAAAATCCAGCCAATAAACAACAAATTTTTTTAAGTGTAATTTTTGTTGAAATTTTTATTCTTCAATCACTTTTTTTTTGTGTTATTAGCTACGCAAAAAAAATATCAATTCTAATAATTATCAACTAACATTAATACAATTATGCATGTATATATGTGTGTGTATGTGTCATAGGTAGATCTAGGTAGTACAATAGTTTAGTTTAAATATATTATATATATATATATATCTATATAGATGTATTTTTGTTGTTGTTCTTTCCCCTCCAATACAAATCAACGCTTATTGCAAAATGTACACAACTTTGTTCCAACAATTTTCAGTGTAAGCTGCCCAAAAAAAAGGAAAAAGGATTAATATTTATGTACACTTACAAATTATAGGATAGTAAAAAAAAAAAAAAAAAAAAAAATTACTAAAGACTAAATTGAGCAGCTTTTTGTGTAATAATTGGGCGCATTCTGATTAGTTAAATATTTTTATATGGCCTTCAATATCAAAAGTCGCCGTTGAATGCGCCCAATATTTAGGGTTTTTAAGTACAATATTTATGTATGTTTGTTTGCATATAGTATGTATGTATGTATATGGATGCCAAGGGCATGTCACCAGAAATTTAGATTAACAATTTGTGTCTATATACAATTTATAACTGATCAATATGGTTTGTTGCTTAGCATATATATATATATATATATATGTATATATGTATGTATGTATGCTCTTCGTTAACAATAATATCAATTTTAAATAAATTTTTGAAATTTTCCGTTTTCTAATTTATATGAATAAACATCATCAGTCTTGAACTTAGTTTAGGTTTTTTTTGTTTTTGTGACGTTAAAACAATAAGGTTAAAAAGGGTCAGATCCTATAGCTAAGTAGTGAGTGGTTGATGTGGGAAAAGGGTAGGGGTAGGGGTAGGGGGTGGGGGGCACAATTTAAAGTTGAAGGCACAATTTTAAAAGTGTTTTTTTTTTGTCGTTTTCTAACACTAGCCATATATATCAAAAATAACTTTCTGTTAACAACATTTCCTTTTTTAACTGAAAATGTTTGATTTGTTCTTTATATAATTTAAGTAAATATTCACTAACTAAACATAGGCTTAAAAATGGGAACGGGAACAGTTTGTGGGGAATACCTTTCTATAATACAGAACAAAAAATCGAGCTCTTGTAGCACTAAACAAAAAACTCCTCATTGCCCAGGCTAGGCTCTATGTACTGCTGCTGCTGGTGCTGCTGTTGCCAGGGCCAAGACCAGCTGCCGCCCATTAGTGTAAATCACCGTTCCGTTGAGTGTGTGGTGGCGCCCAAACCACTGCTGCTGCCACCAAAACCAGCGCCACTTGCGCTTCTTCTAAAAAAACCCAAAGTCTCCAAAGCCTTAATGGTGCGTCGTATCAGTTCATCCTTGTACTTCCATATAGTTTTATCCTCCACCGAATTCTCACGATATTCCTCACAACTTTTCTTCAATGTCTTGACACAATCGGCGCGATAATGTTGCAACTGGGCATCCTGTGTATCCACCGGATATGACTTGCATACCCCACCCAAACAGCTGAGCGGAAAATGATTGTGCAAGGTTAAAACACGTTCCGGATCATGAAAGCATTTCACATACTGATTCGGTTTCGTATAATTCTTGGCCCTATGCACATGCTGCAGCATATGCATATATTTGGGCATATCCTTGTGCCAGCCATGCTCATGCTGTTGATCATCCAAAAAGTATACATTGCGAAAGTTGTAGCTATGAAAGCCATCCGGTTTGATTTTGAGCGATTCGGGACGCACTTTGCTCATCAACTCGGACCAGTGCACCGCCTTGCCCTTGGGCATTATTACCTCATCGATATCCAGCAGGGCTATATAGTCATATAGATAGAGATTCTTGTACAGGCAATCATTGTAGGGTATCACCTCATTCTGACGCTTGTGATTGGTCTTTTTGGTCAAATACAAATGCTGAAAACCGGGCACATTGGGCTGACCACCGGGCAGGGTCAAAGGTATAATTTGTACCTTACCCTCCTGCTCGTAGTGATTCAACACTTTGGATATGTTTGGATGCACCTGCAAATTGTAAAAGTAAATTTTATCTGCACCCAAAATATTCAGCATTTCAATCCACTCGATGAGGCGCACACTCAAATCATCGTACAGAAAGTCCAAACCCTTGACACACACTGCAAAGCCCTTCTTCTGGTCATCGGGCGGACGATTGTAAATCACACGCAAATTATTGGTGGCCGTGTCGCACTCCTTCTCCACCATGGACACGGAACTGGGTACGACGCCGTGAAAGGGTTTGGGTATTTGGCAGGCAATCAGATAGGGCTGATAGATGCCCTGCTTGTAGTTGCCCCACTTGTTGTACCAAATGTACTTGTACTCGAATGTCTTGACAATGAACGGCTCCTTTTGGCCATCGAACCAGAACTGGCAGAAGGTTTTCACGCGCGGCTCGATGCGATCAATCATGCCCAGAATGCGCACGGTGGGGCCCAGCAGGGAGGTGCGTCTGATGTCGTAGTAGGCGCCAAATAGCTGAAAAGTGCCATTCGAGGTGCGCAAAGTTTGCCAGTAAATGTTATTGAACTCCAGCTCAAAAATGGACGGATATTTGGCGCAGGTGGAGGACTTTTGCTGCAGGAAATGTTTATTCTTGCTCCAGTAGGCAATGGGCAGCGAGGGTATACGGGATTCCACATCGCGCACCAGTTGATCATCATCCATGGCTGAAAAAAGGGGAAGATGAGATGAAAAGGTAAGAGACTTTAGCTGGGGGCTTACCTGTACGATTGTCCACCAGTATCTCGCTGGGATCAAAGTGATCTGTGGTGGTGGAGGTGGTTTCCGCATAGCGCAGCATATCCTTTTGCAACAAAATGCGTCCATTGAGCGGCACCTGTTGATATTCCTGCGGCACCAAATTGGTGCTATGCATCTTAAACAGGCCAATGATCACAAAGGACCAAACGCATAGCGAAAACAGGATCTTAAGTATGACCTTGGAGTGTGCCATAACGGAGCGTCTTTTAGGGGGGATAACGGTGTGCTGCAAAGAGAGAGAGAGAGAGAGAATATTCACTAAAATATCTACAAATTTTCTTTATCTTGTCTCCCCTCCTGCTCCTCCTTCTGCTTACTAATGAAATGCACTCATTCATTTTTAATACGAATGGCCAACCACCGCGTGGCCATTTCCGTTTCCTGCCCGGTTTCAGGCCAGGCACAAAATGTCAACTAGAAAATTGCGTGTAATATTTCTTGCACACCCAAAACCAGGCCCCGGGCCAGACAAAGAGACAGATGAACGAACAGACGGCGAGGCGAGGCGGTCGGTCGGTCGAGCGTGCCACTAACGCCTTGGACTAATGGAAAACAATCTAAAAATGCCGCACAGCAGCCCAGGCGGACGAATACAGTGGGTCAAGGTGGGGAAACTAGGCTTCACTTAAATGGCAATAACTTCTAAAGTATTACGAATTTTTTTAAATGGTTTGAAGGGAATGAAAGGGGAATGTTTAAGATATAATAATAATGCAAAACAAAAAAATCGAAAAAATTATTTTTTTTCAAAGGTAGAAGACCCCCTCTTAAGGTTGTATTGAGTGCTTCCTCAAGCACGAACTTTGCTCTACTAAAATGGCAATATCTTCTAAACTATTTCGAATTTTTGCAAATGGTTTGAAGGGAATGAATAGGGAATATCCCAGCTATAATAATAAAGCAAAACAAAAAAAACTAAAAATTATTTTTTTTCCAAGCTAGATGAACCCCTCTTAAGGTTGTATTGGTATTGAGTGCTTCCTCAAGTCAGAACCTTGCTCCACTTAAATGGCAATATCTTCTAAACTATTTCGAATTTTTGCAAATGGTTTGAAGGGGACGAAAGGGGAATGTCCCAGCTATAATAATAATGCAAAACAAAAAAATCGAAAAAAATATTTTTTTCAAAGGTAGAAGACCCTCTTATTTGGTATTGGTATTGAGTGCTTCCTCAAGCACGAACTTTGCTCCACTAAAATGGCAATATCTTCTAAACTATTTCGAATTTTTGCAAATGGTTTAAGAGGATAAAGGGAATGTCCAGCTATATAATAATGCAAAAAAAATCTAAAAATTCATTTTTTTCAAAGGTAGAAGGTTGTATTGAGTGCTTCCTCAAGCACGATCTTTGCTCCTTTAAAATGGCAATATCTCCTAAACTATTTCGAATTTTTGCAAATGGTTTGAAGGAAATGAAAGGGGAATGTCCAAGCTATTATAATAATGCAAAACAAAAAAATCAAAAAAAATTTTTTTTCAAAGGCAGGAGACCCTCTTTTGGTTTATTGTGCTTCCTCAAGCACGAACTTTGCTCCACTAAAATGGCAATATCTTCTGAACTATTTGAATTTTTGCAAATGGTTTGAAGAGAATGAAAAGGGGAATGCCCAGCTATATAATAATGCAAAACAAAAAAACGAAAAATATTTTTTTCAAAGGTAGAAGACCCCTCTTAGTGGTATTGGTATTAAGTGCTTCCTCAAGCACGAACTTTGCTCCACTAAAATGGCAATATCTTCTGAACTATTTCGAATTTTTGCAAATGGTTTGAAGGGAATGAAAAGGGAATGCCCAAGCTATAATAATAATGCAAAACAAAAAAATCGAAAAATTATTTTTTTTCGAAGCTAGATGACCACCTCTTAAGGTTGTATTGGTATTGAGTGCTTCCTCAAGCACGAACTCCACTAAAATGGCAATATCTTCTAAACTATTTCGGATTTTTGCAAATGGTTTGAAGGGGATGAAAGGGGAATGTCCCAGCTATAATATTAAAGCAAAACAAAAAAATCGAAAAAATTATTTTTTTTCAAAGGTAGAAGATCCTCTTAATTGGTATTGGTATTAAGTGCTTCCTCAAACAAGAACTTTGCTCCCCACATTTCCTAAGGGAATGTTTATATTTTTAAAATTTTAAAGGGATTCTTAAATCGAGAAAACGAAACTGCCATTTATGCTTCTCCTGTCTAGAATGGCGCCCACTGTACGCCTGGCACACATTTCATTTGCATTCGTCGTGGGCGCTGGTCAACTGACTATCTCACCGTGGGCCGTGCCGCCTGCCGCAGCTCTTTGTCTCTCCTGCCCCGTTTGGTATCCTCCACTCGGACACGGACACTTCAGGCGACAATCTGTTTGACTATCTGCGCTTTGTATCTTTGCAATTGCGCCTTGTGCGTGCCTTCACCGTCAGCGTCAGCGTCAGGCGGCGGTGGGGCCTTCTAATATTTATGACATTGCATTGCCTGGGTTCCCCCTGCAGGCAAGCATAAACAAAAGGCTGAAACTCGCTCTTAACTCAACTTTGTCTGCAAATTGCTGGAGAAATGGAAATGCGGACGAGAAGGAGGACGTACAGCTGGACAGCCGTTTCAATTGACAGCGGGGCCCAGCATCGTCTGACTTGGAAATTGCTTGTCCAGTTCATTTCATTCTAAACGATTTGCCAGACACACACACACACACACACACCTGAGTCCCTATTTAAAATCCTGTTTCCCTTCAGTTGTCTGCACTTTGATGTAATTTTTACATAATCAAAAACTTTGTGCAACATTTGTGTCGAAAATCAGCTGCACACACAGTTTTTACTCAAGTGTTTTCCATTTCATTTGCATGCGCTGCGCAAACTTTTTCCCAGATATAAGGATACAAACTATTTTACAACAAGCTTTTCGAAAGAGGAAAGGACGGGCTGCTGCAGGGCTCGTGAAATATGCAGTAGCCCAGGTACTCATCCTGTCTGTCTGTCTGTCTGTCTGTCTGGGAGCTGTTATAAATCTCTGATGATTTGAGTTCTCAACTCAAAAAACTGAAAACTCAACTCAACAGTTTTTTTTTTTTTTTTTTATGATTATAATCAAAAACATAAACATTTAGTTAGAATATATAAGCTCAGATAGAAGACAACAGAAAGAGAGAAATGGAAAAGCAGCATGATGAGTCTTTAATATGAAAGCTTGCTTCAACTGATTTAACTGATGGATATATATGGGATATCGATGTCAAATATTTATAAATCCAAAATCATTCAGAATAGAATTGTTGATTTTTCAAAATATGAGCAAGCTACCATCAAAAACAAATTAGTTTTCGAAGTAAGGTCCTAAGGCAGCTATATAAATATATATATGATATATATATAGTCATCCGATCTTAACCAGACTCTGCAGAACTGTTTGAAAGCATATAATATTCATAATTTCTTAGTTTAAGAACGTTATCGGGAAAAACAAAAAAGTTTTTCCTACAAACACCCATTTTCCAAGCAATAGGTCCTATGACAGCTATAGGATATAGTCAACCGATCTTAACCAAACTCTGCAGAACTGTTTGAAAGCATAAATTATCCATTATTGCTGAGTTTAGGAACGTTATTAGGGAAAACAAGAAAGTTTTTCCTACAAACATCCATTTTCGGACCGATCGTTCCTATGACAGCTATAGGATATAGTCAACCGATCTTAACCAAATTCTGCAGAACTGTTTGAAAGCATATTATAGAAAGAATTGCTGAATTGAGGTATTTTAATACTGAAAAAAAAACAAGTTTTCTTCGAAACACTTATTTTTCGACCGATCGTTCCTATGACAGCTATAGGATATAGTCATCCGATTTTAAACATATTTTGAGGAACTGTTTAAAAAGCATTTTACATTCATAATTGCTGAAAACAATATAATTTTCGTACTAAACCCCATTTTCGGACCGATCGTTCCTATGACAGCTATAGGATATAGTCAACCGATCTTAACCAAATTCTGCAGAACTGTTTGAAAGCATATTATAGAAAGAATTGCTGAATTGAGGTATTTTAATACTAAAAAAAAACAAGTTTTCTTCGAAACACTTATTTTCCGACCGATCGTTCCTATGACAGCTATAGGATATAGTCATCCGATTTTAAACAAATTTTGAGGAACTGTTTAAAAAGCATATTACATTCATAATTGCTGAAAACAATATAATTTTCGTACTAAACCCCATTTTCGGACCGATCGTTCCTATGACAGCTATAGGATATAGTCAACCGATCTTAACCAAATTCTGCAGAACTGTTTGAAAGCAATAATATTCATAATTGCAGAGTTTAAGAACATATCAGGGAAAACAAAAAATTTTTCCTACAAACACCCATTTTCGGACCGATCGTTCCTATGACAGCTATAGGATATAGTCAACCGATCTTAACCCAATTCTGCAATACTGTTTGAAAGCATATTATATAACGAATTGCTGTATTAAGATATTTTAATACTGAAAAAAAAAACAAGTTTTCTTCGAAACACTTATTTTCCGACCGATCGTTCCTATGACAGCCATAGGATATAGTCATCCGATTTTAAACAAATTTTGAGGAACATTCATAATTGCTGAAAACAACATTATTTTCGTACTAAATCCCATTTTCGGAACGATCGATTCTATGGAAGCTATAAGTTCCGATCTGGGCGTTTCCGATATACTATCGACAGCTTTAAAATAGAGAAACAAGTTTGAATAGAAATAGTCAAGCGAACAGCGAGATAGACTCAGCTTAATTTGCAACTGATAAAAGTAGAACTTCCTTTTGGTTCACGCAAAGTTTCCACTTTATAATCCATCGCTCATTTTAAAATTCAGTCAGTTCTTGTATTGTTCTCTCGTTCCTAATCTGTCACTTTTGTCCAGCTGTCAGTTATTCAAATCTTAAGACAAGAGTTTGTGGACTGAAGTTCATGGCCCAAAATGGATCCATTTATCATTTGGCCAAATTCATGTCAACCATTTGCATTTTCCTTGCGACTTTCACATACCACAAGCCAATTTATCTTTGTGCTCTAAAGCTTTAAACGATTTGGGTCAATTTGGCATTACATGCGCGTCATGGCCGGGCTCTATGCGATTATTCCCCCCAAAAACCCCAAGCCCACTTGTTGGCGTTAATTTGCTAGGCAAAACAGGTTCGATCTTGGACAGAGAGAGAATGTGTGTCGCGCCCAAGAAAAACAAAAAAAACTGGAAACGAACGCCGCTTAGAGCGAACAAATTTTAATGATGCCCAACTATTCCACAGCTACCAAAAACCTAAATGGGTCAATGAGCCTTCAATGACTTTTGGCAATTTCTTTTCGACAGCTGACAGCGAAAAACAATTAAAATGTAGAACTGAGCAGCGTGCATTGATCTCCCCAAACATCGATGTCAGTTCAATGATCGCCTCTAACGGTTATTGTAAGCAGAAAGTCACCTGACCAGAATACACAGGAAATATGCGTGGCTCCTAGAAGAGAACTGGTCTGAAGAGGCGGCAGCAGCAGCATCGCATCATAAACTAACTATAGACATGCGTAATCTATCTTGGCATGTGCATTAACAGCCAGCTGTCAAATTTCATTGACGATAACAACACGTTTTTGATTTATGAATTGAAAACAAAAACCAATACTGCAAACCCATCATTAACATACACATATTCTATACAGTTGATGCAAAAAGTTTTAGTACCTTTGTGATGAGTTACGATGACTACCCAGCAAATACAATAAAATGCAAATCAATTTAGTTTTGAAACTGAGAATGGCCTTAACCCATTCTTAGTCATTGTACCTGTGTGTGTGTATATAGACAGCGCAATAGAAAAGTCGTAAATTAAAGAGTCATAGAAATTTAACAGCCCAATCAGTCCATCGAAATTATCAAACGCTTCCCCTTTTCAATTTTAATTATCTGGTTGTTTACGAGCTCTCATAAAGTTCGAAGACAATATTTTATAAACTCACACAAGTTTATGATACTAACAAAACACTTGAAAACTACAGGGTGGGACTAAAGTAATCATCACCATGCCGAATGAGTGAGAAGAGAGCAGAGAACTATAGCGGTGTATCGCAGTTTCTTTGCCACCGCAAAATTCACTCCACTATTTTTTGAGTCGATCTCATTTCCACATTCATTAGGCAACCAAAAACATATTCTGTTAAATTTTTATATATTCAATATTGTAGACACCGCCTATCCAATCGCATTTCAATAACGTAAACACCGCATTACTTATATTTGCTCTTTAGAAATTGTTGACTGTGTGTGTAAATGCAGCTCAGAGGGTCAGTCAACAAGATTTATGTGTGTCTGATCTCTACACTTACCCTCTAAGCTACGTACACACATGCAGTAGTAATGCGGTGGTTATGATATTAAAATGCGGTGGCTATGATATTGAAATGCGGTAGAAATGATATTGAAATGTGGTGTCTATGAAATTGAAATGCGGTGTCTACGATTTTGAAATGCGGTGTCTACTATATTGAAATGCGGTGTTTACTATATGGAATTATGGTGGCTATGATATTGAAATGCGGTGTCTATGATATTTGAATGCGATGTCTATGATATTAAAATGCGAAGTCTATAATATTGAAACGCGTTGCCTATGATATTGAAATGCGGTGTTTACTATATTGAAATGCGATGTGTATCATATGGAAATATGGTGTCTATGATATTGAAATGCGGTGTCTACTATATTAAAATGCGATGTCTACTATATGGAAATATGGTGTCTATGATATTGATATGCGGTGTCTACGATTTTGAAATGCGGTGTCTATTATATTGAAATGCTTTGTCTACCATATTGATTTGCGATGTCTACTATATGGAAATATGGTGTCTATGATATTGAAATGCGGTAGCAATGATATTGAAGTGCGATGTCTATGATATGGAAATGCGGTGTCTACTATATTGCAATGCGGTGTCTACTATATTAAAATGCGATGTCTACTATGTGGAATAATGGTGTCTATGATATTGAAATGCGGTGTCTACGATTTTGAAATGCGGTGTCTATTATATTGAAATGCTTTGTCTACCATATTGAAATGCGATGTCTATTATATGGAAATATGGTGTCTATGATATTGAAAAGCGGTGTCTACTATATTAAAATGTGATGTTTACTATATGGAAATATGGTGTCTATGATATTGAAATGCGGTAGCAATGATATTGAAATGCGATGTCTATGATATTGAAATGCGGTGTCTACTTTATTGCAATGCGGTGTCTACTATATTAAAATGCGATGTCTACTATATGGAAATATGGTGTCTATGATATTAAAATGCAGTCATTGCGGTAATGCGGTGTTTAAGGTGTAAGTACTCAGAGTCAACAAAAGAAAAATCAGTTCTCTGCCATGTTAAACGTTATTTAACAGGTAAATTTAACATAATAAACTTTAGTACAGAAAAAACAAAATTTTAATTTTACAGTTACGCTTCATATTTTCGGTTTTAAATAAATATACACAGAAAAAAATGGGGAGTCAAAAGAAATTGATTTGTTCCCAACCCTTGGATTGAAGTTTCAAGTACAAAAGACTGGGAACAATCGCTGAGTTCTTGTGTCAATCCGAAAAGCCTTATTTTATGTTTGGATCTTACTAAAAAATCAAGTCCAAGAATTTCGGAATTGATTAATTCGTAGTTAAGTCAATCCCTTCGTACTTGATTTCATGAAACTCAGGGATCAACCTACTTTTGACTTTGTTGAGGATTGGTTTTTATCAAAATATGTCGCATTTTTTTCATGCTCGTTTCCAAATAAGATCGATTGGAATTGGTTAAAAAATATGTTTAAAGAGTTCGTTTAAAATATTTTGCTATCAAGACAGTCAAATGAAATTTAATGGAATTTTAAGCTTTTTCCATAAATAACACAAACGGTTTTTGATTTATCAAATCCAATTCAGCATGATTTTATAGAAATAGAAAACGCAAACAGGCCTAATAGATGCTCGGATTCATACTAGATTGTGTCGAACAATATGAACTCAGACTAATACTGAATTTTTTTTCTCAAATATCAGTAACAGTTTCGATTCTGTAAAACCCCGACCCTGCGGTTAAAATATGAACATTGAGCTTGAATTCCCATTTCTGACCTTTCAAATTGAAAATAGTTTTTCCTAAAAACGTTATACCTTTATAATTATGATCTAGGAACCTTTATAAGTAGTTGTAAGAATACCCCAAGGCTTTGGTATTATAATAAGGGTGACCTTTGGTCACACTAACTATCAAGATGGCGTCACTTGAGAAACCAGAAATGTGAAATAAAAACCTAATTATTTTGAAAAGACACCTAATTAGATTCTATTAAATTTTTTCGGGGTTTTCGAAGTTACAAAATTATTTTCCGAAATTTTTAAAAAATTCATTTTTCAAACTTGGGGATAATTTTCTGAAAATAAGTAAAACACAGAATGGCAAGTCAATCGTTTGAAAAAATGATTTTCTTTCCCCAAATTCCGAAATCGCTTTTAAGGGGTTAAGGGAAAAAAAGTAAATAAAATGAAATTGGTATGGAGAAAAGCAAAGAATCTTAGATAAAAAAGAAAGGCCATTTACACAAACTGGCACAGAGCACCGTTTGATTGTTTTTAATGAAATTGTTGTTGGGGTGGGCAACTAACAGATACATTTGGTATCTCCAGAGTTTGATGTTATTGAAAATCAAGCCGAAAGACATTTAAAATGCACAAAGGCACAAAGTGGCGCAAATGAACTTAAGTATCTGGGCAGGCGGGCGTACGAGCGCGCGCGTGCCTACCACGTATCTTATGGATACACCACAGTGGCATATGTGTGGCTGTGGCTGTGTATCTGTATCAATGATTTTAATTCGCATCACATCCTTTTATTTGCGTACGTGTGCGGCAGTTCGTTCGTCTTTTTTTTTTGTGTCCACAGCCGCCAGCTGTCGCCCCGTTCTCTCGATTGATATCAAATGATTTCTCGATATGTCGCCTAAGTTGATTTTCAACATTTTCTTCCTTTCTGCCACAAATGAAATTTACAGCAAGAAATTTAATTACACATTTGCCCAAAAATTCTTTGCATAAATTTAACAACTGCCGCATTTGTTTGTCGCAATTAACCAAACAATGCGGCAAAATTGTCAAACGACATGAAATGGGCGATGGGCGATGGCCAATATGCAAATTGAAGAAACAAATTTAAAAACTCTCTGCCCGATATATTTGGAAATGTGTGCGTGCATCTCACACACACACTCACACGCAACGGAAACGCTTGCCAATCAAAATGTTAATAATGCAAAGGAAATGTAGCAAAAATATCGCAACGACAAAGATTGTGCCGCAAAAACATCAAAATATTTATATACCCAAGGGGTTAGGGTGGGGGGAGACTTCCAAATGGGTTGGGTGGGAAAGTGAGCTGTTTGAAGGTCAAAGGTATCTTTAAGATATTTCGCCAAAATTTCAAAATGCCACTTTTTTGCATCCGATTAGGGACAGCTAATATCTTATATTGACCTGTGCATTTACTAAGCAAATATTTTACAATTTACTCACGTAATTGCCCAAGTCAATATCGTGTAACGTTATGCTCGTCTATACACACACACACAGATAGCTTAGCACCTAACAAAACGCATCTATTGACTTATTGCTGCCACATTAAACGGAAGCAATGCGGTACGGAGCCAAACCAAAAATCCTTCAACAATTTTCTAGCTGTCTGCATCTGCATCTCCCCCCCTTCATCATCCAAGTCTTGGCAATTTCGGCAATGTGCGTTCAAGCGGCATCCCTGGCGCACTGCAATCAAAGTCACAGTGCAGCAGCAGCAGCAACTGACTGACAGCGAGACGAACTTACAGATACGCCGCTTTGCGTTCTGTGTGTGTCATTCAAATGCCGTTGACAACTCACCGGGAACGACAGGACAGGCGAGGAGACCTCGCTTTGGGGACTGCCAGCCAGCTAGCCAGCTTTTGACTGCTTCCTTATGTTGTTAGCAGAAACGTGACAAGAAAATCAAATACGCAGACGACGACGACGACGTCAACGGTTGCCGGCTGCCTAGATAACAGCAGCAGCAGCAGGCAGCACACAAAAGACATTGGACATGTCTTGCAGTTAGTTTTGTGTGCTGCATGTTCAGTGCGCAGATTTCAGTTGTGGCATGCAACATCAGCAGCAGCAGCAGCCGAAGCCAAAGCCAAAGCTAAACATTTCGTGTCACATTTATAGACAACGTGCCGCTGTGTTTTTTTTTTGTGCTTCCACTAAACGTTGATTTGCTTTTTGCAAAATTGTTTCTCAATTCGTTGCCCGGCTCGTTTGCCATGTCATACATAAACCCCTACATATTGTGCATACATACAGTCCTGGACACACAAATAACACAAATGAACATAACAGAGAGGATCAGGTGGATTCTTGCATTTCAAAATGAAGCCAGTTGAAACACAAAAATATAATAAAATACCAATTAGGGAGATGCTACTATGAAAAAAGTTTTTTTTGGCACTGGAACCGATTTGTCCTATAGCAGCTATAACTTATAGGCGACCGACTAAGACAAATGTGTAGTCTATATGCACATATTTCCAAACTTCATGCAAAAATTGATCAAAATAGTTTTATATTTGACACTATTTTTCAACACTGTTTTCCGAAACTGTATTCCAACACTGTTTTCCAATACTGTTTTTTAACCCTGTTGTTGAACATTGTTTTTCAACACTATTTTCCTACACTGCTTTCAAAACTATTTTCTAGCACTATTTTCCAACACTGTTTCCAATACTTTTTTCAAAAATATTTTTTTACAATGTTTGTGAACATTGTTTCCCATCTGTTATCACTATTTTCTAACACTGTAGTTAAACATTGTTTTCCAAGTACATTGTTTTCCAACATTGTTCAATGTTGTTAACATTGTTTTTTCCCAACACTGTTTACCAAACTATTTTCTAGACTGTTTTCAACACAATACTATGTTTTCCAACACTATTTTTAACACTTTAACATCTCTTTCTCCAACACTGTTGTTGAACATTGTTTTCCAACACTGTTTTCCAACTCTGTTTTATAACACAATACTGTGTTCCAACACTATTTTCCAACACAGTTGTTGAACATTGTTTTCCTAACACTATTTTCCAATACTGTTTTCAAAAACTATTTTCTAACACTGTTGTTGAACATTGTTTTCCAACTCTGTTTTATAACACAATACTGTGTTCCAACACTGTTGTTGAACATTGTTTTTCAACACTATTTTCCAACACTGTTTACCAAACTATTTTCTAGCACTGATTTCCAACACAATACTGTTTGCAATACTGTTTTCCAAAACTATTTTTTAACACTGTTGTTGAACATTGCTTTCCGTCCAACACTGTTGTTGAACATTGTTTTCCAACACTGTTTTCCAACTCTGTTTTATAACACAATACTGTGTTCCAACACTATTTGCCAACTCTATTTTTCAACACTGCTGTTGAACATTGTTTTTCTAACACTATTTTCCAATACTGTTTTCCTACCACTATTTTCCAATACTGTTTTCCTACCACTATTTTTCAATACTGTTTTCCTAATACTATTATCCAATCTGCTTTCCTAAACTATTTTCCAATACTGTTTTCCTAATACTATTTTCCAATAATGTTTTCTACCACTATTTTCCAATACTGTTTTCCTACCACTATTTTCCAATACTGTTTTCCTACCACTATTTTCCAATACTGTTTTCCTAACACTATTTTCCAAACTGCTTTCCAAAACTATTTTCTAACACTGTTGTTGAACATTGTTTTCCAACACTGTTTTCAAAACTATTTTCTAGCACTGATTTTTAACACAATACTGTTTTCTAAAATTATTTTTTAACACTGTTGTTGAACATTGCTTTCCGTCATTGTTTTCCAACACTGTTGTTGAACATTGTTTTCCAACACTGTTTTCCAACTATGTTTTATAACACAATACTATGTTCCAACACTATTTTCCAACACTGTTTTCCAACACTGTTGTTGAACATTGTTTTCCTAACACTATTTCCCAACACTGTTTTCTAAGCCATCGCATGGTCAAACTCTTTTCAATCAACATGTTTTAAAAACACTCACACTTTACTTTTTTATCTTTGTCATTTGTGCCATTCGCATGTCCAGAGCTGTACATACTCTGTATATGGTGTGGAGTTGCCGCTTGTCGTGTGCATCTGTAAATTGCCATAATAAGTTGGCGAGAAGATGCGCCATGCCGAGATCGAGATGCAGATAGAGATGAAGATGGAGTGTGTTGTGTGTTATTGTGTGTGTGTGTGTGTGTTGTGATGAGGTTGCCTGCCTTGTGGTTAGTCTGGGTCAAGAAAATTGTCGTGAGGATTGCCTTGTTACGTATGCCAAATGGCGTAATTGAGTTACGTCAGGCTGACATGAAAAACAAAAAAAAAAAAATAAATAAAACCAACATTTGGCTAGGATGATTGTTCAGGGTGACGACAAACAAATAACCTGACCAAAGTCTGTCGCATCAGAATGGTAAAAAAAGCTCGAACAACCCGAATAAATGTGTTAAACCAAACGCCCTTGGAGATACATTTTTCACAGGGTGGAAAAAAAATCAAAATTATACGAAGATCCTAAAACTTCATTTAGAAATCACAAAGTAATACGCAAAAATTAAGCAACAAAAAAAAGAGTAGAAATGGAACAAAATTGAAAAGTCTACTGCTTGCTTCAGCGTACGATAAAGGGTACAAGGGTGTTTGGTAGTCGGGGCACTTCTAAAGTGTTCGTGCCATAAGCTTAGAAGCCCATGGATCACAGAGACATACACACTTATAAATATTAATACAACTTCAAGAGGTAATGTAACTGCAAGGCAAAGTGAATTTTTTTTGTTTGCCTTTTTGGCAATGACGTAAGCTTATATTTAGATCTTTAATAAAAGATATCCATAAAATGGAGGCCACAAACAAAAAAAACAAAAACCCTTTTCCAACGTTACTCACGGACTAGACGGTTAGGCCAGAGAGAGAGAGAACGAACGTAGCACAAACAACGGAAAGTGAACTGGCAGCAAATGGCTGCCAGTTGCAGCAGGCAACTGAAATAGAAACAACAAAAACAACAACAACAGCTACAGTAAACAAAAGTCGCCAACGGGCATGAAAAAAAAAATGTTGGAGTACAAGTATATTGGTTGGGTAGTAGGTCGGTTGGTCGTCGCCCATGTAAAATGGGGTATTCCTGGGGCGTTGTGCAAACTTGGCTATTTGATGGCGGCGGTTTTTGTGTGTTTTTTTTTTTGCCTTTTTAAAAGGAAGGTGGGCATAAAGAACGAGCTGAGAGCACAAAGCGTGCTAGGCTAACCATCCAAAAAGCAACCGAAACCGACCATCCCAACCATCCAACCATCCGACCACCCTCCGTGCAATTTGCATATGGAATTTATGCTTTTGATGGCAATGCCCAAAGTCGACTGCATGTTAATGAAAGCCAAATGCATATGCAACCCTGCGCCGTCGCCGTCGCCTTGCTCCTTGCGCCTGCCTTGTACAAACAGCTGGCGTTCCGCAAGTTGTCACCAGAGTGGAGACGTAGACTAAAAGCAAACGCGGCTTTTTCATGCCGCTGCTCTGCATATTTGTGCAAAAGCGAAAAGTTCAAGGATTTTGCGCTCTGCGGACGTCGTGAGCTTAGATTTTGTGCAGATTGCGGTGCGGCGGACCGTCATGGTCTTTTGTTGTTGTCTCCGCAGGTAACCCCGAAAAATAAGCCAAAAAACGTTTGTAGGCTTAATGGAGGTGGGTTAGCAAATGCTGCATGTGTTATACATAAGTTGTAGCCGAAATTTGCGAACTGGTGCAAATGAACTAGGCATTAAAATAAACTAAGGAACTAACAGTGTCAGTATTTGAACTATAGTTAATTTTTAATAATTCAAACACTGTTTTCCAACACTTCTTTCCAACACTGTTTTTCAACACAGTTTTCTAACCTTTCCTAATACTGTTTTCTAACACAATTTTCTAATGCAGTTTTTAACACTGTTTTTTGATAATTCAAAGACTGTTTTCCAACACTGTTTTGAAACATTGTTTTTTTAACACTGCTTTTCCAACATTCTTTTCCAACACTTTTCTCCAACACTGCTTTCCAACACTGTTTTTCAACACAGTTTTCTAACCTTTCCTAACACTGTTTTCTAACACAATTTTCTAATGCAGTTTTTAACACTGTTTTTTGATAATTCAAAGAATGTTTTCCAACACTGTTTTGAAACATTGTTTTTTTTAACACTGGTTTCCAACATTGTTTTCCAACACTGCTTTCTAACACTGTTTTTCAACACAGTTTTCTAACCTATTCTAACACAATTTTCTAAGGCAGTTTTTTGACACTGTTTTTTGAAAATTCAAACACTGTTTTCTCTTTTTAACATTGTTTTTCAACACTGCTTTCCAACATTGTTTTCCAACACTGCTTTCCAACACAGTTTTCTAGCCTTTTCTAACACTGATTTCTAACGCAGTTTTTTAACACTGTTTATTGATAATTCAAACACTGTTCTCCAACACTGTTTTTAAACATTGTTTTTTAACACTGCTTTCCAACATTGTTTTCCAACACTGCTTTCCAATACTGTTTTTCAACACAGTTTTCCAACCTTTTCTAACACAATTTTCTAACACAGTTTTTTAACACTGTTTTTTGATAATTCAAAGAATGATTTCCAACTCTGTTTTTAAAAATTGTTTTTTAACACTGCTTTCTAACACTTTTTTCCAACACCGTTTTTCAACACAGGTTTCTAACCTTTTCTAACGCAGTTTTTTAACACTGTTTTTTGATAATTCAAGACTGTTTTCCAACACTGTTTTCTAACCTTTTCTAACACTGTTTTCTAACGAAGTTTTTTAACACTGTTTTTAAGATTGTTTTCCATCACTGTTTTCCAACAGTGTTTTCTAACCTTTTTTTTAACACAGTTTTCCAACTCTGTTTTTCAACGTTGTTTTCGAACACTGTTTTCCTACACTGTTTTCTAACATTTGTTCCAGCATTTATTTCGAACACTGTTTTCTATAATTTTTTCTAACACTGTTTTCTAACACAATTTTCCAACACTGTTTTGTATGAATACATTTTAAGCCAGATTTTGAGTAAAAACTTATGATGAATTCAAGCAGAGTACAAATTTAAGGGGTATGAAATTTCCAATAATTGCAAATTATTTTCCTATCGAATCAGAATCAAAAATATTTGAAAAAAAGTCGATTTTATTTATTCTGATTTCCCTTAAAAACCAAAACCAATTGAGCCACCCTACTGTATATATTTTTGATTTTAGAATGTGCCATGGGGGGAGGTTTTTCTTTACTTCCCACAAGAGCAACATCTTTGATTTTTTAATCTCAAACTTGTGCTTTTTGCAGTCCAAAGTCCAATGTCTAATCGGATTTTCAGAAGATCAGAGGTAGACCAACCATCGCCATCACCATCACCACCCACATATCCACATAGCCCGGCTGGTTGACTTGGCTGGCCAATGGACTTGTTGCCTTTCACATGTCTGCCTGCCGCTGGCTGCCAAGTTGAAATGTAACGGGCCATGGATGTTTGGTTGGTTGGTTGCCAACGAAGTCATTCGTCGTCACTCGACAAACATCCAATTAAGCTATAAAAAAATCTTAATTTAATTATTTGCCACACGAACAAAGCCAAAGCTAAAGCAGAACAAGCTGGAGCTGGAGCTGGAGTTGGTACAGCATTTGCCATTCACATTCGCATTTGCCAGCTTGGAAACGAGTGCAGCAGCAGCAGCAACAACAACGACAACAACGACGTTGACTCTGACGATGACGACGATTTATGGTGGCCGGTTTTTCTTCATTTAGGCGCTAGGAGCAACGAGAGCAAGAGCAAACGGCAACCAGCCAGCCAGCCAGCCAGCCAGCATGCATTTTTCATGAATTAGTTCATATAAAAGTCAAATGCAGAAAATGCCAGGCCAGGGGGGGGGCGAAGCACATAAACAGATTTGCGGTCGCCAAAAAAAAAAAAAAAAAAAAAGCAAACTGAAATGGAAATATGTATGAAAGGAGCAACCGTAACGGGGAGCAGCAACACAGCTCTTGTTGATTTTTCGCTGCATAATTAATGAAATGAAAGCATTTTGGGTGAGAGTCTCAGGCATGTGTGTGTTGGTGTCCCAGGAGGACCCATAAATTAGATGAGCGAGTAGCCGATAATGCGAATGTCCTGCTAGCAAGGTAAATGCAAAGACGGAGTTTTATATATAAACAAACAAACAAATAAAATCTGAACTCAAAGCTCAGTCAGCAGGATAAAACGAGTCCGTTTAATGGGCCAGCATGAAGAAGAAGATGTGTTGGTATGCCCGTTGGCCAATTTTATGGCAACAGCTGAAGAGCGAGTGAATGAGTGTGCACAGAGAGAGAGCACGGCACATTGAACAAGTTAAAATATAATAAATAGGTTTTGTTTTGTACACCAGACAAAAAATCTCTCCCTTTTTTTAATCTCCATTCTCCAGAAGAGGCACCACAAAAAGGTGTAACTCAACCTAAGACGCAATATTACTTATCTTGCGTACCCTAAGTAAATTTGAACTCGATTAGCTTGATGAGACTATCAAAACTCAAGTATGTAATATTCCTTCCCCACTTGACTAACTAGACAAACACAAGCGTTATTAGTTTTGATATCGGCGACAAGATAAGATTAAGAACATCTGCGCTTAGATAAAATGTTGGAAAAATTGTATATGATTTGTTTTTGTTTACACAAGAATTTTGCCAACAATATTTGTATTTAAAATCAAATCTTCAAGCCTGAGAATTATTATTTTGAGAAAGGAATTAATAGTTAATAATAATTAAAAAATAATTAATAATAAAATAAATAATATTCACGATTAACAAGTCAAAAGATTTTACTATTGAAAATGAAAAATCTTTTCTCACTAAAACCTTTATTCAGACTGATCGGTTGTATGGCAGCTATACGATATAGACGTCTGATTTTGACCAAATTTTCTAATATTTTATAAATACATATTAAATTACCAAATGCCAAGTTTAAAGACATTAGCATTGATAACAAAAAAGTTTTTCTTACTAAAATTAGTTTTTCAACCGATCGTTCATATGGCAGCTATATGCTATAGCTGTTCGATTTTGATCAAACTTTCCAGAATTGAGTGGAGGCATATGGAATTAATAAATATCTAGTATGGAGACGCTACCTTTAAAAACAAAAAAGTTTTTCTCACTAAAATCAATTTTCAGAAAGAAAGATATAAGATATAGCCGTCCGATTTTGGTCAAACTTTCCAGAATTTAGTGAAGGCATATGGAATTCATAAATTCCGAGTATAAAGACGCTACCTTTGATAACAAAAAAGTTTTTTTTTTCAGTAAGATCAAATTTCAGAGAGAAAGATAAAAGATATAGCCGTCCGATTTTGGTCAAACTTTCCAGGATTGAGTGGAGGCATATGTAATTAATAAATATCAAATATGGAAACGCTACCTTTAAAAACAAAAAAGTTTTTCTCAATAAAATCAATTTTCAGAAAGATAGATATAAGATATAGCCGTCCGATTTTGGTCAAACATTCCAGAATTGTGTGGAGGCATATGGAATTCATAAATTCCGAGTATAAAGACGCTACCTTTGATAAAAAAAAAGTTTTTTTTTTCAGTAAGATCAAATTTCAGAGAGAAAGATAAAAGATATGGCCGTCCGATTTTGGTCAAACTTTCTAAAAATGTGTGGAAGCTGATGGAATTAATAAATATCGAGTATGGAGACGCTACCTTTAAAAAACAAGAAGTTTTTTGCACTAAAATCAATTTTCAGAAAGAAAGATATAAGATATAGCCGTCCGATTTTGGTCAAACTTTCCAGAATTGAGTGAAGGCATATGGAATTGATAAATATCGAGTATGGAGACGCTATTTTTAAAAACAAAAAAGTTTTTCTCACTAAAATCAATTTTCAGAAAGAAAGATATAAGATATAGCCGTCCGATTTTGGTCAAACTTTCGAAATGGTGAGGCATATGGAATTAATAAATTTCGAGTTTGAGACGCTACCTTTAAAAAAAAAGTTTTTCTCACTAAAATCAATTTTCAGAAAGAAAGATAAAAGATATAGCCGTCCGATTTTGGTCAAACATTCCAGAACTGTGTGGAGGCATATGGAATTCATAAATTCCGAGTATAAAGACGCTACCTTTGATAACAAAAAAGGTTTTTTTTTCAATAAGATCAAATTTCAGAGAGAAAGATAAAAGATATAGCCGTCCGATTTTGGTCAAACTTTCCAGAATTGTGTGGAGGCATATGGAATTAATAAATATCGAGTATGCAGACGCTACCTTTCAAAACAAAAAAGTTTTTCTCACTAAGATCAATTTTCTGAAAGAAAGATAAAAGATATAGCCGTCCGATTTTGGTCAAACTTTCCAGGATTGAGTGGAGGCCTATTTAATTGATAAATATCGAGTATGGAGACGCTATTTTTAAAAACAAAAAAGTTTTTCTCACTAAAATCAATTTTTAGAAAGAAAGATATAAGATATGGCCGTCCGATTTTGGTCAAACTTTCTAAAAATGTGTGGAAGCTGATGTAATTAATAATTTATCGAGTTTGCAGACGCTGCCTTTAAAAACATAATACTTTTTTTTTGCTAAAATCAATTTTCAGAAAGATAGATATAAGATATAGCCGTCCGATTTTGGTCAAACATTCCAGAATTGTGTGAAGGCATATGGAATTCATAAATTCCGAGTATAAAGACGCTACCTTTGATAACAAAAAAGTTTTTTTTTCAGTAAGATCAAATTTCAGAGAGAAAGATAAAAGATATGGCCGTCCGATTTTGGTCAAACTTTCCAAAATTGTGTAGAGGTATATGGAATTCATAAGTCCCGAGCATGGAAACGCTACCTTTAAAACAAAAAAGTTTTTCTCGCTAAAATCAATTTTCAGAAAGAAAGATAAAAGATATAGCCGTCCGATTTTGGTCAAACTTTCCAGAACTGAGTGGAGGCATATGGAATTGATAAATATCGAGTATGGCGACGCTATTTTTAAAAACAAAAAAGTTTTTTCTCACTAAAATAAATTTTTAGAAAGAAAGATAAAAGATATAGCCGTCCGATTTTGGTCAAACTTTCCAGAATTGTGTGACTTGTGACTTTGGAGACGCTACCATTGAAAACAATAAAGTTTTCTTACTAGAACTAGTATTTCGACCGATCGTTCTCATGTCAGCTATATGCTATAGTCATCTGATCCGGCAGATATCGACAAACTGTGCAGCCTATATGTATTTTAAGACTTAACGGAAAGTTTGGTCAAGATGGCTTTAAAACTGAGGAAGGAGATGGCATCGAAACTGACGGACAAGGCTAGATCGACTCGGCTATTGATGCTGACTATGAATATATATACGTAATGGGGTCGGAGTTGTTTCCTTTTATACCCCCTGCAAGGGTATACAAAGTTTTACTAAGTCGCCACACCAATTGAATTTTTTTTTTTAATTTCTTGAGCTAAGGCGAATAATTGTTAAATGCAGAAAATTGTGCCTGGGCTGCCCATCATTTCAATTAAGTAATTGTATTCCTAGCTAACAATTACAATTATTCAAAAAAGTTGTAATCTAGTAAGCCTTCATGTTGTATGGTTTTAAATGTCAAATGACAAACTATTCTCATGAAAACAATAAACTCCACTGATCGTCTGTTTCAGTACTTCATTAAGTTTTCTTCATTTCTGAAAATAACCTAAAAATTTTTCATTCCATAGAAACCATGAACGACACCTTTGTGGGCTGTACAAAAAAACAAAAAAAAAAAGAAGGAAAATGAAAATCTGAACGGCTGTCAGAAACAACAAAAGCAAACACAAGGTATAAGTTCTGAGATGTAATTACCCGCCCCCCTTAGTCCAGTCCGTCCACCCATGCCCCATACAAAATTTGAACGAGCTTACCTGGGATATATGCGCTTCACAAGTGCCAAAAGCTGACCCTGGTCTCAGGTTGATGCTGCAAAGAAAAAAGGAAATCGCAATTGTTTAAATACAAAACCAAAAATCGAAGGTAAGGGTAAGGGGGGCAACAATATATAGTCTAAAATCGGCTTTTGGCTTGTCTCAAGTGGGCGGCATAAAAAAATTGAAAAACCAACTCGGCACACAATTGCATATGCAGAAAACAGGGGGAAAAAAAGGCCAGGCCCACAGCTTTGTGTAAAAATGTGGTTCAAGGTTTTTTTTTTTTATATATGTATTTTTTCGCACCCTGGCACAAAAGTGAAAGTGAATTATTAATAACAATTGCAATTGGCGTTGATAAGTGCACACGGGGCTGTGGTCTCTCTCTCTCCTATCCTTACACAGCCTTAAGTACTTGACATATTGCTCATACGCCGTGTGGTTCTTGTGTAAAAATGAAGTTGCTTGCGGTTGGCTGCCTGTTGTTAGTTTTAAACAGTTTCTAAGCGCTCGTGTGAGACTTGATTTATGTCGTTTTATTTCACTTTAATTGAAAAACTTCCACACACACACTGGAGAGAGGGGGAGATGGAAATGTGAAAAGTGATATTTACTCCACGCACAAAAGAGCAAATATAATTAAAATGGCATTTAAAATGTATATTTTTTTCTCGACTAGCAGCAGCAGCAGCAGCATGTAAATAAATAACAGGACAAAAGCACAAATGTAAATAAAATGACTTTATTAAAATGCTGGCAAAGGCATGGAGCAGCATGGGCAAATAAAAGAAGAAAAGGATAGGCGTGTGTTTTATAAACTTTCAGTGTGCAAATAATAAAGACATTCGCAAGTGGCCCGCCGGGGAGTAAATCGTGTTCGCAAATGCACTGCCAGGGTGGAGGGGGGAGTGAGTGAAGGTGGTGCCAGCCAATGCCTAACCAGCCACGCGACCTTTTTATACTATGACAAATGCAAATGACGCACTCGAAAACTGCTTTCGGCAAGTGGGCGCGCACAGAGTCTATGGGAGGCAAAAAAAAAAAAATATACAAAATTGGAAAAACAACAAGAAAAACAACTCGCTGCTGCTGCTGCACAGTGGGCAGTGCAAGGGTATGTGATGCAATATGGTGAGTAGGAAAAACTAGTAGAGAAATCATTTATCCAAGCAATTGTGTCTGCTGATTTTAGAACTACGTTAATCAACTTCAATATTTCTTCAATATGAAAGCTTGTAGCTTGCATTCAGCAGTTGCAATTGGAAAACCCAAATCGCAAATATCTGCTGAATGGCCCCATTGATTCACTGACTGACTGATGGACAATCTACGCACAACCTAAACGTTAAGAGTTAGAAAGCTGCAATTTGGACTGTAGTTTTCTATATGTGGTTAAAGCTGAGAACTAAAGTGGGTTTGGATAATTTTACACAAAGAGGGTGAAATGTTTATTAAAATTGTCACGATGTTTGTAACGCATAGAAGGAAGCATCTCCGACCACATAAAGTATATATATTCTTGATCAGCATAACGAGCTGAGTTCATTTCCGCCTGTCCGTCCGTCCGTCTGTTCGTTATCTTGACCAAACTTTGCAAAAAGTCTTTTTATATACACATAGGCTGCACATTTGACGGAATTGGCCGGATCGGATGACTATATCATATAGCTGACATAGGTACGATCGGTCTAAAAACTAGTTCTAGTGGTTAAAACTTTTTTGTTTTCCATCTTAGCGTCACCAATCGTGGTATATATAAGTTTTATATGCTTCCACACTATTCTGGAGAAATTTAACAAAATCGGTTGACTCTAGCATATAGCTGCCATATAAAAAGTCGGTCGTAAAACTAGTTCTAGTAAGAAAAACTGTTTTGTTTTCGATTGGAACGTCACCAATCGTGGTTTATATTAGTTTTATATGCTTCCACACTATTCTGGAAAAATTTAACAAAATCGGTTGACTCTAGCATATAGCTGCCATATAAAAAGTCGGTCAAAAAACTAGTTCTAGTGGGAAAAACTTTTTTGTTTTTTATTGAAGCGTCACCAATCGTGGTTTATATTAGTTTTATATGCTTCCACACAATTCTGGAGAAATTTAACAAAATCGGTTGACTCTAGCATATAGCTGCCATATAAAAAGTCGGTCAAAAAACTAGTTCTAGTAAGAAAAACTTTTTGTTTTCGATTGGAACGTCACCAATCGTGGTATATATTAGTTTTATATGCTTCCACACTATTCTGGAGAAATTTAACAAAATCGGTTGACTATAGCATATAGCTGCCATATAAAAAGTCGCTCAAAAAACTAGTTCTAGTGAGAAAAACTTTTTTGTTTTCGATTGGAACGTCACCAATCGTGGTATATATTAGTTTTATATGCTTCCACACTATTCTGGAGAAATTTAACAAAATCGGTTGACTATAGCATATAGCTGCCATATAAAAAGTCGCTCAAAAAACTAGTTCTAGTAAGAAAAACTTTTTTGTTTTCCATAGAAGCGTCACCAATCGTGGTATATATTAGTTTTATATGCTTCCACACATTTAAAACGTCAAAGTCGTCAAAACTGTTCAAAAAAAAGATATTATTTTATATTCTGGAAAAATTTAACAAAATCGGTTGACTATAGCATATAGCTGCCATAGGAACGATCGGTCTAAAAACTAGTTAAAGTGAGAAAGACCTTTTTTGTTAGGAAAATTCCAATAATATTTGGTTAACCAATAATAATATCAAAGCCTATTGTGCGGAAGGTCTGGATTTGAATCCGCCTCGGAACATCTAATAACAAGTTTTTTCTTTAAAACTTTTACACATTCGGTCCACTTCACCAGCTATTGGCGGCAGCTGTAAAGTAGCCATTAAAAAGCTTCTCCAAATTTGCGTTTAACTGTTGGTCTCTTTCTCTAGTGATGAGAGATTGAGAGAAGCTCGGCCTGGCCCTTTAGGGGGGCTGTAAAGCCAGAAATTAAAATTTACATAACTTAATTTGTGTCGGTTTTGGGATTGAAAAGTTGAATTTCATAATCCTCGGTAATTTTCTATTTGTTTGTATTTTTCAAATATTTTCTCTAATTTTCCACATCACATTAGCCATGTGGAAACCTTTAGTTTGCCTTTGGGTATATATTTTCAAACACAGTCAGTTGAAATCTGTACTTACAACAAAAAGCATCAGACCTTACATTCTATTTTGAACGAAAAAAAAATATATTTCATATAAAAAAAAGAACCATGGGATTTTTAAAAATATTTTTCAATTTTTTGTATAGTACAATCCTTTTGGCCCTTATCATTCTCACACCCAAGGTGTCCATTGTAAAGGAGTTTGGCTTCATTCGGGCTGATGTTTTCAAGGTGGATTTTCACTATTCGAATGTCTATGGCAAAATTGTTCTGGCGGCTGTATTATCGATAATGGCCTTGGTGCCCACCATACCGGGTGTGCCCTTGTCGGATCGCATAAGGATCAAATATTTTGATTATTTCGTTATGCCCTGGGTGACCTTATGCTGGGTTAAATATGTGGAGAATTCGGTAATCTATTGCCGTGCCTATATGGATGGCAATCATGATGAAAATATTGCGAATGATATTATGTTGTCGTTAATTGCGTATTGTGCTTTGTTGGGATTTGCTGTTGATTTGATTTTTGATTGGTTGTTGATCTTTCGTTCGAATTATAACCGTATGATGATAATACGTTTGGTGGAGGCCATAAGAGATGGCGCAGAATTCTAATTTATGGTGGATGGATTATCAAAATTAATTGAACCAAGTGTTGAAATAAAGTTTTGGCCCAAATGTAAATAGTTTAAGGTTTCGTAACATATTTGCAACTGTTGCACTTTGCCTTTCCCCACTTCAATTGTCGCGTGTGTTGAAATGTGGCAATAATTTGCTCAAGAGTTTAGCAGGCAAACAGACATAACCACTTGGCATAACCACAGTGCAGGGCAGCAGCAGCAGAGCAGCAGCAGCAGCAGCAGCAGAAAAAACGCCATAAATCATAAGGCCAGCATAAAACGGGACGGCAGCAACAGAAACCAGAATATATACTAACAACCAACGCAAAATGGCAACAGTAACAACAACAAAAAAAAAAGTGAAATTAAATAACAATAACAAGGTTAGTTGTTGTTGTTGTTGTTGCTGGCTGCGATAACGTTGCCAATATGCAGCAACAAGAAAACATTTCGTATGTGCAGCAAATTAAGTGTTTTTATTGCATTAACATAAACAAATTAGAATGCCTGAGTTGCATGTTGCTGACTCACCCAACCGACGGCAGCAGCTGGCGCGTGTTGCCTGTCAGGTTCAACCCACATGTGCCTGGGCAACATTAACATGTTGCTGCCCCCTTAGCAACACTTGCCACGTGCCGCAAAAGTCAATTTGTCCTAAGCTGAAAGTTGTTCCGGTTGCTGTTGGCCAGGTAAACTCCAGCAACATCTTTGATATATGTGTGTGTGTGTGTGTGCGGAAATTGTAATGACAGCTGGTGGCTGCTGTCGAGAACAGCCAGTGGCGCCCCCCAGACAGTGTGTCAATAAAACCAAATTATAAACTTTAAATAACAGCAGCAAAAACGAAGAAGCAACACAATTTAATCAAGCAACTGGCAAATGAATGCCCAAGAGCAGCAGCAGCAACAGAAGACTTCCCCCAAAGTCCATGCATTTGCATGCCAGTGAAACAATCAAAAAGTTTTTAAAACAAATTAAAAGTTGACGACGCCAACGACGACGACGGAAGATGCTAAACTGCAGTGGCCTTTTGCTGAAAATGCGTACGCAAAATGTAGTTTGCGGTCAAGTGCTGCAATGGCGGCATGGAAGTAGTTGAGGCGGCTGCTTTATTAGTCCAAAAAAGTTTTGCCATAGCCCATAGCCCCCAAAGGTGTCAATTCTGGCCAAAGTTTGCTACAATACCGATTGAATTATGTTGAGCTTTTAATTAATGATCTTAATCTGCATTTAATTAGCTGGGTGAAAATTACAGTGAATACTCGAACAAAGGGAAAGAGAGGTATGGGCATTCATTTAGCAACACGTTATTCTTGTCATTATTCGTTTAAATTAAATTAAATAGAAATAATTTGTCATGAGTTTAAATGAGGGTGAGCGACGCCGTGGTTGTTCTTTGAAAAAAAAAGGGTGTAAAAACAAACAATCACCTATCTGACACCTACATGCAAAATATAACAACATTTTCATACAAAAAAAAAAAACAAAATGTTTGCCAATACAATTTGTGATTTAATGACCAACACTTTGAAAATTAAACGCCTATCAAAGCTTTGGTAAAAAATTAAATTCTCCTTCTTCTGTCTTCAAAAAGAACAAAAAATTTTAAAATAAAAATTAAAGGCTAATATCGGTTTTTAAAACAAAAAAGTTTTTCTCACTAGAACTAAATTTTAGACTGCTCGTTCCCATGACAGCTATATGCTATAGTCAACCGATTTTGATAAATTTTTCTAGAATTGTGTGGAAGCATATAAAACTAATATATACCACGATTGGTGACGCTACGATGGAAAATAAAAAAAAGTTTTTCTCACTAGAACTAGTTTTTGGACCGATCGTTCCTATGGCAGCTATATGCTATAGTCAACCGATTTTGATAAATTTTTCTAGAATTGTGTAGAAGCATATAAAACTAATATATACCACGATTGGTGACGCTACGATGGAAAAAAAAAAAGTTTTTCTCACTAGAACTAGTTTTTAGACCGATCGTTCCTATGGCAGCTATATGCTATAGTCAACCGATTTTGATAAATTTTTCAAATTTTAAGCAAACAAAAAAAACCCGTTGTTCCGTAAAAAAAAGTTTTCCACTAGAACTGCGCGTTCCTATGGCAGCTATATGCTATAGTCATCCGATTTTGATCAATTTTTTCAGAATTGTGTGAAGGCATATAAAACTAATATATACCACGATTGGTGACGCTACGATGGAAAATAAAAAAGTTTTTCTCACTAGAACTAGTTTTTAGACCGATCGTTCCTATGGCAGCTATATGCTATAGTCATCCGATTTTGATAAATTTTTCAGAATTGTGTGGAAGCATATAAAACTAATATATACCACGATTGGTGAGGCTACGATGGAAAACAAAAAAGTTTTTTTCACTAGAACTAGTTTTTTGACCGATCGTTCCTATGACAGCTATATGCTATAGTCATCCGATTTTGATAAATTTTTCCAGAATTGTGTGGAAGCATATAAAACTAATATATACCATGATTGGTGACGCTACGATGGATAAAAAAAAAGTTTTTCTCACTAGAACTAGTTTTTAGACCGATCGTTCCTATGGCAGCTATATGCTATAGTCAACCGATTTTGATAAATTTTTTCAGAATTGTGTGGAAGCATATAAAACTAATATATACCACGATTGGTGACGCTACGATGGAAAAAAAAAAAGTTTTTCTCACTAGAACTAGTTTTTAGACCGATCGTTCCTATGGCAGCTATATGCTATAGTCAACCGATTTTGATAAATTTTTCAGAATTATGTGGAAGCATATAAAACTAATATATACCACGATTGGTGACGCTACGATGGAAAACAAAAAAGTTTTTCTCACTAGAACTAGTTTTTAGACCGATCGTTCCTATGGCAGCTATATGCTATAGTCAACCGATTTTGATAAATTTTTTCAGAATTATGTGGAAGCATATAAAACTAATATATACCACGATTGGTGACGAAAAAGTTTTTTCCACTAGAACTAGTTTTTTGACCGATCGATCCTATGTCAGCTATATGCTATAGTCAACCGATTTTGATAAAATTTTTCAGAATTATGTGGAAGCATTCTAGTGGAGTTAGCATTCTTTTTCAGAGTGTACTACACCATAAATAAACTGAAAATAGTCCCCCTGAGTATCTATTTTGATTTAACGGTAAAACTACAAGTTGTTTGACTTAATTTTTCACAAGTTGACAAAAAAAACATGTTGAAATAGTTTCTTACGACTTTTGTTGGGTACACAAATTGATGCGCAACGGTACATTTTTTTTTTTTAGCAACGGGTCACACCACTGCCTGCCCATTTTGTTGCCTTGACTTGTTCCGAAGTTTTGTATTCCCCTTGCTAATTCAATCAATTAGTTGGCTCACAAAGTTCTTGTGATATGGTTTCATGCATATATTTATATGCAAACTTTTCTAAAATTGATAGAAATAAAAGCAAAGGGAAAAATAATAATAAATATTGTGCATTGGTCATGACCATTCTCTGGAATGCCTGGTGAGCGAGTCAGGCAAAAATGTTGCGTCAAAGTAAAATTGACAGTTGATGGCTCATAAAATGCATTTGCCTCACATCCCCCCCAAGGCTGTAAATGAAATGGATGATGACCAAAAATGGTCATCGCATGCATATCAAATATTTATGCATTTTTATTAACAATTATATGGCCATTTAGAGCATTCAACCTGGATGGTTGGATGGATGGATGGATGACAAATGTCCGAAAGGCGAATGAACTCCGATTGAAGCGAAAGTTGATATGCTCTTGCTGGACTTTTGTCAATTTTGGTCAACAAAACACTTTCGCATTAAGACAAAGATTTTGTTAAGCATGTAAAAAGTTTGCGGTTTGCCATTTTTTGAGCGTATCAAAACACATACAAAACTTGTTGGCAAACAAAAGACGAGATCGATGATGAGGCCAAAAGATGTTGCTGTTTGCTGTGACTTTCTCACTGTGGCAAGATTAATTGTTGATGAAATTTGAAATACAAAAAAAATTATGTTTCTGCAAAATCGAGAGTTGGATTAACAGTTTAAATAAATGTCAAACAAATAGTTCCCACAATGTAAAAGTCAATGAAATTTGGCTTGGAAATGCTTGGCGACAGCGACGTCATTACACCGACCCTCAACTTTGTGTTTTTTTTTTTCTTGTGCAATTAACTGAAATCCGATTCAATGCCACGCCCCAAGTTACTTGTTACATTTATTCATTCCGAGAAAAATTGAAAAGAAAAGCAAACTTTTTCGCCTCTGATGGGTGGGAAAATGATTGCAACCCTTGAGGCTTTGGATTCGTTCCCTTTCCTCTTTTTTTTTTGCAATTGCAAAATAAACTTAAATCGAATTCATGACAAATGATGCGCGAATTTTTCATTTACTTTCCCACCCACCATTCATTTGCGTATCCAACGAAAGAGGCACTCAAAGAGCAAACTCAAAGAGTTTTGCCTAAGTCAAGGTTAGGCCATGGTTCAATTACCTGGCCAAAAAAAAAAAAAAAAAATTAGAAAACAAAGTCTTATGCTTGAGCGCTCGGGACAAGAGTCTCTTTACTCGTACCTTTTGGTCAAGTGATGATGATGATGATGATAAGTTTGTTTGGCCACACTTCAAATGTAATTAGAGTGCAGTCAAATGCAACCAACAAGACAGAGAAAATGGTTATGTGAACGAAGGGGTGTGATTCGGGCGGCGGGCGTGCAAAGACTTCACTTGCTTTGGTGAAAGTGAAAAGTAGATTTTAGATGTTAATAAAGGCTGATTTTTAAGCTATGATATGTAATATGTGGCAACGCCATGAATAGACTAAAATCATTGAATTTTATTAACAAAAATTCAAGCTCTGTGAAAAAGAATTGCCAAATTTGATCTGAGAGCTGCTACCAATGCACCCTGAAAAACGCTCAGTTTGGTGCGGTTTGTGCGCCGGCGGCATCATTGGACTGTACCTTTTTCAAAATAAACACAATCGCAAAGCAGACAGACAGCTCTTCTGAGCTTCATTAAATTTTGCATCGTTGACTCCATTTCACGGATGTAAAATCCGTTTTTACATGGGTGAAACATTGCATAACTAGTAGAAATTTTCCAAGTTGACATCTAATTTTTGGGTTGGTTATACGAAGCTAGAATATTTTCCATTTCCAAACCAGTTCCGAATTAGCTTGAACCAGTTCAAAAATAAAAAAAATTGCACCTAAAATTTGATGAGTAGGTTGGTAATATGGAGTTACATATGTATATTAGTGTTGTGCCGAATATTTTGAACTAGATCAAATAAACTAGTCATTAAAATGAGCGAATAAATTAGGTCCCCGTTTTTGATCTATAGTTCATTTTTTGAACTGTTCACTATTTGACTTCTAATTAATTTTTCAAACTAAAGTTAATTTTTTTCAAATATAGTTCATATTCTTAACTATAGTTAGCTTTTTGAGCTTGGTTAATTTTTTAAACTATAGTTCATTTCATAAACTAATTTATTTTAAGAACTAGTTCATTTCAGGAACTAATTTATTGAAATAAACTAACTAGAACTAGTTCATTTCAGTTACTAATTTATTTAAAGAACTAGTTCATTTCAGTAACTAATTTATTTAAAGAACTAGTTCATTTCAGTAACTAATTTATTTAAAGAACTAGTTCATTTCAGTAACTAATTTATTTAAAGAACTAGTTCATTTCAGTTAACTTTTTTAAAGAACTAGTTCATTCGACTTTTTTTTTATTTAAAGAACTAGTTCATTTCAGTAACTAATTTATTTAAAGAACTAGTTCATTTCAGTAACTAATTTATTTAAAGAACTAGTTCATTTCAGTTACTATTTATTTAAAGAACTAGTTCTTTCGTACTATTTATTTAAGACTTACTTTTCTATTTTTTAAAGAACTTTTTTTCGTTACTAATTTATTTAATGAACTAGTTCATTTCAGTAACTAATTTATTTAAATAACTAGTTCATTTCAGGAACTTATTTATTTAAAGAACTAGTTCATTTCAGTAACTACTTTATTTAAAGAACTAGTTCATTTCAGTAACTAATTTATTTAAAGAACTAGTTCATTTTAGGAACTAGTTTATTTAATGAACTAGTTCATTCTAAAAACTATTTTATTTTACGAACTAGTTTATCTTAAGAACTAGTTCATTCTATACACTATAGTTCACTTTATCAACAATAGTTCATTTTTTGATAGATATTTTCGGTTCCCAGGTGTTTCAGAATGCGTTTAAGCTGGTTCAAACGGTATTTAGGTAATGAACAAGTAATTCGTGGTGCAGATTGCAAAAATGGAACTCACTTATTTTCCAGATCCCTAACTGGTTCCGAACCAGTTTGAGCTATAAACTTTTTCCCAGTTCATGAACTTGAAATTTGATGCTTTAGGCTGGGTTCACACTGTTCGACGCATGAGGCCCTTAGGTTGTCTTGTTTTCATTGTGAATAGCTTGTCATTTGTCATTCAAAACAATATACAACATGAAGTGCTACTAGATTATCATGCGTCTCATGCGTCCAACAATGCGAAGTCAGCCTAATAGGAAATTTTCTTAAGAATAAACAGGCAACGTTGTCTTTACAAGAAGTTATCTATTTTTCTTAAGAAGGAACAACAATCTTCTTTCAGATTCGCTAGATCTATAGTAATTCAAAATGTAGAAACTTATCAATGCTGTTGCTTTTTTTACTTCTTTCTCTTCAATGCACTTCATTTGCAGTGCGCCAAGTGGCCAAGTCTAAATCCAACTATGAACTAACCTGCTTGTGTCTAGTTGTTGTTGTTGTTGTTATTTAAAGTTTTTCTTCCCACAGTGCCAGGCCGCATGTCAACCTGCACTTGAAAGTTTTCGAGTGAACTTTCACAAGACACCTGAGAGAACCTGAGTGTTGCCACGCCCACATTGGGTCAGTTTTGTTGCCCCCCCTCCCCCAGCCCGATTCCCTTTTCAAGTTTGGCCACGCATCGACTGACAAGTTCAAGTTTAATAGACGACGCGACTCACACGCTCGAGCAGCAGCAGCAGCGGGAGGAGTGAGGGGGAAGCCAGCCAGCTTTGGCAACGTGTCAAGCCGGTTTCAAAGCAAGCACATGGCCGCCGGTCAACATTTTTGCAGCACGCGCTCCATACACAATCCGGTCTATAAAAATGTAGATTTGAACTATAACAAGTTGTGTGTGCTGGCCAAGAGCAGCAGCAGTGGCAGCAGCAGCAGCTGCTGCAATTTCACCACAATACCAGGGCAAAAAGAGCTATTGGTAATTTCACTGACCAAATACCAAATGGGCATTTCCGTCTTAAGTACAAAAAATAAAAAGCAAAAGCAGAGCAAATAATAATGCAAACTAATTATGCGATTTCTGTTTTTGTTTCATTTCCAATTGCCGTTGTGCAGCGTTTTCATTAATAAGTAAATCTAAATATCGTAACAGTTCATAAATCATCATCATCGAGCTCCATCATCATCATCATCATTATAATTAGCGATTATGCTTTCTGTTCATGTGTAGCATTTTCATAATCAATCAATCAATGGAAGCGGAAGAACTGTTAGGTTTGCTTATTCAAATGCACCACTTACACACACACACACACACACACACGCACACAAATGAGGTTGAACTCGGCCAAAGCAAATGGAAAAGGTAAAGACTTACAGTTAGAAGCATAATTGCCAGAAAGAAAGAACAAAGATCACTAATTAAATTTGCATTCCGTTTTGTTTTTATAAATTTTAATTCTAATCAAATTCCACACAAGGTTGCAAAAGCTCGCTCCAACTGATTAAACCGATTTAATATATATATACGATATAGATGTTCGATGCTTATAAATTCTAAATCATTTAGAATCTGATTAATGACCTCAAAATTTGATCAAACAAATAAGTTTTCTAAGTAAGACACATTTTCCGACCAATGGGTTCTATAGGATATAGTCTTTCGATTCTGTTCCAATTTTTTAAATCTGTTTAAAAATATATAATATTCCTAATTCCAGAGTTTAAGTAGGTTTTCATGAAAAATAAAAAAAGTTTTTCCTACAAAAACTTATTTTTCGACTGATTGTTCCTATGGCAGCTATAGGGATATAGACCAAATATTTTAGAACTGTTTAAAAGCCCAAAATATTTGCTATTTTTGAAAACAAAAAAAGTTTTTCTCACAAAAAAACATTTTCGACCGATTGTTCCTATGGCAGCTATAGGATATGGTCTTCCGATTTTGATCCAATTTTGCAAATCGGTTTAAAAATATATAATATTTCTAATTTAAGAACGTTATCATGAAAAACAAAAAAAAGGTTATCTTACAAAAACTTATTTTCCGACTGATTTTACCTTTTATTTTTTTAATTATAGTTCTTTATAAACTAATTTATTTTAAGAACTAGTTATTTCAGGAACTAATTTTTAAAGAACTAGTTCATTTCAGAACTAATTTATTTAAAGAACTAGTTCATTTCAGGAACTAATTTATTTTATGAACTAGTTCATTCTAAAAACTAGTTTATTTTACGACTAGTTCTTCTAAAAACTAGTTTTTTTACGAACTAGTTTATATTACGAACTAGTTTATCTTAAGAACTAGTTCATTCTATACACTATAGTTCATTTTATGAACAATAGATCATTTTTTTTATAGACAATTTCGGTTCCCAGGTGTTACAGAATCCGTTTAAGCTGATTCAAACGGTATTTAGGCCATGAACAAGTAATTCGTGGGGCAGATTACTAAATCGAACTATAGCTATAGGATATAGTCATTCGATCTTAACCAAATATTTTAGAACTGTTTAAAAGCCCAAAATATTTCTAAATCTTGGGTTTAATAATGCTATTTTTGAAAACTAAGACTAAGACTAAGCTGATCAAGAATATATATATATTTTATGGACTATGCCTATATAAAGCACCGAGACACAGCATGTGGCAATAGGTGATTTTGATGTTTGACAAAAGATATTGGTATCTGGCCTGTCATAAGCATTGTGTGCATTAGCGAGCACTTAATTTGCAAGCTCACTCGAGCACTAGACTCGTATGCACTCATCGCTCATAGGTGGAATCGCTCGCAATGGAAACGAGCAAGCCATTTGCACGCAAGCTCATTTAAGCCCGTGAAGTATATGAGAAATTTAGCTAAGTTGCGGCAGCACTTGTAATCTCTCGCCTTCTATACAACAACAAAACATGAAAGAGAGAGAGAGAGAGAATAAAATTAAAGGTGATCATCTCGTTTGCTCGCACATGTTTGTCGCACATTTTTGTTATACCATCGTGGTGGTTCTTTTGGTCATGGCGAGCTGATTGTGTTTTTCAAAATTGCTCGCTGTGACTCGTGCTCAACCAGCGATTTACTCGCTGCAACTCGTGCTCAATAAGCGACAAACACGCTGCGACTCGTGCTCAACGAGCGACAAACTCGCCGCGACTCGTGCACAACAAGCGACTCGTGCTCAACGAGCGACAAACTCGCTGCGACTCGTGCTCAACGAGCGACAAACTCGCTGCGACTCGTGCACAACAAGCGACTCGTGCTCAACGAGCGACTAACTCGCTGCAACTCGTGCTCAACGAGGGACAAACTCGCTGCAACTCGTGCTTAATAAGCGACAAACTCGCTGCGACTCGTGATCAATGAGCGACAAGAGAAACGAGCTTTTACACACAACAAGCATGTCGATTGCAAATGCTCGCAATTTAAATGATGCGCTTATACACGATTGGTGTGTGCGATTTGAAAGGCTTGAAGCTTTTGATCGATAAGCTTGCTCAAAACGCATTTTGGGAAAGACTTAGCGAAGATTCCCGTGTACCCTCGTTGTAGGTTTATGTTTCGGGGAAATATTAGTGATAATGAACCGAACCAGTTCTAATTCCCAGGCGATGTTTTTAGCTGGTTTCCATTTGGTTTCAAAAAAAAAAAAAAAAGCAGACATTCTCTTAAGTTTCGCTTGACTTCTGCCCACTCAAATGTTGCGTCAAACCTCTAAAATTTCAGATGCCCTTTCTTCCTCACAAATTTGCATAAATGCTTCATTATATGGCATTATGATATGCACACACACACACACATAGACCAACCAGCCATGGTTGACCGACGACACCTTCACTTTCAACGTAGTTTTGTGTCAACAATTTGTTGGGCAAGCCAGCCAGCCAGTCAGTCAGTCCGTCAGTCCGTATAAATAGATTTATGTTTTATAAATGTTTGTGCATATTATTGTTGTAATTTGGCATATTTCCGGGTGCAGAGTGAAAGATGCGCTGTGATGGATGGGTTCCCACCAAACGTTTACCACCTGCTGGGGTCAATGTGACCTTATGCAATGTCCCTCCCTACTACGCACATTTGATACCATAAATCAACAATGGGGCGTGCCAAGGCAATCCCAAACAAAAAACCCAAACCCAATGCAACATTCAATTTCAATTGTTGTTTGTGTTAAACTAATTACGATTCATTTAAAAAAAAAAAACATTTCAATTTTAGAATTGCATGATTTACGGCGTGAAAGTTGCACGACCTTTCGGCTCGCTGAGTAATCGCCAGCGTTTATGGCGGAAATCAAAGTGCGACATTTTTTTTTTTTTTTGAACCAAATTAACAATTAATCGAAATAAATTAACACATTTTGCGCCGAGTATGCGGGTGTATACAACTTGAACGTTATGCTAATTCCATTGGCTCTGAATCTGATTTATACGAACCGAGAGACTCAGAGTCGCGGGGTAAACTTGTTTTTAATGAGAAATCATTTCGTCAAACCCAACTGAGTCATGCGATTTTTTTTTTTTTTTTGGGAAATTTCGTATTTGAATTTATGAATTATTCTGTGGCAGCAGCATGGGGAATTGTGTAAGAACCCAACCCCTTAAAAACGTGAATTGATTGATGAATGAGGATCAAATGAAGCAACTAATTGAAATTGAAACTTAAAACGTTTATTTGCGTTTTGAAATTGAATTGTAAGTAAACAAGTGGAAGCGCTGAAGTCCGACGACTGCCAAATACCCTAATAACAAACCCAATATACTTTTTTAAAACACTTGCTAAAGTAGCTGCCCCCCGCCTCCAACTGATCGTGTGTGCTGTCAATGTGTACATTGGTTCCACGTGAGTGAACACTCAGACAGCACACACTTCAAAAATTGTAAAACCTACGTTGAACATTACATTTTCTTTGAATTTCAGTTGAGTGACCGTTACGCATCTTGTTTGTTGTTTAGAAAGTCTTTGGTAAACCTAAATATTACAATCTGAATAAGCAAAGTGATAAAACTAGTTGGGAATTGAATGGGCAGATTTATATACGAAATCTAAAAAAAATTTTTTGCAAGAAATCGCGTTATAAAGAGCTAAATTATACAGTATTACTATGCGTTTTCTCGAATACTTTGCCTGACTTTAAGCTAGGTACTGAGGGCGTTCGAATTTTCCTTCAAGGAATTTGCCATATATTCCTAAAGTGGATTGCAAAATACAGTGTGACCAGATTGAACAGTAAACGAGAAGGCAAAGCTAACTTCGACTGTGCCGAAGTTTTAATACACTTGAAAAACTTTACTCAAACTGATTTAACCGGTAAAATATATATAGGATATAGATATCAGATATTTAAAATTTCTAAAACATTAATAATAAAAATTTGATACCATAAAAAAAAACTTTTCTTAGTAAAACACATTTTCCGACCGATCGGTCCTATGGCAGCTATATGCTATAGTCATCCGATTTTGATAAAATTTTCCAGAATTGTGTGAAGCATATAAAACTAATCTATACCAAAATTGGTGACGCTACGATGGAAAATAAAAAAAGTTTTTCCGACTAGAACTAGTTTTTCGACTAACAGTTTATATGGCAGCTATATGCTATATTCATCCGATTTTGATAAATTTTTCCACACATATGTAAAATCATCTAAAACTAATATATACACAAAATTGGTGACGCTACAATGGAAAATAAAAAAGTTTTTCTCACTAAGACTTATTTTTTGACCGATCGTTCCTATGGCAGCTATATGATATAGTCATCCGATCCGGCCGGTTCCGACATATTAGTTGCGTGCAGTAAAAAGAAGACTATGTGCAAAATTTCAGCTCGATAGCTTTAAAACTGAGAGACTAGTTCGCGTAGAAACAGACAGACGGACAGACGCGGACGGACAAGCGGAAATGAACTCAGCTCGTCGTCCTGATCAAGAATATATATAGTTTATGGGGTCGGAAATGAATATTTCTAAGCGTTACAAACTTCTGGGCAAAATTAATATACACTTTTCAAGTGTATAAAAACGATGAAAATGGAATTTTGCTGTATTTTTCAGTTATCGTGGGGCTGGTCACACTACTCGAACTTTACCAAATGCTACCAAACAGTTTTGAAGTTGACAGCTGGCACATCTATTTAATAGCTGCACAATAATTTCTCAAGAAATATCAGCTGTTCAATGCATTCCACACAATCCATTGATATGGCAACTCTGGAAATTGCTTGTGTGTATTACTTGGCCTTCTCAGTACCCAACAGAGGAATGAGACAAGGAATAATTCCAGAAGCAATTTTTTTTATATGCGATTTGACAGCTCAAGGAAATTGCGAACGCCCTGAGTACCTAGCTTTAGGTAAGGAAAATTATTTATTCGGGAATATTTGTTCTAGTGTTTGAGATTATATATATATATTTGAGATATATAATAATTTTTATTGTTTAAATACACATAGAAAACACTCTACAACACAAACACATATAAATTCATATCCCCACAAAAATTGCTCCTTCGAGCCGGATATAAATGTTAAATGTTATTTGGTGACTCTGACTAACTCTGATAGTTTTTGCAATTGAAAGTTCTTTACCTCCATTTAAGTACTAATTGATACCTTTTTTGAACTGTGGCCCAAAACATCTTTGGCAATCGAAAATTACCAACAAAAGGTAAAAAGTGAATGGCCCTTGTCTTAGTCTCTGACGATGATTTCTGAGACGCCAAATGAAAGTAAAATTGCGACCCAAATAGATTTTTGGCAAACTTTTGGCTAGTCACTTGGCGGTTCGCCGCCTTCTGCTGCGGCGGCTTATGCAATCCCTCTCTGCCAGTTCACAACACAAAAATATATATATGACAATGATGTGTCACATTTCTGGGTCTCGTAATGGCACAAATCGGAAGTGGCCAAATGGCATGAAATCAATTTTCATTTGACTGCAGTTGTTGGTAGATTGTTGAATCAAAGTGAAGTAGTCAGAGGGTAAACAGTAGAGTAAATAAATAAACTGATGAGCAAATAGAAATAAAGAAACAGACGAGGAAGAAGAAATGCCAATCATGCGCGCTAATAACAGAAACAACAACCAAGTCAAAGCCGATGAGGATGATGATGATGAAGCTGATGAAGCTGCTGAAAAGAGCGCAAAGAAACATGTCGAAAATCAATTTAATGCAGTGCAATCAAAAGTTGAAGTTGAAAACAGCAACAAACTTCAAACTTCAGTTGTGCTTTGATTAGTTGCATAAACGTATGATTGGGGGGACAGGAGATGGATGTGTGGGTAAACCATCATATAGGACTGAAAGTTAGGTAACTAATTATATGAGACAGAAGTGATGGGAAAACACCATCGATAACAATTCCACTGATTGGTTTGATAAGTAAGTGTAAGCTCTGTGTATAGATAACTCAAACTCAAGTGTTTGCACAACTAGAGTGAGGCAAAAAAACAAAAGTTGACACAATTACACATGCATTTCAATATTGAATCAACCAATTTGTATTCAATTTTGATTTGCTGTTGCTAAATCAATTAAAAATGACAACGAATTTTGTTGTTGTAATTGATTCTTGCATTTTTTGATGTGAAACATCTGTTATTTAGGGGTAAAATTCAATTTCTTTTTGTCGGTTTCCAACACTATTTTCCAACCCTATTTTCCAACACTATTTCTTAACAATATTTTCCAACACTATTTTCCAACCCTATTTTCCAACACTATTTTCCTACACTATTTTATAACACTATTTTCCAACTCTATTTTCCAACACTATTTCTTAACAATATTTTCCAACACTATTTTCCAACACTATTTTCCAACCCTATTTTCCAACACTATTTTCCAACCCTATTTTCCCCACACTATTTTCCAACACTATTTTCCAACACTATTTTCCAACACTATTTTCCAACACTATTTTCCAACACTATTTTCCAACACTATTTTCCAACACTATTTTCCAACACTATTTTCCAACACTATTTTCCAACACTATTTTCCAACACTATTTTCCAACACTATTTTCCAACACTATTTTCCAACACTATTTTCTAACACTATTTTCCAACACTATTTTTTAACACTATTTTCCAACACTATTTTTTAACACTATTTTCCAACACTATTTTCCAACACTATTTTCTAACACTATTTTCCCACACTATTTTCCAACATTATTTTCTAACACTATTTTCCAACACTATTTTCCAACACTATTTTTTAACCCTATTTTTCAACATTATTTTCCAACACTATTTTCCCACACTATTTTCCAACACTATTTTCCCACACTATTTTCCAACACTATTTTCCAACACTGTTTCTTTATACCCGGTTTCGCTAAAAGTTTCAATTGAAGCAACAATTGAAAACTAAGCTTGAACTAAACATTTCAACCGAAAGGGAAGCGGGTATAAAATGACGAATAATTGAGTTGAATTGACTCACATTTTCCCACGCCTATCTGAACGAAGTAATCAACCATCAGCTAGAACTACACTTGCGCCTCATTCTCCCACAAACGCTTCCTCCTCTACTCTGACCAAGTCTTAAGTCTGGCATACAAATTGGTTTGAAATTTGATGACTTCATGTCGCTTCCGCCGTTGTCGTCGTCGTCGCGCAAGGGTGCAAAAAAGTTGTGCAACGAGTGGATCATCAAACAAAGAAAGGATTGGGAACGGGCCACGGGCACGAGGTGTGGTGGTGGTGGTGGGTATTTAACAAGGCTAATGAATGACATGCTATCCTATTGAATGACAAGCTCCCGTTGTTTACTACCTGTACAAATCAATGGCTTGGCTTAAGCAAATGATGAAATACGATCTTTTGGCCTCGTCGTGCTGTCGGTTGTTGTCTATAAAGTGCAGTTAGCGCAAGCGAAACCTGAAACGAAACTAACGGCACTTCCAAGTGAGGGGACGCAGTGAGGTAGGTAGGTAGGTAGGTAGGGGGGGTGTTGCCAACTTTAACTTGTCAACGTCGAAAAGAAAATTAAGCACAATAAATTACGCATACGCCGCATAAGCCAACGAACGTTGAATGTTACAGAAAACAACAGAAAATAAAAAATTGCCTGTAAATGAACAAAAAATAATTAAAAATGCATTTTTCATTAAGGCATTAAAATGCGCACACACACACACACACACACACATTCACGGCTACCGGCAGCCATTCATTTATTTCATTTATCTTGGGGTTGGCCGGCCTGCCAGTTCATTGATTACAATGCGACCAGCAGCCAACAGGGAATAGAGATGTGAGAATCAAACACTAAAATGCAAGTGAAATTGAAACAACAGTTGAAACAGCAATTGTTGGATTGAAAGTGTATGTTAATTTAGCTATAAAAGTTTAAAAAAATTATAAGGTTTTTTTGACAGTTGAAAGCAATAAAAATTGCATCAATAATTTTAACCCAAACCTTTAACGAAATTTACTGATTATTATAACCCTAACAACAAGGACATTATTATCATATTATAACACTCAGAAAAACATCAAGAATTCCGTACTTAAACAGGGGAATTTCAAGTACAAACAATATTTTAATCTAAGTTCGAAATTTCCAAATCTGAAAACAAAATTCTCATTTCAAGTTCGATTCGGGATTATAAATTCACTTAAACTTAACATCTTATCGGATACGTCAATTTGATTTTTATTTACTCTTACGCTTTTGTTATTTAATTTATAATTAATTTGTACATGAAATAATAAAAAAGACCAAAATAAAGTTAACATTTTAAGAACAAAAATAGAAGGATAACATCGGCTACGCCGATGTTTTAAATACCCTTGCAGTTTTTGAAAGGCGCTACCATTGATAACCAAAAAGTTTTTCTCACTAGAATTAGTTTTTAGACCGATCGTTCCTATGGCAGCTATATGCTATAGTCATCCGATTTCGATCAATTTTTCCAGAATTGTGTGGAATCATATAAAACTAATATATACCACGATTGGTGACGCTACGATGGAAAACAAAAAAGTTTTTCTCACTAGAACTAGTTTTTTGAGCGACCGTTTATATGGCAACTATAGCATAGTCATCCGATTTTGATAAATTTTTCCAGAATTGTGTGGAAGCATATAAAACTTATACATACCACGATTGTGACGCTACGATGGAAAACAAAAAGTTTTTCTCATTAGAACTAGTTTTGGACCGATCGTTCCTATGGCAGCTATATGATATAGTCATCCGATCCGGCCGATTCCGACAAATGTGCAGCGTATTTGTATTTAAAGACTTTTTGCAAAGATTGGTCAAGATAGCTTCAAAACTGAGGGAGGAGATAGCATAGAAACAGACGGACAGACGGACGGACGGACGGACAGACGGACAAACGGAAATGAACTCAGCTCGTCATGCTGATCAAGAATATATATACTTTATGTGGTCGGAAATGCTTCCTTCTATGCGTTACAAACATCGTGACAATTTTAATATACCCTCTGCAAGGGTATAAAAAGATCTAAATATAGGATGGCCTTTTTTTTGAGTGTAGGCATGATATAAGGCAGGGTTATGAACACAAAGTAACATAAACACATGTTCACGTCACAACAATACAAATAAAAAATTATAAAAAAAATAAAAAAAAATAAAAAAATTTTTTTTAAAAATTTTACACGACTGTAAAATATTTCGTGAAAAATATTTTTCAGGAAATTTTTTTTTTTAAAGAAGTCAGCTCAAAATAAATTATTTCCTGACTTCTTTAAAAAAAAAAAATTTTTAAGTTTTACACGACTGTAAAATATTTGGTGAAAAAAAATTATTTCAGGATTTTTTTTTTTTTGAAAGAAGTCAGCTCAAAATAAATTATTTCCTGATGAAAAATGATTTTTTTTTTACATTTCTGAAAAAATTATTATTGTACCCGTTACTCGTAGAGTAAAAAGGGTATACTAAGTTCGTGCAAATGTATGTAACAGGCAGAAGGAAGTATATCCGACCACATAAAGTATATATATTCTTGATCAGCATCAATAGCCGAGTCGATTAATACTACGTTTATATACAAAAAATTTACCGTGATAAATGCCCATAAAAGTATGCAAGCTTTATTTGCTTTAATAATTATCTATTTTTACAAGTCGGTTATGGAAGAGGCATACATAGTTTACACTGTGCATTTGTTCATATTGTCAGAGAGATGTAATAGTTATACAAAATAAATGAGTGTAAAGGAAAATATGAAAGAATAATGTTCCTTTATAATTCCTATTCATGTTCATAGCATACTTTAAAGGGCATTTATCATGATCAATTTTGTGTGTATAAACAAGGTAATAGACATGTCCGTCCGTCTGTATGAACACCTAAGAGCTAAAGCAACCATTTTTTCAGTGTAGACTTGTATTGACTGCACGCAGATCAAGTTTATGATATGATAAATATAAATGATGATATAATATGAAAAAACCCTCATATCTCCCACAATTTTGGAAATTGATTGTTGGAACCTTCTAGACATATATTTTAATCATCATTAACTATCGATCCGCCATACATCATTTCCTGATCAAATGAACGAAAAAAAAGTTTGAAAAAATCCTCAAATCTCCCACATTTTTGAAAATCGAAACAAAATTGAATTGAAATGGTAAAACATTACCAATACCGAAATGAACACGAACAATTCACGTTCCCATCTCTAAACCAGACTCTTGGGGGACTTTGCTGCTGTCACTGGCTGCGGACTTGCTGCGTTTATGTCATTTTAAAATTATCATTAAAGCTTTTGGAGTGGCGCTAGGAGTGTGCGCGGGGGGTCGGTCAGTTCACAGATATGACCACTTCATTTTGCAAACAAACTCCTGCTGCAACAACAACAACAACGACAACTGTTTGTCCGGTCGCCGCTTCAAGAGGCTTGCGACGCGTGACGGTCATTGAAACAATGCGCGGAAAAACGCGTGTAATTAAAACAATAAAAAGCCGAACCAAACTAACCAACAACGGCAGCAAATTGTTCAGTTAAGTTTTAATTTTCACAAGTGTGAAAAATACTATTGAAAAGGCCGCAGCACACCCACATACACAAGCGCGCGCGCGCCTCGACAACAAGCCATTTCCGCTCAGTGGAAAATATGAGCAAAAAAAAAAAAAAAAAAAATGGTATGAAAAGAATTTTTCGGTCGTTGTTCTTCTTGTTACTTGATTGTGGTCAGAGTGTGAAATTATATGTCCAGAGCATGAATATTGCTTATAGAAGAAATTATGGTTTCATGTAAAAAAGTGGGAGGGAAGGAGGGAGTCATAAAATTGAAATATCATGGGAATTTAAATGTGAAATGTGTTTGAAGGGTATTCTAGGTGGGAATTTTTACATCTTAATTCAACTACACAATCATATGAGTCAGCTTTAAATAATCTAGCAATTATAAGCACAATGTTTGATAACTGGGAAAGTTATATGAAATGGAAGTGGGAGTTATAAACAATCAATTTCAAACTTGAAATATTGTTGGAAAGCAAACAAGGCATTTATAAGATCAAATAGATAAACTTTAATTCAATTAAAATCGGCACTTTTTCGTTTCATTATTTTTAAGAGTCTTCTCATTCTAAAAACTTACAAATTTAGTTATGACGCCTTTGGGAAATTTGCTTGTGAGAGTGGTCCTATATTTTTTTTCGTAGCTGTATCAAGTTTATAGCAGGGACCGAAAATAACAGTTATGGAAGTGAAAAAAATTTCCACGAAATATGGATACCCTGATAAAATGGAGTACATGAATCTTCATAATTTTGAATGGCGAGTCCTTAAATGGGATAAATTTTTATTTGCAATTTTTATCACAAAAAAATTTTGAAATTGTTATATTCAGCCATGCTCCCATTTTCACTTTCGCAAACTTTTTGCGATTTAGAGACCAAATTTGCTCCTTAAACCGGTTTCAAATCGCAAAAAGTTTGCGAAAGTGAAAGTGGGAGCATGGCTGATAATAATTTTTAAATAAAAATTTTGTTATAACAGTTAAATGGTATTTTTATATAAAAATTTTTGAATAACAGTTAAAACTAATTTTTATTATAAAAATTTAAATTAATTTTTATTTTGTAATTTTTATAATAAAAATTACTTTTTAATTGTTATGAAAATTTTTTTATTATAAAAATTTTTATAAAAATTACTTATCTAGTAGGCGTTTGAAAATTATAGAATATCTTTGATAGAAGGATACAAGATTTACTTAAACCTACTAGATTAGTAATTTTTATAAAAATTTTTATAATAAAAAAATTTTCATAACAATTAAAAAGTAATTTTTATTATAAAAATTACAAAATAAAAATTAATTTAAATTTTTATAATAAAAATTAGTTTTAACTGTTATTCAAAAATTTTTATATAAAAATTACCATTTAACTGTTAAAACAAAATTTTTATTTTAAAATCATAGAATAACGATTATTTTTAAATTTTTATGTAAAAATTAGAAAATAATTGTTATTTCAAAATTTTTATCCAAAAAGTTATAACAGTTACGGTCCCTGGTTTATAGGTTCAGAGATGCTTCCTTCTGGCTTTGTACAAACCCAAGTTAGTTTTTGTACTCTTGGTATACTATGAGCTAAGCCATTCAATTTTATGACCCTTCAATTCAATTTTAATTTCAATTTAAAAATTAGTTTGGTTATGTAATTTTAGTTTTCAACTTTCAAATTGAATTGACTTTTAATTTGCATTTTATTGCAAACCTTAATTAGCTAAATGCAATTTGTATTGTTTTTGCGAAAAGTTTTATTCAATTTCAAACATTTCCACTAAAATTGGCTACTTGTGTGTGTTTTTTTTAAGCAAACACAAATTTATGTTAACTGTCAATTGAAATGGCACTTTCAATTAGACCCCAATGCCAAATGTATGCTTCAACTCGAGCGATAAATAAGCGCCGGGGCGTGGTGTTATTCACCTTCAAAATCATGCACCACATTGAAGCGGGAAAAACCAGTAATTAAATAGCTCGACTTTTTCACTTTTTTGTGCTTCTTTTTCTACTTGGCATAAACAAAATGTTGCACTCACCGCCCCAGCAAACAAGCCCCAGTCCAAGTAATTGAAACTTTCATTTTCATTTCCATTTTTTTTCTTTCTTTCTTTCTTGCGCAGTTTTCTCCAGCTTCTTCTTCTTCTCCGTCGTCGTTTTCTTGTTGTAAGGAAAAACCAGTGAGCAACTCGCTCAACTCCCTGCTGATGACGGTGACAATATTTCGCTTTAATACGTTTTATTGACGCGCGAATGTCACAACTAAGGCAACAACAACAACAACTACAACTAAAACATTAACCGTCATAACAATAAGTACAAATTGCAATTATGTTGCAAATTTTGCAAAAGACAATGAATGTTACAATTTTGTCACATAATTACAAAAGCAAAATTACAATATTTAAGCTTGAAATGTGTGAGCAGAAGATTTAAGATTTAGAGAGAGAGAGAGAGAAAGTAAAAGCTTCAATTGAGGAGCTGAACCAGTTCGAGTTATGCTTCAAATATTTAACCAATTAAATTTCATTGATTTTGAACTTTGATTCTTCAGACCGATTGATCCTACGATATGGAAGTCCAATATTGAACAAATTTTTCTGATCCACTTGAAAGCTTAGGTATTATTATTTTGTAAAGTTGTGCCGATTTTCATGAACTAGTTCGAATGAACTATTCATTTAAATGAACTAATGAACTAGGTCTCAGTGTTTGAACTATAGTTCATTTTTGAAAATTAGTTCATTTTATGAACTATAGTTCAAAAATTGACTTTCGTTCATTTTGAACTAGTTCATTTTTGAACTATAGTTCATTTAAAATGAACTATTCGAGTTAATAGTTCATTTTGAATTATAGTTCAAAATATGAACTATAGTTCAGTTTTTGAACATAGTTCATTTTTGAACTAGTTCATTTTTGAACTATAGTTCAAAAATGAACTATAGTTCAAAAAATGAACTGTAGTTTCAAAAAACGAACTATAGTTCAATAGTGAATGGTTCATTCAAAAAAATGAACTATAGTTCAAAAATGAACTATAGTTAATAAAAGTTTTTGAACTATAGTTCAAAAAATGAACTAAGTTCAAAAATGAACTATAGTTCAAATTTGATTCATTATTTTTGAACTAGTTCTTTTTTAATGAACTAATCGAGCTATAGTTCATTTTGAATATATATTTTAATGAACTTAGTTCAAAAATGAACTATAGTTCAAAAAATGAACTATAGTTCAAAATATGAACTATAGTTCAAAGATGAACTATAGTTCTAAGAATGAACTATAAAATAGTTCAAAAAATGAACTATAGTTCAAAAAATGAACTATAACTCATAGTATTCATTGTTCAAAAAATGAACTATAGTTCAAAAATGAACTTAAATAGTTCAAAAAATGAACTATAGTTCAAAAAATGAACTAGTTCAAAAAATGAACTATGGTTCAAAAACTGAACTATAGTTTAAAAAGTGAACTATAATTCAAAAATGAGCTATAACTCGAATAGTTCATTAAAAAATGAATTATAGTTCAAAAATGAACTATAGTTCTAAAAATGAACTATAACTTGAATAGTTCATCAAAAAATGAACTAATGAACTAGGTCAAAAAATGAACTATATTTCAAAAAATGAACTATAACTCGAATATTTCATCAAAAAATGAACTAATGAACTAGGTCATTGAAATGAACTAGTTTCTCCAACTCTATTATATGGATAATTGCAGAGTTTAAAAACGCCTACGTTGAAAAGGGGATCAAAAGTCGCAAAAAAAAACCAAAACCTAAACCGAAGCGGTTTTAAGCAGTTTGGTCCTGTAACTTTTTGTAATTTGATATTATTTGATTTCAATATTTTGAAAAATATGGACGTCTACGAAAGTAAAACGTAAACTGAACCAATTATCGTACCAAAAGCTTTGGTCGAACTTTAACCGTGGGCAATCTGTTGATATTTGGCTTATTTGTTGTCACCCTGTATAATCTGACCTTTGGATTCACACAATATTGTCATTTTGTTCGTTAACTTCTGAACTACACACACACACACACACAGAGCATTTATTTGAAAGGCCTAGCTAAGGCTAAGCATTGTTTCACTGAACAATTGTCAACCATTTTGTTCAATTCATTCAACTAAGTCTTGTCAAGGCCATTTCCCAGCTTCAATTGGCAACAACTAAGCAGAAAAGAAAAAAAAAACAAAAACTTAATCAGCTTTAGTTTTAACCACATTACGTTGACATTTTAAAGAAGACGGAGGAAGGCACAGAGTCACGTATGTAAGTGAGGAGACCCCAATAAACAAAATTGTGCCCCTCCATCCCTCAAAGACCTCGTACCGAGAAGAGCATGACTTGCATGCCAAAAGATCTCAGACAAACGATAAACGAAAATGGTGAAAAATTCAAATTCAGTTTTCTCATATTTTTGCCCCCTTTTAGTTTTTATGATATGCTAAAAGTGACGAGCTCATGTTAATGATAATTTAAAAGGCATTTCAACTGTTTATTTTGGTCTGTCGTAAGTTCCCTGATAAGCAACGCCGGAAGGAGCGCTGTCCCTATCTCTCTCTCTCTCTCTATTTCTTTGTCTTTCAATATTTGCCCCAAATGAAACACTAAAGTGAATTATTAGTTGTGCAAATAATTGCACAGTTTGGTTTACAGAAGGAACGAATACGGATTACTTGGACTCGGACGACGACGACGACGACGACAACGTTGGCAGTTTGTGACAATATTTGGTCAGCGTAATGGTAGGACGAAGCAGTGGGTGTGGGTGGGGCGATAAGAGTTGCTACTTGAGTTTCACATTTGGGTTAATTGCTTGAACGAGATTGAAGAAAACGATCTCAATTTTCTTTCTTTCTCTGTGGACCAAGTGCTATGCCACAAAATCCGAATGGATTCATCACATAAACACACGAAGCTGGCCAGCAATTTTCTAATAAAAATGTTTGAGGGAGAGAGAAAACAAAATGTTGCATTTAGAGTTTTCACACGAAGCGCCGATAATAATGATGATGACGATGATAATGATGATGTGGCGCATTCCAGTGCTGGTCAACTGGGCCCGTGCCCACCCTAATAATGGCTGCTGATGACGTTGCAGTCAGCATGAGATATTCACAGTTTAGTAGGAGGAGGAGGAGGAGGACAAGACCACCTCCAAGTCCATCTGAATATGCTGGGGCATCTATTTGCATTCACAGAAATAAGCATCCCCCCCCCTCTTTCACAGCGGGCACCCTAGGGTTGGTTCTAGTCATTCATTATGGTTTATAGGTAAAGCTCCCTGATGCTGATGCTGAGCTGGAAAGCAATTTAGTTGGTGCTGGGTGCTGCTGAGATGGATGGGCAATAGTGAGTGGGGTGGGGTGGGGTGGGGTGGGGTCTGCTGCTTTTGTGAGTTTAAAAATGCATTTTACAGGCAATTTTGCACTTACCATTTAAGTTGTGGACATTGATGGAAACTCCTCCTACGTTGGCTGTAAAGACAAAAAAAAAAAAAAAAAAAAAGGTGAGCGATAAGTGAGGTAGAAAGATAATATTTTGTCAATAGATGGTAGACTCTTTTCTTTTCCTCACTAACTGACTGATTGTCAATCTACGCACAGCCTAAACGGTGGGAGATGGTAGGAGAATCAGCTCGTTGTGCTAAACAGGAATATATATGTATATACTTTAAATGGTCTTTAATAGTTCATTTTAATGACCAAGTTTATTAGTTCATATATTAATAATTTATTCATTTTTGAACTCAAGTTTATTTTTAAACTTTAGTTCAGTTTTTGAACTAGTTTATTTTATAAAGTTCATTAGTTCATATTTTAATTATTTATTCAGAGTTCATTTTTTAACTATAGTTCAGTTTTTGAACTAGTTTATTTTAATTTACTTGTTCATTAGATGAGTTCATTGTATAAACTAGTTCATATGTGAATATAGTTCATTTTATGAACAATAGCTCATTAAATAAACCAGTTGTAAATTGGTTATAAAGATCAACTATAGTTCAAAACAAAAAAAATGAACTAGTTCAAAAAATGAACTAGTTCAAAAATGAATAGTTTAAAAAATGAACTATAAACCCAACACTGGTTTATAGTTCATTTGAGACCTGAGACCTTGTCCATTAGTTCATTTTAATTGACAATTCATCTGAACTAAATTCACAAAATTCGGCACAACTTCAGAGTATTACTAAATTGACCTAGTTTCCAAAAACCAATTTGTAGAAGACCCATTTCTCAGCTATGGTTCATTTCAGTTCAGTATCTTAGTTCATTTTTTGATGAACTATTCATAATTTTTCAATATTAGTTCATTTTTTGAACTAGTTCATCAGTGCATATAAATAATTTGATGAACAAGAGTAATTTTTTTAAACTAGTTCATTAGATAAACCAGTAAATTGGTTATAAAAATTAGGTAATGAACTAATTAAAAAAATAAACTAGTTCATAAAATGAATATTTCAAAAAATGAATAGTTTACAAATGATCTATAGTTCAAACACTGAGACCTTGTTCATTATTTCATTTTTATTGACAATTCATCTAAACTAAATGCACGAAATTCGGCACAACTCTAAACACAACTCAATTACTAAATGATCTAGTTCCCAAAAACCAATTTGTAGCTAACCCACTTCTTAGCTAAGGTTCGATTCAGTTCATATCTTAGTTCATTAGTTCATTTTTCAATAATAGTTCATTTTTTTAACTAGTTCATCAGTGCATATAGTTAATTTGATGAACAAGAGTTACTTTTTTGAACTAGTTCATTAAATAAACCAGTCAATTGGTTATAAAAATTAAGTAATGAACTAATAAAAACAATAAACTAGTTCGTAAAATAAATAGTTTAAAAAACAAACTATAGTTCAAACACTGCAACCTAGTTCATTAGTTTTTTTTTTAATGAATAGTTCATTTGAACTAAATTCACGAAATTCGGCACAACTCTAGAGTATTACTTAATGACCTAGTTTCCAGAAACCAATTTGTAGCTGACCCATTTCTCAGCCATGGCTAATTTCACTTCGTTTTTCTATACTATTATTTTTTAATTAGTTCATTTAACTATTTTGAATCCAAACAAAAAAATACTAGTTATAAAATAATATTTAAACCTAGTTCAAACCTGCAACCTAGTTCATTAGTTTTTTGAATGATAGTTCATTTGATTGAACACAGAGTATTATTAATACTTTTCCACAAACCATCACGTTGTATGAACTACATTTCAAACTAGCATAGTGATTAGTTCTTTGATAAAAAACTAAAACTAGTTATAATAGAATTGGTTATAAAAACTAAGAAATGAACTAGTTCAAAAAAATAAACTAGTTCATAAAATAAATAGATTTAAAAAATAAACAATAGTTCAAACACTGCAACCTAGTTCATTAGTTTTTTTTTAATACATAGTTCATTTGAACTAGTTCACGAAATTCAGCCCAACTCTAGTGTCTATTTGACCCATTTCTCAGCTACGGTCGGAGATCTTATAAATTACACGTACTTAGATGACCTTCAACTATTCTTCTCGTTTTGCTTTTTAGCTTAAAAACTTTCCTAAGCTCATCACGTGTCGCGATTTTTTTTTTTTTTTTGACAAATGCGCCACACCCTCTCGCCTGTGTCTGGTAGACAGGTGTCAAGCATGAAATGGAAATGGTGTCCAGTGGGCGGAGTGGGAGGAACGGTTGTATAAACACATACAACTCATTATTTTACATTTTTTTTTTTTTTTGTTTCATGACCCAGAAATTGAGAGACTGAGAAACCAAGAGCCGCAGTCTCCTCCACCATCGTGAAACGTGGAAACGTGAAATGTACGTGCGGTCATCTGTCATGATTCTTGTTGAAGCGGGGCTCATTTGGCCTACAAAAACCAGAACGGAGGAGTTGTCCACTCTCTCGACTCCATTGTCTATGTGCGTGAGTTTTGCTTAAACGTCAATTATTTCACGCTTATTAGATTCTTGATGATGAGAAAGCAGACAAAGGCGAGCCACAAGCTGGTGTAATGTGGCGGCGGGTTCTCTTTCTTTTTTTTTTTTTTATGACACTTTAATGCGATCTTTACGGGTGTGTGTGTGTGACAAAGATCCATTTTGTGGGTCAGTCGAGTTATGCGTGAGAATTGCGTTGAAAGGCAAAGAAGAGGAGCAGTTAACTGTTGCAGCAGCAGCAGCTTCAACTTTAACCAATTTCCAAACATTTTCCGCCACAGAGATACAATAAAGAAATTTTCAACAATAAACTAAAACGAGCAATGGACAACGTCGTCGGGGGAGGTTATAACGTTGTTCCGCCAACGTAACGACATTTTGTACGACCCCATTTCCAAAGTCGTAATAATTTCATGAAAAACGCAGCGACGCCGACAGCGACTGCAGTTGTTGGGTGGTGAAACGGCTCGCGTTGCTGGTAATGTGCCAGTAAAAGGTATTTTAACGCTGCAATGCCTTCTCGTCTCCTCCATGTTCGACCCTGGAAAATGAGTTGAGGAGTTGTCTTCCTCTTTGGCTGCTTTGTCATGAAAAATAACTTCGCTTCGTTGAAATGACAGTCACGATTTGGGTTTTCGCCTTTTTTGGGCAACTCCCCTCCCCCACCCCCTCCCTCTCCTTCCCGATCCACCAAAAAACTCACGTTGTCTGCGTTTTATTTTTTTTTTCTTTATGATTTTTATTCTTCTTTTTTGTTTTTTATAAGAAAAAGAAGAAAGAGTGTAACAGACTTGGATGCTGTGACTAAATGAAGGATGATGAATTTATTAAATTCGCTTATTTCGTTTTTTTTGCGAGAAGGGCGCTGTCTAGCAACGGTAATAGCCCAAGTTGTCATTCTATGTTTTAAAAAGAAACACACAGCAGTTACTTGAAAAGAATATACTAAGGTGGGGCAATTGATAAGAAGTTGAAGTACAGGCAGAACTAATAAAATGCAAGGTCGGGGATATATGAAGGAAGTGCTATATATATTTCTGGCCTAATAATAAAAACGCGAATATTTATGATCAAAAATGGTTTTATTGTTTTTCAAAGTATTCTCCAGCAAGATTTATACATTTTTGCATGCGCTCAAACCAATTATCGAAGCACTTTTTCCACTCCGATTGAGACACCTCCAAAACATGGTTTTTTAAACACTTCAACAGCATCTTCTGGCAACGAAAATCGTTGACCACGCCTTTTTTCCTTGATGTGCGGGAATAAAAAGAAGTCGGATGACCAATCAATTCATTCAAAAAGGCGCTGGTGTGAGCTGATGTGTGAGAGCTTGCATTGTCATGGTGCACAATGATCTACGTCTTCTCTTGTTCGTTTTTCGAATTTCTCCAAAGACTTCAGGCAAACAAATTGTGTTGTACCACTCAGAATTGACCGTTCTATGTTGCTCAAGCGAAACAGACGCCAGATGACCAGTTTTACCGAAGAAACAGGCGACCATTTGCTCCGAAGTGCTTTTTTCACGAACGACTTTCGTTGGATTTGGCTCGTCTTCGAAGACCCACACGGTTTATAAGCATAGATCCACATGATTCGTCACCTGTGACGATCTTAGAAACGTCTTTTGAAACACCGCGATTATATTTTTTCAAAATTTCTTTGCACCAATCCACACGAGCCTTTTTTTGAGCGATTGTCACGAGAATAAAACTTTTTTATGTATGCTGGTGGTAGAAATGCCCAAGGATGCCTCTATCTCACGGTATGTCACATGACGATCTTGCATTATCAGTTCACGCACGGCATCAATGTTTTCTGGCACAACGACTGTTTTTGGACGACCTTCACGACCTTCGTCTTCGAGCGAACGTCGCCCGCGATTGAATTCATTAAACCAAACCAATGCTTTATCGTCATACAAAGATTTCAGTACATCGTTGCACTCTTGTCGTGATAATCCACGTCGAAAGTTGTGAAAAATGATTGCACGAAAATGTTCACGTGTTAATTCCATTTTTCTGCCGTGGTAAGTTTTTGATTAATCGTTAATCGATATCAAACGTGGTCACACACATGAAAGAGTTGTATGGAGCTTTTATCGATAAAAGTCGAAACTTTTTTTTTGGGAAAAGGCCAATTGGTCCTAAAATGGCTAGAAGTAAGCTAAGGCCAGAATTTTAAATAGCAACCCACGTATGATGGAAGTGCCATCAAAAAAATGCAAGGTCGGGGCTATATGAAGGAAATGCCATTACTTCACTCATTTAAAAACAAACGTTTTACCATTTCAAGAATTATTTAAGAGATCGATACCAATGATAAACTGAATCTTAATGATTTGGATAATCCGAATTTATGGTTTCATTTCATTTGTTGTGGTTTGGGTCGGCTCATCTTTCTTCTCCCATTTTGATACCCCATCATAAATTAGACAAACCTCTGGTCAATTTTAAAATTTGGAAACTATCTTTCGTACTTAAAAATGGAGAATTGCGAACACACACACAGCTTAAGTGTGTCTCAGAATAAACTATTTTCAGTAAAGGGGGTGGGGGAGGGGGGGGATACAACACAATCTGCTTAAACTTAACTCATAAATTCTGCAGTTATTTATGCTAACAAACATTGTTTAATATTTAAGGAATGCAGCAATTACAGAATGGAAGCAAACAAAAACACACACAGAAACAAACTAAAAAGTCATGGCAGGCGAAACTCAACAATATAAACGCCACATTGCAGTTGACTTCACTTTGCCAGTCAGAATGGTCATGGCGGGGGCGGGGGGAAATGCAAGTGAATCTCGTTCACTTGCACTGGGTGCACTCATCGAGCTCGTTTTAGATGCTTGAACTTTTTGTTTGTGCTGTGCCGCTCGCTCGCTTCTTGTATCTTTAAGTGCACCAAAAAAAAAAAGAAGGAATAAATAAATGTATGTATCCTTCTTTCCTCCTGCCTCCTCCCTTCTACTGTGTGTACTTAAGCCCTCCTCCTCCTCCTTTGCCTTGTGTGCTTAATTCCATTTTCATTTTCATTTGCAGACAACAACAACAACAACAAGAGAGTTAGAGAAGCTGCTAGCATGTTTCTGTTTGAGTTTACAAAGGCTGACTTTGCTCCAGTGCCACACATTCTTCTCGCAGGCTGGCAAAAGGCAAACTCAATATTTGTAGAGGAAAAAGGCGGCGCACAATTAAATTCGACAATTGGATTAAAATGTTGAAGTGTGACTCTAAAAATACATTTAGCTCCCCTCGAAAACTATTTCCCCAAATGAATTTATGACGACACACAGGCACACATCATTCAAAATTTTCACGCCCACCTAGACCAAAAATACCTCCACAAATGTTTTCAAACTCGCTGCTTGGTATATCTTTATCTTTATCTTTATCTGCCTCTATCCATCAAATGCGTCATAAGTGCTCAACACTTCCGCTTGCAAAGGTTCAAAAAACTGAGATTGAAGATTTGAGGTTGATGCCTTGAAGTTAAAAGTTTATTATTATTATTTAATTTTTCGTTGGGATTTTTGTACTCGAGGTGAGGGGCTGAAGCTTACTTCTTTTTTTTTTTTTTCTTTTTTTTTGGGTTGGTTGTTGCCCTCCAATCGGATTGGACAGACGGCAATTGTTTTCCCATTCTGTTTGCCATTTGTGGATTATCTTTTGAGCTGGTTCTGTTAAATGTTTAAGCTTTCATTTGATTTACTCTGTCGAGGAGAGAATACACCTGCAAAATCTGCCTCAGGATACTAGGGATATAGATGTAAAATTTTAATCTATCTGATTGTTTAATTCTAAATTTAAAAACAAGTAAGGCTGAGTTTACATTACATTATCATATAGTAAGCCTTCACATCACATTATCACATAGAAAGCCTTCTAATTGTATTGTTTTGAATGACAAATGACAAGCTATTCACACTGAAAGCAAGACAACATAAGAGCCTACAAGATTATCATGTCTCAGGCGTGTGAAACCAGCCTAAGAATGTCGGTCAATATACTATGTGCCAGTCACAAAGTGCGTATATAAATGCTAACTTTAAGAAAGTGCTGCCCATCACAATTCCCACCAGTGCTGCCCAGCGTAATTATTTGTTTTGCTTATAAAGGCCTAACTCAGATGTCATAAATTATATTTTTGCCACAATACTTCATATAAATAAGACAGCTGTTCAAAAGCATTCTGATTTCAAAGCTCTAGAAAAGTGTTTTTTTCGGGTTATTTCAAAATTGAAAAATCCCCTTGGGAACATTTTGCTATGTGGAACTCAAAAGCTAATCTCTACATTGAATAATCTAAATACAGTTTAATTTTTATAGATAGATTTGAAAATGATTTTGAATCCAATCAAATTGGAAAACAAATTTTTCAATATTTTTCCTCCAGTTTTTCGGACTTTCCAAATTTTCCCATTGGTAATATTTTGTTATTTAAAGCTTTGAAAATAAATGTTGGATAAAAATCATTCACAGTTTTCCGTCCATTTTACGACTTTCGTGGAATATTTTCAAAAATTTTCAAAATAATGTGTTTCATATTATTGGGTGGGTGAATTTGCCAACAAAAGTGAAAACAATTTTATTGAAATTTCCAGATATAGAGCTTTCTAAAAGACTTTGGGTACGATCAATGAAGGACAAAATTTTTTTTAATTTTTTGCAAATTTTCCGTATTTTCCAAAACGTGAAAATAAGTTAGGAGTTGTCCGGATGAAAAATAAAAGATCTTCTTTTCGTATTATTGGGGAATGATTTTCCAAAATTTTAAAGTCACTCCTCTATGTGTTCTCAAAATCGCATTTGATCCCAAAAACGACCCTATTCCCATACGATTTGGGGGGTCGTTTGAGGGTCGATATCGATAGGTAGAACACATGGAACTGACTTTCAAAATTGGATATGATTAGCTTCAAAAATGAAACCTTTTCACCCAATGGGGTTGTAGTGGGTTAATTTTTCCGGAAAACTGGTATGCAGTTATTGTTGAATTTTTATTTCGATTTATTTTTTTGGCCTGTCACACCATCGTCAGAATCAGTTAGTCAATCAGTCAATCAGTCAATCAGTTATCAGTCAATCAGTCAGTTTGTCAGTCTGTCATCGTCATAGTCAAGGTTGAACTCTTTTATATTTATAGAAGATATGGTGACGAAAATAACTTTTATGTCATCTGAGAATAGGACTTAACTCAAATATTGCTCATCTTATAGGGAAGTACTGATAAATATAGTTTCAAAATAAACTATAGTTCAAAAGTAAATAGTTCATCAAAAAATTGACTAATGAACCAGTTCATTAAAATGATCTAGATACTTTAACTCTATGCCGAACCAGAAAAGTGGCTCATAAACTATTTGAGCTTAGGATTTTTAAATTCTGTGTGGAGGTAGGTAAAACAAAGGTTTCTGGTTCAACACCGGTTCCGAACCAGTTTGAACCAGTTTGAACAAGTTCAAAAGTTGTTCTAAAATCATTCAGAACTTGAAATTTGGTGTGTAGTTTACCAAAAAAAAAGTTCAAATTGGTTTCGAATCAAATTGAACCTTTTCAAAACTGGTTCTATTTGACCTTATGTGAGTAGCTTGGTAAATGGGCTCCACTTGTGAATTAAACACAATTTAAAATGTAGAACACCTTTACCGGACTAGGCTTATTCTTCTGTGGCTGTGAGTTTCTAATCTTGAAATCCTAACCATATGCCCCGCAAACCAAAAGATTGACAAAGTTTGCATTTTCCATTTCCTTTCCGCTTAAACAAAACAAGAAGAAAGAAAAACTTTCTTTCAGTTTCCATGTAACTTGCAGCACACGACAAGAATTCTTGGCCAACAATATTTTTTTTTTTTTTTGTTAACCCCGCACCCCCCATACCTGGGCTAATAAAGAATGTAAATGGAGCAAATTGCTTGGCCGAAAGGTAAAATTTCATAAATTTCATGAAAGGGCAACCGACCAGAGTCGAGGGAGTAACTTTTCTGTGTGTGTGTTTTTTTTCACCAAAAACTTGGGGAAACAATCGTAAAAATTGCGCTGTGTCATTAATCTGAAGTCCACCCTAAAGGCTGTTCCCCGCAGCAGACGACCAAAGCCCCGCCCACAATTGACGTTATAAAAGCGTTTAGCCTTAATTGTTTGCCGCTGTTTTGGAGCGTTAAAGGTTATTGTTGTTGTTGTTGTTGTGTGTGCAACGATTTGTTATTTGCTTTACGCATTATTTTCTGAAGCTTGATTCATTTTCTTAACGGTTTTTTAATGACCAAATATTAAAATAAAAGGTGCTACCTTTCATTTTTTTTCCGTTTTTCTCATTTCAAATGGTGGCCTTTTGTTTATGACCAAATCTTTTTCTCTGTTTTTCTCTTTCTCTTTATTATTTCGTTGGTCTTATGACACTTTTCATTTTTTTTTTGGTTTTTTATGCTGCGGCTGCCTAATGAAAAATTAAATTAATGAACGCACATTTGGAAGTGCTTCTTTGACTCTTTAAGGGGGTAACTTTTCTTCTGGCCTCGCTCTGTGTGGCTGGCTGGCAAATTAATTTGGCAAGTGCAATAAAACTTTTGCAGCATATTTGGGGCCATTATTCAAGTTCCACTTGAAGTCCAACCCAACCCACTCCCCACCCACCCCACCTTCAATTTCAGGCCAAGCGCCATGTTCTCGTAATAACCAGGCCATTAAATAAATTAGTCAAATGTTTTTTTTGTTGCCAATTAAACGAAACTGGGAAGTAGGTAAGGTGAGTACGGGGATCTTAAATCGAACTCTGGCAAAATGGTTTCCAAATGAGCTTTCTTTTTTGAAATCATAGTTCAAATAGTTTCTTTGACCTCTTTATTTTGAACTAGTTCGGAACCGCTCTTGAGGCAGTAAAATATCGAACTCTGTATTACCAAGCTACACAACGAATTTTAAAATTCTAACAGGGAATAATACCGTAACTGGTTCCATTAGTTCATTTTTTGAACGACTACTAGTTCATAAAATAAACTTTAATTTCTTTTTTCAAATAATTTCTGAAATATTGCTCTGAACCACTTTTGGATTTCCCTTTTAAGCTGGTTTGGGATAGACGATATCTAGTTCAAAAAATGAACTATGGTTCAAACACAGAGATGTAGCTCATTAGTCCTTTTGAACTAGTTCATTAGTTCTTTTGAACTAGTTCATTAGTTCTTTTGAACTAGTTCATTAGTTATTTTGAACTAGTTCATTAGTTCTTTTGAACTAGTTCATTAGTTCTTTTGAGCTAGTTCATTAGTTCTTTTAAACTAGTTCATTAGTTCTTTTGAACTAGTTCATTAGTTCTTTTGAACTAGTTCATTAGTCCTTTTGAACTAGGAGACAAAATGACACTCACTTCTCTTTAGTTTCAATGCTCGATCAGAACTGAGTCTGCATGTTTATTGGTAATCGACTCGAAGCTTATCGATAACAATGTGTGCTTAATAACTATCGGTTAGATAATATATCGATAAAGCAAAGAGTAATAAACTAACAAGACTAGATTTAAAATAGATTAAAGTAGGTTGCTGCCAGAGTGGCCATGCGTAGATGGACCTTAATATAACCTATCCTACTACAACACTGACTTTAAGGCTTAAATAATTTCTGAGACATGACTAAGGATCCCCTTTGGAACCGGTTTTATACGGCTTTTGAACAGGTTCACTGAACTTTTGTTCAGATCGCATATAGGTTGACTTACCATATATGTACACGAAGGCTTGGTTCACACTGTTCGACACATGAGATATGACAATCTAGAAGGCCCTTAGGCTGGGTTCACACTGTTCGACTCATGAGACATGATAATCTAGTAGGTTCTTGTGTTTTCTTGTTTTCATTCTGAAAAGCTTGTCATTTGACATTGAAAACAAATCATGTCTCATGCGTCGAATAGTGTGAACGCAGCGTTATGTTCTCTTGTTTTCATTGTGAATAGCTTGTCATTTGACATTCATATCATGTCTCATGCAACAACACATGGTTGCTATCTTTAATAGTTTGTTAATCAGTTGATTATCTGCGGCTTCTACTTATTATTCACATATTTCCCCTTGCAAAATAAACGATTCGTTTTTCCTGTTTCCTTTTTAAGTGCCAGCGAATTAATCTCTCTCGAGGCTTTGGCACGATGAATCTGATGATTATGATGGGAAAACTGAGGCCTGTGGCAAGCATATGGGCCATAAGGGCTCCTCTGCGTGCCGACAGGACTTTAATCATTGAGGCAGCAGCAGACAAGTCTGCCAGGCCTCTCTGTCTGTCTGTCAGTCAGCGAATGTGTTTTGAATTATTGCTCTGTAAATTCAAAAAGTATGAAAATGGGACAGGGGGGGAGGGGGGAAAAATTGCAAAACAAAAGGATATTGTGACATGGATTTATTAGTGTGAAGGGTGTCCATTGTCTCGCCCTTTTTGTGCATTTTCAGGGTTGATTTGAGCAGAGAAAGGCGACTGCTGCTGCTCACGGATCGGTTGCTGCTCTTGTGGCTCATCTGCAATTTATTGCATTCAATCTGTTTCAATCCTCTTGTTGTTGTTGTTGTTCTTAGCCAGCACACTTTGGTTTAATTACATGGAAGCCATGTTCATGCCGTTTATTCCCAACTGACAAAAAAATGTTGTTTTTGCTTTTTCTGTTTAAGCTATTCAAATGTTGTTGTTGTTGATGATAATAATAATGCTTGCTTGCACTTTGGGGAATTGAAACTTGTTGTTTGCTTAGGTTAGGAACTTTTACTTGCAGGTGAGCACAGAAGGAGGATGTCGAAGCACTAACAGGAATTTTAATTAATTGAAAAAACAAAATACAACCTTTAAACTGAACTTAAATGCAAAATCAGCAAAATATGCAAAACAACCCTGGGTCAAATTTATAAAACAAAAAATTATCCAAACCGAAACAAGTCAAGCGAATGATGATTCGTAAGGACTTGATCTAGTGATTCCCTTTATTTGCCTACTTTCTGTCTCTGTTTTCTCTAGCCAGATTTAAGCTAGCTTGATTTAAGTACGAAAATACTTGATTCAAGTACGAAAATACTTGATTCAAGTACGAAAATACTTGATTCAAATACAAAATACTTGATTTTAGACCGTTTCGGCATACATTAAGTACATTTAGGGCTACTCCAATGTTTTTAAAATCTTATTCTTAGAACGAAATGGTCAGATTTTGAACCAATCTCGATTCGTTTTTATTAGATTGATTCGTACTTAGTTTAATATTAATATTTTAAGCACAAAACGGCATAAATTTTATCCCGTTTGTTCTATAATTCTTGATTTAAGTATTTAATACTTGATTTAAGAATTTTGTTTTCATTTTAGGAACTTTTTTCGGGGGTATATTTGAAACTTAAGACTGATTCGTACTTAGTACGAAAATACTTGATTTAAGTACGAAAATACTTTATTTAAGTCCAAAATACTTGCTTTTAGACCGTTTCGGGATACATTAAGTACACTTTGGGCTTCTCCAAAGTTTTGAAAATTTTATTCTTAGAACAAAATGGTCAGATCTTTAACCAATCTCGATTCGTTCTTATTAGATTGATTCGTACTTAGTTATAAGTACAACCAAGAATGAATCATACTTAATATTTTAAATACGAAACGGTATACATTTTATCTTGTTTGTTCTAGATAATTAATTCAATAATACTTGACTTGAGTATTTCGTGCTTTAGCCAGATAACTAGACCGAAAAATAACTCTGGCTTGCCCACCGCTGCCTTAAAGCAACGATAGTCGTATATCAATATGTAAAATGCCCATCGACCAAGTTAGGACTTTGGAACACGAATCTTTTACGAATAAAATCTACTTTCAAAAACATTTTGTGTTACAAATTGATTTGTAAATACCTTAGGCAAATAAAGTAAAGATTGGTAGAAAGTATGTCAAAGCCCTCGTTGCAAATCTATGCCTATTGGTTAGCCGGACTTCGTTACCAACGAAATGTTTTATTGTTCTAAAACTTGTTTCTTCTTAAGTTTTCTATTCTCAAGTTCTTGGTGTCTTTTGTTAAACTATTTTTAACTCTCCATTTGACCATATACATATACAACAACAACAAGCACATTTTTATGATGTCACATCAACTGCTACTACTTATTTATTCTCTCCATCTCTGGCTTTTGCGAAAACTACCATATTTTACAACAACAAGTCGTTAACGTCATGGAATTATAATTAAAAATCTGAACAACAGTCGTTGTCGTCGTCGTCGTTGTCGCCTCTGCATTTGCGTATTTGATAATTGACTTGGGCTTAAACGCAATGAACAAAAGCGAATGATTGAACAAAAATTAAATAATAATTTATAAAACAATATAAATAATAATATAATCAGTTAACAAACGATTGAAAAATTCGCTTTTCAGTGTCTGCATATTGATGAGAAACAATCAAATGAAAATTGAATGGGCTTCTGATTCGCTCGATGATATCATGCCCTGGCCTCCAACTTCCTGTTAGATAATTACCTTAATCCTCTCTTTAAACTTGACAAACGCAACTCTCCATCTTAAACTAACCATGAAAAATCAAATAATCGAAAATAAGTCGAAGATGAGAGACCATCAATTATTTTGGTTCGCCCACTTCCGTATGGATGATAATGATGGTTAACATAATTGGCAAACGTTTTGTGTTCGGGGTTATGGATGAGTAAGTTGAAGGAAAGACAACATACAACAACAAAACCAGATATAATAAAAATTATGAAAACAAATACCCCAACATGAAAACATGCCATTTAATTATGCACACAAAGCTAATTAATTGCCTGCCGTCCGTCCAGGGAGGGGAGGAGGACAAATGACTTGTGCCTACGTTGTCGCCAGGTGGGGGCCAACTTGGCACGAGCTGTAAACGTGACTAACACAACTGATCTATGGGGAATGATCTGGCAAAAGTGGCAAAAAAAAAAAAAAAAAAAAAAGAAGGAATTTCACATTTCCAAGCGTAAGTGGGACATTAACTGTGAGTAAAGCTATCGCAGGATAGCTGAACATGCTTCCCTTATAAGTTCACAAAAATAAACTATAGTTCACATAAATGAATTATGCTTCAAAAAATGAACTGTAACTTCAACAAAAAATGAACTAGGTCTTTAAAATGAACTAGATTCTCCAACCCCTAGTATGCTCCAACACTTTTTCCCAACAATTTTTTCAAAATTGTTTTCCAACACAGTTTTCCAACATTATTTTCATGACTGTTTTCAACACTGTATCCAACATTATTTTCACACAGTTTAAACACTGTTTTCCAACAATATTTTCCAACACTGTTTTCAACACTGTTTCCAACACTATTTTCTAACACTGTTTTCCAAAAATATTTTTCAACACTGTTTCTAACATTATTTTCAACACTGTTTTCCAACACTAATTTTCCAACATTGTTTCCAACACTGTTTTCCAACACTGTTTTCCAACACTATTTTCCAACACTTTTTTCCAACCCTATTTCAACACTGTTTTCCAACACTATTTTCTAACACTGTTTTCCAAAAATATTTTTCAACAGTTTCCAACACTAATTTTCCAACATTGTTTTTCAACACTGTTTTCCAACAATATTTTCCAACACTGTTTTTAAGACTGTTTTCCAACAATGTTTTCAACACTGTTTCCAACACTATTTTCTAACAATGTTTTCCAAAAATATTTTTCAACACTGTTTCCAACATTATTTTCAACACTGTTTTCCAACACTAATTTTCCAACACTGTTTTCCAACCCTGTTTTCCAACACTGTTTTCCAACACTGTTTTCCAACACTGTTTCCAACACTATTTTCTAACACTGTTTTCCAAAAATATTTTTCAACACTGTTTCCAACACTAATTTTCCAACAATATTTTCCATTATTGTTTTTCAACACTGTTTTCCAACACTATTTTCTAACACTATTTTCCAACACTATTTTCCAACCCTTTTTCAACACTGTTTTCCAACATTGTTTTCAACAATGTTTTAACACTGTTTTCCAACATAGTTTCCAAAAATATTTTCCAACACTGTTTTCTAACAATATTTCCCAACACTATTTTTCAACCCTACTTTCCAACACTATTTTCCAACTCTGTTTTTCAACACAGTTTTCCAAACATTCGCCTGGCTGTTTTCAATCTGTTCGTATCATATTTTAGTTTACATTTTGAATATTTGGTACCACAGTGACACTTTTTGTAGCTTTCTGTTGTTGTTGGATTGATCCAAAACTCAAATTTCATGCCCACCGCTGGTCTATTCGAAAGCAAATCAATTGATTATCGGAAGCCTTAATTGTCTCTTCGAAGGGGGTTTAATACAGAATTTGGAGAATGAACTTTCTTATTTACATTTCAATCTTTAACACTTAAGGAAATATTTATTAAATTTCAACCTGTCTTATGCATACCCCCCAGAGCCTTTGTTTTGTCATCTTACTTCTGCCTGACTAAATCAATTCTAACCTAAAAAAGCCTGGAAATATTTGTTTGTTTTTTGTTTGGGTAGGTGATAAAACTAACGCCTGAATGGATAAACTAATCTTCTTTCCCTGCTGCCACGTTCAGCGCGGCGTGTAATGAAAGTCCAAAGCAACAACAGCATTTGGAAATTAGGGAAATTTTCAATTTGAGGACAAATCGATTTACAAGCATTTGCACATGCCAACACATATGCAGGGAAATCTAAGGAATCTTAATTGAATCACTATGAACTTTTTTTTTAAAGGGAGCCTCCTCTACCCTTAATAGAGTTTTAATTACCTTGATTTGTTGTTTTTGTTGCTGTTGTTGCTGTTGTGTTGATTTTTAGCCCAGCATTAAATTAACATAAAATTCCTGTGGGCGAGGGAGGTCTGAAAACGGAAGCAGAAAGCGAAATAGATTAGCATTATGTACCAAGTAATAAGCATAAAGAACGATACTTAAAGGACGCCTACAACAAATCTATTTGCATAAGCTGGCACTTACAAGAAAGTAGCTTAGTCCCCCCCTCCAAACCCATAAGATGTCATGACAAGCTTACATTAAGTCGTTATAGTCCTCCTGCCCTACCCACATTACTCAATACCGAATTGACATGTAACTGCTTGAGAATATTTGTCACACGAAATTAGCGTCGAGTGTTTGGGAACATCATTTATCAATTGTGCGCCAAATCGGCGAGTGACAGACAACAATAAAAACAAAATAATATAGAGAGAGAGAGAATACTGCTGTCTCGCATTAGGCTACAGGATGGTGGGTTGGCTAGGCAAGGTCACTTTTGTATCAAAGAATTAGAGGACATGAGCCATCGAAATGAGAAGAATTTAGATGCTTAAAGCTTAGTTATTATTTGATATGATATAAAGATAAATTACTTGAAACACGCAAGATTAGAGCTCGTTTTTTTCTGTTGTTGTTGGACTGCTCCCAAACTCAAACTCACTTGCGATTAATATTCAGACCCAGATTGGACAGGTTCCACATTTATTTGAAACAAAAACGAACGCATTTGACGAAGAAGGAAAAAATGGAATAATAACTAACAAACTATTAAGTTAATGTATTTTCCAACACTGTTTTCCACATAGTTTTTAAACACTATTTTCCAACGCTTTTTTTTCTCATATATAAATCGTCGATATATTGAATTTTGCTAAAATCCTGATGAAGATTACATTTTTTAACACTATTTTACACTGTTTTTCAACACTATTTTCCAACACTGTTTCCAGCAATATTTTCCCTACACTATTTTCCAACACTTTTTCCCAACACTATTTTTCAACACTATTTTCCAACACTATTCTCCAACACTGTTTCCAGCAATATTTTCCAACACTGTTTCCAGCAATATTTTCCAACACTATTTTCCAAGTGTAACGCAGAAAAGAGAGAGTTGCAGTACCCTTGATTTTGTCTATTTTTATACGCATATAAACACCTACATACATACGCCGCAACCGCGACGCTAGATGCCTGAAATGCATTTTACTTCCAAAACTTCTGTGTGTTTTTAACCGATCCTTTTGGGCGTTTCAGATTAAAAAGATATTGGGCCTAAGTGAATGTGACTTTAAAGAAGACTTTGACTTTGAGAAAAAAATATAATTTATTTAGCTGAAATAGTCACTGACTTTTTACACAAACTGCCCTCGCTTCTATATGCCTTGGGTAGGCACTTGAAGTGCCTTACCCCTCCACTTAAGATAATGGAGAAACAACATCAACAACAATTGGATACACTTCAGAAATGCCAGCTGAAATCAACTAATTTTAGCACCTTTTGAAATTGTACATCAAATAATTGTCAAATTGCAGTCCAAAGTCAACTGAAGTTTTCAATTCCTATAAATACCCAATGACCCAAACTGGAAAGTCGAGTGTCTGACATTTCAATGACATTTTATCACACTATTTGTATTTGTATTTGTATATTTTTTGCCCACTCCCTCCCCTCGCTGTGTGTGTGTGTGTGTGTGCTTTGCATACTCGAACAGCGCACAGCACAACGCACTGGGGTCAACTGTTGATGGCCCTCATATTCATCCTCCAACCAATTTACCCTCACCCACATTGGAATGCAGTTTGGTTTGAGCCTCAGCTTTGGCTTTGGCTTTGTTTTCATTTCCATTTCATTCGACACGCTTAAAGTTTATTAAATGCTTGCCCTTGGTGTATAAGTTTGGTTTTCAATTTCAATTAGGTATGTACGAGAGTACGCCGAGTCTATATATATATATATATATATATTGTAGTTATACCTGTTTGGAGGTCGCCGGCGTTGACAATTGGTTTTATTTATAACAAATGAAGAGTGCATGGTAATTATGCCTTAAACGATGAAAACTTGTACAAATTTATACGTTGAGAGTTTGTCTCGCTTTCTATCCTTTCAATTAGAATCTGGTGAATGCCTGCTGCTGCAGCAGCAGCCACACCTATTGTGGCCTAGGTGACTCGCTCTGCCATCTGGCCCGGGCAAATATGTTCGTTTATATGACAAAGCGTATCATTGTTGATTTCCTGTCGTATCAGCATCCTCCATCCTTCATCTCACCCCCCCTCCTCCTACTACAGTGGCCAAAACACTTAACCAGCCAACAATTCATACACACACGTAAAGGAAACGGGTGTTCTATATAGGTACAATGGGACGCAAAGGCAAAGCAAAGCATACATCTTTAACTACAATAAACTGAGCAAAAAATTAATTCTATTTTCAATATTTTTGCCCATTTAAGAAATACACGAAATGATGAAAAATCTGACAATTTTGACGGTAAAATAATTGAGGAAATGATTTTGGAATTATTTTCATAAGATTCAAAAACTAATTTTTTCTTAAAAAAAAAACCAGCTTCTGATAACACTTAGAGTTGTCTTAGATTTTTGATTGAAAAATGCACAAAAAAGTAAAAAAAAAAATCCGCAGTATCTTAAAAAATAATTTTAGGGTATTATCATAGTCGTTCAACATAAATAATTTTTTTTTTTGAAGACGAAAAAGAAACTAGAAAAGATTATTGAAAGGTAGGAGCTTTAAGAAAGTTCAGTCAAAAAAATGTTGGCAAAACTTTTGGATATCTTGAAATAGTGTTAATTTTTGAATATTAATCAAAAGTACGTGGGTTGCTATTTAGGTTTCTGGCTTAGGTCACTTCTAGCCATTTTAGGACCAATTGGCCTTTTCCCAAAAAAAAGTTTGGACTTTTATCGATAAAAGCTCCATACTACTATTTCATGTGTGACCACGTTTGATATCGATTAACGATTAATCAAAAACTTACCACGGCAGAAAAATGGAATTAACACGTGATATCGATTAACGATTAATCAAAACTTACCTCGGCAGAAAAATGGATTTAACTCGTGAACATTTTCGTGCAATCATTTTTCACAACTTTCGACGTGGATTATCACGACAAGAGTGCAACGATGTACTGAAATCTCGCGCAAAGACGAAGGTCGTCCAAAATCAGTCGTTGTGACAGAAAACATTGATGCCGTGCGTGAACTGATAATGCAAGATCGTCATGTGACATACCGTGAGATAGAGGCATCCTTGGGCATTTCTTTCACCAGCATACATTCGATATTGCATGAACACCTGGGCGTAAAAAAGGTTTGTTCTCGTTCAATCGCTCAAAAAAAAAGGCTCGTGTGGATTGGTGCAAAGAAATTTTGAAAAAATATAATCGCGGTGTTTCAAAAGACGTTTATAAGATCGTCACATGCTTATGAGCCCGAAACAAAACAGCAATCGACCGTGTGGGTCTTCGAAGACGAGCCAAATCCAACGAAAGTCGTTCGTGGAAGAAGCACTTCGAAGCAAATGGTCGCCTGTTTCTTCGGTAAAACTGGTCTTGTGGCGAATGTTTCGCTTGAGCAACGTAGAACGGTCAATTCTGAGTGGTACACCACAATTTGTTTGCCTGAAGTCTTCGGAGAAATTCGAAAAACGAACAAGAGAAGACAGATCATTGTGCACCATGACAATGCGAGCTCTCACACAGCTCACACCAGCGCCTTTTTGACCGCCCAAAACGTCGAATTGATGGGTCATCCGCAAACAGCCCTGACTTGGCTGACTTTTTATTCCCGCACATCAAGGGAAAAATGCGTGGTCAATGATTTTCGTCGCCAGAAGATGCTGTTGAAGAGTTCAAAAACCATGTTTTGGAGGTGTCTCAATCGGAGTGGAAAAAGTGCTTCGACAATTGGTTTGCAAAAGTGTATAAATCTTGCTGGAGAAAACTTTGAAAAGCAATAAAACCTTTTTTGATCATAAATATTCGCGTTTTCATTATTAGGCCAGAAAATATATATAGCAACCTACGTATATACGCTCTTATATATTTCAAAAATTTCTCATTCTCATAAATTTACAGCTTTCCCCTTTAATCTATAAACCATAATCCATAATCGTTCAATTAATCAATTTAGCTTGCATCGAAAACCGTTTACTGTCATTTCTTACAAAACGAAAATCACAACAAATACCATTTGACACTTGCTCGAATCAGTTTCCTCCCCCCCCTACCCCTACCCCTCCTTCTGCCCACCAAAAACCCACACCCCCTTTTTCTATTGCTTCTGTTGTCTGAGTCCCATGGTGCGTTTGGCGTTTGCTGACATGTCAAAAAATTTTAACTGGCAATTTGCAGCAGAGCGCGGGCGCTTCACGCACGTACAACACGAGTCGTCCCCACAACGAGACGGCTGGAAGAGGAGGGACGGACAGACAGGCAGACAGACAAGTTGGCCAGTGGCTGGGTCCCCAGCAATTTCCATGAGCGAGTCTCGTTTCGTTTGTCTTTCTGTCTGTTTATGTGCCATTGTTGTTGTTGTTGTTGTTGGATAAAACATGGGACAATATGTTGCCATGTCTGGACCCGCCCCTCCACCCTGCGTGTGTGTGGAAGTTGGGGGAGGGGTGGAAGTGAGCGTACATTTTCGGTAATGGTGTCAAAATAATTTGGTTTGTCATTTGTTTTGTTGACGCCCCGAAAAAGGTAAACTGTTCATAATCAGGCTATAACAAAAACTATTGCCTACTTTTCAGTATGATTTATGACTTTTCAACTGTCAAATCGAATTTAATTTGCAAGTAAAGGCATTTGCCCTGATTGATGTGGCAATGGCTTAAATGTCACTTACCAGGCAAACAACAGCTGGCCAAAGTATAAACCAATTCAATCTCCAAATATGCTCATCATCATCATCATTTTCCTTCGGTTTGTTTTGGCTAATAGCTTGTTAGCCATTTCGAAAACAATTTTCTTACTTACACACAGCAACAACAACATGTGTAGCCCATAACTTGTGCCCTTTTCCCCCCCGTCACAGTCATAATTCAGATTGGAAACAACAACAAAACAAACAAAAAAAAAAAACTCTCTGAAAAACAGGCAGAGGGACAACGCACAGGCACATATTGACAGCTTTTGGCATAAATTTCAGGTAAAAGCAACAGAAACCCAAACAAACAAAAATACTTTTGCATATAAATCTGAAAAGGCTAAAGTTAGGTTTTTGAGCATATATCATTCGACAAGAGATTAAGACTAAACACGAAATGAAGTGTAAGGGAAATTTAAGGTGCAGTTTCTTTAAAGCAAACCCGACTTATATACGTAGTTGGTTTTAACCATCAATTAGAGATACTAAATTTAGGCTTCTATAAAGCTAGAGTATAACCATTGAAATCTAAAAACTTGTTGCCTAGTGTAATTTATCACGGAAACAGCCTTTTTGGATTAATCTTAGCTGTATTCTAGAGTTGGAAAATGCTGGTTTAATTTAATGAACTAGTTCTTTAAAATTTACAAAAGAACTACTTAATTTTAATAAACTAGTTCAATAGTTCATTTTCCAAAAAAAATTTTTTAAATTAGTGATGCATAAGCAGTAAACTAGAGTTGGAAATTCTGGTTCATTTTAAGGAACTAGTTCATTGGTTCATGAACTAGTCACATTTTTTCTAACTATAGTTAATTTTATGAAATTTTTTTAAGAAAATTATTATTGAAATTATTTATTGAACTAGTTCATTTTATTGAACTAGTTTGTTAGTTCATTTGTTCGTCAACTATTCATACTTTAACTATAGTTCTTTTTTATATACTTGAAAAGTGTATATTAATTTTGCCCAGAAGTTTGTAACGCATAGAAATATTCATTTCCGACCCCATAAACTATATATATTCTTGATCAGGACGACGAGCTGAGTTCATTTCCGCTTGTCCGTCCGTCCGTCTGTCCGTCTGTCTGTTTCTACGCGAACTAGTCTCTCAGTTTTAAAGCTATTGAGCTGAAATTTTGCACAGAGTCTTCTTTTTACTGCACGCAACTAATATGTCGGAACCGGCCGGATCGGATAACTGTATCATATAGCTGCCATAGGAACGATCGGTCTAAGAACAAGTTCTAGTTTGAAAAACTTTTTTGTTTTCCATCGTAGCGTCACTAATCTTGGTATATGTTAGTTTTATATGCTTTCACACAATTCTGGAAAAATGTATCAAAATCGGATCACTATAGCATATAGCTGCCATAGGAACGATCGGTCGAAAAATAAGTCTTTGTGAGAAAAACTTTTTTGATTTTCATCGTAGCGTCTCCAATCGTAGTATATATTTGTTTTATATGTTTCCACATAATTCTGAAAAAATTTATCAAAATCGGATGACTATAGCATATAGCTGTCATAAAAAGGTCGGTCAAAAAACTACTTTTAGTGAGAAAAACTTTTTTTGTTTTCTATCGTAGCGTCCCCAATCTTGGTATATATTAGTTTTATATGCTTTCACATAATTTTGAAAAAAATTATCAAAATCGGATGATTATAGCATATAGCTGCCATAGGACCGATCGTTCGGAAAATGTGTTTTACTAAGAAAAGTTTTTTTTATGGTATCAAATTATTATTATCAATGATTTAAAAATTTTAAATATCTGATTTCTATATCCTATATATATTTTCCCAGTTAAATCAGTTGGAGTTAAGTTTTTCAAGTGTATTAAAACTTCGGCACAGTCGAAGTTAGCTTTGCCTTCTCGTTTTTAAATGAGCTGTGTACTAGAGTTGGAAATTCTAGTTCGTTTTTTTAGAACTAGTTCATTGGTTCATGAACGAAGTTCATTTTTCTAACTATAGTTAATTTTATGAAAATTATTTATTGAACTAGTTTAATACTTCATTTGTTCGTGAACTATTCATATTTGTACTATTGTTAATTTTTGTAATAAATAAGCTGTATACTAGAGTTGGAAATTTTAGTTTATTTTAAGGAACTAGTTCATTGGTTGATGAACTATTCACATTTGAACTAAGTTCATTTTTCTAACTATAGTTAATTTTATGAAAATTATTTAAGAAAATTATTATTGAATTTATTTATTGAACTAGTTCATTTATTGAAATAGTTCATTTTTTCGTCAACTATTCATACTTTAACTATAGTTCTTTTTTTTTAAATGAGCTGTGTACTAGTAGAGTTAGAAATTTTAGTTCGTTTTTTAGAACTAGTTCATTGGTTCATGAACGAAGTTCATTTTCTAACTATAGTTAATTTTATGAAAATTATTTATTGAACTAGTTTATTAGTTCATTTGTTCGTAAACTATTCATATTTGTACTATTGTTAATTTTTTTAATAAATAAGCTGTATACTAAAGTTGGAAATTCTAGTTTATTTTAAGGAACTAGTTCATTGGTTGATGATCTATTCCCATTTGAACTAAGTTCATTTTTCTAACTATAGTTAATTTTATGAAAATTATTTAAGCAAATTATTATTGAAATTTTTACTATTCTTTATTGAACTAGTTTATTAGTTCATTTGTTCGTGAACTATTCATATTTGTACTATAGTTAATTTTGTAATAAATAAGCTGTATACTAGAGTTGGAAATTCTAGTTCATTTTAAGGAACTAGTTCATTGGTTTATGAACTTTTCACATTTGAGCTAAGTTCATTTGAACTAAGTTCATTTGAACTAAGTTCTTTTTTCTAACTATAGTTAATTTTATGAAAATTATTATTGAAATTATTTATTGAACTAGTTCATTTTATTGAACTAGTTTATTAGTTCATTTGTTCGTGAACTATTCATATTTGTACTATAGTTAATTTTGTAATAAATAAGCTGTCTACTAGAGTTGGAAATTCTAGTTCATTTTAAGGAACTAGTTCATTGGTTTATGAACTTTTCACATTTGAGCTAAGTTCATTTGAACTAAGTTCATTTTCTAACTATAGTTAATTTTATGAAAATTATTATTGAAAATAGTTTATTGAACTAGTTCATTTTATTGAACTAGTTTATTAGTTCATTTGTTCGTGAACTATTCATATTTGTACTATAGTTGATTCTGTAATAAATAAGCTGTATACTAGAGTTGGAAATCCTAGTTCATTTTAAGGAACTAGTTCTTTGGTTGATGAACTATTCCCATTTAAACTAAGTTCATTTTTCTAACTATAGCTAATTTATGAAAATTTTTTTAAGAAAATTATTATTGAATTTATTTCCATTGAACTAGATTTTTCTGTCTTCTGGCAATTAATTACAATTTTGTGTGAATTTCCTGAATCCGTTAAGAATCAAATTTAATGCAAGTCGTAAATGGTTGGGAGCTCAATAAAAAGCGCAATTGCTCCACTTCCATTAACATATTTGCCCCCCCCTTGAAAAGGATTTTTTTTCTTTTGTGAATAAAGCCTACAATTTGGTTTTTTTCCTTTTGTGGTTTCTCTGAGCCGCCATTTCTTGCCGTGTGGCAGCCTGATGCGTTTCAATTACTCAAGCAGTCAATGCCATTGCGCTGCAACAGGAGGACGAGCCACAGCAGCAGCAACAATGCGGCAAAAAGCAACTTGTCTTGGGGAACATTGAACGTTGAAGTAGCTTTGGGGCTGTGCCATTCATGAAACGCCTTGTGTACTTATTTTTAAACGTATTAAGGAAGCCCCACTAAGGAGTCAAGAGTTGCACAGTGGCAGGAGCTGCACTTAGGCACACAGTATTTTGAGGCTCTGAATAAATGAGAACAGGAATGGGTACAGCAGGAATGCGCCTACAAATATATTGAGAATTAAATTTTAAGAGTATTATGCAGGGTCTAAGACTTTTGCCTTCGGTAATGAAGTCAACATAAATTTAACGACCCAAAAAGCCAAACACAAATATCATTCAGCAAATATTTCTTTTACAAAGAGAAGATCGGGTGGAGGAGGAGGCAGAAGAAAACTAGAAATAACGCAGTTTTCAGCAAAAACTTTCAGTTTGTTTTGACTACAGTGGAAAATCAACAAGAAGAGAGGGAAAGATGCGGCGGCTGCTGCTGCTGCTGTCCTGTCCACCATAGATCGCGGACCCCAAGACCAAGTGCTGCGCCAAAAAGTTGCAAGCACACAGCAAGTTTTCATTCCGCTTAACAGATTTTGAACTTTAAGTTGGCAAGCAAAAGTTATGCGCGAAAAAAAAAACGAGGCAGAAGAATAAGAAATTATTTCGGTGGCTGTTTCGCCTGACTTTGCTGTCGAATTCATGTTGGACGCAAATTTATGACTGTCAAAAAGTACATTGTGGTGGGTTGGGGGGCGGCAGGTGGAGAAGTTGAACTGCAAAAGTGTTAAGTCTTTCTATCTCGCTCGCTCCCGCCGCTTGCTCTCCAAACTACAACAACAACAATTTTAAGCTTTGACACTTTACGCGAGATGCTGCCAAAAAAAAAAAGAAGAAGGAAGAAGTGTTGCATAATTTATGGCGCCACAAGGATGAACAGGGAATGAGTGTATGTGTGTGTGTGAGCAGTTCTGGGGAAAAGTGTCCTGCAGCTAATAAGTTGGGCGACCATTGGAATCTGGCCAGCTGTTCTGTCCAGTGCAGATCCAGTTCAACTGGCAGTTAATCCAAGAATGAGCTCATGCAATTTCAAATCCTCGAAATCAGCGGAAATACAATAAGAGGACGCTGCAATATGAAATAATCCTCCCATTTAGCCGGTTCCGACAGATCTGCAGCCTGACCATAACTGAATACACTTTCCTTCTATCTTTTCGATACCGTCCAGTCCCGATCCCGATCTAAGTCTATCCTGACCCATCTCGATTCTATGGATTTTTCGGGTATTCCGCAAAAGCCTACACTAAGAGAAAAGTAGAGCGTATAAGTTGAGTACGAATGCTCTTGAAAAAAAATTTATTCGTTCTTCCATTTTGTTAGAATTTTGTTCTTGAAATCGAGAATTTTTCGTTCTCGGGAGATCCTTCCATATAAGTATGTTCAGCTCTTAGTTCAAGAATGGAAACTTCTTGGATTTTAGTACGTTCAGCTTTAGATTCAAGAATGAGATATTCTTGGGTTTGAGCATTTTCGGCTCTTAATTCAAGAATGGGAGATTCTTGGTTTTAATAATGTTCCGCTATCTTGGTTTTGAGTATGTCAAGCTATTTTTATACTTGAAATAAGAACTTTTCATATTTAGATCAAGTATGAAAATTCTTGTTCTAAGAAATTCGTACTTAAGAATTCATTTTTAGATCAAGAATTTTCACTCTCACCGTACTATTGTGCTCGAATGCTCTTGATCCAAGTATGAAATTCTCTATTTTTTTTTTGAGTGTAAGGCCTGGCATTCCAATGAGATACAATTTGTAATTGTACATATGTCAATATATTTAAATAATTATAATAAAAATCTTACTTCTTATTAGAGTTGGAGCATCTGGTTCATTTTAATGAGAAAGTTAATACTTAGTTTTGTTTTTGATGAAGTATTCACTATTGAACTATAGTTAATTTTTCAACTAAAGTTTTTTTTAAACCAGTTAATTTTTTGAACTAGTTTATTAATGGAACTAGTTCATTTTTGAACTAGTTCAATTTGTGAACTTTAATTCATTCGAACGTATAGTTCATCCAAGCACCGAGACCTAGTTTAATAGTTAATTTTAATGAATAGTTCATTTGAACTAGTTCACGAAATTCCAAAAAACTCTTTTACTCACACACCAAAATGCAATTTTAAAGCTTAAACTATTATAATTCATTTGAACATATGGTTCATCTAAGCATAAAAAAAATGGAACTAGTTCATTTTTGAACTAGTTCATTTTGTGAACTTTAATTCATTCGAACGTATAGTTCATCCAAGCACCGAGACCTAGTTTAATAGTTCATTTGAACTAGTTCACGAAATTCCAAACAACTTTCATTCTCACACACCAAAATTGAATTTTAAAGCTTAAACCGTTATAATTCATTTGAACATATGGTTCATCCAAGCATAAAAAATGGAACTAGTTCATTTTTGAACTAGTTCATTTGAGGAAGTAGTTCATTTTGTGAACTTTAATTCATTCGAACGTATAGTTGATCCAAGCACCGAGACTTCTCTCAGTCAAGTTAACTGAAACGAACCAAAATAACCAAAGGGGTAGATCAACCGTGAGCAATTGCGGCACCCATTTGACAATATTTTTGACGATTTTGCATACTGTCTCATTTCTAACACTTTCACTTTGCCTTTTTTTTTAAGTTTTTTTTTTGCTAGCTTAACTTCAATTTTGCCAGCTTGCTGCCTAATATATCATGACACAAAAAAGGGTTGTGCGAGAGTTTTGCTACCTTTGCGCCATCCCTTGGTTTTTTTGTTTTTGTGAAACTTTTGCACAAGTTTGTTGTCGCCTGTTGTTAATGCTGCTTTCAACCCCTTTTTTTTTTTTTTTTATTAAGCACATCCGGTGGTGTCTCGTTCTCCGTCCGTCCCCATATGTGTTAATGGCAAATTAAAATTCACTTACCAACATTTCGTTTTAGTTTTAATTTTCATTTTAAATGCCTTTGCTGCCCTTGGTTCTTGTTTTAAGAATTGATGAGCCACAAAACGAAAAACCGCAATTTGCATGTGTGTGTGTGTCAATAATGAATGAGAGACATTGCGGTGAAGAAGCAAGGAGCAGCAGCAGAAGAATACCTGCCTGCCTGCCTTATGATCTCTGTTTTTACTCAATTGCAATCAATTAAAAATCAATCAACTCAAATGTAGTGAAAAACCATTTTTAATTGAAAGGCGAGACTGGACAAGGGATAAACTCTGAACCATCGCTCACCTGATGGGCATTTGGAGTGCTGAGAGTGTTGAGAGTGCTGAGTGCTGGGGCACCCGAATACAGCAAAGTGCATGAATATTTTATGAAGATAAATAAGGATAAAAACTTCAAACGACCACGAAAAGTGGTCCAAAGGATGCAGGCCAAAAGTAGAGCAGAAAATACACACACACACACACTCACTCAGCGGGATGTACTGGGCTAGAGTGGAGTGTCAAACAGCTGGACATCTATCTGGCCCACTTGGCGTATGAGCAATGTGAAAAAGAAATTGTGCTTCAGGCATTTGCATTTAGCCATTTCACTAGATTCGATGGAGAACGAGAAAAAAAACCAAATAATAAAAAAAAAAAACTGCTAAGTAAATGGAATTGGGAAAATGAATAGCTAAAGTTGAGAATTTGGTATTAAAGAAGTGCAGTCCGAAAGTGCACATTATCAACCAACAGTTTAAGCTGAATTTTAAGGAAATAGGCAAGGAATCGATGGTACAATTTCCAAGTGCAGAATCGAAGCTATTTCACTCGTAACGAGAAGGCAAAGCTAACTTCGACTGTGCCGAAGTTTTAATACACTTGAAAAACTTTACTTCAACTGATTTAAACGGTAAAATATATATAGGATATAGATATCAGATATTAAAAATTTTAAATCATTGATAATAAAAATTTGATACCATAAAAAAAACTTTTCTTAGTAAAACACATTTTCCGACCGATCGTTCCTATGGCAGCTATATGCTATAGTCATCCGATTTTGATAATTTTTTTCGAAATTATGTGAAAGCATATAAAACTAATATATACCAAGATTGGGGACGCTACGATAAAAACAAAAAGTTTTTCTCACTAGAACTAGTTTTTTGACCGATCGTTCCTATGGCAGCTATATGATATAGTTATCCGATCCGGCCGGTTCCGACATATTAGTTGCGTGCAGTAAAAAGAAGACTCTGTGCAAAATTTCAGCTCGATAGCTTTAAAATTGAGAGACTAGTTCGCGTAGAAACAGACAGACGGACAAGCGGAATTGAACTCAGCTCGTCGTCCTGATCAAGAATATATATAGTTTATGGGGTCGGAAATGAATATTTCTATGCGTTACAAACTTCTGGGCAAAATTAATATACACTTTTCAAGTGTATAAAAATGATCGGAGCTGAATTGGCCAGCGATTCCATATCCGACCTTGCATCTTTAGACTATAATTTGGAATGAATACTATTTATTCGTATGTGTACTGTCGGCAGATATTTGAGTTGAAGAGAAGTATTTTTGGTTAATAGTCAAAAATTACACTAGTTTACAAAAATAAAAAAAATTAAAGACCCATTGAAGCGGTTATTTTTGTATGATGTACTTTGGAATGCTGAGCTCAAAAAATAAATTCAAAAATTTTTGTATGGATACGTTTTTTGAGTTAGAATTTTTTCAGTATTTTCGGTAGGGTACCCTAACTTTTTATGACATATATCGAGATAGAAACTTTTGATGTCGTCAAGCAAGGTATTAATCTAAAGAGTATGCAATTTTTAATAATCTAGTTAAAGATAATTTTCCAATCGGTTTAGTAGTTTGAATGCTACAAGCAAAAATATTTCGAAAAAATCGATTTTTTTCTCAAAAACGGGTAAATTTTGTTTTCCTAAAATCTCTAAAAGGTTGAAACTGATAAAAATAAATTGTTTTTTTCTTTTGTTCCTACGAATAGCACTTCTGCGAAGAAAATAAGGCATTGGTAAAGAATATCTATGGATAATTAAAGGAGCTGTGAGCAATTGAGTAAAAGTACTAACAGTCAAATTTCATTGTTTTATGTATTTATTAGAAAATATTTTTATTTTTTCTTCGTTTTTGGCCTTGCTCTTAATTTTTTTTTGTGATTTGGCTTCTATTGGAACTCTTACATTGAGCAAATAGCAAAGTAAAAAAAAAATTTTTTTAATGAACACGTAAAATTGTCAAATTTGACCCCTAGTTGTTTCACACAATTGCTTACAACTTCGCTATTTATCCACAGATTTTCGTCATCAACGCCTTATTTTCTTCGTAATAGGGCAATTTGTAAGAATAAAAGAAAAAACAATTTTTTGATTTTTATTTTCAACCATTTACAGATTTTAGAAAATCAAATTTTTCACGTTTTTAGAAAAAAATTTTTTTTTTCGAAATATTTTTTCTTCTTACTTTTAAATATAAACTGGTGTTCTTTGAATGGATTATTGGGAATTGCATAACCTTTTGATTAATTTCTTGCTTGACTTCATCTAAAGTTTGTAACTCGAGATATGGCTTAAAAGGTATGGGTACCTACCGAAAAACTAAAAAAAAATTCTAACTCAAAAACGTATCCATACAAAATTTTTTGAAATTCATTTTTGAGTTCAGCATTCCAAAATACATCATTAAAAAATAATGGCTTCAATGGGTCTTTTTCGCTGTAAACTAGTGTTATTGGAGCTAAATTGGAAACTGTAGGCGCTTTTACCATATATCCCCGACCTTGCACACTTTGCTTATTACTTGATTCGATCTCTTCAAAATTCTTTAAATGGTAAAACATTCGTTTCTGAAGAGGCTGTCCCAAAGCACTAACAAATAACAGAGTTAATTGTAAACTTATTAAGAAGAAAAGCAATCGGAACTTAGAGTGTTTGATCCAATTCAAGTATAGCTATTCAGTCTGAAAGTAAAATGCTTTAAAAGGGATATTGACCTCAAGTAATTCAGCATATTTTTGAATATTGATAAAGAACAACCTAAGAAATTCCACATTCTGTGTAAGCTTAACAAACATTTTTGTCATCCAACCTTTCGTTCTTTCATTTTACCTTGAGAAAAATCAGAACATTGACACTTTGAAAGTAAAGCGTGAGCTTATGTTATGCTTCTTCACTTTTTATGTTCCAAAATGTCACCTGTGCCCCCAATTTAACCTTCAATCAATATTGATCCATAGCTATAAAACCTTAGAGAGACAAACGGTAAACAATAAATGCCACAATGTGAACCACAAATAAAGGGGTGTTGGGTAGTGGATAACCAAAGCACCGCAAAGCGTTTAAATAATAAATGAATTTAAGTTGGATGGATGTATTTTGGGGCAGGCGTAAATCGTACGTTGACCCCCCCATAGTACACATAGTAAAGCAGATGGATTGCATTATTTAGGTGTTACTATTGGTTTGAGGCCCGTACAAACGTTATGTTTGTTAGATGATCGAAGAAGAAAAAAGAGAAAAGTTGTCAAAAGCTTTTTATTGCTTTTCCCGCCGTCTGAACTGAACCCACTTCATCTGCAAACTCTGGGCGAAAGTCAATTTGGTTGTTAGCCATTCAATTACTTAGATTATAGCCAATCTAGGGCCTTAATTCACTTTTGGCAATATAATGTTAATTTCATTCATTGGCAAGAGCTCTTCAACACCTTCTTCCTGCTTTGTGTACAAAATTGTTTGCCTACTTTTCAGCGTAAGACGAAAATGCAAAATGTAATTAAGCAAACGAATGCCAAGGACATCATGGCCCAGCCAAAAAGAGAGAGAGAGAGTCAGTTAACTACCACTGTGACTTGATTATAATGATAAAATCTAATTAAAAAAGTTAAACTTAAGATGTCAACTTAATTTACAAATGCCTGGCGAGATTTGTCTCAATGCTTTTCAACCCGTTCGACAGGCGTTTGCCTTTTCTTTTCTTTCTTTTTTTCGTGCGGGGCACAAACATCCTAATTATCAACTTTTTGCCCAAGCGAAAGGGAAAGGTGGGAGGGCGAGAAGACATGGTATGGCTCGTTGGGTCAGTCGAACGCCCTACTTTACATGTTTTGATGTCTCGTTGTCGTTGTCGTCGTCGTCGACTAATTACGTTTTGCACCCATGGACAAGCGTCGCCTAATGACCCAAAGCTGCCAACAATGAGCCAAGGTCTTCCCTTCCCTTCCCCCTACCAGTATGTTTTTACGCACTTTTTGTTGTTGTTGTTGTTGGGGTTTCGAGAGCGGCTTGCAACTTGGCCCAAAGGGGCAAATGAGTTGTGTGCGTGTGAGGCACCAAAAAGTACATTTCTAATGACCTTCATTACATTGAGTGGCTGTGTCGCTACTCGAAAAAAAAAATATAGAGAAAAGAAAAGAGAAATAGTGATGCCCACTGAAAGACCTTTGCAAAAACGTACAAAGAAAACACACAAACTTTGTGACTAGAGATGGAACTAGAAAATGGTCACGACCTGAAGTTATTGCAAGGGTTTTGAGAATATTTCGACAGTTTTTAAAATATTTTCATAACTTACTGGTAATAAACCAGTTTCGAAGCTGGTTTTGAATCAGTAAAATAGTTTACTACATATTACACCATAATATAAGTTCAAGGAATAATCATTTCAGAAACACTTACATCTGGTTCTTAACCGATCTTGAGCCTGTAAAATGTACATCTCCATCTAAATAACCAGCACACTAAATTTCAAATTCACAGATTAAATAATTTCTGAGATGTGACTCCGAACCACTTTGGAACCACTATTCTAATTTGGTTCAAAAATGTACTTGAAACCACTTAAATGTCTAACTTTCTATTATTTACTAAAATAAAGTTCATAGCTTACCTAGTTTTTGAGGTATGTCTCAAAATCATTTTAGTAACACTTTTTGAATCTGGTTCGGAACCGAATTTGATTCGCAACAATAGAGTTAGTAAATCTTAGTTTATGAGGTAATTGTATGATGAACTATTCAGTTTTATACTGTACTTCATTTTATGACCTAGTGAAAAACTAGTTCTTTTTATAATCTGCAACAAAAGAATAGTTTATGAGGTAATTTTATGATGAACTATTCACTTTTGAACTTTATTTTATGACCTAGTAAAGAACTAGTTCATTTTTTAATTTGCAACAAAAGAGTTGAAAAATCTAGTTCACTTAAATAACCTATTAGTTCATTTTTTTTTCATAAACTATTCACTTTTGAACTTAAGTTAATTTTATGAACTAGTTCATTTTTTAATCCGCAACAATAGAATTGAGAAATCTAGTTCATTTTTGATGATCTATTCACTTTTGAACTTGAGTTCATTTTATGGACATTTTAGAACCACTTTTTTAATCTGGTTCGGAACCGGAAATATGAAAATCTTGTTTATTTAAATGACCTAGTTTATGAGGTATTTTTTTTTTAACTTTACTTCATTTTAAGAGCTAGTGAAGAACTAGTTCATTTTTTTATTTTGCAACAAAAGAGTTCAAAAAATCTAGTTAATGATCTATTAGTTAATTTTTTTGATAAACTAATCACATTCGAACATAGGTTCATTTTATGAACTAGTTCACTTTATGATCTAGTTCATTTTTTGATTCGCAGCAATAGAATTGAGAAATCTAGTTCATTTGTGATAATCATTCGAACATAGGTTCATTTTATGAACTAGTTCACTTTATGATCTAGTTCATTTTTTGATTCGCAACAATAGAATTGGGAAATCTAGTTCATTTGTGATAATCAATTCACTTTTGAACTTGAGTTCATTTTATGAACTAGTTCATAGAATTTTTTGATTCGCGTCAATAGAGTTGGGATAAACTATTCACTATTGAACTTTAGTTCATTTTATGAACTAGTTCATTTGTTGAACCATGTTTGTGTCTGAAATCAACTGTGTGAGAAAACGTTTCGTCCTTATGGGTTATTGTAAGCGTAAATCCTACATTTCTATCACGCGTCTATCCTTAGCTCTCGTACAACACCCTAGTTTATAGCCCTTTTCTTCTCCTACTTTTATTACTTTTTCTTTTGCTTTTTGTTGTAGTTGTTGTTGATGTTATTATTGCAGTTTTCCTTCTAATAGCTTTGAAATGAGTTTCGCTTTCTGGGCCCTATTTGTTTGTTTGTTCGCTCGCTTGTTTGACCCTGGTCAGCCTTCGCCTCATAATGCAAACGGCGGCAAAGTTCATTAAAAAACTTCTGAACCGCAGACAACATTAGCGGTTAGATGGGTAATATTCGGCTATACTTAAATTGTGTGTGTGTGTGTGTGTGTGTGAAAGCAAACATATGGACAGCTAAAAGTTTCCTTTTACGAGACAGAGAGAGGGCGAACTTTAATCGTTGTTTTTTTTTTTTTTGTTTGGTTGGCAAAGCGGATAGAGTTGGGTAAATGGCGTTGCATAGCAAATCTATTCAAGATTGAACTATGATTAAACCTAAAGTGTGTTGGTTTAATCATCCAAAGCAGTCGATCTCAGAGACTATAGAAATTATTTCAAGAATTACATAAAGTTTATTTCAGAATTGAACGTTGAACTTAACTAAAGTTTCAATAAGATCGGACAAAAAACACGGTAGTTATGCACAAAACGATGTTTTTTCTAAGACATCGTTTTTTGACGCTAAATAAGTATTTTTCGATTTTCTAACGAGATGCTTTTTTACAATAGACAGAGCCCAGTTTTTGGTCCAACATATAAAACTTTCTAACAAAAGTGATTATTCGAATATAAGAAGCTTTCCTCATAGTAAACGATCGATAAATAGAAATAAGAAATAATATTGTTTGGAAAATAGTGTTGGCAAATAGCATTGGATGCAAACAATGTAGAAAACAGTGTTGGGGAAACAGTGTTGATAAATATAGTTGAAAAACAGTGTTTGTAAATATCACGTCAACTGATTTTGTAAATAGGTTTTTGTTCTTCCTCTGTGAAGAATTTTTAACCATAGTTAAAAATCCAATTAGTTGCTCCTGTCATTCAAAAAAAAAAAAGATAGCGTTCTGTCTAAACATTATGGTCTTCTGCCTATACATAAAATCGCTTAGCTTAACTCAATTCCGTTCCATCAATTAATTTGCTTACGCTTCTATACCTTTCCTTTTGCCATTCTGAACAGCTGTCAATATCCGCTTCTCAAACAGGATAACAACAAGGACCACGACGACAACGTCAACGCATGGAAATCAAAGCCACAAACCTATCAAGACATTTTTAATGACGCTACGTTCTGCTGTACTGTGCGTCTGTCTGCGGTTAGCGAACCAGACACAAGTCCCAGGCTTCTTTCGAGGGGGTCCCCCCCCCCCCACACTCACATTTCAAAATGAAACAAATGCAAATTGTTGTCATTCAACGACAGGCGAACCGTCGTGTCGTGTCGTCGATTGGGTCGCTTGCTCCTGTTCATTAATCCAGACCAGACATTGCAGACGGGGGCCAGGGAAATGCTGATAGCAACAACAACGCATGATTTTTGCGGTGTTTTGTTGTGTATATTAATGCGGCTGGCGAAGTAGCTTTTAATTAGCATGTTGTCTGCGGCCGCAATTACGGCGTACAACGTCATTTGTTACAAGTTGTTTTGGGGGCTTTTTCAATGGCTTTTTGGTTGAGTGGCGTCTGGCACAGGTACCGCAAACAGTGCATGGACACACACTAGTTGGGAGGATTGAGTTAAGACTCCTCCGCGCTCCCTGTGGAGACTCTGAAGGGAGCTCAACTGGGCTTAGCTGGCTGGCGGCCCAAGTGCCGAAAGGTTCCGTTTCGTTGCCTAAGACGATTTGAAACTGAAAGAGGCTTAGGGAGCGGATAGGCAGAGGCTGTCTTTGGATTAATGTGCGATGCTACAAGCAGATTATTATTAAAAATGTATCAACGGGACAAAAGTTGAGGCCTTGGCTTACAAATCCTATTTTAAAGTAACATAAACAGCCAGCTGACGAGTGTACAATGTACATCCCCCTGGTACTTAAATAATTGAGCTTTAAAATGATTTTTCTAAAGTTTAGCCAAAAGACAAGTGAATTTTGATATATAACGTCGGGGTCACCAGAAAAATTAAAAGTCATGAAAAGAGTTTTTTCTTGATGTAAACGAATTTTTATATATAACGTCGGGGTCACCAGAAAAATTAAAAGTTATGAAAAGAGTTTTTCTGGATGTAAACGAATTTTTATATATAACGTCGGGGTCACCAGAAAAATTAAAAGTCATGAAAAGAGTTTTTTTTTCTGGATGTAAACGAATTTTTATATATAACGTCGGGGTCACCAGAAAAATTAATAGTCTTAAAAGAGTTTTTCTTGATGTAAACGATTTTAAAAACCACCATTTTCAACTTGTTTTTTTAAAGAATTTTTTATATATAACGTCGGGGTCACCAGAAAAATTTTAAGTAATGAAAAGAGTTTTTTTTATTGATGTAAACGAATTTTTATATTAACAAGTCGGAGACTGTCATATCTCCAGAAAACTAAAAAGTTTTGAGAAAGAGTTTTTCTGGATGTAAACGTCAAAAATTTTTATATATAACGTCGGGGTCACCAGAAAAATTAAAAGTAATGAAAAGAGTTTTTTCTTGATGTAAGCGATATTCAAGCCACACTGTCACATATTTTCCTAAGCTTTAGACTTTAGAGTAGATGTAAACGAATTTTTATATATAACGTCGGGGTCACCAGAGAAAATTTAAAGTAACGAAAATAGTTTTTTCTGGATGTAAACGATATTCAAGCGGACACACTGTCACATATGGCTTCAATATGCTTTAGACTTTCCCTCAACAATTTTTCTTTCTCTCATATATTGATATTTGCCCGTCTAACGGTCATTGGACTATTTGCTTGTACATGTGCTTGGACTTTGGCGACAAGTCTCTCCCTCTATAATTTTAAAGGTTCTCTTGGAAATGGTTTTTCATACCAACGCTAATTAGAAAGGGGTGAGCCGACGAGTACCAGGGAGTTGCAGTTGTTATTATGATTATTAGGCATAAAGTGTTGTTGTTGCTGTTGTTGTTGTTGCTGCTGGGCCCTGCACCCAGTACCCAGGCCTAAAGTAACACGATTTTTCTTCATTATTATTTCTTGGCACGCGATCTGACAAGTTAGACGACTTTGCTGTTGGACTTTGAGCTAGTCAAGCAAGCTGTCGCCATCGCCTTGGCTGTCGTGTTATGCGATTTACATCAAGTGTTATTGCTAAGCAAAAGGCAAACTTTATTTTTTGCTACTCTCCCCCTCCCCCCGCGCCACACTCCATCAAATTCAGTCGTTGTCTTGCTTATCTAGTATATAGTTATGTACATATTTAAAGTTAGTCAACGACTTACTTGCAATTAGCCAAGTCTCTTCAATTATATTGTCGACTGTTCCTAATGATCTGTAAAATAACAAAAAAAAGAGATGCGAGTTGTTAATAATCATAATAACAATATTATTGTATTTTTTTTTAAAACCAACTTTAATTGCTGATTATATCAGAAAAAAGATAGATAAAAAAATATAAATCTAGAAATATAATTATTAGAATTTATTTTAATGTATGCGGCAAACCGGGTACCTTAGAACAGGTTTGCTTCAAGATGAATTTCTTCTTCAATGACGAAACCGAACCCTTTCAAAAAAAAAGAAAAGATTCGTCTTTAAACAAATCAGCTCCTCTGACTTTTTCAGTAATGCGTATCCGACTCGAAGGACCAAAGTGTTTGTAGAAGGCTGGATTTTCAGTTCGAGAGATTAAATAAGCTCAGGCGGGTGTCTTAACTTTATAAAACTATACTTTTATTAACAATGTTAGCATAATTGTTTAGATCTAAACTTATTTCTACATTCCCGATTCCATTCTGTTTCACTTCCATCTCCCATTTTAATTGAACTATGTCACAGCTCTTGGTTACAGACCAAAAAAAAAAAAAATATGAAAGTTTACGTTAATTTCTATATCTATTAACACGATTACCGAGAGCATCAACCATTTTGTTGATTTTAGTTGATGCTTTTGTGCGGTTTTGTAATTTGTATTGAAATTTGTTTGTTGAAAGCAACGAGACACCGTCTAATCAATTTGTTACGCCTCCTCTCCACTTCCATGGTTGGTTGGTTGGTTGCGTCTCGCACCCTTTCCCCCCTCCCCCCAGCAGCACTCGGCGGGCTGCAGTTTTAATTAAGTGTTTAATTAATGATGAGGCCTTCTGCCATTGATGCTGAACAAAAACTAGAGTGGGAGGCGGCAATTGCATTCCAAATGACATTGGCAATAAGGGGGAAAATTGGTTGGCAGTGGACCCATGATTGAAATGTTTGTTGACAAACAATTTTCAATAGCAATTAATGATAGCAAAGACGACAATCAAACACATAGATGATTAAATAATATTTGGTACAAGATTGGTTTACAAGCTTCAATTAGGTGCGAGAATTCTTATGGTGACAAAAAATTACACAAATTGTTTGACGCATGTGATATGATAATAGATTCCCAGTTGAAATTGCTTCCAGCCTAAAATTAGTTGAAAAGTATGAGGAAGAGACAATGTTAAGAGAGATGCGGTTTTTTTTTCAAAGAAAAAAGGAAGTTGCACTTTTTGGTGACCCCGACGTGTTTTATTTTTTCTGTACCAATTTACACAAAAGTGCACAATTATTGACATTTTTTTCAAGAAGAGACAATCTGAGATCGAATAATTGTTAAATTTAAGAGAGTTGCGGTTTTTTTCAAAGAAAAAATGAAGTTGCACTTTTTGGTGACCCCGACGTGTTTTATTTTTTCTGTACCAATTTACACAAAAGTGCACAATTATTGACTTTTTTTCAAGAAGAGACAATGTGAGCGAATAATGTTAAATTTGGATGCGGTTTTTCAAAGAAAAAGGAAGTTGCACTTTTGGTGACCCCGACGTGTTTTTTTTTTTGTGCCAATTTACACAAAAGTGCACAATTATTGACGTTTTTTTCAAGAAGAGACAATGTGAGATCGAATAATTGTTAAATTTTAGAGAGATGCGGTTTTTTTCAAAGAAAAAAGGAAGTTGCACTTTTTGGTGACCCCGACGTGTTTTATTTTTTCTGTACCAATTTACACAAAAGTGCACAATTATTGACATTTTTTTCAAGAAGAGACAATGTGAGATCGAATAATTGTTAAATTTTAGAGAGTTGCGGTTTTTTTTTCAAAGAAAAAGGAAGTTGCACTTTTTGGTGACCCCGACGTGTTTTTTTTTTTTTTTTGTGCCAATTTACACAAAAGTGCACAATTATTGACGTTTTTTTCAAGAAGAGACAATGTGAGAGCGAATAATTGTTAAATTTTAGGGAGATGCGGTTTTTTTCAAAGAAAAAAGGAAGTTGCACTTTTGGTGACCCCGACGTGTTTTATTTTTTCTGTACCAATTTACACAAAAGTGCACAATTATTGACATTTTTTTTAAGAAGAGACAATGTGAGAGCGAATAAGTGTTAAATTTTAGAGAGATGCTGTTTTTTTTCAAACAAAAAAGAAAGTTGCAGTTTTTGGTGACCCCGACGTGTTTTATTTTTTTTTTGTGCCAATTTACACAAAAGTGTAAGTGTACGTTTTTTTTTCAGCAAGCTATTGCCTAAGATAATTAACTATTATTATTGAAACCATTTTGTTACATTTTTCCGCCCAAAAGCTATCTAACCTATTTCAAATAATTCTTAAAATGTGAAATATTGTAAGTAAGGCTGAAGTCACATTGTTCGACTCACGAGACATAACAATCTAGTAAGTCTTTATGTTGTTTTTTTTTGAATGTCTAATGACAAGCTATTTACAACAAGACAACATAAGAGCCTCCTACTAGATTGTCATGTCTGAGAAACCCAGCCTAACCATTATTTTGGCAATTGGGGCGAGAAATTTGTATTAATGATTGAAATAATCTATCTATTGTCTCTAACTGAGTGAAAATACTGGATCTTAGTACAAAATGTTTATTTTAAAAACATTTTTTTTCAATACTGAAGAAAATGATTCTGAATTTTTTAAGCAGAAATCAATGCAAGAGGTTGGGTTCGAATAATGGGATAATATCCTACCCTATTTGGGTATGCAAATGATTATCTCGTAGAGTTTTAAAAGTGAATTTCATTCAGATCGGCTGAGAATTACGGTTGGCCTTAAGCCTTTTAAGACCTCTTTAAAACCAGTTCCAGTTCGTTAACAGTTTCCATTGCCCGAAAATGAGATGTCGCATCTAGTTATTGTATGTTTTTTGCTAGAACTTAATGTAAAGACTCTATGACAAATTTCCTTCGTGTTTCAACTACACAGAAATTGTAATTAGCTAATGATCGAAAGCCTTTAAATTGTTATTGGTCCTTCGAGCCGGATTTTTGATTTGCCTTATCATATGTCTGTGGATTTCTTCTAATTAAATGATCAATTTTTATCAAAGTCTTGTTTGTTGGCCCAAAAAAAAAACCCCAAGTTTCATTTTAGATCCCAAAGACTTTCTCAGTTGAAACAATGATTTGCAAGAAGCACACAAAATACACACGCACACACCACCTAGCTACAATTTCGACTTAATTTTCTACTGCATTAAAAGCAAATGCAATTTTCACTTTTTTTTTTTTTTTTTTTTGCGTTGTTTTAAAACATAACAAACAACGCCCATGGCTCACTGACTGGGCCAACTTATACTGTGTGTGTGTGCTGTTTGTTTGTCTGTTTGTTGGCTTGTTTGCTTTCTGTGTGTGCGCATATATGCTTGGCTAGCAAACATTGCGCATACGACGCGTATGGCAAAAAAGTAAAAAATGAAAATTGTGAAAAGCGTATTTGGAGCAGAAAATGTAATGTCTGCTCCACCGCCCACTCTTTTTGGGGCCGTCTTCGTTTTTATTTATTTATTTCATTTTTGTTTTTTTTTTTTTTTAATTTTTTTTGCAATTAACCAACTTTTGCGCACATCTCTGACGTGAGAAGGGGTTGTCATTCCCTGGATAAGATTGTGATTACAAACATTTAGCCGCAAATTAAAAAGATTAGATAAGATTAGAAGGTATTCTATTTCCCAGACAATAAAATTCATTAATTGATATTTGATTTACAACAAATGAGAGAAGATTAGATTGGAATTTCAAAAATAACATTAAATAAAAATGCGGATTATCTAGTTTTATGAATGAAATTATAGATTAATTTCCCCATTAAATTCTGAATCGTTTTGTTAGCTGGCCTGCATAATTGCCAAATAATTTTCGGTAGCCCAATTCAATTTCTAATTTTGACTAACACTTATGCAATTACACGACAATGGGCAATGTGAGTCTTTTGGCTCTTTCGATTCACCGGATTTGACCCAAGGGAAAGTGGCAAACAAAGCGCAAACGAAAACGAAACGCAATCAAAGGCTGTTTATCTTGAGTCCCTTTTTTTTTTTTGTCCCCCTAGTGTGCCACACATACAAAAAATGGCCTTGCCCTAGGACACAACAGGGACCCTTCCCTCATCTCCCTGATGTCCCTTTTGTGTGTGTGTGTGTGTGTGTGTGTGTAGGGGACTTTCATTTACATTTGCAATAATAATTCGCTCACATTGACTTTTTTGGGTAGGCCATAATTTGTTATTGTTGTTAAAGACTTTAACCGCCCACTCCTACACAAAGGACAAAAAAAAAAGAACGCAACATTTATTTATTTATGGCCCTTTCAAATCGTTTACAACAGGCAAAATATTCAATAGTGCAAATTTGGGCTTAGGGCATCCCCCACAGTGGGTGTGTCCCCAGTGCCCAGGAGAGAGTAAGACATGGAATAAAATAATATAATTTCTCAACAAAAATAGGTCAGAGATTCAGTCATAGGCTGATAGTCAGGAATTGAGTTTTGTTGTTATTTTTTATTCTAGCAAAAAAAAATAAAAAAAAAAAATTAAAAAAAAATTTTAAAAAATTGTAAAAAAAAAAATGTAAAGAAATTAATTTTAAAAAACAAATAAAAAATGTAAAGAAAAAAAAATTAAAATTTAAAAAAAATAAAAAAAAAAAAAATAAAAATTAATAATGTAAAAAATAAAATAAAAATTAAAAAATGTAAAAATATTAAAAAAAAAATGTTAAAAAAAAAAATATAAAAATAAAAAAAAATGTAAAAAAATGTAAAAAAAAATAAAAAATGTAAAAAAAAAAAAACATAAAATTTAAAAAAAATAAAAATTAAAAATGTAAAAAATAAAATAAAAAAAATATATAAAACTTATATATAAACATATAAAAAAAAAATAAAAAATGTAAAAAAAACTTAAAAATTCAAAAAATAAAAATGTAAAAAAAAACTTAAAAAATATAAAATGTAAAAAAATGTAAAAAATATATTAAAAAAAATGTTAAGGAAAAAACTATAAAAAAAATAAAAAATGTAAAAAAAAAACTTTATAAATATAAAAAAATAAAAAATGTAAAAAAATACTTAAAAAAAAAATATAATAAATGTAAATGTCAAAAAAACCTAAAAATTTAATATATGTAATAAATGTAGATGTAAAATATATAAAAAAAAAATAAAATATGTAAATTAAAATAAAAAATAAAATATGTAAATTAAAATATAAAAAAAAAATGTAAATTAAAATACAAAACAAAAAATAATGAGGCCTGTTGCCGTTTTCGAATTTGATCGAACGGAATTGTACAGTGTTGTGATTTCCAAGAATCGATTTTAGAATTCGGATAAAACTTTTTGCCATCAAGAGACTCAAATAAATAGAAATGGAAATTTTAAGGTAAAAGCTGAATAACTGAACTGGTGTTAAGAAGCGAGAACACTTAACAATTCCGATTCCTCATGATTTGATCTAATTTGGAAACGGAAACAGGTCTGATTAATTTATTTTCCTAATTTATTCCAGGGTAACGTAACGGTTATAAGTTATAACTATAAAAATCAATTGTAATTAATCAATTTTGATTTATATTTTTAAAAATCAATCGAAAAAATTATTTTTTGATTTTTATTTATATAAAAAATAAATTATAAAACTCGTGAGTGATTTTTATTTTAAAAAAACAATAATAATAATTAAGATTGATTTTTGAAAAAAAAAATTAAAAATATAAAAAATTAAAAAAAAAAATAAAAATTTAAAACTTAAAAATTAAAAAAAATTCAAAAAAAAAATTTAATATTATTTTTTTTAATTAAAAAATTTAAAAAAAATTTAAAAATTTAAAAAAAAAGATGTAATATTATTTTTTTTTTTTATAATTTTTGATATTAATTTTTTTTTTATCATTTTTGATATTTTTTTTATTTTTTTTTTTTTTGTGATATTTTTTTTTTAGAATTTTTTGCATTATTATTATTTTTTGCATTGCCCGATAAATTCAGTTACTGTTGCACCCCCTCTTAAAAGTTACCTACTCCCCGCCCTGTGTTTCCATGTAAATGAAAAGGAATTGTTATAAATTGTCGTGAACCTTTCTTGCTTTGCCTTTTGATAGATATTCCTTATTTGCTGTCGTACTTCCTTTTTCCCTTTTCAGTTTTGTTTTTCCTTTTTTTTCTGTGCAAAAGGAAATCTTTGAGATATTGTATCTTGTCATGCTGAACGCATAAGCGATTTGGTTGAAGGGACAAAGGCGTTTAAATCATGATGTAACTTGCTATAAGCTATTGGGGAGGAGAAACTGAATGAGAAGTCTCTTTAGAACCAACTAACCAGTTTCCTACAAGCGGAAATCTAACCTGAATTACCGTGCGCTCCTCCAAGCGATTAATCAAAACATATCCTAGGCACACAGCTGAAAAGTTGAAATCAAATGTTGACAAAAATGTCCAAAATGCAAATTATTCATAAGCGGGGCCAAGCAAACAAACAAACATCTTGTAGCTACACGAAGTGAACCAGAAAAACTCTATCTGTGTGTGTCAGTGTGTGGGTTGTGGCATATACAAAACGTTAAATTAATGTTAAAAGCGTGTCACTGGACCGACCAGCCAACCAACACACCAACCAACCAGGCAGCTGCCAACCTCTTGACCAACCCGCCGCCTGAGGCTTTTCTCTCTCTCTGTCTCTGTCGCTATGTTTGAGTGCAGTTAAGCCGCTTAAGAGTTAGAAATATTTATGATATAAAATCGGTAGCCGAAAGTACCCGAAATTGTAGGGACAGAGTCAAGTTTTTGATGAATCGAAATCAGGAAATTTTGCTAGGGACAGTATTTGGTAGCTGCTTTGAAGGAAGTTTGCAAGTCAAACCAAACTTTGATCTTTGGACCAAAGCGAGCTGGTTAGTTTCTTTAACCAACTTTCTAATTTTTAAAGATGGTGTGCACACACACACACACACACACACACACCTGGCAATTACTTAACATATAATCTGTAGTTAATTTACAAAATTATGCCAAAATACTTAGGCATAACCCTGACCTCAACCAACCAACCGAAAGAGGTCTACTACACACATATATATATATATATGATGAATGTTTGTTTGTACTATGCATATATATGCACAACAAACCGCCATAAACCACCAGAAATGTGTTGTTTATTTTCATATTTGTCTTAATTACCCGAGTATGGCCCAAAAGGCCACAAAAGCAGCGACCAAAGATCCATAAACAAATTTCAAAACTAAAAAAAAAAATTATGAAAATTGACTTGGTTTCTTATCTATATGAATATCTCGCAGCAACAAAGCGGAGTTGTTGCACAAGCGGCTTCTTCTTCTCTCTATCAACTTTTACTTTTCGTTGCAAAATAATGCACAATAATTGATGCCAGGCGAAACGTTTAATTTGTTGGCACAGTTCAATATTTTGCAAATGCAAAAAGTAAACAACAAAAAAATAAGCCCCAAAGCAATCCTTAACCGTTCCTGGCACACACAGCTGTTGCAAGTCAAATTTATTGGCCAACCAAACACAACTCCACCAGCGCCATTTCTTTTAGCTGGCACGTTTTTGAGCCCGTTCCAAGTTTGCTTTTTTTTTGTTTTTGTTTTGTTTCTTGGGACTCCTGTGGTGGTTGCCGCTCCTACCGGCGAAATGTCAAATGTGACAAGCTCTTTATTTACCCACGGGCAGGGGCACGAACGGAGCAGGGTCTCTTATAAATGGCTTGGCCACATTGCAATTTGCAAAAACTGCAGTTCACAGAGAGAGGAGGAGCGCGCGCGCAACCTTGCCTTTTCGAGCAACGGACAGACAGATGAAAATGTTTACACAACTTATAAGTTCATCAACAGATGCGGAAACGTTAGATATTTCAGTCTCATCTTCAAATTAAAAACCGTTCGAAATTAAGCTTAAACTTAAGCTGAGACTTGAAAGTAAGAGTTTATTGGCAGCTCTGATCTACTTCTTTGAACGCTGGCCAGCGAAAATAAAAAATGTTTTGCTCCTCGGCTAGCGTTCGGCTTGTATCTGTGTGAATAACCGAATGGGTTTAGCCGCCAAGGGCTATGGGTGACAAACACAAAGATAGATCAGGGGTGCCCAAACAAAGCATATGGATAAGCAAGCACCAATACATATAAAGAATCTCATTTGGAAAATTTTTGAAATTAATTTTAGGGTTGCTTTGTTTTTTAAAGACGCTTCCATTCATAACAAAAAAGTTTTTCTCCCTAGAACTAGTTTTTAGACCGATCGTTCCTATGGCAGCTATATGCTATAGCCATCCGATTTTGATTAATTTTTCCAGAATTGTGTGGACATATATAAAACTAATATATACCACGATTGGTGACGCTACGATAAAAAACAAAAAAGTTTTTCTCACTAGAACTCGCTTTTAGACCGATCGTTCCTATGGCAGCTATATGCTATAGTAATCCGATTTTGATTAATTTTTTCCAGAATTATGTAAAAGCATATAAAACTAATATATACACGTGATTGGTAACGCTACGATTGACAAAAGTTTTTTTTTAATTTGACCGATCGTTCCTATGGCAGCTATATGCTATAGTCATCCGATTTTGATTAATTTTTCCAGAATTATGTAAAAGCATATAAAACTAATATATACGACGATTGGTAAAGCTACGATGGAAAACAAAAAAGTTTTTCTCACTAGAACTCGTTTTTGGACCGATCGTTCCTATGGCAGCTATATGCTATAGTCATCCGATTTTGATAAATTTTTCCAGAATTATGTGGAAGCATATAAAACTAATATATACCACGATTGGTGACGCTACGATGGAAAACAAAAAAGTTTTTCTCACTAGAACTAGTTTTTGGACCGATCGTTCCTATGGCAGCTATATGCTATAGTCATCCGATTTTGATAAATTTTTCCAGAATTATGTGGAAGCATATAAAACTAATATATACCACGATTGGTGACGCTACGATGGAAAACAAAAAAGTTTTTCTCACTAGAACTAGTTTTTGGACCGATCGTTCCTATGGCAGCTATATGCTATAGTCTTCCGATTTTTATAAATTTTTCCAGAATTATGTGGAAGCATATAAAACTAATATAAACCAACATTGGTGACGCTATGAAGGAAAACAAAAAAGTTTTTCTCACTAGAACTACTTTTTGGACCGATCGTTCCTATAGCAGCTAAATGATATAGTCATCCGATCCGGCCGATTCCGACAAATGTGCAGCCTATTTGTATTTAAAGACTTTTTGCAAAGTTTCGTCAAGATAGCTTAAAAACTGAGGGAGAAGATAGCAAAAAACAGACGGACGGACAGACGGACATGGCTATATCGACTCAGCTCGTCAAGCTGATCAGGAGTATATATAGTTTATGAGGTCGGAGATGCTTCTCTTCTATGTGTTAAATATATTATTTGAGTCGTGGATATCAGGCTCATGTATTTCGCGTGTTATGCTCTACGGGAGCTGAAAATCTAAATTAACCATAAACTTTAATTGAGAGTCATCTATATACTGGATCAGCTTTGGGAGAATATGCAGAATAATGTGACGAACCAAGACCAAAAAGAATTGTAGTCGATATAAAGCAGAGTTTGTCACCCCTAGAGCCGAACGCTTGCCGAGCCCATCGCCAAGAGAGTAAATAAATCAGCAAAACCAATCATTCGCAGGCTAGCGTTCAATGAAGAAGGTCAGAGAGGCTTTGCGTCGCATTTCCTCACTTTTTCGCCTCGCTCTTGTTGACAAAAGCTGATTCAAAGATCTCAAAGAAAGACTTCAAGGCGCCAAATTTTTGAATTTGAAAAACAACATTTTTTACTGCTTTTACTTAGATTCAGACGATTGTGTTTTTTCACAATAAGCACTCGAAGCGACACGTTTAAGGACAACAAATAACAATGAAATCTGAGTTCACTGCATAAGCAACATGATAGAACCAGTTGTGAATTTTAAAGACAAACCGAGAAATTGTGTTGAATTTCGTTTTTATGTTTGTAAAAATGTCTGTTCTTATTTCAATAATAATAACGGTTATACATTTTATAATCCCTTTCGCCTTCCATCCCACATTACATAAACCTTTAAAAAAATCATTCAACTGTGACGCAAAATGATCGAACGATCCACAAAGCTGGATCATCTACTGTCAAACACAAAAAGAAAAGTTTCCCTCGAAAAATAAAATACAGCCTCCACCATACAAATCATTGCATTTCGTGGCCATAAATCGATTGCTATGAAATTTTCACTTGAACAATGAAGAAACTTCATTGAAATGACTGAGAGATAGAGATTTTATGCCACATGGGTGCGGTTCCCCTTCTCCAACATACAGTGGGTGGAGGTGGAGTGGAGGGGACGGGGGCAATTTCAAAGAAGAAACAAACGAAGCAAAAGAAGCGAACAAAAAGCTTCAGCCGTTTTGCTTCATTGCACAAAAGGCCGCCTGCCCGACTGCATGTAATAGCTAGCTACCCAACCTCCCACTCCTCTCCTCCTCTAAAGCATTGGCGTTGACGTTGTCAATATAATCTGGATGGGAGGGTGGTAGGGAGGGAGTAGTATAGGGAGCGGTTGCATTTTTCAGGCGTTGACAAATTTTGAGCCCAAAACAAAACACACAAAATAAGCGACACTGGTGGGAGGCGAAAGTATGCGCAATAATCGAAAAATGTCGTCAGGCAATGGATCCCCGGGATAAAGCGGAGGGGACAGCAAAGAGAAGGAAGAAAAAAAAAAAATTTGAAATATTTTGAATATTTTCACGTGCATTTGCATAAACGGAGGGGCGAAGCGACTGCAGCAGCCGCCAAGCGAAAAGCTTTTTGGCAATTTGCCTTCAAATCGAGAAGGATGTGTTTTTTTGTATTATTATTTAAGAGGATGCAAGCAGCTTTAACTGCAAGCTTGAATATTTGGCGCCCAACGTGAGGCCATCATGTTTACATGTACATTATATATAGAGGCAGGCACAGTTGCTGTTGCTTGTTCCCGTTTGTCTAACCACAAAACAACTAACCAGAAAAACCCAGAGACAGCAGCAGCAGCAGCAGCAAAAACAGGAAAAGAGACAACACCTGGAGTCCAGTCCTCCTTCTAACCCCCAACTGAGAGGCGCACCTCGTTTTTCTTCTTCAGTTTTCGGTACCTGTTCTATTTGCGAGATGTTAAAAACTGGCTCGTTGCCTGAGGCCAAAACCAATGTACCAAGCGAGAACAGGCCAGGCGGCCACCAGCCGGCCACTCATGCGCAGGCAAGAGTCGCCGCAAAAGCACAGACAATGACGACGACGACGACGACGACGACGATGAGACAGAGACTTTTGGGACCCTCCGGTGTCCCAAGTGCAGGCCTGCTTCAGACTGACAGATGTAAGTCTGTCTGTCTGTCTGTGTGTGTGTGTTTGTGTGTTGTGTGAATACCCTCCCTCTTTCTCAGGGTAATCAATGCTATGTTAAGCTTTCACAACGAATGTTTTAGTATTTTATACCCTTGCAGAGGGTATATTACAAATGAAAGAAAGAAGAAAAATTTATCAAAATCGGATGACTATAGCATATAGCTGCTTCTACATAAGTCTGAAAAAATGTTTTAAGATCGGATGATAATAGCATATAGCTGCCATAGGATCGATCGGTGCAAAAACTAGTTCTAGTCAGAAAAACTTTTTTGTTTTCCATCGTAGCGTCACCAATCGTGGTATATATTAGTTTTATATGCTTCTACATAAGTCTGGAAAAATTTATTAAAATCGGACCACTATAGTCATATAGCTGCCATAGGAACGATCGGTCCAAAAACTAGTTCTAGTGAGAAAAACTTTTTTGTTTTCCATCGTAGCGTCACCAATCGTGGTATATATTAGTTTTATATGCTTCTACATAAGTCTGGAAAAATTTATTAAAATCGGATGACTATAGCATATAGCTCCCATAGGAACGATCGGTGCAAAAACTAGTTCTAGTCAGAAAAACTTTTTTGTTTTCCATCGTGGCGTCACCAATCGTGGTATATATTAGTTTTATATGCCTCTACATAAGTCTGGAAAAATTTATCAAAATCGGACGACTATAGTCATATAGCTGCCAATTAGGAACGATCGGTCCAAAAAACTAGTTCTAGTTTTGATTTTAATCGTAACTTGGAGAAAAACTTTTTTGTTTTCCATCGTGGCGTCACCAATCGTGGTATATATTAGTTTTATATGCTTCTACATAAGTCTGGAAAAATTTATCAAAATCGGACGACTATATCATATAGCTGCCATAGGAACGATCGGTCCAAAAACTAGTTCTAGTGAGAAAAAAATTTTTTGTTTTAAAACATGTTAGCCTGCTATTTTTAAGCCAAGTTATTTGGTAGCAACATTCATCAGCCACCTTATAGTTTGTGAACTGATAGGAAAATCAACGCTGTGAGCACTAAGGATGGATTTTGAATATCGAACAATTTTCCGGTGGCATTTTTTTTGGTGACTAGAGAAATTTTCCACATTTTGACCCTGAATTGCATTGCCTATCTCTTACACATTTTAATTATTTCAATAAGCAGCTCATGGTCTTGGCAAATGATAGCATTCTGGACTAACAACTCACAGGCTTAAAGTTAAGGCATGAAAAAACATTGAGGGGAGTTTCTCTCGTGCAACAACATGGCTGTAGGCCCGGGAGCTATACAATAACCATAGCAAGTAGATTAATTCAAGAGTGCCCCTCATTAACATCACACAACCTGACAACAATGCAGACGACGACGACGACGACAACGCCAAAGAAGATGATGATGATGATGATGAACCAGGCAACACATAACCCGCTTGATGAGAATGATGATAATGAGGTTGCTGCTGCTGCTGCTGCTGCTGCTGTTGTTTGTTGCTTGTTTGTTGTCTTTGGGCAAAACATGCGTCGTCTACGTCGTCGTCTGCCCCCCAATCCCACTTGAAACGCTATAAGTAATTCCTCCTCTGCGGCAACAGGAATTTGTTTAAGGCATCAACAGAAGAAGAAACCGGTTACTTTTGCATACATACAATATATCTTCTTTTGGCTTCTACTTGGCTGTGTGTTTTGCTGCTGCTGCTGTGGCCTCTTCAAACTTTTAGCTCTTTTTCTCGCTTTCAATCAATTTTCTAGGCAAAAATTGGAATCTATGGCTTTATTCTTGAAATGCCAAACCAAATGACAGAACCAGAAACCTCAAAAAAACTTGAAACCAAACAAAAGTCAAATGCAAGAACAAACAACAATTGCATGCCCATGCCACACAACATATGGCACCAAATTATTCACACCTTCTCCCACTCCCACATCAGCCTTAGCCACGCCCACTTGAGACGCACACGTGTAACAAGCGTCACGAAACCGCCGACACCGCATTATTATTTTAATTACACAAAAAAGAAGAAAGAAAAAAAAATGAAAAATAATCATAATATGAGACGACTCCTCCAAACTCGGACTCGAAGTGCGAGTGCGAGACTGCGAATGGAGAGTTGTCAAAGTGCACTCCAAGCGACAAAAGGGCGACATAAATGTGAGCCCCCCGCCCCGCTATTCCACAAAGTGGAATGTGGTCCTTGCCTCATTCACTCAACACACGTGTTGCACAGCTGTTGTTGGCAACAACTTAAAAAGGGCAAAGGCAGAAAACTTTGCAAGTGCAGAAAAGTGTAAGGAGAGGAAATATCAGTAGTAGGTTCGTCGTGGGAATCTGGAAAGTCTGATAACGTCCCGAAGTTTTCCGAAAGTACTTTTTCTATCCTACTCTTTTAGTTCTGGCTAGGTCACTTCTAGCCATTTTAGGACCAATTGGCCTTTTCCCAAAAAGTTTAGACTTTTATCGAAAACCTCCTACACTCTTTCTTGACCACGTTTGATATCGAAACGTTAATCAAAACTTACCTCGGCGAAAAGATTAACTTGTGAACATTTTCGTGCAATATTTTGACAACTTTCACGTGGTTATCACGACAGTCAACGATGAACTGAATCTTTTCCTGGAAAATTGGTTTTTTCAATCGAAGACGAAGGTCGTGAAGGTCGTCCAAAAACAGTCGTTGTGCCAGAAAACATTGATGCCGTGCGTGAACTGATAATGCAAGATCGTCATGTGACATACCGTGAGATAGAGGCATCCTTGGGCATTTCTTTCACCAGCATACATTCGATATTGCATGAACACCTGGGCGTAAAAAAGGTTTGTTCTCGTTGGATCCCGCACAATTTGACAATCGTGTGGATTGGTGCAAAGAAATTTTGAAAAAATATAATCGCGGTGTTTCAAAAGACGTTTATAAGATCGTCACAGGTGACGAATTATGGATAACAGCAATCGATCGTGTGGGTCTTCGAAGACGAGCCAAATCCAACGAAAGTCGTTCGTGGAAGAAGCACTTCGAAGCAAATGGTCGCCTGTTTCTTCGGTAAAACTGGTCATTGTGGCGACTGTTTCGCTTGAGCAATGTAGAACGCTCAATTCTGAGCGGTACACCACAATTTGTTTGCCTAAAGTCTTCGAAGAAATTCGAAAAACGAACAAGTGAAGACAGATCATTGTGCACCATGACAATGCAAGCTCTCACTAGCGTCTTTTTGACCGCCCAAAACGTCGAATTGATGGGTCATCCGCCATACAGCCCTGACTTCTTTTTATTCCCACACATCAAAAGAAAAATGCGTGGTCAACGATTTTCGTCGCCAAAAGATGCTGTTGAAGAGTTCAAAAACAGATGTTTTGGAGGTGTCTCAATCGGAGTGGAAAAAGTGCTTCGACAATTGGTTTGAGCGCATGCAAAAGTGTATAAATCTTGCTGGAGAATACTTTGAAAAACAATAAAAACATTTTTGATCATAAATATTCGCGTTTTCATTATTAGGCCAGAAATATATATAACGCAAACTACGTATTCTAGCAGAAGGTATGATAAAATTGGTCTGCTGCTTGTATCGCAAATTCAAAGGGGCTGCACATTTGTCAAATCGAACCGAATGATTATAGAAACGATCAGTTCGAGAACTAGTTCTACACAGTAAAGAAACTCTAAGATATTTTGATGAAAATCAATTCTAAACGAAGTCAATAAATAGTAGGTCGATCCCTGAATTTCGAAAGGATTGACTTGAGTACGAATTTAGCAATCTGGAAATTCTTAGACTTATTTTTCAAGTAGGATCTGAACTTTTTTTCCGTGTAGTAAAGAAAAACATGTGATTTTACTCATTTTATTTAAGTAAGAAAAACCAGGAAAAAAAAAGAAGACACACTCTATTTTAAAATCGAAAGTTAAGACTACTTTTCTGCTTTCTAGTTGCTCTACTGAACCGAGATGTCAACAAATGGCACAAAAAAAACTTACAACAAAGTCATCAATGTAAATCAATGCAAATCGGTCAACAAACATGTTCATATACCCGTACTACCAAGAGATACAAGATGATGAGTGATTGCCCTCGGGGCAGGAACAAAAAAAAAAAAGAAACCTGGTAAGCCTGGTTTGTGATGGATATGACAAGAAGAGAATATGCTAACATTCTGGCTAAAAGGCAAAGGCAAAAGCATTTGCACTTTGCTTTGGTTTAGTTTCGTTTTGCTTTCTCTCTCAACTCTGATTTAGTTTAGTGTTAATTTCCTATTAAAATATGATTAAGAGAGGCAAAAAATAGTGTGACCTCAACATTTCAAGTAGAAAATATCAACTAAAAGCAAGAGAGTGAAAAAAAAATGTTGTCCACTAATGCCGCTAATTGAATTAGCACCCGCACAGCACAACAACAACAACAACCAACACCAAACAAATTGGATTAATGCAAATGTATCGAAGCGAGACAAAGGTAGAAAAACTAAAAACCCATAAAATGAAAATATGTTAAAAAACAAAACCAAGAAATTTGAACAAAATAAAAACAAATGCAAAATATAGTGTATCTTTAAGCTACCCTACCCCACCCAACATCACCCTCCCACCCGCATAATCGACATGAAAAATACGAATAATAATCCGGGCATTCAAAAACTTTTGTGTTATTTTTGTTTTGTCTTGCTTTTACTACAGTTTTAGTTGTTCGTATTGTCTTTTATGGCGAATGTTATCAATATTTGGACCAGAACTTTTGCTTAACACCTCTGCAAAACACACACAGTTTCAGTTACAACCAAAAAAAAAATAATGCATTTTGAAAGGATTCGAAAAAAAAGACATGACCAACATGAACGATTTTACCCTATTTTGGGCCCCCAAACTGTGCAAGTGCTGCCTCAATTTGCGAGGGAGGCAGGGGGCGTGGCAAAAATCAAAACTAAACTTGATCTGTCTGCAAGTATAAGAAATAAATGTTCCATACACCTCAAACCTGTATCTCTTACCATCTTTGAAATCTCAGCGTTCATACGGAAATGTCTATATCGACTCGGCTGTTGATGCTGATCAAGAATATATATACTTTAAAGGGTCGGAAATGCTTCCTTCTGGCTTTTACATACATTTCCACAAACCCAATATAGACTTTGTACCCTTCGGTAAAGAGTATACATGATGCAATTCGATTCCTAAGGCCCGAATTAGGGGAAACCCGTTTAATTTGCCCATGTATTTTTTTTTTTTTTTTTTTTTTGAAAGAAAAATCATCGAACTACTGCAATATTTTTTACATTCAGTAAAATAAACTAAGGAAAATGGAAAATAAATCGTCTTAAGTTCAATTTCTCATAGTCTATAATATTATCGTTAAAAAAAATGTATTTATTTATATATATGGGCATTTCCACCAAAAGGTCCTAGACCAAAAATTTTAAAGTTTTTCAAAACCCCTTGCTTCATGATATTTTCATAGGAAAACAGTCAAATTGTACTAATATAAACTAATTTTACATTTATTTATAACCCACTTCTGAGATATTCAGAAAGCAAAGTCGCGCAAGCTCAACTATTCTCAGTATGATATATCCCCTGCACTTTTTGTTTTGATAAATGTTCTTTAATGTCTTTCTTTATGCATTGACTTTTGCATTCTTAAATCTTTCCAAGGATACAAAGAGTCAAATAAAAATGCAAAAGAGACTACGCGATTGGTAAATAACGTAATTTTTTGATTTGTATCATCGCATTTTTCGATGTCCCGTGCGACATTGAAAAACAACATTTGTTATCTGTGCGTCAAAAGTACATGTGGAAGGCTTATCCAATATTGAGTACAAATAGTGATTTTTTAATACAATTCAAATAAAAAGAATCATGCTGAAAAATGCGAGTATTTGTGATCTGGGTACTTATAATAAGTTGGTCCCGTGCGACATATTAAGTGCGAATTTTAAAGTTTTTTCTTACATGAATGATTTTTTTGGAAAATTATACATTTTTGTTTTTTATATCAATGAGCAAAAACGGCGGCGAAAGAAATTAAGTTAACTGCAAACGGAGGAGATAAAAGTTAAAGGACGATTTAATATTTTTTTTAAATTTTTTTTTGTTTTTTGTTAATATGTCGAAATAAATATATTTTAAGTCTTCTGTTGACTGAAAAACATTTTTACTACGATTATTTATATATAATTTCCTCAAAAGAGGTACCGAAATAACATAATAATTATGATGGAAAAAATGTCCCATGCTACATGTCCCGTGCGAAAGTACTTAAAATTGAATTTAAAAAAAGGATAGGTAGTTTTTTGGTAAAATCAAAACCGTTTTTAAGTGACATCAATGTACAACATTCTAAAATTAAAAAGATTGCAATATTGCCTCAGGTTTCGCTAAAATCGGCTTGTCAATTATTGGTCGCAAAAATCACTTCTGTTTTTGTCCCGTGCGAATGCCTTGATTTTTTGTAATTTTCTTGAAAAGTAAAAATTGCCCAAAATCAAACTTAGCACCAATTGTAGGGCAATTTAAAAGCTAAGCCTTTGTCAAAACAAAAATACGTTTTTATTTGTCTTTTTATTCACTTTAAAAGTGTTCGAAGGTCCCGTTCGACATAATGGAAATGCCTATATATATTTTTTTTAGTTTTTTATTTATTTTATTCTATTTATTATTTTTTTTTATTTATTTTTTTTTTTATTTATTTTATTTTTTTTTTTTTTTTTTTATTTTTTTTTATTCTTTTATTTTTATTTGAGTGTATTAATTTTCCAGTTTGTAACGTAGAATTCACACCACCATTCTCTCCCCTCCTCTCCTCTGTCTGTTTCTACGCGACTAGTCTCTCGTTAGCTATCGATGCAGAGTCTTCTTTTTACGCACTCGACCCGCTTATCTAGCTGCCTGGACGTCGTCGATAGTCTTGTGAACTTTTTTTTCTTGATCGCATCTTTTTAGTTTTAGTGTTTTACTATGTGATCATCGGTGATATGCGTATAGCTGTCTATAAACGGTCGGTCAAAACTAGTTCTATGGGATTTTTTTCCACGCCCCCTCTTGTTTATTGCGTTAACACAATTCTGGAGTTTTCTCCAATCGTGACTTAGTAAGCTGCCTAGGACCGATCGGTCGAATGTGCTTTCTGACAGTTTTTTTTATGTATCAATTTTTTATTGTTTAAAATTTAAATATCTGTATCTTATCCTCTTGTTTACCGGTTAAATCAACTGGTAAAGTTTTTTTATTAAAACTTTTTTTTTTTTTTTTTTTTTTTTTTTTTTTTTTTTTTTTTTTACATTTTGGAGCTTATCGCTAGTCTAGATATAGCTCCGGTTCAAGAGACGCTATAAAACTGAACCGAACCAGTTTTAAGGGTTAATGTATACTCAATAAATTTATATATATATTTGTTTGCTTCTCAAATATATATATATATATAAAATGACAAAAGTTAATGTGTCCTGTATTTATCAAACATACCCGCACAATTATTTATTAATTAAACTTAACTCATAAATTTAGATACAAAATGAGTTTTGTGAACTGCATTGAAAATAATTTGTATTTTTACATCTTTGCTTTGTTTCTGATTTGTGAACAACTTTCTGTATTGTTAAAGATGTTATTTTTGTTTGGCTTTAATTAGTTTTAATTAATTGATTTGCAAAACAAAACAAACATCAGCAAAAAGTTAGTTAATTGTGAAAAATGTTAAGAAATTAATAACAAACAAGTAAAACAAAGTGAAATATAATAGAACGGAGACAAGAAGAGGAGACTTGAGAGCACTAAACAGCGAGAGAAGAAAGTTTTACCTTTGAAGCCTTTCCCAGCCTTGATTTCGTTGGCCAAACAAATTTTCCAAATTTTTGCTTAAATTTCATTTCACTCAATCACGCTAACAACACCCCTAACCACACCCCACCCCACACACACACACACACACACACCACTTCCATAATCTCTTGTTAAATCCTCATTATAGTTTCTTTTCTCTTTATGACTTTTGCTAATTGCAAATTCAATTGAAAAAGTAGGTGAAAATCGTGTTTCGCCCAAAGGGAGCTTCTCCCCCCTCCTCTTGCTCTGCTCCACTAATTAAACTGTACTCTCGCAGAGAAATTTTTTTTGATGTATTTTTGATTGCCTCTTCCATCGATGTCGATTTCAGATTAATATCTTTTATTCAAGTTATTTGATTTGCTTATTGGTTATTTGATATGTGAACGTTAATGAGGTGTACAAAGCCCATTTCGTGATTTTTTAAATGTTTTTGTTTCCGCATCTGAATTTGCATTTCGACTTCAATTTCGCCTATGCGCCGAAATTTGAAGCAATTGAAAGTGTGAAATGAGCTCAAGAAATTAATTTGGATAGGCTATGGATAGCTGAAGTTCTAATTCCCACAAAAACACATTTTCCTTTTGGCCGTTTCATTTTCGTGGCGATTCTTTTTTTTTTTTTTTTTTTTTTCAATTGTCTTGAAATAATTTTATATTTAGCTGCTGGCTTTTAGGTCTGTGGCTGGGTTTTTGTGCGCGCACTTCTCGAGAAGCTCACGAAACGCAGCGGCAAAAAAAAAAAAAAAAATGCACAACGTTTCGTGTGGCACGATGTGAGAAGTAGCAAATACATAAATGGGAATGCGGTGCGGTGATGGCGGAGACATGGCATTTATATATAGAATTGCAATTGGCGGTGGCGGCGGCAACAATGCGAACACTCCAACAGCAGCCACAGAGCCGCAGAAGAAGAGAGTAGGCGATAAAGTAAAGATATTTCTAGGCAGCGCAGCAGTAAAATCTATTGATAATGATCCTAATTTAATTTCACAAAATATTAAGCTTCCAGCCCTGTCGATCGAGTCCCTGAATCGGTATAAATAATTTTTTTTTTTTTTTTTTTTTTTTTTAATTCGACAAGATATTGCCGTAGCTTCTCGGCGACCTAAAACCACTTGAATACGTAAACCAGCCCAATATTTACGATATAGCCCCCTTCAAATGAACATTTCTTTCGATCTTCTTTAATATTCTTAAAATGGTAATGAATTGGAGTCGAATAGGTAAGTGAAGGCACTTCCATCATATAGCCCCGACCTTGCACCTTTCGGTTATTATTTGTTTCGATCTCTTATAAAATTCTTTAAATGCTAAAACATTAGTTTAAAATGAGTTGAAGTTGTATAGGTAAGTGATGACACTTCCACCATATAGCCCCGACCTTGCACCTTTAGATTAAGGGGTAATACGAAGTTAGATTTTTTTAAAAATCCCAAACATTATTTTTTTGCATTTTCGGAATGTACATGCACTTAAGTATATTCTCTGAAAATTTCAAACAGATCCGATAAATATTTTCAGAGATATACGCATATTTGTAAGTAGGCTTGATGGCTATAGACACAATATCTTCTTCTACACTTGACTATCTGACTTTATTAACTGATGTTGCTAAAGCCGAATTCCAAATATATATAAAGATCTCATCAACAATAAATAATTGGAAAGATGGGGAGGTGATCGCACAAAAAAAAATTGCTGTTTATCATCCATGTTCCGAGTTCCACTTCCACAATAATTTTGTGATTTGGAGACCCAAATTGGCCCAAAACCGGTTTGAAATCACAAAACTTTTGTGAAAGTAGAATTCAGAACATGGCTTTATATCAGTCCGTGTTTACACGATGAAGTTTGCTTAATGAAGCTCTCTTCGAATTCGTTTGGAAGCATCTTCAAAACTTCATGCGCATTTACATGAAGAAGTTTACTTTATGAAGTTCGATTTCAATTCGCCTGAGAACACGAGTTATCGATAAGCATAATTAATCCTGCATCAGTTCAATAGGAACAAAGCAAAGGAGAATAATCGAAAAGCTTCACGCCACGGTAGGTCATGAAGCTTTGCCAGTTTTTCTGCCCCTCTTCATCTTTTTCCCACAAACAAAAACTCCTTAAAAAATTTCGTGAAGGAAACTTCGTCGTTCTGCGGATTCAGTTGATATGGAAAATATCTACGAAAATCATTTCGCGAAGGAGGACAACATCAACTCGGCTGTTGCTGCAGAAAACAATTTTTGACTATATGTAAACTTCTTCTTAAACTTGAAATACCGTTTTTTTCTCCAAACTGTGTTTTCAAAGTTGGTGATCACTGATCCAATTGTTCTAAAAGTTTCACACAACCTTCTCAGATATATTCTACGGGAATTGATCAAAGTATTCAGATATCCGCTAATTATTTATAATTTTTTAAACCATTTTTCTCGAAAATTTTGGACGAAAATTTTAATTTTTTTTAAATTATCGCCATTTTATTAAACCTTGAAATTTTGACTAGTCCTTCGATTAATCCCAGCATTTATCTATCCCCTAAAAGATACCGTTTATACCGTTTTTTGATTTCAGATAGGCCAAACCACAGATAGAGTGATCACCGCCAAACGCTCTTTCTAGGAGGACCTTCAAGACATTGTCTGAAAAAGCAGTATTCTTTTAACATTTTTACATGACTTAAAATAAGATACTATCTGAATATTTATTACTTGCAACAGTACCATTAAATCCCTGTCTAAAAAAAAAAAAAAACGTATTTTTTGGACTTTGCAACAGCGCGTATAACCCCCTTGGATTCGATGGTGAAAGGTAACAGGTAAACTAAAATAGGTATCTAAAATTATTCGGACTTGATTTAGGGGCAGTCTTGAAATGGAAGAACTGGTTTTAAAAATGACTTAAGAACAATTTGAAGAGAATTTTAAAACAAATATTGGTGAAGTGCACGTAAATTAGGTACTAGGTGGGTTGAAAAGTATTGTCCTTGATCGCCAGAGATTATGGTGCCTTATAGTTCATTCATATTTAGCTTTAACGCAATGCTGCGCTTAGTTTTGTTTTGACAGCTGATTGTTGTTGACGTATTTGGCATCTTGTTTTGAATATGGATAAAAACGATTTTCATTTTCTAAAAAAAACATTTTTTCCAGCCGATTTGGTTCCCTCGGTCTATTATCTAGCTCATAAATGAACAATTTCAGCTCTCAGCAACCCCGCGAAGGAGTATTTTACTTTTCGAACAGTATTCAAAAGTTGGAAAATCGCTGGAATACGTGTGTCGATCTAATAGGCACTTCATTGAATAAAATTTGTTTAAAAATATTTTTTTTTATTCCCAAGATTTCCCTTTGGTCAAAAAAAAAATTTTGTATTGGCCATTTTTTTTTTTTTTTTTTATTTTTCATATTTTTCAAATTCATATTTTTTAAAAATTAAATGAAAATATTATAATATCCTTTTTTTCATCCATTTGTTAATATATAAAATAAAATTCTGTAAAAATAATGGACATTACAAAATCTGACCTGAAATCTGAATAAAATTTATATTTTTTTAATTATCAAATAAAAAAATTTTCTTAACCGTCTTGGACTGTAATATCCTTACTTTTCATTAATTTGTAAATATATAAAATAAAATTGAACTGAGTTTTGCATACAACAAATTTTTAACTAAATAAGATTTCCAACTGACAAAACTGGGGTCATTCGATTTTCGCAGATTTTGGCATACAAATAGAATTTTGAAAGAAGAAATGAAAGCCTTTCGCCATTTGATCTTCTACTGAATACAGAAACAGACAGACGGACATGGCTATATCAACTCAGCTTGACATGCTGATCAGGAATATATATACACTTGATGGGGTAGGACATATTACACACAAATTAGCATATACCCCCCCTTTCAAAGGGTGTAGGGTATACAAAAGAGTGCCTTAAATTTGGCTAAGAATTTGATTCATCAAATTCCATTTCATTTGCAGTTATTGTTTCTCCCCCCTTATGATGTTCTCTTTTCTGCACTCACCATCTGCTTCTTCCTAATACACAAAGCCAAACGCACTCACACACACACACACGCACACAAACGTGCGCTGGCGCAAAAGAGAGAAGATCCCGCAAATGCTGCTGCTGTTGGCGTTGTTGTTGTTGTTGTTGTTGGTGTGTAGGATTCGCCTGTATCTGGGCTCTGCCGCCGCTGCTGCTAGTCAGTGCGTGTGCGCGACGACAGCGGACAGCAAAAACAATTTTCGTTGGTTTTCTTCTTTCTGCTTGTGATCGACGAATCCGGTTTTAAATTTCTTTCCACTTGTTGGTGTATGTATTATATTTTGTTGTTGTTGTTGTTGTTATTTTCCTCTCATTTGCTGGTATATACAAAAATTTTTCACTTCACTTGAGAAAAAAAAATGCGCTTCTTGCTTTCAAAAACAAACAAAAAAAAAAAGAATTATATTTTTTCTTGCGAAAAACTGTGTAGCCGAAGGAGCAGCACACAAGAGAAACACGTGAAAAAACCGCGCGGACGCTGCGACGCCGCTGTCGCTCTTCCTTTTTCAATTTCTTGTTGTTGCTATAAAGAATTTAATTCAAACACTTATTATTAACACTTAAACATACTTAAAACATTAAACCACGCGCGCGCAACTTTGCTTAAAATATTTACGTAAACTGCGAATAACTGCGACGACACACGCGCGCACTCTGAACCGATTCAAGCAAATGCCGGCAAACGACTGAGAAGAGTGCGAGAGAGAAAAGGCAATTCAACACCAAAGCCAAAGCAACAACAAGAATGTTGGATGCGGGCGCTTGTGTTGGAATCGAACGGTTCGAGTCGACTTGAATGCGCTTCAAACACGTGTGATTGGTGGCGCAACAGTTTGATTATGTTAAGCGCGCACACATAAATATAAACATTATTATGTACAAATATGTATGTATGTATGCAAAATTAAACCAAATGTGGAAAGGTTGTGCCTAAATAAATACATACATACATACGTTCATTTGTTTACATATGTATAAGATCAGAGCTGGGATCTGTTAGCAGGTGCCTTATCACCTCAATGAACTCTCCTGACATTAATCATTTTTTTTTTTATGCTCTGCTGTGTCATGAACAGGAGCGGATTGGGACACTGATTGGGGCCAGGTTATGGTGAAATTGGCTAAGCATAAGCATAAGGAACCTAACACTCTCTCTACCTCACTCTCTCTTTGCTTGCAGGAACTTTTGTGAGAACAGTTAAAAGATTAACTGTAGAATTTAAACAGAGAGACTTAGAAACAAACACTTTGGAAAGAGAGGAGGTGAGCAGTGTTGCCAGTTCAGCTTTTTCCCGCTGTTTTAGCTTTTTTGTTATACTCTGTACCGAAGGGTACAAAAAGTATATTGGGTTTGTGCAAATGTATGTAAAAGCCAGAAGAAAGCATCTTCGACTCTATAAAGTATATATATTCTTGATCAGCATCAACAGCCGGGTCGATATAGCCATGTCCGTCTGTCCGTATGTATAAACAGATCTCAGAGATGGTAAGAAATAGAGGTTTAAAGTTTTTTCGATTTTTGCCACGGCTAGTGAAAGGCTTTTATTTCAAAAAGCGGTGTTTACGCTATTGAAAGTGGTAGTTTCTGGTGTGGAAGATACCAAAAACCGCTAGTGGGAGGTTTCTATTTCAAAAAACGGTGTTTACGCTATTGAAAGTGGTAGTATCTCGTGTTGAAGATACCAAAAACCGCTCGTGGGAGGTTTTTATTTCAAAAAGCGGTGTTGGCGTTATTAAAAAGGGATAGTATCTGGTGTTAAAGATTCTAAATTATTATGGTAGGCGGTTTTTATTTCAAAAAGCGGTGTTTACGTTGTTGGAAGTGCTAGTATCTAGTGTTTATGGTACAAAAAACGGCTAGTGGGAGGTTTTTATTTTAAAAAGCGGTGTTTACGCTATTGAAAGTGGTAGTATCTGGTGTTGAAGATATCAAAACCGGCTAGTGGGAGGTTTCTATTTCAAAAAGCGGTGTTGACGTTATTAAAAAGGGATAGTATCTGGTGTTAAAGATTCTAAATTATTATGGTAGGCGGTTTTTATTTCAAAAAGCGGTGTTTACGTTGTTGGAAGTGCTAGTATCTAGTGTTTATGGTACAAAAAACGGCTAGTGGGAGGTTTTTATTTCAAAAAGCGGTGTTCACGTTATTGAAAGTGGTAGTATCTGGTGTTGAAGATACTAAAGAAAGATGTTAGGCGTTATGGAAGACAAAAAAAAAGGGGGTAATAATCGGTTTTGATATTAAAATATAATAGTAGATGATGTTGAAAATATGAAAAGCGGTGCTAGGCGCTGTAGGAAGTACTTAAAAAAGGAAGTAGTATACAAAACTTACGATATGTGGTAATATGTGGATTTTATGTTGAAAGGTGAAAGTAGACGGTGGTAACGGTACTTAAGAATAATGGAAAGCTGTTTGTGCGGTTTCCATTTTTAAAAGTGAAGCTAAACGGTGTTAACAGTGTTAAAAGCGGTGTCAGGCGGTGGTTAAAGATATTAAACAAAGGGAAGTAAGACATTTTTGTCATTAAAAGTTGTGGAAAACAGTGTTAATACTACTAACTTCCAATGTAAACGGGTTTCATATGAAAAGACGCTGGCAAACCGTCTTATCGAGGGTAAAAGCGGTGTCAGGCGGTTTATGCTGGTTTTGTCATTAAAAGGCTGTAATAAGCGGTGCTAAGGGTACTAAAAAATTATGGGAAAACGGTGTTAAAGCTACAAAAACCCAATGTAACTGGGTTTCATATGAAAAGGTGCTGGTAAACCGTTTTTAAGATGTTGAAAAAGCGGTGTCAGGCTTGGTACACGGTGTGATAGTGCGGTTAAGGAGTGTAAACAAGGTTAACACCGCTTTTTTTAGACCGAAATTCTGGTAAGTTTATACAATCAAAAGGATTTTAGTGTTAAAACGGACTTAATTAGTTCGAAAAACATGATTTTTTCACCCCAGTTGTAATTTTAAGTATTTTAAAATCTTAATACAGTAAGCATTCTTTATAAGCAAAATTTGTTAACTAGTGTAATTATTTATTATATGGCCCCTCATGCTTGGGCCTTAGTCCGCTCCTGCTCAAGACAGGCGACAGGTGCGCGCAGGCGCTTTGTGCTTCTATATTGTGAGTGTGGAGTGTTTGGCTGTGCAAGTGAGATGGCACTCGATCTTAGCATGGTGGGGGTATCGGGGAAGGGGGGATCGGTGCGTGCGCAGCGAACTTAACTCAGCATTTTAATGAGTTGATGTCGTTTAGTTTTGCACTTGACTTTGAGTATTTGAATAGATACGGCAAGATAGAGTGCGAGAGAGAGAGGGAGACAAAGTCAATTGAAAGGCCCCCCATTTGGTTATGGGGATGAAGGGGGCCATATAAATTGTGTAATTAAGCGGTAATGCATTTAAATGCTCAGCAAACGCACCTCAGCTATCATTGTTGTTTCTGTGTGTGTGTGTTTAGTTGCTGCCAACTATATATTTGCTGACCTTGGGGCATCAACGGCCCCAAACCCAGCTCAATGTCAAGCACTGACCGGCACAATTTTCTTGTTGTTTGACTTGCGCTTCAATTTCGTACAATGAATACTGTGGATGGGTCGCAGCAAAACATTAGCAGAAGGAAATAAATATATTCATACAGAGCTTTTTGTTTCACTGACAAATTCTTCACGATTACGCAATTATTTGATTTGCTTATAACTCGAATATCGTTCATCTGATCTGGAAACAGTGTATGGTGGATCGATAAGTAGTGATGAGTAGAATATATGTCTAGAAGGTTCGACTAACTTAACTCCAAAATTGTGGAAGATATGAGATTTTTTTCAAATTGTAGGGGTGGTAACTCTACCATCGTTCATCTGATCAGAAAACTATGTATGGGGGCTCGATAAGTATTGATGTGTAGAATATATGTCTAGAAGGTTCGACTAACCTAACTCCAAAATTGTGGAAGATATGAGATTTTTTCAAATTGTGGGGGTGGCAACTCTACCATCGTTCATCTGATCAGAAAACTATGTATGGGGGCTCGATAAGTATTGATGAGTAGAATATATGTCTAGAAGGTTCGACTAACCTAACTCCAAAATTGTGGAAGATATGAGATTTTTTCAAATTGTAGGGGTGGTAACTCTACCATCGTTCATCTGATCAAAACTATATGGTCGATAGTTTGATGTGAATATATGATAAGATTTTTTTCAAATTGCAGGGGTGGTAACTCTACCATCGTTCATCTGATCAGAAAACTATGTATGGGGGCTCGATAAGTATTGATGAGTAGAATATATGTCTAGAAGGTTCGAACAACCTAACTCCAAAATTGTGGAAGATATGAGATTTTTTTCAAATTGTAGGGGTGGTAACTCTACCATCGTTCATCTGATCAGAAAACTATGTATGGGGGCTCGATAAGTATTGATGAGTAGAATATATGTCTAGAAGGTTCGACTGACCTAACTCCAAAATTGCGGGATATTTGAGGTGTTTTTCAAATTGTGGGGGTGGCAACTCTACCATCGTTCGATAAATATTAATGAGTAGAATATATGTCTAAAAGGTTTGAGCAGTGTATAAAAAGTCCCCTACGTTTTTTCTCTATTTTGTTATTTTGACGCCACTCAGTCGCACAGGCAATTGCGTCGCTTCGAAAAGAATAACAAAAACAAAATGCAAACAATGTATATTTTTATGCGTTGCAAACTTTTCCAGTGCAATCAATCAACAATCGGATCAATGATGAACTGAATGAACCCCTCTTTCTTCAATCGCCTCCAGAGAGTTTCGGCCTGAACGCGTGTGAAACGGCAAAAGTTTCAATTAAAAACTCGAGAACCTTGTGGCTGGGTTTGTCGCTGTCGTCGTCGTCATGCTACGCTTGCCACAGTTATTAAAAGCAACAACAAGTCAACAAGCCACAGAAGATGAAAGCCGAAACGCGCGAGTAGGAGAAGAAAACTTTGAGCCAGAGCACCCAAAAAACTCATCAGCAAATCACGTTAATCAGACAGAGAGAAGTTCAACTGGATGGAGCAGGAGGGAGGGATGGGGGTGGGTGCGTGCGCGGAGGCATTGAGTGCAGCGGTAATGAAGTGCAGCCAGGCGAATCGTCAGAAGGCGGCCACAGTGACGATCTTCTCGAGACTTTGTTCAAGCGTAGAAGAAGAGGGAGGGAGGCGCTGCTCCTCAATGGTGGTCATTGTTTATATATGACTTTGACTTTGGACTTTTGCTTTCATTTGAGACACCGGCAGCAGCAGCAGACAAACAGTTAAGCGGAAGGGCCACTGAAATTGAAGTAAACGGAAATGGGCTTTGGAAAAATTTGAACACTATTGTTTGGGGGAAAAGTTTAGGCAGCATTCATTAAGTGATTCAGCGCAGAAAGCAACAAAGCGTTAAGCATTTTGAATCAGATTTGATAAGAAATCAATTAGTGCCTGATGTATAATATGTGTGTGTTTTAGAGGTCGGCAATGTGAGCAGAGAAGTTGCCACTGGCAGGTATTTCGAAATTGAGTGTCCTAGTAGATTCCACCTCTCTCCTGTCTTCGCACTTGCTTTGTCTGTTAAAATTGCTTTACCGATGAAAAAAGTGAAGAATCTTTTTTTGTTGCTTTTATTTTTGTGCGCTTAAAATGCAATTATTTCATATATTATATTATATGCATTGCATACTTTTGGGTAGCATTGGCGTCTCACTTATCGGAAGCGAAGCTGCTGCTGGAAATTAATTTAATTGAAATGCGACAGCAAATCGAATTAAAAAATACAAAAATACGTTGAGCGTTGCGTTATATTGCATTAAGTGCCGCAATGCACAGAAATTGCAACTGCCATAAGGAACATGCATGACCAACACTCAAATTGAATATATTAAAGCAAATTAACCCATTAAAGTCCATCCGCCCATTTTGCATGCATCGTTGTGGAGGCAAAGTTTGAGATTGTCCGTGTAAGGGGAAATTGGAGAGACAATAGATAAGGTGAGCTAAGGTTCTAGGGGATAAGCTTAAGCTTAAGTGAAAGAGGTTTGCAGTTGAGTGCAATGAGAGTTGCTTATCCAAGGTTCTTGGCATGAATACAAAAATACAATTCTCCATTTGAAGAAAATCGTATTATTTCTCAAACGTGGACAGAAACTAACATTTTAATTATATTCTGCAGTCCGGAAAGATTTGTTAAGCCCTGAAAGTCTACTGTTTTTTTTTACTTTAACTTAGAATTACACGAATTTCAATTAAAACGAGAAGGCAAAGCTAACTTCGACTGTGCCGAAGTTTTAATACACTTGAAAAACTTTACTCCAACTGATTTAACCGGTAAAATATATATAGGATATAGATTTCAAATATTTAAAATTTTTAAATCATTGATAATAAAAATTTGATACAAAAAAAAAAAAAACTTTTCTTATTAAAACACATTTTCCGAGCGATCGGTCCTATGGCAGCTATATGCTATAGTCATCCGATTTTGATAAATTTTTCCTGTATTATATGAAAGCATATAAAACTAATATATACCAAAATTGGGGACGCTACGATAGAAAACAAAAAAGTTTTCCTCACTAGAACTAGTTTTTAGACCGACCGTTTATATGGCAGCTATATGCTATAGTCAACCGATTTTGATACATTTTTCCAGAATTACGCGGAAGCATATAAAACTAATACAAACAATGATTGGTGAAGCTACGTTGGAAAACTAAAAAGTTTTTCTCACTAGAACTAGTTTTTTGACCGACCCTTTATATGACAGCTATATGATATAGTCATCCGATTTTAATAAATTTTTCCAGAATTATGTGAAGCAAAAGACTACATACAAGATTGTCCGCTCAGGAAAACAAAAAGTTTTTCTCACTAGAACTAGTTTTTAGAACGACCGTTTATATGGCAGCTATACGCTATAGTCACCCGATTTTGATAAATTTTTTCAAAATTATGTGAAGATATAAACTAAAATACCGATTGGACGCGTACGCGATCATTTACCGCTTATTTTTCACCGTAACGTTAAAATCGTCGGAAGGCAAAGCTAACTTCGACTGTGCCGAAGTTTTAATACACTTGAAAAACTTTACTCCAACTGATTTAACCGGAAAATATTATAGATATAGATATCGATATTTAAAATTTTTAAATCATTGATAATAAAAATTGATACCAAAAAAAAAACTTTTCTTAGTAAAACACATTTTCCGACCGATCGGTCCTATGGCAGCTATATGCTATAGTCATCCGATTTTGATAAATTTTTTCAAAATTATGTGAAAGCATATAAAACTAATATATACCAAGATTGGAGACGCTACGATGGAAAATAAAAAGTTTTTCTCACTAGAACTAGTTTTTGGAACGACCGTTTATATGGCAGCTATATGCTATAGTCATCCGATTTTGATAAATTTTTCCAGAATTATGTGGAAGCATATAAAACTAACATATACCAAGATTGGTGACGCTATGATGGAAAACAAAAAAGTTTTTCTCACTAGAACTAGTTTTTAGACCGACCGTTTATATGGCAGCTATATGCTATAGTCATCCGATTTTGATAAATTTTTCCAAAATTATGTGAAAGCATATAAAACTAACATATACCAAGATTGGTGACGCTACAATAGAAAATAAAAAAGTTTTTCTCACTAAGACTTATTTTCCGACCGATCGTTCCTATGGCAGCTATATGATATAGTCAACCGATCCGGCCGGTTCCGACATATTAGTTGCGTGCAGCAAAAAGAAGACTCTGTGCAAAATTTCAGCTCGATAGCTTTAAAACTGAGAGACTAGTTCGCGTAGAAACAGACTGACGGACAGACGGACAGACAGACGGACGGATATATAGTTTATGGGATCGGCAATGGACATTTCTATGCGTTACAAACTTCTGGGCAAAATTAATATACACTTTTCAAGTGTATAAAAAGGTTACGATATATTGAAAAAAAATTTTTTTTAAATGGAATATTTTAAGAAATCAATTTTTTAGTTCTATTAAAATCATTAATTTTTTGGATATCTTGAAATAATTAAACATTTTTAATATTTAAAAAAAAAATTATTCTTGTACCCGCCGGTTACCGAAATAAAAATCTGAGTTCCGTATCGAAACCGAAATAAACTGAAAACCGAAATAGAACCTTTAACCGATATTCTCATTTCGGTACGAACTGGAACCGTTATCGGAACCGATATTCGTTTCGGGATTAATCCCTGCTTTTGTGAAGAAAAAGTTGAGTGGATTTTCATAATTGTAAATGCTTTAATGTTCATAAAAGTATCTTCTATACGATAGTCTAATAGGTTTTTGCCCGATTTTGCCCGAATCCTTAAAATTCTGATTTTTCACAGACAACTTTGAGTTGTTTCGATTTTTTATATAGAAAATGTAACAGTGTACATAATATTGTACGAAGATGTGTATACATATATATGTATAATCAAACGATATTGCAGTTTTGCACGTTTTGGCCAAATTGGTTATATGGTAGCTATATGAAATAGTGTAGTAAATGAAATTACTTTTTTTGTCGGACACTTAAGGAGCTTCAAATACGTATACAAACCGAATTTTAAACAAAAAGTTAGTGAAAGTCGTCCAGATCGGTTATATGGTAGCTATATGAAATAGTGTCGCAAATCGAACCACATTTGGTAGAACACTTAAGGAGCTTAAAATACGTATACAAACCGAATTTCAGTTCGATAGTTTACAAAATAACAAAGTCGGTCGGATAAGTTATATGGTAGCTATATAAAATAATGGTCTAAATTGAGCAAATCCTGTATAATTTTAAAATATTGCTAAAGTAAAACATTTTTTACTGTGTTTACTTCAAGAATTTGTATAATTTTCCCACTGTGCGCCGGTCTTAAGTGTGGGGGGTGGTGGGTGAGTCAGCGAGTGACTTTGTGACTTTTCCAGATCTCAAGCTGACGGCTGACTTTTGGAACTGCTGAACCTTTGCAGATAAGCGCAGACGGCAGTTTTTCTGAGCATGAAATTAACTCTTTCTGCTATTTTCTATAACATCTTTTTTGGTATAAAGTTTTTCGCGACTTTCTGACATTTGTCGTCATATGCAGCAGTCCTCCCACAATCCGTTCGTGTTGCCGTCATAAACGTAGCCTTATTAAAAGTGCAAAACTTTTATACTAGTGCAGACAACAACAACAACAACAACAACAACAACAAGAAGAAACTAACCAAGAAATTATTATCAATGTACGCATAATTCATTAAAACGAGCAACTTTTTTGGTGGCTTGATGACAGTCGGACAAGGAAGAAGTTGGCTGGAGCAAGGAAGACATGCGTTGATGAAGATAATGCCAAAGTGCACTTTGTCATTATATCAAGTCACACACACACACACACACACATATAGCACTCTACACGTACAACCGAAAAAGCGGAAGGAAGGAAGAAACTAACTAACTTTGTTAAAAGTCTCTCTCACTCTCTGCTCTTTCTGCCACTCAAGGCATGTGTGTGTGTTGCGAGTGGGTCGGTCCTTCTCTCACAATGAAGTTATCGTCCAAGTTTTAAGCGTGAACTTTTTGCCACGCCCACACACCCACACGCCCACCGCAGAGTCATTGCATTGAAAATTGGCCTTCTCCTTCCGCCAACCGCCGCGCCGCCTTCGCCTTCTCATCTCATCCGTTGGCTGCATCATAATTCGCTATTAGAAGTCACTTAAAAACTTTTCCAAGTTTTCACTGCAGCTGCCAACATTGTTGTCAGCCTGCCTGCTGCTGCTGATGCAGCCGGTGCCGGGGATAAAGTTTTTTTTTTTTTTTTTGGGCCTTTTTCTCGCCTGCTGTTTGTGGGTGCGGGAGCTGAATATTACATATATTAATTGGCCGGCATGCACTTTTTAATTGAATAATTGTGGGCGCCAATGTGGGCCAAACTGGAGTTGGTTGAAACAAATTCACAGAAAATACCTTGGCAGAAGGAGGGAGAAGGTAGATTGCAAGTAGAGTTGTCTTGAATTTCGTGAACTAGTTCAAATGAACTGGTCATTGAAATGAACTAATGAGCGGGGTGTCTCAAAGTGTGAGCAATAGTTTATTTTTTGAACTATTGTTCATTAAATGAACTTGTTCAAATGAACTAGTCATTGATATGAACTAATGAGCGTGGTCTCAGTGTGTGAACAATAGTTTATTTTTTGAACTATTGTTCATTATATGAACTTGTTCATTATATGAACTTGTTCATTATATGAACTTGTTCATTATATGAACTTGTTCATTATATGAACTTGTTCATTATTTGATAACAAAATGGTTTTTCTCACTAGAACTAGTTTTTATACCTATCGTTCCTATGGCAGCTATATGATATAGTTATCCGATTTTGATAAATTTTTCTAGAATTGTGTGGAAGCATATAAAACTACTATACAACACGATTCGTGACGCTACGATGAAAAACAAAAAAGTTTTTCTCACTAGAACCAGTTTTTAAGCCGATCGTTCCTATGGCAGCTATATGCTATAGTCATTCGATTTTTATAAATTTTCCAGAATTAAGTGGAAGGATATAAAACTAATATATACCACGATTGGTGACGCTACGATAGATAACAAAAAAATTTTCATACTAGAACTAATTTTTGGACCGATCGTTCCTATGGCAGCTATATGATATAGTCATCCGATTTTGATAAATTTTTCCAGAATTGTGTGGAAGCATATAAAACTAATATATACCACGATTGGTGATGCTACGATGGAAAACAAAGAAGTTTATCTCAATAGAACGAGTTTTTGGACCGATCGTTCCTATGGCAGCTATATGCTATAGTCATCCGATTTTGATAAATTTTTCCAGAATTCTGTGGACACATATAAAACTAATATATACCACGATTGGTGGCAATACGATGGAAAACAAAAAAGTTTTTCTGTCTAAAACTAGTTTTTGGACCGATCGTTCCTATAGCAACTATATGCTATAGTGATCGGATTTTGATTAATTTTTGCAGACTTATGTGGAAGCATAAAAAACTAATATATACCACGATTGGTGACACTACGATGGAAAACAAAAAAGTTTTCTTCACTAAAATTAGTTTTTGGACCGATCATTCCTATGGCAGCTATATGATATAGTCATCCGAACCGGCCGATACCGACAAATGTGCAGCCTATGTGTATTTAAAGACTTTTCCTAAAGTTTGTTCAAGTTACCTTTAAAACTGAGGGAGGAGATAGCTTAGAAACAGACGGACATGGACTCTTCTTGTCATGCTGATCAAGAATATATATACTTAATGGGGTCGAAGATGCTTCCTTCTATGCGTTACAAACATTGTGACAATTTTAATATACCCTTCTGCAAGGGTATAAAAATGAACTATCAGCTAGGCTCTGGTTTAGGGCTATAAATTATTTTTAAGCTATAATTAATTTTTTTGAACTAGATCATTTTCAAACAAAAGTTAATTTTTTACTATAGTTCAGTTTCTTTTAGAAAAAAACGTTAACGTAACGTTTTACTATAGTTCATTATTTGAACTAGTTCATTATTTGAACTAGTTCATTATTTGAACTAGTTCATTATTTGAACTAGTTCATTATTTGAACTAGTTCATTATTTGAACTAGTTCTTGAAACTAAAAAAATTAACTTTTCAATCAATGAACTATAGTTCATCAAGAACTTAAAATACAAGAATAGTTCATTATTTAAACAAAGTCAATTTGAACTAGTTCAGTTAAACCGACGAAAAACGTTAACTGTTCATAAATAACTTAAATTATTTGAACTAGTTCATTATTTGAACTAGTTCATTATTTGAACTAGTTCATTTTAAACCTGCAAATTAAAAAAATTAACTATTTCAATCAATGAACTATAGTTTATCAAATAACCTAAAATACAAAAGTGAATAGTTCAGTATAAAATGAACTAGTTTGTCCAAGTCTTACTGATAGAGCTTCCAAAATCTATAGTTCATATTTTAAACTGTTCACTAGTTGACCTTTAGTTAAAAAAAGGAACTAAAGCGCATTATTTGAACTAGTTCATTATTAAAACTAGTTCAATATTAAAACTAGTTCATTTTTTTAAACTATAGTTCATCAAAAAATATGAACTAAGGAACTGGGTAATTAAAATAAACTATATTTTCCCACACTGTCTTATTCGATTTGGGTAAATTCAAAAAAATCTCCTAATGATCCAGCTTTGAACTAATTGATCTTTCCCTAACGAATTCAGCACAAAGCGAAAGCCGTGCCACAAAAAAAAAAAAATTAAAAACAACGAAAAGCGAAAATCAAAAAAAGAAAAGAAAAGGTGGCGACCCAGTTTCCGAAACGATGTTCTTGCAGATCACGAATGTTGTGTGACGGCTATATCAGGGCCATATCTCGCGACATATCTGTCGGCTACGTGACATTGTCTCCAGTCCTCCAGCCACATTGCTCTCTCTCTCTGCAACCCACTGGACACGTTTTGTTTTATCGCCCGTCGAGGTCTTCATAAAGTGTCGCGATATTCATAAAGATAAAACTCGGTTAGTTGTCGTTTAAGACCCCTAAAGCATGTGTGCGTGCTGGCCACGCCCCTGCGTTTACGCATTGTGTCTCATCTTCAGCCATCTTGATGGCGCATCCCTTTTTGTGTGGCAATTAAAATGCCCATTAGGCACTATTAAAATACCATTGGCTACTGGGGCTGATTCTTGGACTTTAAGTGGCCTACTAGAAGGAGGGGGAGGGGAGGGGGGAGCCTTTGAGGCAAAATTTAATGCAATTACATTCAAACGCCCACAACAACAAACAACTCAATTAGAACACGGGAGCAGCGCACAGGTAGCTCCACTTTCAACTACAGGCTACAGGATGGTTGAGTGGGTGGGTGGGTGGGTGGGTGGTTGGGTAACACATCAAAGCGAACCAAACTCAGGTGGCCGGCCAAAAGGGATGGACCCTGAAGTGACTTCAAGTGCTCGAAGCAAACACAGTTGCCAAAGATGAAAACATTTATGAAATTGGTTTTTAAATATTTGCCTTTTAACCAAATGTGGGACAGTGAAAGGATTCAAAAATAGTAAATATATTCCATGAATGACTTACCCTAGTTATGGGCAAATTTTCCATTTTCCAGCGAGTCTGAAATGATATTAAAAATAAGTCACTTATTAGCAGGGACCGTAACTGTTATAACTTTTTGGATAAAAATTTTGAAATAACAATTATTTTCTAATTTTTACATAAAAATTTTAAAATAATCGTTATTCTATGATTTTAAAATACAAATTTTGTTTTAACAGTTAAATGGTAATTTTTATATAAAAATTTTTGAATAACAGTTAAAACTAATTTTTATTATAAAAATTTAAATTAATTTTTATTTTGTAATTTTTATAATAAAAATTACTTTTTAATTGTTATGAAAAATTTTTATTATAAAAATTTTTATAAAAATTACTTATCTAGTAAGCGTTTGTAAATTATAGAATATCTTTGATTGAAGGATACAAGATTTACTTAAACCTACTAGATTAGTAATTTTTATAAAAATTTGTATAATAAAAAAATTTTCATAAAAATTAAAAATTAATTTTTATTATAAAAATTACAAAATAAAAATTAAATTAAATTTTTATAATAAAAATTAGTTTTAACTGTTATTCAAAAATTTTTATATAAAAATTACCATTTAACGGTTAAAACAAAATTTTTATTTAAAAATTATAATATAACAATTTCAAAATTTTTTTGTGATAAAAATTGCAAATAAAAATTTATTACATTTAAGGACTCGCCATTCAAAATTATGAAGATTCATGTACTCCATTTTATCAGGGGATCCATATTTCGTAGTAATTTTTTAACTTCTATAACTGTTATTTTCGGTCCCTGCTTATTAGAAATACTTTCTTTTAAATAATAAATAAATACCAGGCAATCCTCTTGGCTTCTGGTAATCTCCACTGCCAAGATATCAGTATTTTCCCATAAAATCTGTGCCAAAAAAAAAAAACTAAACCCTAAACTGCAAAACTAGCAACGGAATGCAAAAAAAAAAACATTTCACCAACATTTTTGTCAACCGACAGGGCAGCCAAGCGACAAACAACAAACGGAAAACTTTTGCTGCAACGAAAAAGTTCATTTACGTAAATGTTTTTCGGCTGGCGCTTAAGTAATGTGAGAAATTAATCAGCAAATGGATTTTCAATTTCCCATTAACACCGGCAACTTTTGTGTCGCCTTTTCCCTTTTCTCCCAAAAAAAAAAGCATATGTAATCGTCAATGAGCGAGCAGGCGATTGGGGGGGGGGACAACAGCTTACAAATCTTCTTGTCACTGGGCCTGGCGAATATCTATAATTAAGTAATACCATTTGGGCAGAGGCGGCATCTCGCTGGCTAAAGGGGAGGCCAGGCCAAAATCAGGAAACAGGTTGCATCAGTTTGAGCCAAGAGCCAAAAGCATAGCTCACTGGCGGGCTACTGGTTGCTCGTGCTACTGTGTTTGGGTCAGAGTTGCTGGTGGTTGGGTAAGAGATGCTGATCATGATGATGATGATGACATCGTGTTGTTGTATAACAATTAAGTGTGTGTGTGTGTGTGTGTGGGGTAAAGGATCGTGGGAGCATAACATTGAGATGTACATATACGCCCATATGGGCGTGATCAGCCTTAGGTTATAGGTCCATGGATTGGCCCTAAATGCTAGCAAAAGATTCTTTGAAAGCTTGAGCTTTAAAGTGGCAACAATTTGACTGTCAAAGCCCAGACACTTGATTTTACTGTGACACCACGAGCATGTTGCAATTTTTGGAATCGGAAGATTTTTTTGGTAGGGGTAAAATTCCAATTTCAAAACTCAAAACTCTAAGCAATCGCCTGGCCAATTTTGGCATTTCAATTAAATTTGGTACTATGTTTTAGACCACTTGACCTTTAGGGTGTTTTCCAACAGTATTTTTCAACACTGTTTTCCTAAAACTATTTTCCAACACTGTTTTCTAAAAACTGGTTTCCAACACTGTTTTTCAACACTGTTTCCAGCACTGTTTTTCAACACTGTTTTAGGCACTGATTTCCAACACTGTTTCCAACACTGTCTTCCAACACTGTTTTCCAAAACTGTTTTCCAACACTGCTTCTCACACTGTTTTCCAACACTACTTTCCTACACTGTTTTCCAACACTGTTTTCCAACACATGTTTCTCATCGAAGCCTCGTAAGTGTTAACCACACTCACACTTTTTTTTTAGACAGGAAAAATCTGAGCGCTTAGTCAATGTATTTTTCATAATGACTGCCATTGAGACTCGTTTATGGTTAGGGCCACAAAACAATGTTGAGTAAAGTGTTATCGGTGTTATTTGGTATCCCATACCACATATAAAATACCATCATATCTTGTTCCAGGGGAACGAAACAAATTTTTAAGGCTCCTGGGAATTTTAGTATACAAAAATTGAGTATGTATCGTGGAACACATGGTAAGAGCGCAGCTCTTTACGACGAAAAATCAGAATCAAAATAAGAATTCTTGCATAAGAAAATAAAGTTATTTTATTATTATTATTTTATATAAAATGTTGTTGGAAAATAGTGTTCCTGTACCAGTCACAGATCCCTGATCACAGAACCTTGATCCCGGATACAAGATCCCTGATCCCAGATCCCAAATCCCAGATCCCTGATCCCAAATCCCTGATTCCAGATCCCTGATCCGAGATCACTAATCCCTGATCCTAGATCCGAGATCCCTAATTCCTGATCGCAGATCCGAGATCCATTCTAGATCACAGATCCGAGATACCTGATCCCAGATCCCTCATCCCACATCCCTGAACCCAGATCACAGATCCCTGATCCGAGATCCCAGATTCGAGATCCATTCTAGATCACAGATCCCTGATCCCAGACACCTGATCCCAGATCCCTGATCCGAGATCCCTTATCCCTGATCCTAGATCCGAGATCCCAGATCCGAGATCCATGCCAGATCCCAGATCCGAGATCCATCCCAGATCCCTAATTCCTGATCGCAGATCCGAGATCCATTCTAGATCACAGATCCGAGATACCTGATCCCAGATCCCTTATCCCACATCCCTGAACCAAGATCACAGATCCCTGATTCGAGATCCCAGATCCGAGATCCATTCTAGATCACAGATCCCTGATCCCAGACACCTGGTTCCTGATCCCAAATCCCTGATCCGAGATCCCTGATCCCTAATCCCAGATTCCTGATCCCAGATCCCTGATCCTAGATCCCAGATGTGAAATCCATCCCAGATCCCTGATCCCAGATCACTGATCCCTTCAGATCCCGAGATCCATTCTGATCCCTGATCCCAGACACGTGATCCCAGACACCTGATCCCTGATTCCTGATCCCAGATCCCTGATCCGAGATCCCTGATTCCAGATTCCTGATCCCAGATCCCAGATCCCTGATTCGAGATCCGAGATCCCTGATCTCAGATACTTGATCCCAGATCCCTGATACCAGATCACAGATGCCTTCAGATCCTGAGATCCATTCCGATCCCTGATCCCAGACACCTTTGTGCCTAATTACACTAGTTTACAAAATTTGAAAAAAGTACCCATTTCTTAAGTATTTGGAATGCTGAACTCAAAGATCAATTTCAAACGATTTTTTGTAGTTTTTTCGGTAGTTACTCTGACGTTTAAAGCCCTATCTCGAGTTAAAAACTTAAGATGGATTCAAACAAGGTATGAATTTAATGGGTTTTAAATTTCCAAAAATCTATTAAAGGTCATTTTTCAATCGGTTTAATTGTTTAAAATTGTTTTTTTTTTAAATTTGCTAAAAAATTTTTTCCAATAATCCCTAAATTATTTTTTTCTTTTGTGCTTTCTAAGAAGAAAATAAGGTATTGATAGAGAAAATTATGGATTAATACAGAAGTTGAAGGCAATTAAGTGAAAGTAAGTACAAAGAGTCAAATTAAGGTATGGTAGGTACCCTAACATTTTACGCCCTATCTAGAGTAAAAAACTTTACATGGAGTCAAGCAAGGTATTAACTTAAGAGGAATTTAAATGCCAATAATCTAGCAAAAGAAAATTTTTTAATCGGTTTCATAGTTTCAAGGCTACAAGCAAAAAAAAAAAAAAAAAAAAAAAAATTAAAAATAAATTATTTTGAAACTTCTTCAAAGAAAATAAGGTAAGAAAATCTATGGATAAATAGCCAAGTTAAGATGAATTCTGTGAAAGTTGTAAGGCTTAAATTTGACTATTTTATTTTTTTTTTTTTTTTTTTTTTTTACCCTTTATTGTTATATAGTTTTTATTTTTTTTTTTTGTTGTGTCCTTTTTTATTAGTTTGATTTTTTATTTTTATTAAATATAAAATTTGTGTGTTTTTTTTTCAAATTTTTCGGGCACTTACATTTTTTTTTCCAAAATCTCTACAAATATATATATAAATATTTTTGTTCTATTTCTTTGACACTAAACTTATTGTGTTGTCTAATCAACTGTCCAAATCATTACTGGCATTTACTGCCTGTCTTTGCCGCTTTGTCCTTGCATTATTCAGTGGCTGTCCGGAGTTTTTTACTTGGGGAGATTCTTGGGATTGGTCAAAAACGCATGATTTGAATTGTCTGGCAAAAGTTGTCTGCAGCTTCAACTTTGCTTTGCACCTTATGTGACAGCTATGCAGACGTCTCGAAACTTGAATTTGTTGTCGGCAAATGAATGAATGAATGAAAGGAAGAAGGAACAGAAAAAAAAAAAACACGAAGGAATCCACTCACACATATATATATCTATGGCCTGTCCTCTGTGTGTGTGTGTATGCAAAATGCAAAAGTTTTGCCAGTAAATCTTTGCAAGTGGCACATAAACTTTGGCAAGCAAACTTTTGTATTTTTTTTTTTTTTTTTGAAAGCACGAATCTAGAAAAAATGATACAGTGCCAAAAGACAGAAAGGAAAGCGAAAAGTGCCAAAGAAAAACTTTAATACAAAAAGGCAAAGAGCAGGCCAAAAAAGCTTTTGCAATTTACAGGCCCTAAGGAAACTCATGAATTTCGAGTATTTGATTTATGAGTATTTGAGCTATGATCTATCTGAAAATGATTCACCTGGAACCGCTGCTGCTGCCCCCATTAAGTGTTGCAGTTGCAATTCGTGGCAACACTCTCAATTGTAATTAAGCCAAAGGGGCCACCAAAAACCAAACCAAAGACGGTTGCGTCAGCTTCGGAGTCATCGACAAGGTCGTCGGTCGTCGGCGTCTGTCATTAAGCCCCCAATCGAATATAAATGCTTAACGAGTGACAACCCAAAAGTGCATGGTTGCTTTCAAATAGGTAAACCACGGATCATCTTCATCATCATTAACCCAAAACACAATCTATATATCTTTCCATCAACATTTTGAACTAATTGTGGAGACACCTTGTCCAAGAAATACCCCATCTAATGTTAACACAATGGAATTGAATTAAATGGAATGTTGCATTGCGGAAGTCCAACTCAATTATGGAATGCATTTAGAAGAGTAATGACTGGGTGAGCTTATACCCTAACCTAACTTAAGCAAGTTACTCATGAGAAGAAAGACGCTACCATTGATAACAAAAAAGTTTTTCTCACTAGAACTAGTTTTTATATTGATCGTTCCTATGGCAGCTATATGCTATAGTCATCCGATTTTGATAAAAAATTTTAGAATTATGTGGAAGCATATAAAACTAATATATACCAAGATTGGTGACGCTACGATGGAAAACAAAAAAGTTTTTCATACTAGAACTAATTTTTAAACCGACCTTTTATATGGCAGCTATATGCTATAGTCATCCGATTTTGATAAATGTTTCCAGAATTGTGTGGAAGCATATAAAACTAATATATACCACGATTGGTGATACTACGATGGAAAACAAAGAAGTTTATCTCACTAGAACGAGTTTTTGGACCGATCGTTCCTATGGCAGCTATATGCTATAGTCATCCGATTTTGATAAATTTTTCCTGAATTGTGTGGAAGCATATAAAACTAATATATACCACGATTGGTGATGCTACGATGGAAAACAAAAAAGTTTTTCTCACTAGAACTAGTTTTTGGACCGATCGTTCCTATGGCAGCTATATGCTATAGTCATCCGATTTTGATAAATGTTTCCAGAATTGTGTGGAAGCATATAAAACTAAATATACCACGATTGGTGATACTACGATGGAAAACAAAGAAGTTTATCTTACTAGAACGAGTTTTTGGACCGATCGTTCCTATGGCAGCTATATGCTATAGTCATCCGATTTTGATAAATTTTTCCTGAATTGTGTGGAAGCATATAAAACTAATATATACCACGATTGGTGATGCTACGATGGAAAACAAAAAAGTTTTTCTCACTAGAACTAGTTTTTGGACCGATCGTTCCTATGGCAGCTATATGCTATAGTCATCCGATTTTGATAAATTTTTCAGAATTGTGTGAAAGCATATAAAACTAATATATACCACGATTGGTGACGCTACGACGCAAAACAAAAAAGTTTTTCTCACTAGATCTAGTTTTTGGACCGATCGTTCCAATGGCAGCTATATGCTATAGTCATCCGATTTTGATACATTTTCCTGAATTATGTGAAATCGTATAAAACTAATATATACCACGATTGGTGACGCTACGATGGAAAACAAAAAAGTTTTTCATACTAGAACTAATTTTTAAGCCGACCGTTTATATGGCAGCTATATGCTATAGTCATCCGATTTTGATAAATTTTTCTAGAATTGTGTGAAAGCACATAAAACTAATATATACCACGATTGGTGATGCTATGATGGAAAACAAAAAAGTTTTTCTCACTAGAACTGGTTTTTAGACCGATCGTTCCTATGGCAGCTATATGCTATAGTCAACCGATTTTTATCAATTTTTCCAGAATTATGTAAAAGCATATAAAACTAATATATACCAGGATTGGTGACGCTACGATGGAAAACAAAAAAGTTTTTCTCACTAGATCTAGTTTTTGGACCGATCGTTCCTATGCCAGCTATATGATATAATCATTCGAACTTTTGTCGTTCCACCTGCATGGAATTTATGTTGATTCTCTTTATCTACCCACAAAATAGAGCATTTACATTTCAACTTAATGTAAAAGTCGTTCGACTGCCTTTCATTAGGCTTTTTTGGTAATTTAAAGCTTTTCGGTCATCAAATTGAGAGATGACCACAAACTGTGTCTGCCTTTGTCATAATCTTCTTAATTAAACTGAATTTTGGAATTACGATTTTTCATTTGTCAGAAGAAATGTCATTTATTATCAAACGATTTATCGATGTTGCTCAGATTGCTTAGTGCTTGTTGCACCATTAAAATCAGGCCCCCCCCCCCCCCCACACACACACCAGCATATTCCGCATAATTTTCAATAAAGAAAAAGGAAAATAACAAAAAAAATGTGAAGGCGGATTGGCAGAAATTACATTTAAAATTGAAAAACGCTCGACGCTCCTTTCGCACATTTCGCAGCCACTTCCGATGGTACAAACAGCCATTAGCACCTCGTCGCTACCTTCCTGGTGGTATATAGCTAAGGGGTTGGGACTTACAAGATTTATGTGCCTTATGTGCCAAGAGGTGAGGTGAAGAGGGCGGACGGGCAAGGCGCAGGCAATATGCTAACAAATTTCCCAGCGCAATTTTTCATATGCATAAAATGTGCTCTCGATTTTTGTTGTAAAAATATATATATATATATATATATATATATGAACCTTATTTTTGCTGCATACTGTTGATTTTTCCTACATGATGCTGCTGTTGTTGTTGTTGTTGTTAGAAAAAAGCAATTTAAACTTTTTCATTTACTGACGTACGAGGGTTGCCTTTTATATTTCGGGGACTAGCAAAGTTTTGAGCAAACGGAAAAATGGACGGAAAATTGTGCATGGAATAAAATATTATCATGTGAAATCCACCCTCAGGGTGAGAAAATGACCGAAAAGTTCAATAAGGAAGAAATATTTTTCAGGATAGTATGCAAAATAATATTGGAAAATCCACCCCCAGGGTGGGAAAATGAACGGAAAATTGCATCTGGTAATAAAAAAGTATTATTCAGCCGATTGATTTTAAGCTCAGTTTTGGCATGTGATTTCCCAATGTTGGAAAATCCGCTCGCAGGTTGGGAAAATGCCCGGAAAAGTCTATATGGAAAAAATATTTTTCATCCAATAGACTTTAAACTCGTTTGAAGAGCATAAGTATGTAAAATAAAATGACCAGCCATTTTCCGATTTTGGAAAATTCAACCCTCAGGTGGGAAAATGGATGGAAAATTGCATATGGAAAATAACTATTTTTCATCCGATTGACTTTAAACTTGGTTTATATGGATATAAGCAAACAAAAAATATGTATGTTTGAGAAAATGGCCGGAAAATGGAGAAAAATACGGAAATTATTATACAACTGATTTCCCAATGTGGGAAAATCCGCTCGCAGGTTGGGAAAATGCCCGGAAAAGTCTATATGGAAAAAATATTTTTCATCCAATAGACTTTAAACTCGTTTGAAGAGCATAAATATGTAAAATAAAATGACCAGCCATTTTCCGATTTTGGAAAATTCAACCCTCAGGTGGGAAAATGGACGGAAAATTGCATATGGAAAATAACTATTTTTCATCCGATTGACTTTAAACTTGGTTTATATGGATAATAAGCAAAAAAAATATTGTATGTTTGAGAAAATGGCCGGAAAATGGAGGAAAACACGGAAAATTATTATACAACTGATTTTCCAATGTTGGAAAATCCATTTACAAGCAAAATGATGAACGAAAAGAAAATGTTTTCTTTCTCTGATAGACTGAATGCTTAATAATTAGACATGTAATATTCCGATTTGGGGAAAACCCGTCTGAAGGGTCGGAAAATTATCCGATCTGGAAGAATAATTTTCTCAATCGACAACAAAGGTATGAAAATTGGGTAAATGTATGGGTACAAGACTCAATCATTATGTTTGAGCAATTCTAAATAGAATTTTCGATTTGTTAGCCTAATGGGAAAATTATTAACTAATTATGGAAATTCACATCAAGGTTGGGAAACGAAAGAACCGTGGTATTTGAGGCGATGTTTGTGAAAATGAATTAAAAATAATTTAAAATTCGAGTATCTTAACGATTTTGATATATTTATGACGGACCCTATACATAAATCTCTGCTACCGATTGACTGATTGATTATTTGACGCGCAGGATAAACGTCCTAGCCCAAAGAGCTAAAAAGGCATATGGTTAAATATTAGCTGAATCTAAATGATCTAATCTGATCTAAATATCAAATGGAGATTTGTCGTAATTGGAAAATCCACCCTCTAGGGGTGGAAATACATCCGTTTTGATCACCTTTCTAGTACTATTCCTAACCAACTGATTCAAAATCAATGTCAGACACACCGGAAATATTAATCCAGCCTTTGCCAATTCACATGCAAGACTTCACGAACAGCAGCAGAATGCCTGCAGCATTCAATCAGTGCTGTTCAATGAGAGAACATATTCCTCCCCCCTCCATTGTTTTTTTGCAACACTTTTACAATTTATGCGCCCAAAACCGACAACCGTTGTGCAACCGCAACACCCGACCGCCCCACCCTCCCCAAACTTGCACAGAACTGCCCTAGAATAGCGCGGACTGCCAAACTAACTTCAAACTCACAATATAAACACATAAATCCTTTGCACTGATACACACAGATTCCGTTAGAAAGGGAACTGAAGGTATTTTCTAGTGCCAGCAGCAACTTTTGCGTACCACAACAACAACAACAACAATAACAACAAATGCAGCCTCGATGGCTGCTTTGGGGGCCATTCAAAAAATATTATTGGGGCGTTCGACTGGGCGTGGCCAAACAACAAGGACAACAACTGGATTTGGGGTAGGAGAAGGAAGACAACAAAAAGTTGCACCTTTTTTTTTTAATGATGAAACGTTTAGTTTTTTTTTTATACATTGAAAACTTGTCGATGGCAAAAGTTAAATTATTACAGCATGAAGAACAACAACAAACTTGAGGTCATTTTACATGCATAATGAATGGACGGAGGAGGTTAAAGGTGTAATGAGTTGAATCAAATTTTATATTAATTATTCCTGGTCTAGAATCTTTTTATACCCATGAAAAATGTTTAAAAAAGGATTTATACAACCCTATAAAGTAATATACAGAGTGATTCAATAAAGTATTGGTACAGTACGCTAGAAGTTCGAAAATTGATTATTTATCTGCTCTAACAGCTAAAACCTTAAGGCAAAATTGGAACTATCGATTAGAGGTCTGATAAAAGTGTTGGAAACTTTATAAATGAGGGAAGAATAAAACGCCAATATAGATCAGATGGGCTAAGTGGGCTGTTGGCATTATATTTAGTGACAAATCAAAGTTGTATCACAAAAAAATTTTAAAAAATTAAAACAGTGTTGGAAAATAATATTGAAATATTGATGAATTCCAGTGTTGAAAAGCAGTGTTAAAAAAAACAATGATGAAAAACAGTGTTGGTAAACAGTTTTGAAAAACAGACTTGGAAAACAATGATAAAAAACAGTGTTGGTAAATAGTTTTGAAAAACAGAGTTGAAAAAAACAATGATATAAAAACTGTGTGGGAAAATAATATTGAAATATTGATGAATAATAGTGTTGGAAACAACGTTGAAAAGCAGTGTTAAAAAAACAATGATGAAAAACAGTGTTGGTAAATAGTTTTGGAAAACAGAGTTGGAAAACAATGATAAAAACAGTGTTGGTAAATAGTTTTGAAAAACAGAGTTGGAAAACAATGAGGATAAACAGTGTTGGTAAATAGTTTTGGAAAACAGTGTTGGAAAACAATGATACAAAACAGTGTTGGAAAAAAATGGTAAAATGCAGGTGGTGGAAAAAGCAATGTTGAAAAGCAGTATTAGAAAATAGTGTTGGAAAACAATGTTGAAAACAGTGTTGGAAAAAATGTTAGACAGTGTTGGAAAACAATATAGGATAATAGTGTTGAAAAACAGTGTTGTACAACACCCAATGTCAAAAACAATGTTAAAAACAGTGTTGATAAATAGTTTTGGAAAACAGAGTTGGAAAACAATGATCAAAAACAGTGTTGGAAAACAATGCAGTGAAATGCTGTGGGAAAAGCAATGTTGAAAAGCAGTGTTAGAAAATAGTGTTGGAAAATAATTTTAAAAAGCAGTCTCAGAAAAATGAAATGTTGAAAACTGTGTTGAAAAAAAATGTTAGACAGTGTTGGAAAACAATGTAGGATAAAAGTGTTGAAAAACAGTGTTGTACAACACCCAATGTCGAAAACAATGTTAAAAAACAATGTTGATAAATGATTTGTGGAAAACAGAGTTGGAAAACAATGATAAAAAACAGTCTTGGAAAACAATGCAGTGGTGGAAAGCAATGTTGAAAAGCAGTGTTCGAAAATAGTGTTAGAAAATAATGTAAAAAGCAGTTTTAAAAAAATTGTGTTGGAAAACAATGTTGAATACAGTGTTGGAAAACATTTTTAGACAGTGTTGGATTATAGTGTTGAAAAACAGTATTGAAATACAGTGTTGCACAACACTTAATGTCGAAAACAGTGTTGGTAAATAAAAAAAATTTAGTTATTAGTGTTGTATAATAGTGTTGTAATTGGAGCGATTGCTTGGAGTGTATGCTTAGTCCGTTTGAGCGTTATGTGTTACCAAAATATCTGCCGCACCATATTTCCGTACCAAAATTTGTAAAAAAAAAAAACAAAAAAATATGTGCTGCAAATTATCCATTCCTATCCGCTGAGCGATCAGTGGCATCTACTTAATTTCTTCTATCTCCTGTTTGATCGCCTAACAATTTCATAATCCAGTTCATGCTAACTTCCATCATTCCACCATCCATTAACGCGGCCTAGCCTACGGCTAACGACCGATTTTCGTTGCACGGAATGTGCCCATCCATTTAAATGGCCATTCCACCCCGCTTGCCATACCTATAAATGGGCACATAGTTAACAGCAGTGGCAACAACAGCAGCAACAACAACAACAACAATAATATCTATATCGATGTGCATTTGGCGCCTCTGACTTTGGCGTCACTAAATCAATGTTGGTATTGTGCATTGTTTGACCCCGCGGTGAGAGGCTAGGCTAGCGGCAAAGGCCGTCAATTTTGTTACCAAACCAAACCAAAAAAAAAAACGAAAAAAAAACTCATCTTTCGCAATGCAACCAAACGAAATGTAATTGACGCGCGCTGCTTAGTCTAGCACCACCTCCACCTCCGCCTCCTCCGCCATCCTCGCTGTTGTCTATCATCATTTAAATGCTGATTGTCGGTTTGTGGCAGCATTGGCGCGGGTGCTGGCTGCGGCTTGGCTTACTGCATCAACGGGTGGTCGAGGTTTTTGGGAAATTGCATTGGGAAAGTGTTGCGAGTGCAACGTATCGAATTAGGTGGCGCTAATTAGATGACATCGGAATGGGGGGCGGCGCAACCTCACCTTATGGCACAGAAATAGAATCGAGAAACAACCCTCCAAAGGGACAATCGGTAACTAGGACTCCCCTTGGGCTTATTTAATGCTTCAGCGCGCCAGGCTGCAGCAACTGGAAGCGGCAAAAAGGGTCGCCTTTAAAAAAATGCACATAATTAAAATTTATGACCTGGAGAGGAGCTTAAATAAAGACACAGCCAAGCCAGTCGAACAGCTAGGGTTCGCCTTTGACCAGCGTGGCATGGCTTCAAGGTGTTTTCCGCTTCAAAGAGGCCACACCGAATGCAGAACAATCAAATGAAATTTATATGTACGGTTGTGGAGCGAACGAACAGCGGCGGCCGAGCTGCCAATGGGAATACGCACTAACAAAAAAAAGGCGAAATGAAAATAAAAAAGGAAAATTCTCGAGCTCCGGGCCACGATATAGAGACTTAAACAATGCATGGCACTATGGTACTATGGTCTTTATTAGTTTTCCTCTACTTAGTCTTAGCATAGGCAATAATTTTAGACGGGACTGTATACCTCTTAAAAATCGGAATTGAAAAGGAACGAGATGTCAAAAATGTTTTCAATACCCTTGCAGTTTTTAAAAGACGCTACCATTGACAACAAAAAAGTTTTTCCCACTAGAACTAGTTTTTGGACCAACCGTTTATATGGCAGCTATATGCTATAGTCAACCGATTTTGATAAATTTTTCCAGAATTATGTGGAAGCATATAAAACTAATATATACCAAGATTGTTGAAGCTACGCTGAAAAACAAAAAAGTTTTTCTCACTAGAACTAGTTTTTGGACCAACCGTTTATATGGCAGCTATATGCTATAGTCAACCGATTTTGATAAATTTTCCCAGAAATATGTGGAAGCATATAAAACTAATATATACCAAGATTGTTGAAGCTACGATGAAAAACAAAAAAGATTTTCCCACTAGAACTAGCTTTTGGACCGAAAGTTTATATGGCAGCTATATGCTATAGTCAACCGATTTTGATAAATTTTTCCAGAATTATGTGGAAGCATATAAAACTAATATATACCAAGATTGGTGACGCTACGATGGAAAACAAAAAAGTTTTTCTCACTAGAACTAGCTTTTGGACCGACAGTTTATATGGCAGCTATATGCTATAGTCAACCGATTTTGATAAATTTTTCCAGAATTGCGAGGAAGCATATAAAACTAATATATACCAAGATTGGTGACGCTACAATGGAAAACAAAAAAGTTTTTCTCACTAGAACTAGTTTTTGGACCGACCGTTTATATGGCAGCTATATGCTATAGTCAACCGATTTTGATAAATTTTTCCAGAATTGTGAGGAAGCATATAAAACTAATATATACCAAGATTGGTGACGCTACAATGGAAAACAAAAAAGTTTTTCTCACTAGAACTAGTTTTTGGACCGACCGTTTATATGGCAGCTATATGCTATAGTCAACCGATTTTGATAAAATTTTTCCAGAAATATGTGGAAGCATATAAAACTAATATATACCAAGATTAGTGACGCTACAATGGAAAACAAAAAAGTTTTTCCCACTAGAACTAGCTTTTGGACCGAAAGTTTATATGGCAGCTATATGCTATAGTCAACCGATTTTGATAAATTTTTTCAGAATCATGTGGAAGCATATAAAACTAATATATACCACGTTATGACACACGAAAACAAAAAGTTTTTCTCACCAGAACTAGCTTTTGGACCGACGTTATATCAGATATATATGAACGTTTTGATCAATTTTTCCAGAATTACGAGGACAAAAACAAATATACCAAGATTGGTGAAGCTACGATGAAAACAAAAAAGTTTTTCTCACTAGAACTAGCTTTTGACCAACGTTATATGGCAGCATAGTATAGTCAACCGATTTTGATAAATTTTCCAGACTTATGTGGAACATATAAAACCAATATATACCAGATTGGTGACGCTACAATGAAAACAAAAGTTTTTCCCACTGAACTAGTTTTTTGACCGACCGTTTATATGGCAGCTATATGCTATAGTCAACCGATTTTGATAAATTTTTCCAGAATGGCGAAGAAGCATATAAAACTAATATATACCAAGATTGGTGACTCTACGATAGAAAACAAAAAAGTTTTTCATACTAGGACTAGCTTTTGGACCGACAGTTTATATGGCAGCTATATGCTATAGTCAACCGATTTTAATAAACTTTTTTGGAATTATGTGAAAGCATATAAAACTAATATATACCAAGATTGGTGACGCTACAATGGAAAACAAAAAAGTTTTTCTCACTAGAACTAGCTTTAGGACCGATCGTTCCTATGGCAGCTATATGCTATAGTCATCCGATTTTAATAAATTTTTTCGGAATCATCTCATTTAATAGGCCGAATTTAGTCTAAATAACAGCCAGAGGCAGTTCAAAAGCTGCACTGTTTGGTGCGGTTTGTGGGCCAGCGGCAACATTTTTAAAAATTAAGGGAAATGTTTGCCCAAAAAGCAAGAATTGAACTTGAAATTGAACAAATCATGGACCAATATTGAGAGGCGAGTTAGGTGAGCATTTAATCTCTTTACAAGTTCCCAAACCTCTTAAGAGTGTTAATATTTAATAAATTTATACTTTATCGCTGGACTTAAACTTTGATCCGCGGACACCGCTTTTAGTTCCACCGTATCAGCCACTGCCATGGCCATTCCGCTTGACATCCTGGCTCCTCTGCTCGTCTTGGTTTGCGGGTGGAGCACAAGGTCAAAGTAATTATAAGTAAACAAAGTTAGAGGCAAGCTGAGACGTCCTTTTGCTGCTGCTGTTGTTGTTGTTGTTGTTGTTTTGCCGTGTCAGGCTAAATAAAATGGAACGTAACGTAAAAGGAAGATGCGGAAGAGAAACCTTATTAAGTCCGGTCCCATCTATTGAGTGAGTATTAAGCAAGGAAGACAGGTGACAGGGCAGTGGTTTTCTTTTACTCTTGCTGTTGCTGCTGCTGCTGCTGTTGTTGACGGCGTCGTTCCTTTCGTCGTCGACGACTATCTTGCCACAAACGCTCCATTAGACACTGTCCCCGCTTCAGATGCATACAGATCTCCACCAGTTCCCTGAGCAGTTCATGTTCCTCCTGCTTTTCCTTGATTAAGGCGTCACGGCGTTGCCTTTCGCCCTGCTCCACCTGCTGATTGCGCAAACGTTCGCGATCTTCACCTCCGGGCATACGTATGCCCAGGCTTTGGCGTAAACGTGAAGCCTGTTTGGGTAACACGTAACTGCGACGATTGGTGGGTGACCAGCGCAAAGCTTTAACCGCCCGCTCCATTACCCAGGGAGCCAGGTTGCGCTGCTGACGCTTCAGTTCCCGCTCGGCCTCCGCCCGAGGTAAAACCTCATAAAACAACAGCACATTCTCGGGGGTCATCGAGGCGGGTAACTGTTTTTCTGAAGATTCAGGCTTCATGTCTCGGCGTCTACTCTTCACATAGAGATCGATAAAGAATTGTGCCACGCGTACAATTTCCTCATAATTTCCATCCATCAGCTCCTGGTCGTGCAGTTCATGCTCAATCTGCAACATCTTCAGCGAGGCTTTAAGCAGTTGATAGTTTTTGAGCCAATGATCCATGATCCCATCGTCATAGTAAACCAACTGCATGTGTATACTGCCGGGATAAATGCGATGCAGAAGACGACACCAGGCGGATCCATTGCGCAACTGATGCAACGATATGTAATGACTTGAGAGCAAAGAATTGATCCCCTCAAGAATGTGTGGCGTCTCGGGGGGTGTGGACTGAGCGTGTATTGGTGTCTTTGGTCGATACATTTGTATGTATGAAAGTGGCAATGAAAAGGATTGAAGAGTGTAAGAAAAAGTGTTCCTAACCAATTTGTTTGTTACAAATTTTGTGGTTTGACCAGATGAGAGGAAACTTTGTGTGTGGAGACAAATTGTGCCATTTGCATCAAGGACTACTAGAAGGGGGAACAAATCAAACAAGAGCAACAAAACAAAACAAAATGCTTTCAGATCAAAGTCAACAGATTAAAATCTACAGATTGAAATCTACAGATCAAAATCTATAGATCAAAATCTATAGATCAAAATCTACAGATCAAAATTCAGATCAAAATCTACAGATCAAAATCTAAAGATCAAAATCTACAGATCAAAATCTACAAATCAAAATCTACAAATCAAAATCTGCAGATCAATATATTCAGATCAAAACTAAGATCAAAATCTATAGATCAAAATCTGTAGATCCAAATCTATAGATCAAAATCTACAGATCAAAATTCAGATCAAAATCTACAGATCATATTCTACAGATCAAAATCCACAAATCAAAATCTACAGATCAAAGTCCACAACACAAAATCTAGAGATCAAAATCTATAAATCAAAATCTGCAGACCAATATATTTAGATCAAAATCTATAGATCAAAATCTGCAGACCAAAATCTATAGATCAAAATCTGCAGATTAAAATCTATAGATCAACATCTACAGATCAAAATCCACAAATCAAAATCTTCAGATCAAAATCTACAAATCAAAATCTGCAGATCAATATATTCATATCAAAACTCAGATCAAAATCTATAGATCAAAATCTGCAAATCAAAATCTACAGATCAAAATCTATAGATCAAAATCTGCAGATCAAAATCTTTAGATCAAAATTCAGATCGAAATATTCAGATCAAAATCTACAGATCAAAATCCACAAATCAAAATCTACAGATCAAAATCTACAAATCAAAATCTACAAATCAAAATCTGCAGATCAAAATCTACAAATCAAAATCTGCAGATCAATATATTCATATCAAAACTCAGATCAAAATCTATAGATCAAAATCTGCAAATTAAAATCTATAGATCAAAATCTATAGATCAAAATCTGTAGATCAAAACCTTTAGATCAAAATTCAGATCAAAATCTACAGATCAAAATCTATGGATCAAAATAAGTATTTCACTTAATTTTTTTTCGATAGACAGAGAATTTAAGTGCTAATCGGTCATTAGGCTTCTTGTGTTGAAATTCACACTATTTATAGCCGAAGCCAAGCGCTCGGCTGGCAGTGAGCTTCCTGGTGTAGTAAGTCATGCCAATGCCAAGTCGCAAAGCGCTGGCAATTTTCAAAATATATTCGATATGCGATATATTGCTCTTGAAAAATAGTCTAATAATAATATATTGTTTTTTATTTTTTTTATTTTCCAGCATACCTAATCAAAAGAAGCGATTTTCGTCTATGGGGTACTTTTGTACCCCAGTACATTTTATAAAATTCCATTAAATTTAAATGGTTTTGTAAAGTTTCTATAAATTTATTAAACTAAATGTTGATTTTAGGTCGGATATACGATAAAAACCGATAATTATACTATATATCTTCTTTTTTTCAACAAAAATATGGATTTTTCAATATATCAATATTATTTCCAGTATCTCTAGTCTAAACAAACATTTATTGTCTTTGGGGTACATTTGTACCCCAGTACAATTTAAGTGGATTTTGAATGTTTTTATATTTTTATGAAATCAAACGATGTATTTTGGTAAATTAGACTGCTTAACAGAACACTTTTGGATCAATATATATATATATATAAATGTAAAGATATACCGTAATAGATTTTTCCGCTCTTCCGAAATTCATAAAATAAGTTAACAGTTAGGTGTCGACTGGGTTAAAAAATTAGTTAACCTGTTCAGAAAAATGGGGGTACGGAACAAATAAATAAGAAAAACTATTTTGAATTTAGAAAAATCAGGACCGATTAATTGATAGAGTGTGTATGCAAATTATATAATTGCTAGTTCAGTTATCGATAGAAAATCAAAAGCAACCATGTCTTTTCGATATATCAAGAAGCAACCCTTGAATAAACAAACCAGGCCTACTGAGAGTTATCGAAAAAAACTGTTTTATTTGACAAGTAGTGTTGGAAAGCACACAAAACATTGCCAATGACAAACTTTAGACGTCATTAAATACCATTCCGGAGAGTTTGTTATCATCATGAAATTCGTAACATTTCTATGCATCTATCTAAGACAACGTTTACAGACTAAGTAAGATCATTTGATAGTTGAATACATTTCTCATGTATATATATTTATTCTAGGCCCTGTCAGCCGCATGGCCAAGCTCATTGTTTGCCTTGCCAGTGCCTGCGACGTCGCCAACAAATTACCGCCCCACCCGTCCCAGATGTCTACACTCAAGCCGGACTCTACTCTGCTGCCGTCAGCGATGAGGAATCTGAATCGGAAATGGAACTGACTACGGTTTAAACCACACTCTTGCTTTATTCACTCCGATCAACAAAATATATATAGAACTTTTGAATTTGAATTGACTGCAAAAAGGCCACATTAATGCCCGCCCAGGGCCACACGTAAATGAGCTCGAAGATGGCCAAGATATCGCTGCAGCAGATACACCAATTTGGTGCGCTCCAACAATATCTCGGCCAGTCCCCAGAGCTCACACTCGGCGGTTGGCTGAATCTCCAGCTCCCAGGGCAGCAGGTGCCAGCGACTGAGAAAGGCGCCCAGCGCCTCCACATGGCACCACACCCTCAGTAGGGTGGCCTCCAGTGTCACACAGATGACAAGCAGCTCGAACAGCTGGCGAAAGGGTCGCTGCTGTGACTTCAACTGCAGGAAAGCATTGCTCAGAGCCAGGCCAAAGATGAGTATGAAACTGCTGCTGCCGCTGAGTGAGGGCAATTGGCAGAGCCGTTCATAGCCGCTGGCCAAGAGATATGATGACATGGTCAAGGGGTCGACCTTCGCAGGCATCCAAAAAAAACAAAAAACACAACCAAAACCAGAATTGAATCAAATGTCTGTCCGTCCGCCTTTCTCGTTGATCAATATTAGAAATTATTTAGAAAAAAACATTTGTAGCGATCAGAAATAGAAAACAAAGTCATGGCCATGGCATCTGCCAAAGTGGAAAGTGACCAATCCATGTGCAGACGCTCCAAATGTGTCACAATGAGTTGACACTTTAGTTTAACTTTTTTTTTTTTGTTCAACATAAGTTAAAAATAAACAACAAACAATAAACGGTTGTCTACTAAGAGTAGCTGAAGCAGAAGTTGAAATTGTACAAAAGAGAGTGTTGCCTTTCGGCATATTGCATAAGCTGCAAATGGAACGGAAATGAACAGATGATTACACTAGTTAACAAAAAAAAATATTTTAAATACCCTTGCAGTTTTTTAAAGACGCTACCATTGATAACAACAAAGTTTTTCATACTAAAACTAATTTTTGGACCGATCGTTCCTATGGCAGCTATATGCTATAGTCAACCGATTTTGATAAATTTTTCCAGAATTATGTGGGAGCATTAAAAACTTATATATAACACGATTGGTGACTCTTCGAGGGAAAACAAAAAAGTTTTTCTTACTAGAACTAGTTTTTGACCGACCTTTTATATGGCAGCTATATGCTATAGTCAACCGATTTTAATAAATTTTTCCAGAATTGTGTGGAAGCACATAAAACTAATATATACCACGATTGGTGACTCTACGATGGAAAACAAAAAAGTTTTTCATACTAAAACTAATTTTTTGACCCGATCGTTCCTATGGCAGCTATATGCTATAGTCAACCGATTTTGATAAATTTTTCCAGAATTGTGTGGAAGCATATAAAACTAATATATACCACGATTGGTGACGCTGCGATGGAAAACAAAAAAGTTTTTCATACTAAAACTAATTTTTTAACGATTGTTCCTATGGCAGCTATATGCTATAGTCAACCGATTTTGATCAAATTTTCCAGAATTATGTGGAAGCATATAAAACTAATTTATACCACGATTGGTGACTCTACGATGGAAAACAAAAAAGTTTTTCTCCCTATAACTAGTTTTTGGACCGATCGTTCCTATGGCAGCTATATGCTATAGTCAACCGATTTTGATAAATTTTTCCAGAATTGTGTGGGAGCACATAAAACTAATATATACCACGAATGGTGATGCTTCGATGGAAAACAAAAAAGTTTTTTATACTAAAACTAATTTTTAAACCGATCGTTCCTATGGCAGCTATATGCTATACTCAACCGATTTTGATAAATTTTTCCAAAATTATGTGAAATGTTATAAAACTAATATATACCACGATTGGTGACTCTACGAGGGAAAACAAAAAAGTTTTTCTCACTAGAACGATCGTTCCTATGATAGCTATATGCTATAGTCATCCGATTTTTATAAATTTTTCCAGAATAATGTGGAAGCATATGAAACTAATATATATCACGATTGGTGACGCTTCGATGGAAAACAAAAAAGTTTTTCATACTAGAACTAATTTTTGAAGCGATCGTTCCTATGGCAGCTATATGATATAGTCATCCTATCCGGCCGATTCCGACAAATATGCAGCCTATGTATATTTAAAGTTTTTTTTGCAAAGTTTGATCAAGATAGCTTGAAAACTGAGGGAGTAGATAGCTTAGAAATAGACGGACATGGCTTTATCGCCTCAGCTCGTCATGCTGATCAGGAATATATATTGTTTATGGGGTCTTAGATGCTTCCTTTTACAATTTTAATATACCCTCTGCAAGTGTATAAAAGAAGGAAAACTCATGTGAGCCTGTCTAGCTGTATTATAGTAAATAACTTGAGCTTTAAGCATTATAAACCGCATCCGCATTGGCACAATTGTTCGTTTCGAAATGTCGCTCTGTCCCATTCATTTTGCAGCTTTAAACTTTTGGCTTGCCTCTGAAAAAAAAGGCCACGAACAAACGAAATCATTTACATTTTTTAAAAAATTGTGGTTTTTTTTTTTTTTGGTCGTTTTGGATTTTTCCACAATTTTTACTTTTTTTTGGCCGAAAAATAAACTACCCATGAATTTATGCATACGAGTGAATTTGCAGTGCGGAAATTTGTTGCAGTTGCCGCGAAGTTGATGGGCTGCAAGTAGAGAAAGGGTTGGCAAAGGGGAGGGTAGGGGAGTTGAAGTTGAGCCATTCTCACCACCCACACCAAAATGGGGGTGGGGTGGAGGGAAAAAGCAAACAATGAAAATGCTTGCAATGAAATGCATTGAAAATTGAAAATCAATGAACTGTTATAATAACTTGCCGCAGAGTCAGAAGCAAGCACAGATATACGAGTATGTACTTATACATATGTATGTATGTATTAATGTATGTATATGTACGCGCAAGCATGGGCAATTTTGCAGCGAAGGCTTTCAATGCATTGACAGGCCAAAAAAGGGCACTGAGCGAAATTGCTTTTCACGAGAATAAAAATTAAGACGGGAAAATTGTTAAAAATCTCAGAACAAATTTTGAACCTCAACGAAGTGTGATGAGAGATATTAGGAATACCTGAAGAAGTAATCTAGAGATTACTGTGTCACCCCCGGTTTAGATCCGGCTCGAAGGACCATAAGAATGTAGAATCAACAAAACAAGTGATTTAATTTTTCAAATCCGACTCGAAGGACCATAAAAATGTAGGAGATCCTAGATATAGGTGATAAAATCTTGGATCTTGCCTTTATTCAAAAAAAGGAGCAACAGGTCAAATATTGAAAACTAATTAGGCATCTAACCAGCTATTTTCCATATTGTTTAAGAACGTAAAATGTTTAAGTTACAATGAAGTCAAATGAATCCACTGTAATTTACATTCGCTACCTTTCTCCCTCTCTCTCTCTCTCTTTCAAACTCTCCTATAAACCTTAACCTGGCTTAAATTGACTTATTGAACACACCCCTTTTCCCCACAGTGTACTCATTTTTCCCATTATATCTCGTACTTTTTGTCTCTTGGAGCTGATTCTCTCTCTCTCCCTTCACTTATGGAGCATATGTAACGCGTTGAATTCCATAGACCTCCAACTCCAGCTGTCAGTCGGATGCAGCGATTAAAAATTAAATGTTGTCGTATTAACAAACAAGCCGAAGCGACGCATTTTCTTTTGGGCTCTGGAACAGAGAAATATATGTATGGCACAATGGGCCACAGCTGGAAAATCCTTTGGTGCATGTAAAATGCATGAATCGTTGGTGCCACGTGTGAAATTTATGTACATACATACATTTAAAGGCTGAAATCAGAAGCTCGAAGCGGTTTGCTTTATTCCTTTTATTTTTTTTTTGTGCGCATGAAATTGCTGGAAAATTGCAACTGAAGAAGTCACAAAATGGCCAACGAGTTGGAAAATCAAAAAAAAAAAATATATATATATATATTAATGGCCTTGTGTGTGTGTGTTAGAGTCCCTGAGACTCTGCGATAAGATTCACACTTAGCAATCAATTAACACAGATAATTCTCAATGCGCATAATTTAGATGTATGAAACATAAATTCGTGTGCATTTTAGCCATGACCCAAAGGGCCGTCGTTGACGATCCGTGTTTTAGCGTGTGTTTGCAACATCAGCTAAGAAAAAATGTTGTAGGCGAAGCGGCAAGACCAGTTGATACCCTGGACAAACACAAACAGAGTATCTAGCAAAAGGCGAAGCAGGCAAACGTTTAACACCAATAAAAATTAAAGGAATTTTACACGCCTGTAAAATATTTTGTGAAATTTTTTTTCGTTTTTTTTCAGAAGGCATAAATAACAAGTGTGTAGAAAATATAATAATAATTAAATTTTACACGCCTGTAACATTTTTATTTTTGTTCAAAAGGCAGCTCAAATTATTCACACGCATGTAAATAACAAGTGTGTAAAAAAAATATTATTATATTTTACACGCCTGTAAAATATTGTGTGTAAACAACTATTATCCCAGCTCAAATTATTCACACGCATGTAAATAACAAGTGTGTAAAAAAATAATAATAATAAAATTTTACACGCTTGTAAAATATTTTGTGGAAAAAAACTTGTTTTACCATTTTTTTCAGAAGGAAGCTCAAATTAGTCACACGCATGTAAATAACAAGTGTTTAAAAAAAATATATTATTATACGCCTGTAAAATATTTTGTGAAAAAAACTTGTTTTTCAATTTTTGTTCAAAAGGCAGCTTAAATTATTCACACGCATGTAAATAACAAGTGTGTAAAAAAAAAATATTATTATATTTTACACGCCTGTAAAATATTTTGTGGAAAAAACTTGTTTTTCAATTTTTGTTCAAAAGGCAGCTCAAATTATTCACACGCATGTAAATAACAAGTGTGTAAAAAAAATATTATTATATTTTACACGCCTGTAAAATATTTTGTGAAAAAACTTGTTTTACAATTTTTGTTCAAAAGGCAGCTCAAATTATTCACACGCATGTAAATAACAAATGTGTAAAAAAAATATTATTATATTTTACACGCCTGTAAAATATTTTGTGGAAAAAAATTGTTTTCCCATTTTTGTTCAAAAGGCAACTCAAATTATTCACACGCATGTAAATAACAAGTGTGTAAAAAATATTATTATATTTTACACGCCTGTAAAATATTTTGTGGAAAATTTTTTTGCATTTTTTTGCAGAAGGCAGCTCAAATTATTCGGACACATGAAAATTAAAAAGTGTGTCAAAAATACTAATTATATTTTACACGCCTGTAAAATATTTTTTGAAAAATTTTTTTTCCCATTTTTTTCAAAGCAGCTCATATTACAACAATAAAATTATAAACAGCCAAACACGTGTAAAAACAAATGTGTAAAAAAATATTATTATATTTTACACGCCTGTAAAATATTTTGTGGAAAATTTTTTTCTTTTTTGCAAGACTCAATTATTCACACTGAAAATAAATGTGTAAAAAAATATATTAATTGCCCATTTTTCAAAGCCACCAAATTTTATTTAAAAAAATACATGTTAAAAAAATTTATATTTTACTTTCATTTTGTCAAAGGCCCTAATATTTTGTGAAAAAATTTTTTATTTTTACACGCTAATCACGAGCTCAAAAAAATTTTTTTTTCCCATTTTTGTTCAAAAGGCACTCAAATTATTCACACGCATGTAAATAACAAGTGTGTAAAAATAATATTATTATATTTTACACGCCTGTAAAATATTTTGTGAAACATTTTTTTTTTGCAATTTTTTTACAGAAGGCAGCTCATACATGATAATTGAAAGTGTGTAAAAAAATATGAATTATTCCATGTGTTCTACAAATCGCTTTCGACCCAAAAACGACCCAATTCCCATATGAACACCTATGTACATATATTTTACACGTCTGTGAAATATTTTGTAAAAATTTTTGTCTGAAAAAAAATTGGTTTTTTTATTGAACCCTTGTTTTGCGTTCTTTAGCTAGGCACCCTGTTTCTTCCCCAGTAAATAGTTTGTGCAAGGCCAAGGGTATTCCTATCATGTTTGGATACAAAGTTACCAAGCGATCTTATTTAGGTATTTATGGCATTCTGTGAGCGTCTTGAGATTGTTAGTGTCAGAGTCAAGTTTGAACTAAAGTGAATGATGCATCCTTGCAACCAGTTACATTTTTTTTATCGAGACAAGTGGCGCCACAAATATTGTGGGTCAAAAAAGTCAAACTTTTCAATGAAATATTTAAAAGGCACTTCTTAAGGTGGTTTTCTACCATAAGAGCTTTTACGATTCGGTTTTTTTGATATTGTATTATTCAATACTTACACAAAAACAAATCGGATTAGAAATCTTTAAGTTATAGGCAAAAGTAATTTTCGGTACAGTCCTTAAATGCATCAAAAACATTGCTTTACTCAAATGGCAGTAACTTCTAAGCTATTTGGAATTTTCAAAAACGATTGGAAGGCAATGAGCCAACCAAACCCATTGCTTGTTGCTGTGTTGTAGGCTTTTTTCTTCCTCCTTTGGTGTGTTGCATCATTAACTTTAATCGGATATACCCATTCCACACACCCTTTTCTAACACCTACTAACTGCCATACAAAACATTACATAAGCATCGACAAGTGCAAATGAATAAACTGAAAAGTCATTCCGTTTGGCAGCCACCAAAGTAAACATAAACAAACGGCCACAAAAGCCAAATAATAATGAATAATTACTTAGAGTGAGAGGGGGAGAGCAATAAGAAGATGTGTAGGCCACACATTGATGTGGGTTAATAGAAAATCTAGAAAAGCATCCACGACTGTGTGTAGGTGGACATTTTTTTTTTTTTTGCACTCGCCCTAATTGGCCCGTTTCCGTTGAGGGGATTTTCCTATTCGCCCAGTCATCGTCATTTACACTTAACAAGCATTTCATTAGCCTAATTTCGATGGCTCGCTCTCTTTGATTGTTTAGCCAAAATGCCCAATTGCTCTGTCTCTCTCATCAATTGCTAAGCAAACAGACAGACAAGGATATCTTAGCTTGTAAGAGAAGGGGAAGTAAAAGTAACCAATTTTGTCCAAGTTATTTAAGATATTTGTGGTTTAAGCTAAGATTAAGAAAATTATGAAAATGAATGAATAGCTGGCTTATCATACATAATAATTTATAATTATTTTTTGAAGAGCAACATTTCAGCTGGGATTTATTGTAATGGGCCATAATCTGTTGCACATAATCCATTAGGCATTTTTTAATTGAATATACAGGTGATTCGTAGCGTATTTTACCATGAATACACTAACAAATGAACTAATTTGGCCTGAGAAGCAGTCAGAGGCAGTTCAAGAGCTGCACTGTTTGGTGTGGTGGTTTGTGGGCCGGCGGCATCATTTTCAAAAATAAGTTAAATCGCTACGTTACAGTGGTCAAAGTAGGTCCTTACAGCTTATATTTCCTTAGTCTGTTTTCTTTTGCATTCCTACTTCGTTTTTGCTTTCTAACTTATGTCTTTCTGTATTTATCCGCCTTTATATCTTTACTGCGGTTTGTGGGCCGGCGGCATCATTTTCATCAAAATAAGAAAAATCGCTACGTTACAGTGGAGCAAGGTATCGTGCGATGATAACGGACTCTTGTTTGGCCAAAACAGAAGAATCACCCCTTATCTCAACCCTCTTTTCTCTATTCCAAGTTGGTCCTTACAGATTATATATTTTCTTAGTCTGTTTTCTTTTGCATTCTAACTTATGTCTTTCTTTATATCTTTTTATTATCTACTTATACCTTACTGCTCATATACTTATACTTTTTTTTAGGGATGCAAACCATTGAGGGATTTCGAATGGTTCGGTCTGATGGTTTACAGAAAGATTTTCTGCCTAAGGCTTGATTTACAACAGCTCTGCCGCCACCGCAGCAGACGGCAGCAAAAACAAAATACATGCAGAGTGCGATTTAGTTGAAAGATCTAGTTCATTTTAATAACCAAGTTCATTAGTTCTTTTTTTTTAAACTTAATTTTAAGAACTATTCATTTTTAAACTATAGTTCTTTTTTGAACTAGTTCATTTCTAAACTGGGCGGGTTTATGAACTATAGTAATTTTTTTGAACTAGTTCATCGTTTCGAAAAGCATAACAACAACAAAATTCGTAAAATTGATGGCGCCAAATCACAGCAACAAAATACATGCAGAGTGTGATATAGTTCAAAAAGCTAGTTCATTTTAATAACCTAGTTCATTAGTTCTTTGTTTGATGAACTCTATTCACTTTGAAACTATAGTTCTTTTTTGAACTAGTTCATTTCTAAACTTTAGTTTTTTTCGACGGCAAAAATAGTGAGCGGGTTTATAAACTATAGTTCATTTATTGAACTAGTTCATTTGTAAACTAAAGTTTATTTTCGACGGCAAAAATTGGGGGTTGTTTCTTACAGCACTGGGCACTGCTTAGTTTAAAAAAACTAACAAGTTAAGTAGTTCCTAGAGCTAGTTCATTTGAACTATTTGGTGAAGTTTGGCACAACTCTAGTGTGCGAGACTGAGACTTGGGGTTTATGAACTTTAGTTCATTATTAGAACTATAGTTAATTTTTTGAACTAGTTCATTTGTGAACTAAAGTTTATTTTCGACGGCAAAAATTGGGGGTGGTTTTTTACCAGCACGGGGCACTGCCCAGTTTAAAAAAAAAACAAGTAAAGTAGTTCCTAGAGCTAGTTCACTGCCCAGACAAAAAAAAAAAACAAGTAAATAGTTCCTAGAGCTAATTCATTTGAACTATTTGGTGAAATTTGGCACAACTCTAGTGTGCGAGACTAAGACTTGGGCTTTATGAACTTTAGTTCATTTTTAGAACTCTGGTTCATTTTTTGAACTAGTTCATTTGTGAACTGCCCAGTTTAAAAAATAAACTAACAAGTAAATAGTTCCTAGAGCTAGTTCATTTGAACTATTTGGTGAAATTTGGCATAACTCTAGTGTAGTTTATGAACTAGTTCATTTCTAAACTTTAGTTTTTTTCGACGGCAAAAATAGTGGGCGGTTTATTGAACTATAGTTCATTTTTTGAACTAGTTCATTTGTGAACTGAAGTTTATTTTTGACGGCAAAAATTGGGGGTGGTTTTTTAACAGCACTGGGCACTGCCCAGTTTATAAAAAACTAACAAGTAAAGTAGAGCTAGTTCATTTGAACTATTTCCCGAAATTTGGCACAAGTCTAGTGTGCAAGACTGAGACTTGGGCTTTATGAACTTAAGTTAATTTTTAGAACTATAGTTCGTTTTTGGAACTAGTTCATTTGTGAACTAAAGTTTATTTTCGATGTCAAAAATTGGGGGTGGCACTGCCCAGTTCAAAAAACTAACAAGTAAAGTACTTCCTAGATCTAGTTCATTAGTTCATTTGAACTATTTCGCGCAATGTGGCACAAGTTTAGAGTTCGAGACCGAGATTCGGGCTGACAGACGGCTGCTCGACGCAAGCCCTGCTTATAAGACCTTGGTGCCGACATTATGGTACGTATCAGACCTTTTTTCTTAAAGCGAGAGAAGGAGATCCTCTACTGCTACTTCTAACTTCAGTTCTTTATGTTCCCCTCTCCCTTCTGTTCTGGTCTGACCAAAAACCAATGCAACTAATAATGGACATACATATATGGTATGTAAGTATGTACATATGTCCCAAATCCTAATGGACTCCCATCAGTGTGTTGTGGGCAACCGCGTAGCAAATCATGAAATGACTGCCAGCTGCCAATCGACCAAGTGCCATCCTTTTAGTTTGAAGAATCGACGTTGAAATACCCTGTGACAGCAATTTTAGTTTGAATCTTCTTCTGCCTGGCAGCCCTCTATACCCCTTGGATGCCCTGATGGCCAAAGAGCCAAATGATAAATGAAGGCAATTTCTTTTTCATGTATCTCCCTCTATATGAGCTATGGCAAATCGCAGTGAAAATACGCGAGGCTGATTTATCTAAGGCAGGACCCACTGAGAAATGACGTCTAGACGTTTTTTGTTTTCGTCCTATACTCATTAAAGGGCGGCGCTTTGTTTAAATTTTGTGCAAAAATGTTTTATTTCCATTCTGTCTCTTGCCGGCAGCTGTCCGTTTTACTCGAGTGCTTTTCCATTTCACATTTTCACATTTAATTTTTCGCTTAATTTTTGTTGGTCTTCCTTTTTTTTTTTTTTTTTTTTGTATTTTGTTCTGGCAAACTAAATACCTGTATAAATATTTTATTACGCAAATGAAACAAGCATTGTTTGCATTTTATTTGCAAAAGGAAGAGCAAAGGAAACGGTGCAAACCGCGCCACATCCTGCAACAGGATGGCGCCTGCTTCTAACAAAGGTGACGACGACGACGACGTTCATTTGCATGCAGAACGAAGGTTTGGTCGAGCTGACCACAGAGACCCACAGACGTCACCGCAGGAAATGCAAAGCAAAATGCAAAGAATCCTCTTGGCACAGCTGAAGGCCCTCCTGCTGCCCGCCCCACCAGGCTTTGTTTGGCTTTTAGTACAATCAAAACCATAAGGGGTCGTCGTCGTCCACGTATAATAATAATCTAAGAATTTGGTTTTCTCAGGTGCGAACTTCAACCGTCGTTTCAATATAAATTCAATTTCCGCCTCCATTTCCATTTCCATCTCTCATATTCAATTCGATTTAGTCAAAACCTACTTATAGCCAGTTTCCTCTGGCTTTTCCTCTTTTGGTTGTTGTTTGTCTACGAAAATTTGGCCATGGGGACTTGCTCACGTTGCAGCAGCTTCGACGTGCTTTATCGCACAGACGCTAATTAATCTGCAACGCCTGCTCGCTCCATTGTGTTGCGGTCGCTGCATCTTTAGACAGTTTTTTTTTTTGGCACGATTTTTGCCAAACGGAAATTCTTCTAAACAATTTTACATAATTTTTGCTGTGCAGCGGCGGCAATTAACAAAGTAAACAGAAAAATGTAATCCTAGCTTGCCGTGGCACATTTTAATGTGCGGTCAACAGTCAGGCACAACGTCTAAATTTGAAATGTCAGCATTGTCAACGGCAATTTAGTCACAAATGCAGTGACAGCTTTTACGAACAACAACAACAACCACCCACCAAAAAAATAATACATAATACATAATAATAATTACGACAAAAGCTTTCAAATGCTTTGTTTAAATGTTTTCGTCGTTGTCGCTGTCGCCGCATTTGGGCATTTTGTATGGCCTGTCAGGCCTTGGCCCGGACCCGGACCCGCACTCGCGCACTCGAACCCGAACCAAGTCATGAGCATGAGTCGGCTTAATAGGCACGAGAATGAATGATGCTTGTTGTCCCATCGAGGGCTAGAGCACCATGGTGAAGGGTCGTTGCTGACTAAGCAATGACTGGACCTTGGCCAAATAACAGAAGAAAAAAACCAAATACGTTTAGAATGCAGCTAATATGGTCAGTACTTCCAAAGTGCTTTTTAAGTTTCTGGCCTAAGGTCACTTCTAGCCATTTTAGGACCAATTGGCCTTTTCCCAAAAAAAGTTTGAACTTTTATCGATAAAAGCTCCATACAACTCTTTCATGTGTGACCACGTTTGATAACGATTAACGATTAATCAAAAAAAAAAATGGAATTAACTCGTGAACATTTTCGTGCAATTATTTTTCACAACTTTAGACATGGATTATCACGACAAGAGTGCAACGATGAACTTAAATCTTTGTAAATCTTAGGAACAATTGGCCTTTTCCGAAAAAATCGATAAAATCTCCATACAACTCTTTCATGTGTGATCACGTTTGATAACGATTAACGATTAATCAAAAACTTACCTCGGCAGAAAAATGGATTTAACTCGTGAACATTTTCGTGCAATAATTTTTCACAACTTTCGACGTGGATTATCACGACAAGAGTGCAACGATGAACTTAAATCTTTGTATGGCGATAAAGCAGCATCCTATAGCAATGTGAAATATAAGTTTAATGAATTCAATCGCGGGCGACGATCGCTCGTAGACGAAGCTCGACCAAAAACAGTCGTTGTGCCAGAAAACATTGATGCCGTGCATGAACTGATAATGCAAGATCATCATGTGACATACCGTGAGATAGAGGCATCCTTGGGCATTTCTTCCACCAGCATACATTCGAAATTGCATTAACACCTGGGCGTAAAAAAGGTTTGTTCTCGTTCAATCGCTCGAAAAAAAGGCTCGTGTGGATTGGTGCAAAGAAATTTAAAAAAAAATATAATCGCGGTGTTTCAAAAGACGTTTATAAGATCGTCACAGGTGAGGAATCATGTGGATCTATGCTTATGAGCCCGAAACAAAACAGCAATCGAAAGTCCAACGAAAGTCGTTCGTGGAAGAAGCACTTCGAAGCAAATGGTCGCCTGTTTCTTCGGTAAAACATTCGATATTGCATGAAAACCTGGGCGTAAAAAAGGTTTGTTCTCTTTCAATCGCTCGAAAAAAAGGCTCGTGTGGATTGGTGCAAAGAAATTTTGAAAAAAATATAATCGCGGTGTTTCAAAAGACGTTTATAAGAACGTCACATTTGACGGAATCATGGATCTATGCTTATGAGCCCAAAACAAAACAGCAATCGACCGTGTGGGTCTTCGAAGACAAGCCAAATCCAAAGAAAGTCGTTCGTGAAAGAAGCACTTCGAAGCAAATGGTCGCCTGTTTCTTAGGTAAAACTGGTCATGTGGCGACTGTTTCGCTTGAGCAACGTAGAACGGTCAATTCTGAGTGGTACACCAAAATTTGTTTGCCTGAAATCTTCGGAGAAATTCGAAAAACGAACAAGAGAAGACAGATCATTGTGCACCATGACAATGCGAGCTCTCACACATCAGCTTACACGTCGAATTGATGGGTCATCCGCCGTACAGCCCTGACTTGTCACCCAATGACTTCTTTTTATTCCCGCACATCAAGGGAAAAATGCGTGCTCAACGATTTTCGTCGCCAGAAGATGCTGTTGAAGAGTTCAAAAACCATGTTTTGAAGGTGTCTCAATCGGGGTGGGAAAAAGTGCTTCGACAATTGGTTTGAGCGCATGCAAAAGTGTATAAATCTTGCTGGAGAATACTTTGAAAAACAAATAAAACCATTTTTGATCATAAATATTTGCGTTTTCATTATTAGGACAGAAATATATATAACGCAACCTACGTACCACACAAAAAATTCTTGGTATTTTCCTAAGATTCACGTTGAACTAGTGAAAGAAAAAGAACCCAAGAAGCAACACGCCTAACATTGCAATTTCTGAGCGTATAGATAGATAGATAGATAGAGTGGTGACCCCGACGAGTGTAAGCGCAAATATAATATTAGAAGAACGAAAGGTGGATCTACAAAAAGAAACTTAATACATTTTTGAGATGATTGGCAATGCTGCTTGATACAGAGAACTACAATGCATACACTACTATAGTTTATTCTTTCAGTAGTTAGAGTGGTGACCCCAACGAGTGTAAACTCAAATATAAGAGGAACTAAATAGGGAGAGCTCAAATTTGTACGTCAATTCTTGCACTTGCACTAAAAATGTTCCATTTCGTATAAATTTTAAAGTTAAACACAAGTGAATTGTCTGTTTCCATCGTCATTTTGTACATGACCCAGGACAATCGCAGTGCCAAAATGGCGTAGACACATGCACACACACACACACACACATACATGCATGCACGAACAGTTAGGACAGCCAGGACAGCGAGAGAGCCAGGACCTATGAAAAGCTAACCCCAAAAATTGTCAACGCGAATTAGTGACACATTTTCGAATTCGATATAAATGTTTTTATGGGTTACAGTGAAGCGGAAGGAGGGCGTCTGTGTGTGTGTGTGTGTGTGTGTGTGAGTCCTTTTTCCTACATTTTGATAGTAATTGCAAGCAGCATGCACAATTGCAGCTCTCTCTCGCTTGCAGCTTACAAAAACGAGACGCGTAATAAATCCATAATCCAAGGCGACAATTTGAATCATTGCGCACCCGGTGGGTGGGTTGACAACAACACAGCTGCTGGGGGATCCACATCTCCAAGACAAGACAGTCGCTCCTGCTGCTCCTGCAGCTGCTGCCCATTTCTCTCTAGCAGTTTGTTTTCTGTTTTTTTTTTTTTTTTTGTTTTATTGCATTTCACTTTGGCTGGCATTTGCCCTGACGCCAAATTCATTTCACCCTTAAGCCTCCCCCCCCCTGCCCCCTGCCCCCTTCACTCTGGCAGCATGTGAAAATTGCATTCCCCACCCTCTTCTGTCTCTGTCTGTGTGTGTGTTTGTCTTTGCCTTAGCAGTTAAAATAATCATAATAAAAACAAAATCCCAGTTCGCTTCAGCTGAAAGCGCTTTAAGAGGAGCAAGAAGGAAAGCCAGCGAAGAAATGTCAACATTTACCAAATGGAGGGCACTTGGTTGTCGGCTTAGTTATCTTGATCACAGCAAGACAATCGATTTAATTTGCCCCTAATGAAGGTCTTAACCCAGTTAAGGTTTAAAGGATACATTTTGGGTATGACTTAAGCATTGCAAACTGCAGCTGATTGACATATCGTGTGACTGGCCATTGAACTTTGACCAAAGGTAATCACACATAACCAATGCCCCTCCCCTCCCCCCCCCCCCGACATGACTTATTTAAGGCCCAGCTCTGTGTGTTTTGGGCAATGCCGTATAATTAGGTGGGTGGTCCCAGAGACCGGCCTCGTTTGACTTTGGCCACAGGCAACGACCAAGAATTTCAATATTGCATTGGCCAGCTGACATGTGAATGTGTTGGCCAGCTTGAATGGCTGTCCTGGTCTAAACATGCTTGGCCCTGCTTATGCAGGTGAAAGAGGCAGAGAAGATGCTTTTATGGGTTATGAATTGGCCTAACCTAGGTCTTTAACTGGTTCAAATGGACACAACAAAACACACAGGCATTACTTCAAAAAGTAACTACAGAAGGTTGGAGAAGGTTTAGAGGTCCCTCTAAAGAAGAGAGTATGCCAACAGCAAACGCTTAAAGTCACTTACAATAGCTTACAAAACTTTAAGCTTAAAGCACAGACACCTTACCTTCTCTCTCTCTTCAAACCAAAATCAAGCCGCAGTCGACTACTTTGCATACGCAAATAAAAATAAATAAATTGAAATTCGTCAGCGAGATTCCCCACGCATGTAAATCGACACTTTGCAACACAAATGCCACCTGTGGGACCAGTGGAAGCCCACACCCCATTGCTGTCTGGGGTGTAGTTGGCAGCTCTAAGGTAAATTTGCTTTTCTACTTTTCTTAGGTGTGAAGGGAGGGTCGATGAAGAGACTTATTGTGTGTGTGGCTACACGTTTGCCTTTTCGGTATATATTTGTCAGATTTTTGATAAAAAAAAAAAAACTTAGGTGTTCAAATTGTTAGTGTAACGCGTCACGCTGCAAACATTTGTTCAAAAATCGGGTGTTAAAATTGTTTGCCTAGTGTAACGCATCACGCTACATGAAATTGGTCAAAATTAGTTGACTATATCCTTAGTTGTTAAAATTTGTTCGCCCTATAAGGGGTTTGAATTAAGTGTAACGCGTCACGTTGCAAAAATTTGGTCAAAATCGGTTGACTATATCCTATGGAAAGTGTTCAAAAATATGTTACTTGCCTATGGGAAGTGTAACGCTCACGCTCGCAAAATTGTAAAATGATACTATGGGTTGTTTTATTTATTAAACTTTGTTTGCCCTATTATGGTTTGAATTTAGTGTAACGCGTCACGCTGCAAACATTTGTTCAAAATCAGGTGTTCAAAATATAAGGTGTTAAAATTGTTTGCCTTCTTACGGTTTGAATTTAGTGTAACGCGTCACGCTACAAAAATTTGGTCAAAATCGGTTGACTATATTCTATAGGAAGTGTTCAAAAACTTGGTTGTTCAAATTTGTATGCCTTAGTATGGTTTGAATTAAGTGTAACGCGTCACGCTACACAAAATTGGTCAAAATCGGTTGACTATATCCTATAGGAAAGTGTTCAAAAACTTAGTTGTTAAAATTTGTTCGCCTTATTATGGTTTGAATTAAGTGTAACGCGTCACGCTACACAAAATTGGTCAAAATCGGTTGACTATATCCTATAGGAAGTGTTCAAAAACTAAGTTGTTAAAATTTGTTTGCCTTATTATGGTTTGAATTAAGTGTAACGCGTCACGCTGCAAAAATTTGGTCAAAATCGGTTGACTATATCCTATAGGAAGTGTTCAAAAACTTAGTTGTTAAAATTTGTTTGCCTTAGTATGGTTTGAATTAAGTGTAACGCGTCACGCTACACAAAATTGGTCAAAATCGGTTGACTATATCCTATAGGAAGTGTTCAAAAACTTAGTTGTTAAAATTTGTTCGCCCTATTATGGTTTGAATTAAGTGTAACGCGTCACGCTAAATTGTTGTCGCTATATCTATAAAGTGTTCAAAAACTAAGTTATTAAAATTTGTTCGCCTTATGGTTTGAATTAAGTGTAACGCTCACGCTACACAAATTAGTGTTCAAAACTTAGTTGTAAAAATTTTTCGTCCTTTTGGTTTAATTTGTACTTACGCCAAACATTTGTTCAAAATCAGGTGTTAAATTTATAAGGAGATAAAATTGTTTGCCTTCTTACGGTTTAAATTTAGTGTAACGCGTCACGCAACAAAAATTTGGTCAAAATCGGTTGACTATATTCTATAGGAAGTGTTTAAAAACTTAGTTGTTAAAATTTGTTTGCCTTCTTACAATTTAAATTTAGTGTAACGCGTCACGCTTCAAAAATTTGTACCAAATCGGTTGACTATATCCCATAGGAAGTGTTCTAAAACTTAGATAGTTAAATTTGTTCGTCCTATTATGGTTTGAATTAAGTGTAACGCGTCACGCTGCCAAAATATTGCCAAAATCAGGTGCTCAAAATATAAGGTGTTAAAATTTGTTTGCCTTATTATGGTTTGAATTAAGTGTAACGCGTCAAGCCTCAAAAATTTGTACAAAATCGGGTGAAAATATTATTTAATATATTAGGTCTTACGTTTTTTTTTTTTGCATTATAATGGTTTGAATTTAGTGTTACGCGTCACGCTACAAAAATTTGGTCAAAATCGGTTAACTATATCCTACAGCTGCATAACTAACTTTTTAATAATAGATATTGGTCTCAAATTTCTTGTTCTTCAAACGACGAAGCTCAACAAAATTAGTCAAAGGAGAGCAGAGAAGCTCAACCTGCAGCCATAATATCCTTGTACCCTGATCTAACATAAAATAGCTACTTTAATAACAAAATTAGCTGTCAACAGCCAGTCGTATGGGCCATAAAATTCGTTAAAGTGTTTAATCAATTTTTTCTATTTTTTTTTTGGGCTTACACTCATTTACTACACCAGCAGCCCCATCCCGAGTATGTAATAAAATGAAATTGAATGCCATAAATCAATGCCAAATACGTTGTAGAAGCCTGTTCACCATTTAGATGCGGTCACATTTATACTTGTCGATGAAGTGTGCCTTGACCTTTTGCTAACAATTAAAAAAAAGAGCCTGCTAGAGTTTTGGGGAAAGATGATTGGCTAACGGCTTTAACCAAAAAATAAAAGGGTAAACAATCAGTCCACATTAAGCGCATAAAAGCCAATCAAATGGAAGTAAAATGGTCAACGGCTTGTGGGTGACCCAGGACCGACCACCTGCCTGCGCGCCTACCCCCCAGAGCCCAAAAATAGTCACAATAAAATGCCAACTGCCAATAACCGTCAATAAATCAAACAATTGAGCGCGGCCAAGTTTTGTGACGGCAACGTACGCCAAATAAGTCCAACAACGTGGCCCCAAACAGTCAGCCAGCCAGCCAGCCAGCCAAAAAAAGGAAACAAAAATCAAGAAAAACAGAATGCTCATGCAGAGAAAAAACTAGCGAAAAAAAAAAAAAAAAACGTCAACTACATAGACATACAATGTTTCAGGTTTTTTGTGCTCTTCACATACATTTTCATTGAGCTGCCACAACAATGTAAGAAACTAAAATCCTTCAGGGGTTTATTCAAGTAACACAGAGTTAATATCACAAAATTCTAAGCAAAGGTGAAAAGGCTGACAATGTGGAAACAAATGTTACGATCTTTAAATCAAACACTTTACAAGCTTAGAAAGGATCTTAAAAGGGTCTGAGAAACATAATATATATAGGATATAGATATCAGATATTTATAAATTCAAAATCATTGAGAATCCAAATTTGATCGTGTTACCATAAAAAAAAATCTTTTCTTAATAAATCGCATTTTCCGACCAATCGGTCCTATGGCAGCTATATGCTATAGTCATACGATTTTGATAAATTTTTCCAGAATTATGTGGAAATATGTTAAACTAATATATACCACGATTGCTGACGCTACGATGGAAAAAAAAAAAGTTTTTCTCACTAGAACTAGTTTTTGGACCGATTGGTCCTATGACAGCTATATGCTATAGTCAACCGATTTTGATCAATTTTTTCGGAATTATGTGGAAGCATCAAAATTAAATAACAAGATTGGTGCACGATGGAAAATAAAAAGTTTTCTCACTAGAACTAGTTTTTGAACCGAGTCCTATGGCACTATAGATAGTCAACCGTTTTGAAATTTGGATTGTGGAAGCATGTAAAACTAATATATACCACGATTGGTGACGCTACGATGGAAAAGAAAAAAGTTTTTCTCACTAGAACTAGTTTTTGAACCGATCGGTCCTATGGCAGCTATATGCTATAGTCATCCGATTTTGATAAATTTTTTCGGAATTATGTGGAAGCATGCAAAATTAATATATACAAAGATTGGTGACGATACAATGGAAAATAAAAAAGTTTTTCTCACTAGAACTAGTTTTTGGACCGATCGTTCCTATGGCAGCTATATGCTATAGTCAACCGATTTTGATAAATTTTTTCGGAATTATGTGGAAGCATGTAAAACTAATATATACCACGATTGTTGACGCTACGATGGAAAACAAAAAAGTTTTTCTCACTAGAACTAGTTTTTGGACCGATCGTTCCTATGACAGCTATATGCTATAGTCAACCGATTTTGATAAATTTTTTCGGAATTATGTGGAAGCATGTAAAACTAATATAAACCACGATTGGTGACGCTACGATGGAAAACAAAAAAGTTTTTCCCACTAGAACTAGTTTTTGGACCGATTGGTCCTATGGCAGCTATATGCTATAGTCAACCGATTTTGATCAATTTTTTCGGAATTATGTGGAAGCATGTAAAACTAATATAAACCACGATTGCTGACGCTACGATGGAAAATAAAAAAGTTTTTCTCACAAGAACTAGTTTTTGAACCGATCGGTCCTATGACAGCTATATGCTATAGTCAACCGATTTTGATAAATTTTTTCGGAATTATGTGGAAGCATGCAAAATTAATATATACAAAGATTGGTGACGATACAATGGAAAATAAAAAAGTTTTTCTTACAAGAACTAGATATTGGACTGATCGGTCCTATGGCATCTATATGCTATAGTCAACCGATTTTCATAAATTTTTTCGGAATTATGTAAAAGCATATAATTTTCATTATTCTTGAGTTTAAGAACGTTATCATGGAAAACAAAAAGTTCATCTTACTATGAAACATTTTCCCAAAAGGATATAGTTATCCGATCCGATTTTTAGTCCGATTTGATGTTACCAATTTCGGAAAATCCACCCCCAAACAGGGAAAATTTAAAAAAAAAAAAAACCCAAATCGTTTATATGAAAAAACAAATTTTTTGAAAGTAGTTTTTTCCAAATTTGGAAAATCCACCCCCAAATGACGGATAATTTGAAAAATTTCGTGTAATTCAATCGTTTATATGAAATTGAAAAATTAACAATCATAAATACATTTTAAAATTGGTTTTCCCAATTTCGAAAAATAAAAATCCACCCTCAAAAATAGAAAATTTCAAAAATTTTGCCCCAAAAATTTTGAATATCTGTTACTCTGTAGACTTTTTTTTAATGTTTTTGGGATTCCTTGAAGTACAACTTGGACTTTATTCGCGCATTATATATATATATATATCGTGTAGCTATGTTTGTTGAATAAGATCAACCGTGAAATTTCATACATGCAAATTGAACTCTGAAACGCTGCGTTACTCGTGAGCGTGACACATTGCACTGATAATTTGGATGCCAGTTGGTCATGGTTGGGATTGATGGATGGGGAAAACCAATTTAATGCAATTTTGTGTTATTATTTTGTCATTGGCTCCAGCCTAATCCGATCCTACATGGTGTAGATCGATTTAACCGTGGAGCCCTGCTTGACCATGGTGTCCTTATGCAGCTGATACTGCAGCACATAGGCGCTCTCCATGCGCAGACTTTCGCGCAGTTTCTTGCCAATCTCAAGGGCAGCCGCCTCGTTGCCGCCATCGGCTGTCCAGATCGAGATTTTGTTGCTCTTGCCGCGAATATTGACCACAGCGCCGCACAGCTCGTCCGAGTAGTCGCAGCACTCGCCAATCAGGCACAGCATGGTGTCCAGCCAAAAGTTGTCCAGGTCGCTTTTGGTATTCTTATTGAGGGTGATCACCCAGCGGCCGCCATGCACATTCGCCTCATCCTCCCACATGGGTCGTATGCCCTTCTTGAACAGGCAGTAGTCGCTGCCCAATTTGATCTCCGACGGCGGTTTGATGTGGTTAATGAGACTCCAGAAATTCTCCACCGTATTGAAGCTGGTCACCTTGTGCAGCATATCCTCCCAGGTCTTGCTGCGATCGTTCTCCAAATACCACAGGGTCCAGTCGCTATTCAGCGGATGATGCGGTGCCGGCGGCTCGTTCGCTTCTGTTTCGCTGCCGGTGGCCGCCACAACGCCGCTCAGCGAGTCGGAGCCCGCTCCATCGCTGGCCAGCGAGGGTGTGGGCATGGCATCGTCCGTATTTGAGCCGCTTGAATGTGACCGCGACACGGAAAGCGGCGAATGGAGTATCTCGCCGCTGGGTGCCATAGACTTGGCGCTCTTGAAGCTGGCCTTGCTGCTGGTGCCACTGCCGCAGCTGCTCTTGCTCGGAGTGCTACTGCCGCTGGGACGTGCCGTTGCACGAGTATTCACCTTGCCCGCCGGTGAGCCAGCCTTGGAGGAGCCGATCGAGGACTTGCCAGAGTTCTTTGCGCTGCCAGTATTGGTTGGGGCTACGCCTCTGGTAATGGGTTCGGTGGAGAACTCCTCGTTGTTGTTGGAGCACGTCTTGAACATGGTCTTGGGATTCGCAAAGTTTTTCATCTTATAAAAGTTATTTGGATGCATTTCGTTTACTAAATGAGACGGACAGGATTAGGGCTAGGAAATTGACAGTTGTCATAAACATACCGCACTTTTCTCTCTCTCTTCTCTTTCTCTAACTCTTTTCTCTCTCGCACTTTCTTCACTTGCCGTTGTTGGTATGCTCTTCTGCCACGGGCATCAAATTTGTATTTGTTGCTTTCGACTTTAGGATTTACACACGCGCACCTGATTTGATATTTCTAGGGAAGCAAATAAGGAATGTCCGGAGAACGAAATTTCATTTAAACTTTTCCGATTTGATTGATAAAACTTGTGCGAGTTGAGAGCGAGATGGCTATGGGATGGAACTATACAGCACTGGTTTAGGGGTTGTCAGCTGCTTGCAAAGTTGAGAGAGATTACCCAGGAATTAAGGAATAGTTTAGTTGAGAATTTTGAACTATATTTTTTTTTTTGATTTTTAAAATTTCCCTATTTGAAAATATAAACCAACTCCAAGCTCGGAAAATGGGGTTAAGGACAAACGTTATTATGAAGTAAATATATGTGAAATTGTAAGAATGCTTTAAAAAAGCGAAAGCGGATTTATAACCAATGGATTAACCGAGCAATTATCGAGATATTATTATTACCATTGATAACAAATAAGTTTTTCTCATTAGAACTAAATTTTAGACCAATTGTTCCTATGGCAGCTATATGCTATAGTCATCCGATTTTGATAAATTTTTCCAGAATTATGTGAAAGCATATAAAACTAATATATACCACGTTTGGTGACGCTACGATGGAAAACAAAAAAGTTTTTCTCACTAGAACTAATTTTTGGACCGATCGTTCCTATGGCAGCTATATGCTATAGTCTTCCGATTTTGATCAAATTTTCCAGAATTGTGTGAAAGCATATAAAACTTATATATACCACGTTTGGTGACGCTACGATGGAAAACAAAAAAGTTTTTCTCACTAGAACTAGTTTTTGGACCGATCGTTCCTATGGCAGCTATATGCTATAGTCATCCGATTTTGATAAATTTTTCCAGAATTATGTGAAAGCATATAAAACTAATATATACCACGTTTGGTGACGCTACGATGGAAAACAAAAAAGTTTTTCTCACTAGAACTAGTTTTTGGACCGATTGTTCCTATGGCAGCTATATGCTATGGTCAACCGACTTTGATAAATTTTTCCAGAATTATGTGAAAGCATATAAAACTAATATATACCACGTTTGGTGACGCTACGATGGAAAACAAAAAAGTTTTTCTCACTAGAACTAGTTTTTGGACCGATCGTTCCTATGGCAGCTATATGCTATAGTCATCCGATTTTGATAAATTTTTCCAGAATTATGTGGAAACATATAAAACTAATATATACCACGTTTGGTGACGCTACGATGGAAAACAAAAAAGTTTTTCTCACAAGAACTAATTTTTAGACCGATCGTTCCTATGGCAGCTATATGCTATAGTCATCCGATTTTGATAAATTTTTCAGAATTGTGTGGAAACATATAAAACTCATATATACCACGTTTGGTGACGCTACGATGGAAAACAAAAAGTTTTTCTCACTAGAACTAGTTTTTGGACCGATCGTTCCTATGGCAGCTATATGCTATAGTCAACCGATTTTGATCAATTTTACCAGAATTGTGTGGAAACATATTAAACTCATATATACCACGATTGGTGACGCTACGATGGAAAACAAAGAAGTTTTTCTCACTAGAACTAGTTTTTTGACCGATCGTTCCTATGGCAGCTATATGCTATAGTCAACCGATTTTGATAAATTTTTCCAGATTTATGTGAAAGCATATAAAACTAATATATACCACGTTTGGTGACGCTACGATGGAAAACAAAAAAGTTTTTCTCACAAGAACTAGTTTTTGGACCGATTGTTCCTATGGCAGCTATATGCTATAGTCAACCGATTTTGATCAATTTTACCAGAATTGTGTGGAAACATATTAAACTCATATATACCACGTTTGGTGACGCTACGATGGACAACAAAAAAGTTTTTCTCACTAGAACTAGTTTTTGGACCGATCGTTCCTATGGCAGCTATATGCTATAGTCAACCGATTTTGATAAATTTTTCCAGAATTATGTGAAAGCATATAAAACTAATATATACCACGTTTGGTGACGCTACGATGGAAAACAAAAAAGTTTTTCTCACTAGAACTAGTTTTTGGACCGATTGTTCCTATGGCAGCTATATGCTATAGTCAACCGATTTTGATCAATTTTACCAGAATTGTGTGAAAGCATATAAAACTCATATATACCACGATTGGTGACGCTACGATGGACAACAAAAAAGTTTTTCTCACTAGAACTAGTTTTTTGACCGACCGTTTATATGGCAGCTATATGCTATAGTCAACCGATTTTGATCAATTTTACCAGAATTATGTGAGAGCATATAAAACTCATATATACCACGATTGTTGACCCTACGAAGGACAAAACAAAAAGTTTTTCTCACTAGAACTAGTTTTTGGACCGATCGTTCCTATGGCAGCTATATGCTATGGTCAACCGACTTTGATAATTTTTTTCGGAATTATGTGAAAGCATATAAAACTAATATATACCACGTTTGGTGACGCTACGATGGAAAACAAAAAAGTTTTTCTCACAAGAACTATTTTTTGAACGATAATATCGAGATAATATCGATAATATCCAGATAACTAGATATAGATAGTTGTAGATATACATAAAAATATATATAGATAGATTTTAGAGCCATATCTCATAAATTATTTGAGCTATGAATTTGGTATGAAGGTTAGCTATTTAACTGGTATCAGACCAGCTAAGAATAAGCTTAAAAATTTAATAAAAAAAAAAAAGTTAGCTAGATATTTTTGCAAATCAAACCTACATTAAAGTTTAATCGAACTAGTTCCCAAGCTGTTTTTTTTTTTTTTGTATTTTGGCACTTATCAACACTGCCCTGCAATAATGACAATGCCTACTCATTCCTTTTTCTACTCTTACAGACAGAGCAGGTACACCACCGGGAGTAATTCCTTAAACAAAAAAAAACTGTGTAAATTTTGTGCATTATCAAGTGAAAGGTAAGAGAACCAATGTACATTTCAATTGCAATTGCAACTCATTATGCCAAGGCAGTTGGACGGACCACTTTTCACTAACGAGACACCCCACAGACGTGAGCTCCTTGACGATATTTGTAAGCCAAGCAGCGACGTGAGAAAAAGTTTTTCTGAAAGGAAACTGACCAGCCCCAAGCCAAGTTTCAAAATAAATATTTACACACACACACACTTTGGTTGGGGTTCACTTCACGCATTTCAAAAATACAGAAAAAATGTTTTTGTACAAATCCCAACATTTGCTGTTTCCTCGTGTCGAATGTTATTGAGCAAACTTTCATTTGGCTTAAGGAGGAAGGAAAATCGAGCAATGATAAATTTCTAAGTCAAAGCATGAGGCCAACAAATATTTGTTCAGGCAACGAACTTTATTAGGCCAAAAACTTTGGCAAGTTATTGCACAAAATTTTATAGAAAAGTCACAGCCAATCTGTCATTTGTCAATCAGAAATACATGTTGTGTGTGTGTGTGTGTGAAAGTGACAAGAAAGAGGATGAAAAGGAATCTAAGCTTTTTTGGCAGAGTTGTACCTAACGAAATGTCAACAGTGCTGCCAACTTAGCCCTTTCCCAGCAGTTCTAGCTCTAAAGAATATACATATACATTTATATAACTTTCTTCTACTTAATTGCTGCAAGTGTCTAGGTTTAGGTTGACAATTCAAAGTGGGGCTGGACTTTGACCACGCCCACTCACTTAACACTTAACACACAGCCATAAAGTGCCCAAAAGTAGAAACTGAAAAATGCTAAACCATTGCACACAACAGACGTAAAATGCGCAAAGAAGCCAGCGAGCTTGTGCCAGATTTGCTTTTAAAAAGCGCTCAGGGATTGGGGCTGGACGCACCCGCTGCTTGCTGCAAAGCTGTAAGTCAACTTCAGGTCCAACCCCACAATTTACAAATGCGCTTTTAACTTAAATGACAGTCCAACGGGGAGCTGAGAATGAGAGAAGAAACATGGGGGTCGGTCGGTCTTGGCTGAAGAAATACACACACACACATATATACACATACATATATATACGCACTGCAATTTTTTATTTCTCCATGTAGTACAACAATTTGATGTAAATATTGTATTAGTCGGGGCCAAAGTGTTGAGTAAATTTATTGGCAGCACATAAATCGCTTTCTTGAATGAAGAAGGCGATGGCTTAGCGTTCACTTCTGGGCGAAGTGAAAAATTAACCACTCGAAAAGGTAGAGAGTCGGTGGGTTGGAAGTAGACACTATTACGTTAGAAATTTAAATAAAAAACGAATGGTTGGCTTTTTATTGCTTTTTTCGCCAACTAAAATAAAATTAAACTAAATTTAAATAATAACTTTTTTTTGCTTTTTATTGCTTTTTTCGCCGAATTTTTGCAAAACTGCTTGAAATCATATATATTAAATTCTTAAATGCTAAATTTCAGAAGCTTATAAAGTTTTTCTTAATAAAGCCCTTTATTCCAATCGCTTCTATATAAGCTATAGGGGGGATATAGTCATCCGATTTTGATTAAATTTTGCAAAACTATTTAAAATAGCATACACAATTCAAAATGCCAGAGTTTAAAAATTTTAACATTAAAAACCAACAAGGTTTTTGTTATAAAACTAATTTTCTTACCAATCGGTATTATAGCATATAGTCAGCCGATTTGGACCAAATTTTGCAGATTCGTTTGAAAGCATATAATATTCATAATTGCTTAGTTTCACAATGCTAACAATAAGAACAAACAATTTTTGTATACTAAAACTCATTTTCTGACCAATCGGTTCTATGTGAGCTATAGGATATAGTCAGCCGATTTCGACCAAACTTTGCAGAATTGTTTAAAATCATATAATATTCATAATTGCAAAGTTTCAGAACGCCAATAATAAAGTTTTTTAATACAAAACCCTTTTTTAACCCTTATTTCCTATGTAAGCTATAGAATATAGTCAGCCGATTTTGACCAAATTTTGCAGATTTGTTTGAAAGCATAAAGTATTCATAAATGCTGAGTTTACAAACGCTGTTAAAAACAAAAAGTTTCTCTCACTAAAACCTATTTTTGGACCAATTGTTTCTATATCAGCTATAAGATATAGTCAACCGATTTGGACCAAATTCCTTTGAACTGTTTGAAATCACATAATATTCCTAATCCCTGAGTTTGAGAACTTTAACATTGAAAACAAAAAAGTTTTGTATACTAAAACTCATTTTCTGAACAATCTGTTCTATGGCAGCTATAACATATAGTCAGCCGATTTGGACCAAATTTTGCAGATTTATTTGAAAGCATATAATATTCATAATTGCTTAGTTTCAGGACGCTACATTAAGAACAAACAATTTTTGTATACTAAAACTCGTTTTCTGACCAATCGGTTCTATGGCAGCTATAGGATATAGTCAGCCGATTTCGACCAAACTTTGCAGAATTGTTTAAAATCATAAAATATTTTTTTGCGAAGTTTCAGAACGCCAAGAGTGAAAATAGTAAAGTTTTTTAATACAAAACGCTTTTTTTACCCTTATTTTCCTAAGTAAGCTATAGGATATAGTCAGCCGATTTTGACCAAATTTTGCAGATTTGTTTGAAAGCACATAATATTCGTAATTGCAGACTTTAAGAACGCTATCATTGAAAAATAAATTTTTCGAGCGATCGTTTTTGTGGCAACCATAGGATATAGTCATCCGATCCGGGCGAATTTAGCAAATTAGGACTCTGTGTTCTGATCAAGAATATATGGTTTATACAGTCGAAAATTAATATTTCTAAGCGGGCAAAATGCATTATTATTTTTTCTTTCTTTCTTTCTTTAAGATGTCGCAAAACAATGAAGTTATCTTACCGGATTACGAAGACGAATATATTGTTACTGATATAATAGAAAGCGGGTAAGTAAATTTATTGCACGTTTTTTTTGTTTTTTTTTTGTATTAATTATTCCTCTTTCTTCTTAGGGAAAAACCCGATCATGTGCTCATGCCACCGCCTTTGCATACGGCACCTCGTACTGGATTGGCCTTCAGTCGGGTGCCGCCACCGAAACCGGAGAATACTTTGGAATTAATCCGGATGCTGCAGCATTACAATCAACGTTGGACCGTTTTGCGTCATCGCTTGCAGCGTTATGAGTTGGAAAATGCCTAAAGTGGCATTTTTTTTTATATTTTATTTAGAATTTACATGAATTATTCAAATACAATTAAATTTATATTTATATTTGAATTTTTACCCGAACCTGTGTTGTTCTTCTACCGCCCCCCCCCCCCTGCCTAAACCCCTTTTGTATGAGACTCCGGCTGCTATGCCAATTTTAATTAACAAAAAACATGGCTAACTTCGTGTTGTGTTTTTGTTTTGTTTTGTTAGTTTTTAACTCTGGCGCTGTTGTATTTTTGGTTGGACAAGTCACCCTGAAATGGAGAATGGAACACAGGGAGAGGAAGAGCTGGTGGAAGCTGGAGTGTAGAGGGTATATACCAGGGTGTAAGAGTAATTTCGATTTGTGCCAGATTCGTAACAGTTTATACAAAAATTGCTAAACAAATTAGGCTAAATAAATTCAATCAATCAAAAATCATTTAATAAAACAGTGTGACCATGAGGTTTTGCAGTCACATAACGCATTTTGTATAGAGCAGCTGCGAACAACTGTTTTACGAAATCAAAAGCAAATCAAAATCAAACGCTTATTAGTGTCAGGAATCTCATTCATATGCCGGCGAATATAATGAAGCGAAAGTCCTGAAATAGCTGGTAATCCCCCTTAAACCCTTAGTTGATTTTCGAAAAAGAAAACGTTAGGAATGCAGAATGGAATTGAACATAATGAAATCCACTAAAATGGCAATATCTTCTAAACTATTTCGAATTTTTGCAAATAGTTTGAAGGGGATGAAAGGGGAATGTCCAATCTATAATAATAATGCAAAACAAAAAAATCGAAAATAATTTTTTTCAAAGGTAGGTGACCCCCTCTTAAGGTTGTATTAGTATTGAGTGCTTCCTCAAGCACGAACTTTGCTCCACTAAAATGGCTATATCTTCTAAACTATTTCGAATTTTTGCAAATAGTTTGAAGGGGATGAAAGGGGAATGTCCAATCTATAATAATAATGCAAAACAAAAAAATCGAAAAATAATTTTTTTTCAAAGGTAGGTGACCCCCTCTTAAGGTTGTATTGGTATTGAGTGCTTCCTCAAGCACGAACTTTGCTCCACTAAAATGGCTATATCTTCTAAACTATTTCGAATTTTTGCAAATAGTTTGAAGGGGATGAAAGGGGAATGTCCAATCTATAATAATAATGCAAAACAAAAAAATCGAAAAATAATTTTTTTTTCAAAGGTAGATGACCCCCTCTTAAGGTTGTATTAGTATTGAGTGCTTCCTCAAGCACGAACTTTGCTCCACTAAAATGGCTATATCTTCTAAACTATTTCGAATTTTTGCAAATAGTTTGAAGGGGATGAAAGGAGAATATCCCAGCTATAATAATAATGCAAAACAAAAAAATCGAAAAAATTATTTTTTTTCAAAGGTAGATGACCCCCCTCGCCTGCTACACTATGCTTCATATAAAGAAGAAAGCTTTTCAAAGTTTTTAAAAGTATTTCTATTCATGTGAAGCATAAATTTTTAAGTCATTTGAGGCCCTAAAAAATAACTATACAAATATGTATTTTATAAATTTGCCACTCACAATATGCCAGACGAAGCCGTAAAAATTCTTAAAAAAGAACAGTCTAGTAAATTCTTCGAAATTTTTGAATTTACGGTCACACTATAATTTAGATATGAGCCATGAATTCTTAATCACAGTTACTCAACTAAAAATTTTTGAATTTACGGTCCCTTATTTAGATATAAAATTTAATTACGGTCACACTATAATTTAGATATGAGCCATGAATTCTTAATCACAGTTACTCAACTAAAAATTTTTTGAATTTACGGTCACACTATAATTTAGATATGAGCCATGAGTTCTTAATCACAGTTACTCAACTAAAAAATGTTGAATTTACGGTCACACTATAATTTAGATATGAGCCATGAATTCTTAATCACAGTTACTCAACTAAAAATTGTTGAATTTACGGTCACACTATAATTTAGATATGAGCCATGAATTCTTAATCACAGTTACTCAACTAAAAATTTTTTGAACTTACTGTCACACTATAATTTAGATATGAGCCATGAATTCATGAATAATTACAGTTACTCAACTATTGTTACGCCGATTTGGCTCATCTAGTAAATAGGCCAATAGATACCGTAAGATTTTCGAACACTGCGGAATCGATATGTGAAAACCTAAGAGCACGTGGGGTAATATTTATATGTCGGAAACTGGTAACACTAATGTGAATAGTTAACATTTGCTAATATCTAAATAAAGTTGAACATTTTTATTTTAAACGGTTCTCACAACGTATCGATGTACCATCCATTTTCAAGAGAAGGTTTTCGTTGAAATATTTTTCAGAACTAGAGATAAGTCGATGAACTTAGTTCTTTGTAAGGCGATAAAGCAATATAAAAAACCAGTTTTTGCATAAACACCTTGGTGTTTGTTCCGCTCAAAAAATGGTTCGTGTCGATTGGTGCAAAGAAAAAAAAAATGTTTCTAAGATTGTCACAGCTAACGAATCGTGGATATATGCGTGTGGTTGTTCCCAGATAAGCCCAATCGTACAAAATTTGTTCACGCGAAGCAACTGTTCGCATTGTTTCTTCGGCCGAATGGTTCAGGTGGACACTGTTTTGCAATTTCAATTCTGAGTGGAACACGATCATTTGTTTGACGAAAGTTTTTGAAGAAAAATTCGCAAAACCAATGACAATGAGAGCTCGCACTCACACATCAGTCACACAAGCGACTTTTTGACGATTTGAGGGATCAACCCCCGTACAGCCCTGATTTGGCACCAGAGTGGGTGCTTGTACACGCTTGATGAACGACTTAGCAGTACTTTTAGTCAAATCTTAAAGGAATATATATCGAATGTTCTATTGATCCCAAATATCTCGTGCTCTTATTTTCTGTTTTCAGTCTGTATTACTTTCTTGAAAGCTTTTGATTGCATTTTTTAGTATTTTCTTTAATCTTTTCTTTTCACTTACCTTTGTTAGACGATCCAGCATCCAATAGATACGCAACGATTTCGCGACGTTTATGGTATTAATTTCATTTCCGATTGCCAACGCCATCTTGGTCGCTGCCACATCAAAATGCTTTGTTCCGTCTCTGCAATGGTCAGAATAAAAATAGACGTATACGCCATGAGGTCTTAGGTATAAACGATTCCGTAATCGGAATATATTTTTTATATGGTAAAATTTTTAATGATATTTAGCTTCTTTTGAAAATTCACATTGCGCCTGGGCGAATTTTTAAAGAAATTCGTTTAAGCAAATTAAAAATTTTGTAGCATACTTTTGGAGCGTTTAGAGAAACCTTGGTTATTTTAGTGTTTTTGGGGGGTATCAACAGTTTGACTCTACCAGTTGAAATCCCCTTTTGCTGGGCTAAGACGTTTTTGGCCTGCATTTGGTGACAGTTCCCATTCGCATTCGCATTCTTCCGAGTCTCTGACTGGGCGCCATTGTCATTGTCGCTGGCTGTCGCTTCCGTTTCCGTTTGGAGTTTTGTGTTTGTCTGTCTGTCTGTTTGTTTGTTTGTTTGTTCGTTTTTATCTTTTGTTTGGCGGCAACTGCTGCTGCTGCTATTCAAATACCGCCCAGGATTAGCGTTAAAACATTTAATTAAAAATTGTTTTCAGCGCCCCCCACTTTTCGCATAATTTTTCTCATATCATTAATTTCCCATTTGGCCATAAAAATTGCACAATATTTTTCACATATTTCGGTTCATAGTTGCCGTTGGATAGGCCGAATCATTGTGTTTGCAATGCAATTAATTAGAATTGCTGCTGCGATTTTCACTGCACAAATTAAACGCGAAGCAATGAATTTTCCATTGGAATACAGTAAAAAGTCACTTAAAATCCATTCGAAAAATTGCAAAAATTTCCATTTTAATGAAACATTTTTTTTTGTTTTTTTATTTAAATATTTAAAGAGTAGTTTGTGAAATGCGTATTTGCATTATATTTCAATGGGTAAATAAAACAAAAAGACAACAAATGGCATTTTCAGTTTAATTAGCTTGTTCTGCATTTTTAATGTGGTTCCATTAAAAACAATGCAAAAGATACAAAAAAAAAACAATGGGTAATAATAATCTAATTAATTTGTTGTTCATTTCATTCATTCAGCGGGCACGTGTTTGGCACCGTCTAACGGTTTGCTCGCAACTAAACTGTTAACTTAAACGAACCAAATGCCAGTCATAGGAGCAGGCTAACAGAGCATACAGCAGAGCCCTGTTAGTGGTTTAACATAGGTTGTGTGTGAATTAAATGCAACTGGTTGAAGTTCGATGCCAAATGGGTAAGATTTCAAATTTGCAAACTATGCCTAATTGCTGGCACTAAAATGTGTGTGTTTGATTGGGAATTTAAACTCACAGCCCCGTTTTACCACAAGGTTTTAGCTAAGTATGACGGAAAGCAAAACAAAGAACTGTAGCATAGTTTTAGGCTTATTGAAATAACGAAAAATAAATTAGGTAACTCACAGAGAAAATAGTGCAGAAGACAATTGGTCTATGATAACTTAATCAAGATGGAAAGGAGTAAAACCAGTGTTAGAAAACAGTGTTGGAAAATAGTGTTGGAAAATAGTGTTAGAAAAAAGTGTTGGGAAAACAGAGTTGGGGAAATTTTTTTGAAAAAAAGTATTGGAAAACTGTGATGTAAATCAGTGTTGCAAAATAGTGTTAGGAAACAATGTTGAAAAACAAAATATTCAAAATGTATTAACTTTCTATTTCATTAAAGCAGAAGATTCATTGGTCTATGAATAACTTAATTATGATGGAAAGGAGGCGATTGCTTGGAGAACAGTGTTAGAAAACAATTTTGGAAAATAGTGTTGGAAACAAGTGTTGGAAAACAGTTATGGGGAAAATTTTTGAAAAAAGTATTGGGAAACAGTGATGTAAATCAGTGTTGCAAAATAGTGTTAGAAAACAATGTTGAAAAACAAAATATTCAAAATGTATTAACTTTCTATTTCATTAAAGCAGAAGACAATTGGTCTGTGGATAACTTAATTTTGATGGAAAGGAGTTTATATACCGTGAGAAAAACCACGATTGGCCAGGCAGTCTTAGAAAACAGGGTTGGAAAATAGTATTGAAAAATAGTGTTGGAAAACAGTGCTGAGAAAAAGTTTTGAAAAAAAGTATTGGGAGACAGTGATGTAAATCAGTGTTGATTATGTTTGAAAATGTTGAACAGTTTGACAGTTGGAATAGTGTTGAAAATAGTGTTTGAAAGTGTTAATATGAGAAGTGTTGAAAAATAAAAAGACATAACAGTGAAAAATAGTGTTGGAAAACAATGTTGGAAAAAAATATTCAAAATGTATTAACCTTTTATTTCATTAAAGCAGAAGACAATTGGTCTGTGGATAATTAAATTTTGATGGAAAGGAGTTATATACCGTGAGAAAAAACCACGATTGGCAGGAGTCTTTGAAAACAGTGTTGGAAAAAATTTTGAAAAATAGTGTTGGAAAAAAAGTTGAGATTTTTTTGAAAAAGTATTGGGAAACAGTGATGTAAATCAGTGTTGAAAAATAGTGTTAGAAAGCAATGTTAGAAAACAGTTTGAAGAACAGTTTTGGAATATAGTGTTGAAAAATAGTGTTTGAAAAAATGTGTTGGAAAATATTGGTGGAAAAGAGTGTTGGGAAAAAATTTTTAAAAAAGAATTGGGAAACAGTGATGTAAATCAGTGTTAAAAATAGTGTTAGGAAGCAATGTTGGAATGTTTCTATTTCGTGAAAGCAGAAGACAATTGGTCTACGATAAATTAATTATGATGGAAAGGAGGAAAAACCACGATTGGCCAGGCGATTGCTTGGAGAACAGTGTTGAAAAACAATTTTGGAAAATAGTGTTGGAAAAAAGTGTTGAAATTTTTTTTTTAAGTATTGGGAAACAGTGATGTAAATCAGTGCTGAAAAATAGTGTTTGAAAACATTTTTAGAAAAACAGTTAGAAAACAGTGTTGGAAAATAGTGTTGAAAAATAGTGTTGAAAAAATGTGTTGGAAAATACTGGTGGAAAAGAGTGTTAGGAAAAAATTTTAAAACAGAATTGGGAAACAGTGATGTAAATCTGTGTTGGAAAATAGGGTTTGAAAACAATTTTAAAAACAGTTTGAGAAACAGTGTTGGAAGACAATGTTGAAAGTAGAGTTAGAAAACAGTGTTCGGAAGACAGAGTTCGGAAACAGTTGTATTGTGTTGAAAAACAATGTTGAAAACAGTGTTGAAAAAAGTGTTAATAAATAGTGTTTGGAAAATAGTGTTGGAAAATAGTGTTGGAAAACAGTGTTGGAATACAGTATTGGAAAACACCCGAAAGGACAAAGGTCAAGTGGTCCAGCACATACTAGTACACAGTTTAATTCAAATGCTTGTAGTGTGAGCGTTATGCGTTACACGTTATGCGTTACGCGTTGCGTTGCAAACCAAATGTCATCAACATCTTTAAGAATGGCTCCAAACTGAATGGTGGCGGAGGCGGAGTCTTCAGTCCAGCTTCTGTATTTGCTCAGTCTCCCCGTTGATTCTTGAATTTTCAACCTTTTATTTAATTTCTTCAACTATTTTTATTCAAGTCTAGCGTTTATTTATATAACATTGTCCTACTTAAGGGTTTCTAATTCGCTATTTGCAGGTGTTTTTGATATTTGCTTAAGATTCTGGAAGTCGCAAAGTGAGCTGAGTTAAATTTCACATGTCAGCAAAACGGCGACGTCACCCTTAAACATTTGTTTAATTTAAGAATCTAAAACAAACAGACACAAGTTCTTAGAATAACAACCAGGCGCGGCACTACAGAGACATAGTCCAACTACAAGATGCAGCAAGCTCAGACTCTGGTGTTGGGGAAGGGGAGGAGGGGAGGGGTAAAGATTAAAACAGGGCCGCCAGGTATGCAACACGGAAGAAGAAGACGAAGAAGCAGTGAAAACCCCAAATATAGCAAAAGGATGCGAAGGAAGTGCAGACGAAAACGCACCTGAGCGCAAATGAATGATAGTGATGTTGCGCCAGCTCCTTGGACCCGGTCCCGTGGCACAGTGGCAAAAGCAAGCAATGTTTAGAGTACGATATATTCTCTCTCTCTCTCTTTTAGTCTGCCAACCACTGTACCCAGTGCTATCTATCGTTCCTTTTGCGCTTCTGGCATAGTTTTTCGACTCATATGTATGCTATAACCTTTCGCTTAAGCAAATTGCCATGTGTGTGTGTGTGTGTGTGTGACCTGATGAGTTGGATGGCTGCCTGGCTGGCTGCCTGGCTGGCTGGCTGCTGCTGCTTGCGGCTAGTAAAAGACGCTGAGTTATTGTGGAGCAGCAAGTGCAAAAATGGCAACGTGCAGCGCCCAACCCTTTTGCGTACCTGGGGTACCTCTTCCACACCTCACTTGCCACTCGTCGTGTTGCATTTCACTTAAAATGCTTTTAACCAAAACATTAAGCAGCTGGTGTCACATTATATCATAGAGGCGGCGGCACCCCGCACCGCAGCCCCCTCCCCTACCCCACAACCCAGGTTTAGTTAGCTGGAACAAGCCACATAACAACAGCCAACAGAATGGAGTTAAGGAAGCGACAGCAACAAATTTATGGCCTAAATAAGCCCCAACAACTAGTTGATGTCTAGTGGCAGACTCGGAAAATGAAAAGATAATGTGATCATTTTTAGTCAATTGTTTTTTTTTTCTTTCGAAAGAAGCTTAATTATATTCAACAAACAGTTGGAATAACTTTATAAATAGGATATATAAGGGATATATAAAGGTAAATTTAAGAGTTGTTCAAATGTGATTCTATTAATACTTCACATTGTGTGGAAATAATGTTTTATCTCATCTGAGTACAGGCTTACATATAAGGAAAAATTTGTTCCGTTTTGAAGTAATTAACACGAACATTTTTTAAACGATTTAAAAAAAAAATTAGAAATCAAAATTTTCCAAAAATATTTTACAGGCGTGTAAAATAATTTGTTATCTTATCTAAGTACAGGCCTGCATATAAGGACAAAATTATTCCTTTTTTGTGTAACTAACACGAAAATTTTTTAAACGCTTTTAAAAAAAAATTAGAAATCAAAATTTTCCAAATTATTTTACAGGCGTGTAAAATAATTTTTTTATCTCATCTAAGTACAGGCCTGCAATCCTTTTTACGAACATTTTTTTAACGCTTGTTTTTTCACATGTAAACAAAATTTTCCAAAATATTTTACAGGCGTGTAAAATATTTTTGGTTTTTTTCTTTCTTGATTGAGACAAACAACTTCAAATCCACCACCAAATTTTAATTTTTTCTTTTCTTTTGATTTTTTTTTGACAGCAGACAGCTCAAAAAAATATTTGTTTCTTTATGAACAAATTTTTGAATTTACATGTCTGTAAATAATTTTTTTTTTACAGGTTGTAATGTTTTACTTTGTGTTAATAATTGTAGGGGGTTCGGAATAGGTTACTATAAGGAAAAAATTATTCCTTTTTCGTGTAACTAACACGAACATTTTTTAAACGCTTTTTTTCACATGCAAAACAAAATATTCCAAAATATTTTACAGGCGTGTAAAATATTTTTGGATTTTTTTTCTTTTCTTTTGATTTTTTTGACAGCAAAACAAATTTTTGTTTACATGTCTGTAAATAATTTTTTTTACAGGTTGTAATGTTTTCTTTGTTATAATTGTGGGGGTTCGGAATAGGTTACTATAAGGAAAAATTATTTTTTTCTGTAACTAACACGAACTTTTTTAACGCTTGTTTTTCACATGTAAAACAAAATTTTCCAAAATATTTTACAGGCGTGTAAAATATTTTTGGAATTTTTTTTCTTTTCTTTTGATTTTTTTTTGACAGCAGGCAGCTCAAAAAAAATATTTTTTTCTTTATGAACAAATTTTTGAATTTACATGTCTGTAAATATTTTTTTTTTTACAGGTTGTAATGTTTTACTTTGTGGGGGGTTCGGAATAGGTTACTATTTGTTGGATTGGAAATGAATAACTCTCCCTCCACAAGCGTTAGATGGCTTGTATTCCCCCCTCTCCCATCACACTTTACACATCGAGACCCACAAAAGTTTTGGCTTATTTAGGTCGGCTGAAAAAAAAACCGCCTTGTCGGTGTTAAGTTCGGAGTTGTCTCCACCTGATCGTGGGTGTCTCTCCATAGCTCGGATAAACAGTGTGAGGAAATAAACTAAAACAACTCAAGTAAATTGATCAAAGTACGCACTCCGTTTTTGTTGATTACATTTTGTATACCCTGTATAATAAGTAAAGTATATACTTTCTTCATCAGCATCAACAGTCGTGCAGCTGGTTTATCTGTCTAGCTGAGATGCTTAAAGAATATTTGTTTAACCCAAATCGAATGTCTTAAGGGTAAATATTAATTATGTCAGGTACAGGGTATATTACAGTCAGGCTTAAAGCAACTTTCTCAGTTGTTTATGACAAACAAAAAAAACGCTGATGACAGTAACAACAACAGCAACAGTCAGGCTTGAGGAATTGCGTAAACGAATCAAATAAAATGAGTTCGATGCAGTTCTTGTTGATCAGTTCTTCTCGAAGTGCCCATTCGAAAGGATCCTTTTATTGTGAGTTTAAAAAAAAAGGAAACTAAATTTCTTGATTCTAAATCGATTTGAATTTAAATTTCATTTGAAAATCGTAATTTTAGTGACCCAATGACAATCAAATGGCAATTACATGCCATGAAAATTGATTTAGTGTTTAATGATGTGTGTGTGTGTGGGTGTGCAGTTTTCCTGTGTGTGTGCGTATTGAAATGAAAATTAGAAATTGAGTACAAATTTTTGGTTTATTTACTCGTTAAGGCCCCATTCATCATCAATCGACATCAATCGATGTCGTTTTACCTGTTTGTTTATACAAATTAAATTTTGCATAATAAACTAAATGCAAAAATTGCCTTGGTCGTTTCTGTTTTCTTTATTTTATGCGTTATTGTGTGCCATAATTTACTTAGAGCATTTCGGCTTTGAATAATTGATGAACTCATACGGCAAATGGCCATCCATATTGCACTTTAAGCTGATTTTGGTTCAGCATCAAAATTAAAATGGTTGCACACACACACATGCAGAGGCCGGCGGGCAAACGACTCCATAAATCACTCTAATACTCCTTCAGGCCAAGCATTTGGCCAAGGGGAAGTAAGGCCAAGGCCATGGCATGCATCGCAGCAGGCAAAAGGGCAAAGGGCAAACTCAAGCATTTTGGGGTTGGACATGTGCCAAAGCAGGAAAAACGAAATGATTATATGGTGTGTTGTGTTTCGGTAAGGGAAAGTCTTTTTTGTGTATGCAATATTGTACTTAAAGTTAGGCTTAAACTGTGCAAGACAAAAGTATATATTTAAATTTGAAATAGCCTCGATTGGGCCCAAAGTGCAGAGCATACTTTTCTAGAATACCAAATATAGATAACGAAATTTGATATAGGTAAACAGACAACCTGTTTTAAGTAGATTTCAGTTCATTTGTTGATTATTTAAATTTAATAATAACAAGCAAGAGCGCTGCAATCAACTGCGAAATAGTCTGTATATATTTAATTTTGTGTGTTGTAATACGAATTTTTACACATTCCCGGACATGCAATAAGAGATTTCCAAAAAAAATTTTTTGAGTGATTTTAAAAGCTGACAAACAGATGGCGCCACTTTCTCTAATCATTTGACTGATAAAGCCAGACGATATATTGATCTGATTTCGATCAAACTGGTCAAAATTGCGATAAAGCAGATAATATTCACGATTGACAAGTATAAAAACGCTATCATTTAATATTAGTCTCTTTAAGAGACTATCAGAGCGATCGTTTGTATGGCAGCTATACTATATAGCTGTCCGATTATGATCAAATTTAATAGAATTATGTGGATGCATATTAAATTACTTCAGGCCAAGTTTAAAGACGTTACCATAGAAAACATAAAAGTTTTTCTCACTAAAACAAGTTTTTGCACCGATCGGTTGTATGATTACTATAAGATATAGTTGTCCGATTTTGATCAAACTTTTTGGAATTGTGTGGAATTATATAAAATTAATGAATAACAAGTTTAAAGACGTTACCATTGATAACAGAAAAGTTTTTCTCACTAAAACTAGTTTTTGGACCAATCGGTTCATAGCAGCTATACGATATAGTCGTCCGATTTCGATTAAATTTGGTAGAATTATGTGGATGCATATTAAATTACTTCAGGCCAAGTTTAAAGACGTTACCATAGAAAACATAAAAGTTTTTCTCACTAAAACAAGTTTTTGCACCGATCGGTTGTATGATTACTATAAGATATAGTTGTCCGATTTTGATCAAACTTTTTAGAATCGTTTGGAATTATATAAAATTAATGAATAACAAGTTTAAAGACGTTACCATTGATAACAGAAAAGTTTTTCTCACTAAAACTACTTTTTGGACCAATCGGTTCTATAGTAGCTGTACGATATAGTCGTCCGATTTTGATTAAATTTGGTAGAATTATGTGGATGCATTTTAAATTACTTCAAGCCAAGTTTGAAGACGTTACCATAGAAAACAAATAAGTTTTTCTCACTAAAACAAATTGGCACAGAAAAAATGAAACACGTCGGGGTCACCAAAAACTGCAACTTCCTTTATTTAACAATTATTCGCTCTCACATTGTCTCTTCTTGAAAAAACGTCAATATTTGCACTTTTTATTGGCCAACCGTCGGTCACCGACCTCTTTTTTCTTTGACCGCCCTCTATTTACTTCGCTCTCACATTTCTCTCTTCTTTAAAAAAACGTCAATAATTTTGCACTTGTGTGTAAATTGGCACAGAAAAAAATAAAACACGTCGGGGTCACCAAAAACTGCAACTTCTTTTTCTTTGAAAAAACGCATCCTCTAAAATTTAACAATTATTCGCTCTCACATTGTCTCTTCTAAAAAAACGTCAATAATTGTGCACTTTTGTGTAAATTGGCACAGAAAAAATAAAACACGTCGGGGTCACCAAAAACTGCAACTTCCTTTTTTCTTTGGAAAAAAAACCGCATCTCTCTAAAATTTAACAATTATTCGCTCTCACATTGTCTCTTCCTCATACTTTTCAACTAATTTTAGGCTGGAAGCAATTTGAACTGGGAATCTGTGCTGCTGCTGTTGTAGTCAGGGGTTGTCCAACTGCAGCAAAATCATCAGCGTGATTAATTGATGAAAATCCTTTTTGCCATGCAGGATAATAAATTACAATACACAGACGGAAGGACAAACAGACAGACAGGTGGTAGAGTAGTAGAGCGAGCAGACATGTAGCATGTGCTGCAAATAGCTAACCCAGAGACGCACACAATCTCATATGGGGCAACTTTGATTTCGCACGCAGCACACAGACTTACCTACCTAGACATGCATATGCATGAGGCTGCCATCGTGTGTGTGTGTGTGTGTGTGTGTGTTGGCCTCTGCATTGAATTAAACTTCACGAGCGCGGCGTGGGCGAGAATGAGTTCCGTTGCCTGTTTCCCAAATTAGCTTAATTTCATTTAAAGGGATACACAACGTTGCAGCAGCCAGCCGTCTTGCCCTACCAGCTGCTTCGTACACATACATATACATAAACGAGTACAGGGTATGACAGGGTATGCTAGAACCAGCTTTTACAAGCAGTTAAGTTCTGGCTTATCGAAAAAAAAATATTGAATTGCATGCATTTTGTTTATGTTTTTTTTTTTTTTTGCAATGGGAGCAGAGAAGTTGAAGAAAATAAGATATAGAATTTTCTAAACAATTGAACAATTGGTTTTTTTCCGTCCCATTCTGCCAGGGTATAAAGTCTGCGGCTTTCTTGCAGCTACTGTTTTTTTTTTTCAAGGTTTTTCTCATTTCCCGTTTTTCGCTTTGCCACCCCCACACCACAGCGATATTCGTACTCGTATGCGTTGTATGTCTGTATATTTTTGGCTATGTATGTGTGTCTGTTTATAATTCATTAGTTTGCTAAATATATTTCCTAGCTTAATTGGATAGTAAAACACACGACTAAGCTCATAAAGCAGCCAGCAAGGCAAACAGCTTCACAGAGTCCTTGACGATGTCTGATTAAAGCGGGCAGAAAGAAAGGAGGAGGCAGAAATTAATACATGCACACACACACACACACACACATGACTGCATCTATTCATTTGATGCAATTTTTGCATCAGCTTGGCAATTAAATTTCTATCCGAATTGCCTCCTTTGAGTGCCAACACACAACTTGTCTGTCAATAGCTATGCCAGATTAGGCATCAATCGGAAAGAGCGGATTGAGGGTGGATTGGTATGCATGCAGCACACATTTGTTTGGGTTCATAAGCAGCTTCAGTCGATCAAACCAATGCGGCGTATGCGTAACAATATTGCCATATGCTTCGTTTTGAGTTGCACCTAAAAGTATGCTTTGCTTTGCTACGAAAGTAACATTCATATCTAATTAACTTTGTAATTTATTGATATTTGCAAGGCTTTATGAGAAATTTAATTATCATTTGAAAATTATGGGAATATTTAAACTGTAAGCTACAATTGAGGTGCATTCATTTGGTCATAGAATGAATGAGAAGGAGATAGAAAGTTCAGCCTGTATCTGAGACAATTATTCTTCTTCATAGTTCTGAGTTTTGTGCCCCTAGGCAAACACTGGCTCTTTTCATTGACTTTCTAAAATGATTTAATAGGCAGCGAAAAAAATGGGGCAAATAAACCCACTGTGCACAGTGGTAAAATATATCTTTGAATAAAGAAAAAAAAAAAATGATAAAAAAGTTTTTCTCACTAAAATTAGTTTTTATACGATCGTTCCTATGGCGCTATATGCTATAGTCACCGATTCGATCAATTTTTAGATTATGAAGATAAAACTAATAACGTTGGTGACGTACGTTGAATTTTCAAATTCTCCTAGACTGACCGATCGTTTTATGATAGTTGTCAACCGATTTTGATCAATTTTTCCAAAATTATGTAAAGCATATAAAATAATATACACGATTGGTGACGCTACCATTGACAACAAAAAAGTTTTTCTCACTAGAACTAGTTTTAAGACCGATCGTTTCTATGGCAGCTATATGCTATAGTCAACCGATTTTGATCAATTTTTCCAGAATTATGTAAAAGCATATAAAAGTAATATATACCACGATTGGTGACGCTACGTTGAAAACAAAAAAGTTTTTCTCACTAGAACTAGTTTTAAGACCGATCGTTCCTATGGCAGCTATATGCTATAGTCAACCGATTTTGATCAATTTTTCCAGAATTATGTAAAAGCATATAAAACTAATATATACCACGATTGGTGACGCTACGTTGGAAAACAAAAAGTTTTTCTCACTAGAACTAGTTTTAAGACCGATCGTTTCTATGGCAGCTATATGCTATAGTCAACCGATTTTGATCAATTTTTCCAAAATTATGTAAAAGCATATAAAACTAATATATACCACGATTGGTGACGCTACGTTGGAAAACAAAAAAGTTTTTCTCACTAGAACTAGTTTTAAGACCGATCGTTTCTATGGCAGCTATATGCTATAGTCAACCGATTTTGATCAATTTTTCCAGAATTATGTAAAAGCATATAAAAGTAATATATACCACGATTGGTGACGCTACGATGAGAAACAAAAAAGTTTTTCTCACTAGAACTAGTTTTAAGACCGATCGTTTCTATGGCAGCTATATGCTATAGCCAACCGATTTTGATCAATTTTTCCAGAATTATGTTGAAGCATATAAAAGTAATATATACCACGATTGGTGACGCTACGTTGGAAAACAAAAAGTTTTTCTCACTAGAACTAGTTTTTTGGACCGATCGTTCCTATGGCAGCTATATGCTATAGTCAACCGATTTTGATCAATTTTTTCAGAATTATGTAGAAGCATATAAAACTAATATATACCACGATTGGTGACGTTTCGATGGAAAACCAAACTAAAACTAGTTTTTGGACCGATCGTTGCTATGGCAGCTATATGATATAGTCATCCGATCCCGCCGATTCCGACAAATGTGCAGCTTATGGGTATTTAGAGACTTTATACTAAGTTTGGTCAAAATAGCTTTAAAACTGAGGGAGGAGATAGCATAGAAACAGACGGACTGAAGGAAGTTAACTCAGTTCGTCATGCTGATCAAGAATATATATATATATACTTTATGGGGTCGGAGATGCCCAAGGGCATAGAAATTATGTTATTGCAATCAAATTAAGCTAACAATCTGATTCTGAATGATGTTGAGTTTACCAAAATCAGAGACCTATATGGTATATGTTCTATAGGTAAGATCAGTTGAAGCTTGAAATGTGGAAAATTCCCATTGTGGTGGAAAGTACTTAAAAAGAGCATATACGAAGATATTTTTAAACGAATCTCTATATCCAAGAAGAAAGAGTGCAATACCCAGTATATATACCATGCCGCAGCCGCGACGCTGGCCTCCCCCCGCTGTCAGAAAAGCATTTTACTTGCAAAACTTACGTGTTTTTCAACCGATCTTATTGTAACTTTTAGAATAGAAAGATGTAAGAACTGAGTCGTGGATAACTTATTGCTTATTGTACTCTTTTTCTTAGTTCCCGAATATGCCCCTGCAACGACGCCGACATCGCCTCATGCCCCGTCAGCCCACACCCATACCCATTCATCGTGCCTATGCTTTAATTTTCGATCAAATGGCCACCCTTCCTCTGCCCGTACCCGATCCCCTGCTCATCTGGGCCAATCAGATGCTGCAATGTGACTTTGAGGATTATGCTGCCTTTCGCAACGGGGCCGCCTTTTGCCAGCTGCTTCACCTGATCTTTCCGCAGCACATCGATATGCGTCTGGTGCGTTTCCACTGCAGCCAGGTGGTGGAATTTATACTCAACTATGAGTACCTACAGCTGGGCCTGGCCCGTGCCATGATCTTTATCCAGGTGCCGGTGCGTCGTCTGATAACCGAGAATGAGAAATGGGAGACGCGTAAATTGCTGCAGTGGTTCCACGATATACACAAGCAGCGAGTGGGCCGCCGGCGTTGGGTGTATAAGGCGCGCGAGGAGCGCTTCTGGGAGCATATCACCCAGCGACCCGAGTCCATTGATCGCAACATAGTGTGGCAGTATTTCTTTGAGACCGAGGCGCGCTGCATGAGTGTGGCTCGTCTTACACCGGAACCGCTGAAGCATCTGCCGGCCATTATCTATGGCACCCAATTGAATCGCATGGCCATTTATGTGCGCGATGGCATGTGTGGGCTGGCGAATGTGGAGATTGAGCGGGATTTGCTGATGATTAACAACTATGGGAATCGTGTGCGTCCCTCGCGCTACTACTTGGCCGAAAGGGATCAGGTGGTGAGTGACTTGATCAGAGGGGACAGGTGGATATCCACTTTAATCTCTTAAATTTCAACAGTTGGATCTACAGCGCCTGCGTGTGAATCGCGGCGAGCTGCCCAAGCGCATTTATGTGAATCGCCGTCCGCGTTTGAATCCCCAACCCTGGGAGCCAGCCTATCTCCTGCACGATGAGCTGCAGGCTCTGATCACTGCTCGTTCTCTGCCCAATATTTCGGCCATGTTATATGGCCTGGCCAACGGCTGCTATCCGGTGCGTTGTTTCAGTAATTTGCGTCGTTTATTCAATGTACGCCTCATTGTGATGAGCTACACGGAATGGGTGTCCAGTCTAGTGGTGGAGGAGCCCTGCGATTTCCTCCGTTGTCGCGAGGATCTACAGCAGCCGGGTCTCATACTGATCATTGTCAATTTGAATGCCACGAATTTGAGTGATTTATCGCACTGGTCCAAACTGTCGCGTCAGGATCGCTTTAGACCACGTCAGATTATCACCTTGCCCGGCTATATAGGTGACCAATTGGAAACGCTGACCAAGCTCACCGATCGTCAGCAGGTGAAGCTAACACTGCCCACCACTTTGGCTGCAGTGCTGCCCATTACCGAACCCTTAGAAGGTGCGCATGAGCAGTTTTTAGCTCGAGCCCTGGAGGAGTATGTAATGCAAGAGCCGCAGCAAAAGTCAAAGAAAATTCAACCCAACCGCTGGGACGGCAACTGTGTGTTGTCTTAGAGCGAGAGAGAGAGATAACGTGGAAGTGAACCGGTTTACCCAAATGTCAAAAGTTGAAGCCGGTCTAATTAGTTTTAAGCTCCAGCTGTAGCCACAATTATTATGAATAAAATAAAGACATGGAGCCGCGGCGTATTTACTTGTCTCCAATTTCCAGCTATGCTTTGTCTTCATTTCTTTTATTTCTGGTTATCTTGCCCAACGACGACGACGACGACGACGTGCCGGCACATAAAGAGAAGTCATTGTAAAATTATTAAGAAATATGCGACATATAAAACAATAATAAACAATAATAGCAAACGGACTCTGTACCCCTTGCGATACACGATCTCCCCCCCCCCTCAAATTGCACTCGGATCTTCAAAAATAAACATTTCCAATACATAAATCAAAAATATATATATATGCAGCTATATATATATATATATATATGTACTGATAAGATAACAATAGACCCTGGCTCGTATCAGAAACTATGTCTTTCTTTTCTTTTCTTTTTTTTTTGCATTAGGCCAGCCACCGACAAATGCATCACTTACGCCCACGTACACATATCGTAGTGTAAATTGCACAGCGGACGTCAGATTAGAAAACAGAGCAAAAGACAGAATCAAGAATCAACTTTGTACCTAGCCTATACGTCGCACACTCATCTCTAACGAAGGCAGCGAGAAATGTGAGTGTGTATTTTCCGGGGCCGAAGTGTAAATGATGTCACAGTCGGCTGATTGGAGACGAGCAAACCATGGTCGCACAGTGGTACGCATTTTGGTGAAACAAAAAGACAAACTAGATAAGGCAACTCTAGTCATCAGCTGTTATAAGGATTTGAAAGACGCTACCATTGATAACAAAAAAGTTTTTCTCACTAGAACTAGTTTTTAGACCGATCGTTCCTATGGCAGCTATATGCTATAGTCACCCGATTTTGATAAAATTTTTCAGAATTATGTGAAAGCATATAAAACTTATATATACCATGATTGGTGACGATGCGATGGAAAACAAAAAAGTTTTTCTCACTAGAACTAGTTTTTGAACCGATCGTTCCTATGGCAGCTATATGCTATAGTCATCCGATTTTGATAAATTTTTCCAGAATTATGTGGAAGCATATAAAACTAATATATACCACGATTGGTGACGCTGCGATGGAAAACAAAAAAGTTTTTCCCACTAGAACTAGTTTTTAAACCGATCGTTCCTATGGCAGCTATATGCTATAGTCATCCGATTTTGATAAATTTTTCCAGAATTATGTGGAAGCATATAAAACTAATATATACCACGATTGGTGACGCTGCGATGGAAAAAAAAAAGTTTTTCTCACTAGAACTAGTTTTTAGACCGATCGTTTCTATGGCAGCTATATGCTATAGTCATCCGATTTTAATAAATTTTTCAAGAGTTGTGGGGAAGCATATAAAACTCATATATATCCCGATTATTGACGTTACGATCGAAAATAAAAAAGTTTTTTCCACTAAAAATGGTTCTTAGACCGATCGTTCCTATGGCAGCTATATGCTTTAGTCATCCGATTTCGATCAATTTTTCCATAATTGAGTGGTAGCTTAGAAAACTAATATATACCACGATTGGTGACGCTACGATGGACAAAAAAAAAGATTTTCTCACCAGAACTAGTTTTTAAACCGATCGTTCCTATGGCAGCTATATGCTATAGTCAACCGATTTTGATCAATTTTTGCACAATTATGTGGAAGCATATAAAACTAATATATACCACGATTGGTGCCGCTGCGATGGAAAAAAAAAGTTTTTCCCACTAGAACTAGTTTTTAAACCGATCGTTCCTATGGCAGCTATATGATATAGTCATCCGATTCGGCCGGTTCCGACATATTAGTTGCGTGCCGTAAAAAAAAACATTTTTTTTAATTTTCAAACGTGAAAACAATTTTTTTTTTTTTTTTTTAATTCAAAAAAAAATTATTAAAAAAAAATTTAAAAATTTTGTACTTTAAAAAGAAATTATTCAAATTAAGTTTTCTCATCGTCTGTGCGTTTTACGGACTTGCCGAGAATATTGTTCACTTTTTGCCCCCCTGCGACCCACTGTGCCAGCTGCACTCTCAGTTGTGGTGTCGCTGAGCGTTTCAACGGCAACCGCATTCATTTACTTGTAGTAACGCTTGCCGAACGGGCACGTATCGATCACTCGGAGCAGCATGAACAAATACGCTTTACTTGCCGTGTGCCTGCTGGCCACCTTGGGCGCCATCCTGCTTGAGGTCCAGGCCAGTCCCAAGCCGCAACAGGTGGACGCCAGTCAACTGGGTGGCCTTTCGGCCCAGTTTCTGCCGCCGGAGTATCGCAACACCAATGTGAGCATGGGTAAGTGTTTATTATTTAGGGCGAAGGACAAACCGTTAGATGTGACATAACCTGTCTTGTCCCCGTTTAGACGACATGAAGCGCATGTATCGCGAAAAGTGCAAGAAGGTGACTGGCTCGGAGAACTCCACGCTATACCAGGAAATTGAGAGAGCCGCTGCCAAGTTGAGCGCCTGTTTGAGTGGACTGGCCAATCTGACCGCCTTGCAGGCCGAAATGGAGGCAGCCAAGCCCATTGGGGAGCTGGACACGGTCTTTCACAAATACTGCCAACGTGCCCCGGAGGCCGAGACCTGCGTTAAGGAGTTCAATGACAAGGTGCAGCCCTGCCTGACGCGCGAGGAGAAGAAACAGCAGGCCACCGTTCAGCGCATAGGCGCCGCTCTATTGGGCTTCGCCTGCTCCCGTGGTGGCGATCAGATAGCCTTGTTTGTGGCCGAACAGGGTCCCGAGTGTCTGGACGCCAACAAGGAGAGCATCAGTCACTGTCTCAATCGTTCCTTCCATCAGTATATACCCAAGGATGGGCAGGTGGCTGATCTGATGAGCCGCCCCGAGTTGCTCTTCTCGCCCACCCACTGTGTGGATTTGCAGAGTTTCGAGGCGTGTGTGCTGCATCATTTGGAGCAATGCTCCGAGATCACGCCCGCCAATGTGGTTCAGTCGATTTTCCGTTTCGTGAAGAACGAAACCGACTGCCAGGCCTGGATGGAGGCGCGTGCCAACGATAAGCCCATTCTAATGGCCGCCAGCGGAAATAACACCGGAGGCGGAGCCGCTAGTCTTACCACGACGCTGGTGGGCACTGTAACCCTAGCGCTGGGTGCGTTCTTGCTACGTAACTAGCTCGATAAAATGTCTTTTTTTTTTTGTGTTCGATAACGCTTCTTTTTTTTTTCTACCATATAATGTTTAATATCAGATTAGGGTTGCGTCATTCAACTCAAATGCAACTACCATATTTATTGCTATTAATAAAAGAAAGATTATGAAAAAAAAAAAATATATAAACTTTTGTCTGATAAGCAAAGGCCAAAGAAGTAAAAATATTGCCTAAAATTTCCGCTTACATTCACAAAACGAAAAGTCTGCTGACCCTGGGCATAAATGACTTACCGCCAAGTAAACACATTTGTTTGTCTCTAGTATGAGTAAATGTTTTGTATAATTCTTGATAAGATATGCAAGTACTTAGTTATTGATTTTTAATAGAACTATGAGTCGAAATAGAGAGAACGGACAGTTGCTGACTAAGTGCATTATTCATATTATCACTTATTATGGATTAGCCATTCCTGGCATGTGCCCAGTAAATTCTAATCGATATCTACGCTATTGTCATACAAAGCAAAAGATAAGAGTAAACACTGGCGGCTTTCAAACACAACTAATTAATAAATTATTGAAGCATAAATATTTTGCCTACTTTTAGGCGGGACATTGGAATTTATAGCAACGAGAAGGAAAAAATTCAAAAAATTAAATTTTGGAAAGAATAAAAAAAAATCTTTTATAAGTAAAACGCATTTTCCTACCGATCGTTCCTATGGAGGTTATATGATATAGTCAACCGAATTTGATAAATTTTTCCAGAATTATGTGGCAGCATATAAAACTAATATATACCAAGATTGGTGATGTTACCATGGAAAACAAAAAAGTTTTTCTCACTAGAACTAGTTTTTTGACCGATCGTTCCTATGGCAGCTATATGATATAGTCATCCGATTTAGATAAATTTTTCCAGAATTATGTGGAAGCATATAAAACTAATATATACCAAGATTGGTGACGTTACCATGGAAAACAAAAAAGTTTTTCCCACTAGAACTAGTTTTTAAACCGATCGTACCTAAGGCAGCTATATGCTATAGTCATCCGATTTTGATCAATTTTTCCAGAATTATGTGGCAGCATATAAAACTAATTAATTATGGCAGCTATATGCTATAGTCAACCGATTTTGATAAATTTTTCCAGAATTATGTGGCAGCATATAAAACTAATATATACCAAGATTGGTGATGTTACCATGGAAAACAAAAAAGTTTTTCTCACTAGAACTAGTTTTTTGACCGATCGTTCCTATGGCAGCTATACGATATAGTCATCCGATTTTGATAAATTTTTTCAGGAATTATGTGGAAGCATATAAAACTAATATATACCACGATTGGTGACGCTACGATGGAAAAAAAAAAAAAAGTTTTTCCCACTAGAACTAGTTATTTTTGACCGACCGTTTCTATGGCAGCTATATGCTATAGTCATCCGATTTTGATAAATTTTTCCAGAATTGTGTGGAAGCATATAAAACTAACATATACCAAGATTAGTGACGCTACGATGGAAAACAAAAAGTTTTTCTTACTAGAACTAGTTTTTGGACCGATCGTTCCTATGGCAGCTATATGATATAGTCATCCGATCCGGCCGGTTCCGACATATTAGTTGCGTGCAGTAAAAAGAAGACTCTGTGCAAAATTTCAGCTCGATAGCTTTAAAACTGAGGGACTAGTTCGCGTAGAAACAGACAGACAGACAGACGGACAGACAGACAGACGGACAGACGGACGGACGGACAAGCGGAAATAAACTCAGCTCGTCGTCCTGATCAAGAATATATATAGTTTATGGGGTCGGAAATGAATATTTCTATGCGTTACAAACTTCTGGGCAAAATTAATATACACTTTTCAAGTGTATAAAAAGAGCACTTTTTAGTCGACGTAAAAGAAGTTTAGCTTTGCTTTTTTCTCTTCTAAATTTTGTCAACCCTTTCAATCAGCAAATAAAACATTAAAATAAAACGTGTGTTTGCTACAAATGCGTAGCATGCTTTTAGGAATGATTTATTTAAAAAATTCCTATAGAACTGGGTATATCCGACTGAGGTCTACATACATACAGCACCAGTTTTATAGCACTTAAATCTCTCTCAAAAACGACAAATTATACAATTTAGCTTAGTCCTCTCCCAGCGCACTGCACCATCGAACACGCTTGTTGCCATACGATTAAGATGTTATTTATGTTCTACTGTGCGCTGGTTGAGTTGAGTAAAATTCAACAGATTTTTTAAACTTTCGTTTCTAACTTGAGTTCAATTTAGCTTTTTTTCCTCAGTGTAGAATTTAGCAAGCCTCGCCCAAAAAAAAAAAAAAAAAAAACCAATCAAAATTGCAGACCACATTTCCATCAATGCTAACCGCCATATCTCTGTCTCTGCTCATAAAGCCAAGCATATTATTGCCCGTTAAACATTGTTTGCTTAACTTATCAATTCATAATAAATTTATTAACAATTACAATTAATTTAGATAGTTTACTATCTGATTGAATCAAAACGCGCTGAAACATCCAAATTATATTTCACACTTTGTACAAGATATTGTATATGAGTAAGTGCAAAAAACTTATTCCTCTTGCGGATATTTCGAAGCTGCCGGTGATAAAACCCAGACAATTCTCAGGCCTTTTTTTAAAGGCTTCACACAATTTTTGTCTCTAAGCTTTATGTTGCTTTTTTCTTCACTGTACAATAAATGGAGTTTTTTATCACTCATACGCAGTGTTGACAGTAGACCAACCCTAGTTGGTATAGTGAACATTTTGTTCCGGTGTACGAGGCGTATGAGTAATTGTTTTTCGCACCCACTCAATAATTAAGTATACAATAAAAATTTACTTTGGGCATGCTAAGACCTACTTTTTGTCATTTTATCGATTTAAATGGATGGAGCGAACCAGTGTGTATGTACTTATGTGTATGTGTGGATAGATAAGCTAGTAAGAATTTACAGCACTGCAATGTGGAATAAATATAATGATATATATTTGTTCTACATTGCGAGTACTCAAATTGAAGGTGGAGTGTAGTCCATATGCAAGACTTCATGGTCAAATGCAAGTGTATTATTGTTTAACAGATTGGTTATAGAATTACTTTTTTCGAAGATGGCAAAGAAACAGACAGACGGACTGGGTTAAATCCACTCAGCTCGTCAGGCTGATCAGGAATATATATATATAAGGTAGATGGGGTCAGAGATGCTTTCTATTAAGCGTTACAAACATCAGAACAATTTTAGTGTACCCTCTGCAAGGGTATAAAAACTGGTAACGATCAGATAACAAAAAAAAATAAAAAAAAAAAAAAAAGAATTACAAAAAAAAAAAACAAAAAATTAAAAAAAAAAATTTTTAATTTAAAAAAAATTTAAAAAATTTAAAAAAAAAAAATCTGATCAGAAAATTAAAAAAAAAAATTACAAAAAAAATTTTTTTAAAAAATCAGATCAGAAAATTAAAAAAAAAATTTTTTTTAAAATTACAAAAATAAAATTAAAAAAAAAAAAACAAAATATTAAAAAAAAAAATTTTTTAAAGAAAAAACAAAAATTTAAAAAAAAAAAATCTAAAAAAATAAACTAAATATTAAAAAAGCAAAATTAACAATAGAAAAAAACGAGAAGGCAAAGCTAACTTCGACTGTGCCGAAGTTTTAATACACTTGAAAAACTTTACTCTAACTGATTTAACCTGTAAAATATATATAGGATATAGATATCAAATATTAAAAAAATTTTAAATCATTGATAATAAAAATTTGATACCATAAAAAAAAAACTTTTCTTAGTAAATCACATTTTCCGACCGATCAGACCTATGGCAGCTATATGCTATAGTCATCCGATTTTGATAAATTTTTCACAAATTTGTAAAATCATATAAAACTAATATCTACCAAGATTGGTGACGATACGATGGAAAACCAAACAATTTTCCTCTCTAGAACTTGTTTTTTGACCGACCGTTCGTATGGCAGCTATATGCTATAGTCAACCGATTTTGATACATTTTTCCTGAATTGTATGGAAGCATAAAAAACTAATATATACTAAGATTGGTGACGCTACGATGAAAAACAAAAAAGTTTTTCTTACTAGAGCTAGTTTTTTGACCAATCGTTCCTATGGCAGCTATATGATATAGTCATCCGATTTCGATAAATTTGTTCAGTATTATGTGAAAGCATGTAAAACTAATATATACTAAGATTGGTGACGCTACGATGGAAAACAAAAAAGTTTTTCTCACTAAGACTTATTTTCCGACCGATCGTTCCTATGGCAGCTATATGCTATAGTGATCCGATTTTGATAAATTTTTTCAAAATTATGTGAAAGCATATACAACTAATATATACCAAGATTGGGGACGCTACGATAAAAAACAAAAAAGTTTTTCTCACTAGAAGTACTTTTTTGACCGACCGTTTATATGGCAGCTATATGCTATAGTCATCCGATTTTGATAAATTTTTTTCGAAATTATGTGAAAGCATATAAAACTTATATATACCAAGATTGGAGACGCTACGATGGAAATCAAAAAAGTTTTTCTCACAAAGACTTATTTTTCGACCGATCGTTCCTATGGCAGCTATATGCTATAGTGATCCGATTTTGATACATTTTTCCAGAATCATGTGGAAGCATATAAAACTAACATATACCAAGATTAGTGACGCTACGATGGAAAATAAAAAAGTTTTTCTAACTAGAACTAGTTCTTAGACCGATCGTTCCTATGGCAGCTATATGATATAGTCATCCGATCCGGCCGGTTCCGACATATTAGTTGCGTGCAGTAAAAAGAAGACTCTGTGCAAAATTTCAGCTCGATAGCTTTAAAACTGAGGGACTAGTTCGCGTAGAAACAGACAGACGCAGCAACGGAGCATTTTCACGGACGGACAGACGAGACAGACAGACGGACAGACGGACGGACGGACAAGACGGAAATGAACTCGGCTCGTCGTCCTGATCAAGAATATATATAGTTTATGTGGTCGGAAATGAATATTTCTATGCGTTACAAAAACTTCTGAGGCAAAAAATTAATATACACTTTTCAAGTGTAAAAAAAAAAAAAAAATTAACCCAAAAAATTAAAAAAAAATATAAAAAAAAAAATTTAAAATAAAAAAAAAAAAAAGAAAGTGATCTGTGTATTAACATTAAGTCCTTCAAAAAAATTTAAAAAAAAAAAAAAAAATTTTAAGAAAGTAAAAAAATCAGATCAGAAAATTTAAAAAAAGTAAAAAAAAATAAAAAAAAGGGAAAAAAAAATAAAAACAATTTTATAAGAAAGTAAAAAAATCAGTTCTGTGTATCAACAATATGTTCTTTAACTTCATAATTTCTCTGCCGCTCATCTACCAACCAAGAATATTTGTGGCTTGTAAATATTTATAAAAAAAAAAAAAAACAATTTGTTAAGAAAGTAAAAAATCAGCTCTTTATAGTTTCTCTGTCGCTCTACCAGCCAAGAATCGTTTCTTAACTTAATCTATCCATCCGCCGATCCAAGTCTTTACTTTCCTTAAAACCTTCATCGAGTTGCCTCCACACATTACCCACTGCCGTTCGCAGCTCATGGGCATATTTCCAAATACTGCGATCCATTACTAGCTCGGACAGCTGGTACTTTGTGTCCGGTTCACGATAATGCTGCAACTGGGCATACTTGGTGCTCACAGTGAGCGGCGGGCAGGCGGCGCTTAGCCACTGGAGTGAGAAGTGGTTGTGCAGCGTCAGTGAATAGCGGGTATTGTGAAAGCATTTGGTGGCCCAGCCGGGCAGTGAATAATTCCGATGCCGCAGTGTATGCTGCAGGACATACAGCTCGTCGGTCTTCTCATTGGCGTGCACCTGTCGAGGGAAGTACGCGTTGATGAAGCACAGGCCCGTAAACCCCTGCAAGCACTTGGCATTCTTCTGCCGCTCCCGCTCTATGATAGGTGCCAGCATTTGCTGCCAGTTGCGATAATTGGCCAGCGGTAATACCACCTCATCCACATCCACATTGAGCAGATAGTCATGCCGGTACATGTTGCGGTAGAAGCAATCGTTATAGGGTATCAACTCGTTTAGCCGCTTGACCAAACGCTGCTGCTGCAGCATCAGATGCTGATAGTGCCTCAGACGTGGCATACCATTGGCCAGGGTGACAGGACGCAGCTCTAGGTAGCCAGTACGCTGATAATAGTCCAGGACACGCTGCACTGCGGGATGCACATCAAAGAGGTAGGCATAGATGCGTGAGGCACCCATTAGACGCTGCAGCTCAAACCACTCGATGAGTCGTTCCGAGAGATTCACATGGGGAAAATCCAAACCCTTGAGGCAAACACCGAAACTTAGGGTTGTATTCGACCTAGAGCTGGGTTTTTCAAAGTGCACACGCAGGGAATTGCGGGCTCTATGACAGCACTGTGAGACCAGGGATACAGTACGCGGTGTCTCCTGACCCGGGGGCAAGGGACAACTCAGCAAATGAGGATAACTTTGCAGTGAATTACCACCCCACTGCCACACGCTTAGATATTCACTGACCTTCACAAAGACGGGCTCCCGATGTCCCTGATACCACAACTGACAGTGTGTGGGCGGAAACTGGTCACCAATCTGATTGATCATGGCCAAAATGCGCACCATACGTACACTTAGGACCTGCCGCTCATCCAAATAGGCGGCATATAGACGAAAGGTGACATTCTGATTGATAAAAGTTTGCCAATAGATATTGTGAAACTGCAAGTCCAAGGGATTGGGATACGGAGCGCAGGTGCTGTTATATTGATAGTGTAAGGGCTCAGCGAAATAATACCAAAAGGCATAGTCCACCTCGGGCAGTTCCTGTTCCAATTGGCTAACCAACAGGCTAGGCTCCTCCACCAGCTGCACTGACAATGGAATGGCTCTATTGAAGATGGGCCGCTGAACGGTTTGAAGCAAGCACATTAGAGCAAATAGCAAGAACAAAGCTAACAGTGTAAGCTTGAAGAAGCCAACTCTGGTTGACATGGTGTTCATGCGTTAACTGAGAATAGTTGGCAAAGATTTCTATGCTAGTTGAAAGTTGGAGGGGCAATCTAATCAAATCAAATCACAGAAACCGATGTCTTATCTAACGCTTTCGTGCTCTTTATCTATGTAAAAACTGCAATTCAAGCCATAAACGCTCCAAGTCCTGCGGGGGTTGTTTTGTTATTTTTGTTATTTTTTTTTGTTATTATTATAACTTTTTGCGTTGCCATTTTTGCAAGTAATTTAAAAATAATTTGATGTCGTTCGGTTGGGTGGGGGGGAATGATGGAGGCTAGTGGCGGCGAAGTTTGCTTTATTGACATTGTCACCCCAGCGCGCGAGCACCTGGAAGGGCCACAGGACGGCGACAGGATAATAAAATTGTGAAACAACTTTTTAATGAGAAACACTTTTTGCACATTGCATTGCCCGGAGAGTTGGTAAATTGTTGCCACTGATGATAATGATGATGACGATGATGGAGCTTGATGAGCAAGTGCAAATGTTTTGGTCTGCGGCTGGCTCAGCAGAGAAAAGTTGCCCCGGATAACATTAAATAAAAACAAGGTCTTTCATTTCGAAATTCTTAAATACAGAGACACTTAGGGTCGTTTTCTCATGTTCATGTTTTTCAAATCTAGTTGGAAATTAAGAAAAATACAAAAATAGAAGGCTAACATAAACTTTTTTGATAACCAAAAAGTTTTTCTCATTAGAACTAGTTTTTAGACCGATCGTTCCTATGGCAGCTATATGCTATAGTTATCCGATTTTGATAAATTTTTCCAGAATTATGTGGAAGCATATAAAACTAATATATACCACGATTGGTGATGCTACGATAGACAACAAAAAAGTTTTTCTCACTGGAACTAGTTTTAGGACCGATCGTTCCTATGAAAGCTACAGGATATAGACATCCGATTTTAACAAAATTTTATAGACGGACGTGTGTGCTGATTGCTGCCTACTAATTAATAATAATTAATAAATTTGTGAACTGTGACACTCTTTACGCTCTGTGCGTTGTTTATATACCCCCTTTCGCCTCTGGCGATAGTGTTTGTCGACGTCTGCCATGCGTCAGCGTTTTTGTTAAAACTTTTTTTGAAAAAACCCAAAGCCAGGCCAACATGCGTGTGTGGCTTTTGGCGAGCGCGCTAGTGTTAGTGCATTTGACTCCCACGTACTGAGCTTTTGTTCTTAAGCTCGCTCATATGGTGCACCCGACATTAATTTCAAATCGATCTTGTGACTTTTACACAGCTACTGTGAAACTAAATAAAATCACCTATCTACATATTTTGACATTTGCTCTGATATTTTTTTTCAAAGGGTAAACTAAATCTCTATATATATAAAAGAGTTTGTCCTGACTGACTGACTGACTGACTGATTGGCAATCAACGTAGAGCCTGAACGGTAAGAGATAGAAAGCTGAAATTTTCACAGAAGTTTCCTTATGAGTTGAAAGTGAGCACTAAGGCGGGGTTTTGGAAAATTCCACCCCTAAGGGGTGGAAAACTCCCGGAAAAGCTACTATGGGGAAAATTTTGTTTTTCATCCATTTCAAGCGAATTAATTGGACACCTGTTTCCCAGATTTTGGAAAATCCGCCCACAAGGAAAATGACCGGAAAATTCTTCATGAAAGAAACTATTTTTCATCCGACTGACTTTAAACTCGGTTTGTGAGGATGTTAAGCAGAATAATTAGACTTGAGATTTTCCGATGATGGAAAATCCGCCAGAAAAGTCGGGAAATTCCCGGAAAATTCCAAAGGGAAAAAACTATTTTTCATCCGATTGGCTTCAAACTCGATTTGTAAGGATAGTATGCTTAGTAATTAGACATGAGATTTTCAAATGTTGGAAAATACGCCCAGAAAAGAAAATACCCGGAAAATACTATATGAAAAACTATTTTTGAACCGATTGATTTCAAACTCGGTTTGCAGCGATAGTATACAAAATAAGTTGACATGAGATTTTCAAATGTTGGAAAATTCGCCCCAAGAGTGGGGAAATGCCTGGAAAATTCTCTATGGAAAACACTATTTTTCATCCGATTGACTTCAAACTCGGTTTGTTAGGATAGTATGCAAAATAAGTGGACATGAGATTTTCAAATGTTGGAAAATCCGCCCACAAAGAAAATACCCGGAAAATTCTATATGAAAAACTATTTTTGATCCGATTGACTTCAACCTCGGTTTGCAGCGATAGTATGCAAAATAAGTTTACATGAGATTTTTCGATTGTGGAAAATCCACCTACAAGAAAAATGTCCGGAAAATTTTAAATGGAAAACACTCCGATTGACTTCAAACTCGGTTTGTAAGGATAGTATGCAAAATAATTAGACATTAAATTTTCCAATGGTGGAAAATCCAAACGAAAAGTCGGAAAATTCCCGGAAAATTCTATATGGTAAAACCTATTTTTAATCCGATTGGCTTCAAAGTCGTTTTGTGAACACATTATAGAAAATAATTATACATTTGATTTCTCGATAGTGGAATTTCCGCCCACAGGCAAGAATAATGGTGGGCGTATTTCGGTTCAGTGACAATAGCTATTTGTGAGCCGATCTAAATAAAATTCGTTTTTTAAGCTCTAGGGTCAGAATGAATGGATTTATTTCGGGAAGTTTACTGCAAAGGTCGGAATATAGGTGCGGGGGTGAGTTTTTAGCAACCTGAACAGTTAAAACAAAATGGGTTTTTTTTGTTTCGATAATATCGAAATAATCGATGGTTTACAGCTCTACTGTACACCTTGTACACAGCGGACTTGCCTGTTCCAGACGCCCAAAACACGCTAATAGCCACTTATGCGGATGATACAGCCTTCCTAGCTTCTAACCCCATCGCCAGTCGAGCGTCAGCTACCGTGCAGTCCTTTTTGGATGGCTTCAGTGTCTGGGCGTCCCGTTGGAACATTGCTGTTAACCCGGATAAAAGCCAACATTGCACATTCTCAATGAAAAGAGGCAATTCATCGAGAATCAAGCTTAGCGGTTTAGTTATACCGCATAAGCCTTCTGTCAGGTACCTGGGCATAACCTTGGATAGAAGACTTACCTGGTCCTGCCATATTAAACGAGCAGTAGCTGCAACCTATGCCAAAGCTGACAAATTGGACTGGCTTCTAAGAGTGACATCAGGGCTGTCTTTACGTGCCAAACTGCTCATTATAAAAACAATAATAATTCCGACCTGGACATGGGGCATCTGTCTTTGGGGTACTGCCTGTGGCACCTCTATTAAAAAAGTCGAGACGATGCAAAACAAAATCCTACGCCGGATGCTAGGTGCTCCCTGGTATGTGCGGAATTCAACCATATATAGAGATCTCGGCATCAACCTCCACACAAGCAGATACAGAGACCGACTGCTGGCCCACTCAAATCACCTCGCCAATGAGCTGGTCACAACTAGGATTCGGAGACGGCTAACAAGGCGTCATCCGTCGGACCTCTGAATTCATGGCAGGCGACTCCTTGGCTCCCCTTAGAAAAAAAAAAAAAAAAAAAAACCCTCCTTGTGTACTGTGTTGTAACTTTTCTCAGCCAGCTGGCGATCTGTTTTTCCTGTAATTGTTCTCTTGTAAAAATTTGTAAGCGGATTGAGTTCCGCGAATCTTTTTAAACATTTATAAAAAAAAAAAAAAAAAAAGATTGGTGACGCTGGGATGGAAAACAAAAAAGTTTTTCTCACTAGAACTAGTTTTTTGACCGATCGTTCCTATGCCAGCTATATGATATAGTCAACCGATTTTGATAAATTTTTCCAGAATTATGTGGAAGCACAAAAAACTAATATATACCACAATTGGTGATGCTACGATAGACAACAAAAAAGTTTTTCTCACTGGAACTAGTTTTAGGACCGATCGTTCCTATGACAGCTACAGGATATAGACATCCGATTTTAACAAAATTTTATAGAAATGTTTAAAATCATATAAAATTCATAGCTCCAGAGTTTAAGAACTCTATCATGCAAAAATAAGAAGTTTTCATACTAAGATCCATTTTCGGACTTATCGGTTGTATGGCAACTATAGCATATAGTCATCCGATTTTAACCAAATTTTATAGAAATGTTTAAAATTATATAAAATTCATAGCTTCTTAGTTTAGGAACTCTATAATGAAAAACTAAAAAAATTTCTTACTAAGATCCATTTTTCGACCGATCGGTTCTATGGCAGCTATAAGATATAGTCATTCGATCTAGGTTATACTGTGTTATAAGTAGCGTGAAGTAAAAGTAAGACTTTGTGCTAAATTTCAGCTAAATGGCTTTAAAACTGAGAGAGAGAGAGACTTTGAAACTCGACAAACGTTTTCCTTATTTAGAAAACTCAACCTTAAAGAGCGAAAAATTCAGCAGCTGAAGCCTGGAATGTATTTCAGGACCCTCACCTGACCACTCCCAGGCAAAAGTAGACACTTGTTGCTACCCAATCGATTCTAGTGGCAAACTTTTCACAGCCAGAGTCAACTTTTCGGTCTACAATTAACTATGAAAATGTTACACCGCACTGCAAAACTGCACAACTTTTTTTTTGCGCCTTAATTGCCCAGAAAAGTAACACAAATGAAACGCATCGACGCTTAATTACTTTTGCTAAATGGCACGGACGTTGCCGTCGACTGCGTTAGGTAAACATTCAGGACGTAAGAGGAATGGCGAAACTGGGGGTTGAACAAGTGTTGAAAAGCTTCAACTTTGCATCATGCTAGGTAGTGATGTAGGCAGGGAAGGAGAGTGGCAATTGGGTGCCAACATTTCGTGGCATACTCTAACTATCGCAGGAGTAGCGGAATTCTAATACGAATCTAAGCAAAAACGTAACCAGAACCAGTATGATAAATGTTTTTTAAATCATTATTCGAGAGCCGATATTACGTATCAGATCTACGCTCTCTAGTGTCTAGTTATCGTGCAACATCCTATAGGGTATTCCGGCGCTTTTATTTAATTGCAGGCCCCTGGCAGGATTTGACTTTTGTCGACGTCACAATTTGAGAAGTTTACCCACTTTGCTGCCGCACAAAACTTGGTCCCAAAAAGTTGCCCTGGCACTCTTTGGCGTAACTGCAAGTTTTTGATTAAAAGCCTCTCTCTCTCTGCCAAAAAACCGTCATGCACAAAAACTTTTATGCCAGAGTGAGAGAGCAAGAGAAAATTGTTAATTGAATGCATTTGGGGGTAGCAGCGCAGCAATGTTTGCCCTGTGCGTGATATCACAAGCAGCTGGGCCTGATGAAAGCTGCCAGTCTGAGTTTGAGTAATGAATGCCAGTCGAGGGGAGCGCAAGAAGCATTTGCTTTAGCTGCAATTGTAGCAATGCGGGCAGAAGAAGTCACAAGTCTTGCCACACTAAAAGGACAGGCAGTAACATTATTTTAGGACTTGATTAAATTATATAATGTTCCCCATAACCTTTTCAACATCTTTCCCTAAAATTCGTAAAGCTTTATTGCTGATTTATGGATCAGACCACGAGAAGAATACAAAGGAAAATGTTTAAAAGCGGGGTAAAGTAGGTATGTCACTCTCAGCTCAGAGCCGAGAGCTGGCTGCTGACTTTCGGATCTCAGCTCAGAGCTGGAGAGCCACAGCTAGAGAGCCACAGTTTAAGAGGCAGAGCTAGAGAGCTGGAGCTAAAGAGCTAGAGAGCCACAGCTAGAAAGCCAGAGCTAAAGAGCCGCAGCTGAGCCAGAGCTAGAGCTCGCAAACTAAAACTAGAGGACCACAGCTATAGAGCTTGAGCTAAAGAGCTAGAGAGCCAGAGGTAGAGAGCCGTAGCTAAAGGGCTAGACCTAGAGATTTAAAGCTAGAGGGCCTGAGCTAGAGAGCCACAGCTAGAGAGAAAGAGCTAGAGAGCTAGAGCTAGAAAGCCAGAGAGCCGTAGCTAGAGGGCTAGAGCTAGAGAGCTAAAGCTAGAGAGCCACAGCTAGAAAGCTAAAGAGACACAGTCAAAGAGCCATAGCTAGAGAGCCACAGCTAAAGAGCCGCAGCTAGAGAGCTAAAGAGCTAGAGAGCCAGAGCTGGAGAGCCTCAGCTAGAGAGCCAGAGCTAGAGAGCTAAAACTAGAGGGCCAGAGCTAGTGAACTGGAGCTAAAGAGCTAGAGCTAGAGAGCCACAGCTAGACAGAGCTAAAGCTAGAGAGCCACAGCTAGAGAGCCACTTTTTTTTTTTTTTTTTTTTTTTTTTTTGAAAGCCGCTCGCACTTTTGAGGAAGTCGAAAAGAGCACAGAGCACTTGCAAGTGATTCCGAACCCTGTTGAAACTAGAAACTTATGATATAAGAGTCTCTGCTCCTGACAACGACTTCTCTTGAAATTGTTGTGACCGGGAAGATGAGAGTTCGTCTTCCAATCCTATATTAAAAAATCCACTGCTCCTACTGGCTACACAGACCTATTACGGTCTTCGCCCTGATATCGGGGTTATTTACTTCTATTTTTTTTTTTTTTTTTTTTTTTTGAAAAAACGCCGTACGAACTTTATCGTGAAGATCAATCATTGGGGACCGTCGGGTATTGGACAATAAAATAAATAATTATTAGTTTCTCACACAAATTAGGCGTTGAATTTTAAATTGATTTCCTTTGAGTAAAGGGTATTTAGTAGTTCAACATAAATCTCCTATATGCTCTAATTAATAAAGCTAATAACCAACAAAAATGTAAAGTATCAAATTTTTTAACAAAAAAAAAATGTAGCATACATGAAAAGGTTGCAATATGGTTTTAAGCTCTATTCTAATCATTATTGGAGCTTCAGCTACTTCTACTAACTTGAGCACACACACACACTTTTCATTTACAACATTTATAATAGAAAGGGGAAGCCCTTAAAGTTAACGCATTAGGGCCAAAGCTGTCTTAAAGCTTACAGTCAGCCAACACAAAGCGACGAAGGAGGAGGAGCAGCAGCAGCAGCAGCAGGATGTTCTCTACGACTGGGCGTGGCGCCTTTTCACTTGAATGAAGTGCAGCAAGCCAAAAGAAGTAAAAACCCGAAATACGTATAAAAGCAAAACCAGCTGCAGATTTTCTATAAAAGCCGAGGCTAACGAGATTTGATGAATTGCAAGTCTTTGTGAATGAAGCAGCAAGAAAGCTGCACAGCCTGAATAGCACCCACTCCGTCAGTCAGTGGATGGGGTGTGGGAGTAGAAGGAGGACAAAAAAAAACCCATTAAGTGGTTTAAAGCACTGAAAAAAAGCGCATACAACAAGGAAACATAGCAAAAGAAAAATGCAGTTGACATGAAAGGCAGCGCAGACAGACGGACAGATAAAGCTAGCTCAGTCCCTGGTTCTAGATCCCAGGTCCAGTCGACAAAGCAGCTTGACGAATTACTTGGCAGCTGGTTGGTTGGTTGGTTTGGCTGGTTTGTTGCCTCCTCCTCCTCCCGGTTGGTGATGAAAGAGCAGCGCAAGAAATTTAATTTGACCAACATTTTGATGTATCAAGTTCATGTGCAGAATAAGATTTATGACTTACCGCCAGACAGGGACACCAGATTCCTAAAAAAAAAAAAAAAAAAAAAAAAAGAGAGTTATAAAAAGAGTTGAAAAAAAAACGACTCGCTATCAGTCATTGTTAGGGAAAATATCTTTAATGGCATACACAAAAAATGGCATCACATTGAATTAAGCTTCAAAATATGTGGATGTATTTAACATTTTACAAAAAAAAAAAAAAAAAAAAAAAATACATACATAAAAACTGAGATGTGGTTCTGAACTCCTTTTCAATACTGGTTTTAAGCTAATATCTAATTTAGAAATACGTAGGAAAACCTTTTAATTCAAAAAATTTTTAATGAAAATTAAAAAAAAAAAAAAAAAAATTTTAAAAACTAATCTGGAGCCATTTTTTTTTTATCTCCGAGCTGAGAGCTGTTTTTTAAAAGCTGGGAGCCGGCTGCACCTTGGAATTCAATCAATTTTGACTCAAAAAATTTATATTAAAAAAAAAAAAAAAAAAAAAATAGTCTGCTTGTCCTTGGACCTTTTAGCTACCGAGCTGGAGCTCCTATTTCAGAGCACAGAGATTCAAGTAAAGAGCTATATGCCGATTGCTGGCTTTTGGCTTTGAAGATATAGCTCGAAGCTCAGAGCCGAGAGCAACAAGTAAAGAGCAGCGAGCCGATTGCTGTTTCCTGGCTCTTAAGATATAGCTCTTACCTCAGGATAAAAGCTGTGGCTCTCGAGCTAGAATTCCGAGCTTAGAGCAAAGAGCTCCTAGTCTAGAGCTGCAAGTAAAAAGTTGTGAGTTGATTGCTAGCTTCTGGCTGTTCAGATATCGCTCTAAGGCAGCTAGCTCCCAAGCTGGGGCTCCCAGCTCAGAGCTCGGCTACTGTATAAAGTTCCCTGTCGAAGTTAGGCAATATGCCCAGGTTTCCTTAGAGGGATTACAATCTAGCCTGGTGACTAAGATACAAAAACTTAAGGAAAATCTTCGGAGGATGAGAAACTTAATCTAAAGACCGGAAAATCCAATCAGGGAGGGGCTCCTAGGAGTATTACAAGCTAGCCTAAAGAAACGGGAGGGACTCCTCGATAGAAGCCGGTGTCTGACAAGTTATCCCAGATATAAGAGTATCCCATCAGGGAGGGGCGGTCAAGATGCTTCCTGCTCTAGATTTGCAGCTTCCTGTCCCTGAGCGAGAGCCAGTTTGCCAACTTAATTATCAATGAGAGCCTAAAACCAAACAAGAGTTTTTCTGCTTGTAATTTGAAAGCTTCCACTGCGAGAGCCTAAAACTAGGCAACACTTCTAACTGAGCAGCGAATCTGCTTGACAGCTGAAAATGAAAGTAAACAGACAACTTGTTTCCCCCTCCGTCCCACATAATGGAAATGAGGAAAAACAAGGCCTTGACTTTGCAGCCAGTTAAACTTGTACCAAATAATTGGCATTGTCAGTTTCACAATTGTCGTACTACACCACCTGAACAATTCCGGCTGAATATGGCTCGCCTCTCAGCGCTGGGCATGGCCATATTGCTGCACTGGGTGATGGGCGTCTCGTACTACATGCTGTTGGCCAAATGTTCGCCGGCCCCACTCCTGGGCAGCTGGCTATTTACGGCCTGCATTCTGGCCATTCTGCAGGCGGTTCGCATCTTTCCCGAATTGTGCAGCCAGAGCTCAATGCTATTCGAGCTTACCATGGAGACGGTAATGTGCTGCCTGGCAATCGATCTGATGTTAACCAAACTCTGGTGCCGAATTGAGGGTCTGTGCCATTGTGCCATTGTTGGTGTACTCCAGGCCCTGACCCTGGAGGAGGCCACCTACGCCGCCTGTGAGTATTGGTTGCTTGGCCTGATCACCAGCATTATTGGCGCCTGCCTGCTCTGGTTTACGCTCTGGGCAACCGCACTGCCGTCCAAGATGCGTAACAACTATCACAGCTGGCGGAAGCGTATGTCGTGCTCGATCAATCGGAATCTTAACCATTTGGTGTTTGGCCCGTATGATAACCGCTCCATACGCATCGAGGGCAGTGAGCTGAGCTTTGCCGGCTAGAGGGGTGGAGGATCAGAGAGCAACAAAATTTTCAGCAATCATTAAAAAAAAATTCAGAGACAAATTTGTGGGTTAAATAATGTTGAATTGCATTGCAGAAATGCAGGTACAGTGGGCCTGATGGGGCAACAATCGAAAGAGGAAGAAAGGAGGAAGTAACGAAGAAAAAAAATAGAGAGCTAACATCATGTTTTAAATACCCTTGCAGGCGCTACCATTGATAACAAAAAAGTTTTTCTCACTAGAACTAGTTTTTAGACAGATCGTTCCTTATAGCCGTTTTGTAAAAAAATTTTTTGCAGCTATATGCTATAGACAACCGATTTTGTTAAATTTTTTCAGAATTATGTGGATATAAAAAAAATATATTTGTTTAAATGGAAAAAAAAAAGTTTTTAATTTTTTATGTATTTATTTTTAGAGTTGAAGAATTTAGTTCATTTTGATGAGCAAGTTTATTAGTTCATTTTATGATGAATTTTTCACTTTATAACTGAAGTTCGTTTTATGAACTAGTTCATTTCTTAAAATGAACTAGTCAAAAAAGAACTATTAGTCAAAAAGTGAATTGCTCAAAAAATGAAATATAGTTCAAACACTAAAACCTAATGAACTAATGTTCATTTTAATGAACCGTTCATATGAACTAGTTCACGCTAGTTCAAAAAATGTACTAGTTCTAAAAATAAACTAGTTCAACAAATTTACTAGTTCAACTAGTTCAAAAAATGTACTAGTTCAACTAGTTCAAAAAAGAACTAGTTCAAAAAAGAACTAGTTCAAAATATAAAATAGTTCAAAAATGAAATATTTCAAAACTAAAATAAAATTAAGTAAATATGTATGCATTTCTTAAAATGAACTAGTCAAAAAAGAACTATTAGTCAAAAAGTGAATAGCTCAAAAAATGAACTATAGTTCAAACACTAAAAACCTAATAAACTAGTTCATTTTAATGAACAGTTCATATGAACTAGTTCACGAAATAGGCCACAATTCAATATCGCTAGTTCAAAAGATGTACTAGTTCAAAAATGAAATAGTTGAACTAGTTCAAAAAATAAAATAGTTCAAAAACTGAAATAAAATTAAGTAAATATGTAAGCTCTCTTTTCAGTTAATCAACTTTCAGCCTCCACTTTTTCTTTTTCCCGTTATCTTTATTTCTGCCTACCTTTCTTCTGTTTGTTTAAACTTTTTTTTTGCTTATTTGTTTGATCTGACTTCTTCCTTAGATTCTTGGTTCTTGGAAACTAAGAAAAAGTCTCTTTTGTGGTATAATTTGTATATTATTTATCTATTGTCACGCTTTGCCCACTGCAACTGGCCACCAATTAATTAAACAAACTGGAAGAGCATTTTCCAGAGCTCTTTCAAAACCCGTTTAACCGTATCATGGCCAAAATGGCAAATGCGGAAACCATAAGGCCGGCTCTGAGCTGTGAGCCGACTAATTGTGGGTCCGTTAAGTCAAGCCACGAAAAATGTTTCGGAAGACGGAACCAAAAAACAAACAATAAAAAAAAAAAAAAAACAGGAGCTGCGCTTGCTCGCTAAACTTGAACTTGAAACATGGCCAAAAGCGATGAGCAGCACATGCAAACACTTGCGCTAACGGTTCCAAAGAATTGGCAACAGCCACACACACACGCAAAGGCTTTTGCAAGCTTCAGCTTGGACTGCATTTTACTTTTTTCTTTTTAATGGCAATTGAGGAAAATTGCCGACTTTGCCCCGCCAGGTTCGGCTTGCCCACCGCCTACCATTGCACTTTTTTTGTTGTTGTTGTGCTATATAAAAGCAACTGCCGCTCAAGTCGTCGGTGTTAATCAAACCGCGTCGCTTGCCAGGCTCAGGCTGCAAAATAAATATTGAAAGACTTCACAAACGAAACACAAAAGCCAAACAAAGGTGAAAAACATTTCGTTTTTTTATATATATTTTTTTTTGCACTTTTTGTTTATGTTTGAAATGTTGTAATTGAGTTTTCTAAAAAAATATTTAAAAACTTAAAAATGAAAACAATTACCAACCGGCCAAGTGAAAGTGAAATTTGTGCTTGTGTGTGAAAGATATTATAGTTAGAATAATGCAAGGATTATAAAATGAACTTGTTTAATCAGTTGTAAGCGAACTACAAACAAATATCGAAATACCTAACGGTCTTTAGTAATACAAGGATTGTACCAGAAGACGTGATCAACTTCAACGAATCTTAAAATTGTAAAATCTATATTTATAGACCTTTATGTTCTCTAATTTCCTACGTTTACAGATTTTCGAGAGATTGAGAGAAGCTCAGCTTGATCTTTTGGGGCAGTAAATGCCCATATTTGTACATATGGGCATTTCCTTTATGTCGAACGGGACCGTCGATCACATTTGAAGCGAAATAAAAGTCAAAATAAAACGGATTGATTTGTCAGAAGACTTAACTTATAGCTCTTTTTTAGCCCTATTATTGCTGCTAAGTTTGATTTTGGCAAATTTTTACTTCTCAAGATAATCGTAAAAAATCGTAATAAGTTGTTTCAAAAACCGATTTTAGCAAAACTTGAGCAATATTTCATTTTATTTAAATGTTAAATGTTGTGCAATATAATATCAAATGGTTTTCATTATACCCCATAAAAACCCTATACGTTTTTTTTTTTTTGTAAAATTCAATTTTAAGCACTTTCGCACGGAACATTTTTTTCCATCATGCTTACTAAACATGTTTTTAAATCAACAAAAGATTTCAATGTAATTAATTTCAAAAAAAAAAAAAAAAATCACGAATAACACTACGCAACATGGTCCAGTTTATAGAAGGAGTGTTGGAGATTCTAGATGATTTTCGTGTGCTTAACACGAACCTATTTACCAAAAAGATCCATCTCGTCAGAATTTTTGACAAACAGATTCGTGTTAAGCACTCGGAAATCTTTTAGAATAACCAGCACCTAATCAATAAACTGAAAAAAGTTGAGTTTGGTTGCCTTGTGTAACTGACCGTCCTTCAACTTTAATCTCCACCGTTCATTTTTTTTCGCTCCCGTTTTTGCTCATTCAGATAAATTTAAATTTTTTTAAATTAAATAATTTAAAACTATTATTTTATAAAAAAAAAAAAAATGTACATGTCGCACGGGACCAACTTAATATAAGTACCTAAATCACAAATCTTTTTATTTTTCAGCAAGGTTTTTTTTTATGTGAATTGTATAAAAAATCTCTCTTTGTACACAATATTGGATGAGCATAATGCATGTACTTTCGACGTTTTTCGATTTCCAATGTCGCACGGGACATCGAAATATGCAATAATATGCTAATCAGTCACTCAGTTTTCAAGCCATCGAGCTGAAATTTTGCAGAGAGTCTTCTTTTTGCTGCACGAAACTAATATGTCGGAACCGCCTGGATCGGATGACTATATTCTATAGCCATAGGAACGATCGGTCGAAAAAAGGATCTTGATATAAAAAACTTTTTTGTTCTCCATAAAAACGTTCTTTACCTCTTTTAAACAGTTCTACAAAATATGGTTAAGATCGGATGACTATATTCTGTAGCTGACATAGGAACGATCGGTCCAAAAACTAGTTCTAGTGAGAAAAACTTTTTTGTTTTCCATCGTAACGTCACCAATCTTGGTATATATTAGTTTCATATGCTTTTACATAATTCTGGAAAAATTTATTAAAATCGAAAGACTATATCATATAGCTGCCATAGGAACGATCGGTCCAAAAACTAGTTCTAGTGAGAAAAACTTTTTTGTTTTCCATCGTAACGTCACCAATCTTGGTATATATTAGTTTCATATGCTTTTACATAATTCTGGAAAAATTTATCAAAATCGGAAGACTATAGCATATAGCTGCCATAGGAACGATCGGTCCAAAAAATAGTTCTAGTAGGAAAAACTTTTTTGTTTTCCATCGTAGCATCACCAATCTTGGTATATATTAGTTTTAAATGCTTCCACATAATTCTGGAAAAATTTAACCCGCGCATTTCCTCTCACCCCTTTTTCGATCGAGACGGATCACCCTCCGTCCTCCTCTCCTTCTTACCGCCTTTCTACGCGACTAGTCTCTCAGTTTAAGCTATCAGCTGATTTGCGGTCTTCTTTACTGCACGCAACTATTCGGACCCGATCGAGACTATATCATAGCGCCATAGGAACGATCGGCAAATAGTTCTAGTTAAAAAATTTTTGTTTTCCATCTAGCGTCACTAATCTTGGATTTTAGTTTTTATGCTTCCACATAATTCTGAAATGTTCAATCGGATCACTTAGCTATAGCTCCTAGAACGATCGTCGAAAATATTTGTGAAAAATCTTTTGTTTCATCGCAGCGTCTCCAATCTATATATTTGTTTATATGTTTTACCAATTCGGAAAAATTTATCAAAATCGGAGACTATAGCATATAGCTGCCATAGAAACGGTCGGTCAAAAAACTACTTCTAGTGAGAAAAACTTTTTGTTTTTCCATCACAGCTTCACTAATCTTAACATTTAGTATATGCCCATATTTCTGGAAAAATTTATCAAAATCGGATGACTATAGCATATAGCTGCCATAGGACCGATCGGTCGGAAAATGTGTTTTACTAAGAAAAGTTTTCTTTTATGGTGATGAAATTTTTATTCTCAATGATTTAAAATTTAAAATATCTGACATCTATATCCTATATTATACTTAAATCATTGGGTAAAGTTTTCAAGTGTATTAAAACTTTGGCACAGTCAAAGTTAGCTTTGCCTTCTCGTTTTTTTTAATATTTTAAAATATTCGCAGATGCACCACCATCTCCAGTATCAGCTGCTGTTGTCTCAGCTCTTCTTGTGGCCCCTGCTTATACCAGCCCTGCCTGTGTCCAGTCCTGAATTACCCAACAAGACCACCAATTCGGCCAACAGTGTGCAAGTGCAGCAGCTGAAAGCAGCTCAGCCGGGTTCAGTTAATGCCCAGGATGCACATCTCAATTCGCTAAGCGTATATGCCAATAGCTACGACAGCCTGGGCTCAGCCCCGCAGCAGCCCACCGCAGATCCGGGCTTTAAGCCCTCCTATAAGATGCCCGAAATGGAGACAAACTTTACACCCATGCAGACAGCGGGCACACCGAGTGTTAACGGCCTGCCTTCTACGCCCATGCTGATGCAGTATCTCCCGGCTCAAACTTTACAGGATGGCAGCGGAACTGTACAGTATTTGCAATTGATACCCACGCGGCCCATTATAGTGCCCATTAGTCCCTATCTGGCAGCGGCTGCGGGAGGAGGAGGAATGACAGCTCCGCCTGCTGCCGCCCTAAGTCCACAAACGGGAGCTCAGCCGGACTATGCGGCTCGAACCCACGCTCTGTTGAGCGCTTTGCCCTCCAACTCTGGCATAGGTCTACATTATGGTTCATTGCATAACTATGCCAGCGGTTTAACGCCAGCGGCTGCTTATCGTAGCAGCTATCGCATCAATCGCGAGGCCAAGGATAAACATTTTCCTGCCGCCTTCACCCTCAATCTGAATGAATATCTACCACCGGCTGCAGCAGGTGGACATGATGCAACCGCGGCAGGAACAGCCTCACATTCGCATCCACATATGTACCTTAGGGCTAGAGCATAGATTAAACTTGTAATCCTGTTTTTTTTTTTTTTTTGTTAATAAAATATCAAGAAAATGGTTCAAGAGAGTGGCAGCATCTGTGTTGGGCCCACCTTACCCGGATATTCAACTAATTATAATATGTTTAGCTTTTATACAAATTTATAATATATTTAATTAAGTATTATCCCATTCAATTAATTTTACATATAAATAGTTCAGCCGTACACAAAAAAAAGTCAGCTAATAAAAGAAAATAGTGCCCCAACTCTAGTTCAAAAAGAATTGAATGGCCAAAATGAGTCAGTCATACAAAGAGATTTATATAGTGTATATGCAAATGTGCGTTTTTTTTTTGACATTTTTGGGCCATCTCCTACTCTTACCCAATGTAGATGGTTTATTTGCACACCTGAGGCAAGCAAAGAAAATAAACAAACTCAACAAGGTCACGCCAACGCCTCACAGAATGCATTTTCATTGTCTTAGTTTTTTTTTTTTTTTTTTTTTTTTGTGAAAGTAAACGAAAAATTTCACGGGGTAATCCACGTCAGTCACATATGTATGTTTCCAACTGTTACGTTGACCAGGCCACAAACTGTCTACCAACCTTGAAGTTGCGTCAGTTCAAACTTCAGACCCAGAGCCGCCAGCTATTCATTTGTCTAATTGTCACATTTTTGACAAATTCATTTGGCATTAACTAGCAAACTCAACGCTTTCATTACTCCAAAGCCCAATCAGAGTAAAGTGAATGTGGATGGGGTGTGGGGATTAGGGCGCAAGACAAACGCTTCTTTCACTTGCTTGTAGAGCAAATATCCGAAAATAACGAACTTGTTAAACACCGAAGACTAGATACACTGGAAATTTTTAAGTATTTCGTTCTTGAAATCAATCATTTTTTATTCCTTAAATAATATCAGTTTAATAGGGAGGTAAGTGGGGGGGATACGTAACAGAGCAGAGAAAAAGAGAGAGATAAGAGAGTAAGGGGAATAGCTTTTGACTAATGAGTGGGAGATTCTTGGATTAAAGTATTTTCAAACATGGAAAATTAGTGAATTTAAGTATGTTCAGCTCTTGATTTAAAAATGAATGAATCTTGGTTTAGAGTCGGTCAAGCTCTTGATTCAATAATTTGTAATTGAAATAAGAATTTTCATTACCAGAATAAGAATGAAAATTCTTGTTCCTAGAAATTAGAACTCAAAAATTTACTCTTGAATCAAGAAATTCATTTCTGGATCAAGAATTTTCACTCTTATTGTGCTCGCATGCTCTTGAATCAAGTATGAAATTCTCTATTTTTTTTTATATCAGTATTGGAAAATAGTGCCGGAAAATAGTGTTGGATAATAGTGTTGGAAAACAGTGTTGGAAAACAATGTTGAAAACAGTGTTAAGAAACAGTGTTGGAAAACATAGTTAAGAAACAGTGTTGGAGAACAATGTTGAGAAACAGTGTTGGAAAACATAGTAAAGAAACAGTGTTGGAAAACAATGTTGGAAAACAGTGTTGGAAAACAGTGTTGGAAAACAGTGTTGGAAAACAGTGTTGGAAAACAGTGTTGGAAAACAGTGTTGGAAAACAGTGTTGGAAAACAGTGTTGGAAAACAGTGTTGGAAAACAGTGTTGGAAAACAGTGTTGGAAAACAGTGTTGGAATACAGAGCTTCAAAACAAACTTGAAAAACAGAGTTCGAAACCAGAGTTGGAAAACAGACTTGGAAAACACGGCTGAACTCTCTTATCGTATTATTGTGCTCGAATGCTCTTGATTTCAATATGAAATTCTCTATTTTTTTAGTGCTGGAATACAATGTTCAAAAACAATCTCAAAATCAATGTTGAAAACAGCGTTAAAAAACAGTGTTGGAAAACATTGTTTAGAAACAGTGTTGGAGAACAATGTTAAAAAACAGTTTATGACAACAATGTAAGAAACAGTGTTTGAAAATAGTGTTTGAAAATAGTGTTGGAAAACAGAGTTTCAAAACAGACTTAAAAAACAGAGTTTGAAACCCGAGTTGGAAAACAGACTTTGAAAACAATGTTGAAAACTCTTATCGTAGTTTTGTGCTCGAATGCACTTGATTCAAGTATGAAATTCTCTATATTTTTTATCAATGTTGGAACATAGTGCCGGAAAATAGTGTTGGAAAATAGTGTAGGAAAGCAGTGTTGAAATACAATGCTGAAAAACAATGTTGAAAAAAGTGATAAGAAACAGAGTTGAAAAACAATGTTGAAAAACAGTGTTAGACAACAATGTGGAAAAACAGTGGTAGACAACAATGTTAAAAAAGTGTTGGAAAACAGAGTTTGTAAAATTCTAAAAAAAAGTCTTCCATACCGAAATTAAAGATCGAATCAAAAAAAAACCGGAACCTCAACTTTGATATGTTTAGAAAAACCGTTATGCCAAGAGAAGTTAAATATTTCCCTTACCCACCCATTTATCATTCAACTGTGATTGAAGCTACCCCACTTAATGTGGAGTATTTCGACAACAAATTTTAAGGTGCTTTTACCTGCCTCCTCACCTCATCATCAATTGCCACAATTTACTTTCAAGCGCTCTCTGAACCGTTCCACATGTCGTCGCTGACGACGCCCCGTGGCGCGCATGGTGAATCCCTTGTAAGAGCATTGTAATGAGATTTCGATGGTCAATGATTAGGTGCACTTGCCCCAAAACATCAAAATCAGCCGAAAAAAAAAAAAACAGTTCACTTGTAGCGGAAGTGAACGGTTATTGGGTAGGAGGCGGAGAGCGGGCGGAGCAGGCGGGGCCGTGGTTATAACACTTTTAAATGCGTAAATTAGCTTTGTGGCTGGAATTTGAATCTCGCTCTCTCTCTCTCTCTCTCGCGCGTTTACTTTCCTTTTCAATTAATTGGGCGAGCAATCCTTCAGCTGAGTCGCACCGCTCATCTGCATCTTAGGCCGTCCACTTTGGAGAACCACACCAAGTGCGTCGCTTTTTTTTTGGTATAAATTGCGGTGGCTAAGCTTGGCTCTGTCGCAGTCGCTTTGCTGGTCGTCACATGGTCGGTTTCGGATTCGGTTTCGGTTAATGTTAAAGTTTTGTTTTTTTATTATTATTTTTTTTGTTGCCTCTTCCACCCCGTTTTACAAATTTGTGTTAAAATTTTTTTTTTTATAACTGGTGAATGTTGTTTTGTGCTTGTTTTGTTTAGTTTAAGGAACCGCTGCTGCAACACAAAGGTTGCCAACGCGAACAAGTGTTTGTGTGTGATTCGCATCGAAGCGATTAAAGCGTAACCCATCCCCCGTGTGTAAACAAAGAATGATGGTGCGTATTGACAGAAGATGGACTATGACCCAGCAAGAATTGGGTCTCACCACACACACACACACACACACACACTCACAGAGAAAATGGATGATGGATGAGTTGGGTGCAATTGGGAAAGTGGGCACTGGCTTTTGTTAGAGCAAACAATGGAAAATCGTATTTCTTTTATGTTTTTAAATGAAAAATTATACAATTGATACTCCAAATCAAACCAGAGAAATGTCATAAGGTGCACCTGCAAGGGGGTCACTCCAATACAATTGCACCTAGTCACAACACAGACAGACAGATGGACAGTCAGACATGGACATGGCTATATCGATTCGGCTGTTGGGTATATATATTCTGTGTTCTATTAAAACCGGGTGGGTTCTCAGTTCTAATAAGTATAAAAGAGGAAGTCCATTTTAGTGACAATCGATAACGTGCTTTAGAAGTATTGAAGGGTGTTAGCTAGTCCCACTTCATGAGCATACAAAACCCCTTTAAACAATCCTGCAACTAAAAATGGTGCATTCGCCGACTTCTTAAGGTCTTTTCACACAAATCGGAAGACGACATAATTTATTGTGAAATAAAAGCATTTAGGAACATTTTCAGCGACTTCAGTGAAGATTTTTCCAAGCTGGACCAAGTGATTTTGGACACCCTCATCTGAATCGAATATTTTACCATTTAAGAATTTTTAAAATAGATGCAAAACAAATGATAATATAAATTATTTAAAAAAAAAAAAAAAAAAAGTTCAAGGTCGGAGATATATGATGGAAGTGCTATCACTTTTCAATTCAACTCAAAAGAACTAAATGTTTAAACATTTCAAGAATTTTTAAGAGCTCGAAACAAATGATTATTTGAAGGTGCAAGGTCTGGGCTATATGATGGAGGTGCCATTATTTCCCAATTCAGCTCCAATAATTTTTGACGAGTGACTAGACATGTATGCGGTCGAGGACACCCTTTCGATTAGCTAATCTGGGATGCTTAAAATAAAAATAAAATAAATAAAAAAAAATAAATTTTAAATATAAAAAAAAAATAATAATAATTGTAAGCTAATTTATGTTTTCATTAAAACACACAAACATATATATAACTTGTTCCTCTAAAAATAGCTTTCGACTCAAAAACGAACCAATTCGTATACGCTTTAGGTTGATTTTGGGTCGAAAGCGATTTGTAGAAGAGCTGGTTATATATATGAATGTGTGTTTTAACGAAAACTAAATTTCCTTACTATTTTTTTTTTTTTTTTATTTTATTATTTTTTTTTTTTTATTTTTTTAATTTTATTTTTTTTTTTATTTTTTTATTTTTTTTTATTTTATTTTTTTAATTTTATTTTTTTGTTATTTTTTTGTTATTTTTTTTGTTATTTTTTCTTTCAATTTACTGAAAAGTGGATAACTTAATTAGAACACAATTCCTAAAAACACAAAAAAAATATATATAAAAAAATATATATAAAAAATATATAAAAGATATAAAACAAGTAAGAAAGTCAAGCCCGACTGTAATATACTCTGTACCTGTTTGTATATAACTAATAACTTTAAAGTGTGGGGTCACAAAAACTGCGCAAGTGCTGCCCAGCGTACTTATTTGATTTTCTTATAACTCAAATATCGTTCATCTGATCTGGAAACGGTGTATGGTGGATCGATAAGTAATGACGATTAAAATATATGCCTAAAAGGTTCAAACAATCTGTCATTAAGATTGTGGAAGATATTCGATTTTTTTCAAATTGTGGGGGTGGCAACTCTACCATCGTTCATCTGATCGGAAAACAATGTATTGGGGTTCGATAAGTAATGATGAGTAGAATATATGCCTAGAAGGTTCGAACAACCTAACTCCAAAATTGTAGAATATATACGGTTTTTTTCGATTTGCGGGGGAGGCAGGGGGCGTGGCAAAAAAAAAACTAAACTTGATCTGCCTGCAAGTAAAAGAAATATATGTTCCATACACCTCAAACCTCTATCTCTTACCATCTCTGAGATCTCAGCGTTCATACGGACAGACGGACATGTCTATATCGACTCGGCTGTTGATGCTGATCAAGAATATATATACTTTATAGGGTCGGAGATGCTTCCTTCTGGCTGTTACACACATTTGCACAAACCCAATATACTCTTTGTACCTTCGGTACAGAGTATAAAAATATATATAAAAATAAAAATAATATAAAAAATATATATTGAAAAAATATATAAATATAAAAAATAAAAATAAAAATTTTATAAAATAATAATAAAAAAAAATTTATAAAAAAAAAAAAAAAAAATTATAAAAAATATAAAAAAAAAAAATTATAAAAAAAAAAAATTTTATAAAAAAATAATTAAATTTATAAAAAAATAATTAAAATAAAATATTTAAAAAAAAATTAGATTAATCTAAGGAACCACTGGAGCTTGATTTCTTTAAAGTCACTAGGAAAAGCAGCTGAGCCAGTGCTGCGAATTTTCAATGCTAACGTGCGTAATTTGTGATCTTTTGTTTGAGTGAAGTAAAAACAAAAGACTTAAGACACAAACTTGAAAAAAAAACCCACAACAATTTCAGACCTGATTTAAGTGTACTTTGTCTTAACTTATGCAGGACTTAATTGCAACTCTAGATTGATAATAAATTAAGTACACCACAACTCACTCGCTACAATATTGTTTGTCTCAAAAGAATCATGCTTTATCTCCTAATTGACCCAGTTGTATCGATTTTAGCCCGCCCAGAAGCCAAAGCATTGGCATTCACAGTTGACACGTGATTGATGGACATTGATTGCCCTAGTCCCTCGGTTTTGAAGTTCATTATATTTTGTGTTGGTTTTTTTTTTGTCAAGTTTGTGTCTTAAGTCTTTTGTTTGAGTGATCACAAATTACGCACGTTAGCATTGAAAATTCGCAGCACTTTTAACATATTGTACACACATGTTTCAACTCCATTTGGGGCCATTAATCAAAACTGCATTTGCATCTTTAACATAACGATTGCACATCGTGTTGACCTGGCTGGATCATTAGTAGCAAACCGAAAACGAAATAATAATTAGAGACCAAAAGCCAAACTGGCGCACGCAATGACCAAACGATTCAGTTTCGGCTTCTTCATTTTTGTCTATTTTGGCCGATTGAAACTAGTTTGGGATGCCTAACGGCATTCTCGACGAGAAGACGATGGAGTGACGTGCAATTTGCAGTTTGCAATATTGCGTCATGCAACTTTAAGTCGGTATGGCGTGACAAATGGCCATAAATACGAGTAAGTTTTAGTGAAGTAAGTGAGTATATGTGACTTTTAGAAAGGCAATTGCCTGATCGGCTGGCTTATCAGTTAGTTTGGCCTTGGGTCGTTTGGTTAGAGAGGCGTCGTCGGCCACCTATAGTGAAATTGCAAGCAATTTTCCACCGAACTTGACCAAGCATGAAGCTCAACCACAAAGACAAACCCAATTCCATTGACATTTTAGGGGGCTTGGCCGAGCGAAATTTCACATTTAATTTGTCTCGGTAAACTATTTTTTGTTGTTTTTTGGGGTTTTTTTTTTACATTGTGTGCACTTGTTTGGGACTTTGCAGACTTTGTGCTGCGGTTTTTGAAATGAAATAAAAATTCGTAAGAAATCGTTTAATCTTAGCGTTAAATCTGTTTTTTTTTTTGTTAGCCTAAGGCCTAGGAGGCTTTGTAATTGTGTTTCAATATTTTCAAATTATAATAAAATAATAATAAAAAAAATAATAATAATAAAATATTAATAATAAAATAATAATAATAATATAATAATAATAAAATAATAATAAAAAAATAATAATAATAAAATAATACTAAAATAATAATAATAACAATAAAATAATAATAATAAAATAATAATAACAATAAAATAATAATAATAAAATAATAATAATAAAAAATAAAAATAATAAAATAATAATAATAAAATAACAACAATAAAATAATAATTAATTAATAATAATAAAATAAAATAATAATAATAATAATAAAATAATAATAAAAAAAATTATAACAATAAAATAATAATAATAAAATAATAATAAAAAATAATAATAATAAAATAATAACAATAAAATAATAATAATAAAATAATAATAATAAAATAATAATAATAAAAAAAATAAAAATAATAAAATAATAATAATAAAATAATAATAATAAAATAACAACAATAAAATAATAATTAATTAATAATAATAAAATAATAATAAAAAAATAATAATAATAAAATAATAATAAAAAAATAATAATAATAAAATAATAATAAAAAAATTATAACCATAAAATTATAACAATAAAATAATAATAATAAAATAATAATAATACAATTTTTTTCATAATCCCACCTGAAATTCTGTTACTCTTGCTATTGCACATACTTTCTTCATTCCAACCTTAAATAGATACCACAGCCTCATTTGTATCAAAAACTAGCGAATAAAATTAGCCTAACCAAAACCCCCTCTAACTTTCCTTTTATGTCATTCCAAACCGATTTCAAGCTAAATTTAAAAAAAAAAAAAACCAAATCCCAATTAAACGCATCACTGGGCACTGGGTGGGCGTGGCTCTAGGCGAAAGGCAAACGTCCGCAAACCTTTCACTAACGCAAAACTACAAAAAAAAAAAAAAAAAACTGTGAACTTGTTTCTTTCGTATTTTTTTGGCACCTGCTCTCCGTGCATATGCACAGCCCTTCTAATTGCCTCACCACTTCCTTTCGCCCCCCCTCTATCTTTGCAGTTGTTTCATCAACAGCTGCTGATAGTTTTGGTGACTCTAGGCGCTGCTGCTCGAGCCGTGTTGACGCCACCACATGGTTATGATGATGACATCACTCCATTGCCATTACGCCTGGAGGATTTGGAGCGGGAGCAGGAGCAGCAGCAGCATCAGCTGGATTTGAATCGGCCGCCCCTGTTGCCCAACCATTATGAGTGGCGGCCAAATGTGGCGGCCAGTGTGCCGCCTACTTATGTGCATGATGCCGCCCAGCGGGAGAAATTCGAGCAACTGCGTCAGCAGCATCGTCAGTTAAGTGCTGGTTATGCGTTTCCCGCTCAATTGCCGGAGTTGTTTATAGTGTAAGTCTTAAAGCTTAAAGCTTTATAGTGATAAAAGTCCACACTAAACTTTTAGCTAAAATTGAAGCCAATTAAGCTTTAAGCTTAGACTTTTGTTTAAGACCGAATTTACACGATGAAGCAAACTTCATGAAGTTTCGTTAAAAGCTTTTGTTTGTTGGAAAGAGGTGTGGTGGGGTAAGCTACACCACTACCCCTCTTTCCTACAAACAAAAGCTTTTGCAGAAACTGCATGAAGTTTGCTGCATCGTGTAAATCCCGACTTAATGAAGTTTGCTTCATCGTGTAAAAAGATTCCTAAAGCTGATAAAATAATTTAAAAGCGAAGCCAAGTTGGGGAATCAGGTGTTGCGGAGTAAGCTTTTTCTACAAACTAAAGCTTTACCAAAAACTTTTTAAAGTTTACTTTTTAACGCGAATCAAGCTTTATAAAGTTTTTCAAAAGCTTTTGTTTGTTGGCAAGAGTTTAGAAGGTGCTCATGATGCATTAATGAAAAGTAAGGGGCTCTCTTCTCAGCTGCTAAGCATTTCTTCAGTGTGCAGCTGACACTGAATGAGAAAGGTTTTCACACACATACATACAAAATTTGTATTCGCTCAACAAAATCGATAAGCTGACTACTTTATTATGGCCTCATTCCTATACATTAGAGTTTTGCCGATTTTGGAGAACTAGTTCAAATGAACTAGTTATTAAATTTAGCTAATTAACTAGGCCTAGTGTTTGAACTAAAGATCTTTTTTGAACTATTGACAAATAATCCAAAAATGAACTATAGTTCATTCGAACTGGTTCATTAAAATGAACTAGGTCTTAGTGTTTGGAACTTAAATTCATTTTCTTGAACTGTTCACTATTCACTGTTCATAAATTGAACTAGTTCATACAACCAACTAGTTAATTAAATCAACTATTTCGTAAAATGAACTAGTTCATAAAATGAACTAGTTCGTAAAATTAACTCTTCATTAAATGAGCTAGTTCATATTATAAACTAAAGTTTAAAAAATTAATTTTAAAAAAAATGAGCTTTAGTTTATCAATAAATGAACTAATAACCTAGGTCAATAAAATGATCGATATTCCCCAACTCTACTCTACAACCCTTCCACTTCTTAAGGGGGTATTCTACCTTTGAACACCGTTTTATGAGTGTTTTTTAAAAAATTTCTGGAAAGAAAACTATAAGAGCTTTATCAATTTGGTTTTTTGTTTTGTGTTGTTTTTTAATTAAATTAAAAAATACAAAAAAAAGTTTGGAATTCGAGGGCTGTTCAAAAAGTTATCGGCCTGCCAATTAAGGTCTCAAAAAAATAGGTGTAGTGGTGGTAGCCATGATCCCGGGACTCCAGGTTATTCAAATTGAAAACGGTAAATGAGGTTATGATCAGAATTGATGTAATTCTGGCCCGTACCTCAATCATAATTTTTAATATTTTTTTGAAAAACTGGCGGACATTTAAAAAAAAAATTTCGATTTTTCAAGTTTTTCTTTCGGAGTTTAGTGTAAAAAAAATAGTAAACAAATGTTTTTCCTCATGATTGAGGTACGGGCCAGAATTACATCAATTCTGCGTCAATTGCAACATAGCTGATCAAAATCGTTTCAGTAGAACTGGCCCAATCATGGCTACCAGGTCAAAAAATGTGGTTTCGAGAAAAACGCGGTTAAAGTTTTGAGCAACGTTGAAAATACTCACGTTAGCAAGAACATTGCTTCGCTAAAATGGATATATCTGCTAAACTATTTCAAATATTTGAAAACGGTTTAAAGGGGAATGTCTAAGTTATAATAATAAAGCAAAATAAAAAAATTGAAAAAAAAAATTTTCAAAGGTAGAAGACCCCCTTAAAGCTTTCCCAAAAAGCCTTTTATTGCAGTAAAGAATTGTCGCTTAACCCTCTCTACATCTCTTTCCTACATACAAATGCTTTTTAAAATTTGAATGAAGTCTGCTTCATCGACTAAGTTTGCATTTGATAGAATAAAAAAATGAGGAAAAAGGTGGATGAGCTCTCAGAAGATTGTATCCTTGGAGTAATAATTACTGGTTAACTCAGAGCTTTCGCTTAGATCGCGAATGTGAGAGAAAATGTGGTTTTAGCATACAAATTTTGTATGAATGAGTGAGAAAGTCGAATGCTTATAGACTGAAAACATGTGTGGAACAACCTTTCGCTTCAAGTGTCAGTTGCACACTGATGATATGTCAAGTATGCAGAGACAGCTGAGAGCGGCTGCCCTACCAGTTATTATAACATAATGGTTGTGTCCACGCGCTTTCAGAAAATGCTGTGTGCTTGTTAAAAAAAAACTTTTTGGGTATATTTCGATCAAAAATAAAAAATACAAAAAACTGTTTCCCCAACTAAATAGATTGCTTCCTTAGAATCTGATGGCAATGGCTTTTGTTAACGGCCTTCATAGAACCCAATGGCTTATGTAACATTTTTTATTAAACGGGAATCCTAAGCCCGTTTTTAGTAAAGAAATTCCCATTGGCTTTCAATTCAACATAATGCGATTTGCCTGTTGAATGACATCCAAATTGTTGGGGTTCAACTTTCATTTGTCAATGGAATTAATGGGAATTTGCTTAAATTGCTGGTGAGGTTTTGCCCTTAACAGCATTTAGACTAATGCCTGGCTCATTCGTGTAGACTAATTGGTAATTGTTTGGGTGTTGAAATGCCAGTTTCACTCACGATTGGCTTCCGACAAATGACACTAAGAGTAGCTCGTTAACCATCATTCTGGCTGCTGCCAATCCTTTGCCTTTCTCTCTCTCTTTCAGTGGACCGACGGCAGCAACACCAACGGCAACAGCAGCAGCCACAACTGCAGCCTCAACGAGATTGGTCCGACCCATTGTACCCTATGATCTGGATTTGCAATTGCAGCTGAATGGCATACAGTATCTATCTGGGAATGCTCTGCCATTGCCACGTTCTCCTCAGGCGCGACCTGTGCGACCGCCTTTCAACCCAGCCACATTGTTGCAGCAATCCAAGCAGTTTGCCTACGCCCCACCACCACATCGCAATTATGCGACCGGTCCACGCATCCCTTTGCCCTATCCACCCAGTTTTATTAGCCTCACCACCCGAAGACCCAACTCGTTGGGCTATCAAAAGCCCTTCAGACCCTCACAGCCGGATCCCACACCGGATCTGTTTGCAGGACGTGTGTCCAAGTCATTGCTGGACTCGTACATACCCAGCTGGGAGGTGGTGCGTCTAATACAGCAGCATCAATTGCCACCGCAGCGTCATACCCTGGCCTATCCCGTGTCCAATTTGAGAATATTTAAGCGCAACTCCAAGGGGGAGAACAGAATTGTGAAAAAGTCGCTGGATGTGGCGACGAAGAAGGCCAAGTAATGTTAAGGTACAGTGAGGATGGCTTAGTCGATTGGCTTGGTCACATATTTGTTTTGTTTTTTTTTTTTTTAATATAAACATATAACTATTTATTGTAGCAAAAGTACGACGTTTTCTTGGGCGGGGGTTTGAACAAAAAGTTGGCAACAATTTAACAATTTGAAAGTGAATATATAGGCAAAGCATCAAGCTTTGCACGGTTATACTTAAAGCAACTTAGACTGAAAAAAGTCGCTGAACTAGAGTTACTACACAAGAGTCACTAAAACATAGAGGGCTAACATCGGCTACGCTGATGTTTTATATACCCTTGCAGTTTTTGAAAGGCGCCATTGATAACAAAAAAGTTTTTTTCACTGGAACTAGTTTTTGCACCGATCGTTCCTATGGCAGCCATATGCTATAGTCATCCGATTTTTATAAATTTTTCCAGAATTATGTGGAAGCATATAAAACTAATATATACCACGATTAGTGTTGCTACGACTGAAAATAAAAAAGTTTTTTTCACTAGAACTAATTTTTAGACCGACCGTTTATATGGCAGCTATATGCTATAGTGATCCGATTTTGATCAATTTTTCCAGAATTATGTGGAAGCATATAAAACTAATATATACTACGATTAGTGATGCTACGATAAAAAAAAAAAGTTTTTCTAACTAGAACTAGTTTTTGGACCGATCGTTCCTATGGCAGCCATATGCTATAGTCATCCGATTTTAATCAATTTTTCCAAAATTATGTAGAAGCATATAAAACTTATATATACAACGAATGGTGATGCTACGATGGAAAACAAAAAAGTTTTTCCCACGAGAACTAGTTTTAGACCGATCGTTCCTATGGCAGCTATATGATATAGTCATCCGATTTTGATCAATTTTTCCAGAATTGTGTGAAAGCATATAAAACTAATATATACCACGATTGATGACGTTAAAATGGAAAACAAAAAAGTTTTTCTAACTAGAACTAGTTTTTGGACCGATCGTTCCTATGGCAGCTATATGCTATAGTGATCCGATTTTGATCAATTTTTCCAGAATTATGTGGAAGCATATAAAACTAATATATACCACGATTAGTGTTGCTACGACTGAAAACAAAAAAGTTTTTCTCACTAGAACTAGGTTTTTGACCGATCGTTCCTATGGCAGCCATATGCTATAGTCATCCGATTTTAATCAATTTTTCCAAAATTATGTAGAAGCATATAAAACTTATATATACAACGAATGGTGATGCTACGATGGAAAACAAAAAAGTTTTTCTCACTAAAATTAGTTTTTGGACCGATCGTTCCTATGGCAGCTATATGCTAAAGTGATCCGATTTTGATCAATTTTTCCAGAATTATGTGGAAGCATATAAAACTAATATATACCACGATTGGTGACTCTAGTATGGAAAATAAAAAAGTTTTCCTCAGTAAAATTAGTTTTTGGACCGATCGTTGCTATGGCAGCTATATAATATAGTCATCCGATCCGGCCGATTTCGACAAAAGTGCAGCCTATGTGTATTTAAAGACCTTTTGCAAAGTTTGGTCAAGATAGCTCTAAAATTGAGGGTATAGATAGCATAGAAACAGACGGACGGACGGACGGACATGGTTATATCGACTCAGCTCGTCATACTGATCAAGTATATATATATACTTTATGGGGTCGGAGATGCTTCCTTCAATGCGTTACAAACATCGTGACAATTTTAATATACCCTCTAAAAAGAGTTACTGAACAAGAGTCGCTGAAAAAGAGTCAGTGCTTGAGTCACTGAACAAGAGTCACTGAACAAGAGTCACTGCACCAGAGTCGCTGAAAAAGAGTCACTGAACAAGAGTAACTAAACAAGAGTCACTGAAAAAGAGTCACTGAACCAGAGTCACGGAACAAGAGCACCTAAACAAGAGTCTCTGAAAGAGTTACTGAATAAGAGTCACTAAAAAAGAGTCACTGAACAAGAGTCACTGAAACAGAGTCACTTAAAAAGAGTCACTGAAAAAGAGTTACTGAACAAGAGTCGCTGAAAAAGAGTCAGTGCACGAGTCACTGAACAAGAGTCACTGAAACAGAGTCACTGAAAAAGAGTCACTGAAAAGAGTCACTGAACCAGAGTCACTGAAACAGAGTCACTGAACAAGAGTCACCTGAAAAAGAGTCACTGAAAAGAGTCACTGAACAAGAGTCACAAAAAAAGAGTCACTGAACAGAGTCGCTTAAAAAGAGTCACTGAAAAAGAGTTACTGAACAAGAGTCGCTGAAAAAGAGTCACTGAACCAGAGTCACTGAAAAAGAGTCACTAAACCAGAGTCGCTAAAAAAGAGTTACTGAAAAAGAGTCTCTGAACAAGAGTATCTGACTACGAGTCACTAAACCATAGTCACCGAATAAGAGCAACTATTTGCCACACTGTACTTATTTTGACTACAATGTTCTCAGATTTTTCTCTGTGTGTAGTATACATTTTTTTTTTTTTTTTTTTTAAATCAAAACTTGAAACATTGCATAACATACTTGTATCGGCCAAATGATTATATAATTTAGGAGTTAGAAAGCTTCAAAGACAATAGCTACATTTGTACACAGGACTACACTGTTCAATTTGCTGTATTGATTTATGAAAAGCTCTAAAAGCTCTGACAAACTTAAGATTTGTATTTCTAAGATAAACATTTAACAGCTGTTGAAATTGCGTTTTATTAGCTTACAAGCAAGATCAAATGGATAATCCGGAACAATCAATGATGAGTCATCCCGGAATCGGTTGCAGGAAATGATTAATCCAAACACACACACACACACTGAGAGATCATAATCACACCCTTTAACCTAAAGCAACATGATTGTACTTATGCTGCATCGTCTGCATATTTAATTGATGACAAACAAACCGCAGCGAGACAATGCAAGCCCTGCAGTGGCAACTTCATTAACAGCCATGAGATGGCCAAAAAAAACGGAAAAACAACAACAACAAAAATAAGAAAACTCGCTGAGGCAGGCCCCAGCAACATCTTCCCATTTTGCAGCATCGTTTGCTTCCTACTTGCATAAATTTTGCCATTTCAAGCGACACGAAACAACACACTGCCACACAAATCATAAAAGATGCGGCAGGAGGGGCAGGCCACTCACTTACTCGTACTTCGTTAGAGTTTGGCGTAATTGTTTGTTATTGCTGGCTGTTTGGTTTATGGCCGCGATTACGTGAGCAGCGGCAAAACCTCATTGACAAAAAGTCACATATTGCACATGGGATTGGCTTTGACTTGGCTTGCTTTAAATGGCCCGGGACCGGGACAGGGACCGGGACCAGGATCAGTGTTATGTGATCACTTAGCGGAGGAGGAGGAGGTTTGCTTTCATTTATGAGGTAACTGGGTAAAGTACATAGAGAACCGCTGATTGACCTTGCACAAATGTAAGGGCTGCTGGTGCCTCCATATCATAAATTATCTACTCATTCCACGTTAACCTTCTGTTCATGCATTTATTTATGTATTGACGCTCTTTGTCTATTATTGTTATTAATACAATATTATTGTTAGTTGTTGTGGGGCATCTTCAGCATAAATAATACTGCTGACTAAGTGACATTGTTGCAGTTGCTCTGTGGGCAGAGGCGATGAGCTAGTTGAAATTAAGCTTGGGCTCTGAGACCATCAAGCTGGAGGGCTTTCCATTGTGTAATGGGCTGGCTGGCTTGGCTGGCTTGGCTTGGCTGGGTGTTTGGTCATTGTTGGCGGCACACAAAAGCGGCGAACTTGCGCTGTTTGACTCTGACCAACATTTCAATTGCTGTTTTATTTTTGTTATCGATGCTCGATCAAGGCGAAGAAATAAAATCGAGGAGGAAAAATTTAACAACGAAGCGAAAATACTCTTTGGTAAGAGTATTTAGTATTAAATGTGCGGTTTTGGGTCTAAAGTCCATTTCAGTGAACATTTTAGAATAAGTGAACAACTGAACCAAAAAGAGCAAGGCACTTTTTTCAGTTTAAGTAGTACAGTTTGTGGTTCCTTGATTAAAAACCGGCGATAGATTATAAAAATTTGCTTAGTACGAGCCACCATGGTGATATTAACTGATTTTTCTTACAGAAATTGGACCCTAAGATAGGTTCTTCGAGCCTGATGGAGAATAATATATTTACCTTACAAGAACTAGTTATTTATGGACCTTTTTTATAACCAATTAATTTTTCAAAACTTATATTTCACCTAGCAATTTTCATTTGATTATTGCGTTTGGTTGAACTAGTTCATTTATGGACCTTTTTTATAACCAATTAATTTGTTCAGCTATAACAATTTTTCCTATTCAATTTTTATTTGATTATTGAGCGTTTTTTGATATAATAAAATGAACTAGTTCATAAAATGAACTCGTTCAAAAAAGAACTAGTTCCGAAAATCAACTATAACGAAGCGAAAATACTCTTTGGTAGGAGTATTTAGTATTAAATGTGCGGTTTTGGGACTAAAGTCCATTTCAGTGAACATTTTAGAATAAGTGAACAACTGAACCAAAAAGAGCAAGGCACTTTTTTCAGTTTTACATACAGTTTGTTGTTTCTATGCTTGTTCCTGATTTATCTTACAGATATTGTACCCTAAGATAGGTCCTTCGAGCCGGATAGAGTATAAAGGATTTACCTTACAAGAACTAGTTCATTTATGGACCTTTGTTTATAACCAATTAATTTTTAAAAACTATAGAAATTTTACCTAGTCAATTTTCATTTGATTATTGATCGGTTTTAATATAATAAAATGAACTAGCTTATAAAATTTTAACATTTTGTTGAACTAGTTCATTTATGGACCTTTTTTATAACCAATTAATTTGTTCAGCTATAACAATTTTTCCTATTCAATTTTTATTTGATTATTGAGCATTTTTTGATATAATAAAATGAACTAGTTCATAAAATGAACTAGTTCAAAAAAGAACTAGTTCCGAAAATGAACTATAACGAAGCGAAAATACTCTTTGGTAGGAGTATTTAGTATTTAATTTTTGGTTTTGGGTGTATAACTCAAGTGTCTGGTAGTTTTTAGAGTAAGTGAACAACTGAACCAAAAAGAGTAATGCACTTTTTTCAGTTTAAGGAAGTTCCTATGAGAATTTAAATCCGGTCCTTCGAGTCGGTTAGATTATAAACATATTCCTTTAAGCCGGATAGATATTAACTGACTTATCTTACAGATATTGGACCCTAAGATAGTATTTTCGAGCCGGATAAAGGATTTACCTTACAAGTATCGTAGCCCAACAAAGGGTCCTTCGAGCCGAATAGATTATAAGCGGATTAAGTTTACATTTATTCTTTGAGCCGGATACAAGTATCGTACCCCAACTTATGGTCCTTCGAGCCGGATAGCTTATAAGGGACTTACCGTAACCCCAACACTTGAAAAACTGCAAAATCAAGATACGCATACTGCTTGCCCAATTCAAAAAAAAAACTTACGTCAATCTGCAGTCGGGTTGCACATAAAGTGTTTTTTGTTTTAGTTTATATCGTGTTATCGTGTGCTGCTCCTAACAGTTGCTTTCTGGTTGGACCCAAAATAGATTACAAAATCGACCAACAACTGAAAAGACAGTTGAGTTTTTGCCGCCTTTTGTGTTATGCCATTTCTCTTTTTTTCGCTCAGCCCCAACCCCCAGTCCCATCCCAAATCCGACGACAACTTAATGCGCCAATTAAATTGCCACCACTTGTGCAGCTTTTGGCACTTCCCTTGCCCTCTCCCTGCCAGCTTCTGCAATTGTTTTCATGCAAATTCAGTTTCGATTGGTTTAGGTTTGTGACTGTGAGGCTGGCTGCGAAACAGAAATCATAATAATGGCCATAAAATGTATTCACCTAAAATGAAAGGCCTGCGGAGCTAAAGAGACGCGCAGTGGTGGGCTGTTGTGTCTCTTGTGGCAAATGTTGCGCCAGTTTTTTATGACTTTGAACTTGAACTGGAAAAAGAGATACAAGTATGTGGACAACGATGCGTCGTCTTATCTGAAAAGAAATTCCGAAAAAAAAAACAAAAACAAACAAACAAACAGAAAATGAAGGGAAGCAAAAGTCGGAAAATTTGAAAGGTAGCAAGGTCATGGGGAATCAGAAAATTCTTAAGTCATAGTTTTGTTTGTTTTCTTGTAAATACAAATAAATTAGGCATTTTGTACATGAATCAAGTACAAACGGTTTCAGTAGTACAGTTAGTTTGAAAATACTTAATCCAAGCACAATGTTCTTATTTCATGTACGTTTTTTAAAACCAGAAATTTTTGGAATTTTGAAGTATATTTTTATATATATCAAATATTTTAGTCTTTTGGATATAAAGTGAACTCATCATAGTTTTTGTAGACCTAGACAAAATGTACTTTAAGTCCATTTAAATCTCAAATCAATCTCAAAACTATTTTTGCAAAAAATCCTCAAATCACCGAATTTTGTGAACTAGTTCAAATGAACTATTCATAAAAATGAACAACAATAATCCCCGAATTTTGTGAACTAGTTCAAATGAACTATTCATAAAAATGAACCACAATAATCCCCGAATTTTGTGAACTAGTTCAAATGAACTATTCATAAAAATGAACCACAATAATGAAAAAGGTCTCAGTGTTTAAACAATAGTTTTTTGAACTATTTAATTTTTGATCTCTAGGTAATTTTTTCTTAACTTTTATTGAACTGGTTCATTTATGGTCTATTTTAAATAATCAATTAATTTTTATTAACTATTTCGAATCTACCCATTTCATTTTCATTTGATTATTGAACGGGTTTTAATATAATAAATTGAACTAGTTCATAAAATTTCAACATTTTGATGAACTAGTTCGTTTATGGACCTTTTTTTATAACCAATACATTTTTTTGAACTATATAAATTTTACCTATTCAATTTTTATTTGACTATTGATCGGTTTTAATATAATAAAATGAACTAGTTCATAAAGTTTGAAAACAAAATTGGACTAGTTCATTTACGGACCTTTTTTTATAAACAATAAATATTTTTAAACTATATATTTATATTACCTATTCAAAATTCATTTGATTATTGCGAATTTTTTAATATAATAAAATGAACAAGTTCATAAAGTTTGAACATTTTGTAGAACTAGTTCATTTATGGACATTTCTTTATAAACAATAAATATTTTTAAACTATATTAATTTTACCTATGCAATTTTCATTTCGATTATTAAGCATTTTTTAATATAAAAAAATGAACTAGTTCAAAAAAGAACTAGTTCAAAAAGGAACTAGTTCAAAAAATTAACTATATTTCAAAAGTAAATAGTTCATCCAAAAAATAAACTAATGAACTTGGTCATTAAAATAAACTAAATCCTCCAACTCTTATAAAATCAGAACAAAATGTTCTTGATCCGATTTCTCAAAAAGTTCACTTTAATCAACAAAAAAAATCAAAAAGATTCTAGAGCTATAACTGTATATCGAAATTTATTGGCACTTCATAAGCAAAGTGATAGAACAAGTTGAGAATTATAAGGAATCAGGTACCAAATCGTATAAATTCTAATTTTTGCATTCTAATTTTTGCTCTCAGACCGTTTTGTTCTTGAATTAAGTCCGGAATCAAGTAAAGAATTTGAGATCGAGCTCAGAAGTATTTTTCCAAGTGTACATAAATTCCTATGAGTGGAACCCTTTTTGCTGATCTTTACTTTAAAATAACAAAAAATAGATTTGTGATAGATAATTCTTCGGTGATTATTTTGTTTAACTAGCGTTAAAAAAAACTACCGTTACTTGTGCACTGATTTTACTATGAAAACAAATCTTGATGGTTTGTTGATGCAATACCAGGCAACCTACACCTTCAACCACACTCTCTCACACACACACACACACACACGTGCGGTGTCATTGCTGGTGAACTCGTCCAGCGATCGTTCCGCACGCTCTGACTCCCGACTCCAACACTGAATCTGCCGCCTCTGACTGACTGGCCAAGTGACTTGCTGCAACCAAGATGAAACGAAAACGAAAACGAAGAAGAAGTTGCTACCTCTGCGCTGCTGCTGCTGCGTCGTAATAAAAACCAAGCGCTTCGCCTGCGCCAACCACAGTAAGACGCGCGACTTTTGAACGTTTGCATCGCACCAACTCGTGGCAAATTAGACTACTTCACATAATTTTTTTTGTTGTTATAATTTTTTGCATTTGTGTGCAATTCTGTGCAAGTGAAGCGATTGGCATTCAACCAAAATAGAGAGAAAATACAATCTATATAAATATTGCCTGATTTATGTGTGAAATTTTCAATTAAATGTGCATTGTTCATTGAGCTGAGACCATGAGATTAGCATTGATATTGGTAAGTTATATAAACCCGGAAGATGGAATTTTGAATGGAAAGCATCCCTGAACGCCCACCTTCACCAAACGCGCCGCCGCCCCCTTCTCGTGCGCTTTTTTTTTTTTTTATTTAATTTGCATTGCAGTTACAGTTGTTCAGCCGGCTTGGCCAGACCAGATGGCAGGTGTTTGTGGTGCTGGAAAGTGCAAGTTTTTTGTTTTGTTGTTAAACTAAGACTAAGTTCACTGATCCTGGGGTTGTGGAGAAATGTTTGGAAAATTGTTGGAATGGAGGAAAAACAAAATAAACAAATCCAATTAATCCGAACCGGTGTCGTTTCAAAAAACCATCTACCTTCAGAAAAGATAGCAGCTATATGCTATAGTCAACCGATTTTGATCAATTTTTTCAATTAGATGCTTGTGTGGAAAGCAAATTTTTTTAAAACTAGATATATCCCGATTTTTATAAATTTTTCGATTTGTGGGCATATAAAACTAATATATACCACGATTGGTGACGATAGGATGGAAAACAAAAAAGTTTTTCTCACTAGAACTAGTTTTTGGACCGATCGTTCCTATGGCAGCTATATGCTATAGTCAACCGATTTTAATAAATTTTTCCAGAATTATGTGGAAGCATATAAAACTAATATATACCACGATTGGTGACGATAGGATGGAAAACAAAAAAGTTTTTCTCACTAGAACTAGTTTTTGGACCGATCGTTCCTATGACAGCTATATGCTATAGTCATCCGATTTTTATAAATTTTTTCAGAATTATGTGGAAGCATATAAAACTAATATATACCACGATTGGTGACGATAGGATGGAAAACAAAAAAGTTTTTCTCACTAGAACTAGTTTTTGGACCGATCGTTCCTATGACAGCTATATGATATAGTCATCCGATCCGGTCGATTCCGACAAAAGTGCAGCCTATGTCTATTTAAAGACTTTTTGCAAAGTTTGGTCAAGATAGCTCTAAAACTGAGGGAGGAGATAGCAAAGAAAAAGACGGACGGACAGACGGACATGGCTATATCGACTCAGCTCGTCATGCTGATCAATAATATATATACTTTATGGGGTCGGAGATGCTTCCTTGTATCATGACAATTTTAAGGGTATAAAAATATTGAGATATTGAGCTAAAATAATTTACAAGACTTGAATTGAAAACTAAAAGTCTCTGACTGAGTTTTATTTACTGAGTTTAATAATAAAAGTCTTTCGATAATTCTTTTTTTTCTGAGTAATAAAATAAAAGTCTTAAATAATTGAGTAATAAAATAAAAGTCTTTAGTAACTGTTATTTATTGATTTTTTAATAAAAGTCTTTCTACAACTGTTATTTACTGAGTAATATAATAAAAGTCTTTAATAACTGGTATACTCGGAGACAAAAAATACAAGTTTTGAATAACTGTTTTATGCGGTGTAAAAAGAAATTAAAAATCCTAATTATTTATAACTCTCAACAGTTATCTATAACAGTTAAAGTACCTGATTTTAAGTCCCAATTTGAATAAACTCGTTAGGAATTTTATTCGTTGGAAAATGATTTAATTTTGTGAACCGAATTGGGTACAGGTTCGCGGTTCAAGGTCCGAAACCGAAACTGACCGGTTTGCAGCCTTGGAATGGTATACCACTTACAAAAGTAAGTGGCTATATCTCTAATAGACTCTAGTTTGATTTTCCAACAAGGCAGCAGCAGCTCAGCATCATAACAAAGGCTAGCTTATTATTTCAGAGTGCTTGCAGCACTCAAGTCACAGTCCCAGAAAGGGACGCGAAGAAATAATATTTACAAAATTCTGCTGTGTTGCTGCTGCCTCTGAGATTTTCAAATATATATTTTCGAAGTTTTCGAAGTAAATAAGGTTTAATCAAGTGCATATTTTGTGCCCTTCCACTCCTTAGCTGCCTCACTCAATCTAACTCAACTCCCTTTTCATTTCCTGCTTGATGATCATTATCAATCTGTTTCTTGTTTTGTTCAACAACCTTTTCGACCTTTCCACTTGGCTGCCCTTCTCTGCCCTTGCCCTTGTACATCAATCAACATAATCCGTCCTCAAGGCAGACGTAAGACTGACAGTTTACTAGCGCATTTATCGCTAAACTGGACTTTATGTATTGCCACAAAAACTGGCCACCACATTTATTTACGCAAAAAAAAAATATATAAAAAGCTTGTTTGCTGCGGCATTTGTGGTTATATAAAGTTATTACAATCTTTTGGGTGGTGGCTTGCCACAGGACAATCGACTCTTGCTGAAGTTGTTTCATTTACATTTTATTGTTATGCTATCTTGTTTCGGTTTGATGTTGAAGATGATGATGATGCAACAACAAACACTGTAGTAAGCCGCCACGACGATTATCCGCAACAAATAGTAAAACAAAAAAAAAACAAAAACAACAGAAACTCAGCTCCGACTAATTTGCACGCGTTGCGTGACGATCGTTTGTCTTACTTAGTTGGTTGTACAAGAGACCCTCCAGTGCGAAAGTTCATTACTCTATATAGAGGGGGAGGCGAATCAACCACAACAAAAAAAAAAAGAAGCGTGAAATAATACTGTCAGTTGAAGAACTTCATAATATCAATCAAATGCAGTGTTGGGTAATTTTGCACAAGTTTGATACAAATTGCAGCATACGAGGGTACAAAGTAAATATTGACTCCGTCAAAATGTTGGTAACAGCCAGAAGGAAGCATCAATTTAGTTATAAATTAAAAAAAAAAAAAAAAAGTTTTTCTCACTAGAACTAGTTTTAAGACCGATCGTTCCTATGGCAGCTATATGCTATAGTCAACCGATTTAGAAAAATTTTCCAGAATTGTGTGGAAGCATATAAAACTAATATATACCACAATTGGTGATGATACGATGGAAAATAAAAAAGTTGTTTTACTAGAACTAGTTTTTGGACCGATCGTTCCTATGGCAGCTCTATGCTATAGTCAACCGATTTAAAAAAATTTTTCCAGAATTGTGTGGAAGCATATAAAACTAATAAATACTACAATTGGTGATGATACGATGGAAAAGACAAAAGTTTTTCTCACTAGAACTAGTTTTTGGACCGATCGTTCCTATGGCAGCTATATGCTATAGTCATCCGATTTTGATAAATTTTTTCAGAATTATGTGGAAGCTTATAAAACTAATAAATACTACAATTGGTGATGATACGATGGAAAACAAAAAGTTTTTCGCACTAGAACAGGTTTTAAGACCGATCGTTCCTATGGCAGCTATATGCTATAGTCAACCGATTTTGATAAATTTTTTCAGAATTATGTGGAAGCATATAAAACTAATAAATACTACAATTGGTGATGATACGATGGAAAACAAAAAAGTTTTTCTCACTAGAACTAGTTTTTAGACCGATCGTTCCTATGGCAGCTATATGATATAGTCATCCGATCCGGTCGATTCCAACAAATTTGCAACCTAAGTGTATTTTAAGATTTTTTGTAAGGTTTGGTCAAGATAGCTTTAAAATTGAGGAAGGAAATGGCAGACCGAAATGAACTCAGCTCGTCAAGCTGATCAAGAATATATATACTTTATGGGGTCGGAGATGCTTCCTTCTATGCGTAACACACATCATGACAATTATAATATACCTAAAAAGAAGCGTGAAATAATACTAGAACTTTATAATATCCTTCTTCTGTGTAACATTCAGCTTTCTATCTCTTACCGTTTAGGCTGTGCGTTGATGGCCAAGCAGTGAATCAGTCAGTCAGTGACTTTCTTACTTGATATTTGTAAGATGTTATAAAAAATTCAATTTCTAAGTTTAGCAATTCTTTGCCAAGGGATTCACATATTTTGCCATTACTTCTGTTAATTCTTAAACATGAAATTTTATTTGTGTTGACTGTTTTTGCAGTTATTATTCCGAAGGTCACCGTTCTAGATATAGAAACGGCACATTATGAATTGCTCATTAAGCAGGTGCGTCCGCTTAAGCCAAGGCGCCAAAGGTGGGCAGCTATTTGCATTTGCTTGGCCATTTGTTATTGTGTAGAATGGCGATTTTCCTAATTGACAACATGATAGATAACTGTTTTATGGTATGTGTGACTTAGCCAACACATATTCAATCGTTTCAACATCTTCCAGCCATTATTTTGCATATCTCAAGTTTCGTATCTCCCCCCCCCTCCTTTACCAACATAAGTAAGTAAGTAATCTAGCGAATAGTTAAGTTTTAATTGCATTTTGTCACTCAATTACCGCGTCGCAGAATGTGAAACTCGAAACTGGGACAGTGTGTCAAGACATTTTAATAGCTCGGACTGGCATGTGTGTGTGTGTGTGTGTGTCTGACTGTAAGCAGGAAGACTTTTCGGCAGACTTGCTATACACTTAAATATTTTGTTGTCAAATGTTAGCATGAGCTGTGGGAGCTGCTAAGAGGGGGAGAGAGTAGGGGAGGACAGTAGGAGCGCCAGCTCTTACATGCGAATTTATGTGATCTTTGTTGTTGTTGCAGTTTGGTTGTTGTTTATATAATCTAACGTCCAGCAGCAGCAATTGCCTGTCGCCTCACATTGATTTATCTTTGGCAACAATTTCGTGTATTAATTAAATTAAAACAGCTGTTTAATTTGTAATACTTGAAGCCTTTCACTTTAAAAAAAATTGACAGAATGTTAGCTATAAGAGAGATACAGGATCTGGAATTTTTCGTACAACTACACAGTGGAATATAACCGGGAAACTTGTACTCAAGATGAGCCCAAACAGTTTACAAACTTAAAGCACACTCAGAAAAATAAGTGTAACTTTTCGAAAAGCTGACTATGTTCAAAATTTTCAAATCTGATATGCAAATTCTTATTTCTTTTTAATTTACTTAAACTTAACATAAGATATTTTTCGAGTTGGAGAACCTAGTTCATTTCAATGACCTAGATCATTAGTTCCTTTTTCGATAAACTATTCACTTTTGAATTATAGTTAATTTTTAAGCTATAGTTCACTTTAAGAACTAGTTCATTTTCTAAACTAAAATTAATTTGACTGAACTTTAAATAAGATAATTTTTGGAAACATAATTGAGTTGAAGAATCTAGTTCATTATAATGAACTAGTTCATTAGTTAATTTTTTGATGAACTATACACTTTTAAACTATAGTTGCTTCTTTAACTATAGTTTATTTTATGAACTATTTCATTTTCAGAACCAAAGTTGATTTAGTTAAACATAAAAATATAATTTTTGCGAATACATAACAGTTGGAGAATCTAGTTCATTTTTGATGAGTTAATTTTTTAATCATAGTTTATTTTGTGAACTAGATCATTTTATGATGAGTTAATTTTTAACTATAGAGAACTTATATTATATAACAGTTGGAGAATCTAGTTCATTTTTGATGAGTTAATTTTTTAACCCTAGTTTATTTTGTGAACTAGATCATTTTATGATAAGGTTATTTTTTAACTATAGAGAACTTATATAGAATTTTTATTAATTTAGTTTATTTTTTTGAACTTTAATATAGTTAATATTTTAACTATACTTCATTCTATGAACTAGTTCATTTTCTGAACTAAAATTCATTTATTTAAAATTAAAATAAAAAAAATTCCGATAAATAATAAAGTTGGAGAATCTAGTTCATTTTAATAGTTCACTTTATGAACTAGTTCACTCTTTATCAGTTAGTTTTTAGCTATAGTTCATTTTATGAGCTTTAATACATTTAGTTCATTTAACTATAGTTCATTTTATAAACTTGTTCATTTTTTTATGAGTTAACTTGTAGCTTTAGTTCATTTTATGAACTAGCTCATATTAGTTATTTTTTAAAAAATATTGAAATATTGAATATTCAAAAAACGATAGTTCATTTTTAAACTATACTTTATTTTATGAACTAGTTAATTTTCTGAACTCAAATTCATTTAGTTAAACTTAAAATACAAAATTTTCGAATACATAATAAATTTGGAAAGTCTAGTTCACTTAATGAACTAGTTCATTATTATATGAGTTAGTTTTTAACTATAGTTAATTGTATGAGCTATAATATATTTAGTTCATTTAACTTATAGTTCATTTTAAGAACTTGTTCATTTTTTGTTGAGTTTATTTTTAACTTTAGTTTATTTTATAAACTAGTTCATTCCTTTATGAGTGAATTTTTTAACTGTAGCTCATTTTATTAACTGTTATTCATTTAGTTCATTTTAACTATAGTTCATTTTATGAACAAGTTCATTTTTTTCGGAGTTAATTTTTAACATTAGTTCATTTTATGAACTAGTTCATTTTTTGGAGTTAATTTTTAACATTAGTTCATTTTATGAACTAGTTTTCAACTGCTCATTTTATTAACTGTTACCTTTAGTTCATTTTAAACTATAGTTCATTTTATGAACTAGTTCATTTTTTTCGGAGTATATTTTTAACATTAGTTCATTTTATGAACTTTTTCATTTTTTTCGGAGTTATTTTTTAACATTAGTTCATTTTATGAACTAGTTCATTCTTTTATGAGTTAGTTTTTAACTATAGCTCATTTCATGAACTATTATTGATTTAGTTCATTTTGAAAAACGGACAAAACTTTAGTTCAAATCATTAGTTAATTTTTTTAATTATCTATAAATAATTTTAGGAACTAGTTGATAAAATAAACTACTTCTTTAACTACTAATAAAAATTAACTATAGTTTAAGCACTGAGACCTAGTTCATTTAAATGAACAATAATCACATTGGGAATAATCAGAGGTGTTAATTAGGAGAGGATTGTGGCGTTTCCGGCTGGATATATCTCTAAGAATCGGAACTGATAATAACAACAAGAGCTTTCTAAACTTCAATAATGAATATCATAAAAGTTTGTTAATTTTATTTTAATTTTTCAAGAATTTTATCTTAGCCTGAGGCAATTTTGCAATTTAACCAAACAAAAGACTTAAGACACAAACTTGGTCACCAACCATTTTGCTGACAACCAAACCATTCCAATTACAACACCAAATCCAGATGAAATGTCAGATGTGAAATCCATTTTGTGTGTGTGTGTGTGTGTGTTTGAGTCGTTAAATCGTCTACTCTTTATTGATATTTGATGATGTGATCGTGCCCCAAACACAAAAGCCCCCAATTGACTGGCACATTCGATTGTCTTTGTCTTTCACCTTGAGACCAAAAACCAAACAAAACAAATAATAAACAAAGAAAAGCATTTTACAAATTATTTTGCATCTTTAACCAATTTCAGTTCACGCTCAGCGTACTGCTGAGCCTGGCCAGCGTATTGGGACTGCCCGAGACGCCTACCAAATCAACTAACGGCGGCTATCCCAAAAAGGTGACTACTTTAAAGAAGCGACCCACCAAAACGCCAGCCACCACCACATTAACCAGCAGCACCAGCACCAGCTCCAGCAGTGGAACAACAACCAAACCCAGCAAACCACGTGTGAAAATTGCTAAATCAAAGACAACCAAGGCTCCAGTTTTGGCTGAGAGTTTTGGCAATTTGCCAGCCGATGATCTCGAGTTTATTAAGGAATTAGATAAGCAGTTCAAATTGCATGGCGATAAAATCAAGATCAAAGTCGAGCGTGACAATTCGACTGGCAGCGGAGGAAATGGAAAAAATAGCAAACGAACTATCGACGGAGAGTTGGGGTGAGTAAAGACAAGCGGAGATAAAGGTTGGGATGGAGAAGAAGATCTGAATCATACCCTTGCAGTTTTTTAAAGACGCTACCATTGATAACAAAAAAGTTTTTCTCACTAGAACTAGTTTTTGGACCGATCGTTCCTATGGCAGCTATATGCTATAGTCAACCGATTTTAATAAATTTTTTCCAGAATTATGTGGAAGCATATAAAACTAATATATACCACAATTGGTGACGCTACGATGGAAAACAAAAAAGTTTTTCTTACTAGAACTAGTTTTTGGACCGATCGTTCCTATGGCAGCTATATGCTATAGTCAACCGATTTTAATAAATTTTTCCAGAATTGTGTGGAAGCATATAAAACTAATATATACCACGATTGGTGACGCTACGATGGAAAACAAAAAAGTTTTTCTCACTAGAACTAGTTTTTGGACCGATCGTTCCTATGGCAGCTATATGCTATAGTCATCCGATTTTGATAAATTTTTCCAGAATTGTGTGGAAGCATATAAAACTAATATATACCACGATTGGTGACGCTACGATGGAAAACAAAAAAGTTTTCTCTACTAGAACTTTTTTACCGACCGTTCTATGGAGCTATAGCTATAGTCAACCGATTTTAATAAATTTTTCCAGAATTGTGTGGAAGAATAAAACTAAAAAACATATACACTGGTGACGCTACGATGGAAAACAAAAAAGTTTTTCATACTAAAACTCATTTTTGGACCGACCGTTCCTATGGCAGCTATATGCTATAGTCAACCGATTTTAATAAATTTTTCCAGAATTGTGTGGAAGCATATAAAACTAATATATACCACGATTGGTGACGCTACGATGGAAAACAAAAAAGTTTTTCTTACTAGAACTAGTTTTTGGACCGATCGTTCCTATGGCAGCTATATGCTATAGTCAACCGATTTTAATAAATTTTTCCAGAATTATGTGGAAGCATATAAAACTAATATATACCACGATTGGTGACGCTACGATGGAAAACAAAAAAGTTTTTCTCACTAGAACTAGTTTTTAGACCGATCGTTCCTATGGCAGCTATATGCTATAGTCAACCGATTTTGATAAATTTTTCCAGAATTGTGTGGAAGCATATAAAACTAATATATACCACGACTGGTGACGCTACGATGGAAAACAAAAAAGTTTTTCTCACTAGAACTAGTTTTTGGACCGATCGTTCCTATGGCAGCTATATGCTATAGTCAACCGATTTTAATAAATTTTTTCAGAATTATGTGAAAGCATATAAAACTAATATATACCACGATTGGTGACGCTACGATGGAAAACAAAAAAGTTTTTCTCACTAGAACTAGTTTTTGGACCGATCGTTCCTATGGCAGCTATATGCTATAGTCAACCGATTTTGATAAATTTTTCCACAATTGTATGAAAGCATATAAAACTAATATATATCACCATAGGTGACGCTACGATGGAAAACAAAAAAGTTTTTCATACTAGAACTCATTTTTGGACCGATCGTTCCTATGGCAGCTATATGCTATAGTCAACCGATTTTGATAAATTTTTCCAGAATTATGTGGAAGCATATAAAACTAATATATACCACGACTGGTGACGCTACGATGGAAAACAAAAAAGTTTTTCATACTAGAACTTAATTTTTAGACCGACCGTTTCTATGAAAGCTATATGCTATAGTCATCCGATCCGGCCGATTCCGACAAATGTGCTGCCTATGTGTATTTAAAGACTTTTGGTAAAGTTTGGTCGAGATAGCTTTAAAACTGAGAGAGGAGATAGCATTGAAACAGACGAATTTCTTCAAAGAGCAAGTGAGAAGTGAAAGGGAATCAAAAATGGCACATAAGAAATGCAAGACAACAACAACAACAATGTTATTTCTGTTTCACTCACTAAAAATTTTAAATATACTAAAACCTTCTTCCATTTCCTTCACAGCTATGGCTATGCTCATCAGGGTTACGATTATACGCCACCCAAATTCATGTTCTATCCATATTCTCAACATGATATACCCGCCACGGAATCACCCGATGCCTATGCCGCCTATTCACCGTCCGGTTTTGAGTTGCCGCAAACTTCGCCGCATCAACAGCAACAACAGGTGACCAGCGTGACCATTGAGCCCTCCTACTCGTACGAACTGAAACCACAGACCAGCTATGAGACGCAACCAGCTGCACCGGAACAGCATCAGGAACAGCAATCAGGTGATAATCATGGAACAGCGGAACAGGCTCAGATTGATTTGCCACAGGAGGAGCATGATGAGGAGGCGGGAGCTGGCTATCAGGAGCCGGTGATAGTACTTCGTATACCCGGTCCGGCCAAATATGCGGCACATTTGCAGGCACTGCTCCAGCAATATTTGGAAATACGTGCGGCCCAGTATCTTAGTTTGTTGCAGGAGGCCGAAGAGCAAAAACAACAGCAGCAGCAGCAACATCATCATCATCATCTGCAACAGCAACAGCAGCAGCAGCAGCCTCAGGCTTATGCCGCACCCGAACAGCACGAACAGGCTCACTATCATCCTGAAGTGAGCTATGCCCATCAATTGGCACCCACACCGCCGCCCGTGCACTATGCAGCCATCGATGATGTGTACCAGACATACAAGGGACGTCATCAGCAGGTACAACAGGCGCAGCAATATGAACCAGAGTCCTATTATGCACCCACTGGCTATCAGCATGAGGCACAGCATCAACATCAGCAGCAACAGCCGACGCAGTTCTATTATGCCCAACCCCAAAGCAGTGGCTATCAACAGCCGCAGCTTTATTTGATAGCCATGGCTCCGCAGGAGCAATATGGTGCACCGCCGGTACAGCAACAGCAACCCATCTATGTGCCGGAGCAAGAGTCACCCACGGGACCAGATGAATCGGCAGCTGCACCACAACCGGAACACCAGGAACATGATCTGCCCATAACGGAGAATAATCCACGTTCCACACACACCAAAGTCATTTTCAATACGCCTCACAATGGAGCCTATGCCCTGCCCTCACCCCTACACAGCTACGAAGAACAGCCGCCCGAACCCTCGCAGGACTATCAAGCACCCGCTGAGCCATCCACAGTGTCCATTACCCAAAGACCCTACAACTATCATGCCCATGGTCTCAAACAGCAGCGTAACAGTCAAACCAGCAAACGGGCGGCGAAATCGGAAACTGGAGCCGATCATCGTTTACAGCAAATACGCGAATATGTGAGAGAGAAACTGGGTGCCGAAATGGGCTCAGCTGTGGAGTACAAGACGACGCAGCTGTTGGAGGGTTAGGACTAAAAATCATTGTTGTTGTTGTTGTGCGTGCCGCCTGCCTAATGCTATAATCCCCCCCCCGCATAGTATTTATACCAAAACTCATTCTCCAATCGAAATGATTCATTCTCACTTTTACTTTCATTTTTTTTTTTTTTTGAATCTCTGACAACAACAAAATGTGTTAAATATGTGCAATAATTAGTTTGTAATTAATAATATCCTGTGCTTTGACATTTTTTTATTAAACCAAAACAAAAAATTATGAAAATGCATTTTCATGTTCCGCCTGAAAGTATGCCACGCTTTTTTTGTAATGCACATACACACGGAAGTCACGCATAAAGCCAATAAACAAAATTATACTCGCCTCCAAATTATATATCAATTCCAAAATGCTTTGCATTTTTCAGGTGTTAAATGCCAGCAATTTTATAAAACAAAATTAAAGTTGGAAAAACTGAAAGCCAACACGCGAATCGACAAAAAAAAAAAAACTGGCCAAAAATTAGTGTACAAATCGCAGCTGAACATGAGCTTTAGTTGAATTTTGAAGGCGGATTTTCAGCGTTCAATGGCTTTCGTTTTGGGAAACTGGAATTGGTGATGACGTAAGCAAATAGATGGATATCAACTTTATAAAACTAACCTTATAAACTTAGGTACGCCCACTTGTATTACCAAAGTAGCAAAGGGGCACAATAAAGGGCAAAAGATATTTAGATAAAGTTCTTTGGCCACGTTCGGTAACCTATTCAAATCCTAAGAACCTGTTCGGTATGGGTATGCATTTATGAACTCTCTATTTAAATTGAAGTTATTCTGATTGGAAGTGAACTCAAATAGAAAGAAAAACATGAATACCCTTGCAGTTTCTGGGAGACCAAAAAAGTTTTTCCCACTAGAACTAGTTTTTAGACCGATCGTACCTAAGGCAGCTATATGCTATAGTCATCCGATTTTGATAAATTTTTCCAAAATTATTTGAAAGCATAAAAAACTAATATATTCCAAGATTGGTGACGCTACGATGGAAAACAAAAAAGTTTTTCCCACTAGAACTAGTTTTTAAACCGATCGTTCCTATGGCAGCTATATGCTATAGTCATCCGATTTTGATAAATTTTCCAGAATTATGTGAAAGCATATAAAACTAATATATACCAAGATTGGTGACGCTACGATGGAAAACAAAAAAGTTTTTCCACTAGAACTAGTTTTTAAACCGATCGTTCCTATGGCAGCTATATGCTATAGTCATCCGATTTTGATAAATTTTTCATGAATTATGTGAAAACATATAAAACTAATATATACCACGATTGGTGACGCTACGATGGAAAACAAAAAAGTTTTTCTCACTAGAACTAGTTTTTGGACCGATCGTTCCTATGGCAGCTATATGCTATAGTCATCCGATTTTAATCAATTTTTCCAGAATTATGTGGAAGCATATAAAACTAATATATACCACGATTGGTGACGCTACGATGGAAAACAAAAAAGTTTTTCTCACTAGAACTAGTTTTTGGACCGATCGTTCCTATGGCAGCTATATGCTATAGTCATCCGATTTTGATAAATTTTACCAGAATTATGTGGAAACATATAAAACTAATATATACCACGATTGGTGACGCTACGATGGAAAACAAAAAAGTTTTTCCCACTAGAACTAGTTTTTGGACCGATCGTTCCTATGGCAGCTATATGCTATAGTCAACCGATTTTGATCAATTTTTACCAGAATTATGTGGAAGCATATAAAACTAATATATACCAAGATTGGTGACGCTACGATGGAAAACAAAAAAGTTTTTCCCACTAGAACTAGTTTTTAAACCGATCGTTCCTATGGCAGCTATATGCTATAGTCATCCGATTTTAATAAAATTTTTCCAGAATTGTGTGAAAGCATATAAAACTAATATATACCACGATTGGTGACGCTACGATGGAAAACAAAAAAGTTTTTCTCACTAGAACTAGTTTTTGGACCGATCGTTCCTATGGCAGCTATATGCTATAGTCATCCGATTTTGATAAATTTTTCCAGAATTGTGTGGAAGCAAAAAACTAATATATACCACGATTGGTGACGCTACGATGGAAAACAAAAAAGTTTTTCCCACTAGAACTAGTTTTTAAACCGATCGTTCCTATGGCAGCTATATGCTATAGTCATCCGATTTTAATAAAATTTTTCCAGAATTGTGTGAAAGCATATAAAACTAATATATACCACGATTGGTGACGCTACGATGGAAAACAAAAAAGTTTTTCTCACTAGAACTATTTTTTGAACCGATCGTTCCTATGGCAGCTATATGCTATAGTCAACCGATTTTGATAAATTTTTCCAGAATTATGTGGAAGCATATAAAACTAATATATACCACGATTGGTGACGCTACGATGGAAAACAAAAAAGTTTTTCCCACTAGAACTAATTTTTGGACCGACCGTTTCTATGGCAGCTATATGCTATAGTCAACCGATTTTGATAAATTTTACCAGAATTATGTGGAAGCATATAAAACTAATATATACCACGATTGGTGACGCTACGATGATGGCAGCTATATGCTATAGTCATCCGATCCGGCCGATTTCGACAAATGTGCAGCCTATGTGTATTTTTGCAAAGTTTGGTAGAGATAGCTAAAGCTAAAATATTTTTTCGAACATTTTGTGGGGATATTTTTGTTGTAGCTCAAGAGGTAAGTTTCGAAGGATCGCAACAACAGTCTGAGTTATTAGTCCGCTTATGAAGCTCATTTTGGATTAAGTTTTGAAGCTGCTTCCAAACTCCCAGCACATTTACATAATAAAGTTGGCTTCGTGATGCAAATAACCCACAAATCAATTCTGCATCAGCAACAATCGGAACAAATAATGTGACCTATTGGTGTGAATTATCTCAGATTTTTCATTTAAGTTAATTTTTTATGGATTCCCCACTTTCACATACTTGCCGCCGCCAGCACAAATGTGGTCTGCCTGTTGCCACAACATTTAAATGTTGTTTACGTAAACGTATAACAATTAGCATAATCAGCTGCCGCAATGTATGGTAAATCGTGCCAATTTCTATAATTTTTCCATTTGAAATGCGGCAGCGTCTCAACTTTCCAGTCAAATTATTGTACAAGAAAATGAAAAACAAGAAAACAGAAAATCCCAAACACACACCAGGCGTAACTTCCGCACACATTTTGAAAAAAAAAAAAAAAAAAAAGAGTCTCCTGCAGATTTGCATCTGGGGGCATTTGGTCTAAGACTCTCTGAGGGAGTTCGGTGGCGTTCGCCAGAAATCGAAAGTCACAATTGTCCATTGTTGTCACGTGGGCGTGGGGTTTTTGGGAACACTGCCAAGATGATGACATTTGCAGCCCCACCTGGTCAGGTGACTCGTTTCATTTGCCATTGAAAAGAAGATGAACAACTTTCAATTGGCTCAAAAAATAAAGTGTTGACATCTTTCTCCGGCATATCCAAACTGAGTTATGAGCATTTCCGGGCAAGAAATGTTTTCTTTTATTTTTTGGTCTAAATGGTTTGCCTGACAACAATGGAGCCATATAACACTATTAGAGCAAAAAAAAAAAAAAAAAACAACAACCTGCAGCAACCAACAACAACAACAACAAATTAATAACTTAAACGGGGGTGAAGACGTACTGGGGCAGGGGGAAAAGGGGGAGACAAAATGTAACATTTTCCAACATTGTCCAAGCGTTGCAGTTGCACAGTGGAACGTAAAAAGGAGAAAAAGGTACAATTTGATTGAACGATTTAGTAGACCAATTTCCCAAGTCATCCGGCTCGAAAGACCAAGTAAGAGGGAGATCAATTTCAAATTAAATATTACTTTTAAATGTTTTAAATACCCTTGCAGATTTTTAAAAACGTTTTTCTTACAAAAACTAGTTTTTGGACCGATCGTTCCTATGGCAGCTATATGATATAGTCATCCGATTTCATTAAATTTTTCCAGAATTATGTGAAAGCATATAAAACTAATATATACCACGATTGGTGACGCTACGATGGAAAACAAAAAAGTTTTTCTCACTAAAACTAGTTTTTGGACCAACCGTTTATATGGCAGCTATATGCTATAGTCATCCGATTTTGATAAAATTTTCCAGAATTGTGTGGAAGCATATAAAACTAATATATACCACGATTGGTGAGCTACATGGACAACAAAAAGTTTTTCTCACTAACTAGTTTTGGACCAACCGTTTATATGGCAGCTATATGCTATAGTGATCCGATTTTGATCAATTTTTCCAGAATTATGTGAAAGCATATAAAACTAATATATACCAAGATTGGTGAAGCTACGATGGAAAACAAAAAAGTTTTTCTCACTAAAACTAGTTTTTGGACCAACCGTTTATATGGCAGCTATATGCTATAGTCATCCGATTTTGATAAAACTTTCCAGAATTGTGTGGAAGCATATAAAACTAATATATACCACGATTGGTGACTACGAATGGAAAACAAAAAAGTTTTTCTCACTAAAACTAGTTTTTGGACCGATCGTTCCTATGGCAGCTATATGCTATAGTCATCCGATTTTAATAAAACTTTCTAGAATTATGTGAAAGCATAAAAAAATAATATATACCACGATTGGTGACGCTGCAATGGAAAACAAAAAAGTTTTTCTCACTAAAACTCGTTTTTGGACCGATCGTTCCTATGGCAGCTATATGCTATAGTCATCCGATTTTAATAAAACTTTCTAGAATTATGTGAAAGCATATAAAACTAATATATACCACGATTGGTGACTCTGCAATGGAAAACAAAAAAGTTTTTCTCACTAGAACTAGTTTTTGAACCGATCGTTCCTATGGCAGCTATATGATATAGTCATCCGATTCGACCGATTCCGACAAATGTGCAGCCTATGTGTATTTAAAGACTTTTTGCAAAGTTTGGTCAAGATAACTTTAAAACTGAGGGAGGAGAGACAGACGGACGGACGGATATGGCTATATCGACTCAGCTCGTCATGCTGATCAAGAATATATATACTTTATGGGATCGGAGATGCGTCCTTCTATGCGTTACAAACATCTTGACAATTTTATTATACCCTCTGCAAGGATATAAAAATGTATGCCTATTTTATTTGATTGATCGAATCAGTAAACCAATTTCCAAAGTCATCCGGCTCGAAAGACCAACGAAGAGGGAGATCAATTTCAAATTAAATATTATTTTTAAAAAAGTTATGCCTATATTATTTAATTGATCGAATCATATGTAAAGATCAAGGATCAAATGGAAGCAATAGAAGCATAGAATAAAGTCATCCGGCTCGAAAGACCAACTAAATCATATTTTAAAAAAAGGCATGCCTATTTTGATTGATCGAATCAGTGGACCAATTATCATATGTAATGATCAAGTCATCCGGCTCGAAAGACCAAGACCGCTTTTTTGTTGACAAATATAAGTTTCAACCATTTATCCCACATATGTATGCACATCCTTTACTTGCATTTAACCCACTGTTCGTCAACGTCATCATTATGCTCGTGTAAGTAGTAGCTGGCCGTTGCCGCTGTGCTGTGTTGTGCGAGCGAGCAGTTGCATTTTGGCCATATAACGCTTATGCATCGCCTTCGCATTTGCTTGGCAAGGTTGTTGATCTTCACATGGTGGTGGGGGCCTGAAAGTGTTTTAGCTTGGTTTTCGCTTTTCTTTATGTGTGATTATTATCGCACATAAAGTTGGCAAGTGTTTTGTGTCTTGTTTTCTTTTTTGCATTTCAGAATATCAATCTATAAATCAAAACGGCAACAAACATGAAATTAATTAGCTGGGAAATGGTCTGCCAAAATTCATTAGCCACCCGGCTCCCCCGTTCGAAATGGGAATATCGTCTTGACTTGATTGGCTTTCGGATTCGCATTAGGCTTAACCAGGTGCGCGGAGTCTGATAAAAATCATCATAAATTTTGTGCAACTTTTGCTCGTTGGCAAAGTCGTTAATTACTATGCACTTAATCACTGACCATGAAGTGTTTTGTTGGGCCTGAAAAAGCGAGCAGAGATGGAGTTGTCCGAAAAACTGTTAGCTTAAGGCTTTTGTGGTTTTTCTTTGAGGCCTGGGGGCACCCCTATAGGGTGGAGAGATACTTGTAGAAAGTGTTGAATGACTTTGGGCAAGGGCAAACAAGGGCAAACATAAACACAATCGATCACCTTCTTAAGCTATTGGCGGTATTTAGTTTCGACTTTAAACTGAACTACAGATGAAGCAAGGTAACCATAGAAAGAATAAGAATCAAAGCTTATGCCTTAATTTACAATTATTTGTTGGTCCTTCGAGCCGGATCTCAGCTGAAGGTTTATAATTGTCTTTCAACATTATGCTTTATACCTGAATGTAACAGTTCTACTATAACACCTCAAAGTAAGAACAATATAAGAGTTACAGTCCACTCACAGTTCAATTCATTTACAAAAATTTGTTTGGTCCTTCGAGCCGGATCTCAGTGGAAAGTTTATAATTGTCTTTCAACATTATGCTTTATACCTGAATGTAACAGTTCTACTATAACACCTCAAAGTAAGAACAATATAAGAGTTCCAGTCCACTCACAGTTCAATTCATTTACAAAAATTTGTTGGTCCTTCGAGCCGGATCTCAGCTGAAGGTTTATAATTGTCTATCAACATTATGCTTTATACCTGAATGTAACAGTTCTACTATAACACCTCAAAGTAAGAACAATATAAGAGTTACAGTCCACTCACAGTTCAATTCATTTACAAAAATTTGCTGGTCCTTCGAGCCGGATCTCAAATGAAAGTTTTTAATTGTTTTCCAACTTTATTCTCCACACCTAGAAGTAACAATTCCACTAAAACAACTAAAAAAAAGAGCAATATAAGAGTTATTTACAAAATTCTTAGAAAGGGAATAAAAAAAATGCTCATAAATGCTGCTTTTCAAATGATTTTAGGATTAAAGTTAATTAAATTGTGTGTCAAATGTATCATCTGTTAGTTAATTTTCTTGCTTTCCCATTACGATTTTTGCCGAAAAGGAAATTACACGTATAATTTCTATACATTCACATTCGCACAGTCACTTAGCCCAATAAATGCCTCACATGCGACTATTGTACAAGTCAATTATACGTATTATTAAGCACCACCTGAAGCTTTGTGCATTTCATTGAACTGCCATCTCGTTGCCATCTCTCTTTAAGCCAAGTGAGTGTGAGCGAGTGTGTTAAGTTTTATGGCTTAATTGGCCAACGAAATCGAAACCAAAACTAGTTGTGGCGCTGAGAGAGGGAGGAGGAGGAGGAGGAGGTCATTATGAATGAACCTATCACGCATACGAAGTGCGTCAATTGACCGTTACAATTTGAGTTGTCTTAGCCAAAAAAAAAAAAAAAAACTGCACTCTCTTTCTCTCTCCTAGAGAGCTGCTCCGTTTCTCGCGCTTTTCTTTGGCCTGCACATTCGCATAAATTTTCCGCTGCAACGGACTGGCATCATTATAAAAGCCGCCAGACTGCAGCTTGGCGCAAACAATTCAAATTCAGTTACAGACGCGAAATGATGTACGCCATGGCAACGCGTCAGTGTCATCAGCAGCAGCAGAATCGTAGCTGGAGTTGCCTCTGTGTATTGCTTATAGTAAGTTGGGATTCTTAAAGCAGAAACTGTAAGGATAACTATTTTGTGGATTTTTTTTTGAAGTGCAGTGAAAGAAAGTGTGCAAAAATGGTGACGAAAATTGTGAGATAAAAAAGGATTTGGAGAAAAACTAAACACATTTCCTGTTGGACAGTGGGCAAAAAAAAAAGCCAACATTGAAACTACTGGGAAAATAGAAGATGACTTAAGCCTAGTAGGTCAGGGTAAAGGTGTTGAAAAGGCAGAAAAAAACAAGAAATGGCGTTTTTATCCTGGCCTACTAGGATAAGCCTAACTCTGCATATTAATCCTTCTAAAGACAGACTCCGATATGGCTCCGGAATAAATTGGAAATTAAATATATATATATATATATATATGTAGATATATGCTATAGCCGTCCGATTTTAGTCAAACTATCCAGAGTTCTGTGAAAGCGTATAAAATGAATAAATACCAAGTATAAAGAAGTTACCATCAAAAACAAAAAAGTTTTTCTCACTAGAACTAGCTTTTTAACCGATTTTTTCTATAACAGCTATAAGCTATAGCAGTCCGATTTGGATTAAATTTTTCAAAATTGTGTAAAAACATATAAAAATTTTTTTTAAATAAGTTGGAAGACGCTATCATTGATAACAAAAAGTTTTTATTACTAAGACCAATTTTCAGACCGATCGGTTGTATGACAGCTATATGCTATAGCCGCCTGATTTTAATCAAACTTGTCAGAGTTATGTACACGCTTATAGAATTATCAAATACCAAGTTTGGAGACGCCACCCTTAAAAAAGCAAAAGTTTTTCTCATAAGGAATAGTTTTTGAACCGATGTTTCCTATGACAGCTATATGCTATAGCCGTTCTATTTTGATCAAACTTTCCAAAGATCTGTAGAAGTATATATAGTGAATAAATATCAAGTTTGGAGACGAGACGATTGAAAACAAAAAAGTTTTTCACACTTAAACTAGTTTTAGGAGCGATTGCTATATGCTATAGTCAGCCGATCCTTCCGGTTCAAACAAATGCGCAGCCTATATGTAATTAAAGACTTTTTGTAAGGATTGCTTTGAACTGAGAGAGGATATAGCATAGATCGACTTGGCTATTGATGCTGATCAAGAATATATATACTTTATGGGATCGAAGATGCTTCTTTCGTGACTATTTTAATATATAAAAAGTAAGCTGAAAGAAGGGGGGCATAATTTGATGTATTTATTTTTAGAGTTGAAGAATTTAGTTCATTTTGATGAGCAAGTTCATTAGTTCATTTTTTGATGAATTTTTCACTTTATAATTGAAGTACGTTTTATGAACTAGTTCATTTCTTGAAATGAACTAGTCAAAAAAGAACTATTAGTCAAAAAGTGAATAGCTCAAAAAATGAACTATAGTTCAAACACTGAAACCTAATGAACTTATGTTCATTTTAATAAACAGTTCATATGAACTAGTTCACGAAATACAGCACAATTCAATATCGCTAGTTCAAAAAATGTACTAGTTCAATTGGATGTATTTATTTTTAGAGTTGGAGAATTTAGTTCATTTTGATGAGCAAGTTCATTAGTTCATTTTTTGATGAGTTTATATTATGAGCTAGTTCATTTTATGAAAAAAAGTTCAAACACTGAAACCTAATGAACTAATGTTCATTTTAATGAACAGTTCATTTGAACTAGTTCACGAAATACGGCACAATTTAATATCGCTGGTTAAAAAAAATGTACTAGTTCAATTGGATGTATTTATTTTTAGAGTTGGATAATTTAATTTATTTTTTTTACTTGTGAACTAAAGTTTATATTATGAACTAGTTCATTTCATGAAAAAAGTACAAGTGTTCATTTTAATGGAAAAGTTCATTGGAACTAGTTCACAAAATTCTCTAGTTTAAAAAAAGTACTAGTTCCACTAGTTAACTACTATTTGAAAGTTCTTTCATGTTGGACAACGAAAACCAAAAGCATCTTCCGCATTGACAAACAGTTTTTCTGTTTTTCCAATATATTTCCCCCAATCTCTCTCTCTCTCTCTCCTAATTCACATCCAAATCCATCTCTGGTACACAAAAACAAAAAACTTGCGTGCCACTAGCATTTCATGTTGATGTTACAAAGCCCCCGTCAGTCACTGAAGTGGTTGGTTGGGGGCTATTGAACTTGGACTCAATCATCAACTGGCTCGCGCTCTCCTCCAATGATGTTAAGCGAAAGTGAATTGGTTAACTTTAATTAGTTTAATTGCAAATACACTCTTTCAGTTGACTACGCTGTTATCAGTTGTCTCGGGCCACACCGTCACCCATGGCACCAGCTCCAGCAATAGTCGTCGCCGTGGATCGGCTGTAGAGGAAACTAGCGAAAAGTCATCAGCATCAGTGCCCGATCAATTGGCCCTGGCCAACAGTCGCTCTGATGGACGTGGCTATCCAAGACGTGGAAATGGAGGTGGACCACAGAGCAGAACCAAGGAAACCGGTAACAAAGGTAAGAGAATACTGATCAAAAATCAAGGACGTTTAGCCTGGGCATTCATGAATCAGTCAGTCAGTCGTAAATAGTATTAAAATCATCACTGATCCCTGATCAAAAATAAGGCTAGAAGACGAAAAATCAAGAACGTTTAGCCTGGGCATTCATGAATCAGTCAGTCAGTCGGTTTTGGAGATTTATATGTAAATAGTTTTAAGAGCAACACTGATCACTGATCAAAAATAAGGCTAGAAGACGAAAAATCAATGACGTTTAGCCTGGGCATTAATGAATCAGTCAGTCAGTCGGTTTTGGAGATTTATATGTAATTAGTATTTAAAGCATCACTGATCACTGATCAAAAATAAGGCAAGAAGATGAAAAAATAAGGACGTTTAGCCTGGGCATTAATGAATCAGTCAGTCAGTCGGTTTTGGAGATTTATATGATTAATAGTAATAAGCATCACTGATCACTGATCAAAAATAAGGCTAGAAGACGAAAAATCAAAGACGTTTAGCCTGGGCATTAATGAATCAGTCAGTCAGTCGGTTTTGGAGATTTATATGTAAATAGTTTTAAAAGCATCACTGATCACTGATCAAAAATAAGGCTAGAAGACGAAAAATCAAGGACGTTTAGCCTGGGCATTCATGAATCAGTCAGTCAGTCGGTTTTGGAGATTTATATGAACAAAATAAGACTAGAAATAAAAGGAGCATCACTGATCACTGATCAAAAATAAGGCTAGAAGACGAAAAATCAAGGACGTTTAGCCTGGGCATTCATGAATCAGTCAGTCAGTCGGTTTTGGAGATTTATATGTAAATAGTTTTAAGAGCATCACTGATCACTGATCAAAAATAAGGCTAGAAGACGAAAAATCAAGGACGTTTAGCCTGGGCATTAATGAATCAGTCAGTCAGTCGGTTTTGGAGATTTATATGTAAATAGTATTAAAAGCATCACTGATCACTGATCAAAAATAAGGCTAGAAGACGAAAAATCAAAGACGTTTAGCCTGGGCATTATGAATCATGTCATGAATCAGTCAGTGGTTTTGGAGATTTATATGTAAATAGTATTAAAAGCATCACTGATCACTGATCAAAAATAAGGCTAGAAGACGAAAAATCAAGGACGTTTAGCCTGGGCATTAATGAATCAGTCAGTCAGTGTAAATAGTATTAAGATTAAAATTTGTTTTCTCTTTCTCTCACTGCTCAAAAATAAGGCTAGACCAGTAGGAAAAATCAAAGACGTTAGCCTGGGCATTATGAATCAGCCAGATTAAAATTTGTTTTCTCTTTCTCTCCTCTCTTTGTTGCTATACAGTTGGAACTGACCTACGAGCCAGAGTCGCATACGCAACCCAAAATTGGTGCTCATTTGAGTACAACAACAGCGGCAGCAGCCATGCGTGTTGAGCAGCAGCATAGTGGAACGCTGGAGGATTCCCAAACGGCAGCAGAGTATGTGGCCAATGCCATGAAAATGGCCTATGGCACACAGGACAAGGTTCAGCATATACGACAGCCAGTGCTACGACATACCTCATCCACTCAAAGACCCTTTAGCTCTACCGAGCAGCAGCAGCAGGGACATCACAGTTCCTATACCCTACAGGAACGAGAGCAGGCGGCTTTGCTGGAGCTGCAAATGCAAACAGAATTGCAGCAAGCCTTGCTTTTAGCCGAACAGCAACAGCAGCAGCAGCAGCAATCCTCACCGGCGGCACCGGCTCCGGTATATGAAAAGGAACCGGTTACACGCAGCTATGAACTGTATGAGCCATCGACCAATGAACCCTCCTCGCCATCTGGTCAAGATGCTGGGGATATTGAACGACACTATCGCCCCAAGTATTACAACTATGAACCATATTCACCGCCTTCGGTGTACCGCAATATAGAGGCCGAGGCGGAGGAAAAGGTGCGCGTATCGGCCTCTACGGAAATACCCAAATCGGAGATAATGAAACAGATTGAGAAATCGGTAATCAAATATATGAAAGAGCTGGAGGCGGAGGGTAAAATTCTGAGTACACCACAAGAGCAAACACAGCCCACACCAGCGCCATTGATTAAGACCTACTACAAGCCCATTTCATCGGCCTCTTCAATATCAAGCGAGGAGAAGCGTTATAGCAGCAGCACGGTGCGTCCCAAGTACACGGGTCCACCTCCTGGTAACAATCAGCAGCAGCAGCAGGTGCGTCAGTCAGTCAGCCATCAGCAGCAGCCACAGCAGTACCATCATCAGCCACAGCATCATCACACGCATCCTCACCATTCCCCTCATCAGCTAAGCAAGAGTCATTCTCAGTTGAAGCCCCAGGCTCACTATCAAGCCGAAACGGAAACCGCTTACCAGGCCCCCGATCTGCCAGTGGACGAACTCAGCCCCAATGTGGAGTTTATATACAAAATCAAAACGCGAGCTCCACTTCAAACGGCCACCGTGAAAACGGTCTCAAAACCCTATACCCTACCCCTAAAGAGCTCCGAGCACTTTGACCATGGTGCCGCCTTAAAGAATATCGAGGAATTCGATCTGTCGCATGTGGTGGCAACGCCTGAACGTGATTTGGAGGAACAGCGGGTCATTAGTAAACCGCATAAGCTCTATTTTAATTCAGAGATCTATCATGACATCAACTCGCTGCCCTACAAGGGTGAAAAGTTGCGTCTGCATGACCAGGATCATCGTCACAAGTTGAAATCAGCCGCCGAGCTGCATCCCGACTACAAGGGCTACACCGGCGGCTATTTTGCCGAACCAGAGCCGGAGTTGGAGAGGGAACACGAGCGGGATCAGTTGAAACTCAGTGCCGATGATGAAGGCTATCCCCTAATCAATCCCTATCAGTATGTTCTAAAGAAGGAGCCCAAATATGAAGAGCCACATGGCGACCGTGACAATTGGGAGCAGCAACCCGTGCGTCTCGTTCATGGCAAATACAAGACTTCGGGCAATGGAGGCAGTAGCAGCAGCAGCAGCAGCCTGGAATACGACAGCTACAGCCCCAAGTTCAACAACAATCCTGAAGGTTATGGCTATCAGCATACCTACAAGACGCAAGTGTTGCGTGGCTCTGGCAACGGCTCCGGCTCCTCTGCCCCGGCCAAGCGCGGCAAACGTGGTGGAGTGAGCGTGGCTGCGCCTGGTAAGAAATTGCTGAGAGCAGCCACAAATGCGGCCGTCAAGGATTTGGAGGCTAATCTGGCCCTACGACCGCCACCCAAGAAATAGTCCCGTTCATTCTCATAGTTTATTTAATGCGAAATTTTGTTGTGTTTTTTTTTTTGCCTACTTTTAGTTTTGTAATTATTTATTTTATAGCCAGTTGCTAGACAAGCGTGAGTGAGTGCAGCGAAAGGGGGGCGGGGGAGGGGGGTTAGTCAGCAGCAACTATTTAGTTAACCAACTTAAATTTGTATAAGAAATTAAATAAATAATTTAACAAAAAAAAACAATAAAGAAAACTTAAATGCTGAAAGAAAACTTAAGCTTTTGAGCTCAGACGAGTGACTTAAGAGCTTTAGTGCAATTAGTGGAGCTGACGAGCAGCGTGGAAACAACTTTTGAATGCTGAGAAAGCTTTTGGTCGTGGAAAATTTGGCTTTTGTTTTTAGTTGAGCTTAAAGCTTTGTGAAAGCTCAGAACATGATGTGACTTGGGGGTGAGCTTTCGCTAAGAGCGCAAGAGTGAGCAATTTTGTATGCATGTGTGGAGCAAACCGACGAGCTGGAAACAACCTTTTGAATGCTGAGAAAGCTTTTGGTCGTGGAAAATTTGGCTTTGTTAAGCTTTGTGAAAGCTCAGAACATGATGTGACTTGAGAGAGCTTTCGCTAAGAGCGCAAGAGTGAGCAATTTTGTATGCATGTGTGGAGCAATTAAGCTGACGAGCAGCGTGGAAACAACCTTTTGAATGCTGAGAAAGCTTTTGGTCGTGGAAAACTTGGCTTTGTTAAGCTTTGTGAAAGCTCAGAACATGATGTGACTTGAGAGAGCTTTCGCTAAGAGCGCAAGAGTGAGCAATTTTGTATGCATGTGTGGAGCAATCAAGCTGACGAGCAGCGTGGAAACAACCTTTTGAATGCTGAGAAAGCTTTTGGTCGTGGAAAATTTGGCTTTAGCTTTGTAGCTTAAAGCTTTGTGAAAGCTCAGAACATGATGTGACTTGAGAGAGCTTTCGCTAAGAGCGCAAGAGTAAGCAATTTTGTATGCATGTGGGGCAATCAAGCTGACGAGCAGCGTGGAATCAACCTTTTGAATGCTGAGAAAGCTTTTGGTCGTGGAAAAGAGCTTAAAGCTCTGTGAAAGCTCAGAACATGATGACTTGAGACTTGAGAGAGCTTTCGCTAAGAGAATTTATTAAATTTCAAGGAAACAATCTTATTTTCTTGTTTGTAGAGTTAATTGGAATGGACTTGAGACTTTTACGACCCAAAAGTATGATCAATAATATCTTAATATAGTTCGAAATGTTCTCAATATATATCTCTCGGAACGGTCTAGAATCAAGTATTTCGGGATTGAAAAAATCGTACTTGATATAAGATCTTTGTACTTGAATCAAATATTTTCGTACTTATCGTACTATTGACATCGTTTGTACTTGATTCAAGTACAAAGTTCTTGAAATTTTTCCCAGTGTATAATTCATAAAATATATAATAAGTTTATAATCCGTCCCGATTAAACCCGATCCCGTCCTGTCCCAATCCCGACCGTAGTCTATTCCGACCCGTCCCGATCCCGAGCCTGAATATTAAATTCATTCCCCTCCCGTCCAAATCCCAACCCTAGGTTGTGACGAACCATTAAAAAAAAAACCGAAAAATTTCGGAAAGAAGAATCAATCCCGTCCCGATCCCGACCATAGTCTGTACCGACCCGACCCGATTCCGAAGCCAAATTGTATATTCAATCCCGTCCCGATTACGTGGACTTTTCGGGACCCGTGGGAATCCCGAAAATTTCCGTCCCCGAAAAATTTCGAGAAGAAGAATCAATCCCGTCCCGATCCCGACCATAGTCTGTACCGACCCGACCCGATTCCGAAGCCAAATTGTAAATTCAATCCCGTCCCGATTACGTGGACTTTTTTGGGACCCGTGGGAATCCCGAAAATTTCCGTCCCGCGCCCATCTCTAGTTTATGAAATGAACAATCTAACTCCAAAATTGTGGATGATATGAGGGTTCTCGCATCTTCTTTTGACCCAATAAAAAGGTACTTATTATTACCCAAAAGTAGGCTTTGCTTTGAAATTTTTTTTGTTCAAAAACCTTACAATGTTTTAGCTTCAGTCGCTTTCGACTCGTGCTACGATAAAGAGCTTTCTCTACTTAGTAGTTCGTTCTGTTATTTTCTTTTTTTTTGTATATAAAATCATTAAATGCGGCACAGGCTTTTACAAATTCCTCCACATTATACAGAGAGAAAAAAGGTGTTTTTTTTGGGAATTTTTCAATAATACTCTAGACAAATGTTTTTTATTTAACATGAGCAAAAAAAAAATATACAAATATAATATATATAAAAACCATTTACAAATTATTTGGCAAAATATAATAAGGATGGGATTGCGCGCAGCCAATTAATTACTACTCATGATGCGAATAGTGTTCGTAGTGCTCCTCATGATGCACTGGCTCCTCATAATGTCCATGCTCATGCAGATGGGATTCGCTGTGATTCTCCAGCACCAGGCCATGGTTGTGATTGTGTTCGCTCTTCGGATGCAGAATCTTTAGTTTCTGCTTGGTGCCGCCAATTTCGATGGGTTTCTTAACCAAATGCTGATCCTCCTTCTTGATATAGACGGGTACGGCATGATAATGATGGAATTTCACACTCTGATGCGATGTGGCGTGCTTGTGCTCGACCTCATGATGCAATTCGGTCTCCTCATGTTCGGGCTCGTATTTGGCTGGCTCCTGATGCTCCTGATGCTCCTGATACTCCTGATGCTGATGATGATCGCTGTACTCGTGTATCTTCAGGGCATGTGTGAGGGCCACTAAAGCCAGACAGGGCAACTGCAAGAGAGGCAGAAAGGAGGATGATGTTTCCCTTTTTTTTTTTTTTTTTTTTTTTTTTGATTTCAACTTTTATGCTTACAATAAACTTGAGCATTTTGTTTAGTTTTTCCACACGCGCACACAAATATACACACAATAACAAAAACAAAAATAGGCAAATATATTTTTAAACAGAAAAAAAAACCGTTACACTTGTTGTTTTAGCTCTTTGCGCTGTGCTGTGAGCTCCACGAGGCTGGCAAACTGAATGTGGCTTGGTGTTTGAGACCAGATTCGATTTATACCCGAAAAAGTCGCATTGTCGGAGATTGTGGCAGCAACAATAATACAACAAAAGGCGGCAACGAACTTCAACTTAGAGTCTAAATCGAAGTCGAGTAGGTACGAGGTATAAGATGTTGTTGTAATTTATGGCGGCTGCCACAATTGTTCGCACACACACACACACACACACACATTGCGTGCAAAACTCGTACAATTAAAACATATTACGTATACGCCACATGGGGCACAAGGCAAATTTTCCCAAACTAAAAACCCGTTGTCAATCATTGTTTTTCTTGTGGTGGTGGTGGTGGTGGTGGCAGCACCAGGTTAACCACCCAAGACCAAACCGGTTCAAATATGTAATGCAAGTGCAAGGTAATTGCCCATCCAAATGCGAGTACGTACACATAACGGTGCATTTTGCAAAAGGGGCCAGGCCAGACACCATAAAAACCAGAAATCATATCAAACAAATTAATGAAACAAACACACACCAAAAAGAAATGTTTAATATTTTCGAGTTTTATTGACACTAATTGTCAAAGGGGGGGGGGGGTGGGTGGTGTTTTTTTCCCCTCTATATGAGAAACTTGAGTTTTAAGTTTGATCAAAAATGTATAATCGTCCTCTAACTATGGGGAAATTGGCAGCTGAAGGCTATCAAATCAATTGCCTGCTTTTAGGGGCCATCCAAGCACAAAAAATGGTTTGGATGAGTCAGTGATTTTTGAAATTTTTTGAAAGAACTTGGACAACAAAAATTAAAAGTGCTTAAAATTAATTACAAAAATTCCTCGTCAAATAAACTATTGTGTGTTCAAATCTGTGCAAAAATGGCCAAGTTATACGCAACTGAGTAAGGGATATATTGGTATTGAGTGCTTCCTCAAGCACGAACTTTGCTCCACTAAAATGGCTATATCTTCTAAACTATTTCGAATTTTTGCAAATGGTTTGAAGGGGATGAAAGGGGAATGTCATAGCTATATAATAATGCAAAAAAAAAAATCGAAAAATTATTTTTTTCAAAGGTAGATGACCCCCTCTTAAGGTTGTATTGGTATTGAGTGCTTCCTCAAGCACAAACTTTGCTCCACTAAAATGGCTATATCTTCTAAACTATTTCGAATTTTTGCAAATGGTTTGAAGGGGATGAAAGGGGAATGTCCAAGCTATAATAATAATGCAAAACAAAAAAAATCGAAAAAAATTTTTTTTAAAGGTAGATGACCCCCTCTTAAGGATGTATTGGTATTGAGTGCTTCCTCAAGCACAAACTTTGCTCCACTAAAATGGCTATATCTTCTAAACTATTTCGAATTTTTGCAAATGGTTTGAAGGGGATGAAAGGAGAATGTCCCAGCTATAATAATAAGGCAAAACAAAACAATCGAAAAATTATTTTTTTTCAAAGGTGGAAGACCCCCCTCTTAAGGTTGTATTGAGTGCTTCCTCAAGCACAAACTTTGCTCCACTAAAATGGCTATATCTTCTAAACTATTTCGAATTTTTGCAAATGGTTTGAAGGGGATGAAAGGAGAATGTCCCAGCTATAATAATAATGCAAAACAAAAAAATCGAAAAAAATTTTTTTTTTTCAAAGGTAGAAGACCCCCTCTTAAGGTTGTATTGGTATTGAGTGCTTCCTCAAGCACAAACTTTGCTCCACTAAAATGGCTATATCTTCTAAACTATTTCGAATTTTTGCAAATGGTTTGAAGGGGATGAAAGGAGAATGTCCCAGCTATATTAATAATGCAAAACAAAAAAATCGAAAAAATTATTTTTTTTTAAAGGTAGATCACCCCCTCTTAAGGTTGTATTGGTATTGAGTGCTTCCTCAAGCACAAACTTTGCTCCACTAAAATGGCTATATCTTCTAAACTATTTCGAATTTTTGCAAATGGTTTGAAGGGGATGAAAGGGGAATGTCCCAGCTATAATAATAATGCAAAACAAAAAAATCGAAAAGATGACCCCCTCTTAAGGTTGCATTGGTATTGAGTGCTTCCTCAAGCACGAACTTTGCTCCACTAAAATGGCTATATCTTCTAAACTATTTCGAATTTTTTTAAATGGTTTGAGGGGCATGAAAGGGGAATGTCCATAGCTTATAATAATGCAAAACAAAAAAAATCGAAAAAAATATTTTTTTTCAAAGGTAGATGACCCCCTCTTAAGGTTGTATTGGTATTGAGTGCTTCCTCAAGCACGAACTTTGCTCCACTAAAATGGCTATATCTTCTAAACTATTTCGAATTTTTTGCAAATGGTTTGAAGGGGATGAAAGGGGAATGTCCAAGCTATAATAATAATGCAAAACAAAAAAATCGAAAAAATTATTTTTTTTCAAAGGTAGATGACCCCCTCTTAAGGTTGTATTGGTATTGAGTGCTTCCTCAAGCACGAACTTTGCTCCACTAAAATGGCTATATCTTCTAAACTATTTCGAATTTTTTCATGTCTCATGCGCCCTTTCATACGATTCATACGATAAGTTAAAATCAGTTTGTTGGTACAATTTGGTGGTCATTTAATTATCCATATCTTCCAATTTTTGTTCTTTTTTTAAGTTTGACTGATTATTAAGCTTAAGTGGTACAGAGTGTGTCCGGATGGGGCAACACAAGCATTTGGTAATATTTATTTCCTTGTACATTTGCCTAGTTGTTGGGAAGGTCTCTGGGCCGCGTGATTGAGCACACTCGAGAGCTGTCTGGGGTTGCAGTTTGCAGTTTGAAGGGTCTGTCTAAGAAGGTCTTGCCACACTTTTGTGTGTGCTGGTTGCAAAATGAGTTATATGAATGTGTGTGTGTATGCAGGCAGGTAATTTCAATTTGAACGTTTCCTGACGACTTGCCTAGTTAGTTATATAAATTGTTTTATCGTCGAATTATTAATTAAAAACCAATTTCAAAGACAAGCAGCTTTTAAACCGGGTGTGTGTTATGCAAATTGTTTAGTTTTTTGGATGAGAAAGCAGTTTACTTTTACTTTTGCATTCGATTGTTGTGTGTGCGTTTGCAAGCTGCAAGCTTACTTACTAACCCATAAAACGCAATCGATTTGCACTAACTTGCCATACAATGGCTTTTGCTATGGCACAAATTTTTGAATTTTCTGCAGTGCTTGCGCCATTATTATCCGATCGTGATGCATTTTAATGGCCATTTTTAAATACGAATACATATCAATTGGGGCACTAGGAAACACTGCTTTGATTGCTAAACGCCAAAGCTTATGGGCGCAATTAAGATTGTGGAGCTCCAAAACCTTTCACCTGCCACGCCCAGACCAATGCATTTGCCAGATGCTTACATAAACAAGGGAGGGAGGGAGACCCTTCACCATAATTAGAGTCGCTGCCAATTCCCAAAAATCTCCACCAAATCCATCATTCATCATTCCAACTAATGGGAGTTGCTACATATTTTTGATGATGAGGCACTGTGGCAAATGGAGGAATGCGGAAGCATTCCATAAAGCATGCGAGTATTTTCTCAAAAGAAAAGGAAAGTGAATCAGAATTAAATGGAGCATCAATTCTGAAACGAATTTCGCTCCAAAACGTTCTAAATTGTCTAATCTTATGATTAAATTTAAACTCATTTTATTGTTGCTGCGCCCTTAAATTTTTATAGGAACAGGCGATCCTGGACTAATCTGCTTAGTTGAGTTAATCGTTTTCGAGTTATTTAGCTCAAATCTTAAAAAAAAAATTTCCAAAAAATTTTAGAAAAAAAATTTCCAAAAAATTTTAGAAAAAAAAAAATTTACCAAAATTTTTAGAAAAAAAAATTTCCAAAAAATTGTAGAAAAAAATTTCCAAAACATTTTAGAAAAAAAAAATTTCCAAAAATGTTAGACAAAATTTTCAAAAAATTTTGGAAAAAAATTTCAAAAAATTTTTTTTTTAGAAAGAAAAAAATTTCCAAAAATTTTTAGAAAAAAATGTCCAAAACATTTTAGGAAAAATTTTCAAAAAATTTTAAAAAAAATAAAATTTCCAAAAATTTTAGAAAAAAAAATTTACCAAAATTTTTAGAAAAAAATTTCAAAAAAATTTTAGAAAAAAATTTCCAAAAAATTTTAGAAAAAAAAAAAATTTCCAAAAATGTTAGACAAAATTTTCAAAAAATTTTTGAAAAAATTTCAAAAATAATTTTTTTAAAGAAAAAAACTCCAAATTTTTGAAAAAAATTTTAGAAAAAATTCCCAAAATTTAAGAAAAAAATTTCCAAAAATTTTAGAAAAAAAATTCCCAAAAAATTTTAGAAAAAAAATTTTCAAAATTTTAAAATTTTGGAAAAAAAAATTTCAAAAAAAATTTTTTTAGAAAGAAAAAAATTTCAAAAAATTTTTTAGAAAAATAATGTCCAAAACATTTTAGGAAAAAAATTTAAAAAAATAAAATTTCCAAAAATTTTAGAGAAAAAATTTACCAAAATTTTTAGAAAAAAATGTCCAAAAAATTTTAAAAAAAAATTTCCAAAAATACAAAAAAAAAATTTCCAAAAATGTTAGACAAAATTTGCAAAAAATTTTTTTGAAAAAAAAATTTCAAAAAATTTTTTTTTTTAGAAAGAAAAAAATTTCCAAAAAATATTCAAAAAATTTTTTTCCCGCACAAAAATTCTCAAAAATTAAACAAAAAATCTAAGTGACATATTTTCATTTTTTAAATGCGGTAATACATAAAATCCTCGTCAAATAAGCTATTGTGTGTTCAAATCGGTGCATGAATGACCAAGTTATACGCAACTGAGTAAGGGGTTCCTTACAAACAGTACTCTGTTAAGCTACTGTAAAAAAAAGGGGCTACATTACAGAGGCTGCGGTCTATGACAGCTTCCACTTAGGAATTACAAGAAAAACTAAAAAAAAAAAATTTCGACTTAAAGCATCCATTACATATTTCGCCATAACTTCGCTAATCCTATACCAATTTGAAAATGTTAAATACTAAAACACAGTTTATAAATAGGCCCACAAATCGGTCAGCAACACTATCTACCTAAAGTTAATCGTTTTCGAATTATCGAGCTCAAATCTTTAAAAAAATTAAAAAAAAAAAAAAATTTCCCAAAAAAATTCTCAAAAATTCGAAAAAAAATTTTAAGTGCCTTATTTTCTTTTTTGAATGTATTGAAACATCAATTCCTCGTCAAATAAGCTATTGCGTGTTCAAATCTGTGCATAAATGGCCAAGTTATACGCAACTGAGCAAGGGGTTCCTAACAAACTGTTGTCTGTTAAGCTTCTGTTAGAAAAAGGGCTATATCTGGACTTCGGACTGGACAAAAAAAAAAAAAAAGAATACATTACATATTTCGCCATAACTTTCGTAATCTTTCACCAATTTGAAAAACAAAAGTACGGAATTATTGTAAATAAATAGGCCTACAAATAAGTCTATAACACTTAATAATAAAAGTCAATAGTTTTCGAGATATTTTGCATAAAACGAAAAAAAATAAATGAACATTTTTTTGTAACAGGAAAAATCTAAATAAAATAATAAATATATTAATTAAGCGTCAAACAAGGTATGGTTCAATAAAATTAATGAGTAAATGGACAAGTTATAGTCGTGGTTTATACTATATCTTATACGCGAATTGCTACTGCATAGTTGTAGAAATTTACGTTTAATTTAGGGCAGATTTCTTTGTAGGAGTCGAGAAATCGTCCTTTCAGCTGATAAATATTCTTAAATCAGTGCCTTTTACCGTTTTCTAATAACAGCCAGATCTGGCTTTAAACTAGCTAAATTGTCATATCGCTGAGAACATTTGAAATATTTTTTTTTTTTTGGTATCTTTTGCCTTTGGGGTCTGCGGTCACACTGTTTCAAGCCAACGAGGTAAGCGGTTATTTGCTTGCTGCTTTCTTTGCATTAAGGTTTTGGCACTGCGAATTAACCAACCACAACAAAACAACAACAATTTCATAAATAAGTAGGCACTGGCCGGCGCTGTCCCCCCCCCACATTGGCATAAAGTCTAGTTATTTCGAGTGGCAAATTCCATTCACTGAATGCTCTGGCTGAGGCACGCCACACAGCAGCATTGTCACCAATTGAGACACAATTTTCAATTTCTATTGTCACGCCGACGACAGTTGTCCATAAATTTTCAGTTGCGTTCCCGTTTACCGCCATTAGTGACCAGCAGCAGCAGAGGCAGCAGCAGCAGCCAAAACATGTCGGAACAGGTCAAATATTTGGATTTACCCGATAAATCAGAGACGGATAAAAAGATATACAAGTAAGTGTTGGGGTGCCCAAAGACACAACAAAAAACTAGATGGCGCATCTGCGAAACGAATTGTGTATGGACAAATTGATATGCTTAATTAAGGTGATTCATTTGTTTGTTTTAACCTTTTTTTTTGTAGTTGCCTCAAATGTACATGTAAATCAAACGAGAGCTTAAGTAAAGGGGCGTGGTCAGTCTTAAATACAATATGCCTTTATATCTGAAAAACAAACTAATAATTGTACTTGGCCCGCGAAATTTGAAAAGTGGTCTAATTTTTTGGTAAAATTTCAAAATTCTTGGTATAATTTCCTTCCCCGCGCCTATTTCTAGTCTAATTTTGATTAATACAGCGAATTTTATTGCTTTTTGCACCGAATAAGGGTTATTTTCAAGTTATTCGGAAACAATTTCTAAATTCTTGGGATAATTGGGATTCGCGTAGCCTATTTTTAGTCTAGTTTTGCTGTATATTGCGAATTTTATTGCTTTTTGCGCCGAATAAGTGTTTATTCTTAATTTATTTGAAAACAATTTCGAAATTCTTCGTATAATTTCCTTTCCCGCGCCCATTTCTAGTCTAGTTTTGATGTATATCGCGTATTTTATTGCTTTTTGCGGCGAATAACGGTATATTTTCAATTTATTTGGAAATAATTTCAAAGTTCTTGGTATAATTTCCTTCCGCGCGCCCATTTCTAGCCTAGTTTTGATTAATACAGCAAATTTTATTGCTTTTTGCGCCGAATAACGGTATATTCTTAAGTTATTCGGAAATAATTTCAAAATTCTTGGTATAATTTCCTTCCGCGCGGCTATTTCTAGTCTAGTTTTGATGTATATTACGAATTTTATTGCTTTTTGCGCCGAATAACGGTATATTTTTAATTTATTTGGAAATAATTTCAAAATTCTTGGTATAATTTCTTTCCCCGCGCCCATTTCTAGCCTAGTTTTGATTAATACAGCAAATTTTATTGCTTTTTGCGCCGAATAACGGTATATTCTTAATTTATTTGGAAATAATTTCAAAATTCTTGGTATAATTTCTTTCCCCGCGCCCATTTCTAGCCTAGTTTTGATTAATACAGCAAATTTTATTGCTTTTTGCGCCGAATAACGATATATTTTTAATTAATTCGGAAATAATTTCAAAATTCTTGGTATAATTTCCTTCTGCGCGCCCATTTCTAGTCTAGTTTTGATTAATACAGCAAATTTTATTGCTTTTTGCGCCGAATAACGTTATGTTCTTAATTTATTTGGAAACAATTTCGAAATTTTTGCTATAATTTTCTTCCGCGCGGCTATTTCTAGTCTAGTTTTGTTGTATATCGCGTATTTTATTGCTTTTTGCGCCGAATAACGGTTTATTCTTAATTTATTCGGAAATAATTTTAAACTTCTTGGTATAATTTCCTTCCGCGCGCCCATTTCTAGCCTAGTTTTTTATTAATACAGCGAATTTTATTGCTTTTTGCGCCGAATAACGGTATATTCTCAATTTATCTTTTATTTTATTGCCTTTTGCGCCGAATATGCTCATTCCCCTATTTATATATTTGTGCTTGCAGAACTCTCCTACTGGGCAATGGCTTGCATTGTGTAATAATTTCGGATCCCAGTCCCATGCCCCATGATGGCTTCACCACCTCCGACTCATCCATGGAGGAGGAGGCTGCACATGCCGAATCGGGCAGCAGCTCCTCGGAGTCCAGCAGCACAGAGGCTGCCACCAGCTCGTCATCCAGTTCGGATAGCAACAAGAGCAGCGGCTCGGACAGTGAGGAGGGTGACGAGAAACTGGCCGCCTGTGCGGTGATGATTGACTATGGCTCCTTTGCGGAGCCAAGCAAATACCAAGGATTGGCCCATTTTCTGGAGCACATGATTTTCATGGGCTCGGAGAAGTATCCGGAGGAGAACATTTTTGATGCGCACATCAAGAAGTGCGGCGGTTTCAGTAACGCCAATACGGACTGCGAGGATACGCTCTTCTATTTCGAGGTGGCCGAGAAGCACTTGGACTCCAGTTTGGATTATTTTACGGCCTTGATGAAGCACCCGCTAATGAAACAGGAGGCCATGCAACGGGAACGTTGCTCGGTGGACTCGGAATTTCAGCAAATAGCCCAAGACGATGAGACACGTCGTGATCAGCTGCTGGCCAGTCTGGCCAATCCCGACTATCCGCATGGCACCTTCACCTGGGGCAATATGAAGTCGCTAAAGGAGAATGTGGATGACAGTGTGTTGCACGAGATTCTGCATGAGATTAGAAAGGAGCACTATGGAGCGAATCGCATGTATTTGTGCCTGCAGGCACGTCTGCCCATTGAGGAGCTGGAGATGCTGGTGTTGCGTCACTTTGCCGATATACCCGGCAATGAGGTGAGGGCACCGGATTTAACCCAATTCGATTATCGCCAGGCCTTTCGTCCCGAGTTCCATGAGCTGGTCTATTTCGTGAAGCCCGTGGAGAATGAATGCAAGTTGGAGCTGACTTGGGTGCTGCCGCCAGTGCGTCAGTTTTATCGCAGCAAACCGGATCAGTTTCTGTCCTATTTGCTGGGCTACGAGGGCAGGGGATCGCTGTGCGCCTACCTGAGGCGACGCCTGTGGGCTCTGCAGCTGATAGCGGGCATCGATGAGAATGGCTTTGACATGAACTCCATGTACGCCCTGTTCAATGTGTGCATTTATCTAACGGACGAGGGTTTTAAGCATTTGGATGAAGTGCTGGCCGCCACCTTTGCCTATGTCAAACTGTTTGCCGACTGCCCCTCGCTACGGGAGGTGTACGAAGAGCAGCAGCGTATAGAGGAGACGGGCTTTCGCTTTCAGGCCCAACGTCCGGCCTTTGATAATGTGCAGGAGTTGGTCTTCAATAGCAAATACTATCCACCCAAGGATTTGCTCACTGGCCGGGAGTTGTACTATGAGTACAATGAGCAGCAGTTGAATGAGCTGATCCAACATTTGAATCAATTCAAATTTAATTTAATGGTCACCTCGCGTCACAAATACGAGGGCATCTCGGCGTATGATCAGCAGGAGAAATGGTTTGGCACCGAATACTGTACGCTGGCCATGCCCGAGAAATGGCAGAAGCTGTGGAAGGACTCCAAACCGCTGGCCGAACTCTTTTTGCCCGAACCCAATCGTTTTGTGACACAAGATTTTACGCTCTACTGGCATGAGCAGGGCAAACCGGAAGTGCCGGCAGCACCCAAGAGACTGCTTAAGACGGACACCTGTGAACTGTGGTTCCGTCCGGATGACAAGTATGAACTGCCCGAGGCATATATGGCCTTCTATTTCATTTCACCCCTGCAGCGTCAAAGTGCCAAGAAGTAAGTAGAGGGTGGGAGGGAGAGAGGGGAGAGGGAGGGCGCGAAGCTAGCTCTGTCTAATTCGGGGGGACGACATAATTCCGCCAGGATGACATGATTTCGCGCGGAATTATGTAGTTTCAAATGACATAACTCCGCTAGAAAAAAGCGACATTATTTCGCGCGAAATAATGTCGTTTCAAAACGACATAATTCCGCGAGGAAAAAATTCTAATTGGAACGGCGAAATAATGTTCTAAATCGACATTCTTCCGCCAGGAAAAGCGACATAATTTCGCGCGGAATTATGTAGTTTCAAATGACATAACTCTGCTAGAAAAAAAACGATATTATTTCGCGCGAAATAAACGATAAATTGAGAAAAAAACGACATTCTTCCGCCAGGAAAAGCCACATAATTTCGCGCGGAATTATGTAGTTTCAAATGACATAACTCTGCTAGAAAAAAACGACATTATTTCGCGCGAAATAAACGATAAATTGAGAATATACCGTTATTCGGCGCAAAAAGCAATAAAATTCGCGGTATTAATCAAAACTAGATTAGAAATGGGCGTGGGGCAGGAAATTATACCAAGAATTTTGAAATTGTTTCCAAATAAATTGAGAATATACCGTTATTCGGCGCAAAAAGCAATAAAATTTGCGGTATTAATCAAAACTAGATTAGAAATGGGCGCGGGAAAGGAAATTATACCAAGAATTTTGAAATTGTTTCCAAATAAATTGAGAATATACCGATCGGCGCGAAAAAAACAAAAGGCGGACAATTTTGAAATTGTTCCAAATAAATTGAGAATATACCGTTATTCGGCGCAAAAAGCAATAAAATTCGCGGTATTAATCAAAACTAGATTAGAAATGGGCGCGGGGAAGGAAATTATACCAAGAATTTTGAAATTGTTTCCAAATAAATTGAGAATATACCGTTATTCGGCGCAAAAAGCAATAAAATTCGCGGTATTAATCAAAACTAGATTAGAAATGGGCGCGGGTAAGGAAATTATACCAAGAATTTTGAAATTGTTTCCAAATAAATTGAGAATATACCGTTATTCGGCGCAAAAAGCATAAAATTCGCGGGTATTAATCAAACTAGATTAAAAAGGGGCGGGGAAGGAAATTATACCAAGAATTGAAATTGTTTCCAAATAAATTGAGAATATACCGTTTTTCGGCGCAAAAACAATAAAATACGCGATGTACATCAAAACTAGATTAGAAATGGGCGCGGGGAAGGAAATTATACCAAGAATTTTGAAATTGTTTCCAAATAAATTGAGAATATACCGTTATTCGGCGCAAAAAGCAATAAAATACGCGATATACATTAAAACTAGACTAGAAATGGGCGCGCGGAAGGAAATTATACCAAGAATTTTGGAACTATTTCTGAATAAATTAAGAATAAACCGTTATTCGGCGCAAAAAGCAATAAAATACGCGATATACATTAAAACTAGACTAGAAATGGGCGCGCGGATGGAAATTATAACAACAATTTTAAAATTCGGCGCAAAAAGCAATAAATATCGCTATAATTTGTACTGAGCGGAATAATGTCGTCGAAATTATGTCGCTATGCCGTCTTAATCAACTCTGTTTTCATTTCTAGCGATGCCATGTGCGCCTTATACGAGGAACTGGTCAAGTTCCATGTCTGTGAGGAGTTATATCCCGCCACCAGTGCTGGCCTCAGCTATTCCTTTAATGCCGGCGAAAAGGGTTTGATACTACGGGTCAGTGGTTACAATGAGAAGCTGCATTTGATTGTAGAGGCCATTGCCCAGGGTATGATCAATGTGCAAAGCACTTTGAATGAGAATATATTGGCTGCCTTTTGTAAGAATCAACGCAAAACCCTATTTAATACCCTAATTCGGCCACGGGTGCTCAACAGGTAAGCTGGAATATACTCAAATCCTCCAGCTAATCTTTCCTTCTTCCCTTTTAGAGATGTACGCCTGTGTGTCTTGGAGCACATACGCTGGCTATTGATTGACAAATACAAGTGCCTAAATGACATTTCACTTGAGAATCTTCAGGAATTTGCCCGCAAGTTTCCCCAACAATTGTATATACAGGCTCTTATACAGGGCAACTATACCGAGGAGTCGGCTCACAATGTTTTAAATGCCGTACTCACGCGCCTAAACTGTCAACCCATTAAGGAGCGTCACTTTATTGAGGATCGCACTGTGCAGCTACCGCAGGGTGCCCACTACATACGTTGTCATGCCTTGAATGAGGAGGATACGAATACGGTGATTACCAATTTCTATCAAATTGGTCCCAGCACTGTGCGCATGGAGAGCATTCTCGATCTGATGATGATGTTTGTGGAGGAGCCACTTTTTGATCATTTGCGTACCAAAGAACAATTGGGCTATCATGTGGGCGCCACGGTGCGTGTCAACTATGGCATTGCCGGCTATTCCATTATGGTGAATTCCCAGGAGACCAAAACCACGGCCAAATATGTGGAGGAACGCATTGAGGTGTTTCGCGGCAAGATGTTGCAAATATTGCAGCAAATGTCACAGGAGGACTACGAGCACACGCGGGACTCGCTGATCAAGCTGAAGCTGGTGGCCGACATGGCCCTATCCACCGAAATGGCACGCAACTGGGATGAGATACTCAACGAGGATTATGTCTTTGATCGTCGTCGCAGGCAGATCGAGGTGCTGCGCAACTTGAATAAGGGCGAGATAGTGGACTTTTTGCTGGACAATGAGATCACAAATTTGCGCAAGCTGTCGGTACAAGTGATTGGTCATCGTCCGGCTGACATACCCGAAGCCCCTGCCGCGCTCACAGAATGAAAAGCATAATAAATGTGGGGGGGATCAGGATGAGGAAACTACTGAAACGGAAACCGAGGAGGAGGAGGGTGACTCTGAGGAAGAAGTGGCCGATGTGGAAATGCCCAGCTCTGAGGATGATGAGGATCTTTTCCTGACCCTGGCCAATAAGCTAAATGTGGTATTTTTGCCACAAGAATCGGATGCAGCCACCATTGTAGACATAGCGGACTTTAAGGGACATTTGGATGTGTATCCAAAGACCAAGATCATACAGGAGGAGACAACGCGTGCGGCACTCATTGAGGATGCCTTAACCTCAAAGTTTCCCAAGTAGCTAGACAGGACAATGAATGACAAATGCATTTTATTTAGAGAGGCGCGAAACACGCAAATTTAGTTTATATTTAAAAAGGATTGATGATTGAACACCAAAACTGATTTAATTCACAAATAAATAGACGAAAAAAAAAACACAAACGGATTTTTGAAGCATTTTTATACTCTGTACCTAAGGTACAAAGAGTATATTGGGTTTGTGCAAATGTATGTAACAGCCAGAAGGAAGCATCTCCGACCCTATAAAGTATATATATTCTTGATCAGCATCAACAGCCGAGTCGATATAGCCATGTCCGTCTATCTGTCCGTATGAACGAAGAGAAGAGAGGTTTGAAGTGTATGGAACATATAATTCTTATACCTGCAGGCAGATCAAGTTTATTTTTAATTTTTGCCACGCCCCCTGCCTCCCCCGCAAATTAAAAAAAACGAAATAACTCCCACAATTTTCAAGATAAATAGTTCGAACATTCTAGACATATATTTTACTACTTATTATGAATCGACCCGCCATACATCGTTTTTCGATCAGATGAACGATATAAGAGCTATACGTAAAAGAAAATAAAAACCAACGACAACAACAATACCACAGCGATTGGTAGAACTTACGAGAAAGAGAGAGAGCGAGAGGGCAATAGCTAACTGGTAATTTCCCAATTGGACCTTGCTTGCGCCGCTCTCAGTTATCAGTTACATACAAACAGGTACAGAGTATATAACAGTCGGGCTTGACCGACTTTCATACTTGTTTAGGTTAAAAAATTAAAAAAAAAATAAGTCCTATTCCCAAAAAGTGGAATTGGATGCCCAACTGACTGACTGACTCACTGACAATCAACGCACAGCCTAAACCATAAGAGTTAGAAAGCTGAATTTTCTACAGAAATTTTATTTAATGCTGAAAGTAAGTACTAAGACCAGAAACTTATTGTGGAAACTAATTGAAAACTGGTATATGGGCATTTCTTTTCTGACATGACGTGACATTCGTACGATAAAATAAAAAAAAAAAATATGAAAGAGACAAGTTAAAATTTTTTTTTTATATTTTGGTAGTAATTAAATAGTAACTTATTTAGAAAAAAAAATTACAAAAATCGACCCAGAGGATTCATAGAAATCAGTAAAAAATATGCCCTGACGTGACGTTACTTAAAACGGAAGTGGGGTTTGACTCGGACTACAAAATTGCTAAACTCTGCGAATTGAGAAACTCTTTTTGTATGAAACTTTTAACTTTAAACTCATTAATTAAAAATAATTTGCATATTTACTTTTTCTAAATCAAGTAAGAAACAACTTTTAATGAACTTTTAATTTTTCGGTCTTGGTAGACTTTTCTGCGGAAATGCCCATATTTCTATTATTCGATTAGGTTAAAACTGATTTTCAAAAATCTTTATCATATAGCTGCTATATGACCGATCGTCCTTGCAAATTGGCTTCAATGTGGACCATTATTTCATAAAGCTGTCATATAACCAACTGGCAGAAGCATCTCCAACCAGTGTTGCCAACGCCTCCTCAAAAATAAAGGACAGATGAACCTTGAAAAAGAGATAGAAAACGGATAGATTTTGTTTAAAAGAACAAAAAAACAGGACAAATGGCAAAGCCGGGCTTACTAGGCGTATAGGTCCCAATTCTATCCATATTTTAAGAATGCAGTTTTAGAGTACATCAACGAAAGTAATTTATCGATTCTTTTTTAAACATCTAGTTACAACCCCGAATTTTAAATATAGATTTTTATCATTTCCAGTACAATCATTTTCGGACCAATTACCCATTCTTAAAATTCCCAAATATTTATGGCAATAGCTGGCATTTCAGGACTCTCCCAGAAAAATTTTTCAGATTCTTAAAATGCAGAATTTGTGAAATTTTTAACTTCAATTATTGTAGACTTTTAGTTGGGATACCACCTTTATAATAAATATTGTTAAAGTTCATTGCAAGGTACAATTCGTAAAATTTTTGCAGAATTTTTGAAGGTGTTAAAGGTGGTAAAAATTAATAAAAACCAAAATGTTAAAAAAACGTCTTGAAGATATCATTGGACTAAGATCGGTTTCAAAACCTGGCGATGTATGCATTGTTTACCGTGGCTTTCACCATATTATGGAAGATTTAATTAGATATTATTTGATAAATAAACTTTATCTAAAAAAGATACATTTCTTATACATAATCACATACATTTTTTATCCTGGATATATAATGATGGCAATTTATAGCCTTTTGGGAGAAAAGTAGCAAATTCTTCATTAGCTGATGGATAACTAAATTTTAGCAAAATAAAAGTCCATTTGCAGGAAAGCAGATTTTTAAAACAATAAGTTCGGCAAACATCAAGATGTAGCAAGGAAATCTCTTATCTCCTAATAAACTAAATGATCTAAAACGAGCTCTCAAAAGCTTTATAAAGGATGAATTAATATGTAGCTGAAGAAAACACAAAGTTTTGTTTCAAACAGTTTCTTCTCTGGATACTATGAACTTTTTTGAAACAACTGAGAAGACATTAAATTTTACCGGCTCGTACCAACTAAGGCGGTATCCCTCTTGATAGAAATTATTGATGAGCTTGCGAGTTTTCAAGCAAAAAGAATTTAATTCAAATTAAATTGAGTTCGCTACATATTTTTAGCGAAACATATAAATTCTGTATTAAGTACGTTCCGCAGTCTGTGGATATTCAGGAAAGTGCGCTATTGGTGCGAATTTATAAAGCTAATTTATAAAACTAAAAAAAAGGATGAGAAAAGGAAAACAAAAAAAAATTTTTTCCGGGAGGGGGGAGGAAAATTTTTTCCGGTGCCAGTTTTAAAAAGGACAGATCTATCCGAAAAAGGACAAATTGGCAACACTGTCTCCAACCCTATAAACTTATATATATATATTCTTGATCAGAATCAACAGCCGAGTCGATAAAGACATGTCTATCAATATAATAATCAAAATCAAGTGTACAGGGTATTTCGCTGCCGGTGCACTCGACTGCGGCGCCCCCTACTTCTTCTTTATTGTGTTTTTAAAATGGCGAAGCTAAGCTCCGTTAGGTTGCAAGCAAAGTGCACGCGCAAAAAAGCTGAAGACGAAAAGCTGCGCAGTAGGATTTATATGAATTCGTTCACAGTGCCAGCAAAAAAGGAAGAACACAAAATTTTCGGTTGTTCAGCTTCGTCTTTCTTCATCTTCGGCCTCGGCGAGCACGATGTTTGCAGCCTTAGACAGCCAAGCTTTTTAGAGAAACTAATACTTTTAAACTAAATAGATGTGTATGCATATATGTATGTATCTAACAGGACTACTATACACACACACAGACACCAAGTGGCGACTTGTTGCGCCTGCAGCTTGGCTGATCAAAAAATTAAGCTGTGTATTTGGCAGGCGGCCATTTTGTTTTCAGCCGTGGCTCAAGGAAGAGTTTGAAAAAAAGGGCACTTACCTTAAAAGTTGACATCGGCTTTAATAAAATGATGAAATTCATGGAACATCACACACTTTGATTTATTAATACACACAATCACATAAAAAAAAACAAATAAAATATGCACACGCTTTAACCGCACAGATTAACACACACACACGCGTCCACAATTACGCACATTTTATTTTGCCTAATTCACACATATTTAGGCAACGCGAGCGCCACTTCTTACATTGTCACCCACCCGCAACATAACGGTTAAAGGAAGACACCAAATGAAAAAACGATTTAGCACAGCAAAAACCGAATAAAAACCTTGCCCTCAACAAGAAATCACTATCAAAGGCCTTTAACTATGTTGTTATAACACTTGCACACTTTTATATTAACTGATTGATAAATTATTAACAATTTAAAATTGCAATTGGCCGACTGCAAGGGATAAACCAATCGATCATAAAGCACGACAGCATCATCGATAACTGACTTTGCCATCGATAAATTTGGTTTGTAAAGCACGACCACCATCGATATATTATGTTGGTAATTGTTTTTAGTCACCGTTGCTAGCGCCAAAATTTGAATTTTTGAATTTGATTAGCTGAATAAACCACTGTGAAATATTAAATTTTTTATTATGCTGCTTTATTTTAGAATTGAATTCTTTAACTGTTGATTTAGATGCTGGCTAATCCGTTGGTAGGCTTTACGGCTTTGCTTATGGCTGGCATCCCAGAGCAGGCGCCTGATCAATGAGGGGCAGCATAAGGGGATGATGTTCGATTAGCCAGAAATGTAAGGTGTCTGTGGGTGGCTGGCAGTGAAAGAAGCGCTCTTGCATCCTTCATCCCTTCTCCTCCTCCAATACCTACGCCTTTACCTCAAGCTTTACTTCTAGCAGCGAAAACTCTTCTTCTTCCAAATTATTTGGCCAACCGCCAGTGGATCCTCCTACAATTGCTGAGCCTGAACATAGATTTCTGCCTGCTGCTAATCCAAATGCTGCTCCTGATCCTGGCAGTAGCTGCATTTAAAGGCAAATGTATAAGACTTTCACCAAAACTCTAAAATTGTGGCAATATTAATGAATTTTGTTGTTTGTTTTGCTTCAAGTGCTAGAGCTGGCAAAACAAAATCCTTAGTGATGGCACAAATAACGATAGGTAATAAATTTTGAAACTGCCCGCCAAATTTGAAAATCCAACAAAAAACGACTTTTTATAATAAATAACACTGGGCAACAAACTTGAGCACTTGAACAAAACCAAGATTTGACTACCATTTGGAGGAATTATAATTTTTTTTTTAATATTTAATTTTTTTTTAATATTTTGATGACTTGAAAAATTCTGAAAAAAAATCTAAAAAAATAAAAATTCTATAATTTTCTTCTGCAATCATATAAAGACAAAAAATGGATCATTTGTTTACCAATATGGGGGAGTACCGCACACCCACACTCGCTCTCTCTCTCTCTTTCTTTATTTTTTATATGTATATATGTTTATGTACAGAGTATATAGTATAATTTCTGGTATACAAAACTTTACATTTAGTTACATACAAAAATCTGGTATATTTGTTATTTTTACTCAATTATTTTACAACAATGAGTCTTCGTTTGCTTAATAAATTTGATTTCTCTTTAAGTGAATCGGACCAAGTTTCTCTCTCTCTTACGGGGAAACTTGCATGCGTACTCTTCGTCTTGGCTTTTGTTTGTGTATGTATATATATAAATATATGTATATAACAATAGTTGAGGCCTTTGTTCAAGTTTAGCTGCTTAATTAATTAATAAAAAAAAAAAAACAACAAAAAAAAATTAGGAGATAAATGAATAATACAACATGGATTTAACAAGTATTTAACAAAAATGGAGGGGGGGAATTATTCCAATTAATTTTTTGATTTAATTCTTAATTTCACATTTCACTGAAAATTTGTTACAGTTTCTGCAGCTCCGTACTGTCTGTCAAATATCTGGACTTGACTATTTTTGTGCGTCCATCTAGCTGCTCACTGGAATCCAGCAGTCCCTCCTCATGCTTGTTGGCATTGCCGCCGCCCGACATAAAGATGCGTGATATGAGCGAGGTATTGGAACGTTTCAGGGCCATCCTCTTGTCGGGCAGATCGTCGATGCCGCGATGCAGCGACAAATTGTCCAATTCCGTTTCGGAACCATCACGTCTCGCCCGCTCCGCCGCCAACTGTGCCTCATATTCGGGTGTGCGCAGGGTTTTCGCCGTGGGCTTGCGATACATCTTCAATAGCAGCGATGAGCAGACGACACTCACCGAACTGGCCGCCATGGCCACCGAGGCCATCCACGGTTGCAGCGTGAAGCCGTAAGGGGCAAACAGACCGCTGGCCAATGGAATGCCCAATAGATTGTACATGCTGGCAAATAGGAAATTATATCGTATGCGTCGTACGGTGCAACGGGAGAGATCTAGACAGGCCACAACATCGAGTAGATCGTTGCGCATGAGCACAATATCGGAGGCCTCGGCGGCCACATCTGTGCCGGCGGCAATGGTGATGCCAACATCGGCCTGTGCCAGGGCGGGGCTATCGTTGACCCCATCACCCACCATGGCCACACGAATGCCCTGCTGTTGAATACGCTGGATTTTGGCCACTTTATGGGAGGGCAGCACCTCGGCATAGACGGTGTGGATGCCCACCTGAAAGAAAGAGAGGAGACAAAGGTTTAAAAATGTTAAATTTTAGCAGTAGCTTAACAGAGAGAACTGTTGGCAAGGAACCTCTTGCTCAGTGGCGTATAACTTGGCCATTTATACACCGATTTGAACACGCAAAAGCTTATTTGACGAGGAATTTATATATTAACACATTCAAAAAATGAAAATTTGGCATTTTGAATTTTTTTCAAATTTTTTTGGGAAAAAAATTTTTTGAAATTTATTTTCAAAGATTTCAGCTCAATAACTCGCAAATTATTAACTTTAAGTAGAAAGTGTCTTTGACTGATTTTTAGGCCTATTTATTAACAGTGATTTAGTATTTAAAATTTTCAAATCGGTATAGAATTAGCGAAGTTATGGCGAAATAATGTATAACTTGCTTAATTGTGTATAACTTGGCCATTTATGCACCGATTTGAACACACAAAAGCTTTTTGGACGAGGAAATGATGTATTACTAGAATAGAGGGCACTTTTCATATTTTCGAATTTTTGTGAATTTTTGAAGTCAATATTTTGAAAAAAAAAATTTTTTTTCAAAGTTTTGAGCTAAATAACTTGCAAATTATTAACTTTAAGGAGAAAGTGTCTTTGACTGATTTTTAGGCCTATTTATTAACAGTGATTAAGTATTTAACATTTTCCAATTGGTATAGGATTAGCGAAGTTATGGCGAAAAATGTAATGTATTCTTCAAGTCGAAACAAATTTTATTTTTAGTTTTTCTTTTAAGACCTAGTTGGAAGCTGTTATAGATCCCAGACTCTGTAAAGTAGCCCTTTTTTAACAGTAGCTTAACAGGGAACTGTTTGCAAGAAACCCCCTTCGCAGATACTTTTTAAACCGATTTCACACAATAGCTTATTGACCGGAATGATGCATTACAACAAAATTTTTTTTTTAAAAAATTTTTTCAAATTTTTTTTTAGCTAAATAACTCGTATAATTTATAAATTCTTTATTTTTTTTATTGTTTTTTTCCGATGATGCATTAACGAACAAAAAATAGGTTACTTTTAATTTTTTTCATTTGTAACAATATTTTAAACAAGTTTTGAGCTAAATACTCGAAAATATAAACTTTGGAAAATTCTTTGAATTTTTGTGATTTTTTAAGATTTTCAAAGATTTTTTTGCGTATAATTGATTGACCGATTTCACACACAATAGCTTATTGGACGCGGAAATGATGCATTATTACGAACAAATGAGAAAATAGGTTTCATTTTAATTTTTTTTCAAATTTTTTTAAGTGAAAAAATATTTTCAAAATTTTGTTTTTTCCAAGTTTTGAGCTAAATAACTCGAAAATAATAAACTTTAGGTAAAAAGTGTCTTTGACTTTTTTTTTTTTTTGAATTTTTATTTTAGATTTAACACTATTTTAATAACAATAGTATTTTTTTTTTTTTTTGAATTTTTTAAGATTTTCAAAGATTTTTTTGCGTATAACTTGGCCATTTATGCACCGATTTCAACACACAATAGCTTATTGGACGCGGAAATGATGCATTATTACGAACAAATGAGAAAATACTTTTGTTATTTTTTAATTTTTTTTTCAAATTTTTTAAGTAAAAAAATATTAAAATATTTTTTTTTCCAAGTTTTGAGCTAAATAACTCGAAAATAATAAACTTTAGGTAAAAAGTGTCTTTGACTTTTTTTTTTGGAATTTTAGGTAAAAAGTGTCTGACTTTTTTTTTTTTAATTTTTGTGAATTTTTTAAGATTTTCAAAGATTTTTTTTGCGTATAACTTGGCCATTTATGCACCGATTTGCACACACAATAGCTTATTGGACGCGGAAATGATGCATTATTACGAACAAATAAGAAAATAGGTTACTTTTAATTTTTTTTTCAAATTTTTTAAGTGAAAAAATATTTTCAAAAATTTTTTTCCAAGTTTTGAGCTAAATAACTTGAAAATTATTAACTTTAGATAAATTTTACTGATTGGTAGCCCTATTAATTACCACTTATTTTGTATTTTGTATTTTCAAATCGGTCTAGGTTTGGTTTAGTTATTGCGAATCAAGTCCTCACCTCTCGTGCTATACTCGCCGCCGTATTTTTATTGTCCCCGGTCAGCAGTACCACATCGATGCCCATACGCTTCAGCGTATACACGGCCAGATGCGCCTCCGGCTTGACCATATCCGAGACAGCAAACATGCACACCAGCTGCCCATTGAGGGCACTCAGCACAGCTGTATGTCCCTTGTGCTCCTCCCGTGTCATGCACTCGCTTATCTCGGTGGGCACTTCAATGGCATTTCGCTGCATCCACTCCCGATTGCCAATGAGCACATGAATTTCCGTACCATCGATTAGCTCCTGCTGTCCCATAGCCGCAGCATTATTCACCTGTTCGTCCAAACTCTCTAGGGCCAACAGCTGCTGTTGGGCCAGCTCCATGGATTTGCGCTTATTTCGCTGAGGCATTAACTGATCAATACACGCTCCATTGTCCACATGAACGTTAGTGTGCTGATGTGTGCGCCACATATTCTCATAGTTGATAATCCGTTCGGCATTGCAGGCCTGGCGTAGGGTTTGTTCATAGTTGGAGACGGTAACGCGTATGCCACAACCGGGCACCGATTGAAAGTTGGCGGATTTGCCAAAACTGCCGCTGGAATCCACATTCAGCATATCCTTGGCAAAGATGACAATGGCCGAGGCAATGGGATGTTCACTATTCTGTTCGGCGGCTCCAATAATGGTTAGAGCACGGGCCAGACTGCACACTTGTGGGGGTACAAAGAGGGTGACTTTGCTGGTCATGGGTGTGCCATGGGTGATGGTGCCGGTTTTGTCGAAGACCACGGTTTTGACCTGCCAAGAAAGTGGATTAGAAATGTTCGATCTCTGCTCTGCTCTCTGCTCTTACCTTGTGTGCATTCTCCAGGGCAGTGGCTCCCTTTACCAGCATACCATTGATGGCTCCCGTGCCGGTGGCCACCATAACAGCGGTGGGCGTGGCCAGACCCAAAGCACAGGGACAGGCAATGGCCAGCACACTTAGGGCACACTTGAAGGCATAACTAATGATAATGGTATTCCGATCCATATGCATTTTATGCTCCATGGCCACAGGCACCAAATCGGGATTGGCAAATCCGGCTATAATCCAACCTATGAGCGTAATGGTGGAAATGGCCACCACAAAGGGCACAAAGTAGCCGGCTATGCGGTCGGCCAGCTGCTGTATAGGCGCCTTCGATGTTTGGGCCTCCTCCACCAGACGTACAATCTGCGCCAGGGTGGTATTCTCGCCCGTGTGTGTGGCCTCCACCAGTAGAACGCCATTCTGATTGATGGAGCCACCAATAACCACCGCACCCTTGCGCTTGGCCACCGGCATCGATTCGCCCGTGATCAGGGACTCATCACAGCTGGAGTGACCGTACAGCACTTTGCCATCCACTGGAACCTTGGCTCCGGGTATGACCTTGAGTATGTCACCGCGTTGCACATAATCCACGGATATTACCTTTTCGCTGATTATATCAAAGTCCGGCGATATCTCCACCAGCAAAGCATCCGCCGCCTTTAGCGAGAGCAGCTTGGACAAAGCCTCCGAGGTCTTGCCCTTGGCTATGTGCTCCAGCCAACGGCCCAGCGAAATGAAGATCAACAGCATGGGCGGCGTATCGAAAAAGGTCAGGGGCGAGCTGTTCTGTTCCATTAGGACCGCTGCAATGACCACCGCCACCGAGTAGACATACGAAATGGTGGTGACCATCGAGATGAGCACATCCATATTGGTGGTGCCATGCTTAATGGCACGATAGGATTGCACATAGAAATGAAAGCCGCCAAAGAATTGCACGGGCGTGGATAGAAGAAACATGACCAGATTCTCCATGGACAGACCCGGCACCAGGCAGCACATATTGGCATGACCCTTGTCGCTCATCTCCAGCATGAAATAGATCATGGCCACCATGCAGGGGCCACCGAAAATGAGCGAAATGAGAAAGGCATTGCGCCATTTGCGTATCTCCTCTTTGTGCTCCAAATAATTGTGGGCCATCTTGTCGCGTCCGGTGAGAAGTTTGGCATCGAAACCCAATGATTCAATAACCTCACAAATGCTCCGTGGTCCCGTATGCTCGGTGCTGTAGCGGAATTTACCTGCAATGGGGAAAAATGACGTAAACTCATTCAATTTGGAATTCTTTTCATTAAGCACGTACAACGAGTCATCTAGACGAGGAAACAAAGCAACAGTTATGCCAGTTAGAAGGTACAAAGGTCAGGCAACTTCAAACATTTCAAATCCGAAGTTCTCTCTCAAGGTATAAACTGAGGAGCAGAAGTATAACTAGGCCATTTTTATACAGATTTGAACACGCAAGAAAATAAGGCACTTACATTTTTGAGAATTATATTTAAGAGAAAATAAGATTGTTTTTAGAATTTTTTTGCAAATTTTTTTTTTTTTAGTTTGAGCTCAATATCTCGAAACCGTTTAACTTTAGGTAAAAAGTGTTGTTGACCGATTTGTAGGCCTATTTATGAACAGTGATTCACTATTTACCATTTTCAAATCGGTATAGAATTAGCGAAGTTATGGCGAAATATTTAATGTATTCTTCAAGTCGAAAATTTAAAAAAATTTTTTTAATTTTCTTTTAAGACCTAGGAAGCTGCCATAGACCGCAGCCTCTGTAATGTAGCCCTTTTTTAACAGTAGCTTAACAGGGAACTGTTTGTAAGGAACCCCCTGCTCAGTTGCGTATAACTTGGCCATTTATGCACCGATTTGAACACGCAAAAGCTTATTTGACAAGGAATATAGGTATTATTACAAACAAAAAAAGAAAATCAGGCAATTAAAATTTTTTTTAGAATTTTTGAGAATTTTTTTGGGCAAAAAAAAATTATTTTTTAAGATTTGAGTTCAATAACTCGAACCCCATTAACTTTAGGTAGAAAGTGTTGTTGGCGGATTTGTAGGCCTATTTATTAACAGTAACTAAGTACTTAACATTTTCAAATCGGTATAATTACAGTTATCAATATTTATTCTTCATTTCCCCGCCTATTTGTTGCATAAACATTTTTTTTTTGAATTTTTATTTTTTTTGTTTTATAAACAATTGTAATGTTCGATTTGCTAATAAAGATAATTTAACATTTTCAATCGGTAATTACCGTTATGCGAAATATTTATTTTACCCGCTCTTAACAGTAGAACAGACTGTTTGTGAACCCTTGCCAGTTGCGTATAACGCTTTATGACGGTTTGAACAAAAAGCTTATTTGACAAGGAATATAGGTTATTACAACAAAAAGAAAATAAGGTAATTAAAATTTTTTTCGAATTTTTGAGAATTTATTTTGGCAAAAAAAAATTTTTTTTTTAAGATTTGAGCTCAATAACTCGAAAACGTTTAACTTTAGGTAAAAAGTGTTGTTGACCGATTTGTAGGCCTATTTATGAACAGTGATTAAGTATTTAACATTTTCAAATCGGTATAGAATTAGCCAAGTTATGGCGAAATATATAATGTATTCTTCAAGTCGAAACAGATTTTTTTTTTAGTTTTTCTTGTAAGACCTAAGTGGAAGCTGCCATAGATCCCAGACTCTGTAACAGTAGCTTAACAGGGAACTGTTTGTAAGTTACCCCCTGCTCAGTTGCGTATAACTTGGCCATTTATGCACGGATTTGAACACGCAAAAGCTTATTTGACAAGGAATATAGGTATTATTACAAACAAAAAAGAAAATAAGGCAATTAAAATTTTTTTAGAATTTTTGAGAATTTTTTTGACAAAAAAATTTTTTTTTTTAAGATTTCAGCTCAATAACTCGAAAACGTTTAACTTTAGGTAGAAAGTGTTGTTGACCGATTTGTAGGCCTATTTATGAACAGTAACTAAGTATTTAACATTTTCAAATCGGTATAGAATTAGCCAAGTTATGGCGAAATATATAATGTATTTTTCAAGTCGAAAATTTTTTTCATTTTTTTTTTTTTTTCTTGTAAGACCTAGGAAGCTGCCATAGACCGCAGCCTGTGTAATGTAGCCCTTTTTTAACAGTAGCTTAACAGAGTACTGTTTGTAACCCTTGCTCAGTTGCGTATAACTTGGCCATTTATGCACCGATTTGAACACGCAATAGCTTAATTGAAGAGGAATTTAGGTCTTAATACATTCAAAAAAGAAAATAAGGCACTTTATTTTTTTTTCGAATTTTTAAGAATTTTTAAAGGCAACATTTTGGTTTAAAAAAATTTCAAAAAATTTTTTCCAAGATTTAAGCTCAATAACTCGAAAACGTTAAACTTTAGTTAAAAAGTGTTGTTGACCGATTTGTAGGCCTATTTATGAACAGTAATTAAGTATTTAACATTTTCAAATTGATATAGAATTAGCCAAGTTATGGCGAAATATGTAAATTTGTTAGCAACATAAAAGTGTATTATCATTGTGACACAACTCAAAGTTGGGTATCTCTGATTGAAGCCAGCTAAATGGCTTCAGTTGTGTTTGGCTGTCTGCACACGGTCTGAAATTGGAGCGCGCATAGTTTGGCTTTGGTTTTGTAGTTTTGCATTGATGCCAACCAGAACCGGTAAGGGCAACCGGTTCGTGTGACCGATTGAATTGCAAAGCTAATGCCCGGCCATATGCTGTGATTGGAATGTTCGACTAAGCTTAGGGAAGCTTTGGGCATGGTTACTGGTTGCGCTGGGTTCGATAAGATAATATTTCAATTTTGTATGTTGATTACCCAACACCAAAGTTTTACTTGCATTTGTAGAAAGTTTGCAGAGATTAGATATCAAAAAACAACTTAAGATAAAAAAAATGTCTGTTAATTTCATCATGGAACATCCCCCAAGCAAGATCGTGTGCAAAAAGGGGATTTTGTCAATGTTTTGCATTGATCAATCGGTGAATCGGCATCTTATCGCAAATTCATTTGACGTTACACGCTTTTAGTACATTTTCATTTCATTGTGGTTGTCAGGCAGCAGCAGCAGTTGATAAGCATCGGCAAATGAAAAGGGGACCAAACCCGAAACAATCAACAAAACATATGTTTTTACTGAACGCTGTTCAACATGCTCCATTTTGACTACCGTTTCGAGAAGAACAACAACAACAAATAACAAACAAACAAGTCAAAGTTTTTTTTTTGTTTTTTTGAGTGCCTGCTGATGCAAAATGCATTAAAAAATTGACTCAGATTTCTTTTTCCAAGTCAAATGAAAGTGCGCAATGCCAAACAACAACCAAAACCAGTTTTTATGGCAATAATTGTAAAATTATAAATAGTTTTTGCTTTAGGTAGAGACGGAGACGGATATCCGTGGGGTCTGTTAAGAATTGCTCACAAAAAAAAGTGATCCAACTTTAAATTTTAAGTGAAGGTAAGTAAGAGGTGCCTACCTAACTCCGAAACAAAGCCATTTACATACGTATACATACGTATGTATGTATGTATGTGTAAGCAGCTCTTTCACTTTCGATTGTACCTTGGCGCTTTTGTTTTTGGTTGTGGGGAGCGGCAAGATTATTTGATATTGAAAATAAAAGACTTAACCAAGAATTTGAAAGTCAATTTCTTATAGATTTCAAGGTTAATTTGGCCACTAGACAATATTAGATGAAAAATAGAAGGCTTACATCAGCTACACCGATGTTTTAAATACCCTTGTTTTGAAAGACGACAAAAAAGTTTTTCCCACTAAAACTAGTTTTAAGACCGATCGTTCCTATGGCAGCTATATGCTATAGTCAACCGATTTTGCTCAATTTTTCCAGAATTATGTGGAAGCATATAAAACTAATATATACCAAGATTGGTGACGCTACGATGGAAAACAAAAAAGTTTTTCCCACTAGAACTAGTTTTAAGACCGATCGTTCCTATGGCAGCTATATGCTATAGTCAACCGATTTTGCTCAATTTTTCCAGAATTATGTGGAAGCATATAAAACTAATATATACCAAGATTGGTGACGCTACGATGGAAAATAAAAAAGTTTTCCCACTAGAACTAGTTTTTAGACCGATCATTCCTATGGCAGCTATATGCTATAGTCATCCGATTTTGATCAATTTTTCCAGGAATTATGTGGAAGCATATAAAACTAATATATACCACGATTGGTGACACTACGATGGAAAATAAAAAAGTTTTTCTCACTAGAACTAGTTTTTAGACCGATCGTTCCTATGGCAGCTATATGCTATAGTCATCCGATTTTGATCAATTTTTCAGGAATTATGTGGAAGCATATAAAACTAATATATACCACGATTGGTGACGCTACGATGTAAAACAAAAAAGTTTTTCTCACTAGAACTAGTTTTTTGACCGATCTTCCTATGGCAGCTATATGTATAGTCACCGATTTTGATATTTTTCCGATTATGTGGAAGCTATAATATAACACGTTGGGAACATTCAATGATGAAAAACAAAAAAGTTTTTCTCACTAGAACTAGTTTTTGACCGATCGTTCCTATGGCAGCTATATGCTATAGTCATCCGATTTTGATCAATTTTTCCAGAATTATGTGAAGCATATAAAACTAATTAACCACGATTGTGACCTACGTGGAAAACAAAAAAGTTTTTTTCCTCGACTGGTTTTTGACCGATCGTTCCTATGGCAGCTATATGATATAGTCATCCGATTTTAATAAATTTTTCCAGAATTATGTGGAAGCATATAAAACTAATATATACCACGATTGGTGACACTACGATGGAAAACAAAAAAGTTTTTCTCACTAGAACTAGTTTTTGGACCGATCGTTCCTATGGCAGCTATATGCTATAGTCATCCGATTTTGATAAATTTTTCCAGAATTATGTGGAAGCATATAAAACTCATATGTACCACGATTGGTGATGCTACGATAGAAAACAAAAAAGTTTTTCTCACTAGAACTACTTTTTTGCACCGATCGGAGATAAGGCAATTGCGATTTTGATCAAGAAATGTGACCAAATATACTTTTAAATGAATGAAACTCTCGGTGATTTTTAAATATCAAAAACCCTAAATAGTTGTTAGTGTTTTTGGTGAGCTTTCCTTTAACGATTGAGATAAGTCAGAGATGAGTTCGGCAAGCATCTTGCTGACACATTTTACAGCTTGTCCAGTGTGTTCAAGTATTTGCTCAATCCCTTTTGTGTGTGTTTCTTGCTTTGTTTCTGTGTCTCTTTATGTAGACGACGACGCGGGGCGGGCGTTCAGTAACCCAGATAATTTTTGTCCGTATATGTACAATGTACATATAGGAGTGTATTAATAAATATTTAATCTAGTTTTTGTTATTGTTTTGTTTGTGTTAAGCATAGTCTACACGTCCCGTTCTTATCATGGCATTAATGCATAGCTATAATCTACAAAAAAAAAAAAAAAATCAACCAAATTTTGTAAGCATCCTGACTAGTCCAAGGGTTAACGATTAACCACCACCAGCAATTACTTTTCCTATATGGAAGCTCCACCAGCTGTTGCTTTGTATAAGGCAAAAAAAAAAACAATGCAGCTGGTAAACAGATAAGTTACGACATTTCTGACAAATACCAGATGGGCTGAGTATTATGTATAAATTATGACTGTGTGGGTGGGGAGGAGGAAGTATGTGGGAGTACAGTTTAGTGTTTTACAAGCTAAATCAATACTTGGTACCCATCAAAGCTTGTATATAACTTTATTTGTAAAGCTTATAACTTTGCTATCGTACATCTGATCGGAAATAGGTGTATGGGGGATGCATAAGTAATGATGATTTAAATATATATCTAAAAGGTTCGAAGAATATATCTTCAAAATTGTGGAAGATATTGCATTTTTTAAAATTCCGGGGGTGGCAACTCTACTATCGTTCATTTGATTGGGAAACGGTGTATGGTGGATCAATAAGTAATGATGATTAGATTATATGTCTAGAAGGTTCAAACAATGTGTTCAAAATATAAGAAGATATAGGGTATTTTTCTAATTGCCGGGGTTGCAACTCTACTTTCGTTCATCTGATTGGAAAACGGATTGATTGGATCGATAAGTAATGAAGATTCAAATATATGTCTAGAAGGGTCGAACAATCTATTTTCAAAATTCTGGGAGATTTAAGGTTTTTTACAAATTTCGGAGGTGGTAACTCTACTATCGTTCATCTGATCGATAAGAAATGATGATTAAAGTATATTTCTAAAAGGTTCGAACAATCTAACTTAAAAATTCTAGGAGACTTGAGGTTTTTTCTAATTGCCGGGGTGGCAACTCTACTATCATTCATCCGATCGAAAAACGGTGTATAGTGAATCGATAGGTAATGAAGATTAAAATATATGTCTAGAAGGATCGAACAATCTATCTTCAAAATTCTGGGAGTTATCACATTTTTTTCTAATTGCCGGGGTGGTAACTCTACCATCGTTCATCTGATCGGAAAATAATATATGGTGGATCGATAGGTAATGAAGATTAAAATATATGTCTAAAAGGATCGAATAATCCATCTTTAAAATTGTGGAAGATATAAGGTATTTTTCTAATTGCCGGAGTGGCAACTCTACTTTCGTTCATCTGATCAAAAAACCATGTATGGTGGATCGATAGGTAATGATGAGCAGAATAAATCTCCAGAAGGTCCAAACAAGCTAACTCCAAAATTGTAAGAGATATGAGGTTTTTTTTCAAATCTCCGCCATTTCACTTACCGCGTTTGGTCAGCAGCGTTACCGAGGCACTGGTAACACCCGGCAGCTTCAGCACTTGACTCTCAATTTTGTTCACACACGAGGCACAGGTCATGCCCATGATTTCCAGCTCCACTTCGGCTTCACCATTGTCGGGCTCATCGATGATGTCGGTGGGGAAACCCAGTTCGCTAATTGATTTGGCTATATTCTCCGCCGTTAGCACATTGGCATTAAACTTGACCTCAGCCTTGGCAGCCAGCAGGGCCACCAGTATGCTATCCAGTCCATAGATTTTACGGCAATGCTTCTCAATGGTGGCCACACAACTGGCACAGGTCATGCCACGTATGTGCAGGAAACATTTTGTGAGTAGCTCCTGTTCCACGGGCACCAAAGTGGCTGCACCATTGGCCTCCTTTTTCCGAGCCGTCACGGGTGAGGGATGGGCGGGCGTGGTGGGTGGTGTCTTACTGTGCTCCGCCACTGTGGCCTCAAAGCCCATATCATCAATTAGCTCGGCTATCTGATCTGGCTTCAGCTGGTCGGAATCATACTGGACGCGGGCATTTTTGTGGGCCAATTGTACTTCTATCTGCAGAATGCCCGGCTGGGTGCCTATGTGACCTTCAATATTCTTAACACACGACTGGCAGGTCATGCCCAATACACGAATATTGGTCCACTCCACCTGTTGTTGGTAGCTACACTCGAAGCCCATGTCATCGATCTGATTAGCTATCTGGGCGGGGCTGGTCAGTGTGGTGTCGTAGTCAAAGTAACCGGCATGCTCATCCAAATGGACGCGTGCCAGCAGTATGCCAACTTTTTGGCCAATTGTTTGCTCAATGTTGCGCACACAGGATTGGCAGGTCATGCCCACAATGGGTAGACGCACAGTCGACTGTTTGGTCTCCGCTTCACTCATTTTGGCATTTGCATTTCACTGATTTGAGAGTTGTTGTTGTTGTTGTTGCGTATGTGTGTGTGTGTGTGTGTGTGAAATATTTCGACAAATTCCAACTGTGCTGCGTTTACACTTTGGTCAATTCCACACGAGACGAATGTTTAACGCATTCATTTGTTATGCATCTGTGAACAATTTTATTTATTTTTTCTAATTAAATTCGCACAGCTGCTGCACTGCGCCCGTCGTCATTGTTTCCCCCGTTTCGCTTATACGCACGGCACTCACAACACTAGCTGTAAAAAAAAAAAAAAGAAGAAGAGAAAGGCAACAGTCAAAAGTATCGAACGGCTTATCGATATATATATATATCGATATATACAAATAACAAACTAGTTCCCTAGACTAGTTCCACATATATATCGATATATACAAATAACAAACTAGTTCCCTAGACTAGTTCCACATATATCGATAATCTTTGTCATTGCAGTACGGTCACATTAATTGGCGCATTTAATTATTTACCGCTTGTATTTCATTACATTTTGCAATTATGGTTGAGGCATTTGATCCACGCAGCATTATTAATGGCGGCATGCTGAAACAATTTTCGGGCCAAACTATAAGCATAATGGTGCGCGTGGAAAGTGTGGCTGGCAGCAATTTGCTGGCCATGTCAACGGATAACCAAAAGTTGCGCATCAATTTGCCCCACGAACTAAGCCCTAACCAGGGTACTTGGGTGGAGGTGATTGGAGTTCCACATGGAGCGGATACCATAAGGGCCAGAGAGGTAAGTGGTTTAAGAGAGAAAGAAACTTTTCATCAACCTTTCCCCCCCCCCAGGTGATTGAATTTTCTGGCGAGGATGTGGATTTCGATACCGAGGGCTACAATGGACTGGCCCATCTTTTGAATAATGTGAAGCAGCTTTATCGCAGCGGCTGAATAAATATACGAAGTTTTTTTAAACCCCGAGTTTATTGTTTTGTTTCTACTGCAGCACGGCCGCATTGGCCACCACGCTGGGATTGTTGACCACCTCGCCCAGCGAATCCAGCACCTCCTTGCGATAGTCATCGAATTCCCCATCAATCTCATTTATGGTCTGATCCTCAATCACATACAGGGTGCAGCCGGTCTCACGTATGAGACGCTCGTCGTGCGAGACTATAATGACGCCGCCCTCATACTCATTGATGGCCTCGGCCAGTGCATCAATCGACTCTATATCCAGATTATTGGTGGGCTCATCCAGTATCAGCACATCGGGTGCGCTTAGGCACAGCTCGGCCAGGGCCACACGCGCCTTTTGGCCACCCGAAAGATCCTTCATCTTAATGGTGTGGGCATGGCTGACCAGACCAAAGGAGCCCAGAGCTTTGCGCGCCTTCTCATGCGGCAGATTGAACAGACGCTGTAGATATTCCGCCGCTGATTCCTCGGCGGTCAGATGCTCACCCGAATGCTGATCGAAACGTCCCACATGCAGGCGATGATTCTTGCGCTGCTCACCCTGCTGCGGCTCCAGTTCGCCCAGCAGCAGCTTCAGGAAGGTGGACTTGCCCACACCATTGGGTCCCACTATGGCCACACGGCTGGTCAGATCAATGCCAAAGTCGGCCTTGATGAAGAGCGGCTTTTGGTGGGGAAAGGCAAAGGTGACATTGTGCACACCCAAAATGGGCGGCTGCAGTTGCGACGGCTCAGGGAAGCGGAACTTGACCACATACTCCTTGGGTCGGGCCAGCAGCTCCTGCGGACCCTCATCCTCGTCCTGCTTCTGTTGCTTGGTCTTGTTCTTCTCCTGCTTGCGGGTGAGCGACTCCTTTTGCTTCTTCTCCGCCGCCTTTTTGGACTGGCCATGCGCCTTGAGCTCACGCAGACGCTTCTCCTGCTTCTCATACTCCTTGTTCATTTCGCGTCGCTTCTGCACATACATCTTCTTGAACATGGAGTAGTTGCCCTTGTAGTATTGCAGTTTCTTCTGATCCAAATGGATAATCTCGTTGCACACATTATCGAGAAAACTTTGATCGTGGGAAACTATGAGCAGAGTCTTCTTCCAGCCCTGCAAATAATTGTCCAGCCAAATGACCGCATTTAAATCCAAATGATTTGTGGGCTCATCGAGCATCAGAAGCGTGGGCTCCAAATACAAGGCCCTGGCCAGGGAGACACGCATGCGCCAGCCGCCTGAAAACTTGTTGGTGGGACGATCCTGCATTTCCTTGCTGAAACCCAAACCGGCCAAGATGCGGCGAGCCCGGGCCTCGGCGGAGTAGGCACCAATGGCCTTGAGCTCGGCAAAGGTGTCATTCAGCTCCTCCTGGACGGTTAAATCACCGGCTGCAAATTGACGTTCCAAATCCTCGCTTTTACGCAGCATTTCGGTGCGTTTGACATCCGCCTCGAGTATGGTATCAATGGCCGTCTTATCCGTGGCCACCACCTCCTGTTCGCACAGTAAAACATCAATATTGGGTGGAATGGCAAAGGCACGCGTGGCTATGTGACGCAACAAAGTGGTCTTACCATGACCATTGGGTCCCACCAGGCCATAGCGACGTCCATGGGCAATCAATAGATTGGCATTCACAAAGAGATCGTTGCCTGGGGGGGGGGGGTGGAAGAAGAAGAAATTAGAGTGGGTAATAGCTTAAGCAGGGGGGCGGGCGCGGCTCACCTTTGGCCGAGATGGTGAAATTCTCAATTTTAATATCCACCGCATGCTCTAGAGCCGCCTGCTGGCCGGCACTCTTTTGCACCTGCGACATGGTAAAGTTATTGTCCAAATCCGAGTGTCCCGAGCCGCCCTTTTTGGTCATCAGCTCCATTTGGCGTACATATTCCAGTTGCTTCTTTTGCTTTTTCTTCTCCTTGTGCGTGAGTTTCTTTTCCTTGGATTCAGATTCGTCTAGGGGTTCGGGTTCGGGTTCAGGATCCTCCAGCTGTAGGGCAGTCATCTCCAGCTCCAGCGGCTGCTCCTCCTCTTCAACGCTCAATTCCAGCTGCTCCTCCTGCTCCAGTTCCCTCAGCTCCTTGGCCAGCTGCTCCTGCTCCTCTTCATTTGCCTCTGCTTTCTTTTTGTTCTTTTTATTCTTTTTGCTTGGTTGCTTTTTGACCTCCTCCTCCGGCTCCTCGTCCTGCTCTAAATCATCCGATTCGGCTGGAGCTAGCTTAAACTCCTCCTCCTCCTCATCACTCCAATCATCATTTCGTTTGCCCTTTTTAGACTTTTTGCCCGCCTTCTTGGACTGCTGCCTGCCAGGATTGGAGGAGGTGACACTTTCCAGGTCATCGGCCTCGGCCACTTTGTGGGGCTGTTGTTCCTCATCGCTGGAGTCGCCGCCACGTTTGCCTTTGCCTTTCTTGCCTAACTTGCCCGCGGAGGCCTTGCTCTTCTCCGGCTGCTGCGGCTGCTGCTCTTCGTCATCGTCATAACGTTCCTTTTTCTTGCCCCTGGCCTTTGACATGCTGAAAAGCAATAAATTCGAGGTAAGCTTTCCAAAATTTTTAACTTTCACGTGGACAGCTGGCAAATGTGACCTAATTCCGATAGCTTGCCATCAAATATATATATATCGATAAATATATCGATAATATACCAAGTTGCGGTATTTAGCCAGCTTTAGCTTGCGGCCTTACTAATGTCGTCGAAACTACATAATTGTTTAAATAAACAATTAATCACTAATATAAACAAAAATATATATATTTAATTGTGCAAAATAGTGCGTATGTGTGTATTAGCTTAAATACTTTGTACAATTTAAATTCTATGCCCCCCAAAAACAACAACAACAACACATCCGCAACGCAATCAAAAAAAAAGAAACAACAAAAACAACAAAATACTATAAATCTTTAAAGTTTCCAAAAGAAAAATAACAGCAAGTGAGTGAAAAAAAAGGTGGTTAGCCATAACAACAACAGCAACAACAACAACACAAGACCTTGAAAAACAGAAAAAAAAAATTATAAAATAATAACCAGCGAGAGAGAGAGAGAGAGAGAGAGGGGGAGCGTGAGCGAGAGAGCCAGCAAAGAAAACTCTCTGTTATGGAGAAGGAAAAAAATCCATAAGAAAATAGCCAAAACAAGCGCAAAAAAAAAGTACCGTTTTACATAAAATGGCAGCAGCAGAGACAGTTATGACAACAACAACAACAACAGCTGCTGCTGCTGTGGCCGCCGAGGCAGCCAATGGCCGCGAGGCTCGCAATTTGGCCGAGAAACAGCGTCGGGACAAACTGAATGCCAGCATCCAGGAGCTGGCCACCATGGTGCCACATGCCGCCGAATCCACACGTCGTCTGGACAAGACCGCTGTGTTGCGCTTTGCCACGCACGGACTGCGCCTGCAATATGTGTTTGGCAAATCGGCCTCACGCCGGAGACGGAAGGTGATGTGCCTCAGTGAGACCACCAACCCCTTGCTCACCGACACCCTGATGCAGCTGCTCGACAGTTTCTTTTTGACGCTAACCTGCAATGGACAAATTGTGCTGGTCTCGTCCAGCGTGGAACAGCTGCTGGGTCACTGTCAGTCGGATTTATATGGACAGAATCTGTTGCAGATTACACATCCCGATGATCAGGCTTTACTTAGGCGGAAGCTGATACCACGTGATATTGAGACCTTGTTCTATCAGCAGCAGCAGCAGCAGGCCAAGTCAACCTCGGCTTCGGGCAGCGATGCGGAGGAAGAGGAGCCGGAGGAGGAGGAGGAAATGGAAATGGAAACGGAACCCTCCTCTCCACCCAGTCCCCGTACCATTGCCCATCTGGCTGCCATTGATGAACGTTTAAGGTCGGATCGTCGCTGCTTTACCGTACGCCTGGCCCGCGCCTCCACCCGTGCGGAAGCCACCCGCCACTATGAGTTGGTCAAGATCGATGGCTGCTTTCGACGCAGTGACTCCTCTCTTACAGGCGGTGCCTCGGCCAACTATCCCATTGTGTCCCAGCTGATACGACGCTCACGTAATAACAATATGTTGGCAGCCGCAGCCGCCGCCGCCGCAGCGGCAGCCGCCTCATCAGCCACACCCACCACAGCAGTGCCGCCGCCTTGCCTGCCCCAGCATGATCCCATTGCTCAGGCGGCGCTGCATGGCATCAGTGGCAACGACATAGTGCTGGTGGCCATGGCACGTATAATGCGCGAGGAAACGGATGCGGTCACACCACCACCACCGCCCAGCCTGCTCTATCGCCAGCCGGAGCCGTATCAACTGGAGTATCGGACCCGGCACCTCATCGATGGCAGCATCATTGACTGTGATCAGCGCATTGGCATTGTGGCCGGCTACATGAAGGATGAGGTATGTATCATCAAAGCCCAGGGATAAGTAATCCAACTAATCCTTCCTGCCTCTGTCCTTTAGGTGCGCAACCTGAGCCCCTTTTGCTTTATGCACCTGGACGACGTCCGCTGGGTGATTGTGGCCCTGAGGCAAATGTACGACTGCAGCAGCGACTATGGCGAGAGTTTCTATCGCCTGCTCTCGCGCAATGGACGCTTCATTTACCTGCACACCAAGGGCTTCCTGGAGATTGATAGGAGCACCAATAAGGTGCATTCCTTTCTGTGCGTCAACACGCTGCTGGATGAGGAGGCCGGCAAGCTGAAGGTGCAGGAGATGAAGAATAAGTTCTCCACCATTATCAAGGCGGACATACCCACACACACCAGCCCCGATTTGCCTGCCTCGCGTGCTCCCCAGCAGCTGGAGCGGATTGTCTTGTATCTAATAGAGAATCTGCAGAAAAGTGCCGCTGCGAATAGTAGTGAAACGGCAGACCCCTTAGTGGAGCCCATGGATACGTTAGACGATGGCTACAGTTCACCCGCTTCGACCGCCACTTCGCTAACCATGGAGGAGTTGTCACCATCTCCACAGCTGGCACTGGTGCCGCCAGCCCCATCCACGGTCAAGCACTCCATTAGCAAGTCGGTGAATGTGGTGAATGTGACGGCAGCACGCAATCTGCAGTATCATCAGCAGGAGAGCTCCTCCAGTCCACCAACACCACCACCACCCGCGCGTCCAAGTGTCTTGCAGAAAACCGCATCAGCGCCGCCGCCCACTCAATTGCGTGAGGCCTTGACCAGCACTTTACGCCGCCTGGACACCAAGCTATCCACACAGGATGAGGAGGTGCAGACGCTTTACCAGCAGCAGCAGCAGCAGGGCAACACATTGCTGCCCAAGCTGGGACAGCAAATGGATGAGATCATGTTGGAGCATCAGAAGCAGAAGGAGATTCTGGTCAATATACAGAGCGAGTATGAGCAGCAGGCGGCGACGGCGACGGCGGCAACCACACCAATTCCAGTACCAGTTCCAGTGAAACCACAACCCGTCTCAGTGATAACAGCCACCAGCAGCAGCAGCACCACGTCCAGCAGTAACTCTGGGAGTAACTGCAGCAGCAGCAGCCAACAGCAGCAGCAGAAGCAACAGCAGCAACAGCGGCGAGTGCTTTAGTGTTAATTATGTTAACCCCCGGGTTCGTTATTTATTTATTTAAGCTCCTCCTCCTCCTGCTCCTGCTCCTGCTCCTCCTAATCCTCTCCTTACCATGATGCAAAGCATGCATAGATGATGTACCAGGTGTTCGGCACAGACTACAACCGCTTCCCCACAAATCACGCCAACTTAAATTTAAAAGAAAACTCGAGTTTTTTGAACTAGTTCTTAACTATATATATATACTATATGGAACTAGTTCACATATATAGTTGTAAAAAGTTTTTATTATTGGTCAAAAAGTGAAGTATAGTGTATATAGTTGATTTTTTTTAACTATAGGCATGTTTGAACTAGTTCATTTTTGAATTGAACTAGTTCAAAAAAATCAGTAAAGCCATACAAAAAATTATTGGTCAAAAAGTGATTAGTTCAAACAAGGAACTATAGTTCATTTTAATGATTAGTTCATTTGAACTAGTTCGCCACAACTCTACTGTGCATCATCATAATACTATTTTGTTCATTTTATGGACCAAAGTTCATTTTATGAACTATAGTTTATTTTTTGGTCTAGTTCTTAATAGAACTAGTTCAAATCTATAGTGGAAAAAATATTTACTATTGTACAAAAAGTGAAGTATAGTGTATATAGTTGATTTTTTGAACTATAGGCATGTTTGAACTAGTTCAAAAAAAATCAGTAAAGCCTACAAAAAATTATTGATCAAAAAGTGATTAGTTGTAACAATGAAACCTAGTTCATTTTAATGAATAGTGAATTTGAACTAGTTCACCAAATTCGCCACAACTCTACTGTGCATCATCATAATACTAGTTTGTTCATTTTAAGGACTAAAGATTATTTTATGAACTATAGTTCAGTTTTTGGACTAGTTCTATAGAACTAGTTCATTTTTTTGGACTAGTTCCATAGAACTAATAATAATACTATTTTGTTCATTTTATGGACTAAAGATTATTTTATGAACTATAGTTCAGTTTTTGGACTAGTTCTATAGAACTAGTTCATTTTTTGGACTAGTTCCATAGAACTAGTTCAAATCTATAGTTAGAAAAAAATATTTACTATGGGTCAAAGAGTGAACTAAATGTTATATAGTTGATTTTTTGAACTATAGGCATGTTTGAACTAGTTCAAAATATTAAAGTTTAAAAAAAAACTATTGGTCAAATAACCTAGTTCATTTTAATGAACATTGCGCTTGCACTAGTTCACCAAATTCGCCACAACTCTATATAATACTATTTTGTTTCATTTTAAGGACGAAAGTTGATTTTTTGAACTATAGTTCATTTGTTGAACTATCTCAATTAATGAAAATATTAAATAAGACCTTGTTCATTAGTTCATTTCAGAGCTGTACATTGGAATTACCATTACAATTACTATTTTTAAGGTATTTAGAAAATTTAATTACCATTAGAATTAAGAATTTTTTGGTAATTAAAAATTGTTTATGTAATTAAAACTTACATCGAAATTACTACAATTATTATTAATTACCAAAACATTAAATTGTAAGGGTAATTAATATTTTTAATTACCAAAAAATTGTAATTGTAATGGTAATTAAGTTCTTGTAATTGTAATTGGTAATGGTAATTTGAATTTACAGCTCATTCTAATGAATAGCTAAAAACTAATTACTACAATTATTATTAATTACCAAAACATTAAATTGTAATGGTAATTAATTTTTTTAATTACCCAAAAATTGTAATTGTAATGGTAATTAAGTAATTGTAATTGGTAATGGAAATTTGAACTTACAGCTCATTCTAATGAATAGTTCATTTGAACTAGTTTACAAAATTCGGCCCAATGACAATACTTACATGGTTAAACTTGATGTGAATGGGGGATGGGGGGGCAGATCGGGTGCACCTTGGCCTTGGTCCCAGTGTGAGACTAGAAGTACAAAATATATATTTTATTTTAGCAAATAAATAATATTCTTTTAAAAATTCAAAACAAAAGAGATTCTAGTTTTAAACCTAAAGAGGAAGAAATATTTTAGAATAGTGACAAATTTTTATTATAAATCCAGTTAATGAAATTAGGAATTAAGGCTGCAATTCTTTCTGTACATTTGAGGAAAAAATTTAAGTGCTAGACAAAATCGCTAATACTCGAACTAATCAGACTAAAAAATCCACAAATATATTCAAAACCGTTATGGTAAACTCGAAAGATGGTAGAAGATGTTAAGAATGAACGATACAAGGCAACGCAGATTGAAAAGGGATAGCTAGAGTTCAAAAAACCTAACCCATAAGAATATTGTAAGAAGACTTTAATGTGGAACTCTTCAACTTCTAGTTAGCTGATAAATAATATCAAAAAAATTTTACACAAAATATTTTACAGGTGTGTATAAAATGCTCAATCTATAGATGATCTAGTTTACGCACCAATAATTTGAAAAATTCCAGAGGCTTGCAGCCTTGATTTTTTACCCACATGTGAAATTGACACAATCAATACCTCTAGCTAAGTCGAACTGCATCGAAATGTCTAGGCCTAAGATCCTCAAATTGGAACCAAAGTTTTCTGCTGAACACCCGTCTACAGCTCTCTATGTAGGCCAAAGATCATTTAATTGTTATGATGTTTAGTTTTTAATTTAATTTAATTTTGTTTGCTTTGGTGGTAGTTCTTTTTTTTTTTTGGGTCTTCTTATTATCAGGCAAGCATTTGTTTCTTCGCCAGGAAGCGGAGAGGCGGCGGGTCCATGTTTTATGTTTGCCTTGTCTAATTTAGATTATTTTTTTAACTTTTAGCACAATTTCTGTTTTTATTTTCGTTTTTTTTTTTTATTAGCTTATAAATTGATCCCGCCCCGTGTTCGTTCTGTCTAGTGTTTAGGCTTAATGTTAATGTTTTTTTTTAAGTTTTTCTAGGAAGAAAATTCAAAAAACATTTTTTGGCTCGATATGTTTGTTTTCGTTTTGTATTGTTGTGTATATTTCGCGTGTTTTTTTTTTGTGGTAATAAATATAATTTATCCTAACTAAGTCTTACAGTTAAATATTTTTAAAATATGTCATAATGTGTAATGTCTTTTTTTAGAATTTTGCTAAATTCTGGCAATCAAAATAATTAGCTTGTAAATTAATAAATAAACCAACAATCATTACTGATACAAAAAAAAAAAGAAAGAAGAGTTGTTTAATTAACGGAAGTAAACAGGTAAGCATATCGATATACCCACTAGAACTAATTTTTGAACCGACCGTTTCTATGGCAGCTATATGATATAGTCAGCCGATTTTGATAAATTTTTCCAGAATTGTGTGAAAGCATATAAAACTAATATATACCACGATTGGTGACGCTACGAGGGAAAACAAAAAAGTTTTTCTTACTAGAATTAGTTTTAAGACCGATCGTTTGTATGGCAGCTATATGCTATAGTCATCCGATTTTGATCAATTTTTCCAAAATTATGTGGAAGCATATAAAACTAATATATACCACGATTGGTGACGCTACGATAGAAAACAAAAAAGTTTTTCTCACTAGAACTAGTTTTTGAACCGATCGTTTCTATGGCAGCTATATGATATAGTCAGCCGATTTTGATAAATTTTTCCACAATTGTGTGGAAGCATATAAAACTTATATTTACCACGATTGGTGACACCACGATGGAAAACAAAAAAGTTTTTCTCACTAGAACTAGTTTTTCGACCGATCGTCTCTATGGCAGCTATATGCTATAGTCATCCGATTTTAATAAATTTTTCCAGAATTGTGTGAAAGCATTTAAAACTAATATATACCACGTTGTAAGACCACGCAATAGAAAACAAAAAAGTTTTTCTAACTAAAACTCATTTTCCGACCGATCGGTTCTATGGCAGCTATATGATATAGTCAACCGATTTTAACCAAATTTTTTAGCACAATTTTGGAAGCATATAATATTCATATTTCCCACGTTTAGGTAACGCCATCAAAGAAAACAAAAAAAGTTTTTCTTACTAGAACTCATTTTTCGACCAATCGGTTATATGCCAGCTATATGATATAGTCATCCGATTTTAACCAAATTTTTTAGAACAGTTTGGAAGCATATAACATTCAAATATGTCCCACGATTTAAGAACGCTATCATAGGAAAACAAAAAAAGTTTTTCTTACTAAAACTCATTTTCCGATCGATCGGTTCTATGCCAGCCATAAGATATAGTCACCAGATTTTAACCAAATTGATTAGAACAGTTGAGAAGCATATAACATTCATAATTCCTAAATTTAGAAACGCTATCATAGAAAACAAAAAAGTTTTTCTTACCAAAACTCATTTTCTGATCAATTGGTTCTATGACAGCTATTAGATATAGTCAACCGATTTTAACCAAATTTTTTAGAACAGTTTATAAGCACATAATATTCATTATTCCTGCGTTTAAGAACGCTATCTAAGAAATCAAAAAAGTTTTTCTTACTAGGACCCATTTTCCGACCGATCGGTTCTATGGCAGCTATAAGATATAGTAACCAGATTTTAACCAAATTGATTAGAACAGTTGAGAAGCATATAACATTCATAATTCCCAAGTTTAGAAACGCTATCATAGAAAACAAAAAAGTTTTTCTTACCAAAACTCATTTTCCGATCGATCCGTTCTATGGCAGCTATATGATATAGTCAACCGATTTTAACCAAATTTTTTAGAACACTTTATAAGCACATAATATTCATTATTCCTGAGTTTAAGAACGCCATCTAAAAAACAAAAAGTTTTTCTTACTAAAACTCATTTTCCGATCGATCGGTTCTATGCCAGCCATAAGATATAGTCACCCGATTTTAACCAAATTTTTTAGAACAGTTAAGAAGCATATAACATTCATAATTCCCAAGTTTAGGAACGCTATCAAAGAAAACAAAAAAGTTTTTCTTACTAAAACCCATTTTCCGACCGATCGGTTCTATGGCAGCTATAAGATATAGTAACCAGATTTTAACCAAATTGATTAGAACAGTTGAGAAGTATAAATAACATTCATAAATCCAAATTTAGAAACGCTATCATAGAAAACAAAAAGTTTTTCTTACCAAAACTCATTTTCCGATTCAATTGGTTCTATGACAGCTTTACCTTATAAGATATAGTCAACCGATTTCAAACAAATTTTGTAAAACAATTTATAAACACATAATATTTATTATTCCTGAGTTTAGGAACGCTTTTGTGGAAAATAAAAAAGTTTTTCTTACTAAGACATATTTTTCAACCGATTATTCCTATGGCAGCTATAAGATATAGTCATTCGATTCGGGCGGGTTTAGTAAAAAGAAAACTCTGAGCAAAATTTCAGCTCGATGGCTTTAAAAGTGAGGGAATAGTTGGCTTAGGACAGCTCTTCGTCCTAATCAAGTATATATATATATATATATATATATATATATAATTCCAGAGATTCTTTTAATATCAAAATCATTTTTGTTGTGAATCAAAGCTTAACGAAAGCGTGAATGAATGAAGCTTTAGGCACTCATTCAGCGTACTTTTCACAAAGCTCTCTAAAGCTTTTCGTCCTGACGAACGTAATCCGACTTTTGCCTGCTCTTTCCCCCCCCCCCCACCACACCTTCCTTCAGACAGCTCGACTTTGAGCCGGGAACTTTTAAGCGCTACCGTAAACTGGCAGCACATTGGTACACAACCCGCAGCATCCTTGCACATCCTTTCGCTATCCTGTCCGCTGTCAACCGTTTGCTGGTCGCCTGTTCGACTCGTTGTGTTTGAGGCGTATCTAGGGCGTGGTGGTTGCTCGCCAGGGACATTCTCCGGTGACCTTGACAGCCCCCTTCGGATGATGCGGTGGGTGCGAAAGGAACAGCACTAAGGGCTAAATCCTCGCCAATGGGCGCCGGGCGCCGCAACGTCTACGCCAGATTTCCAATTAAGCAATTAAAAATGTGCCCACGGCTGTCCGCAGGGGGATGAACGCTGTCAGGTTTTTAATTAAGAAGATGTTAGCGTAATAGGATAGAAGAAGATGCGCTGCAAAAATCGTAGGTCGAAATGTGCGCGCAGCTAATGAAGAAGTCCGTCTGTGGACGACAGCGGAGAGAGCGGCAGCATTTCTCACTAATTGGCTGGCCCCGGCTTTTGTATTAATTAAAATACAAAACTTTTAATGAGTTGTGCAGCGCGAAGTCACTAAGCGGGGGGGGGGGGAGCCTGCACTCTCGAACGAAAACGAAGTTTCACCTCGTGCACGATTTCAGGGGCCTTCAGTCAGTCGATTTTTGAACAGGCGGACAGCAAGCAACTGAGCGAGAAACATTTGAAAACTCCCGCTCTTCAGGCGCGCGTGTGTGTGGGGAGCAACAAAAGCACCCAAAAACCTGCTTAGCAACATGTTGCTAAAGTCAGTGGGGGGACAGACAGAGACGGGCATAGTCACCCACTCACTCACTCTATCTGTTTGTCGTTCACTCGCTCGCTCGATGGCTCACTCGATGGCTGGCTGCTGCTGCTTCTGCTGGCTGGGCGCCTGTTTAGCGGCCAGCGTTTGGTTTGGAACAAGAAAACGAAAGTGTTAAAAACAAATGCAGCTGCAGACGACGCCTTGGCATTGGCCGTATGTGGAGTCCGTTGGGGGGATGGCCCCCCCATCCCATCCCATCCTGGCCGTGTCCGCCATCTCTGTCCGCCTGCTGAAATTGCGACGCGCATGACGCTATTTTGATGTCGATGTCATCCGCAACATGTTGGTCCACAGTTGGACGGTTGGCAGTCGCTGCCCCTGTCACTCTGGGCGCCTATTGAGTTCGGGTGAATTCTACGAATTTTGCTTGCCATCGATTCAATCATTTTTGCAAGATGTTGCAACCGGTGGTGGCTTATTGGAATGAACATTCTAGGAACTTGCCCTAGATGGGTCACCAGGCGCTCAGCAAGCGGCAGCATGGCAACGACCCAAATAGTCGCAAGTGTTGCTGCTCTCGCGCTCATGTGTGTGTGTGTGTGTGTGTGTTGAACGAGAGTGAGATGGCCATATATACCCACTGAGGCAGCATGTTGCTAAGCTTTTTACACCAACAGCAAAACAGAAATGTAGCTTAAAGCTTGACTCGTGTTGCTGCAAATCAATTTGCGTACAAATAAGTTTGTATGTTTCCCCCCCCCCCCCCCTCACCAACTCCAACCCACCCACCACAAATGTGTCTGTCTCAGACTTGTTGTGCGTTTTTTGTACAATTTGCTCCAATTTGGCCAGGCGAGCATAAATGGGTCAGAAAGACGATGTTGTCATTCCAAGTACAAATACATATGTACATATGTATGTATGTATGTATGCACTTTTACCAACTAGTGAGCGAGTTCTGGTTTTTGTTTCTTTCTTTATTATCTTGGTATTATGTTGCCAACAACAACAACAACAGCAACAATAATAATAACAACAACAACAGCAAGATAAAATCAACTTTAACAAGTGAAAACGGAAAGAGCGATGTGGGAAGCATTTAATTTTTTTTTTTTTTTTTTGAAGAAATCGAATAAAGCTATAATTGATATATAATTTTCTTTTCCAAAAGACGCTACCATTGATAACAAAAAAGTTTTTCTCACTAGAACAAGTTTTTAGACCGATCGTTCCTATGTCAGCTATATGCTATAGAGAACCGATTTTGATCAATTTTTCCAAAATCATGTGAAAGCATCTAAAACTAATATACACCACGATTGGTGACGCTACAATGGAAAACAAAAAAGTTTTTCATACAAGAACTAGTTTTCAGACCGATCGTTCCTATGGCAGCTATATGCTATAGTGATCCGATTTTGATCAATTTTTCCAAAATTATGTGAAAGCATATAAAACTAATATATACTACGATTGGTAACGCTACGATGGAAAACAAAAAAGTTTTTTCACTATAACAAGTTTTTAGACCGATCGTTCCTATGGGAGCTATATGCTATAGTCATCCGATTTTAATAAATTTTTCAGGAAGTATGTGAAAGCATATAAAACTAATAAATACCACGAATGGTAATGCTACGATGGAAAACAAAAAGTTTTTTATACAAGAACCAGTTTTCAGACCGATCGTTCCAATGGCAGCTATATGCTTTAGTGATCCGATTTTATTAAATTTTTCAGGAAGTTTTATAGTTTGATGGGTGACGCTACGATGGAAAACAAAAAAGTTTTCCATACTAGAACTAGTTTTTGGACCGATCGTTCCTATGGCAGCTATATGATATAGTCATCCGATCCGGCCGATTCCGACAAATGTGCAGCCTATGTGTATTTAAAGACTTTTTGCAAGGTTTGGTCAAGATAGCTTTAAAACAGAGGGAGGAGATAGCATTGAAACAGACGGACGGACAGATGGACATGGCTATATCGACTCAGCTCGTCATGCTGATCAAGAATATATATAGTTTATGGGGTCGCAAATGAATAATTCTATGCGTTACAAACTTCTGGGCAAAATTAATATACACTTTTCAAGTGTATAAAAATAAAAATAAAATATTTTGTTTTAATGGTCTTATACCATTATTGAGTGCTTCCTCAAGTCAGAACTTTGCTCCACTAAAATGGCTATATCTTCTAAACTATTTCTTTTTTGCAAATGGTTTGAAGGGGATGAAAGGAGAATGTCCCAGGTATAATAATAATGCAAAACAAAAAAATCGAAAAAAATTATTTTTTTTTCAAAGGTAGATGACCCCCTCTTAAGGTTGTATTGGTATTGAAAGCTTCCTCAAGCACGAACTTTGCTCCACTAAAATGGCTATATCTTCTAAACTATTTCGAATTTTTGCAAATGGTTTGAAGGGGATGAAAGGGGAATGTCCTAACTATAATAATAATGCAAAACAAAAAAATCGAAAAAATTATTTTTTTTCAAAGGTAGATGACCCCCTCTTAAGGTTGTATTGGCAAAACAAAAAAATCGGAAAATATTGTTTTTTTTCAAAGGTAGATGACCCCCTCTTAAGGTTGTATTGGTATTGAAAGCTTCCTCAAGCACGAACTTTGCTCCACTAAAATGGCTATATCTTCTAAACTATTTCGAATTTTTGCAAATGGTTTGAAGGGGATGAAAGGGGAATGTCCCAAGCTATAATAATAATGCAAAACAAAAAAATCGAAAAAATTGTTTTTTTTTCAAAGGTAGATGACCCCCTCTTAAGGTTGTATTGGTATTGAAAGCTTCCTCAAGCACGAACTTTGCTCCACTAAAATGGCTATATCTTCTAAACTATTTCGAATTTTTGCAAATGGTTTGAAGGGGATGAAAGGAGAATGTCCCAGCTATATTAATAATGCAATCAGTCAGGTTGAACTCTTTTATATATATAGATTTATAAATACTTTATTGGTTCGGAAATATTATCGTGTTCTGTGCCTGGCGATTATTTGTCGATTTACATTGAGAGATCAGCGCTTTAACCGTGGGACCTTCAACATTTGCATAAACAGCAAACTAAATGCATACATTTATCTTTCCCTAAGGCACATACACCCAATTAACATGTCCAAACTTTCAACTGTTGGCCAAACAAAGCGTTCAAGTGCTTGGCCGCTGGACAATGCTGGCAAGTGAGTGTCAAGTGTTGATATTTAAGCTTCAATGCACCTGCCACCCAACCAAACTCACCCCCATCTTGGCCAAGGAATGAAATAAAATTTCGGTGAACATTTTGGGGGGGGGGAGGAAGGAGGGGGGCAATGAGAATATAGATATATGGCAACTGCATTGCAGCTGGAACCCCGACGGGGGTGAATGCCAAACAAAAGATATAAACTCGACTCGAGGTTCTTGGACAGTCATCGTTAGCCCTGCGGCTGCTTGCGTCCGGCTAAAAAGCGCCAGAGTAGGCAACACTTTTTTGTTGTTTTTTTTTGGCATTTTCGTAACGGAAGTGGCATTTAAGAGGATTTGCTGGCAACGAGTACCTCATGTCGCACAGCACTTAACCCAAATGCAGTTAACTGAGATTTCATTACCAGGCGACAGAGCAAGGAGGACACGCCATTAACACCAAGATGACGGGGGGGGGGGAATCATCATCCATCCCAAGCACCATTCATAATTTTATGCGATAACCTGTTTGCCACAAGCGCTTCAGCTATGACATAATGTTTTATATTTGTTGCAAGTGCCGCTGACTAAAGAGAACTTCCATCTCCATCTCCGACTCCCACTCCTCCCCCCATTGTTAGTCGCTTTCTCTTAGCCGGCATTTCGTATGCTTTCCACAGCAGGCTCGACATTTCCCATAGCTTTGATGCTTTAACTTTCCAGTGGGAAGTGCTTTTGGAAACAAAAACAAAACATATGGCCGAAAGCTTATTATTATGGCTAACATGTAATGGCTAAAACAGCTGTGGAAGGCGGCGGCGGCGGATGACGCCATGACTGGGCGAAAAGTGGGAGACTGAGAGCAGGAGAATGTCCGGAAGCATTTTGACTAGACAACTAGTTTTATTTATAAGCTTTTAATTCACTTGATATGAAACATTTCTAAATATAGCCAGAGTTTACAACCCAGTTCAGGAGGGATCAAGCAGCAGAACAATTTGAACATGGACTTAAAAAATGGTCTCTTCTAGTGCTCATAATATCCACCGGATATTGTCTTCTATAAAAAAACTAATTTAGATTAGCCTTTTTAACAGGGGTAGCAAAAACGCAAACATTGAATAGGGGGAAACGAAAAACACTGTACCGAAGACAGAAGGGTTTTTGCTAAGGTTGTGTAGAATTTAGTGAACTAGTTCAAATGAACTAGGTCTGAGTGTTTGAACTATTCACTTGACCTTTAGTTCATTTCTTTTTGAACTATAGTTCTTTTTGTAAACTATAGTTCATTTATGAACTAGTTCAATTAATGAACTAGTTCAATTAATGAACTAGTTCAATTTATAAAGAATAGTTCAAAAAATGTTCAAAAATCAACTATAGTTAAAAAAAAAGTTTTTCTCATTTTTACTAGTTTTTAGACCGATCGTTCCTATGGCAGCTATATGCTATAGTCATCCGATTTTGATCAATTTTTTCAGAACTATGTGGAAGCATTTAAAACTAATATATACCACGATTGGTGACGCTACGATGGAAAACAAAAAAGTTTTTCCCACAAGAACTAGTTTTTAGACCGATCGTTCCTATGGCAGCTATATGCTATAGACATCCGATTTTGATAAATTTTTCCAGAATTATGTGGAAGCATATAAAACTAATATATACCACGATTGGTGACGCTACGATGGAAAACAAAAAAGTTTTTCCCACAAGAACTAGTTTTTTGGACCGATCGTTCCTATGGCAGCTATATGCTATAGACATCCGATTTTGATAAATTTTTCAGGAAGTATGTGAAAGCATATAAAACTAATATATACCACGATTGGTGACGCTACGATGGAAAACAAAAAAGTTTTTCTTAATGGAACTAGTTTTTGGACCGATCGTTCCTATGGCATCTATATGCTATAGTCATCCGATTTTGATAAATTTTTCCAGAATTAAGTGGAAGCATACAAAACTAATTTATACTACGATTGGTGACGCTACGGTGGAAAACAAAAAAGTTTTTCCCACAAGAACTAGTTTATGGACCAATCGTTCCTATGACAGCTATATGATATAGTCATCCGATCCGGCCGATTTCGACAAATGTGCAGCCCATGTGTATTTAAAGACTTTTCACAAAGTTTGGTCAAGATAGCTTGAAAACTAAGGGAGGAGATAGCATAGAAGAAGATGGACAGACAGACGGACTTGGCTATATAGACTCAGCTCGTCATGCTGATCAAGAATATATATAGTTTATGGGGTCGGAGATGCTTTCTTCAATCTGCAAGGGTATAAAAAGGGTTTTGCTCTGAGCGAAACCGGTTTTGTTTCATTTTGTACTGTATCTCTGATGTGTTGATGTGTTATGTAACCACACTGACTGCTGCTATAATCTGTTGTCCAACACTAAGCTTTGCATTTGCATTTCAATCAAGGGGTAACAAAAATTTTTGCCACAATTCTTTGTAATCTGTCACCAGGCCCAGGCCACAAACAGCTGTTGGCAAATGACATCAAAAGGTCATCATCAACAACATTTGTGTTGCATCAAGTTGGACGGTTGGATGGATGAATGGATTGATTGATGGCTTGATTAATTAGACCAAATGGCACAAGTCAAATCGTTTTCAATGCCGCAACAAATTACAGGCTAGACACAAATGCCGACAAATTGCAAGTAGGCAATACAGAGAAGGATTTTTTTAAAAAAAAGATGACATAATTAGCATTAAATTGCATTGGATCATCTGGTCACTCTACATTATTTATTAATTACATATTTTATAAATCGAAATTATTTAAATGCATCTTAAGAAATAGATTTCAAAAACAAATGGAAATATTGTAAGTTTCATTTTAGAAAGTTCGGAAATTCGGATTAGGGATCAGGCGTGATACTACAGGGTTGCCCATATTCGACGGACCTATGTTTTTTTTTAAAAATCAAAGAAAAAAATAAAAATTTGGCGGTTGGCAATCTTAATCATTTAATTTGTTCCAAGTAGATTTGTTTACATCAATTTTTGAATATGATATCTCTCAAATGGCCGCCTCTGGCGTTGATGGCGTATTGTGCCCTTTTTGCAGCATTTTCCATCGTTTTCGCCAACATTTCGGCCGGAATAGCGGCTATTTCTTCACGAATGTTGTCCTTGAGCTCTTCTACGGTCCTTGGCTTGTTAACGTAAACCTTTGACTTCAAATATCCCCACAAGAAGAAGTCAGGCGGCGTCAAATCGGGCGAACGCGGTGGCCAGTCCAAATCACCACTTTTCGACATCAAACGGCCCGGAAACAATTTCTTCAGAAAATCGATTGTTATGCGACTTGTGTGCGGTGGAGCGCCGTCTTGTTGAAACCAGAACTGCCTCATACGCTTTCGACGAATAATTGGCATCACAAAATTGGTCATCATGTCGCGATAACGCTCCTGGTTGATGGTAACAGCATGGCCATTTTCATTTTGGAAGAAAAACGGCCCAATGACCGTTTTCGCACTACGCCGCACCAAACTGTGACTTTTTCGTCATGAAGAGGCACTTCTTGAATCTCCTGAGGATTTTCAGTGGCGTAAATACGGCAATTTTGCTTATTTACGGTCCCATTCAATGTGAAATGGGCTTCATCGGACATGATAATTTTGTTCCAAAATTGCTCGTCATCTTCGGCCATTTCGATGACTCTTTGGGCCCATTCCAATCGACGAGGCTTGTCCGCAGGCGTCAATTGAATTTTGTACGGGAACAAATGCAAATCAACGCGAAAAATCCGTTGTAAAGTGGACCGAGCCATGCCCAACTGCTGAGAACGGTGAATGGTGTTCTTAGAAGGCGAACTTTTCACATTTTTTAATTTTTTAAAAGCACGTTGAGTTTTCACAATTGACTGGTTCTGTTGAATGTAAATTTCAACTATTTCAGAGCGCTCGCGTGGCGTGTATTGTTCCATGGTAAAAATCTGCTTGGACTGACGCTTCAAACGCGGTATGTCATTAAGCGATCTGACATCTCTGTCAAAAGTTATGGCGTTGCCAGATGGGTCCGTCGAATATGGGCAACCCTGTATATTAACCTTGAAAAACCATCGGCTTGACCAAACTTTCCAAAGAGTCTTTAAATTCACATAGGCTGCAAATTAGTCGGAATCGGCCGGATCGGATGACTATATCATATAGCTGCCATAGGAACTATCGGTCCAAAAACTAAATCTAGTGAGAAAAACTTCTTTGTTTTCCATCGTAGCGTCATCAATCTTGGTATATATTAGTTAAAAATGCTTCCACTCAATTCTGGAAAAATTTATCAAAATCGAATAACTATAGCATATAGCTGCCATAGGAACTATCGGTCCAAAAAACTAGTTCCAGTGAAAAAACTTTTTTGTTTTCCATCGTAGCGTCACCAATCTTGGTATATATTAGTTTTATATGCTTCCACAAACTTCTGGAAAAATTTATCAAAATCGTATGACTATATCATATAGCTGCCATAGGAACTATCGGTCCAAAAACTAAATCTAGTGAGAAAAACTTCTTTGTTTTCCATCGTATCGTCATCAATCTTGGTATATATTAGTTTTGTATGCTTCCACTTATTTCTGGAAAAATTTATCAAAATCGTATGACTATATCATATAGCTGCCATAGGAACAATCGGTCCAAAAACTAAATCTAGTGAGAAAAACTTCTTTGTTTTCCATCGTAGCGTCACCAATCTTGGTATATATTAGTTAAAAATGCTTCCACTCAATTCTGGAAAAATTTATCAAAATCGGATGACTATAGCATATAGCTGCCATAGGAACGATTGGTCTAAAAACTAGTTCCAGTGAACAAAACTTTTACGTTTTCCATCGTAGCGTCACCAATCGTGGTATATATTAGTTTTATATGCTTTCACATACTTCCTGAAAAATTTATCAAAATCGTATGACTATATCATATAGCTGCCATAGGAACTATCGGTCCAAAAACTAAATCTAGTGAGAAAAACTTTTTTATTTTCCATCGTATCGTCATCAATCTTGGTATATATTAGTTAAATATGCTTCCACACAATTCTGGAAAAATTTATCAAAATCGTATGACTATATCATATAGCTGCCATAGGAACGATTGGTCTAAAAACTAGTTTTAGTGAAAAAAACTTTTTTGTTATCAATGGAAGCGTCTTTAAAAAACTGCAAGGGCCCTATATTTTTCTTTCTGAGTGTAGATATATGGTATATTCAAGTAGTTCTTAATGAGGTCTTAGCTAAATACCAACATTAATGTACTAATAATGACATATATATAGTAATTTCTTAACAAACAATTTAATTGCACACTCTATAACAATGGTGGCATCTTGTATAAATATGGTAATGGCCACACACACACACTCACCCAAAAGCCAAGGGTCGTTTATCAAAAGAGGCAAAGTTGTAGCGTCTTGTACTTACAATCAATATTGTTGACCCACTTCTTTACCAAAAAAAAAAAAAAAAAACATCTTTAAATATGTCAACTCACTAATTATACTCGAATACAAGAATGTCACTTGTTTATTTATTTATTAGCGACAAAGTCAACCTTCCTTTTTATAAACTAGCCCTGAAATTGGCAAAACAATGAACCGAATAACCATACTGTTGGCTCAACCTGATATTCATTTGCAGTTATTTTGATTTCTTGAGTTTGCCCTCTTGTTGCTTTTATTGTTATTAATATTTCATTTCCTTGGGGTGTTCCACTCAACGCGCTTTGCCAAGACGCAGGCACAATTGCGTTTTATTTTCGTATTATTATTTTTCTTCTTTTGGCGTTGTTGTTCACTTTAACATTTGTGTATACCATTTTTGGGGCCATTTTGTTATATTAAGTTATAAATTTCAAGGTCAGACATCACATGCCAGCTGCCAGTTGCCGGTTCTTGTTGTTGTTCTTTTTTAGGGGTTTGCTGTGGTTTGTGGCGGCACGCAAAGCCCAAATGTCATCTCCATCTTTACCAAACTGGGCCTTTTTTTTTGTGTATTATATATTTTTTGTGAGGAATACTTTAATGCCAACTAATTACCCGGTTAAATGACATTTGCGGGTCAGCAAATGTGTCAGCTGTGTGTCATTAGCCGCAGGGACATTCAAATAGAAAGAGAGAGAGAGAGAGAGAACATCAAATTCCACTACCTCTAAAGATGTCATTCATATCAGCCGTAAAGCCATATGAGAGTTGAGAAAATATTGCCTACTTTTTGGCGCATACCAATTTGGAACCAAGTATGTGCTGCAATACAATTTCTGTGGCTATTTATTGATTTGCCATGTTTTGGCCTTTTTTATATTTTTCTGCTATTTTCATGGCATGTCCCCCCCTCACACACTCCTTGGGCCCATTCATATGCAAATGCAGCAGGTCGTGTGGGTGGGCTGGGATAACCGCAGCAGGATCTCAGACTCAAATGGCCGACTCATTGTCTCAGAGCCAAAAGACCGAGCAAATTCAATAAAGTCCAAGTCGCAAATTTTTGCAGCATTGTCAGTTGCCAAATGGCTGGCTGGAGCTGGGGCTGGGGCTCGGGCTGGGTGTAGGTCATTCTGTCATTCATTCCCCCAGTCAGGCAGTCAGTTGGCCAATTAAACAGCACCCAAAGGGCTGGGCAGGCCAAAACCGAAAACGAGGACGCACATTAGAGCCAGGCCAAAAAAGGATTTATGCAGTGCGACACACACACAGACACACTGACTGGGTCATCACTTGGCCAGCAATTGTGTCTGCTGTGCGTGTCTGTAAGTGTCCTCCATATTTATTAGCCAAACCATAAATAAATAAACCAACTAATGCTAACAAAGTGCACTGCAAGTTTGATGAATTCCCCGGCCTAAAGTCAATTCAATCATAACTGGGTTAATTAACGATTGAGCTAATTGGCCAGGCGATTGTTCACCAAACAGTTAACAACACTGGCGGAAAAATTTGTGTGTGTTTAAGCGAGCTTTAGACCGATTATATGGATATATCATTTGATGAGTTTACATGCTGTCCTTTCTAAAACTTATTTTCTAATGACTTTGACCAAATTTAACCAAGCTATTTGAAAGCATATAATATTGATAATTGAGTTGAGTTTAGGAACATGTGGAGAACAAAAGAGTTTTCCGATTTTGTAGGTAGATTTTCCAAAAATTCAAAAACACGTATTCGAAATTATTATATTATTATATTATTATATTATTATATTATTATATTATATATTATTATATTATTATATTATTATATTATTATATTATTATATTATTATATTATTATATTATTATATTATTATATATATATATTATATTATTAATAATAAAATAATTATATATATAATATATATTATAATTATTATATTATAATAAAAAAATAAATATATATTATTATATTATTATATATTATATTATTATATTATTATATTATTTATTATTATATATTATATTATTATATATTATATTATTATATTATTATATTATTATATTATTATATTATTATATTATTATATTATTATATTATTATATTATTATATTATTATATTATTATATTATTAAATATTATTTATATTTATATTATATTATTATATTATTATATTATTTATTTTATTTATATATTATTATTTATTATTTATTATTTATTTTAATTTTTTTTTTTTTATTTTTTTTTTTTTATTTTTTTTTTTTTATTTTTTTTTTTTTTTATATTTATATAATTATTTATTTAATATATATATTTTATTAAAAAATAATATATATTATATATTATATTATTATATATATATATTATATATTATATATTATATATTATATTATTATATTATTATAAATATTATATTATTATATTATTATATTATTATATATTATATTATTAATATAATATTATATTATTATATTATTATATATTATATTATTATATTATTATATTATTATATTATTATATTATTATATTATTATATTATTATATTATTATATTATTATATTATTATATATTATATTATTATATTATTATATTATTAATTATATATATATATTATTATATTATTATATTATTAATTATTATATTATTATATTATTATATTATTATATTATTATATTATTATATTATATATTATTATATTATTATATTATTATATTATTATATTATTATATTATTATATTATTATATTATTATATTATTATATTATTATATTATTATATTATTATATTATTATATTATTATATTATTATATTATTATATTATTATATTATTATATTATTATATTATTATATTATTATATTATTATATTATTATATTATTATATTATTATATTATTATATTATTATATTATTATATTATTATATTATTATATTATTATATTATTATATTATTATATTATTATATTATTATATTATTATATTATTATATATTATGGGATTTCCATAAAGAGCTTTTAAAAGGAATTGGAATATGTAAATACAAGAAATTTTTTGTTTTTACAAATTTTTCGGCAATTTTCGGTATATTCGAAAATCTGAAAATCACGTTGCTAACATTTTGTTATGTAGAGTAGAGTTGGAGAATTTAGTTCATTTTAATGACAAAGTTTATTAGTTAAATTTTTGATAGATTGCTGACTTTCAAACTATCCCATGTGTTCAACAAATCGCTTTCGACCCCAAAAACGACCCTATTCCCATACGATTTAAGTATACTTCATTTTTCAACTATTGTTAATTTGATGAATTTTTTGAACTCATACATTTTTTGAACTAGTTAATTTGTTATTTTTTTGATAAATTATTTCATTTTTTGAACTATACAGCCATGTTCTCAATTCCACTTCCACAAAAGTTTTGTGATTTGGAGAACAAATTTGGTGCAAAAACCGGTTTGAAATCACAAAACTTTTGTGGAAGTGGAATTCAGAACATGGCTGATAGTTCATTTTTCAACTGTAGTTCAAAAAAGAACTAGTTCAAAAAGAACTAGTTCTAAAAATAACTAGTTCAAAAAATTTATTATAGTTCCAAAAAGGACCAAAGTTCATAAAATAAACTACAGTTGAAAAATGAACTATCAGCCATGTTCTGAATTCCACTTCCACAAAAGTTTTGTGATTTCAAACCGGTTTTTGCACCAAATTTGTTCTCCAAATCACAAAAGTTTTTATGAACTTTGGTCCTTTTTGGAACTATAATAAATTTTTTGAACTAGTTTATTTTTAGAACTAGTTCTTTTTTGAACTAGTTCTTTTTTGAACTAGTTCCTTTTTAAACCAGTTCTTTTTTGAGCTAGTTCTTTTTTGAACGAGTTAATTTTATGTATATCCTATTTTTCACACGGAAATTTTTTTAGCTAGTTCTTTTTTAAATTAGGTCATTTGATGAACTAGTTCATTATATTATATTAAGAAATGCTCAATAATCAAATAAAAATTGAAAAGTTAAGATTGCTATGTTTAAAAAATTCAAAATTCAAACAAGAACTAGTTCAAAAAAATGAACTACACCAATTCCCATACAATTTGAGTCGTTTTTTGTGTCGAAAGCGATTTGTAGAACACATTGGACAGTTCAAAAAATGGACTATAGTAAATGTAAAATGAATTGGTTAAAAAATTGACTAAAGTTCAAAAATGAACTAGTTCGAAAATGAATTAGTTCAAAAATGAACTAGTTCCAAAAACTAACTATAGCTTAAAATTAAACAAATTTGACTAGTTCATTTAATAAAAAATTAACTAAACACTGAGACCCAGTTCATTAGTTCATTTAAACTAGTTTACGAAAATAGAATTTTGTGGAAAGATTTTGTTCAAAATTTAAAATAATTTTACTTCACATTTGAACACTTTACAACACCAGTTAAAGCTAGTCAATAACTCTTTGGGCAATTTCATTTCTTCATTAAAACAGCAGGTGACATTGCTCAACTTCTTTCCCTCCTTTCGACATTTCATTGCTAAGTGCCGCCTTGGGCCAAACTCTTTGGGCCTAATAGATATGTACAGTGTTGTCGGCGACATTTCAATTTAAGTTGCCACGTGTCAAAGCCGCTCAACCATCCAAAGTGACACTTGAAACCCCCCCCCCACCTCCTTACCAAAAAAAAAAAAAAGGAAAAAAAAGGACAAACCGGTAACAGCCAGCAGCACCCCACTCCACTTTTTAGGTAACGACTTTAAGCGCCTTTTACTTTATGGCCGCTATGGCTGCCGCATCGATTTAAGCGAGCAACTTGGGCCACACAATGGGCTCTGATTCAAATAAAATGCCAGCAACGCTCAGCAGGTGGCAACAACAACAACAAGCGCACCCAAACACCTTTGGCCTTAATACCAGCTGACGTGGTAACAAAACGGAACAAAACTTAATTAAAAGTGCGTGCCTTTAAAGGTAATAAGAGACAAAACCATATTGCATTATTCATGCACAGGAATTATATTTGAATTTCTATTCCTATGAACTATGACAGTTTGATAGACACAGAACATTAATCACAACTCCAAACTTGCACATTTAATTGCAGCAAAAAAATAGCAGGAACGGCGCCTGAAATGCTGCTATGGCTTGGCCCCCTTTTTGGCACGGTCGCCATTTTATGCGCCTTTACTTGCAATTCCATATTTTTTCTTCATTTTCTCATATGTTTTTTTTTTCTGTAGTTTTTGTAGTGCACACTTGTCGAGTTGTTGGCGCGTTGCAATCACATATATACACACATACACACATACATATATTTAATGGCATTTAAAAAGCATATTTTTTACCTTTGATTTCTTGCTTCACTCCCCATCGTCACATTCAAGTGCGGCAAATGCGCCAGCATATTCCAGAAATATCCACCTAATTTATATATGTGTGTATATGTACACAATTATGTGTGAGTACAACGGGGCGTAAAGTGGCCAACAAGCCGTTAAATATGAGCCCCCCTCCTCGACAAATTTAAAACTCAACTCAACTAGGGGTTCGGGCCAACAAAACTAGGGACAAAAGACAGCAGCAAAACTTTCAGATTACGGATGCATTATGAGGCATAAGTATAAGGTTGTATCTACTACACAAAGTGTATGCATGATAAATGGCCAGAAAACTTGGCAGAAAACAGAAAACAATGCCAAAAGTGAAGTCAAACTGCTGTTTTTATTTTCTTTTAAATTGGTTGCGATGCTAAAGCAACTCTGACCACATAAAGTATACGCATTCATATATATATATATTATATTGATCAGAAAGATGGTTGAAAATGCCACTTTTGAGGCATCAAAAGCAAAACTGGCAGGTTGATTCTGACTGATTCTGATTCATTTTTTCAAACTATGGTTTCTTTTATGAACTATGTACTTTTGAAAGACGCTACCATTGATAACAAAAAAGTTTTTCTCACTAGAACTAGTTTTTGGATCGATCGTTTCTATGGCAGCTATATGCTATAGTCAACCGATTTTGATAAATTTTTCCAGAATTATGTGGAAGCATATAAAACTAATATATACCAAGATTGGTAACGCTACGATGGAAAACAAAAAAGTTTTTCTCTCTAGAACTAGTTTTTGGATCGACCGTTTCTATGGCAGCTATATGCTATAGTCAACCGATTTTGATAAATTTTTCCAGAATTATGTGGAAGCATATAAAACTAATATATACCAAGATTGGTAACGCTGCGATGGAAAACAAAAAAGTTTTTCTCATTAGATCTAGTTTTTAGACCGATCGTTTCTATGGCAGCTATATGCTATAGTCAACCGATTTTGATAAATTTTTCCAGAATTATGTGGAAGCATATAAAACTAATATATACCCAGATTAGTGACGATACGATGGAAAACAAAAACGTTTTTCTCTCTAGAACTAGTTTTTGGGTCGACCGTTTATATGGCAGCTATATGCTATAGTCAACCGATTTTGATAAATTTTTCCAGAATTATGTGGAAGCATATAAAACTAGTATATACCAAGATTGGTAACGCTACGATGGAAAACAAAGAAGTTTTTCTCTCTAGAACTAGTTTTTGGGTCGACCGTTTCTATGGCAGCTATATGCTATAGTCAACCGATTTTGATAAATTTTTCCAGAATTATGTGGAAGCATATAAAACTAATATATACCAAGATTGGTAACGCTGCGATGGAAAACAAAGAAGTTTTTCTCATTAGATCTAGTTTTTAGACCGATCGTTTCTATGGCAGCTATATGCTATAGTCAACCGATTTTGATAAATTTTTCCAGAATTATGTGGAAGCATATAAAACTAATATATACCAAGATTAGTGACGCTACGATGGAAAACAAAAAAGTTTTTCTCTCTAGAACTAGTTTTTGGGTCGACCGTTTCTATGGCAGCTATATGCTATAGTCAACCGATTTTGATAAATTTTTCCAGAATTATGTGGAAGCATATAAAACTAATATATTCCAAGATTGATAACGCTGCGATGGAAAACAAAAAGTTTTTCTCTAGTATAGGTACGACCGTTTCTATAGCAGCTATATGCTATAGTCAACCGATTTTGATCAATTTTTCCAGAATTATGTGGAAGCATATAAAACTAATATATACCCAGATTTGTGACGATACGATGGAAAACACAAACGTTTTTCTCACTAGAACCCGTTTGCGGACAGATCGTTCCTATGGCAGCTATATGATATAGTCATTCGATCCGGACGATTCCGACAAATGTGCAGCCTATATGTATTTAAAGACTTTTAGCAAAGATTGGTTAAGATTGCTTTAAAACTGAGGGAGAGATAGCATAGAAACAGATGAACAGACGGAAATGAGCTTAGCTCGTTATGCTGATCAAGAATATATATACTTTATAGGGTCGCAAAACATCGTGACAATTTAAAAAAACAACAAGAACTTATATTAAGTAAGTAAGACTTCTTTATCTGTAGAATCAAGCAGCAAGCACCAGACCGACTTTGTTGCTTTAATCTCGAAGGCCACGCTGCGTATGCGCAATATTTTGCACATAACGCCTCAAGGGACCCGCGTTTTGCGCATAAGTAAAATTGTGGCTTAAACTTGCTTAATGACAAGGGTCCTTAGAGTAAGCCACGGGGGCTGCTTGAACTTTTCGTTCAGTCAGACAGCCGCAGCGACGCATGCCACTTGCAACTTCCGTTTCCGGCCGCCAACGCCAATGTGGAAAAGTGCAAGAAGCCAACAAAAAAAAAAAAAGAAAAAATCAATACGAAAATGATCCGAAATTGCCGCAAATGGTTGTAGAGAGTCCACCACCGGGGTCCGTGTTCTGACATTTTCGGCTCTGGGGCTGTGGAAATTTATTGCGATTACCGCACAAAACAAGGCAAACAAGGACAAGGCGGGTAAGGGGGCGGTGGGGTGGGGTGGGGCTGGGTGCTGGAAATTAATCTAATACTCGTATACATTAAATGTTTGCCGCTTGCATTTTGGTCGTTTTCTGCCTTCTAATTAATAAAACGTAATTAGTTTTGTTGACGCCAGGTGGCGCCAGCTCAGCCCAAATGCCAAAACGGAAATGAGGCAGAAGATGGCGAGAAGCAGGTCCGTCCCCAATTCTAATTAAAATTCTCAACGATTTAATAGAATTAAAATGAGCGTAATTATTAAATAAAATGCTGATGGAAAATCAATGGCGAGGGTTGCCTTGAAAGAAAAAACGTAATTAACTCCCGTATGTATGCTACGAAAATTGTACTGGCCAAGAAACTGGGCTCCAAGCCTGTTTAGGGGCAAAAGTTATTCACAGACGAATCACTTCTAAGCAAATGGTTAAAAAAACACGAATCATATTAATAGAGAAACATAAGTCACTCATTTCATGATGCATTTATGAGGCTTACGTGACGTATACGTAATTTGTATTATTTTTTATTTCAAGCTTCGTGACGTATACGTAATTTATTATTGTTAAACTCAATTAAAAATGTAACAAAATGTTGAATTTATTTAATTACTTTGGTTTTTACAGAGGTTCATTACAGGGGCTCATTTCATGATGCTTGAATAAGGCTTACGTGACGTATACGTAATTTGTATTATTTTTTATTTCAAGCCAAAGTTAAAACTCAATTAAAAATGTAACAAAATGTTGAATTTTATTTATTACTTTGGTTTTTACTGAGCTTTAAATTTGGTAAATAATTCAAATTTTTTTTTTTTTTTGCCAATTTTGGAAACGGAAATTTCGATTTGAATTTGGTTGATTTTTATGATAAGATGCCTCAATCCTTAATGTAAATACATTTACACAATTTTATTATTTCAAAGCTGAAAGTAGATATACGCATTTTTGCTAAACAGGCTTAATTTTTTAACATTAAAAGGCTCGGGGAAAAAAAGTTTTACTCGTATTCAGTGGTTTGGAGCATAAGAATCATGTACAAGATTATTATTAATGTTTTGTAAAAGCTTGCAGCTGCATATAGTTGCCCCATTAGAAGCTAGAGTCAGAAGAAGAGCAAAAAAAAAAAGGGTAAAGGCAAAAAAATGATTTACTGAGATAAAAAATATATCATATAGACCAAATCAACACTGACATATGCCACTTGCAAGAGGAAGCAAAAGGAATTTCAGGAGTTGGAGTCATAATTATGAACACGGCATTTCTCCATTGCATGCCAAAATCAGATGTATGAAGTTCATGGTCTTCCACGTGAAGTTGTCAATATATTCATCAGAAATATTAAGTCTATTAAAGCAGCTAGAATCACCCCAATCATTGTCCCTTCTTTAAGCTGTACCTTGCCTTAATTGTTCTTTTACCGTTAGGCCAGAAATATGAAAGGCAACCCTCGTATATATTAAGTTTGTCAACCCTCTTCTTGGCTGGCTATTTTGTACACTTTTTATAGCCCCCCCCCCATAAAGGAAACAACAACAAAAAATATGATTATTTTATAGAGGGGAGTAAGTGTGGGGGGGGGGGGGAGGTATGTACTAAGTGTGTTGCGCACGCGATGCAGTTCCTTTTACCCCCTCTTCTCTTTCTCTTTTTTTTTTGTTACCATTTTGTCTCTCGTCTTTCATTTTGTATTTATTACATTTCAATATATTTGGCATGTGCTTTTTGTTCTTTCTCCGTTACTTGCAACGGGCGCCACAAAGTATGCAACGCCATTTCGTGTTAAGTGATAATTAAATGAAATTTAGCTGCGAATTTGAGAATTCACATTTGTGCCGGCAGCCGGCAAACCGGCAATCGGGAGGCCTGTACAGTGGCGGACAGTAAATTAGAATAATTTATTATGGGAAAAGTGCAAGGGTTGTTGCCTTTCAGTCTGAGTATGTTTTGTTCTAATTCTGTGCCTGTCACTGTAAATGGGAGGAGCATATGGTGGGACAAGTATGGGTAGCGTGTGGGGTGGTGGGGTTGTATGTAGTATATACAACAACAAAAAAGAGAATGTCGAAATCAGTTTAGACTTTTGATTGGATTAAACTGGGCGTGGCCTGGGCTTTGCCTTTGAATCGGTTTCCTTTTTTGTTTTTTTTTTATTTGTTTTGGTTTTGCAGTTTTGTTTACTGTTTTTAGTTTTTTTTTTTTTGGTGGAAAAAGACATTTTTCAGGTTTTTCTTTTCGCTTTTAAAATGTGAGTAAGTTATTGTTTTTATTGATTCCATTTAAAGATCGTTGAACTCACCTCTTGTCCATCAAAAAAGTGTTGAAATAAAAACAAATTATATATTGTAATAAAAATAGAAGGCTAACATGTTTTAAATACCCTTGCAGTTTTTGAAAGACGCTACCATTGATAACAAACAAGTTTTTCCCACTAGAACTAGTTTTTAGACCGATCGTTCCTATGGCAGCTATATGCTATAGTCATCCGATTTTGATAAATTTTTCCAGAATTGTGTGGAAGCATATAAAACTAACACATACCACGATTGGTGACGCTACAATGGAAAACAAAAAAGTTTTTCTCACTATAACTAGTTTTTGGACCCACCGTTTATATGGCAGCTATATGCTAAAGTCATCCGATTTTGATAAATTTTGTCGGAATTGTGTGAAAGCATATAAAACTAATATATACCACGATTGGTGACGCCACGATGGAAAACAAAAAAGTTTTTCTCACTAGAACTAGTTTTTGGACCCACCGTTTATATGGCAGCTATATGTTATAGTCATCCGATTTTGATTAATTTTTTCAGAATTGTGTGGAAGCATATAAAACTAACATATACCACAATTGGTGACGCTGCGATAGAAAACAAAAAAGTTTTTCCTACTAGAACGAATTTTTGGACCAACCGTTTATATGGCAGCTATATGCTATAGTCATCCGATCCAGCCGATTCTGACAAATGTGCAGCCTATGTGTATTTCAACACTTTTTGCAAAGTTTGGTCAAGATAGCTTTAAAACTGAGTGAGAAGATAGCATAGAAACAGACGGACATGGCTCTATCAACTCAGCTCGTCATGCTGATCAAGAATATATATACTTTATGGAGTCGGAGATGCTTTTACAAACGCGACAATTTTTTTATACCCTCTGCAAGGGTATAATTATATTTTGTTCCAAATTCTCCCGTTTCAAATCGTGGCTAACTTGACGCATTATTAGAGTGACCGTTCATGTTGCTGATAATTGCTGACTAGCACAATAACATATAAGAAAACTTCTTGTCGTGCTAGGAATATATATATAACAATAAACAAACAAATGTACAGTAGGCATATGCTTTTGAATCAGTATAAATTTTACTAGAACTAAAGCCACAATTCATTTGTCATTGGAACTATGAATTTCATTTGGTCATACCTGTTTTGGTTCTGGGATTTATTCCTTAGTCATACAAGGTTTAAGCGCGTTACTACTGGTCCAAACCAATCAACCAATGATGCATCCGGAGAAGACAAATTGTATGATGGCCCACCCACCCGTGACTGGGATTCGCTTATTGTGGAAAATGTTAAGAAATATATAATACGCACGAACATATATGCTCAAAAGCCGCCGGTTATCGAAATTCCTCTAATAGACGACAATAGCGGAATGATGATGGTGATGTCTGAGGAATTGGATAACGAAGCAGAATTTCCGCCAGAAATAGTGCATATATATATACCACTCACCAGGATAATGTGCGTGCTGCTGATCTTTATTATTCTTGCGCTTTTGGTGATGTACAAATTAAATCAGAAGCCTAAGGTGAAGGCCCCACAGGCGAAGAAGGGCGTTCAGGGTAATGGCTCGAAGGAATTACAAGCAAAGAATAGTGCGAAGTATACACAGGCAAAGAATAACAGCCCCGAAAATGGTTCAAAAGTAGCACTGCATGAGATAGGACAGGCAGAAGATCACATTCCCGTCATTGACGATTGTCAGGAATCACATAATGCAAGCCAGAACGTTAAATTTCATACGCTGGATGGCGAAGTCTGTGCTCTGGAGAGTCAGGTGGTGACCGATTCGGAGGGTGAAGATAACAACGAGTTGAATAACTGAAACACTTGTTTGAACTAATGCATGTTATAGTAGATTGTTTGAATAATTCTTGTTATAATAGACTGTGTTCCGATTAAAGGCATATGCAATATAGTTACTTATGTATTTCGTTACGCAAGTAAAATTCAATTTGAAATTGAGTTCATACGGACACAGCATTACACTCCAAGCTATCGCAAAAAAGAATATGGTGCCTTATAGTCCATTCATATTTGGGCGGACATGTCCCTTGGTTTTGGATTTGACAGCTGATTGTTGTTGACGTGTTTGGCATCTTGTATTGAGTATGGAAGAAAACGAAGCTTTCAAAACAAAACTAAGGGCTGCATCGCGCTGTATTCCAACACTGTTTTCCAACCCTGTTTTCTCTGTCAACACTGTTTTCAATACGTTTTTCAACACTGTTTTCAACACTACTTTCTTCCACTTTTTCATGTTTTTCAACACTTTTTCTAACTTTACAACTCCGTAACTTCCTACGTAATGCCCCTTTATAACCCCCAATTTACCTACTTTTTCTTTACCTATCAGCCTACAAATCACATCACAAAGCCCGCACCGCATTTAAAAACTTTTTTCCACACCATTTTAAATAGACTAATTTATCAAAACGTATTCTATATGGTGTCCTGTTCTATAAACTTTTATCCATCCCCTATATCTTTTTTCTTTCACACCATGAAATATCAATCTACTACTCCACACGCATTGAAATATCTAATTATTTAATATTACTTAATCTTTTTTGTCATGCAACTAATGTTTTCAACCCTGTTTCCAACACTGTTTTACAATGTTTTTCAACACTGTTTCTCAACACTGTTTTTCAACACTGTTTTTCAACACTGTTTTTCAACACTGTTTTTCAACAACTGTTTTTCAACACTGTTTTTCAACACTGTTTTTCAACACTGTTTTTCAACACTGTTTTTCAACACTGTTTTTCAACACTGTTTTTCAACACTGTTTTTCAACACTGTTTTTCAACACTGTTTTTCAACACTGTTTTTCAACACTGTTTTTCAACACTGTTTTTCAACACTGTTTTTCAACACTGTTTTTCAACACTGTTTTTCAACACTGTTTTTCAACACTGTTTTTCAACACTGTTTTTCAACACTGTTTTCAACACTGTTTTTCAACACTGTTTTTCAACATTGTTTTTCCCTACCCAAAATTAAAAATATATATATATTTTTTTTTCAAAGCTTTTTTCGTGTTTAGCACACGAAAATCATCTAGATTCTGCATCATCCCTTCCTTATTACATCAATATCGCCAAGTTCCTACATAACAACATCATTGCACATTCGGTTTGTCACATCATCGATGGCATCAGACTTGCCGGATGCGGCATTCCTACGCTCATCGTTCGTGTCCGTGTCCGCCTATGGCAATCAGCTGTTCGGCTAACAGTCGGGCCCCAGCTGTCGGCTTCGGCTGACAATTGTTGTTGGCCATTTTTGGTACGTTTGGTTGGCTCGACGAGCAGCGCCTGCGTCATTGGAAGCGTCGGCAATGCGATGGCAACAATGTCACATGTTTTTACCGCGAAAGAAACATCGCATGTTGCTTCCAATGTGCCACAAAAAAAAAAAAAAAACCAACAACAAAAACAACAAAAACATGGCACAACCAGAAGGCGCAATGGTGAAATGTGTTAGTGTGTTTGCGATTTGGAAAAATGTGCAAGCACGATGGTAGTCGTAGGTCCGAACAGAGCCGTAACAGAGTTCAGAGTTAGCCAAGACAGCCAGCAGTCAACCAGTCAGCCGAATCGCCCACAAATTTGTGCAACTGCCAAAAAGTTTAAATGCTTAATTAAAAAAAAAAAAAAAACACCCCCAGTTTTGCCAAGTGCGGATCGTGTGGGCAATCAATTAAAACAATTAACCCAAAATACTGGGGGCGAAGGGTCGAGTCCCGCACTCTGTCCACAGGCGACGAGCAGCAGCAGCAGCAGCTAAAAATCAATATCCGTCTAAAGTTTATGTCTTAACTTAAAGTTGCGCCTAAAAATACACTTGGGAAAATTATAAATTACTAGTAGTTTTTTGTTGTTGTGCTTTTTGCCAGATTGTGTCCGCTTTATGCTAATATTCGATAATGTCTGAGAAAACACACAAGTCCATTTTGTGCTAATCCTATAAACAAAACGCCAAAAACATTTTTCGACAAAAAAAAAACACACTTTTAAGAAGCCAAAACAAAAATTTAATAAAAAAAAACATATATAATCGCAAAATTAAATAAACTTGCTCCATCCAAATAGTGCAATGCCATGTGAAATATATGATAATAATCAATTACAACCAAATTGTTAACAAATATTTCGACAAAAAGGTGAGAAACAAATTAGAACAAATCATACGAGAGCACAATTTAAACGTTCTTGCATTTAATTTACAGTAAAATATTCGAATTATTCGAACTAATATCAATTCTTAAGGGGAACTTTGGTTCAATATCGTTTTAAAGTGGGGTTACGTACTCGAATTGAGTCTAGGAGTCTAAGTACATTCTAGTTTGAATCGTAGTTGAAATTTCAATCACAAAGCAGCTCAAGTTGAGGATTGGGTATAGAGCTGTGAATTAAAATTAACATTCCCATTACAATTACAATTTTTTTTGGGTAATTAAAAATGTAATTACCATTACAATTACATTTTTTCGTAATTAAAAGTTGCATTTCCATTACAATTACGACTTTGTGGGTAAATACAAATTTAATTACCATTACAATTACAATTTTTTGTAAATAATAATTTCATTACAATTTTTTGGTTAATAAAAAATTTAATTACCATTACAATTACAATTCTTTTGTAATTAAATGTTTCATTCCCATTAGAATTATGATTTTTTTGGGTAATTAAAAATTTAATTACCATTACAATTACCATATTTTTTGTAATTAATAATTGAATTACCATTACAATTACCATATTTTTGTAAATAATAATTTCATTAAAAATTTTTGGGTAATTAAAAATGTAATTACCATTACAATTTAAATTTTTTGTAATTAAAAATTTCATTACGATTTTTTTGGTATTGAAAATTTTTTTTTATCATTACAATTACCATATTTTTGTAATTAATAACTTCATTAAAAATTTTTGGGTAATTAAAAATGTAATTACCATTACAATTACAATTTTTTGTAATTAATAATTTCATTACGATTTTTTTGGTATTGAAAATTTTTTTTACCATTACAATTACCATATTTTTGTAATTAATAATTTCATTAAAATTTTTTGGGTAATTAAAAATGTAATTACCATTAACAATTACAATTTTTTGTAATTAATAATTTCATTACGATTTTTTTGGTATTGAAAAATTTTTTGTATCATTACAATATTCTTAATGATTGTGTCCAAAAATGTAATTACTTGGTAATTAAAAATAATTGTTGTAATTTCGGTAGCAAGTTTTAAGTACTTAAAAAAAAACTGTAAAAAAAATTGTGAAAAAAATTGTTACTTACGGAAAAGTTGTAATTGTAGTTGTAAAAGTAATTAAATTTTTAATTACACAAAAGAATCGTAAGGCTGGATCCATACTACCACGCATGTGACATGACAATCTAGTAGACCCTAAGGCTGGGCTCACACTGTTCGATGCATGAGTTCATGTTGCCTTGATTTCAATGCCAAATGACAAGCTATTCACAATGAAAACATGACAATATATAAAGTGCCTACTTGATTATCATGTCTCATGCATCAAACAGTGTGAACCCAAACTTATATTTTCTTGTTTTTGACATTCAAAACAATACAACGTGATGACTTCTCCAAGTTCGGCAGATCCATCGGAACCTAGCTGTGAGTAGGTACCATTAACAGCAAATACATACGGTTATTTGCACACAAACTAATGCTGGTTAACCTCTACTTTTTGCTAAGTTTATGTTGATGTGTGTTGTTTCCAAGTCTCTCTGTTTGGTTTCTGTTCTCAATTCTCAAGCAGATTTTCTGGCAATTACTGCCAATTTTGATAACAATAACAATTTAATGCTGCAGCGAGACTTTATGTTTGGCCAGGCGTTAATATTTTGTTGTTGTAATTGTGATTTTTAAACCTCTCTTACTCTTTAAACGAAAGAGAAGAACAATTGCTTGTATTACATCAAAAATAATAAACAAAAATATCTATTTATATTTCATATTAACCCAAAACCCATTTTGTTGGTGCAAACTGACATTGCAAGATATGCTGCTGCACATGACAGACAGCAATCAGGCATTCAAACTTCAAATCCAACGGTTGATTTGTCGCACAGCTGAGCGACACAAGCACAACACACACACACACACACTCAAACAGAGACATTCGCAGCTGTTTGAGTCTCTTGGTCTCGGATTTCGTCGTCAAGTGGGAACAGCCGGCGCCAAAAGCGGCAGTAAAATCAATATTTCACTTGCTTGGCAGCTGTTCATGCCAGGATTGGATTGTTGTTGCTGTTGTTCTGTGTTTGCAAAATCAGATGGCTGGGATGGAAGTCAGGTGGGGAGATAGACTTCCAGTCGATGTTTTACTACACACTAAAAAAGCTTGTCAAGGGTAAAAGAAGAGCTGTAAGATCTTAAAATCTTACTTTAAGTGGGAATATTGTCGAAATTTTGTCTATTTTAGAAGTTACAACAATTATTTAATTTTTGTAAATTTTTATTGGGCCAAACCTTCATTCCAGACGCCTGCAACAACAACAAGACTGAGACTCCTGCCTGTCTGTCATTATTTTTAGTGGTTTTGCGAGTGTCATAATAAAATATAATGTTTAAGAAAGAAAGAAGTAAGAAAGTCAACCTAGCCCGACTTTAATATACTCTATACCGGTTAAAATTTGTATATAACTGATAAATTTTAAGTGTGGGATAACACAAACTGTATAAAAGTGCTGCCCATCACGATTGCGGCCAGTGCTGACCACAGTTATTTTTTGTTTTGCCTATAACTCGACTGTCGTTCATCTCATCGGGAAATTATGTATGGTGGATCGATAAGTAATGATGATTAAAATATATGTCTAAAAGGTTCGAACAATCTATCTTCAAAATTGTCAAAGATATTGCATTTTTTTAAAGTGCAGGAATGACAACTTTACTATCGTTCATCCGATCGGAAAATGTTGTAAGGGGGATCAATAAATAATGTTGAATTAAATATATGTCTAAAAGGTTCGAACAATCTATCTTCAAAATTGTCAAAGATATTGCATTTTTTTAAAGTGCAGGAATGACAACTCTACTATCGTTCATCCGATCGGAAAATGATGTAAGGGGGATCAATAAATAATGTTGAATAAAATATATGTCTAAAAGGTTTGAACAATCTATCTTCAAAATTGTCGAAGATATTGCATTTTTTCCAAACTACGGAGGTGACAACTCTACTATCGTTCATCTGATCGGAAAATGATGTATGGGGGATCAATAAATAATGTTGAATGAAATATATGTCTGAAAGGTTCGAACAATCTATCTTCAAAATTGTCAAAGATATTGCATTTTTTTTAAAGTGCAGGAATGACAACTCTACTATCGTTCATCCGATCGGAAAATGATATAAGGGGGATCAATAAATAATGTTGAATGAAATATATGTCTAAAAGGTTCGAACAATCTATCTTCAAAATTGTCGAAGATATTGCCTTTTTTTCAAACTACGGAGGTGACAACTCTACTATCGTTCATCCGATCGGAAAATGATGTATGGGGGATCAATAAATAATGTTGAATGAAATATATGTCTAAAAGGTTTGAACAATCTATCTTTAAAATTGTAGAAGATATTGAGTTGTTTTCAAACTACGGGGGTGACAACTCTACTAAAGTTCATTTGATGGGAAAATGATATAAGGGGGATCAATAAATAATGTTGAACAAAATATTTGTTTAGAAGGTTCGAACAATCTATATTCAAAATTGTCGAAGATATTGCATTTTTTTTAAAGTGCAGGGGTGACAACTCTACTATCGTTCATCTGATCGGAAAATGATGTATGGGGACTCGACAAGTAATGATGATTTAAGTCTATGTCTAGAAGATTCCAACAGTCTAATTCCAAAACTGTTGAAGGTATTGCGAGAAAGGCAGGGGACCTGGCAAAAATTCAAAATAAAGATATAGGGAGTTTATGTTCCATACACTTCAAACCACTAGCGTTTACCAAGTCTGAGATCTCAGGGCTTTATCGACTTGGCTGTTGAAAATACAAATTGTACTCAATATTCTTAGCGCATTGCCCATGTTTCGGAGTTCGGCACGGAGTCGGAGTTGAGGTCCTCGGAAATGCCAAAGAGCCACATGGCTCAACTCAACGATGACTGGCAAAATATATACGAAAATCGTCGTGTGCCGGTGCCGGTGTGGAATGAAACGAATCGAGACGAAATGAAACGAATTTAGAACCGTTAACTGGAAGCCGGCCACGAGCCCTCTTCGGGGGGTGGGCTCCCAGCTGTAAGGAAAGCTTCGTTTGCGTCGCAGCGCCAGCCTGGAAAATTCCAATCCAATAAACAGCCAGCACCAGCGCCAGCACCATCAACTGACTGGACTGGAGGAGTTGCCGACTGTCGACTGCCGTCTGCTTGACGCCACCGTCGACGACGTTGCAGGCCGCTGCTGCCGCTGCCGCTTCGTGGTGCGAGTTGCTCCGGCCAAAGATTCAGTCGTCGTCGAGCTTTCAAAACGTTTGCAGCAAACGAAAAGCAAATAAATACAAATAAAAATCCAAGCAGCAGCAAGCAGAGCAAGAGAATGAGCCACTAAAAGTAAATTTTGCAGAAACAAGTTTTGGTCTTGGTCTTGGCCAGGTCTTTGATATATTTTTTTTGGTATTTTTTTTTACTTGCGGTTTCCCTCACAAATTGATTATTGCAATTTGAAGAGTGTGTGTGTGGTGTGTGTTTGATTTTTGTTTGTTCTGTGGCTTCCTGCGGTGATATCATATAACGGATGGAATTGTGTGTGTTGTCTCCTTTTGGGGTTTCCAACTCGAACAACACGTGCTGCGGATGTGTGTGTGTGTGTGTGTGTGTGTGTGACCTATTGATTCCACAACTTCCTTTGCAGTTGGAGTTGGCTTTGGGCTATGGTTTCCATTCGCTTCCGTTGCATTCCCAGTCTCAGTTGGGCATTCAATGCGGTTGCTTTGTTGCAAGTGTTTCAGTAATCCCTGTTTCTCTTCTTTTTTTTTTCTTGTGTGATCAATAAGTGGCAACCCTAGTTGATATTTTTTTAAGAATTATTCAGGGTAATTTAACTAAGTGACTTCAAATAATGACGCCAGAATTGCCATTCTTTAAAAAAAAAAAACAATATCTACTTTTACTGGGATTGTTAAATTCACGGTTTAGGGTTGCCTACCGCTGGCGAATAAGTACTCGATCGGTTTAATGGTTTATAGAGGTCTTAAACCATTGGTTCGGCTTAAAATAAGATTATAATGTTATGTTTATATGGTACGAAATCACTTTTGAACCGGAAAAACATATGACTCCGTATTTCTCACCTATTGAAATTTAAGTTTAAAGCATCTAAACTTTTTGAGATATGGTTTGGCACCACATTTATACCGTTTTTAAACAGTTAGGAACCCGTTTGGAACCGGCAAAATATATATAACTTCATAACTATTATAACCCTGGTAGTCCAACTTAATCTTTGGAAGCGTCAAAAAAGTGTTTAACCAAACTAAAACAGTTCTGTAAGAAGAAGGCATTCTTGCCTTCTAAATACTTCATGTTTATCGGTTATCGGTTTCTGAACATGATAATCTAAAAAGCTCTTGTAATATCGTCCTCTGTTCAATGTGAATAGCTTGTCATTTGGCATTGAAAACAAGACAACATGAAAACCTACTAGATTATCATGTCTCAATAAAAAGTTGATCGTCAATTGTTAACATTTAAAGAAGCTACAGCAAATTTTTATATGGAAAGTAAAGAAGAAAAAGAAAACCTAATTCAAGTTTTTATTGAAGTTTTAAGTACGAAAGACTTGAAACAATTCCAGAATTCCTGTAACAATCTTAAAAGGCTCATTTCAAATTTTGATCTTATTAGTTTCATTAGATTCGTACTCAAGACAATTCTTTCGTTTAGGATTGATTACACAAGGCAACAAAATTAAACTTTATTCAGTTTATTGGCAGTTATTCTTAAAAATCTTCAAGTGCTTAACACAAATCTGTTTGCCAAAATGCTCAATCGAGTCTGGATTATTGGTAATTTGAGCCCTTAGTGGGCAAAAGTGGCCTTTTTGATCATTTTAAGGCATGTTTTGTGGGCAACCAATAGGACTATTTTGAATCTTCTTAATTGTAACGTAAAGTACTATTCATTAGCTTTAAAATAAATTATCCCAAATAATTTTGTGATTTTTTTAAACGAAGATATACCATGTGTTAGAATTTACAAAATGAATGACTTAATTTTTGCTGCCTAAAAGTATGCTAAGCTAAAAGCAGTTCATCACCTAGTAACTTTTTTATTAAATTATAATGAAAGTTCTCAACAACAACCATTGCCTACTTGTGGGCGTGGGGAACATATGGTCGGTCCGAATACCTGTATTCAAAATGGTATATCTTTGTTGAAAAAAATCGCAGAAATGTTTGGGATGATTTATTTTAAAGCTAAAGAATATATCTTTCTCAATAATGGAAAGGGAGTGAAAACAAAAGTATAGGGTTGCCCACAAAACATGCCTTAAAATGTTCAAAAAAGGCACTTTTACCGATTGACAATAATCCTGACGTGATCATTGCTCAAACATCCAAATAGAAGTTCTAGTGAGAAAAACTTTTTTGTTTTCCATCGCAGCGTCACCAATCGTGGTTTATATTAGTTTCATATGCTTCACACAATTCTGGAAATGTATCAAAATCGGATGACTATAGCATATAGCTGCCATATAAACGGTCGGTCCAAAAACTAGTTATAGTGAGAAAAACTTTTTTGTTAACATGATGTTAGCCTTCTATTTTTGTCCATCAAATTTAAACTAGTGCTGGGAAATTATGGCACATCCATCATATAGCCCCCCGACCTTGCACCTTTCGATCTTTTTCAAATTCTTTGAATGGTAATTTAAAGCAAATATTTTTGCTTTTTATATAATCTAATACGCGATTATTAAAAATTATATACCATATAAATTTTAACCTAGCTTTACACCATTTAAAGTTTCTTACACCCCAGCAAGCAATTTGAGCGTTTTCTGACTCTTTTCTGACACTTTTTTATGAGTATTCACAGTCATATAGTGTCCAAAAAAGAATCCGGAAAGAGCGTTTTTTTTCTATGAAAACGGTCGCACATAATGTGAAAGATTTCTGAGTCCAATCTGACTCTGATCTAAGTGCTTTCACCCTCCCAATAAAGCATTGAAAACCCTCAGAAAAGACACATAAAAGTTGATTTTTTAGGCACTTGAATCGCCTCATGAAAGGTTCTTATTTTTTTTAAGCGCCGTTTTTACTCCGAATATGCTCAAACATAAGAGCTTTTTATGAGCCCGTGCTTAGAAAACACTAAATGTGCTCCGAAAACGCTCCAATCTATGTGTTTACTCCAAAAACGCTCTGAAGCTCGGCTCTTTTCAGACACATAGTTTTGAGCGCTCCTAACTTTGCTTGCTGGGACGATTCTTATCAGAAAAAACAAGAAACAAAATTTTTTCTCCAAAAATGTTTGAATTGGATTTAAAAAAAACATGAACAAATTAGAGCTGCAAACCGGTTTTGAAACCGAACCGGTTCGAACCCGGAATTCTGACTTTTTTTTACTCTGAACCGAACCTCTTGTGAGAAAAATAGTTGAACCTGAACCTGTTCCGAAACAAAACTTTCGGTTCGGTTATGTTTTGTCTGATAAAATAAAAAGAATAGACCAAAAATTACTCGAAGAAATTATTTTGGGAAATTTAATTTTAAAATAAATTTACTCGTTACAAAAATTCAGAATTTTTGAAAATAATTTTCAAATTTTTTAAAAATTAAATTCCTTTCTTTCAAAATTTAGTAAAACTTCGCACCAAAACCTTAACACAGAAACATTGTTTAATTTTGGTTCAAGCCTGCGAACCGGAGAATAGAAGGAAAAATCGAATAACTTCAATGGGGGGGTTTTTTTTTTAGCTGTAAACTATAAATGATGTTATATCTATCATATATACCTTTAGATTATCATTTTGTTTAGATCCCTTCAAAATTCTTTCAATAAGAAAAAAATTTATTTTTTCCAATTTTTTTTCCTAAAAAAATTTTTTTTTTTCCAATTTTTTTTCTTGTAGCATTCAAACTACTAAACTGACGGGAAACTAAGCATTATAATTGAAAATTTCATACCCTTTAAAAATAAAAAGTAGCTAAAAAAAAAAAAAAAAAAATTCTTTCTCATTGATTTTCTAGATCTCATGAAATATTAATAATAACTATAAGGGGTTTTTGGGTAGTGTTGTCACATCCATCATATAGCCCCGACCTTGCATCTTTAGCCTTATCAGTTGTTTCGATCTCTTAAAAAATTCTTTAAATGGTCAAACATACGTTTCTGAGTTGGCTATCAAAAGTTTTCACGAGATTAGATTGCTGCAGCTGCCCAAAAGATGGTCAAAGGTGGCCACAATACACAATCGATTAATTCTTTATATAATAAAATCTTCGTTTAATCCGCTTCTTTATTTTCACCCACAAGAGAGGCAACGATAGTGGAGTCATTTTGTCTGGAACCAGATCAAAATGTTCATATTTTCAAATTTCTTTCAGGTTTTGAATTGAAAATAGGGTTGAACTGATTGTTCTTAGGCTGGGCATGAGACATGATAAACAGTAGACCCTTAAGTTGTCATGTTTTCATTGTGAATAGCTTGTCATTTGGCATTGAAAACAAGACAACATAAAGGTAGCCTAATGAATGAATTTCTTGCATGTGTTTTTTTAATACGTAAGTTATTGAAATTTAAGTAATTTATAATTTATTCATTTTTCAGTCAGTTGGAATAGTCCTGTGAATGGGTCAGCTTTCCAAAGAATTGTACCCATATCTCTTTGTTTTTTGAGTTCCGTAAAATTTTCTAAATTTTTGTTGTACACCCTCAAGGGTTCCCCAAATCCAACTCCATCTCTCAAATACTATATTCTTGATCAATTTTGAACTTATTCAAAGCACTGACCCTGCAACTTGTGCAGCATCTGGAATCAGCTGCATTCGGGCTGCATCCCAAAAATAGCAGAAAACTCATCAATCATTTTTACACACAGCCGGTCGAAAAAGGCGTGGCCAAGACCCCCAAAACAAATGCAAAAAAAAAAAAAATAAATAAATTTGTACACAGCCAAAGGCAGGCCCTATTTATGCCGGATAAATGCATGCCGGCAAAAAAAAATTGTGGTGAATCATCGAGCAAACGTTGGCATAGCGCAACCCCCAGGCACGCGACCAAGTCCAAAACTGAAAAGGGGGAACTACATTTGAAGGATTACAAAAGCGGGGCGAGAGAAATATCAAAAGGAGTTTTTATAGTTCTCACATGCAACGGAGCTGATGACGTTGCCGTCGCCGTCGCCTTCGACGACATCGTTGTCGTTGTCGTCGTCGTGGTTGTCGTTGCCATGGAGCGATGACGACATCTTTTTGGGGCGTGTGTGTTGGTTTTGGTGTATGCATGTGTATGTTTGGTCTATTTCAACAACACGGCCAAAGTTCAATGCATTTTCCGCACAGAGCCTGTCTATGGCCTGTCTTTTTATAGCCCAGCTCCTACTCGCCTGGGATGGCCTGAGTGACTCTGGCTCGTCTGGTCTGATGGCAGTACTGGGACTGGGACTGGGACTGGGCTGGGCTAGGTAGCGAATAAACGCGTGTAAAATATGATATGCAGCGACACTTTCAACTGGTAGAAGAAAGGAAGAACGAATAATTAACCTATATGTAAAATTGAAACGAATTTGCTGATCAAAACTAATAAATTTTTGAATGGAGAATTGAGCGTACAAACGCAGGATTAAACAATTGTCCTGTTTGCCGGAAAATTCTTCATGCAAAAATATATTTTTCATCCGATTGCTTTCAAACTCGGTTTGTGAGGATAGGAATGATGAGATTTTCCAATGTTGGAAAATCCGCCGAAATGGAATGCGGAAAATTCTATATGGAAAAAAGCATCCGATTGGCTTTCAACTCGGTTGTAGGATAGTATGAAAAATAGTTAGGATGTGTTTTCGATGGTAGAAATCACCCCAGAAAATTCGTGGAAAATTCTTCTTAAAAATATATTTTTTATCCGATTGCTTTCAAACTCGGTATGTGAGGATAGTATGCAAAATAATTGGTCATGAGATTTTCCAATGTTGGAAAATCCACCCGAAAAGTCGGAAAATTCTATATGGAAAAAAGCATCCGATTGGCTTCAAACTCGGTTTGTAAGGATAGTATGAAAAATAGTTAGGAATGTGATTTTTCGATGGTAGAAAATCCACCCACAAGGAAAATTCGTGGAAAATTCTTCATGAAAAAATATATTTTTTATCCGATTGACTTCAAACTCAGTTTGTTGGGATAGTATGCAAAATAATTACACATGAGATTTTCCAATGTTGGAAAATCCGCCCGAAAAGTCGGAAAATGCCCGGAAAATTCTATATGGAAAAAAGCATCCGATTGGTTTCCAACTCGGTTTGTAAGGATAGTATGAAAATATTAGGAATGTGATTTTCGATGTAGAAAATCCACCCCAGGAAATTCGTGGAAATTCTTTATGAAAAATACCGATGCCAAACTCGGTTGGAGGAAGTACAGGATTTTCCATGTTGAAAATCCCGAAAAGTCGGAGGAAAATTCTATATGGAAAAAGCATCCGATTGGCTTCAAACTCGGTTTGTAAGGATAGTATGAAAAATAGTTAGGAATGTGATTTTTCGATGGTAGAAAATCCACCCACAAGGAAAATTCGTGGAAAATTCTTCATGAAAAAATATATTTTTCATCCGATTGCTTTCAAACTCGGTTTGTGAGGATAGTACGCAAAATAATTGGTCATGAGATTTTCCAATGTGGGAAAATCCGCCCGAAAAGTCGGAAAATGCCCGGAAAATTCTATATGGAAAAAAGCATTCGATTGGTTTCCAACTCGGTTTGTAAGGATAGTATGAAAAATAGTTAGGAATGTGATTTTTCGATGGTAGAAAATCCACCCACAAGGAAAATTCGTGGAAAATTTTTTATTAAAAAATGTAGTTTTTATCCGATTGACTTCAAACTCGGTTTGTTGGGATAGTATGCAAAATAATTACACATGAGATATTCCAATGTTGAAAAATCCGCCCGAAAAGTCGGAAAATGCAAGGAAAATTGTATATGGATAACACTATTTTTCATTTGATTTACTTCAAACTCTGCTTGTAATTATAGAGTGCAAAATAATTAGACATGCGATTTTCTGATGTTGGAAAGTTGGCCCGAAAGGTCGGAAAATTCTATATGAAATAAACTATTTTCATCCGATTGACTTCAAACTCGGTTTGTAAACTAGACATTTGATTTCTTGGTGATGGAATTTCCGCTCACAGGCAAGGATAATGATGGACGTGTTTGGGTTCAGTGACAATAGTTATTTGTGAGCTGATCTGAATAAAATTCTTTTTGTAAGCTCTAGGGTCAGAATAAATGGAAACACAAAAGGTTTTTTTTATATTTCGGGAAATTCACTGCAAAGGTCGGAATATGGGTGCGGGGGTGGGTTATATTTTAGCCAATCTATATTAAAATTGCTTTGAAAGCTCTAGGGGATAATTAAATTGGATAAAGTTTTTAACTTTGGCAATCGCATCCTCAAGGTCGGATAATGGGTGGTGGGGGTTCCAGGCTTTGTACGCTCAATGGGCCTAATAGGTGGAAAATAATTTTCGCATTTCTCAAGGTCGAAAAATGGGGGGCGGGGTGGGTTTTTTTGCTAAGCGTTTTTTTTTCTTTCAGATCTAATTGAAATTTGGTATAAACAAACAAAACAAAATTTTGTAATTTTTTAAAACTTACCAAACATGTGGAAAAATGGGGAGTGGTTGATTTTGTTGTTAAGCTCTGGAAAAGAAAAATATAAAAAAATATTTTAGAATAAATCCGATTTTGATATCTTTTTGGCGGCGAAGCGCGCCGGGTTATATGCTAGTATATATTTATACCAATTAAAAGATTAAAAAAAAAAAAAAATAAATTCTAGGATTTGATTGATTTTCTCATATTTAAAATAAAATTCCTTCCTATCTTTTCAGCGGTTATAGTATATATATATTTATATCCAATTGAAAGATTAAAAAAAAAAAAAAAATTTCTAGGATTTGATTGATTTTCTCATATTTAAAATAAAATTCCTTCCTAATCTTTTCGGCGAAGCCGCGGTTATATGCTAATATATATATTTATATCCAATTAAAAAAAAAAAAAAAAAAAAAAAAATTTCTAGGATTTGATTGATTTTCTCATATTTAAAATAAAAATTCCTTCCTAATCTTTTGGCGGCCAGGTTATATGCTAGTATATATATATTTATATCCAATTAAAAAGATTAAAAAAAAAAAAAAAAAAAAAATAGTTCTAGGATTTGATTGATTTTCTCATATTTAAAATAAAAATTCCTTCTTAATAACTAATAATTTGTTTACCTCTGTTCAACTCTCCCCTTTACAGAACTGTTGCCAAGCAAACGTCAAAGAAAGTTAAAACCAAAAAAAAAAATATATATATACAACAACAAAAACTCACAAGAAACATTTCCAAAAAAAACAAAAACAAAAAAAATCATAACGAGACACAACTCATTAAAAAAAAAAATTAATAACAAATTAAACGAATTTTCATGTTTAAAACACCAAAACCAAAAGACAATTATTATTAAATTAATTAAAGAAAACCAAAAAAAAACATTGCTACAAGTAAAAGCTAGTCCAAATCTACAGTAAAAAAAACCAAAAAACACAATATATTTAATTACTAATATTTAAACAAAAGAACACGCCAATTGCCGCAAAATTTACTCCAAACTGAAAAAAAAAAACCAAACGTAATTTTCATTAACACAGCTTCACAGTGTGCACAATAAGAAAAAAACAAAAACAAATCAAAGAAAGAAAAACCATAAAACAATTATTAAAAAATATTTAAGAAAAAAAAAAAATTCAATTAAGCAAACATTTTTTGAGAGACAAAACACAAACAGCAAACAAAAGTACAACAACAACAACAGCAGCAGCAGCAGCCAGTGTGAAGTGAAGCGGCAAGATTGCAACTTGCCACACCCACACGCCAACCCAACCCCCCTCAAGCCCCCTGCGACCGCCCACTGTTTAAAGACTGAGCGTTGAACGTTTTACCGCAAAATTTCCAAGAAAATTTGCGTGTGCTAAAAAAAAAACGCAGCGCAGTGCCAGACAGAGAGAGAGAGAGAGAGAGAGAGAGAGTGAGTGTTTAGGCTGAGTTTTCAAAACTCCGCAAATAAGCGCCAAAGTTTAACTCAGTTTCAACAAAGTAATACCCAAAACCCGTGACTGTGACTGTGATGGGAGATCAGCCAAAAGCAACGGCAACTACAACTGGCGCTGGGGCAGCAACTGAGGGCGATACGGCCACCACCACCACCATGGCAGCCAATCAGGATGCTGCCGGCGGTCCACCACCGCCTGAACAGGTGGCGCCCGCTGAATTAGATGCTGGCGATGATGCGGCCACCGATGCTGGGGCCAGCTCATTGCCACCATCGGAAATTGGCGGTCGTGCTCCGCTGGATACGGCCTGTTCGGATGGCGGTGGTGCCTCCAGCATGGCTGGCGGCATGGTTGGTCCGCCCAGTCCTCTAACCGGCTGCTATCTGCTCATCATATTGGGTGAGCCGCACTCCGAGGAGCACAAGGACAACATTTTGCAGCATCTGCTGAAGGGTGAGTGTAGCTATACTTAATAAAAAAATAAACATCAAACGGCATCACGTACAAAAGTTGCCAAACTAATTTGGCTAAGCCAGAGATGAAAGGAGCCGCCGACTCATCGTAGAAAGTCTTCTGCATATATGCAAATGAAGCTAGTAGCTACGCCTCAGCAATTGGCGTCGCGTGCCCAGCCAACTCAATTCAATCCAATCCAATCCAAACCAATTCCAATCCAATCCAATCATGCCCAATTCCAATTCCACCCACCCGAACACAACATCTTCTGCACATTTTCACACTTTGCTGGTCCGTCCAATTAGCTGACCGTCGGCGGCGGCGGCTAGTGGTTAGTCATAGTCCATGACCATGGACTCACTATTGCTCGTTTTCACTTGGCCATGTGCTGCTGCTCTGACACACTTTAAATACAGCAATTACCATGTGCTCAGAGTTCCAATAGAGGATGTTCTGGTCAAATCTATCTTTGACTTGAACAAATGAAATTAATTCAAACTAAAACGAAATTCGATTGTTCCTATGACAGCTATATGCTATAGTCAACCGATTTTGATAAATTTTTCCAGAATTATGTAGAAGCATATAAAACTAATATTTACCACGATTTATGACGCTACGATGAAAAACAAAAAAGTTTTTCCCACTAGAACTAGTTTTTGGACCGATCGTATATGGCGCTATATGTATAGTCAACCGATTTTGATAAATTTTGTCAGGTGGGCATAGAAAAATTTACACGATTGTACGCTACGATGGAAAACAAAAATGTTTTTCATACAAGAACTAGTTTTGGACCGATCGTTAGACTTTGTATGTCTTCGATTTGATCAATTTTCCGCAATAAAACTATATATAGTGGGTGACGCTTCTGGATAACAAAAAGTTTTTCTCACTGAACTGTTTTGAACCGCGTTTATATGACATATGCTATAGTCATCGGATTTTCATAAATTTTCCCAGAATTATGTGGAAGCATATAAAACTAATATTTACCACGATTTATGACGCTAGGATGGAAAACAAAAAAGTTTTTCCCACTAGAACCAGTTTTTTGACCGATCGTTTATATGGCAGCTATATGATATAGTCAACCGATTATGATCAATTTTCCCAAAATGATGTGGAAACATTTTAAACTAATATATACCACGTTTGGTGATGCTACAATGGAAAACAAAAAAGTTTTTCTCACTAGAACTAGTTTTTGGACCAATCGTTCCTATGGCAGCTATATGCTATAGTAATCCGATTTTGATAAAATTTTCCAGAATTATGTGGAAGCATATAAAACTAATATTTACCACGATTTATGACGCTACGATGGAAAACAAAAAAGTTTTTCCCACTAGAACTAGTTTTTGGACCGATCGTTCCTATGGCAGCTATAAGATATAGTCATCCGATTTTGATAAAATTTTCCAGAATTATGTGGAAACATATAAAACTAATATATACCAAGATTGGTAACGCTACGATGAAAAACAAAAAAGTTTTTCTCACTAGAACCAGTTTTTGGACCGATCGTTCTATGGCAGCTATAAGATATAGTCAACCGATTATGATCAATTTTTCGAAAATTATGTAGACGCATATAAAACTATTATAATCCACGATTGGTGACGCTGCAGTTGAAAACAAAAAAGTTTTTCCCACTAGAACCAGTTTTTGGACCGATCGTTCCTATGGCAGCTATATGATATAGTCATCCGATTTTGATAAATGTTAACAGAATTATGTGGAAGCATATAAAACTAATATATAACATGATGGGTGACGCTACGATGGAAAACAAAAAAGTTTTTCCCACTAGAACCAGTTTTTGGACCGATCGTTTATATGGCAGCTATAAGATATAGTCATCCGATTTTGATTAATTTTTCCATAATTATGTGGAAGCATAAAAAACTAATATATATCAAGATTGGTGACGCTACGATGGAAAACAAAAAAGTTTTTCCCACTAGAACCAGTTTTTGGACCGATCGTTTATATGGCAGCTATAAGATATAGTCATCCGATTTTGATTAATTTTTCCATAATTATGTGGAAGCATAAAAAACTAATATATATCAAGATTGGTGACGCTACGATGGAAAACAAAAAAGTTTTTCCCACTAGAACTAGTTTTTGGACCGATCGTTCTATGGCAGCTATACGCTATAGTCAACCGATTATGATCAATTTTTCAAGAATTATGTAGACGCATATAAAACTATTATAATCCACGATTGGTGACGCTGCAGTTGAAAACAAAAAAGTTTTTCTCACTAGAACTGTTTTTTGGACCGATCGTTTATATGGCAGCTATAAGATATAGTCAACCGATTTTGATCAATTTTTTCAGAATTATGTGGCAACATATAAAACTAATATATACCACAATTGGTGACGCTACGATGGAGAACTAAAAAGTTTTTCTCACTAGAACCAGTTTTTGGACCAATCGTTCCTATGACAGCTATATGCTATAGTCATCCGATCCGGCCGATTCCGACGAATGTGCAGCCTATGTGTATTTAAAGACTTTTTGCAAAATTTGGTCAATATAGCATGAAAACTGAGGGAGGAGATAGCATAGAAACTGATGGACATGGCTATATCGACTCAGCTCGTCATGCTGATCAAGAATATATATAGTTTATGGGGTCGGAGATGCTTCCTTCAATGCGTTACAAACATTGTGACAACAACTCATATTTGACCTCCAACCTTCTCTGGCATAACAATTTATGCGCAACCATGGCTTAAAGCATCTCCACTATTTGTGCTAAGAATTAACTTTAACGCCCAGTCGCATTGCAATGCATAAGGAAGCAGCAACCAAGCAAACAGAGCAGCTCGTATTACAAAATGTTCCGAGTTATGTCTTGGGGTTATAAAAGGCAACTCATATTCCTAATTATCACTAATTGATTTTGGTATCTAAAATCAATTAAATTTGCTTTCAACTATTTGTGTTGAACTATCGATTGGGTTACGCATATTTCTAATCAAATTAGTGGCGGCAAGCATTGCCGTCTAGAGGTGCATATCCTGTGTGCACTTTGCCGCAATTCAATTCGAATACCGCTTGTAATTCGATTTAAGTAAATTGTGCATGAAAGTGGGCCCGGACCCGGCATTTAATTAAAATTGCAGCAGCAGGCGCAGCACCAACAGTCGCGTCTTGTTTGCTTTTAATTGTATTAATTATTTTCATGTTGATTGCATTAAGCAGAAAAGGGCAATTGGGTCAAACGGCAGAGAGAGAGAGAGAGAGAGATCCCGGCTGCAGGACATTTTTAAAGTGGATGCAAGATTATGAACAAATATTTGATTTATGCAGGCGTCAGACCAGACAGTCAATTGGGCGTGGCATAATTGCTGGACACGTTCACGGACCGCGCCCAAAAAAACTACGCCGGAAATTACAAAACTTGTCCGTGCGGCCAACAATTAGAAGAAGAGGAAAAAAACGCTGCAGGTAAACGAAGCAAAAACAGAAATTGAATGTTTGCCCAGTGCCAGTGTTTACACTAAGCAAACAAGTCGCTTGAAGAGCCAGGTTCAGGATGCCCACAGGGGTAGGCGGGGAGGGGGTTGAATGAGGCAGATTTTTAATTGATTTTGTGACACGGTTCAAAAAGTCGCGTCATCCAACAAAGCAACAAAACAACAAGGATACAAAAGAAGAAAAAAAAAACGCTGACTGGGCCGATCTTTTGAAAGATTGGAAAATGTGTCGAGTTGGTGGAAATGTGCCTAAACAGTTGCCTTTCAAGGGATTTTATCTTAATGCTGTTTAATATACTTTAAGAGGGCCAGAAACGTTTTCTTTCATCAAAGTTTGAAACAGGAACGGTAACATTTATAACTTATTGTAAGACTTCAAATGACAGTTATTAAGGACTTTTACTTGTTATATATACAGGAATAACAATTTTTAAAGACTTTTATTTGATAACTCAGAAAAGAAGAGTTATCGAAAGACTTTTATTATTTAAGTCAGTTAATAAAACTCAGTCAGTGACTTATATTTTTAAATCACAATAAAAAAAGTCTTTTTAAAGAGTTATCGAAAGACTTTTTATTATTTAAGTCAGTTAATAAAACTCAGTCAGTGACTTATATTTTTAAATCACAATAAAAAGTCTTTTTAAAGAGTTATCGAAAGACTTTTATTATTTAACTCAGTTAATAAAACTCAGTCAGTGACTTATATTTTTTAAATCACAATTAAAAAAGTCTTTTTAAAGAGTTATCGAAAGACTTTTATTATTTAAGTCAGTTAATAAAACTCAGTCAGTGACTTATATTTTTTAAATCACAATAAAAAAGTCTTTTTAAAGAGTTATCGAAAGACTTTTTATTATTTAACTCAGTTAATAAAACTCAGTCAGTGACTTATATTTTTAAATCACAATTAAAAAAGTCTTTTTAAAGAGTTATCGAAAGACTTTTATTATTTAAGTCAGTTAATAAAACTCAGTCAGTGACTTATATTTTTAAATCACAATAAAAAAGTCTTTTTAAAGAGTTATCGAAAGACTTTTATTATTTAACTCAGTTAATAAAACTCAGTCAGTGACTTATATTTTTAAATCACAATAAAAAAAGTATTTTTTAAAGAGTTATCGAAAGACTTTTATTATTTAAGTCAGTTAATAAAACTCTATTTTTAAATCACAATTTAAAAAGTCTTTTTTATTTATTTATGAATCATTTGAGCAGAGAGCAAACCGCTGAAGCTATAATAAATTGAAAGACTTTTTCTAAAAAATAAAAGTCTTTCGATATTTTCCTAGTTTAAATATCATTTTCAAAGCTTAATCTGACGGTAAAATAATTTTTTCAACGCGAGGACAAAGCTCCACTTTTACAAAGTGTCCGCCTGCCACTTCATTTCCACTTTACTTCACCTCTACATTTCTACCCGGCACTTAATTTATGACAATTACGTGGCTCAATTGCAGCGTCCCGTCGCTTTTGGCTTTTATGAGCCTAATTTAAGGCGCGGAGTTCTTGATGGTCTCGGTCTCATTTGTTTTTAATTAACTTAAAAACAAATCAATATAAAAAGCAACATTCAAGGTCAGTCACATAACATTATTATGACAATCTGCAATGGGCGTGGCCACTGTCATAAGTAGCACAAAAAAATGTGTAAAACGACAAAAATCGATCAAATAAAATAGAAAAAAAAGTGACACGAAAGAACGGTGGAGGGAGGACAGGGGAATGATGCGTGACGTGCTTCGATTTTCTAGCTATTTTTAGCCAGACAGTTGAGGGAAAGGCCTGGTTGATTGCGTGATAATGTGTACCAGATATGACAGCTGGACAGTATGTGCCAGGCAGGACATCTGTCCCTCTGGGGACACACACTGCTGCCGCAGTCCCCGTTGCAGCAACTCGCCATGTCATCGGGCTCTATCTACGTGACTGCCACCAAGAAGTTGTGCCTCCTTTGTCCCACATCATTGGCTCCTTTGACAATGGCAATGATGTGATTTCAAGTTGCAGGAAAGCTGCTTAGCTCTCTGCTTACTACCGGGTAAAAGCAACGCATTTAAAGGGCTTACTCTTTCACTTTATTGGTATTCCCAGGAAAGTGAGAATAGAGTGTACATTCAGCTCACTCGAAGTTGTACTTGATTTTTTTAAGCTTTTTGTTGTCACATTCTGAGAGAGAGATCAAAACATATTGTTTATAGTCGCTTCCTTCCACTCGTCCCACAAAGATTTAAAAATATATACGGAAAAGTAGAATAACGTTTAAACTCCCGATTCCAAATAATTTACAAGTGAATCGAACGAGTTCAGAGCTCCTTCCTCCAACATTTCATTGGTCCTTCGAGCCGGATATTATAAAAGAATCCATCCCCCAACATTTCATTGCTTCTTCAAGCCGAAGATTATGAAAGAATGCATCCCCCAACATTTCATTGGACCTTCGAGCCGGATATTATGAAAGAATCCATTAATGGTCCTTCGAGCCGGATATTCTTTAAGTTATCCTAAGTCGTATACCAACAAAGATACGGCACAGAAAGCTATGCTCACAAATACATACACTTACTTGACAATCACAAAACATTAAATTCACTTCTGGAAGAAGTTTTTGTTAAATTAAAAAATGGCGAATCTTTGAGGTTCCTTTATTGAACTAAGCTTTAAATCTTGCCAGTTTAAGCCATTTCAAACGTTAGAACGTTATTTTTTTTCTGCCCTTATGGTTAATATTTCTAGTTTAGAGCGGAATTTCTTTCATTAAGTTTCTGGTTTCAGTGTGCTGGCTGGTTTGGTGGTTGCTGTAACCATCAGGTGGAAAGCAGCTTGCGTCATCAATTAGCCCACACACACACACACACACAACCTCATGAAAACACACATTAAAAATGCTTTTATTGCAAATTAATTGCTTTGAAGTGCATAGGAGGCCACAACGCACACACACACACACCTAAATTCCAACCCTCGCATTTACATAGCTTCCACATGTAGATCATGTGACGCGCCTGTGGTCATCCCTCCTTACACCTTGGGTCAAGCTCGCTCTCTCTCTCATGTTACATTTTAATTAGTTTTTTAAGTCATGATGATGGAATAACAATGGAAAAATGCGTAAAGGGGATTTCGACAGGATGTGTGTGTGTGTTTAATAACAAATTAAAATGGTTGTCAGTTGTGCATCTGCTGCCAAGAAAAGTTATGAATTTTGCCCAAAATGATTGGAAATACCATACAAATTGTTTTCACATATTTTCTGCGCACGCTTCAAATTGCAAGAATTTATCTATTTCTATGCAGAACAATGTGATAGAAAATGCAGCAGCTATTATTCAAATATAACGCTTATGGTAATAAAAAATGACGTGTCAATATGCTATTCAAAGTAGTTTTACAAAGATATGCATTTTATGCATAACATAATATGTTGTGGATGCTTATTCAAGAATGTATATTGAAAGCAGACACGCTTAAGTTGGTAGGTAAACATATCAACAATATGAAACGTCAATACAAAATATTTTGGCGAAATTCACCTCTCCCAACATATTATTGGTCTTTCGAGCCGGATATTCCGGAAGAGTGCACCCCTCCCACCATTTCATTGGTCCTTCGAGCCGGATATTTTGTCGGAATTCACCTCACCCTGCTTTGAGACGGATATTTTAGCGGAATTCACCTCTCCCAATATTTTTGTTTGTGCTTTGAGCCGGATATTCTGGAAGAATGTACCCCTTCTAACATTTAATTGGACCTTCGAGCCGGATATTCCGGAAGAATGCAACCCTCCCAACATTTAATTGGTCCTTCGAGCCGGATATTCCGGAAGACAGCACCCCTCCCACCATTTCATTGGTCCTTCGAGCCGGATATTTTGACGGAATTCACCTCTCCCTGCTTTAAGACGAATATTTTGGCGAAACTCACCTCTCACAACATTTAGTTGGTCTTTCGAGCCAGATATTCCGAAAGAGTGCACCCCTCCCACCATTTCATTGGTCCTTCGAGCCGTATATTTTGACGGAACTCACCTCTCCCTGCTTTGAGCCGTATATTTTGGCGGAATTCACCTCTCCCAATATTTTTTTGGTGCTTTGAGCTGGATATTCTGGAAGAATGCACTCCTCCCAACATTTAAATGGTCCTTCGAGTCGGATATTCCGAAAGAGTGCACCCCTCCCACCATTTCATTGGTCCTTCGAGCCGGATATTTTGGCGACTCACCTCTCCCTGCTTTGAGACGGATATTTTGGCGGAATTCACCTCTCCCAACATTAAATTGGTCCTTCGAGCCGGATATTCCGGAAGAATACACCCCTCCCACTATTTCATTGGTCCTATGAGCCGGATATTTTGGCGGAATTCACCTCGCCCTGCTTTGAGCCGGATATTTTGGCGGAATTCACCTGTCCCAATATTTTTTTTGGTGCTTTGAGCCGGATATTCTGGAAGAATGCACCCCTCCGAACATTAAATTGGTCCTTCGAGCCGGATATTCTGTTAAAATGCACCTCTCTCAATATTTTATTGGTCCTTCGAGCCGGATATTCTGAAAGAATTCACCCCTGCCAACATTTCAGTGGTCCTTCGAGCCGGACATTCTGTTAAAATCCAACCCTCTGAATATTTTATTGGTCCTTCGAGCCGGATATTCTGGATATAAAACTCTTGCCCAGTCGTAAAAATATCCCCAAACAATATTCGATTTTCTTTTTCTTAAGCTATAATAAATATTTCCCTTTAATTATTCCTATTCATATTACACGCTTGGCACTCATTTCGCGCACAGGTAAAACGAACACGTTTACCCAACTTCCCTTCCCTCTCACTTCACTACCTATGCCTACTCGCACCACAAAATTGTTGGCCATAAAAATTGCTTATCTCGTTACATTTAAACTGAAATACAATTCGACTAATGCAATTGGCATACGTGTAGCGCGCGCACACACATCGTATTGCTTTACGTGCCGTGCACATCGATGCGAAGGAGTTGAGTCGCCGCCTATTACTTTTTTCTTCTTTTTGATTAACGCTGCAAAATGGTTTTATGAGTCGAAAAGCCTCACTTCAATTTGGCTTAGCCGCAGAACTGCCAACTGCTGCATATTTGACGCTGCCTGGGCCTCGTAAAAGTCATGGAAATTAATTGCCAATCCTGGGGGCTTTTTTTTTTTCGCTGAGCTCTACATAAATTAATGTGCCGCCATTTTGAACTGAACTGAACTGAACTGGCTGGTTGGCTGGCTGGCTGGCTTAGTTGCCTATTTGACTTGTCTTTTCAAATATGCAAATATTCGCCTCAACAAAGTCGGTCAAACGGAAGCTTCTTTACGTGTAACGTTCCAAAACAACATTGCATTGCCCAAACTCTCTGGATTCGCGGACTTGTGTTTGAGTTTGTGATTGATTTGCAAATTAAGCAAAGTTTTTGTGCAAGTTGGGCTAAAGTTGGGCCCAAAACCCAGTTCTTGTTTTGATTAGCCTTACAAAAAAAAAAAATAATAGAAATTCAATTGTTTTTCTATGGAAATTTTAGCACACACAAAACGTTAACTTCAACAGCATATATTGATTAAATTAAGCATTTTATACTAGAATTAACTAAAGTTTGCTAGACTTGTTCATACAAACAGACAAATAAACAGACAGACAAAGAGACAAACCTACAAACTGACAAATAGACAAACAGACAAATAGACAAATAGACAAATAGAACAAATAGACAAAAGACAAATAGACAAATGACAAAGACAAATAGACAAATAGACAAACAGACAAATAGACAAACAGACAAACAGACAAAAAGACAAAAAGACAAACAGACAAACAGACAAACAGACAAACATACAAACAGACAAACATACAAACTGAACTGTTTGCACAAACATACAAACTGAACTGTTTGCTCAATTTCTTCCAAAGAATATTCCTGGAACAATTAAGGGTTTTCCCAGTGCAGTTTGGTATTCACAGACATTTTTTTGTGGTGTTTTCTACAATTTACAATATCGTAAAATGTCAGACAGACAAACAGACAAATAGACAAACAGACAAACAGAGAAACAGAGAAACAGAGAAACAGACAAACAGACAAACAGACAAACAGACAAACAGACAAACAGACAAACAGACAAACAGACAAACAGACAAACAGACAAACAGACAAACAGACAAACAGACAAACAACAAACACACACAACACCAACACAAAAAAAAAAGAACACAAATAAACAACTTGCACAAACATACAACTGACTGTTGCACAAAATACAAACGAACTGTTTGCACAAACCAACAAAATGAACTGTTTGCTCAATTTCTTCCAAAGAATATTCCTGGAACATTTAAGGGTTTTCCCAGTGCAGTTTGGTATTCACAGACATTTTTTTGTGGTGTTTTCTACAATTTACAATATCGTAAAATGTCAGACAGACAAACAGACAAACAGACAAACAGACAAACAGACAAACAGACAAACAGACAAACAAACAAACATACAAACTGAACTGTTTGCACAAACATACAAACTGAACTGTTTGCACAAACATACAAACTGAACTGTTTGCTCAATTTCTTCCAAAAGAATATTTCTTGATCCATTTAGGGTTTTGCCAGTGCAGTTTGGTATTCACAAAAAATTTGTGGTGATTTCTATAAATAACAATATCATAAAATGTCTACCAAATGTATTAGGCTGTTCGACGCATTAGACATGACAACCTAGTAGGCCCTTATGTTTGTTGTTGTTGTTTTCATTGTGAATAACTTGTCATTTGACATTCAAAACAATGCAACATTATGTGAACTCAGCCTAACTTTTATTGTTTAATAGTGAAATAAATTTAAAAACGTTTTCCACGTCCATTGATTTTGGATGAATGCAAAGTCAGGGCTGGTCAATGTCAACTTCATATGTATATATAATATATATGTATATATATTTCAGTGTCTCATTTCTGTTGCCCACTTTTAGGCATTGCCCTTCGCCTGACTAACATTTGGCAAGTCACCAAAAAAAAAAAAAAAAAAAAAAAAAATGGAAAGAAAGCAAATCATTTGATGTTGATGATTATGCAAGCAACTTTTTAATTTCGCAAATGTGCCGGCCTGAAAATGGCTAACCAAGGAATGCCAAACCCAACACTCCGCATCCGAACCTTCTTTTTTTGCAGCTGCCATAAAAATTGCAAATGGCAAAAATGTTTGTGTATTATGCAAAAAAAGAATAAAAAAGACATAACAATATTTTTATGGCCAGTGATTGAATTTCAATTGATTTACCTGAACGCGGCGTTAGGCCCATTTTTGTGGTTGCTGCAGCAGCTGGTACAGTTTGTTGCTTTCTGCCGAAATTTATGAGACCAACGTCAGCTGGCAATTAATTACGTTTTCATGCAAAATCCATTTACAAGTGCGACTGGTTAAACCAATCAAATAAGCCATGTTGACTTAAATAATTGAAGGATGACATAAATTATTGCCGCCTCGAGGCCATATATATATATTTTGGAAAATTAATTTTCAATTGATGTGCCACCAAAACTTTCACTCGTAATGAGCAAATTGATAGCTAATTAATTATTAAAGCGCCGTAAGCTGAGCTTGAGCTTAAGGGGTAAACATGTGTGAGCAGACAGCTGAGAAATGGAAAAAAAAATCTTTTTCTTGACCTGCCAGGTTAAGATCCTTCATACCCCGTTTCCCGTTGAGATGAACAATTACCGAGTTATAAGCAAATTAAATAAATACTGGCCGCACTCACTTAAAAGCGTATTTAATAGTCGGTTTTGTACGACTTTCTCACTTGTTAATTAAGTTGCATTTTAAAATTGAAAAATTTGATTTGGTGCACGTGTCGTATGAGTAATTTTTTTTTTGAAAATAATATTTTCTGTAATTCAGAATTGGTTTTTTACAAATAATTTTTTTCTTAAAAAAAAATTAGTTTTTTTTATACACTTGAAAAGTGTATATTAATTTTGCCCAGAAGTTTGTAACGCATAGAAATATTCATTTCCGACCCCATAAACTATATATATTCTTGATCAGGACGACGAGCTGAGTTCATTTCCGTCTGTCCGTCCGTCCGTCTGTCCGTCTGTCTGTCTGTCTGTCCGTCTGTCTGTCTGTTTCTACGCGAACTAGTCCCTCAGTTTTAAAGCTATCGAGCTGAAATTTTGCACAGAATCTTCTTTTTACTGCACGCAACTAATATGTCGGAACCGGCCGGATCGGATGACTATATCATATAGCTGCCATAGGAACGATCGGTCTAAGAACTAGTTCTAGTTAGAAAAACTTTGTTGTTTTCCATCGTAGCGTCACAAATCTTGGTATATGTTAGTTTTATATGCTTCCACATAATTCTGGAAAAATGTATCAAAATCGGATCACTATAGCATATAGCTGCCATAGGAACGATCGGTCAAAAATATCTTGAAAAACTTTTTGTTTTCCATCGTAGCGTCACTAATCTTGTATATATTTGTTTTATATGTTTCCACACAATTCTGAAATGTATCAACAATATACGTCGCAAAAACACTTATGAAAAACTTTTTCGTACCCTTTTTTTTTTTACACTTTTACCATTTAACTCCCCCCAACCTAACTATTTTTATTTATTATTTCCCCCCCCCCCAAACGTTTTTGTTCACGACCAACTTGGTAGTTAGTTTTATATGCTTCCACATAATTGTGAAAAAATGTATCAAAATCGGATGACTATATCATATAGCTGCCATATAAAGGGTCGGTCAAAAAACTAGTTCTAGTGGGAAAAACTTTTTTGTTTTTCATCGTAGCGTCACCAATCGTAGTATATATTAGTTTTAAATGCATCCACACAATTTCGAAAAAATTTATCAAAATCGGATGACTATATCATATAGCTGCCATAGGAACGATCGGTCGGAAAATAAGTTTTAGTGAAAAAACCTTTTTTGTTTTCCATCGTAGCGTCACCAATCTTGGTATATAATAGTTTTATATGGTTTCACATAATTCTGGAAAAATGTATAAAAATCGGATCACTATAGCATATAGCTGCCATAGAAACGGTCGGACAAAAAACAAGTTCTAGTGAGAAAAACTTTTTTGTTTTCCATCGTATCTTCACCAATCTTGGTAGATATTAGTTTTATATGCTTTTACAAATTTTTTTAAAAATTTATAAAAATCGGATGACTATAGCATATAGCTGCCATAGGACCGATCGGTCGGAAAATGTGTTTTACTAAGAAAAGTTTTTTTATGGTATCCTATTTTTATTATCAATGATTTAAAATTTTTTAATATCTGATATCTATATCCTATATATATTTTACTGGTTAAATCAGTTGGAGTAAAGTTTTTAAAGTGTATTAAAACTTCGGCACAGTCGAAGTTAGCTTTGCCTTCTCGTTTTTTTTAAATTAGTATTTTTTTTTTTTTTTTTTTTTTTTGAAAATAAAATTTTCTGTAATTCAGAATTGGTTTTTTACAAATAATAATAATAAAAAAAAAAAAAAAAATTACTGATTACTCATACGACACGTGCACCAAAGTCAAATTGAAATTCTTCTCTTCGCTCTTAATTCTTCTCAGGCTTAGGCTAGGCTGAAGTTAGCTTATCTTAACTCATTTTATATTTTTCAGTATTTCAAAGAGTCCATTACCAAATCTCAAATGTATTCAAAGGACCTTCCTCAAGGAATTATAATTTTACCAAAAATTTATCTCTGCACACAAATTTGAGTTTACGAGAAGCCCAACAGCAAACGATGATGCAAATTATGCATAACTTACAATCTCAAGTAACCGGCCAAACAAAAGCTTCACACAGTTCCCAGGGGTTAATTCTCACCCGGCATCATCCCCCCTTTCGGTTTGGGCTAAGGGCTAAGTTTTTGGCCCGGCTAACCGCACAATGCACAATCCACTTGAAACTAAGGCTGATTTGCGTGCCAGCTAGATGGAAATTTGTACAAGTATTTATTTATTTATGGCTCTCGCTGGGGCGTGGGGCGGCGCACATAATTTTCAGTTTTCGCTCATTGATTGAATTGTGCATTAATTAAGCAAAGAGAGAGAGAGAGAGAGGAGCAACATTTTCAATTTCCTGTCCCAGGATCAAGTGAATGATGATGAAATGTCGGGCATGTGCCAATTCAATTTTATCGCCTGTGCAGGCAAAATTGCGAAAAATCGTTGACAAATTGCATTCGACACGCCTGCCTGCCTGGCCTGATGCTGCCTCTCGTTGACTTTTCACCTTTTCGTGCCCGCATTAGCGTCCGCCCGTGCCTGGGGCTGACTCTGCTTTTCAATCAGTTGGCAGCCATTCAATACAAATTCATTTCAATTCAAATCTTAAATCACCTTCAACTTGCAAAAGACATTGCAACTGCCTTTTATTGCCTTTATTGCTAACGCTCGAGCGCCTCTCTCTCTCTCTCTGGGTGTGTGTGTGTGTGTGGGCGTGGCAGATAAGACCGCAAAGCCACCGCAGAAGCCTTATTGTTGCTGCTTTCTTCCTTTCCACCCTTGACATTTACCGTTAGCCACTAGTCAGGCATGAAATTGAAATTTATAAGCCCAGAACGTGAACATGAACATATATCGCAAGTAAGTAATATACTTACACACACACACATGCACACTTACATACATAAAGCACTTTTGCGCTTATCTCTAAGGCCATAATAATCTTCATGTACTCCATATGAGCATTGGCCAAAGAATGCAATTGTGCTGAAAAGGTAACGCTAAATGTCACCGAATGTTTTCAAAAAAAAAAAAAAACAAGTAAGAAAGTCGGTCAAGCCCGACTGTAATATACTCTGTACCTGTTTGTGAAACTAATAACTTTAAAGTGTGAGGTTTTTTCAAAATCTGGGGGTGGCAACTCTTTCAACCATCGTTCATCTGGTTGAAAAACGATGTATGGGGGCTAGTACCTAGTACAAACCCGTAAAATATAAAATTTGTATATAATTTCCTATTAACAAACTTTTTAAGTCAATTATATCGCTCCACTCATGGCAAGTCCAATTGGGAAATTACCAGTTAGCTATTGCCTTCTCGCTCTCTCTTTCTCGTAAGTTTGTGGTGGTGTTGTTGTTGGCGTTGGTTTTTATTTTCTTTACATAGCTCTAATATCGTTCATCTGATCGAAAAATGATGTATGGCGGGTCGATTCAAAATAAGTAGTAGAATATATGTCTAGAATGTTCGAACTATCTATCTTGAAAATTGTGGGAGTTATTTCGTTTTTTTAAATTTGCGGGGGAGGCAGGGGGCGTGGCAAAAAATCAAAACTAAACTTGATCTGCCTGCAAGTATAGAAAATATGTTCCATACACTTCAAACCTCTATCTCTTACCATCTCTGAGATCTCTTCGTTCATACGGACAGACGGACAGACGGACAGACGGACAGACAGACGGACAGACGGACAGACGGACATGGCTATATCGACTCGGCTGTTGATGCTGATCAAGAATATATATACTTTATGGGGTCGGAGATGCTTCCTTCTGGCTGTTGCATACATTTGCACAAACCCAATATACTCTGTGTACCTTCGGTACAGAGTATAAAAAAGGCTAACATCGGCTGCGCCGATGTTTTAAATACCCTTGCAGTTTTTGAAAGGCGCTACCATTGATAACAAAAAAGTTTTTCTCAATAGAATAAGTTTTTTGACCGATCGTTCCTATGGCAGCTATATGCTATAGTCATCCGATTTCGATCAATTTTTCCAGAATTGTGTGGAAGTATATGAAACTAATATACACCACGATTGGTGATGCTACGATGGAAAACAAAAAAGTTTTTCTCACTAAAACTAGTTTTTTGAACCGACCGTTTATATGGCAGCTATATGCTTTAGTCATCCGATTTTGATAAATTTTCCCAGAATTGTGTGGAATCATATTAAATTTATATATACCACGTTTGGTGACGTTACAATGGAAAACAAAAAGTTTTTCCCACTAGAACTATTTTTGGACCAACCGTTTATATGGCAGCTATATGCAATAGTCATCCGATTTTGATAAATTTTTCCAGAATTGTGTGGAAGCATATAAAACTAATATATAGCACGATTGGTGATGCTACGATGGAAAACCAAAAAGTTTTTCTCATTAAAACTAGTTTTTGGACCGATCGTTCCTATGGCAGCTATATGATATAGTCATCCGATCCGGCCGATTCCGACAAATGTGCAGCGTATTTGTATTTAAAGAGTTTTTGCAAAGTTTGGTCAAGATAGCTTTAAAACTGAGGGAGGAGATAGCATAGAAACAGACGGACAGACGGACGGACAGACGGAAATGAACTCAGCTCGTCATGCTGATCAAGAATATATATACTTTATGTGGTCGGAAATGCTTACTTCACTGCGTTACAAACATCGTGACAATTTTAATATACCCTCTGCAAGGGTATAAAAAAAAAAAACGAGAAGGCAAAGCTAACTTCGACTGTGCCGAAGTTTAAATACACTTGAAAACTTTACTCCAACTGTTTAACCGATAAAAATATAAGGATAGATATCAAATATTTAAAAATTTTAAATCATTGATGAAAGATTTGATACCATAAAAAAACTTTTCTTAGTAAACCACATTTCCGACCGATCGGTCTATGCAGCTATATGCTATAGTCATCCGATTTTGATAAATTTTTTCCAAATTGCGTAAAAGCATATAAAACTAATATATACCAAGATTAGGGACGTTACGATAGAAAACAAAAAGTTTTCCTCACTAGAACTAGTTTTTAGACCGACCGTTTATATGGCAGCTATATGCTATAGTCTTCCGATTTTGATAAATTTTTCCAGAATTACGCGGAAGCATATAAAACTAATACAAACCACGATTGGTGAAGCTACGATGGAAAACTAAAAGTTTTTTCTCACTAGAACTAGTTTTTTGACCGACCGTTTATATGACAGCTATATGCTATAGTCATCCGATTTTGATAAATTTTTCCAGAATTACGTGGAAGCATATAAAACTAATATATACCAAGATTAGTGACGCTACGATGCAAAACAAAAAGTTTTTCTAACTAGAACTAGTTCTAGACCGACCTTTATATGGCAGCTATATGATATAGTCATCCGATTTTGATTAATTTTTTCCAGAATTATGTGGATACAGAAAACTAACATATACCAAGATAGGTGACGCTACGATGGAAAACAAAAAAGTTTTTCTCACTAAAACATATTTTCGGACCGATCGTTCCTATGGCAGCTATATGATATAGTCATCCGATCCGGCCGGTTCCGACATATTAGTTGCGTGCATTAGAAGACTATGTGCAAAATTTCAGCTCGATAGCTTTAAAAACTGAGGAGAGGAGTATGCGTAGAAACAGACGGACAGACGGACAGACGGACAGACGGACGACAGACGGACAAGACGGAAATGAACTCGGCTTGTCGTCCTGATCAAGAATATATATAGTTTATGGGGTCGGAAATTGATATTTCTATGCGTTACAAACTTCGTGCAATTAATATACACTTTTCAAGGGTATAAAAAAGGAATGGGAATGAAGATAAGGTAGCCCATTTATCACTTGCCTTCTGAGTGAAAATACCAAAAATTCAAAGCTACGAGAATTGAACATGTTTATTGAAAAGTAGGCTACAAGCATTACCAAAGTTTTTTTTTTTTTTTTAACAAATAATTGTGAATTACAGAAAATTGTAAAAAAAAAAAAAATTACTCATACGACACGTGCACCAAATCAAATTTTAATTCTTTTTTTTTCTTGGAAAAATAAAAATAAACAGCTTGGGAAATAGTGTTATGAAAAAAAGTGTTGGAAAACAGCGTTGGAAAACAGTACAGTGTTGGAAAATAGTATGGTAAACAGTGTTGGGGAGAAAAGTGTTGGACAACGGAGTAGGGAAAAAGTGTTGGGAAAAAGAGTGTTGGAAAACACCATTGGAAAACAGCGTAGGGATCTGCTCTTATTGGTGATATAAGAGAAACCGTACAGATATACCGTGAGAAAATCCACGGTAGGCCAGGCGACTGCTTAAACAACAGTGTTGGAAAATAGTATGGTAAACAGCGTGGGAAATAGTGTTAGGAAAAAAGTGTTGGAAAATAGTTCAGTGTTGGAAAATAGTATGGTAAACAGTGTTGGGGAAAAAAGTGTTGGAATCCAGCGCAGGGAAAAAGTGTTGGGAAAAAGAGTGTTGGAAAACAGCATAGGGATATGCTCTTATTGGTGAGATAAGAGAAACCGTACAGATATACCGTGAGAAAATCCATGTTAGGTCAGGCGACTGTAAATAGTGTTAGGAAAAAAGAGTGTTGGAAAACAGCGTAGGGCAAAATATGTTGGTAAATAGTATTGGGAAAAAGTGTTGGAAAACAGCGTAGGGATAAAGTGTTGGTAAATAGTGTTAGGAAAAAAGTGTTGGAAAACAGCGTAATGATAAAGTGTTGGAAACTCTTCAATGAAATGGCACGGTTGACCAGGCAATTGCTTGGAGTGTGACGTTATGCGTTATTTTGAAATTGAATTTTTACCCTATCAAAAAATCTCCGTAACGAAATTAAAAATTTTCACATTAAAAAAAAACGATAGTCAAAAATTTATAATTAATGTATATCAGATTGTAGAAATATACAGGATGAATTATGCAACATTATAAAATGGCAGATAGCTCAGCTGAGCGCTCAGGGTTAATTAGAACCGGTTCTATTTCCAGGATCGCTTAGTACAGTTTCAAATTTTTGAAATCTAGGTGGTTATTAAGAAAATTAATGTTGCCTACTTTTAGGTGGTTTCTAAAATATCTAAGCTTTTGTTGTCAAAGTAAGCAACATGCATTTTCTTTTTTGATAGCGATGTGGTACGGTTCATGGTACTCCGAACCTGATTAAAATAACTTTTACATTGAATATATATTTTCCATTATAATTTTGCACAATTTATTGCAGCATAGAGAGCACATCTTTGCTTTGAACAACCAATTAACTTACACCATGGCGTATGCGGGATGGTTGGGAAAGTGTAAAACATTTATGAACAATTTATGCAACGCTATATAAAATGTGAGAGCTTTATATTTCGTGCGAATCGATAAAATGGCATAAATTATGCGAAACTCACTTGCCCCAACCTTGGACCTGTACACACACACAGCAGCTGTACATACTTCTTCCTTTTGTCAGCTACTGCAATATTTATTCTGCTTCTACAACATTTCTGTCTATTTTATGTGCTCATTTTGCATTTTTAGTATTTCCTATTTAAAGTTATTGTGTTACAAATTTGGCCAATCACTTGGCCTTGTCAAACTATAAACATTGATTAGCCATTAGAAGCTCTAAATAACACAGCACTTCACCACGAATATTGCGCATACGTCATGTATGGCAAACAAAGGACAAGGCCCAAGATAGAAATATCAAAATGACTCAACAATGTGAATGAGAAAATGAGATAATGACGGCATGGCGGCCAAAGGCTGACGCAATTTTTGCGATTTTAAGATCCGTGCCGGGCTTTGAAGGTCGATTGCAGTTAAAGTGTTAACAAAACATTAAGAGAGAGAGAGAGAGCGGAAGGAATATGGACACGCAAGACTGATTCCATTTGAATTGGAAAGTGTTACAGTCATTAAAAAAATATGATACAATGCTTGCAGTATCCTTGATTATAATATGGGTGTGGTAATGGTTTTTTTTTTTTAATTTTTTTAATTTTTTTTTATTTATTTTTTTTTTTTAAGACGAACCTTCCGAACCAGAACTTAATTTTGACCAGATGTTTATAACGCATAGAAATAATGCTTTCCAATCGCTTTAAGTATATATATACAAATATTATATATTCTTGATCCGGTGGACGATTTTTTTTTTAACTTGTAAGCTAAAGTTGGTCTGAAAATGGTTCCTAATTTGAAAAACTTTTTGTTTTCTATGAATTTTGTATTAGGGTTACACTATTTAAAAATCAAACTAATTAAAAAAAAAAAAAATTATGATAGCGTTCTTAAACCCAGTTATTTGTATGTATATGAATTGTTATGCTGTCAAACAGTTCTAAAAAATTCGGTAAAAATCGGATGACTATATCTTAGAGCATCGATCGGTCTTAAAATGTTTCCCTGATGGGAAAACTTTTAGGTTGCCTTGATGGCGTTTCTACACTTAGCGGTTATGCATATTATATGCTGTTAAACAGTTTTTGAAAATTTGGTCCAAATCGGATGACTATATCTTATAGTTCGATACGACCGATCGGTCTGAAAATGGTTCCTAGTTAGAAAAACTTTTTGTTTTCCAAGATAACGTTCTTAAACTCAATTATTATGAATATCAGATGTAATCAAACAGTTCTGAAAAATGCTATAAAAATCGGATGACTATATACAATAGCTTCGATACGACCGATCGGTCTGAAAATGGTTCTAATTTGAAACACTTTTTTGTTTTCCCCCTGATAGCGTTCTTAAACCCAGTTATTCTGAATTGTATATGCTGTCAAGATGTCAAAAAAAAATTCGGTAAAAATCGGATGATTATATCTTATAGCACCGATCGGTCTAAAAATTGTTCCTTGTTGGGAAAACTATTAGGATTCGTTGATAGCGTTCCTACACTCAACTGTTATGAATATTATATGCTGTTAAACAGTTCTGAAAATTCCGCTAAAAATCGGATGACTATATATTATAGTCCGATACGACCGATCGGTCTGAAAATGGTTTCTAGTAAGAAAAACTTTTTGTTTTCCAAGATAGCGTTCTTAAACCCAGTAATTATGAATATTAGATCAAATAGTTCTGAAAAATGCTATAAAAATCGGACTTATTATAGCTTCGATCGTCCGATCTGACTGACAATGTCATTTTAAAACACTTTTTGTTTTCCATGATAGCGTTCTTAAACCGTCAGTTATATTAGCTGTCAAGATCTCAAAAAAAATTCGGTAAAAATCGGATGATTATATCTTATAGCACCGATCATTCTAAAAATTGTTCCTTGTGGAAAAACTATTAGGATTCGTTGATAGCGTTCCACACTCACCTGTTATGAATATTATAAGCTGGTTAAACAGTTCTGAAAAATTAGCTAAAAATCGGATGACTATATAATTATAGCTTCGATACGACCGATCGGTCTGGAAAATGGTTTCTAGAGTTAAGAAAAACTTTTGTTTTCCAAGATAGCGTTTCTTAAACCCAGTAATTATGAATATTAGATGTAATCAAATAGTTCCGAAAAATGCATAAAAATCGGATGACTATATATAATAGCTTCGATACGACCGATCGATCTGAAAATGGTTCCTAATTTGAAACACTTTTGTTTTTTTCCGTGCATAGCGTTCTTAAACCCAATTATTGGTAAGATTGTATATGCTGTGAAACATGTCAAAA